>OW285237.1:64150913-65590013 GCA_935421215.2 Melolontha melolontha | reverse complement strand
TGTCAAATCCATCCAATTCTGGCCAAAGGCTTCCAACAAGTCAGGATAGCGAACCTCCATTGACCGTAATATAGCGATCATTTTTCATCGACGAAAATTACACCTCCGGCATGGCATGAAATCCAGTCTCTTGAAGCATATGTGGGTTTCTCGCTATCCAATAACGAATATTTTGCTTATTAACAAAGCCATTAATCCAAAACTGAGCTTCATCGCTGAAGATGATTTTTTAGATGAAATTCAGAATTTTCCCGCAAACTTTTGCAGAACCCAACCGGAAAAGTTTCGGCACTTCATGTGATCAAGAGGCTTCACTTCTAGAGTTAATTTCATCTTAGAAGGGTGTAAGCCTATATCTTTAAGCAAAAATTCGCCACAATATGGCACTGAGAGATTCCCAATTCCTGTGAACGACGTAGAATCGACTGATTTGGTTCATTTTTCAACTGAAGCACTTACGGCTGCAATATTTTCGGTACTTTGACCGGTGCGTTGTCTCACTGGCACGGGAACATTTCAATAGTGAATATGTTGACTCGAATTTATCCAGTATAGCATGCACAGCCTGTCTGCGGTGAGATAATTATTACGACCGAAAATTGGAGAAAGCGCTCTTAAAGTTGCGATCACCCGATTCCGATTACCTACTACCAAATTTTTGGTAGTAAATTTGTCATAATTTCCAAACGCTGCTCGTTCGTGAACATCACGATGATAAAAAATATGAACCTTGAAGACGTTTTGACATTGATAGATCATAAAAGAACTTCAGGGTGTGTTTGAATTTAAATACAAAATTATTATGTCTCTATTGAAAAAACCCAACACTATATGCTCATATTGCTAGCTGATGGGTCAAAGTTGTACTATGCTTTCAGTACTTTTTATCACAAAGTCATAGACCCCTAGGCGTGGTTGTTTAAAAATTACGACAAAGAAAACGGAATCATCATTTTCTAGTTAAGAAATTGGGTCGATATAAAAAAATAATTCAAGTTTTCGATATGAGTTAATTTTATTTGTTAGTAATAAAATATATTTCAATTATATGTGTTAGAAGATGCATGAAGAATATTTGAAGAGCACACGGGAAGAAGGATCTAAGTCCAAAATATCGAAAATCGGGATTAATGCGCCAAATGGAAGTTTAGCATACAAAGTTTATGCCATTCATAGTAAAACACGGAAAGACCAATCTAAGTTCCTTAAAATCATGTGTTATAAATAAGCGTACAATGAAAGAGCGATCTAAGTCCTTCCAATTTACGGAAAACCGATCCAAGTCCGATAGCGCCAATCCAAGTCCGATAGCCAATCGAAGTGGGGGAGTCTATTTATTCGTGTTTATTTTTTTAGTCTAATTTCTAATCGTGTTCAAGCCTGTAGTGCATTTTTTTGTCTAGCGTTATCAAGTTCTGAAATTAATATTATTATCATGTCTAGTAGTGTTAGCGACTCAGTGCCATTGTCAAACTTTTTAAGTAATACACGAAAGAGAAAGTCTTGTGGTCGTGTAAGAGATGTGGAAAAATATGTCCGAAACCATACATTTGAGACTGGGGAATCCTTGTAGGTGTAAAAAGCGGTTGTTTTTCAAAAATTGAGCGACGGCGAAAAAAATAATATTATAAGAAAATTCAATTTATTAGAAAAACAAAAATTCCCAGAACAGACATTTAGCTGGGTTAATTTTCAATGCTGCCAATTAGAAGACGTCGGCCACGGAAGAGCGAAGATATTGTAAATTTGAGAAGCAGTTGCATTTTGTTACAAAATTAAAGTTCAAAACGAGGAGAATGATGCGATTCCATGAAATGTCGGTGTGTCAGCAGGCCTTTATCAGTCTACATGGAATAACAAACAGAAGACTAATAATAATAAAAAGTCGGTCTTAAAAGGCAAGGTAGCTCAGTTGACGATATGAGAGGGGAAGTACACACTTACATTACAGAAATATTAGATCTGTGTAAGTTTCAAATTGTAGGTAGGCATCAAAATCGACCCACATAAGATGAGTTCAGAAATGGTGCAACTTGTTGAGGAACATTTCAGATCATTTAAGGGTCGTGTATCTCATTATAGTTTAAAAAAAGTCAAGGAAACTGTATCTTCTAGAGACTCTAAATATTAAAAAGATGTATCTTTTCTTTCCGTGAAAAATATCCAGGTCATAATGACAGATACGTGAAGAACATTTTGTTTTGGTACAGATACGTTGATGATATATTGATAGGATATATAGGTACGGATAGGCAGTTGAACACTCTATGAATTTATCAATTCCATTGGATCCTAATATCACGTTTACGATAGAAAAGGAGCTTAATAATAGTATAAACTTTCTGGATCTCACTTTAAAAACGTGTAAACAATAGGGTCCATTTTTCTATTTACCACAAAGTGGCTCATACAGATACCACGATACATAATAAATCTAACCACCCGGTCCAACACAAGGTAGCGGCTTTTCACAGCATGACACATAGACTTATTAACATCCCGATGTCCAATGAAGACTATAATAAAGAACTTAATATTATAAAAACAAATCGCTCACAACAACGGATATGACCCAAATCTAATAGATAAATTAATTGTTAAAAAAATCAGTCAATAAATTATTAAGGGAGGTGTACCCGATCATTAAAGTGGATCCAGACAAGCAGTTTAAATCATTTACTTACATAGGTCAACAGCAACTTAAATTATCAAAATTCCTTAAAAAAGAAAACATTAATATTGCTTATAAAACTAATAATAATCTAGCCAAATATATTAAAAATAATAAAGAAAAAACTACCAAAGACAATAAATCAGGAGTCTATAAGTTATCATGCGGATCATGTACCAAAACATATATTGGACAGACAGGTAGAACGTTTAAAAAACGAATCCAAGACCACTATCATTCTTATATCAATAAGAAAACTGACTCTACCTACTCTAATCATTTAATAGAGAATGAGCACGAATTTAATTTACAATTCGACACCATACATGTAGAAAGTAAAGGTAGAAAACTAAACTGTTTAGAATCTTTAGAAATTAATAAACTTAAAAACTCAGAAATGTTACTAAACGATAAATTAGACTTGAATTCATCCCCACTGTTAAATCTGTTCACCCATTGATATATTATTTCTTAGTTGCTTATACTATATTTTTATACTTAAACCTCACACAAGTAGCACATTGTATAGTTTTTAAAAAGCAAAATATAAATGTAATAGTTCCTAGAATTTTAACTTGGGTCAACTACCTGATTAACGCTGTATCTTGTATGTATCTTTAGTCTTAAGTTGAATTTGAAGAAGCTACTGTGTTAGCGAAACAGCTGTCGTTATTTTATTAATAAAGTGTAAATCTAAAACATCTTATGTGTGTTTTATTTATTAGTCATAAAATAAGTTATGAATCTTAGACGTATTTTTACGACAAAATTTAATATTGGGTTTGGGTACCCTAGATCAGATACCTGCAGTTACTGCGACGAAGTTAAAGTCAAAAAGGCTTCCTTGGAAACTCAACTAAAAAACATAGATGCTGATAATCAAGAAAAGAAGTCAGATATAGAAAGCAGCTGAGAACTATTGAAACTGAACACAAATTACACAAACTTAAGGCGGAAACTTTTTACAATAGAAAACGTAATGCTAAGAAAAATGCCCAAAAACAAGTAACTTTTGAAGCTATAACAATGGATTATTCAAAGAATTTACCAACACCAAACATTACAACTAATGATGTGTATTACAAACGGCAATTGACGTTCGTAAGCTTTAATATTCATATCCTTTCTTCAGGGCAGTCTATTTTTTATACATACCCGCAAACTGTGGCTAAAAATGGGTCAGATGATGTTGTGTCCCTTTTGAACCATTTTTGCTTTAATTTTCTCGACGCAGGAGTACGACATTTAGAGATCTTCTGTGATTCCTGCGCTGGCCAAAACAAAAGCTTCACCCTTTTAAGATTTTTGCATTTTATGGTACATAAAAAAAAGCGCTTTGACTCTGTGATTGTCACATTTCCTATAAGAGGTCATTCCTACCTTGAATGTGATAAGGACTTTGGTCTAATTAACCAAAAAAGCGAAGTTGATGTCCCACAGCAATGGGTGGAAGTTTTTAAAAACGCCAGATGCAAACCTCGGCCATTTGAAGTTGTAGAATGTAAGCAAGACATGTTTTTCGCCTGGACAGGGTTTCTAGCACCAACCTACAAGAAGAAGTGCCCATTTTCCACAAGACCGCTAAGAGAAGTTCGTATAAGCCATGAACATCCACGAACAATAGAAACAAGAGAAAATTATAACGGAGCGAGACAAAGCTTCATTATTTCTGGGCCAAATGTGACCTGGCAGGGATCCCCAAAATTGTTGTATAAACAAGCTATTCCGGTGCCAAAGAAAAAATACCTACAGCTACAGGAGCTAAAGAAATTCGTTGCTGAAGAACATCAAAATTACTACTTGGAGTTGCCGACCATAGATAACAATAGGAGTTATGATGAATTTGATGTAAGTTTCCTAACCATTTTTTGACAAAAACTAAAACTAAAACATTTTTCCTTCGCTGCAGGAACTATAAGGAACAACACTCTTCAGAAAAGAGAAACCTCTTGCTCATAATATATTACATATTATGTTAATGATAACCTGCCATTTTGACAGTTTAATACATATATCCAAAAACAACAAACGGGCGAGATCACAGTGGATATTTTCGTTACCCAAAAGGAAGCATATAAAAAAATTTTTTTAGACTTAGATCGTTTTTCCATTTTTTTTTTGTGTATTTGAATTATTTTTTGTTTTTTTTTGTGAAAAAATTTTGTTTTGCTCATCATTGCTTTACTTCCTTCCAAAACGATAATAAATCATCTAGTTAAGGCAAATAGATATTTTGTTTCTTTTAGGATGTAATAACAGGACACTTTCAAACTTTAAAACTGATTTATCTCAAAACTTGCAAAATGTGACTAAGATCGTTCTTCCCGTATGCTCTTCATTTATGTTTCACAAAATTGGAACGTTACATGTTGTATGCAAAACAATAAAAACCTTGCATCTTATATATCGTATGTAGGTATTACATCAAAATAGTAAAAAAATCTGCAATTCCAAACTCGTACCACTTTAAACTTCTATATTAAATATGATGTTCCGTGGCGAATGTCACAGATGTCGAAATGTTTCAAATATGCCACTCCAACGCGGTTTTTATTTTGGTGTAAAACATTTGGCATATGTAAAAATGTAGGGCAAGCGCAACATCAGCGTGTCCTGCAGTCGCTATCGATTCAGTTCCACGAGTTGAACACCACGTCCGCCACAGCGCGGTCGAATTATTGACATTACCTGAAATCTGTCGATTTTATAAAAAGTACCAGAATGTAATGTCCTTTTTCCCGAACCGAAGCGAACGTAACGTTAATTTTTAAAAGAAATATCGTCGAGATCGAAAACCTCAATTTGAGCGAGTGAATTTTTCAATATAAAAAGGTCGAAACTAATGTTTATATCAAACTTTTTATCTAGACGTGCTCAGTTTATATTTGATGAATGGATCGCGTTTAAAGTGAACAAAATTAATGAGATTTAAATATAATACGGATTAAAGCGAAATGATAATAGATTGCATGTAATGAAGCCCTTATTTATAGAGACTTCAAAAGAAAAAGGTACATTGAACTTAAAGTTTTGGTGTTAGGCAAGAATAGGAATATGAATATACTTCGCTACATTAACAATATTTTGGCTCCTTAAATGATGGAGAAGAGAAACGAGGGGAAGTTAAATATTCATTTACTATTCATGGATTTTAAAAGAGTCTATAATAATGTCCTCTTAAATTGAAAGCTTGAGAAAGTGACATATAAATTTTGATTTTATAGGTTTGTTTTGGTTCTCAAAAAAAAAAGTATCCTGGGACGTCCGACTCATACGCAGTTGTTCAAAAGCGTTTTCGTTTTGACGAGTACAACTTCGGACGAAATGAATTTGTGTTCTGGTTTCATTTGCAAATAATCCTGGATTTTTAAAAATCGTCCGTTAGTATCCCTACTTCGAAGCTGGAAGTTTCTTAGACTAATATGAACAGTTTTGCATACGCATGCGTTTTAGTTACTACGGTCTGTTTCTAACAAGAAATGGCGGTAAAATAAGTTTTTTGTGTTCTGGTTAATTTATAAATACGAACGTCTTAAACAGAGCGCAATATGGCGTCGTGCTTGTACAAATTAACGCTACTTCATTAGCAGTAACAATTTGTCTTTGCGCGAGAACAGAGAATTATTCTCTAGAAATACAACAAAAGTAGTTGAACGTTTCAAATTTGCATTGTATGAAATAGGAAGTAAAATGTAATTATTTCTCATTAGAAATTTTATTTTTATTGTTATATATGTGTTCTGAAATTGAGTTTTTTTTAAATAACACATCTTTACATAGTATTTTTATCAAAAATTGTTATAAATTATGCTCATTATTTCAGGATAGCTTCACTTTACTTAACGCCGATTAACTTTGCTTTGCGTCCACCCTGCATTTAACGTTGTAGTTTATGTTGCTTGTTTTAATCTTCATTTCCAAAATTTTTGATTTTAGCATTAGTTCAAAGAATCGTGTCAGACACAAGACAACAAGTTCAAAGAAAACTTAAGATTTAACAGTCTGGGCCGCGTATAGGAATTTGCAAGTTTAGGGAAAATGGCAGTACATAATGACTACAAGAAACTCGTGTTCTTCACTTACATCTCGTCTTCTCACCCACAAGAGCACTGATGGTTTTTGGTGTGGAATAATTTTTTTATTTATGGTCAGGTTTTTAATTTGTTTGCCGATTCTAATCAAGACAACATAAGAGTTTGTTTGACATTAGGTGAAATTAGTTGTCATGAACAATTCTAATGTTATGCGCAAAATCGGTTGTTGCGACGCAACGTTTGTTATGTCAGTTTAATCGTCGTGATGCACCATTTTGTAATACCATTTCGACATGGTATCAGAAGTGTCTGAATGAAAGTAACATTATGAATAAAATACCGACTGGGAGACACTTAAGTACTATGACTGGTTAAAATATAGAGCGTATTAGAGATTTCTTATCGATGAGTCACAACGCTCTACTGCACAATATGCACGTGTCTTAAATTTAAAGAAAACCAGCGTTCAGAGTAGGCGTATTACATTCCACTCTTCTAAATTGGTACTTATCCATGAATTAAGCCCATTAGATTGACGAAATCGACTTGAGTTTTGCAAACTTTTTAGATCTGTTGCTGGTGAACTCAATATTGCACGTTGTCTATTTCATTTTTATTTAAATGACTTCGGTAATAAACAATAGTTTAGATATTGGGCAATAACAAACCAAGGTGAACTTCACGAACGCTCCACGCAGCGCAAGTAACGGTTTGTTGTGCGCTATCAGCCAAACGCATTATTTGCCCATATTTTTTTGAAGAAAAGTAACATCAGGAGATACTTCCTTCCGGCCAAGATATTAACAACTTGATGATAATTACTGGTTTTAGCAATATGGGATAACGAGCCACGGCGAGAATCAGTATTAATACGAGGCTGACCTTTTATATTTTTACAAAATTTGGGAAGAAAGCAAAATTTTTGAGAACAAACTATTTTAAATTCGTAAATAGTTTTGAATAATAAAGGATTTCTAAATTTCTTTCGCTGTTCTAAAATATTTTCATTTTTAAGAACCAAAACAAACCTTATACCGTATGGAACTGGGGTGAGTGAACGACGGGGAGGTAAACGATACCCCGCCAGTACACTAGATAAGAGAGAAGGGACGGTTATAGCACGAGGCGCCTGGCGGGTCTGTACAGATACGTTGACGATAGATGTGCAGAGTAATTATACGTAGAACATCTATTGTAATGGCAAAGTATAGACAACCAGAAAAAAATTATTTAACTCATATGTTTATTCTTTATGACACCTTAGAAATGTGTTTTTATTTTGTTACGTTAGCAAACTTTTTATTTTTTTCGATGTAGCGGTTGCGCATAAACATTTTTTCACCTGAAATCCATATTACAGGTTTATGCAATTTACTAATAGGTACACAGAATTTTTCCTTTTCTTTGATGGAATTATGCGTCCGTTTTCTCAGAATATTTTAAATTTTCTCTTCAAGTGCAGCATTTTATTTAGTTACGTTAGCATAGTTAATTTTTTTTCATTTGTTTACATTTTCCTTGATGTAGCGTTTATACATCACCGGAATTTAATTATGTATGCAATCACAGGTTTGCGCTATTTATAAATACACAGATTTTTCCTTCCTTTTGGTGGAATTATGCGTTCGTTTTCTCTGAATATTTTATTGAATAATACGTTGCGTATACACATATGCAATACGTATGTGTATACCTCACCTACTCCTGACGTATCTTTGCATATCCAATCATACGTATTGCTGTGAACTCTTCCCCATAAATATTTTAAAAATATTTGACTAGCGCAGTTTGAGCATGCCGTTTGTTCTGCTGTGGACGATTTTTAATACTGTATTTTTTTATGCGAAGCCTGCGTATCCACAGAGAGAGAAGTGTAATGTGAGATAAGAAAGTCGTGTTTATAAAAAGGCTATTCTTTATCTTTTTATTAAGTAACTTCGGGTTTATTTTTTGATTTAATTGTGGTTGGTGCTGTGTTAATTTCATTACCACTATTTAACGAGTTTGTTTATCTCGTAATGGTTATATTTTACACTTTCTTACTCATGTGTCTTGAATATATTTTTACAAGAGACAACCACTTTTTCGATTGGAACCCTGAGAGGAAAGCAGTCCCATTTTTTTTTAATTAAACCGACTGAGTATCCTAGCTGGATAGATTTGTCGTGAATTGTGAATAAGCAAATTTCAAAATCACAATTCATAGCATATTTTTGGAGCCCAACGTGGGGCGAACAGAAAAGCAGATATAATTTTGGCAAGGCCAACGTTTAAATAAAAAACAGAGCACATAAAAGATGGAAGGTATCTCCGGAGTACAGCAAAGAAGTGAGCAACTGGTGGAGGTAGCGAAGAAAAAAAGTAGGTCCAATAAGTACCGTACATGAAGAGGGGCACGAAGGAGTGCGGGGAAGATTATCTTTATTTCTTAATTGCTCTCTTAAAACATTAGTGCTGTGGTATTTTCCCCATAAATATTTTAAAAATATTTGACTTGCGCAGTTTGAGCACGCCGTGTTTTCTGCTGTGGCCGATTTTTAATATTGTATTTTTTTATGCGAAACCTGCGTGCTTGCTGTATCCACAGAGAGAAATGTAATGTGAGATAAGAAAGTCGTGTTTATAAAAAGATTATTCTCCTATCTTTCTATTAAGTAACTTCGGGTTTATTTTTTGATTTAATTGTGGTTGGTGCTGTGTTAATTTCATTACCGCTATTTAGCGAGTTTGTTTATCTCGTAATTGTTATATTTTACACTTTCTTACTGATGTGTCTTGAATATATTTTTACAAGAGACAACCACTTTTCCGATAGGAACCCTGAGAGGAAAACAGTCCCATTTTTTTAAATTAAACCGACTGAGTATCCTAGCTGGATAGATTTGTCGTGAATTGTGAATAAGCAAATTTCTAGATCACAATTCATAGCAATATGTAGGTATTTTTTCTTTAGAAGTTTGTTATTTTGTAGTAGGTGTTATTTTGTAGTAGGTATGCACGCTGCTGCTAGCTTGAAAGTTAAAGACTGTTAACATTCAAAGTTCTCTAAATTTCCTAGTGTAAAACTGCATTCCAAGGAAATTTAATACCATGTATTTTTAAACTTCTAATTTTTATACTATGTAGATAGTGCTTCAAATGATGAACATTGAATTTTAATGTAACTAATCCATACCATACAAATAATGAACTTGCACACGTTTTTACGTATATACCACACCTACATCTGACCTATCCTTATGCTGACCTATGTTTATCCAATCAAATGTTACACTTTACATTCAATAAACATATCGGAGACGTAAAGCGGCGGGGACGCGTCTTGCGCGGCAGTGTCGTTTTCTTACCTCGTTTACACACGGTATATACCTAATAAAATTGAAAAAATTAAAAAATTAAAATGCTATTAACTGTACGCTTCTCTGGGAGTGATAACGTTATAGGTTAATACAATTAATCTTTCATAGTACTAACTTCGGGGCTGAAATATCGGAATACGAATCTTTTTCGCCGAATCGATAGTGGAATCGTGAAATTAAAATGAAAAATTTCTGTTTCTGTTTGGTTTTGTTGCAAATATGATAAATAATTGTGTGCCTATGTAGCATATTAGATGAAAAATTTTGTGATTTGGTTCGAATATAAACTTCAGAATGTCAAAGATGCTGTGAAGAGAAAACAACAATAGATTTGTGATTTACATAAGAGGTACATGAGTTTTCGATATTGTCGGTACTTAGAAAGCTTTATATTAAAATATGCCCCAAAACAAAAGACAATGAAACCTAGAGGTCTATGAAATATGATTGCGTCAAGCGACCTCAATATTATGAAAACGTGCGCCAACAGGACAACGAGCGAATTAGCACCAAGAAACTGAGAATTGAACCATACCATACACTCATGCATGGAACCATGCACACACATGCATTTATAAACCGGTGTCCTTGAAATAAAATTAAATTTTGTAAAATATACACCCGAAATATTTTCCCAAAATTCCGCGTCATAACAAAGAAAAAAAATTAAAAATATTTAAAGAAATTTTGTTACGCCACTGTGCGACTGAATATACCATAAATACTATTGGAGACTATATTTTGAAGCTGACCCACAATATAATTTTTTGTCCATCTCGCTCTGAGTATCGTTCTGTTGTCGATCGTTACGTACGTTTAATATTATTTTTAGATTAACGATAATAAATTCTAATTTAAATCCCGTAAAGCACACATCTTATATGTTGGTTTAATATATCATTTTTAAACATTTAAACATTAAGTTTAAATTTTTAACAGCTGACTCAAGTTGTCGAATTCTTTCCATAACAAAACTTACCGGTTCTATTAATATAGACCACCTTTAAATACAATAGGGGGAATTCTGAATCCGGTATTAATATTTTATATTTTTTACTTCTAACAAATTAATCATTTTCGTAATACATATAAAATTTTAGTGTGATATTTAAAATAGGCGGACATTTTAAAATTTGTAGATCTCGGTTTCCGGGTTGGAACCGCGTCGAGTTAGGCGTAATTGCCAACGTTTCGTAGACTATTTCAAGGGACATCTTCGTCATTTCGCAGTAGCTTGAAGAATTCTTCAAGCTACTGTGAAACGATGAACATCTACGTACAGCCCTGAAGATGTCCCTTGAAACAGTGGACGAAACGTTGGCAATTACGCCTAACTCGACGCGGTTCCAACCCGGAAACCGAGATCTACATCTAGAGAACGACCGCGGAAACCTACACCTACATTTTAAAATTTGTTGCGGTATCGCTGGTATAACCTAGTTTAATTACGATGTTTACACAGATGCTTATAATGCATTTTGATATTCTCATAATTCTTGCATTTCATAATTTTTGCGATGACGATTTTGAATATTGAACTGGTTTATTTTAAATGCCTGACCTATGTTTATTTCTGCATCAGCAGTATACTGAACTAGTTAGATTAAATACCTGACTTTTATATGTGAATTATTTACTAAAATATAATTCGTAATATATACAGTACGATAATTTATAAAATATGAATTACACTATTTTATTTAGGCTAAAATGATGTTGTTTAATCTGTGATTAAACAAAGGGCCTACTCTCAACAAGGAAATTATTTTATTAAAATATAATATGTAACATTGACGGTAGGATTATTATGAAGTATTAACTGCACTATCTTATTTAGATTAAAATGATGTTATTTAATCTGTGATTAAACAAACATCGAGAGCTATTACGTTTGTAAACATACCGTGTATGTGCAACTTCAATAGAGGTAGGTATATATTTACATTCTGAATAATTTGAATTCATAGGCGAAACATGATACAATTTTCAGGGGGTTTTTAATTTCGGGATTCGCGTCGTAATTGACTCAAATCTTGCGTTGTCTTTTGATTTCAAGCAATATATATCTGATAATATTTATTGCCAAACAGTCAACACCAATTGCATAATAATAAAAAATAATTTATAATTAATATATATCTAATTATGGATTTTAACTTGAATTAACACAGAAAGAATTATATTTTATTACATGTGCATACATACAACCGTTACTTTTTAAATCATGAAAAATATCTGGGAATTAAATATTAGCTATCCTATTTATATATATTGTATAAAGGATTGGTTTATCAGCAAATAGGTTTCCGGCGTTGGTAATACAAATGTTGAAATGTATTTAGATGGACGGCTAGAAACATTAAATGAACTCCAGTTTAAACAGTAAATCGCTGCAGTCAACAATTCCATTTACTAGTTTCCACAAAAATATTGATTGATGTCTCCATTCAAGAAGGGATTGGAAACTATGGTGTTCAAAGTAATGACTTTGTAGTCGATGCTCCTAACAGAATAATGAGTGTCAGCTTTAAACGAAATATATGTCAAAATCGTCATTGAACCTGTACAATTGTTAGTTGATGGGACACGTAATATGGGTGGCCAGACAGTGGAACAATATTCCAAATATAATAAGCGCAAAATATAAGGACCTTAGAATCGTGAAGTTACAAAATTATCTAGTACTGCATATTATAAATCATAATCGTTTAGAATATATTCTAAAAACATATTCAATGTGATTCCTAAGACTCAGGCGTCGATTAAAGCTTTAGATAAAACTTTTTCGGTAATACAATATAATGATGAGATAGTTGCATTTTTTTCGAGTACAGGTAACGATCTCACACTTATTGATGATTAGTTACAAGCTATTATTTCAACACCACTACGACAAAATGTTGACTTAGGTTTATATAGCCTATTATTAACCTAGGGGTTTTCTCTTTGCACTGTTTTAATATCTTATCCAAACATATTTACGTATTGTGCTTAAACTATCACTTTGCTTTAGTCCTTTTCACATTTCGAACTTATTGCATGACCTTTCTTTTATTTTAACCTATAGTCTATAATTCTCGTGTAAATACTTTTAGTTACTTTTATTGTTTTCTTATTACCGTCTAGTTTTTTCAAATCTCCCACTTGGAACTGTGTCGATTGGTGCTTTTAATCAATAAAAACCAAATATAGCTCATTACGTCGTTCTTTTAGTCTGCTTATTACTTTTCTTATTACACTAACATGGTCTTGGGTTCGTCTTCCTTTTATAAAAGCCTCTAGTTCCTTTTTCGAATTTATTTTCCATCTCTCTACATAACTCGGTAATGTTTCTTTCGCAAATATATAATTCTATAATATACCGTACATAGTTAAAAATTGTTTAAAATTATTCTTTTCTTGAAGTAAAAAATCGATTTCGTCTGATTATTTTTTAAATTATTTTTAGCGCTTTATACGAAATTTATTCATTGCTTTATCCGTTATGTATATAGATTTTATCGGGTAAATGTTAACCATGCACTTACAGCGCTCAACAATTTTAACACTTCATGAATATGTATTTGCTGTGTCGCATTCTGATGTGACAAATTGTTCCCGCATTGTGCAAAATGTCAAGTTTAAATGTCGACGTAATAAATATCAACAAACTATATCCAAGATACTCGGCGTATTTATTATCGAACTAAACTATTCATTATCGAAATTGATCAGGACCATTTATCACGGTTCTATTTACCTTGTCCGCACAGAGGAGGCTCAGAATTTAGTGAAGTTATGCGGTTCGCTTATCAATATTAATATTTAGTGGTATATAAAATCAATATTAACCTTGATCTATAATATATCTGCATAAGCTGCCGCGTTTTATATGCATAGGTAACGTACAGATTAAGGAAATTATATTTTACGTTGTGATAGGTAATACGAAGAGTTACTACTTTATTTACACTTTTTATTAATCCAATATATTGCTCCTTAATTTTTCCTTTTGACGAAGTAGTATCACGAAATAAATTTTAAATTTAGTGTTGCCAAAGTGAGGTGTTGTTATCATAGAAACTAATATTCATTTTAGCAATGGCGCGGCGGTTCTTGGTTAAATTTACATTAATATAATATGAAATTTGAGGTAAAAGGTACAACGACATTAATGATTAAGGAATTGCTCATTAAAATATTTTAACAGATTTAAACATGAGATTAAATACTTTTTACCATGCGCGAAATTGTTTATTAAACGCGCATTTGTGTATTTTATTTTAAACGACATTTCTATACTTAAACACAATGGAAACAGCGATATTTACGGATTCATTATCAATATAAAATATTACAATCCTTATAAAATGGTTACGTTTAAGAACGCGTGAGTGTCTGACGATCTACAGCGTCCTCCACATTGTTCGCACCATATGAGAAAACTTTTATTATAGAGTTTTTAAAAAATCGTTTTCGACCAATTGTTTGTGCATGGTTGAAAACCTAAAATGGGGTACATTAAAAGTTTTTTCATTATACAGTGTCCGCAAAAAGCTTAATCCATATGATAAACTTTTTCATTAATTGATTTATTGAAAAATTGTTTTTGACATTAGCGTCTGCTTCACTTCCTACCACCAAAAAGCAAAAAGTAATTTTCATGACACTCTTGCTCTACCATTAACGACGCTTGGCGTTTAATTGACCTACCTATTAAGCAGGAAGAAATAATATTTAAAACTATTTATAAGATATATAAATTAAAAAAATTGAAATGAGAAATTAAAAATTTAAATTTTCGGACCAAAAATGTCTATTTCCACATGTCTTCCTTTGTTTTCTATGCACATAATAGTTCTGTTGTACAACTCATTTGAATAAGTGATTAGATTTGGCAAATTTCCAAAGTGGTCCTGCAGAAAGTACAACTGATTTTTTTAATTTGTATTAGTTCCTTGCACTCAGAAATAACGTGTGTTCATTTGAAACGTCAATCTAGTAGCACGTGATTTACTGAGAACATTTTGAAGCATGTCGTAAATTAAAATTTACTACTTAACCTACGAAGTCGTATATTTTGACAGTTTCATACATACAAACACATATTAAAATTTACTACTTAACCTACGAAGTCGTATATTTTGACAATTTTATACATACAAACACATATTAATATATTTGCGTCTTATTCTATCAAAATTTCAAAGTAACCTAGATTGACTTTTCAAATGAACACTTATTACTTAGAGTATCGTCATTTAAACATGTAACGCAATTTTGTAAACTATCGAAATTCTCTGCATAAAAATCAGTAGCTTCCAACCATGTTCGCCGTCTAGTTATTACTGGAGAGGGAGGCAGTGACAATGATGGAAGATTTTCCCTGTAAAGAGCTACTCTCAATGATGTTCTTCTGAACATTTTTTAAAAGCGAATACAACTTCGAATCAACTTCCGGCAAGGTCTGTCTCTGATATATTCAGATTCTGTGGAGAGCATTGCTACGCAAGTAATATGCAGCATATTATGATATGTTTCCTTTAATAGTCTGCCTGTTTTTAACATATATGCAGCACTGTCACTGACAAATAAAAGTATTTTTTCTTTGTACCTGTCGTCCGAATGAAGCATTTGGTGCATATTTTCGTAAATTGTTTTAGCTACTGTTTCCGCATCAACTGTATTTATAACTTTTGTTGCTAATACATATGCGTTATATGGAATAGTAGGATGTAGTACACCATCTACAATATTTACCACACAGCGTCCTAATATATCGACAGTTTCGTCGGCATTATCAATAGGTACTGATTTGAAAAATGGCTTCTAATGCGTTCTACTGCTTTCGTGTAGCACTTAGATATATAATATTTCCATAAGGTGGATTCATCAGGAAAATATCGACCAGTGTACTTTTGGAGAAATATTTTGAAGATGAGACTGTTAAGTTTATTTAATGGAATATTTGCCGCCATTAAAATTTCACAGAGTTTTTCGTTAAAATTGTCAGATTCCAACGGTTATAATTTCTGTGTATGTTTTCGCGATGCTAAGTGACGTTTTATGTGCGATTTCTTTTTAACGATATTTTACAGACTTTGCAATAAATTTCGAAATCATTGCCATTGGACATTCAATCAGTATAAACCTTAATCCAACTCGCCATTGCTTCAGAATGCCATTCTCGACGTTGGTCCATATCATATCTGAAAAAGTAACTTAAACAATGTTCTAGATCTAAAAAAATTAAAATTAAAAATGTACGCGTAATTTATTGAAGCAACGAAATTCACTGGACACTTACGTATATATGTAATTAACAGTTAAACAATAAAAAAAAGAAACTAACTCACCGTACTTAATTAATCTTACGAAATATGAACTAATAAATCAAACAAATTATAAAAACTCCTCCGGCTTCTATCTATGCCCATGAAGAAAATAATTTTACAGTAAAATTGCAGTAATTGCGTCACAATTCAACGACAAAAAACAGATGTGCGGTTAATCGAATGAATAGTGCTATTCAATATCTGCGTGTTGTACTTAGCGATGTTATAGACTATTTACATGGTCCATCCTAATTTTGGCCCGATGCATCTGCTCTCTAATAATAACACATGCTAAGTGCTTATTCACGTTGTCACTGATATGAAATGTGGCTCCATCCGACATTAGGATCTATATGCGTCAAAGTAAGACGGGTGGCCATCTTTTTGGACAACCCGGTATATCAGTATTTTTCTTTTTTGATTGCTTGCTTGATATATGGTTATTTTAATTTTGCATTTCTTCAATCGTTTCAATCATCTTTTTTTTTTTTAATAAAACAGAAGACCATATTATATTACACGACTTTCATAGCTTGTATTTCATTTTTAAGTGCTACAAAATTAAACATACATTTTTAGGTATACAGGTGGAATCTGAACAACACGGTTTCTAATGGTCTCTTCTAGGTGGTCAATGTTTCTAAATGGGCGATATTTGTATACTTGATTTTTCAAATATACCCAAAGAAAAAAATCACAAGGTGTCAGTTCCGGGGATCGTGGTGGCCACGGATTTTCAGAAAAGCGACCTATCCATTTTGCCGGAAAAAAATTCATTTAGGTAATTTCCAACTTCGATGGTACTATGAGCTAGACAACTATCTTGTTGGAAATATATTTTTATTCTTAATTCCAGAGAACAATTTTCAATTTTGTTGAAAAATTGATTTTGTATAAATTCAAAATATTCATTGGAAGAAAAAGTGGACTCGTCACTAAACAACATATATTTCGCAAATGATTGTTGTTCTAATTTTTCTTAAAAAAAAAAAACTAAATTCTAGACGCTGGTCGTAGTCCCGTTCGTGTAAAGTGTGAATAAATTTTGGTTTGTAGTGTTTGAACTTGTTCATCTTCAAAATTCTATTTACGGAAGGGCCAGAAATACCACTATTTAGCTCAATTTATGATACAGAAGTTTTAGTTGCATTTATTCATATTCATTGTTAAGTTACATTTACATAGCGTAAATTATAAAACAAGCTGCAACTTAAAATGATGTTTTTTAAGATAAAAGAGCTTTTCACCAAAAATGTGAAATAACGTGACAAAATTTCTTTTCAAATAAAAAATTTCTTTTGTAATATTAGATTGTACTAGTTTAGTTAATTTTTTTTAATACATATATAAACGAATTAATTACGCTTAGACTTGAAATAATTAAAATTCAAAATTACACGCATTTACTAAATATCTAACTAATGTTGCCCAATTTTTGTCAAAAATAATTTTCATTTTAAAATTAAAAGTTTGGATAAATGTAATTTTCTCTAAAACCAAAAATCGCTTGTAGAATGCGAGTAGGCCATTTTGTGTTTTTTTTTGCGGATTTAGATTTTTAAATAAATCGAAGATAAAAGTTTGTCCCATATGGTGCGAACAATATGGCGGGCACGATATATATTAGTACAGGGTGTAAACAAAATATGCTGCATACTTTAATATTGTAATAACTAGACTGCGGAACAGACGCTATCCTTTAATGAGTCATGCAGGCGCAGAGACAGAGTCGGTTTCGCTTAATAATAAGATTAATGCAATATTCGCTCGCAGTCCTGATTTTAATGTCCTGGAAGGCTTTTGTAGTAATGTTCAAAATACGGATATCGGTAGATATATTAAATTTAAGGATTATTATTTCTATGCGCCACTCACTGGCTCTGATGTTGAGAGAAATTTTTCTATATTTAAAGACATACTGTCCAATAAAAGAACGCACTTTACAGAACAAAGTTTAGAATATATTGTAATAATTAATGTGAATAAAAAATGTTTACTGTGGTGTGACAAAGTTATAGGTGATGTAATTAATTTCAGGTTTATAATGTTTCAATATTTTGAATTTTTTCAATGTATAAAGTAAATTCATTTTGTATATATATATATATATATGTATATATATATATATATATATATACATCGTTAAGATGGCACAAAGTGTGACCGTCGTCGACTGAGGTAGCCACTAAGAGTGTTCCCTCGGTTGGCGATGAACAACCCCGTGCAGGGTGCGCTTCGCTGGTCTGCGCCTTGCCTCGTTGGGGCGGGGGTCGGGCCGTCGAAGTACTGCACGGAAAAGTAAAGAAGTTGCCGGGAAAGGGTTGGCGGCCCTACGCAACGGCTGGTTATCCGATCTCTCTAAATTTATGCGACCGGTCACTAAACACACGCACGAGCGCACCAACATACAAAACCCTACACTTACGCGCTCACACAAATACAAAACCACACACCCAGAGAGAGACGCAAGCTGCAGCAGCAACCTACACACAAGTTCATACCCAGAAAGATACACAAGCTGCTAGCAGCGAACAACACATATGTTCACACCTTGCTATCTATTTTTTGGAATACTAAGGCATGATTAATTATTATTATTGGAATGTATCTTTGAATAATTTAAACCATAGCAACTCAATTATTTGACATTTATATTTTTTATATCCTTGACAAAGGCATCATTGCCGGAACATGTAGAGTTTTTTTTGAAATATATATACTTTGAAGTAATAAACCAGACCTTTAAACGCCGACTTATTATGTTTACTATATATATATATATATATATATATATAGTTAATAAAATAAATTCAAACCGGTCTGTATTTCGCAACAACTTTGTTGCTTCTTCCAGAGATAAAAATGTAGAATTATTATTTATTTTGAACTCTACATTTTTATCTCCGGAAGAAGCAACAACGTTATTGCGAAATATAGGGATAATTAATAAATGTGTTTCTAATTACCAGACCGCTTGCCCGCTTTTAATTTATTTTATTCAATATATTACGGTCGACAATTTCTTTTAAATTGTATATATTTATATATATGTATATATATATATATACATATATATATATATATATATATATATATATATATATATATATATATATTATAATAAAAATATTAATTGAATATTTATTGAAGACACTAGTTTTAATTCATTACATTTCTGTAATTGGGATTTCTTAGAAGGTTGGAAGTGTATTATATTTGTATTGTTTTTTTAATATAGAGTGTTAAATCTATAATTAAATTTCAAAAGTATATGACTTTCTTACATTTACTAAAATTATTGAACTATGTAAATCTAGTTAATTTTGTGTACTTCAAAGGTTATGTGTGAAGGAAAATTTAATTGTAAACCAATAAGTTCATAATATTAATTAAGAATCAAAATTATTGTATAAATATCAAATATTTTGGAAAATTCTATATAACTAAAGCGACCAATGAGCTTCAAAAACAGAAAAAGCTGTTGGGTTGCCATAGTAAGTTATTGAAACAATTGGAGAGAAGAATTTTTGCACTTGAATTAATGGAATGTGTTTTGGATAAAACGAATTTTTTTAAAAATATAAAAATAAGCATAATTTATATTACCAAGATTTGAACTGTTTTCATCTTATACTCCGCTATCAATTAATGAGCCACAAAAAAATGTGTACCAGCTTTAGATAAATATTGGGAAACATTACAAGGCCTTATATTACCAGGATTGTGACCGTAAATTAGAAAAGCAGAATTAAGAAAAGTTTGTATACCTTTGAATAATCGGGGGATCCTAACCTACGAGATCTGCCAGGATTGTGACCGTTATTCCTGAAGTTAAAATATACCAGCCGTACGTCAGGGAAGCAAGACTTAATCCCAGAGACTAGACGGATAATTGTGATAGAATATTGAGCTAAGTTTTTTTATTATTTGTATTTTTTTTAAGTAAACATATACATTTACTTACCGAAGGTAGATAAAGATCCCTTTAATGACCATTTTGTTTAAAACATTGTAAGTAAGGAAGTTATATACAAATTTAGTTATTCTGCAATTTTATTTATCAGAATCTACTTGTTTATGTATCCTAGTATTTGTCTCATTTCCGTAGTTTCAATTTTTCACCTAGAAGAAATTCCACATAACCAATAAATTTTATAATTTTAATTTTCAATAAAATAAATTGTTAATCTATTGTTTATTCCGAATGTTTTGTTAAATGTACCTAATTAAATACATATTCACTTATCAAGATAAGATTTTCCTTTTAATAAACGGCATTTAAGAACCAAGACAAGTCGTTTGAATTCAATTAGTTTATCATATTAACACTGAGCTAACATACCTTTTAATTTCTTTGTCAGACAGAATCTTCACGACCCTGGAGATAATAGAGAAGTCATGTTCGTTGTTTCTCGAAATTTATATTAAACATCAAACTTTCTTTAAGACCAAAACACTATTTGGTTGTAGTTGTTATGATTGTTAACTGCAAACGTTTTTATATTCAATGATTGGACCTGCGCAGAAGTATATCAGAATGCGGGGGTAAAAATTCGAATTTTAAATTCATTTTCTGCTTTTTAAAGCTTAATATTTGTCTTTAAAAACACTTTTTGGTAAACGTTTGACTTAAAAATTGTTATAATATATATATATATATATATATATATATATATATATATATATACAAGGTGTGTATAAATTGGCGGACCCACTACACGTGGCGACATTCTTGGTCAAATTTTGAGTTAAAAGTCCTAATTCTAAAACGATGTATCAGGCTTCCTTTGTCTTCAGAATGAATTTGAAAGAAACATACATTTGGCAACATTGAACACGCATGTGCTAGTTATAATCTTCGGACATGTTTACACGTCGTCATGTGAACCTTACATTTTAAATTTAAAAAAGAAACAAACGAAATAAAATTGGTTTCTTAGATTACATATTTATTACGAAAATATTACAATGTTTTAAAAATGTTTGATAATATTGACTAATTTTTGTACATCTTCTTGACAGAAATCAATGTAATTATTACCTACATAATCGTTCGAATTGAAATCCATCAGAAAACTAAACAAAATTATACAAATAAACACGAAAAATAAGCAAGTCGAATGAAATAGGTAGATTACATAAGTGTCAAAATTTGACAGTAGTAATGTATTTGACTAGAACAACATTAGGCTGCCTACTTATTGTTTTACAACGTTGTCAGATGTGTTTTTCGTCAAAATAAGTTA
Organism: Melolontha melolontha; assembly: GCA_935421215.2. Lineage (NCBI taxonomy): Eukaryota > Metazoa > Arthropoda > Insecta > Coleoptera > Scarabaeidae > Melolontha > Melolontha melolontha. The sequence continues at coordinate 65,568,389 of OW285237.1, read as the reverse complement.
ATAAACAAATATCAAAAACAAACTTTAAAATCAAAAAGAAAATTTTAACGAAAGGATAATAACAACAATTCTTCTTTCTTCTGTCAACAAATATCGAGTAATAATGCTTATTTCAAGACTAAAAGTCCGAACTTTAGGAACCTCGTGCAAAGATATGGAGCATGGTACAACATTTTCGTATTTGGATTTTGGACTCCGAATTTAACGAAGAACATCGCCGCGTGTAGTGGGTCCGACAATTTATACACACCTTGTATATATATATATATATATATATATATATATATGGTAAACCTAATCAGTAGGCTATTATATTTATATATATATATATATATATATATATATATATATATCTTGAATTAATTTCAATTCAAGTTAATTTAAATTCATTTAACTTCAGTGTTTTATTTATTATTATTTACGACTCTGGCGAAATATATTTCACACTCTGTTTGCATTGAAAGACGTACAAACAGACAACTTTTATCAATACCATCGCGGTATAACAATCATATATACTGTTAAATTGATCGATTGTACATTGTCGGCACCGATGAATCACACCCGATACGGGATAGCGTCGGTTCGGCAGTGTAGTCATAACTAAAAATATTTCGCATAAAATGCTAATGCACGAAAGCTCTATCTTGAACGAGGTCAAAGAAAAAAAAATAAGAAATGCGCGTTACTCGATCCGACTCTTGTAAATTTAGTAATCTTTTATAACTGCAGCGCTACCCCTACAGAAGCGTAATGGTGGGAGTTGTAGATGGAATGATGCATACTGTAAGTCAGAAGTCAGTCTGTTATCGACTTCCATGAAGTATGGCATATTCAAATCACGATTAACAGATATCGTCTTGCTATACGGTATATTTTCAATTGCATTGAATGTGCAATAATAAGGGGATAATCTAAGTACGTTGTGTCCGTACTTTTCAGCCAGCTTATCTGCCACATATACTTTTCTTGGTCTATGCCTTAAATTAAATAATTAAGTAGTGCTAATTATAGTAGTAAAGAAAAAATAACTGCTAAACAAGTTCCAGGAGTTGTGGTTTCAAAGAGTTGTCATTATATTGTATTTTATTTTCATTTAACTAACCCTGGGTGATATCAATCTTTTTCCACATTGAAGTTGGGTACTTTCTTCAGTAACACTATGGTAAGGTGCATTGTCCATGGTGATCTGAGATGGCTGCTCTAGATTTTTAATTAGCTGTTCTTCAAATCAGAGCAGAAAGTTACTTGGGTTAATTTCTCCATGATAGTTTAGATCATTTAAATCCTTTTCGATTACCAGCATGAAAAATAATATATCTAGAAAGCATAATATATTAACTGCTATACATTTGTAATACTCCTCGTTCACTAACCTTCGCTTAACTTTAGTCCTTTGATATTTTGAACATTCTGATCTTGTCACGATCTACCTATAGCGCCATTTTGGAAAATCCATGTTTCATCTACAAAAACAGACTCCCACAAATAAATAACATTTTTATTTTTAATGTAATAGTATGAGATTGTTCCATTAGTGCTCTGCGAGAACCATCTTTCTCTAACGGAAACCAATGTTACGTAAAATTATGTTTTATCATGATGTTTTACCACCATTATATATGCTTCTCCCTTGTAGTGTGTCATGCAAGGTGTTAAGTGTAGTACGTTGTTCTGAAGGATATACATATGACGTCATTATAATATATGATATAATGAGATACAAAAAATGGAAGTTACTATTAAAAATACATACCATATATTCCGAATAGCCATTTGATCTGTGTCTGCTTTTTTACGATCCCATATTTTTTTGGGACTGTTCAAGGGCCTACCTTCCTTGATATCTTTCGATGTAGCCAAAACAGTACTAGAATGAAGTATCAGAGCATCAACAAATCGATGTGAATATATTAATTTGTTTTCAAAACAAATGTTCTTTTTAACGCATATGTTTTACCTTTCTTATATCCCTTGACTACCATTATTACATTCTTTCTTAAAATAGGAAATCAAAGAAACAACAAGCTTCTTTGATTGGGAATTCAAACATTTCAGCATTCTGAGGTTAGATCTAGAAATTTTCACCAGATAAGCAGAAGATTATCGATGACTATCGGGATGCGAGTGTTGTTTCGGAAAAAGAAAACAGTTAAGATTGATATAAAAACGCAAAGTTTAAATAAAAGAGGGAATAATTACACAGTAATATGGAGAAAACCGATAGCAATTAATTTAAATGAATTCAAATGTCAATTATCAAAAGCATAAATTTCAACTGCAATTTTTATGTTGCAAATGCGCATTTTGGAGGGGCGAATGCCTGAAACCCCTTAATTTAGTGAATTTCGGAAGTTGGAGTGAACGGAATATAAAACGCCATTTAAGTAAATATTTATTAACTAAAACAATATTTAATATATACTCATATTAATTATAATTGATATATCGGTGAAGTAAATTTTTAACAAACACTAACAATATAAAATTCCTAATCAAATTAAAAATGTCCTATTTCATCGAAACTAGTTTTCAAATGTATTATTAAACTTGTAAATATTTCACTACGACAAAAATTAATATCCAATCTCGAAATATTTCTCACACCTCGCTTATAATTAAAATGGAAATACGATATTATACGTGGTAGAAAATGCTATTAATATCACTTAATATATTTTGCTTTCTTTGTACACAGTATATACAACACCAAACAATGTCTTGAGACAAGGCAACAATCCGCTACGCAGGATTTTCAAAACACTTTATCCTTTATAATACTGTGAAGTTAATATCTATAGCAAAATTTCAAAGACATTTGTAATATAAACCCTACCATCTTACAATTTAGAAGGATCAGATTTCGAAAAGGGATTCGGATAATGAATTTCAATATTTCAGTGAAATTTCAAATGAAAGTAGCGTTTTCTTTTAAGGTAGATGGATTACGTTAAATTTGAAACGATATTAATGAGTAACTAATATCTAAAATGAAGGAATGAAAAAAAAATTATTGTGTTCAAAAGTGAATTGTATGGCATTGAATTCCTTCTGCTGAAAATTTTGTATATAATATGGTTATGAACTTCACAGATTTAGCGATGAAAAATGGTGATATTGGAATATATACGTGATAGATTTGACAGGAGAGTTACTTTTTAAATGTTAAACCGAGAATTCATTTACATTGAAAAAATTATTTTTTTCTTTTTCGTCTACAACATCAATGCAAATTTAACTGTAACTGTAATGATTTGTTGATAGGAAGAAATGTTTGACAGTGAGTTTCAAAACGCGTTAGAATTTAGAACACATAAAAATGGTAGCGTTATTAACTTGTGAAGAGAAAATAGAAATTGTTGTGATTGTGGGGGAAAATTATAAAACACATAGAGAAGCAGCTATTATTTTTAATAGTAGACATACCAATAAAAATATTAATCATTCAACTGTTACGAAAATAGTAAATAAATTTAAAAGTACTGGAAGTATTAAAAATAATTTTAATGGAAAACGTCGAAAGCTGTTTGCCGATGAGAATATGCAGTTTGAAGTAATGCTGTCTGTGGTAGAAAATCAAAACTGTCATTGCGCAAAAGGAAATCGTTGATGTAACAAAATGTAAGTAAAGATACAGTGGCAAGAATTTTTAAACTAAATACAAACCATTCAAACCAAAAATCATTCACACATTGAAAGAAAGGGATTATGATAGGCGCTTTGATTTTTGCTGTCTCACCCAAGGAGAGTTAGAAGAGGACCCTTTTTGCGAGGCATTTAATTTTTTCCGATGAAGCAACGTTTTCATCAAATGGAACTGGCTCGTCACAACACTGTCGCTGGTGGTCTGACAATAATCAAAATTTTACAATAAAGTCTCATGACCAATATTCATTTAAGACCAATGTGTGATGTGGCATTTATAAGAACAGATTAATAGGAACTTTTTTTTCAACAATCGAATGCCAAACGTTATCCACAGTTTTTACAAACTAACATCAGTGACTTCATGGACAAACTACCCATACAAGAACGTCAATGTATTTGGTTCCAACAAGACAGTGCCACATGCCACAGTACATTGAATGTTAGGGAATATCTTGAGTATATGTTCCATGGAAAAGTTATTCACAGATATTCTGATCTTTATTGGCCTACTATATCCCCTGAAAAAAACCGCCCTTGATTACTTCTATGGGGTTACTTGAAACAAAAAGTTTACCAGAAAGGGCCGTTTCAAGATGTTAACCATTTGGAGAGGATAATTTTAGAAACATGCCAGGAAATTTCTTCACAAATGATAAGGAATGTATTACGTGAATTTACTAATAGAATGAATTAAATGTATTGAACGAGAGAGTGGATATGTCGAGGTATTAGTGGAATGAGTGAAAGACAAATTTCTATTTATTTTTAGTATTAAACACAACTTAGTATTTGTAGGTATTTTCTTATCTGCCAAATAAATACATATGCATTAATTACGTGTTAGAAAACATTTTGAAACGAAAAGGTTATCATGTGTTTCATAATCACAAGAGATAAATGTTCTTTGAAAATAAAAAAGATTGTTAAAAAAATAACAAAACCTAATTTTTCAATGCTAATGGATGTAATTGCATATTTGAACGTAGTTTTTAGTTCTGATCAACTTTTCTTTATAACAATTTTCGAGTAAAATTCATATTTTTGGACAAACGGCGTATACAATTAAAAAATGTAATATCTTATGATTGTATTTTAGATTTTAGAACATGCGCAACTTTTTATGAAGAATACCTTTTTTTCCTAAAATTAATAATAAAAAAGTTTTCCATGTGGTTCCAACTTAGTGAGACGGTGTATACGGAAACAGGGAAAAAATTAGTAAAAATTTCTTTAAATTCGACCAAGTATGCCATTTATTTACCATAGATTAGAAGATGGCAGATGGCTTCCGTTTGCATCAATGCATTGTTGTAAACGTTTCTTGAAGTTATCGTACACACGCCTCCGTAATTCCTTATCAATGGCTGTAACTTCGTCGACAATAGCTTGCTTAAGTTCTTGAATACTCATGATACGCCTCTGGAACAGACGGTCTTTCAGGGATCCTCACAGGAAAGAGTCTGGTACGCTGATACACTGACGTCGGGTGACCGATCTGGCCAAGCGATTTCACCGAAACGAGAGATAACAGTTCCGACCATTCGATGAACTACAGCTATACTATTTCGCGCGGTATGAGCTGTTGCTCCATCCTGCTAGAAATATAGGTTTGTAGGGTCACTGCCAAGCTGTCGTAACATAGGTTTAGCAAAGCCTTCCAACATAGTTACATAACCGTCTGAATCAACAGTCACAGTTAGCTCTTTCTCATTTTCAAAGAAATACAGACCTACAATTCCGAAACGACCGAATCCATACCAAACCGTCACTTTAGGAGTGCAGTAGTTGCTTAAAGTTCAATGCTGACCAGTATCGCATGTTCCATCCAACTTGGTTAATAGTCAAGAATGATTAATGAAATCAACACTAAGCTGTTTATTAGTTATTTAACAAAATATAAATGATTTAGCGTGCTTCCAATTGTAAAATACTACAAATCAATACAATTTACGTATATGAATATTAATTATTTATTAACGTTACTAAAATATTAAGGAAAGGCTCGCGAACTCTGACATTTACTGATTATATAGCGACTTTAATATAAATATATGAATGTATATTAGAATGACTAGGACTTATATTTTAATAAAATTCATCAAATATTTAAAGAAACATGCTTGATTTAGTGAAACACAGATTAATACAATATGGATATACAATCCAATTACCTGCTACGTCTAGATTGAGGATTGTGTTCAGTAACGAAGCTATACCGACACGTGGCTCGTTAATGTGGTCACATTAGCATAAACAATTAACAGCTTAATGATACTCATTAGACGCGTAACCGCCGAACCTATTGGGTAAATTAAGAGGTTTGGCCATTTTAGACGAGGTCATGAAATTTTACTAAAAGCAAATACCGTAGTGGTGGCCGAGTTATCAGCTCCGGTCATCTTGCATCAAACTATATAAACACACTACTGCTGGATGATCAAGTTCATGTATGGTAATAGATGTTACGGGGATAAACTTAATCTCCGTCGATGTCCGCAACGCTAGATTACATCCAATTCGCTTTCACTGACGATCCGTACGGTCCTGAAAGCGGGGCGTATTGATTGCGTTTAATCTACAGTAACTCGAACAGAAATATGCAGTAGCATTTAGATTATGTAATTTAAAGTATTTACTTATTAAGTCCTAAGTAATTGAAACAGATTTTTATGGATTGATATAATTATGATTTGGGAAGAAATGCGTCACTATTACTAATGTAACCCAAATATGCAAAGCGCATATTTTGCATAATTGTATATTCTATGCATTTTTTAAAATATTTGCATATATCCTTAATAAATAGCATATTGTGCATAATAGAAAGAATTTTGAATGATGTAGATCTTTGGCAGGCGTTTCGTGAGTTCAAGATAAACAATTTTATAAATATTTTATTATGAAGTAATTAGTTTTATTATGTTTGCAGTTCTCAAGAAAAAAAAAATATGAGGTACAAGAGTATGGGTATTCCCAGTCTTAAATTCCGAGAATTCAAAATAGGTCGTTTTAAACCGTTAACAGGGGCTTTATTGTACCTATATTTACACAAGTAGGTAAATAATAAATCGATTTCTGAATTTTACTTCTGATTGTGCTTTTGAAGAGACAACATCGATTTGTGTTTTGTGGTGTTGTGATATTTTATTTATTTTTATTAGTAAAGTGCCCAAAGTCAGTGTAGCATCAGTGTGGGTTACGCCATTCAAAGAACTACGTATGGATATGGGAAAAGTCCAGTGTTCTACGTGCGTTAAAACCCTAGGTACATCGACCGATTTCGTACAATTTGTACACTCGGGGCGCTTTCGTCTAATATTTTTAACTTATTTATTAGGGATTGAGATATAAGTATTGTAGTGTAATACAAAATATTAAATACAGCAACAAGCAAAAACTTCTTCATATTACTAAATTGGGTAAGATGAAATCTGGAGACATGCCACAACTCACATTAACGCAATGTTTCCAACCAATGTTTAAAAAGCTAAACGAAACAATAAAATCGAGACGTGCAATGATGACGTCAAATATTCCATCATCAAAACTACGTAATCAAAACTTCACTTCTTTTCTCCAGAAGTATTGCAAATTCAATGTACCAGGTGAAACAAATCTACGAAGAAACAACGTATGTTCCTTGTATTCGGAGGTAACTAAGTTATAACTAAAATTCGGAACAAACATTTTTACATATGTAATGATCCTCCTCTTGAATCGGTGGTTTCCACCGATTCAAGACGAGGTTGTATTGCTCATTTATTGATTGATGTTCTTAGCGATGAGATTCTGCCGAAATCTTACATCATTGCCTCTAAAGAGTTAGAGAAGACAAATGCACTCGCAGTAGCCGGATTTATTCAAGAGGAACTAACTATCATTTTTTCATCCTAGGCCTGTTCCTGAAGATAATGTTTTGCTCATTTTGTCAGATGCAGCACCGTACATGATAAAGGCCGGGCAAAATTTGAAAATCTTTTATCCGAACTTGATACATGTAACATATCTTGCTCATGCCTTGAATAGGGTTGCTGAAGAGATTAGGAAACATTTTCCTGTTTTAAATGAAAACATGAAAAAAATCTTCCTTAAAGCTTATATAAGGGTTCAGTTCTATAAAGTAAAACTACCAAATACTCCTCTTCAACCTCAACCTGTTATTACAAAATGGGGCACTTGGATGGCATCCGCTTGTTTTTATTGCGAGAAATACTGCTGAAAATATGCCATTAGTAGATAGTAATTTGTTATTGCAATAATAAAAGTACTATGAAACAAGAAAGCAATTCACAAATTGCTTGAAGCGCGGACACGCCCGTTCACAGTTTACTTCAGTGGCAGCTACTGATGCTGAAGAAGTAGAAATTATTCAACTTATTATTGGCAATGTACATTCTACTAAAGAAGCTGCTAGAAAATCTAACGCGAGACATCTTGAATGTCCACCCATCCATCATCGAACTGTTGCATACTTGAATACCATTTTCAATACACAATGAATCCACACAAACATGGTGAATTTAAAGAGACAACAGGGCAATAAATTTAAAAAATCAACATAATGACTGACAATCATGTAGCTATTAAAGTCATTATAAACCCATTTACCTGGTCTAAGCAGATGAAACATTGTAAAAAGGTCCTCAATAGATTAGCGTAAGACAATACTGTGTCACAGGACATGAGGAGATTAAAGGCAATGGGATAGATAGGCAAAGAACTGACCAAAGAAAGTTAAGAGCAACTTCATAGGACGAGAATCTGCTGGTGTAATCGCCAAGGATTCCGCTAGAAGGGAGATCTAGTTATGGCTAGAAGGAGTACATAAAAAAATGGAGGCTAATGCAAGGTCAACTCCATGCTAAAACACTACTAAAGGAGTTGTACGCTAGGCTAGCAGCTAACCTAATTCGTAGTAATAAAAAAGAAATTAAAAATTATTACTGGCTTGATAACTGGGCATTTAAGGAAGCATATGTTCAGTATAGGCTTGGTTAGCGAGCCCCGGTGTAGGAAATGTGGAAAACAGAACAAATCTAGCCTCTATGTAATATGCACTTGTAAGGAACTGAAAAGATTCAGAGAGACACATTTCTAAAGAAATTTATTGTATCCTAAGAGGGTATCCAAATTACCCCTGAGGAGGATAGTGGCTTTTATCGAGGACGCAAGGCTAACAGAGTGGAACTGAGAGATCTATTGACGGTGGTTCAAAGAGCACTGTGCTCTAGTGGTTGGACTTACTGGTATTCAATCCAACGAACTAGAACAACTCTTCTAATTCCTAACTGAATGATTTGGTAACGAAAACTCATGTGATATACAATCTCTAATCAATGTTTTACAGCAATTTTGTAGATCAGTTGCTATAGCACGTGCATTACATATAAAACCTGATGTTTTCAGTGTAGATATTATCCAGGACACGGAAATGTTCCTCCAACAATTATAAATATCGGTCAAATATGTAACAAATATCACTAGCTAACGTTCGTGCAACACTCTTTTGGATTTTCTATAATTCAGCAAGAGCAAAAATTTGTCCTGTATCTGCATTTCTAGCAAATACTAGCAATGATATTAAAAATTTATATAAAGGGTAATCGAATGTACTATCGCATACTAGGGTTATAGCCGATTTCGTTTTCTAAAGCTTAATACATAATTATAACTTGTAAATGATTGAGACCAACGTAGTGTAAATTTCTCTATCAAAATTGCGTCGATTCATTTTCTTTTATTATAATCTTGAACTGTAGATTGGTTTGTTTCTTTCTGATATTTAATAAACTAGTTAGTATACTGAATGTACAAGAATCTCAATGTGAGATTTATCGAAAGATCTTCAGATAAATTAACTACCAATTTATTATTTAGACTAACTTTACCAATTACATATTGCTATGAACTGTGGTTTTTATATTTACTATACCACGGTTCACAACTAATCTACCCAACTAAGATCCTCAGTCGGTTTATTTCCAAAAATGGGACTGCTTTCTTCTCAAGGTTCCAATCGGAACGTGGTTCTCTCCACGAAAATACTTGGCGCCAGTCAAAATGTATTGACAAATATACTAATTATATTTCTTTAAGTTACTTACTAAATTTCGCGGTGAAAGGTTAATTAAATAATGAGCACAATATAAAATTTAAATGAATATTTAATACAAAAAAAATCAAAAAAAGAAAAAAAAATCTTTATAAAGTATAAAGATTGTGTAATAAATTAATTACAACCAGAGGTAAAAGAATTCATTGGATATGACAGCTAAATGAATTAAAAACCCTCTATGCCGAACAAACTTATTTTAAATAATAAGTTTATTTTTAATTTCTCCCCAGAGAATAACATAAAATAAACAAACTTGACAACACGATCAAAAATCTACTACATGGGCGCTCACATGTAACAAAAAGTTCCCTTGAATACCAAACGAAATAAAATTTTACAATTATATTTTTTTACGTAGAAATATTAAAAATACTCTTTATCACGTATCTCAACTAATTAAAATTAAATCTCTTAAACAATATTAATACAATTGCAATACAATATTCAAATCTTTTGAATTAATCAGATATCTTTTAAAAATATATATATTTTTACTTACATAAAGAAATTATATGAGACACGTACACAAGAAAACGTTGCTTAACAAAATGCAATCAAAATTGCGAGACTACAATCTCGCAGAATAAACGGGAATTGAATAACAAACACTTTCAACTAATTAACACAATCAAACCCGATGTTACTTTAAATATATATAATAATACACTTTTTCAATAAAATCAACGCTCTTGTCTTGCTGTTAAACTGTGTCTGTCCACATCAATCGCGGTGGCTTCCACCTCAAGGCGGCCTCCAAAAATACAAATTTTTTGTGCGACACATGAAATACATACGGATACACACAGATATCCAAAAATAATAGTACATTCATTTTTAAATAAATTTTTAATATTAATTGTGGCAAAAACCATAGCAATATATATGGCTTAATTATTTATACACTGGGATGTTTGTGCTAATGTTAAATCAATTTATTCCATTTTTCTAAGTTAAGTAATATGCTTTACTGTTAATTTCAAGTTATCGTCAGTAATTATTTGCTTTTAATGCATATTAAATGTGCATGACCTTCTTTTTTTTGTTAATACATATACAAAATTACTATATTATGCGAGCCATTTACTAGGTGTCACTTATTTACTTTAATTCATATTCTTTTGTATTTATTTTGTGATAATATCCAAAATTACTATACTGGGTGAACCATTTATTCGGGCTCACTATTCAATTTAATTCATTTTTTTTGTCTTTTCATTAAACATGTTGGTCAATGATATTGTTGAATTATATTTCATTATTTCATTGTGGCTTGTGAGCCTCACTTAGATTTTTTGCACCATTTTGTCTGGCGAATTTAATGCACTACAGCGTGGTTCACTTATATGCTTATTGATTGTTTTCTTGTTGGAGGTTAATAAATTATTTCTTGTTATTGTTACATTACTTGGTGTTTTATTATTATGGTAACAGTTGTCCACGAATTTACCTGCGATTTAGTTAACTTGTTGTTGGCGATGTCTGCGTTCACTATACCGGCTCGAGAGCATAAACACAGTGACACCTATTATAAAGAACCTCCCCTAGCTCGCGTCTTAACTGAGCTGGTCTCTCAGCCGAATATCTCCGGGGCAATCGTGTTATTGGAGTAAGTTAGTAAATCAAGTAGGTATTACGGTGTGTAAGTAGGCGCAGAACTAGTGCTTAAGGGAGCACGTAGCAATAGTTTTTGTGAAATTTGTATTTAAAAAAATTAAGTTACTAAAACGTAATTTAAATTTGTATCCGATATTGCTTACAAAAACCTACTATATATTCCTTACGCCAAAATATGTCGATTTAAGACGATTTACCTTAGTACAAAGTTACTTAGTTACCTTAATAGGGCGATATACGGCGCTTGAGTAACAATTCTGAAATCGTTTTTTTATAACAATTATGAAACGGGTTACGCGATATCGCTAAAGTTTGGTACGTTGACATAGTTTTACAAGACAAAAAAAAACATATCAACGGCTATTCCATAGGCGGAGAAATTGGGTTTCTTAATAATTGCACGTTTCAAATTTCTACGCCAATGGAAGAAGAGGGGTTTAACTATAAAATTTAGATTATGTATCTTAATTACTAGAGAAAAAGCACTCTTTGTAAGATTCGATTACGTCATGGTATTTGTTAAATTTGTATTTTACGTTGTTGTATTCCTCTGTAAGCTAGTAACGTTTAAGGTGACGATCGATATGATTCCATCGTACGTATCACAACATTAACAAACTTTTTTTTTACAATATGTTGCTTCCACTTGAAGAGAAAAAAATCTGTGCAACGATATTCCTTGATGTGGCCCAAGCATTCAATAGAGTGTGGCAGCAGGGCCTGGAATACAAGGTAGAAAAATATTTGCCACAAATAAACTACAAGCAGCTGTCAACAATGTCATCAATTGGACAAGGAAATGGAACATCAAATTATTCGAGGGGAAGTCGACACACGTCAATTTCACCAATAAAAAACACGACTACATCCCGGTGTTAGTCAAGCAGCAAACAATCCCGCATGCCAACGAAGTAAAGTATCTGGGCATGACGTTGGATGTCAAGCTACGTTGGAAAACACATGTAAAGAAAGAACGTGAGTAACTGAACCTCAAATTCAGGCAAATGTGTTGGTCTCTCGGATGTCATTCCGAATTATCAATTAACAACAAACTGCTTTTTTACAAGCAAATACTAAAGCCTGTTTGGTATTATTGCATCCAACTCTGGGGACGCACCAAAAAATCAAAAGAAGTCATTCAGACGCTCCAAAATAAAGTACTCCGAAGCATCGTCAATTCTCCATGGTGCATCCGCAATGAAGACATTTATCTCGACCTGAAAATGCCCAAGGTTAAAGACGAAATCAAGGCGTTTGCAGGCAAACGCCAGAAGAGTTTCGAGAACCACGAGACTGCTGAAGTGATCTCGCTACTCGACAACAACGGACTTGTTCGACTGCTCAAGAGACTAAAATCGTTCGAAGTAGTGTAGTGCTTGTGCAGTGCCTAGAAATAGTTCTAGGTGTACTAAAATCACGTGACCAAAGTGATCAGGGTAACGTGGAGAATGTCACTGGGCGCTCATCTGCTTAACAGATAAGTTAAATATTTAAAAAAAAATGTTAGGTAGGCTTTGCTACTTTTAATGTGCAACGCTCTTTGCGGCTTTTAAATTTAAAAAAATATATATGTTGTTGCGTCATATGTACAATACGTTCACCGGGGGGGTGGGGGAATTTAGTATTCTTTTTCAGCTAGACAATGTTCATTTACCGTAGTGCTTCCAAAATTAACGAAATGATTCGCTATCTACTAACTTAAACGGTAAATTAAACAATATTAAAGTTACACATAAATGAAACAAAAATATGTGGCCACTTTTTTTGCGATTATGTATACACTATTTTACGCGTCTTTCGCAATGAAATTTCCTTGAACATATTAGCAGTATATCACACACTTTACTATAGCGCCATTGTACATTAAATCCAGAAATCCCTTTACCAATTTATGAGCTACATCGTAAAACGCTATTCGTGTCATTATAAAATGATTATTTATCGCTGTAAACCAGCGTAATGCACTGAACGGTGTTCAGACAGCAACTGACAAAATATATATACGCGCTAGCACAAACTGCCGGGGATGTTACTCGAATGAACCTCTCTATATATTAACTTGATAGAAACATGGTTTCACACTTTTTCCTATCACTCTGTAAACATAGATCCTCCTGATAAAAGTTTTTAACGACAGCCCTATTTCAATTTTATTCATTTTTGAATAAACATAAACATTGAAATCTTGAACGTGAGAAGAAAAGGATTTTTAATTTTGAGTGTAGTAATGTCAAGATTATATACTTTTTTCTATTTTGCTTTCATAAGGAACTCATTATGATACCCAAAACGATATCGAAATGAGCTTCATTTCGTTACGCTTTTTTTCATTAGTTAATATTGGCATTGTTCGAACACAGATGAAAACATCTTATTGCTGTAATTTGATTTTAAGAATGTAAGTACATTTGACAGAATGATATACGTAGAAAAGAAACATGCTACATAAATCAAGGTATATTGAATACAACGGACAAGATATATAGTTTCTCTCGCTCATGTTTATATTTTTAAATAATAATAATATAATGGTAATATTAACGAAAATTAATAAATAATATTTCACGGACAGCAAGATTTAAATTTGAAAATGTCAAGTATCAATGTGACCAACTGCATACTTAATATAAAAATAAAACTCTCTGAATCTCTGAATAAAATAATTTCAATTAGTTAATGTAAAAAATGCAAAATAGAAAAAATAGTATAAAAAACGCGTTTCATAAGGGGTCTTGTTGCAATCGTTCTTTAGAAAACTCGTTTTCTAAACTGATCTCGTGCCCCAAAATGGTGCCTTATGAATCTTGGGTTTTATTACATTATTTTCGCTTGTCGATTAAAGATTACTATGCTAGACACAATAATTCGTGACAACTTCTTATAAGATTTTCAGTTAAATTGATCTTCAGAAGCATATGTACCTACCTTTTTTCCTCTCTGTTGTAAAACTGTGTTCTATGATATACCTACCTCTTCAAAATATGTTTTTTTAGAAGATTTTATTTTCCACAAGGTTGCTAAATCAAACACCATAACCATTTTATTGCTATATATTTATTTACCGATATTTATTTATAAAATATATTACACAAGTATCTACACTGTACAGGATTCATTTTTGTTTCACTAACAGTCAATAATAATAAATTAAAAAAATTACATTACATACAAAGGACAAAAAATATTTAAATTATATAGCACCAGTCGAGACTATAAATACAAATATATCTAAAGGGCACTACCAAAAAGACACTCAACCTACAACAATTCGATTACATCAATGTTCCAATGGAATACGTATTAAAAATACCAAAATTAGGTGTGTTCGTACATACCATGTAAAGGGATAGATGTTAGTTTAATGAGGAAATATGAAAAATACACCGTTGTCAAATTTTTATCTGCAAGTGATTGTCTAAAATGCTTTCAATCGATAATAGGTCAATCTTTTTAAATAGTAAACTATAACAATATTTATAATAAGGCAACAGAATATATTACAGAGAGAAATTATGTATTTTCTTGATTGCTATTTACCACATATAATAAATGCAGAATAGCAGAACAGTAAATATTCTGATACTCGAAATATGAATTCCACAAGTTAAATAATAAACATTTCTCTTCCTATGTATTTAATCACAATTTCAAGTACCATTATTTCGATAAATATATAAGAACTTCGATAAACAAAAATCGAATCGTTTATAATGCACTAATTTTATGTACAATCTTTACAACTATTTATCACAGCATTTGTTTTCATGAATCGAGTTAAGGAAAGTATTGCCTGCAATTGTGTTTTGTCATTTTATGATAAATGTAGAATTTTGTGTTAACAGTGCTCGGGTAGCATTGTTCTTGTTCCGTGCAAAAATTCAGTAATATTTTTACAGATAAAAATTTGAAATTGCGTTTATTGTTAAATACAATATTTTAGTATTTCATACTCGTCTTAGTAAAACATCTAGGAACGCTTGTGAATATATATATATTTTCTGACGTCATACGCCAAATATGAGTATTAGAAATTATTTCGTTATATCACAAGTACATATAACCACAAACAAGAAATTTACAGAGACATTATACTACTTTAAATCAGTTAAATCAATAATTATGCGGTTTAAACATTTATACCTAAAATCGAAAAATATTTGAACGAAAGATGTACATTATTACTTTTAAAATTAATAAAACAAATCCTGTAATATATGACATGATCATTTACCTATAGATTTAAATTACAGTGTAAAACTATAAAGTCTAGATACAGTAAATATTTTGATATATAGCTACGTAAGTGCCAGAAAAAGATACATATCAATGTTAGGATAAAGGAAAAGGTCGAGTTTAAATTTTTGTAATCTTGCTTTCGGCCGACTTGGAAACACCGTTTGTTGCGTGGATAGGACGGGCAAACAAAACACCCGGTTCGCTTTCATATAAATCTGTTTGCTCTCTGCCTTTAATAAAATGAATCTCTTTTGTATATTCTGAAAAGATGTAGCAGCATAGTTAGTCAGACTTTTATACTAAAAGGAGTGCTCTACAAGGAGAATATATTGGAATAGCATGAATTAATTTTATTCAGGAGAATTGAATATTAAAACTGAATTTATGCGTACAAATAATTACAAGAGCGTAAAATTTGACAACTAATTACAGCTATACCAAAAAAGTTTAAGTATATCAATACGTTAATCACGTATTACGCATTTGTTACAAATGAAACAGACATGCAAATATACACGTCTGTAACTGTACGCATGGACACACATCTCGTATTCTCCAACATTTACTTCTGCCTAAGACACGTGTTTCTGTCATTTACTATCAGACGTCATCAATTAGGCTAGTAAAGTAAAGCTTAAAGAATCGCCTGACAAGGTATAGCAAATTGTGTCTTGTTAGGTAGCACCATCTAATCTAGTGACATCTGAGGGCCAAAAGAGACTATGCCGAAAGTGGCAATTTTCCCTTGACCGACTACGCCGGCATAGAAGAGAAAAAATATATATAGGTGTAAGTCCATTAACACGATGCCAGATGGCAGCAAATATACCAAAAAAGTTTAAGTGGATCAATACGTTAAGCACGTCTGATAGTAAATGACAGATACACCTGGCTTAGGCAGAACTAAATGTTGGAAAATACGAGGTGTATGTCCATGTGTACAGTTACAGACGTGTATATTTGCATGTCTGTTTCATTTGTAATTTCCAACTAATTGTTTAGAATTAATTTTGTAGTTTTGGTTTCTTAAAACGTAAATGATCTGGGAAGAACAATCAGAAAGTAATGTGTTATAGTTCTTATCTCTATGTAGAATTTTATTTATGCAGCAATGGTCTAAACTTGTACATAATTCGATTCCCTCAACATTCTCTTGTATACGAATAAGTGAAGACTATGCCTTGAAATCTAAAACAAACAGAAACAAGAAATATCCCTAACCACAACGTAAATCAATAAACTCTAAATACGTATTTCGGCAACTAAGTTGCCATCTTCAGTAGGACAATATGAAAAATAGTGTTAAACGTAGTGTCTTTGAAGATATGCTCTTCACCAAATCGCCAGTATTTGGCGAAGAGCTCAACCCAACCCAACACTGAGTGTCATAACTAGAATCCGGATTATATGCAAAATATTCCTTTTTTAATTGCCTTATTTCATTTAAAATACATTGAATAAACCCAGAAAACTCCAAATTTTGTTGATATACCTTCTAACATCAAAATAATGAGTTTTCTGGGTTTATTTAATGTTTATTGAATGAGAAAAATATTTTGCATATAATTCGGACTCTAGTTTTAACACTCAGTGTTTGTGAAGGGCATATCTTCAAGAGTTGTACCGTAACAAAGACACTACGTTTAACACTAATTTTCATATTGTTCTACTGAAGATGGCAACGTAGTTGCCGGAATACGTATTTAGAGTTTATTGATTTATGTTGTTCTTAGAGACTTTTCTTAATTCTGTTTGTTTCTTCTCTTATATTACTCAACACCCACTGTTTTTCGCGACAAGTACAAGAACACTTGAGCTCTCTAGAAGAATGGATGAACAAATAGAAAGTCAAGCTTAATGAACGTTAAGATTAATGAATTTTAATTATGCCAAATAACGTTCACTCTATAAAAATATACGGAACCAGAATAATTAAATATATTGGATCACGCTTGTGGAAGGATCACAGAACAAACAAAAGGTAACAAATAGAATTTAAAAGTAAAAAAATTAATTGGTTAATAGGTGGCAAGTTCCTCTTATCACTGGGAAG
The DNA here is from genome assembly GCA_935421215.2 of Melolontha melolontha. Classification (NCBI taxonomy): domain Eukaryota; kingdom Metazoa; phylum Arthropoda; class Insecta; order Coleoptera; family Scarabaeidae; genus Melolontha; species Melolontha melolontha. The sequence continues at coordinate 65,550,723 of OW285237.1, read as the reverse complement.
AAATCTACTTATACAAGTAAGCCAGTAAAAGAAGACAGGAATCGTACGGTCAAGCACGATTCGATATAGTAGTGGTGATAAATAGATAACATGAGATATTTGCCATTCGATTCGCAATTTAACTGCAGTTGTAAAAGGAAAGTGCTGTTATCCTTATATTTTAACGGCAATACAGGAAAGTTCTCTGCATGGTATTTGCAATGAGTTCGAAAATAATTTTGCAAATCTTTGTACTTTACGCCGCCGCGTTGTAACTAATTTTGAGAAATTTGGTTGCGCTTCACCTTAACATCATAGAAAGCTTAGAAATAATCATTTAAATAATTTTAATGAAGGAATTGATTCAATTATACTTCTGTAGAAGAAAATCCGAACCAAACTGGCAAACAAATTGCACATCAATTTGATATTTCCAACAGAAGTGTATGCAAGATATTGAAAAGAAACAAGTACCATTCAGATAGAATTTAAAGAACGCAGAAAATATTTCCCGAAAACAATTATAAACGCATTGAATTTTGTCATAATAATGAAAGAAAAATGCGATGGAAATGAGTCTTAAATATTCTATTTACTATACAAAAAAGGGATATTTATCAATACGTTTTGCACGTATTACGCTGTTGTTATATAATGAAACAGATATGCAAAATACATATCCGTAACTGTAAACATGGACAAACACCTCGTATTTTTAGCATTTACTTCTGTTCAATACATATGTTTCAGCCATCTAGGCCTCATCGGTTGAACTAGTGAAGCAATGTATATACAAATTAATACAGATCTGTTAAACAACGGATCTGTATCTGTATCTACATTTACGCTAAAATCGTCTCCAAGCCATAACCAGTTTCGTTCTATCAGGCGACACCAATTTAATCAGTGACATCTGACGGAAGAAAGCGACTAGGCCAGAAAAGGCGACCTTCCGCTCGAATAGCAAGGCTATTACGAAAAAGCGGAAAAATACGTATATTGGTGCTGTCCATTAACACGCGCCAGATGGCGGTAAATATACAAAAAAGGGATATTTATCAATACGTTTTGCACGTATTACGCTGTTGTTATATAATGAAACAGATATGCAAAATACATATCCGTAACTGTAAACATGGACACACACCTCGTATTTTTAGCATTTACTTCTGTTCAATACATATGTTTCAGCCATCTAGGCCTCATCGGTTGAACTAGTGAAGCAATGTATATACAAATTAATACAGATCTGTTAAACAACGGATCTGTATCTGTATCTACATTTACGCTAAAATCGTCTCCAAGCCATAACCAGTTTCGTTCTATCAGGCGACATCAATTTAATCAGTGACATCTGACGGAAGAAAGCGACTAGGCCAGAAAAGGCGACCTTCCGCTCGAATAGCAAGGCTATTACGAAAAAGCGGAAAAATACGTATATTGGTGCTGTCCATTAACACGCGCCAGATGGCGGTAAATATACAAAAAAGGGATATTTATCAATACGTTTTGCACGTATTACGCTGTTGTTATATAATGAAACAGATATGCAAAATACATATCCGTAACTGTAAACATGGACAAACACCTCGTATTTTTAGCATTTACTTCTGTTCAATACGTATGTTTCAGCCATCTAGGCCTCATCGGTTGAACTAGTGAAGCAATGTATATACAAATTAATACAGATCTGTTAAACAACGGATCTGTATCTGTATCTACATTTACGCTAAAATCGTCTCCAAGCCATAACCAGTTTCGTTCTATCAACCGATGAGGCCTAGATGGCTGAAACATATGTATTGAACAGAAGTAAATGCTAAAAATACGAGGTGTTTGTCCATGTTTACAGTTACGGATATGTATTTTGCATATCTGTTTCATTATATTCTATTTACTGATGAAAGTGATGAGTCGACATTTTCTTCGCACGAGCATTATACAAATACTGTGTGCTGATTGAAACTGATGTGAATCAAACTACAATATGATCATTTATATTTACCCTCTAACAAGCCATGAAATTATTTCTTGAAAATATCGTGTTGCTAGTGACAAATAAAATACATCTGTCATTATGTGTATGTTCTGATAAATAAAACTCATCTGTCATTAATATATTTATTAATTGACACTTAAAAATGTTTACAATAAATCATAAAGTTTTTCTGATCGAATCATACTTTAGGAATGGTGTACAATTAGAAAATGGAGAATGGTCGTACTCCTTGCAGCCTTGTATAGAAGAATTTCGGGCAGAATTTCCAAATTTTCCAACAACATATGACAGTTTGCGGAAATTAATTCAAAAGTCAGTGGTTAAATTCCGTGAAACAGGGTCTGTGTCTCGAAAACCAGGTGCTGGTAGACCACTAAAGCGGACAGTTGAAAATATAACAGATGTTGAGGGACGAATAAATCAATCACCTAAGAAATCGATTCGTAAGCTTTCACAACAAACACAACTGTCATATGGGACCTGCCAGAGAATCCTTAAAAAAGCTTACAAAAATTTCCATACAAATTTCATTGCGTGCAAGAGCTTTTACCAATCGATCATGTAACCAGAGTTAATTACTGTCAATGGTTCTAAGGTACGATTAATAACAATGACGTTCTTGACAAATCCTTCTGGTCCGATGAAGCATGGTTCCATTTATCAGGATATATAAATAAACAAACAATGCGCATCTGGTCTAGTGAAAATCCGCATGAAATTCTTGAAACACCCTTGCATTCACAAAAAATAGGCGTTTGGCTTGCTGTTTCTCGTAGACGGATTATTAGTCCAATATTCTTTAATAATACGATAAATGCAGAACGATATCGTAATAATTTATGGCTACCATTTGTAAATCAATTACATGATGATGAGCTCCGCGAGGGATATTCCCAGCAAGATAATGCAACAGCCCATAAGACAAGAGAAACGATGGAATTATTGCATGAATTCTTTGATAATCGAATAGTAGACTTTCCACCACGATCTCCGGATTTAACAATTATGGACTATTTCATTTATCCACATCTAAAAAATAGAGTATTTACGAATCGTCCACATACAATTGAAGAACTTACTAATGCTATCCTAAATGTCTGTGAGGAAATTACACCACATAATTTAAGGAATGCCTTCAATAATATGAGACGAAGAGTTGCGCTATGCATAGAAAATGAAGGAGCTGAGCTCACTTTGAACATTTATTGTAGCTGTTTTTATTATTAAACTTTTTATTTTTTCAACTGAAACGTTTGTATGTACTTATTTGTCAAAATGACAAAACCTAATCTGTCATCAGTATAAAATAACCTATATCACACACACGCTGCAAAATAAGTTAACTTAAATTATGGTACCAACTTAAGTTTAAAAAAGAAAAATGTCATTGCCTTCTAGAGGGTAGAAATATACGATCATATGGTATATTCGCCATTTAGAGCGTTCGACCAATTTCATATCAAGCGTATGTTCTTATTTAAGGCTATGCTTACTGTATATAAAATCATAATAAAACCCATTAGGATATGCATAATCGAACTGTGAGAATACGCTAGCCAATGCAATATAGTTTAACGCAAAGATTACAATCGAACATCCTGTCGATCATTGTAAATGCACCATGGTACAAATCCAGCCATTCCAGCATATTAGAAAAGTCATCAATCAGAGGGCAATTAAATATTGTAACGAAGCAGATCATCTTGCTACCACTCCTACTATTGCGCTGTGACAGCAGAAGTCTGAATTAAAGATGGTTATTAGACATTTAAGGAAATTAAGGTGCACAACATTAATAGTATAAGCATATAGTCTTACTGCACAAATAAGCTCATTTTAGTTTGTAGAATGTATATTTCTGATTGCTAATAACAAATTAAAAAGACTATTCTTTCAGTCAATAGATAGCACCACTACATAGTCTGGATAATGGTTGCTGTGATAAAATTCCTCAATGTGAAAGGTGTAAAGTCAATGTGTAACCATGTTCATTGGGGGGGGGGGGGGGGTTATGCCACAATTAATACGTGTGATTCTTCACGTTAAGGTTAGTGCAATGCCAAAATTGAAGAAGGAAAAATCTCAAATGATGAAAACCAGGTTAACTGGTAATTTACGTTTCATGTTGTCTATTGTTGGAGCATTCTAATAGTCACTGATAAAAAAATATGAATTACTGAGGGGTTTATATATTGTGGGTACCCAAAATGCTCACATGAACCAATAAATACGACAAATAGATATAATAATCTAATATAGGTGACCAAGATGTGTTTTTTTTGGAATGTGATAGAAACGAATATTATTGATTTCTTCAAACAAAAAATAAAAATTTAATAAATATTAGCCGCATGCTGAACAAATTTCACGTACACACAAACTATAAAATTATATTCTAAACTACTTTTCGGTTCTGCAATGGAACGAAAAAATAATTACTATCAACTGTAATCCTTTAAAAGCAGTGAGTAAAGGATGCAAGTGGGTCGTAGCAAAATGGAAAAATTCTATTTTCAACGATAATTACATATTTTATATTTATTTCATTTTATTATAAAACTGTTTACGCAAGAACTTTATTCCACCAAAATTTGAAAGAAGCCACATTTATAAGTAATTTTCTACAATTTCTTTAATTTTAAAATTTACATTAAAGGCTTTTAATTATTCATTATGCCCTTTTAAAAAAAGTAGTATAATTATAAAATATTCTTAAATGCAAAATGTATCTATTTACTACTAACCACTACCACTAAGAGATTGGAAGAGGAAGGTCAAGAGAATGGGTATAGAGATAAATGACAGGTGCTTATTCACCCTTCAGTTTGCTGACGACCAGGTCATAGTGGCCAATGACAAGGAGGACATGCAATACATGGTGAGGAAAATGATGGAAGAATATCGAAAATGGGGCTTGACAGTCAATATAAACAAAACAAAATATCTGTGTATTGGCAACCAGGACGGAAATCTGGAAGTCGACAATGGTCAAGAAATAATGCAATGTCAGGAATATGAATATCTGGGCATAACTTTCGACAACACCGGAACAGATGTGAGAGAGATCGAAAAACGTATAGTCAAAGCAAAAAAAGTGATCGGATGCCTGAATGGAATTCTATGGAGCAAGGAAATAACAAAGAAGAGAAAAAATAATATATACGAGACTATGGTAAAGAGCAGCCTTCTATATGGAGCAGAAACTTGGAGGATTGCAGATAGACAAAGGAAGAAGGTTGAGGCGGTTGAAATGGATGCCATTAGAAGATCCTTGCGAATTTCACGAAGAGAGAGAATAAGGAATGACTATATAAAGCAACAAATGGGAATAGAAGGCACGATAGTTCAAGACATCGAAAAGAAACAACTTACTTGGTACGGACACGTAGAACGAATGCAAAATAACAGGTGGCCCAAAACAATAATGCACTGGCACCCAAGAGGGAGAAGGAAACGGGGAAGACCGAAACTGGAATGGCAGAAGAGCATACAAAGATCCATGAGTGAAAGAAACCTCACACCAGAGGAGTGTGACGATAGAAGAGGATGGAAGTTAGGTGTCGGACAACGAAGAAAAACGTTCTAAACCGGCATATATATATATATATATATATATATATATATATATATATATATATATATATCTATTTACTACCATTTATATGCTTCTATGACATATTTATTCGAAATAAGTGGAATTGTTTTTAGCGTCGTTGTGATTGAAGAACTCTTATAAGTTTACCAGACCTTTCAATTATACCAGCTACTAGTTTTCAGTTTTATTGAAATTATTTACACTTCTCGATGATGAGAGATGAAACATGATTTGCAATTCTGGCATTTATGTTAACTAAATTTATTACATCAGTATATAAAAATTAACCAAAATATTACAATTGATTCTTTTATTTTTTCTTTTGCAGTCGATAATTAACATACCTAGTTAAGAGATAAATATCACATGCAATATTTTCTCTTAGTATTTCTGGATAAAACACACAATTTGATGCACTTAATCTACTTTAGTGTAACTTATTGATCATTTTAAAAAATTCTAAATTTCTTCCTTTTAGGAAAATTATTTCAAAATGTTCCTTATTCCCGTTTTAAAATACATATTTATATTTTATTTTAATTACTCACAAGTAAGCTGAGAGTAAATTGCAAAGAAAATTATGTAACTTGCATGGATATCTATAAAAATGCTAGATTGTGACAGAAATAAACAGCAATGCAATAGATATCAGTAATATATACAATGTACATACATGTATGTACATTAAGTGAATGTACAAAAAGAGTTATGTAATGTGTTTATTTCTGCCATACAGAAAGCACTTAAACATAAATTTTGTTTGATAGATTCATAAATATATATGTTTCAGAATTAGTACACTTTCGGGATGGTATAAGATAATTAGAAACAAACTGAAACTTTTTCCTACGAGCGCTCGCTATTCGAAAAATAAACAATTGCTCATATCAATTCCTTACCTGCTTTAACAGAAATCTTAAAAAGCATTGAAATAACTCTATAGACAAAAATTTATTTTTTATTGTCCGTTATATTTGTTTACTTTAGTATTTATAGAGAGTAGAACAATTTACTAATATTTAAAGAGACATTTTAAAATTTTGCGGATGTTTTGAGTTGGTAATTTTAGTAATAAAGGTTAGGTATAATTTTATTTCAATAAAGAAATCAGCAAATAAAATATTTATAATATATAAACGGATTTGTGTTGTGGTTTTGTCTTTAAATGAAATATGCATCCGCTTATTTATGCTGCAACAAAAGAAACTGCCTATGAAGTTTTTTACTTAACCACAGTCTCCCACAAAATACTTTTAGACTAACTTATAGTTAGTGAATATTTCTTTTTATTTTCTGTTATGCTTACTGATATTAGACAGGGTATCTCAATCAACGTGCTCATCATGAGGATATCTTAAATGTACAGAGACGTAGAGTTGGTTAAATAAGAATATACCTACCGTCCAAGCCAACTTATTATAAATGAAACACCGAAAAAAAAAAACGAACGGTACGAACACCACACTAAAAAAAAGATAAACATTAAATTCTTCTTTTTTTAACAAATTCCAATGTTATAATAATGTTTTAGCAGCATCAAAGATTCCAAATATGTTACTTTAATTTGAACAACTTTTACATTTTTGATAAATTTTTAGCGAACTTTCTTATTTCAAATACAAGTGTATACAAGTTCTATACTTCTATGATGTGAGTTACGTTTAAAAGATCCTCTTCGCAATTAGATATTGGTCGAGGACTGCCATTGATATCGATATTTCTAGAAAAGTCAATACTTGAAGGAAATGCAATTCCTCTTCCCTAGTGTTATCCCACAGGCGGTTTGAGGAAGAGCATATCTTAAAAGGGTGTACCTTAACCAAAGAAGCTACGTTTAGCACTAATGTTCTTTTTCGGATAATTCTACTGAAGATGGCAACTTTGTTGCTGAAATAAGTATTTCGAGTTTATTAATTTATATTGTGGTTAGGGACGGATAATTCTACTGAAGATGGCAACTTTGTTGCTGAAATAAGTATTTCGAGTTTATTAATTTATATTGTGGTTAGGGATTTCTCTTGTTTCTGTGTGTTCATCTTCCTATCAAATTCATTAGATATTGCCGTTGACATACATCCTCCTCCGAAAGTATTACTAAGTCATTATTTCCTTAACTCCTTGATTTTCCATACTATAATAACAGTAAAGATAATCAAATGTACACCCATCACTAAATGAATGGAAGGAAAACTTGTTCCAATTCATCAGCATTACTTTTTGCAATTTTTGCAAGCATATTTAAGACTTTGATCAGTTAGATAGGGAAAATTTTACACTTTCATCAAAGTAATATGTCAAGTTGCGGGACAAATCTCCAGTAACAATCTTAACATCACGTATACTTTCTGCTAAAAAATCCATATTATCGAGCCAACGATATCTTTCGTCAAAAGGTTTAAGGCACCATGGAGAGTACATATGTGTTAAGATATGCAAATGAAATTAAAACAATTAATGTTTCGTCGAATTGCTTAATATATGAAATAATTTTGTACTAAAAATAACGTTACATAAAGGCTGAGTTACATTACACTTTTTTCGTCTAGAAACTTTGACGAGTTTTCAAACTAGATACTTGTTAAAACTTTGATAATGTATATTAGAAGTAAATCTAAGTGTCTAAACTACAAAACATGGTCCGGTCCTATATTTCGTAAAAGTTTCATACTAGACTTGTGCATTAAACACCATTTCGTTTATAACAACTGGGGCTTTTATATTTACATAAATCATATAGTCGTAATATTTTGAATAAACGTTTTAGTTTATATTGTCTGGTTTGCAACTTCATTTTCTAAATATTTTTGTAAGTATAAGAGCCCATGAATTACCACAATCCGTCTAAACATCAAAGATATAATAATAAACAAACAGATTTTTTTCTTACGTTGGCAACACACTTAAAGTTTGATGCCCTCTATTCGACATAGCATAAATTAAAACTTCTATGAAATCTAGTACCAGAACTTGTTCAAGTTTTTACTACAAAGAAAGTGTAACATAGCTCAGACTTAACAATCATTCATATCAGTGGATTTAACGAAAGATGTAGGTATAATCCTAGTTACAGTGAAGATGCTCACTATCATGACTGACTTGCGATTATTTTCCAATACTGGGGTAGGGGTATAATAAGGTTGTTGGAAGAAAATTCTGCGACTCCATGGTGCAAAAAAAGAATAGCTTTCTTAAAAAATATAAAAGTTGTTTGGATTTGAGCAACATAGAAATCTATGAAAAAAAGGTACCTTAATAAACATAAAATATAATTTCAGTACCTTTTTATTGGAATGAGTTAAAAGCAAAAATTTAAATATATATTTTGTGCCATCTATTCGTTAATTATTTTTTAATATTTCTTGTTTTGAATACGTTGGCCTTGGTATTACATATATTTTGTATTATTAAACCAATTCTCCATCTCCGACAGCCTAAGAGATTGCAATGATGAGAATTTTAACTCAGGCCTCGATATACCAATTTTAATTTTTTTCTTACAATAATTTTGCTACACAACTAGGTTGGTATCTTTTATTATTACAAATTTTGCTATTCTTGTAAAATAACCATGGATCTATATATTTACAAAACTAAATAGTGTTGAGTGTTCTTCCAATATCTAAAAAAAAACACTTTCTTTTTGCAACTTTAATCAAATTTAACGTTCAAAACTTGTTTAATTTGGAAATTACGTAAATAATGTTTCTCTAAAATATAATACTAAATCAGATTCTATCGATGATAGGTAGTTAAGGCTCACTAACATATGTTTATCTTTTTTTCAATATATGTACCGCGTGTTCTTGAAATAAAAAGAACGTATGGAAAGATTAAATTCTATAGGGTATAACTCCAAAACATTTTCCTAAAATTGTCACTCGTGAGCGAGAAAAATGATTAAGATATTAAAAAAAAAATTTCACGCCACTGTGCAACTGAATATATTATAAATATATCGGAGGTGGAGTCTCAAAGCTGACCCACAATATAATTTTGGTATTGTCCATAGTCCGTCTCGTTTTAAGTACATTCCTGTTGTCGATTGTTACGTAGGTTGAATACAATTTTTCGATTAAAGGTAATAGATCATAACTTAAATACTCGTAAAGCACACATCTTATTTGTTCTTTTAATATATGATCTTCAAAAATTCACTTGACTTTCGTAATGTGCAATTGACTACATTATAAAAGACGATATCTTAAAGTTGAACGAAAATAACAAACAGAATAGTTTTGTTATTGTCCATCTTGATTTAAGTTTTGTTCAGTTGTCGATCGTTAGGTACGTTCGATACAATTTTTCGAGAGATGTTACCAAATAGAACTTTAAGTACCAGTAGAGCACACACTTTACATCTACTTTAAAAAATTAATGGAAACGCATAAATTTTGAACGCTGACTTTTCGTATCAGGTTGTAGAACCCTTACCATACTCATACACAATATCTTAGAACGTTTTTATAAACATAAACATTGCAGTGTGTGTTTACAATAGCAGTCATTTTATATTCGTATTTATATTTTATCTTTACTACTTCTGGTGACAAAAAAAACATTCACAATACACATTTTAAAAATTTTTAATAATTTACTTGATTGTATAAACAGTCAGTTTTGATTGAAGTTATTGACATTAGCCTAACAACAATGTAATAGTTTTTATAATATCGACAGCTATTACGTATGTGAATATACGCTGTGGCGTATATGTGTGTAACTTCAATAAAGGTATTTACATTCTGAATCTTTTGAATACATAAGTAGAGTTGAGGATGTTTGCGGTACGGCAGGACCGTAGTATGTAGTGCATCCCCACATTTAACTATTTATCTAAATATTCTCTGAAATGATTTGCCGGATCTCATAAATTAATAGAGTGATATTTTAGTATGCACTGGATATTGTTATTATACAAAATCATAATAGCCATTTGTATTTATGGATCATAAATAATAATACGCATGTATTTGTATTTGGTTGTGAATTCAATTTAAACTTAAAACGAATCGTAATATTTTAACGACAAGCCGTCCTTACAATACATGCATTCGAGACAAAGTGTGCAACTCTACGAATAACTTCCATAATTGATCGAAAATGGACATTTTGGAGCTGAAGTAAAGCCCCTATTCTTAGAAAATTTTATTACTGTCGTTAAGAACTATTATTATAAACAACAAAGGCCTTTTATTAGTGTTGAAGTTTTAGTTTCATTGAATTTCCATGTTGTAAGTAGTCAATTGTAAAGTGTTCATTCACAATATTCTAAAACAAGGTGTAAATTTAACTAAAATCCAGAAAAACACATTCTGATAATATATTACTAGATTAGAAGCTGTGTTTATTACTATTTATTATATTATTTTTATAACCAAATGCAATAAAAGCTACGAAAACAAAAGAAACCTCGATTTATTAAAATCTTGGCACACAGCCTTTCAAAGCCTGGCAGCACATATTTTGCATATATTTTATATATACTACCTACTTGAACTAGGTGAATGAAGTTAGAAGTTATAAGTTATAACTTCTAACTTCACATAACATAACTTTTGTTTTCGTAGCTTTTATTGCATTTGGTTATAAAAATAATATAATAAATAGTAATAAACACAGCTTCTAATCTAGTAATATATTATCAGAATGTGTTTTTCTGGATTTTAGTTAAATTTACACCTTGTTTTAGAATATTGTGAATGAACACTTTACAATTGACTACTTACAACATGGAAATTCAATGAAACTAAAACTTCAACACTAATAAAAGGCCTTTGTTGTTTATAATAATAGTTCTTAACGACAGTAATAAAATTTTCTAAGAATAGGGGCTTTACTTCAGCTCCAAAATGTCCATTTTCGATCAATTACGGAAGTTATTCGTAGAGTTGCACACTTTGTCTCGAATGCATGTATTGTAAGGACGGCTTGTCGTTAAAATATTACGATTCGTTTTAAGTTTAAATTGAATTCACAACCAAATACAAATACAAGCGTATTATTATTTATGATCCATAAATACGAATGGCTATTATGATTTTGTATATTAATAATATCCAGTGCATACTCAAATATCACTCTATTAATTTATGAGATCCGGTAAATCATTTCAGAGAATATTTAGATAAATAGTTAAATGTGGGGATGCACTACATACGGTCCTGCCGTACCGCAAACATCCTCAGCTCTATACATAAGCGTAACACAATTTCCAGAGGTTTTTAATTTTGAGGTTCATGTAGTAATTGACCCACAATATTTTGGATTTGTGTTCTATATAATTACATCTTTCCTTCTTCCACCTACTTTCCATTTTTAATACGTTGTCTTTTTACTTGAAGCACATCCACTATATATGGTAATGTGAATAAATAAATAAGTGAAAAGTTGTGCTAAAGTTTCAATTTGTTTTAATTACTATACTATACAGAGATGTGAGGTTTCTCACGCATATTTTACATATATACACAACAAACAAATTTGTATTATAAAAAGAACAAATAAATAATATTTCCCAAACTTTAATATATTATATTGTAGTACAATGTCTCAGTATAGGATTATATTGAGTGTCTCTCCGATAAAACTCTGTACATTAGAAAGAATTATACACATAATTACAAAAATTCACTCGGTTTGCGAGTGAAGGTAACAAGAGAGAGGGTGATGAAGACTAACGATTAATAAGCAACTAAAAGGAATACGTACACAGAAAAACGGAAATGGGTACTAAGTGCTTATTCTACTTGCATCACAGCTTCAGACGGCGGCGCAAATGGCGGATTCGTGGTCCATGTCGCGGAACCAGAACGTAACAGGGAGTTTTCGACCATTCACTGGAACTCGTAACAACAAAAAGGACAGTCTTGCAGGAATGTACGTGTAACGTGCAGACGTTCAAGAATGGTCCACGAAACGGACCGTACGGTAACGGCGATTCCCCTTTGTGCCACTAACACCACGAACGAAAACGATAAAATTGTACGAAAAAAAAAAACACTAGATTCCAAGGAAAAATTCAAAAACTGAAAAGCACTAATTCCGTATAAGAAAGAGTGTTTCACATTTATGTTATATTCAAGTTTCAGTGTGCATACAGTGTCAGTTTACCACACACGTTTATAGATTATTAACTCGTTATTTATTTTCACTTATTATTTACCGTTATGAGTATCATTCACGTGTAATGTCGCACTATACCACCATTGATTATCCTCACAGCAGGCCTGCTCGTAACTAACTCGATAAAATATTTAACCAGTTCATTGATTCAATTCAGTGGATCACACTCAACGGTCCAATAACGCCACCAGAAGCACGAGTGCCGCCAACAGGGAGTTTGTTACGCCCGCACGGAAGGCGGAATTGATCCGACTCAAGCCTAAGGATTCCTCGACTGACGCACTGCTGCTACTTCTAGAAACTTTACTCCGTGCAGCACCTTCTATGTGATTACCGTCTAATTCCAGTAAGGGAGTTCCTCCGGGCCATCCTTCCGTACTGTACCTTCTATAACTGCACTGATCCGTACCGCTTCGCAGGTACGGCCTGGTGATGTTGGGATAATGAGACTCCAGCGAATCCGTGTCCTGCAACAAGCAATTACAAGGATTAAGTTCCGCAAATTCTACATAACATCCGGGGATGGTACGGGCAAAACTGGTCGTAAAATTTGACGATAATGCCCGGAAAAAATAACGGTACCGTGGGAGATTGTTTTTGTATAGTTTTCGTTTAAGCTACTATCTAGAAATTCAGTCACGTAACATGCTTTGGAGCATCGGAAATGTAATATCGTGTTATTTTTCGGGTAAACAAAGCAATTTCTTCGAATTCTGGATATGGCGTTCGAGTGTTTTTTATTTGCAGTTCGTATAAAAAGAATAACGAAATAGAAGCTGAATATTTACGATTTGATTACTTCGACAACGTTTGTTATATAGTCTTTTTTTAGTACATAGAACTAACTAATTATTTAGTCAAATAAAATATTCTTCTATTGTTTCTTGTCTAAGCAGAAAGGGACGTTATTTACCCCCTTGTGAAGATATAGTGCGCTGTATTGTGTAATTTGTGATAAAATAAATATTTAACAATATACGTTGAATGAATTAGTTATTTTTTGCCCTGTTTTGTATTATGTGACGCGAAGGAGGGGTCAGTTGCCTCTCTGTTTCTCTTTCCGATTATACAGTGTGTATAAGCCAAATGGAATAAATTCATTATTTCGGTTACTGTACATATTTATAAAAAATCCCGAAACATATCATATTTAATTTATAAATTAACAATCTTCAACGTGAAAATGCGATCCCTACCTTCAACCCCCTTCGAATGACAGGTACAACCCCCATTTTTTTAAATGGGAAGTATAGGCTTGTGATATATCGTTGTAAAGGTCTCTTTATTCTCTATTCAAAAATGTTATAATTTTCATGTTTGTTGCAACAATTAAGATAGAATAAAATAAAATCATGTTGTTATCGAAATTCGCTACAATATACTCAAAAAATAAAATTTAATGCAAAATGTAAAGAAAAATTTAAAACGCCAAAAAAAAAATGAATGTCAATGATGTAGATGTTCAAAATGTTCACCATGAACGTCTTGGCAACATCCTAATCTTAAATAAAACTGTCTTCTAACATTATTTAACATATCAGGCGTGATCGACCTAATCGCAAGCGTTATTCGTTCTCTTAAGTCATTTAAATCCAAAGGTTTAGTTTTGTACACAATGCTCTCCAAATATCCCCATAAAAAAAATCAAGTAAGGTCAGATCAGGTGATCGCGCTAGCCATTCTATCGATCCTCGCCTTCCTATCCACCGATTGGGAAATATTGCATCGAGGTACTGCCGGACATTGCGTTGGTAATGTGGTGGTGCTCCATCCTGCTGAAACCATATCGTATTCATTGGAACTTGAGGGTTTCCTGGATCAGGATATAAATTTGCCAAAGTTGGAATGACATCATTTTGAAGTAGTGCCAAATAACGATCGCCATTCAAATTGCCCTCAATGAAAAAAGGACCAATGATATGGTTTCCAACAATACCTGCCCAAACATTAACTTTTACTGGGTATTGTGTGTGTTCTTCCCTCATCCAGTGAGGATTTTCCGTAGACCAGTAGCGGCAATTTTGCCGATTAGCATGACCGCTAAGAGAAAAAGTGCACTCATCAGAAAACATAACGTCTTCTAAATTGATAATATTGTTATCCAGCATGTCCATCATTCGCTCACAAAAATAAGTTCTTCTATCAAAATCGTCTTCCATAAGCTCCTGAGTACATATCATTTTATAGGGATGCATTTTATTTTCTTTTAATATGTTTACTATCGATGTATGGCTAACATTTAATGTACTGGATGCATGTCTACTCGATGTATGTGGGTTTTCCATAAACTCAAGCATCACATCTACTTTGATTTCATCACTCAGTGCATTGGCAGCTGGTTTTTTCATCTGCCTTACATGACCAAACTCTCGAAACTGCTTCTCTATCTTACTTATTGTTCCTTGAGCTATAGGCGGTAAATCAGGAAATTTCTCATGAAATAGGCGGGTTACTTCTTGTTGTGTTCGGGTTCTATCTCCGTAACCAATCATTTGTATGACTGTTATTTTATGCATTTCCGTTAATCTAACCATTTCCCAGAATTGTATTTTACGAAATTCAAACTAAAATTATCAAACTGTCAATTTAAATGACAACTTTTAAATACAAAACAATTTACTAAGGCGTTTTAAACAAACTAATGTTGCCACGGAAACTTTTTAAAGTATTTTTAATGGATACCATCTAAAAAGCACATTGGTATGGTTTTTACTCACTTTCTTATTATGAAGACCTAAACGGGAAGTAAGTAATGCAATGATGCCTTTGATGTATGTATTAAATCTTTATAAACGCAAATGAGCATCTACTTCATTGACATCCATATTTTTTTCTGGCGTTTTAAATTTTTCTTTACATTTTGCATTAAATTTTATTTTTTGAGTATATTGTAGCGAATTTCGATAACATGATTTTATTTTATTCTATCTTAATTGTTGCAACAAACATGAAAATTATAACATTTTTGAATAGAGAATAAAGAGACCTTTACAACGATATATCACAAGCCTATACTTCCCAATTTAAGAAATGGGGGTTGTACCTGTCATTCGAAGGGGGTTGAAGGGAGGGATCGCATTTTCACGTTGAAGAATGTTAATTTATAAATTAAATATGACATGTTTCGGTATTTTTTATAAATATGTACAGTAACCGAAATAATGAATTTATTCCATTTGGCTTATACACACTGTATGTGCTTTATCGTGTTAATTCAATAAGATAATATTTTATTTATCTACTCATATGAATAAATTGGAATCTGTGACAACGTATGACTCAAAATTTTTGGTACAAAATATATCTCTATCAAAAAAAAATTTAAATAACAAAATATTAAATTAATATTGTCATTAAAATGACAAATCATTGAATTACTTTTATTTGCGAATCTAACCCCATATTTTGTTATTTAAAATTTTTTTTGATAGAAATATATTTTGTACCAAAACTTTTGAGTAGTTGACAGTTCAGTTACCGAAATCGATTGTGTTGTAATGGCTTACGAGTTACAACGTTTATAATTTGAGTTGGGCAGATACCCAAAGTTCAAATAGTCCAACTTTTTGAAAATCAAAATGTGCTGCGGAGAACCATATATGGTGCGACAGCAGAGTGTGAGAAAATTTTTCATGCCCAAATCTTCCGAAAAGTGGAGGACTGAGACTGTTAACTAGACATAGAATAAACCAGTTAGTCGAAAGTGCCAAGAATAAAATTGGATAGTCATTTAAAACTTTCACGACGTTACGGTGGTTTCAAGGATACAATTTCCAGAGAACTGAAAAGAAGGGTGTAGAATATCGCAAACAAAAGAAATGTTCTAAATATACGCTAAATCAGTTCGCTAGATTACCAAGATGTCGCCGTGCTTTAAGGCGCACTTATTTTACAAATAATAAAGTCATCGTCATATACGATGAAAAGTACTTTACACTAAGTAATTCTGAAATTAAAGGAAATTACAGTTTCTATAACGACAATGTAGAAAAATGTCCAGGTAATATAAAATACAAGTAAAAGCCCAAATTTACTGATAAAGCATTAGTTTGGTGCGCAATATCAATTGGCGGGATTTCTAAACCTGATGTATTGAAAAATTATTAGCTTACTATAGAAGCAAACAAAATTTGAAAGTCAAAATATTTTATTATTCAACATACTCTCCTAGTAAATTAATACACTTAATACAATGATCTTGCAACGTCTCTAAACCTTTTAAAAAGAAATTTTTATGTTGCTCTGCAAATCAAGTCTCTACAGCTTTTATCACCTCTTCGTTAGAAGAAAATTTACGACCTTTTAAACTTTCTTTCAGTTGAGGATAGACATGATAGTCGGACGGAGCCAGATCTGGTGGATAAGGCGGGTGTTCGAGTAATTCGAACCTTAAATCACGAATTGTTTGCATGGCAACATGCGATTTGTGTGCAGGGGCATTGTCCTGCAAAAACAAAACACTTTCCGCGTCTTCTCTCAATTAATTTTTTCTCATAGAGTGGTCAGTAACGTCGAATAATAATTAGCAGTTATTGTTCTACCCTCATCCAGAAAATCAATCATGATTACTCCATGGCAATCCAAAAAAAAACTGAAGCAAGAACTTTTCCAGCAGATTTTTGAACGCGAAACTTCTTAGGCCTTGGAGAAACAGAGTGTCTCCATTCAATCGATTGTTGCTTTGTTTATGGGTCGTAGAAATGTACCCAAGTTTCATCGATAGTAACAATACGGCTTAAAAGGTCTGCATCACTTTCAAACCGAGCACAGATTGAAAGCGATGCTTCCACCCGTGCACAAACACTAAGCAACGAAAGCTGATTTTACAGAATGAAAGAGTATCTTTGACATCAACTAAATTCCACCGTAAATACTTTATTATTCGTTTTAGGACAATAGTGTATTGAGACTTTTATATTACAAAGAACATTAGCATTCAGAATTTTAAAAAATATACAAGCTGTTCCATTTAAAAAAATTGTAAATTTCAAAATTTCTCGAAAATGCGTTATTCAATTTTTTTTCATGAACTGCATGCTAATCAATGTTAAAGACACTAATACTTTGCTAATTTAACCTACTTTCTAGAATCAATAATAACAGAGATAGCAATATTGCGCACTTAATTTGAATCAGCCTGTATATATATATATATATATATATATATATATATATATATATATATATATAATATCTTCGTGACCTTGGTATGATAAGGTAAACTTAATAAGTCGGCGATTAAAGGTCTGGTGAAGAGAATACAAAATATAAATGCCGTTTATATTTTGTATTCTCTTGACAAAGGCATCATTGCCGAAACATGTAGAGTTATTTTAAATATATATACTTTGAAGTAATTAACCAGACCTTTAATCGCCGACTTATTAAGTTTACCTTATATATATATATATATATATATATATATATATATATATATATATATATATATATAAGTAGATTAAATTAGTTGGCTAGTTAAGGTCTGATTTACTTTAATATGTATATATTTAAAGCAATCTTACATTTTGCGACACATAGTGTCTTTTTCAAAGAATTAAAAAATATATTTGATAGTGATATATAAAGACGGCAGACTATGTGCCCCACACTGTTAAATTTAATAATACACATAAGGTGTATTAGATAAAAATGTAGATTTTACAAAATTAGGGCAACTTTTTACCAATACTGAAGATCCATTGTACAGATACAAAGAGCACTTTAACTATGCAAATATAACATCTCTCAACGTCGAACAATCCTTCTCAGTATATAAACATATATATATTAAATTTATTATATTATATTAAATTTGACAGTGTGGGCACATAGTCTGCCGTCTTTAGTGATATACTTACAATGGTCTCAGGAAACATATTAAAATTAAATTAAATTGATTGTTTTATATCTTTTGGTCCGATTTTATGTCCAATCCCCGTATTTCAATTTTATTTTAGTTAAAAGTGTTATATACTTAAGCATATATTTTGCCACATCTGTTTTTGTTTCCCTTATCGCTTCACAAGTCTTTCTTCAGATTTATGGTTCTTTTTTTTTGTTAAATTTCTTTTCAAATGTTTCGCACTTTTCGCTATAGTTTTATTTTATTCGAATGTAAATACAACCAAAATATGATTGCAAATTAGTATTTTATTCTATAACATCACTTATGAATTAAATTGCTAATGTATGTACATTTTTGTATTTCATTTTACTATGTATGGCTAATCCGTAAATAATTTAATAAGCCTGATGAAGAAACCATAAAGTTTCGAAACGTAACGTAGCAATTATTTCATTATACATTGACCCGAATTCTATTTCTATTAAGAGTAAAATTATATACACATTAGAGTTAATTCGATCAAGCATTTTACACTGAAAACAATTGTACCTATATATATACATCTATAGTAAATTGAATTTGTTGGCGATTTAAGGTCTGATTTTACCTCAAAATGTATATATTTAAAACAATCCTACATGTTTCGGCAAATGATGCTTTTTCAAGGAATATAAAATATAAATTATAAGATTTTAAATTAAAATTTATATTTTGTTTTCCTTGAAAAAGACATCATTTGCCGAAACATGTAGGATTGTTTTAAATATATACATTTTGAAGTAAAACCAGACCTTAAATCCCCAACAAATTGAATTTATCATAACATACAAAGGTCACGAAATAATTATCTTTATATATATATATATATACACACATATATATATATATATATATATATATATATATATATATATATATATATATATATATATTTTTATCATCGTTCTTTTAAACTTTGATCTGGAGTTTATGGTGGAAATTTGTAAGCCTCTTACGAAATTTGCAATATTTATAGGTTGTCAATAATTCTGTGAGAAATTTTATATCGTTGCTTGACGAATTTAAAAGAACCATTAGAATTTTCTAAAAAAGAAAATACTTAGAGTAAAATCAAATAAATGACAAAAAATACACAAGAAATAATTGAATGGATGAACAAATAAATAAATATAACAAAACCATACTTTAAATAGAAATTTATATATCTACTTAAATGAGAAGAGATAAATTTGTTTATTTAAAGAACTACAGTCTTTTGAAAAAAAAAACTGTTTTCAATTAATATAAATACGTATGAACAATTGATAGTTTTCTCCGGGCGAAACAAGTAAACACGATTAGAAATGCAATGGAGGAAATAGTTTTTGAAGCGTATAGCCAACACAGGGATCCAATTAATACAATCGAGTTTCGAGACGATTATCGGAGCTGCCCGCGGGATTGTATTAAGAGGATTTCCCTTTATTCTTCCTCATCAGAGTATCCGGATTGGAACTTCTGTATCCGCAAATTCGAATTAATATGGAAATTATTTCCAAGTGAAACGGTCATCAACTCGTGAAATTTTCGGTAGTTCGCATATGGAGGAAGCCCCTTAATGAAAATATCTGTTCCGTGCCTCTTTGTTATTGTACAATCAATAACGGCGTTATTAAAAATTTAAAAAAACCCACGCTTTCATAATAACACGTTGTAAATTAATGTTGGCGTGGTTTTTCATGTACATATGGTATGTGGAGGTCAAAGGTAAATGTCAATATATTTTGTTGCAGTAAGATTCTAATGAATATTTTTGAAATTAATTATAAAAAAAACTGCAACACGGCTGAACAGAGATCCTATAATTTTATTATAAAAATAAATGGATTATAAATGCCCCTCGAAACTTCATGTTTTTATGCTGATTTCGTTGAGGAAAAGCGATTACCGATATGATTATGGTCAGTTCGTTGGTTTGATGTAAATATCAGTTGGGATCAACGTTACAAGAAACTTTAAGCCGAATGAACCTATCAAGATTTTAAAAAATCCCTACTTTTCTCTGGGCCACAAAAAATAAAATTATAGTTTTTTTTTAAATTTAGGCGAAGAGACTGATAAGTAAAATTTATTTTGATAACAATGAATATAATTTCAACTTTCAGTTCTGCTGTTGAAACGCCTTTTCATTAGAAAGCTTTGTCTGCTCGGTAGTAAATAGTGCGTCCCAGTCTGCCTAAACAGTTTTCACGCAAAGATGATCGACATCGAAGTCAATGAGAATAATTAGCGGTTGTTTAAAAGTACACCTCTACCCTACCTCCCGTTTTAAGCCATATTATACCTCCCAGAATTGCGATACTGAATAGAATAAGAACGTCCCACTGCATCTGTCGTGACTCATTTTACAAATGGGTACTGACTGAGACACTGACATTCGAATGTGGAGAACCTCGCCAGACTATTCGCTATATTACATTCTCAGCTGTAATATAGTGAATAGTCTGCCTCCTAAAGTGGAGGTGAGAAGGATTCTTTGAAGCCACTGACTCTGTGTTGGACTGGATCAATGACCTTGATTTTAAAATTTAACTCTTCTGTGTAAATATATATTTTGAATCCATGTAATCTATACGCTAAATAAGTAAATTAAAAAGAACGGTGAAATAGAGGGTGTGTTTAGTTTCGAAATCCCCATTACTAATTTCCCTGGCAACTACATAATTTTGTTTTATTTGGGTTCATTATAAATCTAATATGTTAACAAAAAATTATTTTTATATCCTGGCAAATATACAGTCTGTAAGGAGTATGGCTACCATTTTTATAATATTTAATTAAATTAAATAAAACGATATTTCTAAATAAATTTTGTGCACAACGAACCGGTACCGAGTATTTTGAACGCAAAGTAAGAGAAAGTTAGAAACGCTGCACTTCTTATGCGCCGCACTCTCTCGCGTGTGTATCATATGAATGTCAGAATAGACGTTCACTTCGACTAATTAATATTTATTCAATATCGGAGGATAGAGTGTAACCTAATAATAATGAGCTAATAATAAACATGTATTAACTAGCTACTTAATGTTTGTACAAAATGAATGTCCGCGGTGTTTTTTAACACAAGCGTTGCATCTACAAATCCAGTTTTCCCGAACATATGTGAATACACAAAATGTGTAACAATCGACTGTACTTATGAACTGTAAATTGCACACTGAACACTGAACTATTCATACGGATATTATTGTGAGGTCAACGGAGTAAAAGTAAATAAACGAACCCACTAATAAAGATTTAGGTAAGATAGGTCGGGATCGTTGATGTTGCCAAATCGCAGGACGACGACATGCGAGCTTTTTTATTATTTTTTTTTCACGGAAATGGTTAATTATACAGGAAATTGTAATTAGAATTTTTTTTATATCCTGTTTCTGCGTTCACTGTACAAAACTTTTTAAAAAAGATACTTTTTTTTTTAGATGGAAAGTAATGATTTTTGTCATACCAAGCTTTTTTAATTGTTTTATATATTCGATTTGGATAATTTCAAAAGAATGGCTGGCATTCTCCTTACATATTGTATAACAACCACTTAAAAGTAAGTTTCTTAATAGACACCAGCAATAAGCATCCCGTGAAGGCATTTAAGAGCCGAGTTTACCCCCGTGGCACGCCGTTAGTATTCCACATCCAAAAAATTAGTTATTTTATTACAAAATCGTAACTCTCTTATAAAATAGCGACTTTAAAAATATACTCCCTACGTCTCTACATTGCTCAAAATTTCTTACATGTAGCGACAAATTCCTACGCCCGACAACACTAGTTGGGGTAAGTCGACGTAGTATTATGATGGAGAGGCATTTATATAATTGAAAGATTTTTTACAACTTTTAGTATATGTAAATGTAATTTTAATATTTTTATTTCTAGAGCCATATATTTTTTATATTATATTTTTTATATTATTATTTTTTTTTGCTTCCATTTCCATTTATTTTTAAATATCTTGTCTAAATCAGGAATTCCAATTTATCCAAAACTTAATAATTTGCTATTAAATTAACAGGAACTTTTGACGTTTCTCCTTTTACTATCTATTATAACGAGTCATTAAAATTTTTGCTAATGTAAGCCATGTACACAAAAAGTATGTCCTAACTTAAGTTCTTAGAGGAGATCTGTCATTATAATTTCAAACGCCATGATTGTTAAAAAATAATTTGAAATGCTGACTTTTATATTAAATATATTTATAATTTTTATACAAAGTAATAGAATATTATAAAAAATGTGTAAAATGTTGACTATTCTCCACCAAGCATAATCGCACTCTATTTCGTAGAGCATTGAAAACATTGATCAGTATTTGCGGTGAGTTATTGATGTGTTCACATTTTTCTATGATTTTATGTCTTAACTCTTGTAGATTATTAATTGGTGTTTCATAAATAATATTCTTTATATATGGCCACACAAAAAAATCCATGACTGTTAAATCACACGATCGTGGTGGATATGGAATCGCTGTATTTCTACTTATTATCCTATCGCCATAAAATTGTTGCAAAAACTGAATATTTTCAAGTGTAACGTGAGATGTAGATATTTTACAGTGTTTTTACAACTTTTAGTATATGTAAATGTAATTTTAATATTTTTATTTCTAGAGCCATATATTTTTTATATTACTTTTTAATTTTTTTTATTATTTTTTTTCTGCTTCCATTTCCATTTATTTTTAAATATCTTGTCTAAATCAGGTATTCCAATTTATCCAAAACTTAATAATTTGCTATTAAATTAACAGGAACTTTTGACGTTTCTCCTTTTACTATCTATTATAACGAGTGATCATTAAAATATCCGACCTGGAGTTCATCATTAGTCAATTGATTAGTAAAAACACTGAGAATTTCGTTACGATATTTCTCCGATGTTATCGTGCCCTCAAAGAATATTGGTCCTATTAATCGGTGACGACTCATACCTACCCATACGCCTATTTTTTCTGGATGTAGAGGAACTTCTCTGTAGAAATGAGGATTTTCACTGGACCACATACGCATATTTTGCGAATTAACATAACCTTTCAAATAAAACCAAGCTTAATCGGTGAAAAAAGTATGATTTAAAATATTGTCTGTCATTGTTTGAATAAACCATTGGCAAAATTGTGTTCTTTTTTCATAATCCGTAGGTAATAGATTTTGTACAGAAGTTAATTTATATGGATACATGTGCAAGTCCATTTCTAAAATTTTTTGACATGTTCCATACGAAAGCCCTACTTGTTGCGAAACTCTGCGAATAGATGTTTGAGGAGATTCGTTAATAATTTGTCTGACATTTTCAATGACGCCGCGACTTCTCTTGAGACGAGGACCGCTTCCTTTTTTCCTTAAAATACTGCCTGTTTGACGAAAAAGATTTACAAAATGCATTAGCGTATCACGGAGAGTTTTATAGCTAGGAACAGTATTTGGATATCTCTCTTCAAACTCCGCAAGGCAATTTTCTATTGAATGCTGCCAAATACCATCAATTTTTTGAGATGTCAGGAAGTAACATTCTACCATAAACGCTTTATGCATATCATTAAAGGTCATTACTTTTTCTTTTGATGAAACTTTAAAATATGTATATATTTGACACTGACAGATGTTTGAAATAACATCTTTTATATACACGGCCAGCTACGAGTGGAAATTTTAATGATCGCTCGTTATTATCTGTCATCAGTGGCATATACAAAATATAATCTGAATTGACAAATACAATTTACATTATTAATTCACAACTAATGGACATTTGTTCCAAACTATAATTTTTTTTAAATGAGGGGAACACTGAAAATTTTTAGAAAATCAAACAAGAGGTTTAAAAAATTTAAAAAAAATTAAATAATTCTTCCTGAGACACTTTAGAAAAAAGGTTTTTATAATATTCCACTGCGTCATTTGATGTGCGTAATTCCACCCCATTTAATTTTTGGAAACAAAAGAAATGGCAAGACAAGAACTTTGCCAGAGTTTTTCTGCACCATTCCATGCGTTGACAGGAAGTCAGTTGATGTGGAATCCATCGTCAAGAAAAGTTTTCTAACGTCTAACTGTTGATGTACAATGTTTTGGATGTGACTCATACAAATGGCCAATGTCGTCCGAATAAGTTCATATGATGCTCGGTGATATTTTTCATGCATTGCTCGAACAGCGGAAATATTCACATCAGTAACAGCAATTCTTGGGCGCCCTTCTTTACTAAGAAAAAAACGATCTCTTTTGAATTCACTGTACCAATTATAAATTATTGGCTTAGATAGGACCTCTTCACCAAATGCATTTCTAAGCTGATCTTCAGATTGTTCAGGCATTAATGATGACTTAAAATCGTAAAAAATCATAGCCCGGAAATGTTATCGAGTCAAATTCATTATTTTGTGAACACGAAATCTTTAATGTATAAATTGCCACCAATTAACAAACTATAAAATACATTGAACAGACTGCACGGCAATCAACTCGCAAAATGTTAAAAAAATGGATGTGAAATAAAAACAAATTCGATTTTTTTTAGAAACATGATCAATCTAGATTCTTTTTAGTGTTCCCTTCGTAGAAAATTTTGCATAGCCTATAAAAGTACAGCAAACTTTTGAATATGAATAAACTTTTCACGTCTTCTTGATTAAAGAAATAAACATATTTCATTCATTAGTGCATTTAATATTCAATAAAAGTATGAATGTGAGGGTTTGAACATTTAATTTAGTCATAGAATTAGAATTATTAAAATAAATAAATTGTTAAAATCCCAAGTTTAAAGGACTTGTTTTTGGAAATTAACTATTTTATCAATTCCTTCATGTCTTATGTTAAAGACGGCAGACTATGTGCCCGAACAGTAGCGTGATGTGGAGGGATCGAGTAGAGGAAACAACTTTATTAACTTGGAAAACAAGTCAGTGCCAAAGACATATAAATAGTGACAAACATAAATCGAATAATAGTGGACGCAGATCATATAATAAATTTGTGTGTGATTTAACAATGCTGTTAATTGCGACCAATATACCAATGCAGAAAGTGGAACACCCAATCTTTCGTCAGTTTTGGAAGAAATACAATCCTACGTGGAAATTACCAGCAAGAAGTACGCTACGGAATTACGTACCGTCAGTGCGTGAGAGAATTGTAAATTGTACGAAAAATACGTTAAAAAAAATTCCTGTGGTTAACAATAGACGAAACTACAGATATTAAAAAACAGTCCATCCTAGCCATTCTAGTACGGACGCTGACTCCCCAAGGACCTTCTCCTCCTTATTTACTAACCTGTAAACGAATGCAAGGGTGTACTGCCAGAGCGATATATGATGTATTAATAGAAACACTACACAAATTTGAGATTTGACCGAAGCAAGTGTTAATGTTAGTTACCGATGCTGCCAAGGTTATGTGTTCCACGGCAAACTTACTCAAAACGATTCAACCAAACCTGCTGCATGTCACATGTTTGCTTCACGCTTTACACCTTGTAACAAACACTATACGTACAACTTATCCTGATGTGGATCAACTGATAGGACAAACGAAAGCGGTTTTTCTTAAATCTCCGAAACGGATTCGGCTATTTCATTCGCTGTGTCCTGATATACCCGAGCCGCCGCAACCAATTCTTATACGATGGGTACTTGGTTAGAAGCAGCATTTTATTATTATAAACATTTTGAAAAAATTAAATCAGTGATTTTACAACTAGATGCCAAAGAAGCAGCTGCAATACGGCTCAGCCAGGTTCAATTTAACAATCCTCAAGTTGCACCAAATTTAAAAATTATTTACGACAGTTACGTTCCAATACTGGACGCAATAAAAAATTTACAGAACACTGCGCTGTCCTTATCGGACTCATTAGCAATTATTGTCCACGTAAAACTAGTGCTGCATATCCTTGAAGATGAAAAAAGTGATTGTGTCCGTGAAAAATTTAACAGTGTATTAGATAAAAATGTAGATTTTACAAAATTAGGGCAACTTTTTACCAATACTGAAGATCCGTTGTACAGATACAAAGAGCGCTTTAACTATGCAAATATAACATCTCTCAACGTCGAACAATCCTTCTCTGTATATAAACATATATATACGTCGCTACGTACGAACTTTTCCGAGACTAATACAGAAACATATATTATGGTGCAGTTTTTTCATCGCGCACATCCGCATTTTCTTGCAACAATGTAAACATGTTGGGTAAGTTATTTATGTTTTTTCATAACGTTTTGTATAGGGATTCGATATATATATGTTTAAGTAAGCGCACTGTTATTCTGCTAAACTGTCCACGCAACGCCACTGCTGGGGCACATAGTCTGCCGTCCTTACTTATGATGTTACTAATGAAAACTGATTCCCAGGAAGTAATGTTTTTGTTCTCTCAATAGGAATGTGGAAGTTTACTGTATCCAGAATTTAACAAGGCATTCAGAAATGTAAAAGTATACAAGGTATTCCATTTCAAATAACAAATTGGAAGTCTATTTCCGGTATAACCAGAAGTAATACAGCCAATCTGATATTATTTTTAGAATCCCTCAATTGCTTTACATAGGTATGACTTCAAAATTTAACTCTATTCTGTGTAGATGTATATGTAACTCAAAATTTAGTAAATTTAGTAAGTAAATAATAATCGAAAATTTTATTAAAAAAATCGATGTATCTGTGTTGAAATTGATAAACACAAGGAAATTAGAATTTGCTTGTTTTATTCACATTTTTACTAGTTATTCCGCAGTTTAGAATTACTTCAATTTCATAATGTAAATATTAGGATGAAATAAATCCTCAATTAGGACGTATATATAATTTGGTTTGGAATTAGACTATTTCCGCGAGTAAATGTTTTATTTCAATATACATTAAAATCTCAAGTTACATGGTTTTATGTTACCTGAATACACCCTCTAATGGTGTTTTGTTCAATGTTCGAAACAAATTATCTTTGCTTTGATGCAATAAATAGTTTATTTGAGAATAATAGGTATTTATTAAGAAATATTGATTAATTTGCTACATTTTTTTCGTTTGGATATGCAATTTCTTACTTATGTTAGGTGTAATTCTTAAGCGAACTTTCTTGGAAAGATATGTACGTAGGATGAGCCATATATGCTTAAACATTTAACAACTTTTTATGCACGTATGTGGCGGGAGAACCGCTGAACGTTATTAAGTAAAATTTTGGACGCATCACTGTAGCATATGTAGATATTGGTTGCAAAGAGTATTGGCATCCGAGCTTAAAGAATTATAAGCCATCTCTCAGACGTATTCGTCACGATCATTTGGGGATGAACTAAATTAGGGCAAGATGGATACTGAAAGTAGACTAACGTATGGTAACAGAATAATTGAAACATACATGAGTGGGTAAAACCTCACCAGTTTTGTATAATACAAAAGTATTTTTAATAATATAAAATATTATTAAAAATCTGGTGTGAAGACACTAACGTATGGCCTTAAAGTTTTTGGAATTAGATAATTTGTAGTTGTACTAAATGACTAAATGTTGCTGGAAGTCATATATCACAATTAATTTGTTTTAATTAGGAGAATTTAGTTTTTATGATCTGGTTCAACAAAATGTCTTATAAGCTAGATATTCGTCAAGGAATTAACAATCTAGTTGGGCGAATGCCAAAACGTGATATTGTTGCCACTTACCGTGAACAAGATATATGAAGAGGGAACGCCCTGCGTCAATTTGCCCAAAAGTGGCCGACCAACAATTTTGTGTCAAGTGAGGGAACAAAGAATGCTTGAAGCCGTTAAGGACAAATTTGGAGTTTCACAGCGAAAAATAGATCGAAGATTCGGCGTTTCAAAGACCACTGTTTTTTGAACAATTTCCGGAAATAAAGTGGTGTTACGAAAACTTGAAAAGCACCAAAATATACCGCGACCCAGTAAGAAAGAATGCCCAGGTGTTGTGCGCTAAGGCGCAACCATTTTGGCAATAAACTGATTATAATGGATAATGAGAAAGATATCACCTTGTCCCATTCAGAGATAGGGGCAAACGATGGTTTTTATGCCGAAGACATAGAAAACACACCAGACAATGTCGAATTCATTGGTAAATTCAAATTTTAGGACAAAATTTTAGTGTGGTGTGCCATTAGTGAATGCTGTTACCCCCGAGATATCCGGACCAAAATTACATCGAACATGCTTGGGATCAACTTCAGAGAGCATTAGACGCACACGAATCACACCCAGAAACTGTTCGGAAGTTGAGGAATCTCCTGCCTCAACTTTTGATGTAAGTCAGACAAGTTGTGCTGAACAATTTAATGGAAAGTATGTAGAGACGTTGCCAAGCAGTTATAGAAGCTAGTAGTGGTCACACTACCTATTAAAAGCGTTATCGTTTCATTTTTAAAATGATTTACGTGCAAGAAGAAATTATGTTGCTTTCAATTTATCGTTTTTTTTAGAAATCTTCGTGACACAAATTTTATGTACGAGGATGTATTGAAAAAATCTTTGCCTACTATAGAAGCAAACAAAATTTGAAAGTCAATATTTTTTATTATTCAACATACTCTCCTCCTAAATTCATACACTTAATACAGCGATCCTGCAACGCCTCTAGACCTTTCAAAAAGAAATTTTTATCCTACTCTGCAAACCAAACCTCCACAGCTTCTTTCACCTCTCCGTTGGAAGAAAATTTACGACCTTTTAAACTTTCTTTTCAGTTGAGGAATGACATGATAGTCGGACGGAGCCAAATCTGGCGAATAAGGCGGGTGTTCGAGTAATTTGAACCTTAAATCACGAATTATTTGCATCATGGTATCATGCGATTTGTGTGCAGGAGCATTGTCCTGCAAAAACAAAACATAATTGGAAAGACATTGGAAACATTGGATAATTTTCCGCGTCTTCTCTCCATAATTGTTTCTCGTAGAGTGGTCAGTAACGTCGAATAATAATTCCCAGTTATTGTTCTACCCTTATTCAGAAAATCAATCATGATTACTCTATGGGAATTCCAAAAAACGGAAGCAAGAACTTTTCCAGCACATTTTTGAGCGCGAAACTTCCTAGGCCTTGGAGTACCAGACTGTCTCCAGTCCATCGCCTGTTGCTTTGTTTTTGGGTCGTAGAAATGTTTCATCCATAGTACCAATACGGCTTAAGAGGCCTACATCACTTTCAAATCGAGCACAGATTAAAAGCGATGCTTCCACCTTTGCACGCTTCTGGTCAACATTCAGACATTTGGGGATTCATTTTGCAAAAATTTTTCTCATGTCGACGTGAACTATATGATGGACTCGTTCATATGAAATATTCAGTGCCTCAAATATTCGTTTTAGCCCAATTTGACGCTCTGACAACATCATGTCATCTGCATCAGCATTTTCGGGGACGGACACAGAAACTGGTCTTACCAATCGGTGTCCATCTTCAATGGAAAATTTACCCCTTTTGAAGGTTGCAATCCAATTTTTCACGGTCGCATACGAAGGACATTGATCGCCAAGGGTATTAAGCATATCTTCGTAAATCTGCTTACCTCTTAACCCTTTCAACTACAGCTACTTGATGATGGCTGGATACTCCAATTTTTCGATTTTCACAGTTTCGATCGACATTTTTTTTTCAATTTTTATTGCGTAACTTTGATTTGACTTTTTGACGTGATACTTTACCCTGACACTTCTAGTATGTTATTTGTCCCAAAGTTTTTTTAACCACGGAACCGGTCTGGGTGAACTATATACCAATATCCTCCGTACTAATGTTAATTTATTTTAGAATAATTTTTTTTATCATTTATGTTTGCAAATTTTTATTTTAAAGTGACTTTCTCGCAATATCTCTAACTTTTGACGAGCAGTTTATTTTAAAAAAGGAAACAAAAATTAACAAAGATTATCGTTCTCGCGCTTAACACCTCTTACATATAAAAATAACAATTAATAAAGCTATAGATTTGTCTTAATTCACATTTATCTTATTATTTTATTTATTCAACCATAAATCGCAAATTATGCTCTTGTTTTCTATTTAAAAATTCTAATCTATAAAAACGCTATAACACAGTCTTCTAATTTAATTGAAATTGAAACATTTACGAAGCAGTTAGTGTATTCATAAATCGAACCGTAATGAAACTGTTATTAGAATCGCTTCCCAACGCCATTAACAGAAACTCCTGGCTTTATTGCTCTGTTGAGTAAATTGTGAGAAAGTGTCAACTAAAACTTGCAATTAAATAAAACATCTTTTAGAATATTCACAATTGGATTGGTTTTTTCGGCGTGATTTCCGCATACATTTATTATTTTGAATCGCAAGCGCAATTCTATAGAAAAAAGCAAAATCCCAGCGCAAAGATCATATCTTTTGATTTATGCGTCCGCACATGATAACGATCGTGGTATAATTTAAATCTGAATTAACAGTATTTCAACAGAAAAATTCAATAATTTATTAGGCGGTCGTTGCCGAATGAAATAGCGATTGAATCCTTGAATTTATTTGGACATTTTAACTTCCAGCGTGAATATATTCAGTTTAAAAGGATCATTTATTTTGATATTGATAAATCTCGTTCTGGCAAAAAGTGCTGACCAATATTTTGTGGGGTTTTCTGTATTGGTATTTTCATATTTGCATGAATCGTTTATTATTATGTGTCTAAATGTGTATTCAATAATATAACTTTTTGTATTATAATACTATGTATGCAATTGAGCTTGGAAGTAATTAATGACGAAGGTAAGATTGGAATAATTGTCTCGCAATCCTTCTACATCCTTCCCCGTAACTTCATATTCTACTAGCTTAAAATTGATAAAAACTAACCCAGATATATCTACTGAATTGCTCACTTGAATGCGAATAAATAATTAATTTGAGACAAAAATAAAGGAACAAACTAAATGATAAAAGATTATGTTATTATAAAAACAATTACTTTTCATGTTATCTAGGCTTTTGCCAGTTTCAGTATCAGTAAAATTTCAACCATGACAGGCCGTAACGCTGAAGTAATTTTTAATGAAATAAATGTAGATGCTTTATCTGGTGGTCTTGTAATGTATGTCATACGACGACCTATGAACAATGACGTCACCGTGATAAGCCTTCCCGAATAGCCTAGAAAATGAAGATTCTAGAAAACTCGATTGACTATAAAAGACTTCAAGAAAAAATATGGCTCATTGAAGCAGCAACCGTCGTGTACTTAATATCGTAGTAATAAATGTTATACGAGGGTTGACTTTTATATCTTGTGTATAGAACTCGAAGAAAACAGTAGATAGCTTTTAAATACTTTATTGTTTTTCGAAATATTCCCCACGAAGATTAATGCACTTTTGCATGCGCTCGAACCAACTTTGGAAGCTTTTACTTGCTACTCAATTACGAAATAATAACTGGTGATATGAGATAACTTCTGCGTGAAATTGTCGGTCAACAATTTGTTAAAAATTATTTTGAAATAGAAAGAGGACAAACGACACTGAACAAGTAAGCAACAAGAGAACTATAGATCGTTTCACGTTCACGGTGCAGTGTGTATTCTTATGGGGATATATACATTTCCTTGTCTCTTTAAACAATTACAATAACGCTTACTTCTTCTATCTCTCTAACCGTTGCCAGATGTATCCATATTTTTGTTAGTTATTTTCCATTTGTACAGTTAATGAAATTGACATGTGATAATTTGATTTATTTTACGTCAATCAAATATTATTGTTACTTTCCCGTCCTTCTTATTATTTTTTTGGTATTTGTATTGGAATTCTTCACTGCTTTTATAAACCGTTCTTATCAGAACGCTACCTATTATTTACAAAAGTATTTGTGGTAAGTTACAAAATGATATATATATATATATATATATATATATATATATATATAAATTTATGATATAGATAAACATATTAGTGTTACAGATACATTAATAATGGAGCCTGCATTGAAAAAATTGCGAAACGGTGAATGTTTTACCCGAAAAGAGAAAGAGATGATGCTTAATGTCTTCAGCTATTTTCTTAAAAAACCAATGAGTGAAGCTCTAAATTGTTCAGTGCGTAGCTTGTACAATATAAGCAAGGAACAACAACAAGAGCAATTGTCGAGTCCAAAAAAGAGCAGAATGAAAGTTTACAAGTAAATGCTCGCCTGCATACTTATAATGATGATTTACAATTACTTGTACGACAAAAAGTACATACTAAATTACTAAATGTTGCGCCTACTTTGAATACGGTTCTTGCTGCCATCAACGTTGATAATGATTGACCCAATTTAACACGATCTACATTATATAGGCTTTTGAAAGACATTGGTTTTGAATTTAAAAAAGTAAAACGAAAAAGCATTCTTGTTGAACGGGATGATATTATTAGATGGAGACATAAATATTTTCGAAATTTCAAAACGTTTCCAGCTGAAAAGGCAATATATGAATATTATTTGCATCCAAACCTATATTTATTATAATAATAATTTTAGGTAGATATATTATCTATATATATGAGTCATAGGTGAATACAGGGCATTCTGCAAATAAAACTTGGCATGATACTACTATTAAAAGTACTCGAGTTGCGTTTATTTGGGAACTGAGTACAGGATTAAAATCTTCAACTGGTCTTGGTCCTGGTTTTGCTTTAGTTCATGCCGATAATGAAAATGTGTTTCTCGTGGGCACAG
This sequence comes from Melolontha melolontha, assembly GCA_935421215.2. NCBI lineage: Eukaryota > Metazoa > Arthropoda > Insecta > Coleoptera > Scarabaeidae > Melolontha > Melolontha melolontha. Next base: position 65,517,445 of record OW285237.1, on the reverse strand, counting down.
AATTAACATTTCTGTGTAAAAAAAAATACTGCTGATTCTCATAATGAAATGAATGCAGAATTATTTGGAAATGGTTTATTGATCAGTTATTAGCAAACACTCCAGAAAATGCCGTTACTGTTCTAGATAATGCGACATACCACAGCAGAAAGCCTGATAAGATTCCTACAAATGCATGGAGGAAGGAAAATATAATGGACTGACTCACTGAAAAAAATATACCTGTTGAAGATAATATGTTAAAAAGACATTTATTATTTTGTGTATCACAAGTTCGACATAAACGTGATATATATATATTGCTGTGTTCTCTTCTAACCGAGATAAATTGAATAATTAAATAAAGTTGAAAACAGAAACGAAAAATTTAAAAACAAACAAATTTTGAATACACAATAGATAAAACAAATCTTGTAGTCAATTTCATGTAAAGTTTCTTGTTATTTTCTGTAATAAGCTTTTATATGCAACAATACAGATCGTGTTAATCTGTGTAAATTTAGTAAAGTTATATTGTATGTAAAATGTCAAGTAAGTTATTATATTTCTTTACGTTCTGGTTTATAATTGCTAATAACTTAGAATTTAAATCATGCTATATATATCAATTTATAAAGAAATATTTTCAAGTTATAGTAAGCTCCATAATCAATACTTAAATTTTAAAAAATATCTTAAGTACATAATAGTTATTTACGAACCAAGTGCGTGAAATCATATTTCGCGAATGAGTGACCAGTTTAAAGCGCGAGCCGCAGGCGAGCGCTTTATGGACACGAATTCGCGAAATGTTTCACGCACGAAGTTTGTACAATATTTTTTGTACGAGAACTATAAACAATAATAATATTTATATAAAATATAAATATAATTTCAAAATTTTTATATTTATAAGACGTTTTAACAATATTACTAGTATCTGTCAGGATGGCCGAGCGGTCTAAGCCGCCAGACTCAAGGTTTACCTTGCCCGATTACGGGTTCTCGAGCGTTCTGGGCCTCTCTGAAGGCGTGGGTTCGAATCCCACTTGTGACTTTTTTTTTTAGTAGTTTATAAATTTAAAAAATAATATTTGTTGCTGTTCTGACATTGAATTACATACCTTCCAAATATAACAATTTCATTTCCTTTTATTTTCATAGAAAAACAACGAACTGGGTAGCATATTATTAAGGTTAGGGATTTATGATTTTAAAATGTCACTAAATTAATCAAGTTCCAGGAAGTACCAACTTTACTTTTACGCACTCGTGTTTAAAGTGACTTTTTACGCACGCAAATCGAATCGTGAAATGACAGGTTTTGATAAGCGAGTACAAAAATATTGTTTTTGTAACAGTTACGATGTATGTAAAATTTCAAACAATATAACGTGAATTGTAAAGAAAACACGGCGTCGGACGGTAAAAAAAAAGGAACACTTGAAAATAAGAACGCATTTAAAATATGAAACATTATTAGAAAGAAATATTAAAGAAAACGTAAATCAGTATAAGAACGAAAGTTTTTAAATATGGAATATTATTTGCAAGAGTATTTTAACTTAAATGTATTTAAAAAAGAATTGACGTCACGGGACATATATAAAGAAAATTTTTCAACGAGAGAGACACTGATCGAAATAACGTTTTCAAGTGGTGGTCAAAGAAAATTTTGGTTTTGTAAATTGTATTGAATTTAATTCAGCTTTAGAATTTTTATATTTTTAATTTAAAGAAAATTATTACTTTAGTTTGTCTAATATAATAATAATTACAACAGGTAAACTATCTAACAATGTTACGAGTTTTCGAGTTTATTTGTTTTATGTGGACGTTTTATTTGATCGTGTGTAATTTCAATTTCTGTATTAAAACAGATAATAAAATAGAATACAGCTGTCTTTAAATTGTAAGTAGGGAAAACAATCTCACGAACTAATTAAATTATATAGTTAAATATATCGTATGTTGTTGACGATATTATATAGCAGGGTAAAGTCTCGCCACGTAAATATGAAATAACACATTTTTCTTTTGTAATATTATCAACCTTTAATATTATTAAATCCACAAACTTTACAAAATATTGATTTTTAGATAAAAACACTGTTTCATGCTTTACATGCAATACACAGTTGAGTTTTGAAATACTGATATTGGAATCTAAATCTTTATTTATATATCTATATAAATGTGAATATTATCTGACTAGATATAAGATTGGTGTACTATATTTTACTAATAATTGACGATATTTAATACAATTGAATATTAATGTATGTCTTGACAATGTGTGAATAATAAATGGATTAAACTTAGCATACTATCGTATTACTTCTCTCCTTATTACATTAGATGCCAGGCCTAGTTGCGAGGAACCCTTTTTGTAAAACGAAAACCTGAGAGCAATTTTAAGAGTCGAAAACAAAATATGTGTGTATGATGATCCATATTTAATAATTGACGATTCATATTTAATATATATTGGCACCCATTTTGAAAATCAAAGGACACAGCAATACGTGATTGATGTTTTGGCAAAAAAAGCTCACTGGGAAGCTTTGCGTTTACCACCAGCTAAATCCAATAGAAATGGCTTGGGCACAAGTAAAGAACCATATAAAGATGAACAACACTACATTCAGTAAAGTAAAGTAAAAGATATGTCATCTCTAATTGTAAATGCATGCAGCTGAAAATTGGGAAAATTACATCAAATATGTAAAAAAAATAGAAGATGAAATGTGATGGACTACTGGATGATATTGAGGAATTCATAATACCAGTTCATATGATGATTCCGAGGCTGATTTATTAACAGATCAATTAATTGATTACTCTAAGATTCCGTCAACATCAAATGCATGTTCAAATTCTTCATTGTGATATTGAAATTATAATTTAAACTTTTCAAAAATGAATTGTATCCAAGTAGTTAAATGTATTTTTAGTTCTATAAAAATAAATAAAGTGCTATTGTTTATATTATTGTCACTGACAATGCAAAAAAAAACATTCAAGAATTATCGCTCTCACATTGTAATTTACAAAGCATTGCACATCAGGGTGGAGTGAAAATGAACAAAAAAATTTTTTTTTTTAATTTTGAAAACTCCTGTGTTGTTAATTGATGACCCTATTAGAAAGCACTATTTATGCAAAATAACAAGACTCTGCGACTTTATTTCGAGGTGGCGCATGAAGGGTGAAGTTTGAAAAATAACCTAATTTACATAAAGGCAGAAAAGTACAATTTAAAAATCTTTTTTATCTACCATTAAATAAAACTGTTGGCAACACTTAAGTTTATTGCTCAAAGTATCATTTTAAACAGTTTCTTTCAGTTTCTTCATAGTATTTAGAAGTGCAACGTGTTAAAAAAGTTTAAAAAACTTAATCAAACGTAAAATTTTCATTACCAAAAGTTAAAACGTGATTGCTGAGGAAAGATTTAAAATGCCTAAAACTAGGAAAGATTTGTGTTGCTCTGTATTTGGAAAACCAATTACATTAAGTGCTAATGTGTTGCCTACACATTGTGATATTATTAAATATTACCTGTGGCTAAAAAATGATATGCTTGAATTGAACAACCGAAAAGATCCTTCAATTAAGTGCATGTGTGAAATAATTGCTACTGATATTGAACAAATATGGAAAAAGGCATCGATTCCTATAATAAGTTATCAACAAATCTTAGCAAGATTGATTTCCTATTACAACAAATACAAAAATATGAAGAAACTGCGCAGTGAAGTAAAAAAACAAAATTTCTTAAAGGAATCTCAAAAACAACCAACTCAAAGCCATTTTGTAACCATGGTCCAGTTCATGTTTTCAACATGGTCAAGAGAAGTTTATATTTAAGAGATGACCTTAAGAGACACAGAAATTCATTCTTCGCACACCCAGAAAATATGCTGTTGTCCATGCTTCAAGATGATACTTCAAAAATTAGAGAATTGGCTCTCCGAAGAGTATTAGAAGCAAGAAAAGAAAATGTGTGTATTAAAAGCAAGAAAGTTCGCGAGTTCCGCCTTCCACAACTTCAAGTAAATGCGACGAATTACTATGAGTTAATAAATTGGTCGAATGTGAGAATAACTGAACCACCAATGACTATGAAATATTCTAATACAGAAATTTCAAACCTGATTCGTTCGGGAAATAATTTCAGTCAATTTGGGATGTTTCCTTGTCATACCCAAGCAGTAGAGAGGTGTGTCAAGCTCGTCACTGAAGCTTCAATATCTGTTTGTGGATCAGAAGCAAGAGACGGTTTCATTCGATCTAGAATTAAAGCAAGGCAAGACATACCACTGTTTGAGTCGAAATCTCAATTTTTTCAACAACGAGATCCTTTACAATTAGCTAACGAATGATTTTTGTTTTTGTATTAAATATGCTTTATGTGAGTAAATAAAAGACTGTAACTGTTTGAATTTATTGAATAAAAACAAATTTAAACCACACTGTTTACTTTTTTATAAATGATAAAGTTCCACAAATTAAAGTCTTGTGCGCCACCTCAAGACGTTGACCTAGGAAGATAAGATTTTTTCTCTGCGCTTTTAAGTACTTAGAGCATCGATGTTTAATACAGGAAAAACTAAATTAAAAAAAAAAATTTTCGCTCCACCCTATTGCACATGATATAGAATCTAATTCAACAGATGGCTTCAAAGCTGATTTATTAACAGACCCATCCAGTCGATTGCTTTAACATCAAATGCATGTCCAAACTCTTCATGCTGATAATCAATATTGTATTTCTAATTGGAAAACTACTATTAATATAAACAAGATTTTCTTCATTATAATTACATTAATTACGTGTTTAATTTATGTAGGTTATGTGCTATGACAACACCGTCAATACAGGTTATTTTAAAATCAAACTTCAAAAATTATTTTATCAGTTGGCAGATTGTATTGAACAATTTGACAACTATGTAAGCTTTCTCCATAAAGCCCATACTGCACCGTGAACATGAAATACTCTATAGATTCTGTATTGTGAACAATGGAACTAAAAATAAACTAAATAAATCCCATTTATAGCAGATTAAATGTTCGGATATTTAAAGGAAACTGTGCCATTTTCTTTACCACCCGTAAATAGGTTTCCTAAAATAATCCTTGAAAATACTTTGTTATTTCTATATAATCTCTCTTCGCGTTTCAGAAATGAATAATTGATATTCGCGTTAAATTTTTAAATGCAAAATACCGAAAAAAAAGGTGAACGCATAGATAGATATACTTCAAAAAATACATTTAGAAGAACAAAAGCCATATATCTTGCTCCAATTGAATGACGTCGAAATCGAATTCGATCATAAAACGTCAAATGAAACATTTCATTCGCCGCCAATGTTCGCCTCTCTACTCGAAACAATAACAGACAATTCTGAAATTAAATGTCGATTTGAAGAGGACGTGTCAATTGGTTGGCTGTCGGAAAAGAGGAAAAAATCAATGTACTGTACACGTTCGTCTGAGCGGTCGTTCCACTAGTTATGTACTCATATAAGCTACATGTATGTATACATACACGTAGGAACATTGCGGGTACATTGAACTGCCACGACCGTTGGTGAAGATGATTAAACTGCAGAGATAGACTATCGAAAAATACAAGGTAATTACAGGTGCTGCGAAATCGACAGTTACTGACGCGATTAAATTTAAAAAATACCTCATGCAAAAAATTGTCGATCGACGATAAAAATCACGTACTTCCCCCTACGAATTTATCTTCGAACGCCTTCGACAAGTTTCAGCGTGTGTCAGATGGTAACAAGAAAAATATATTTTGTTTTGCGACGGCAGCGGCCAGAAAATAAACTGAATTTCGACACGTCGTTTGTTACGTAACTAAGTTTTATACGAAACTACGAGATCGTAAAACAAATGGCAGCAAATTGGAAAAAAAAGGAACGGAAAATGGGTCCTTCTATATTAAAAAAAAAAAAATTGATAATAATTCGTAATAAACAAGGTGTATCAAAATTAATTTTTTCTACTTTGCGTTCGTATTGAGCTCATTATGAAATCCAAAACAGTATTGAAATAAGCTTGATTTCGATGCGCTTTTTTTCGTTTTTCAATGTTGGCGTTGTTCGAACACAGAAATAAATATCTTATTGTTGTCATTTAATATTAAGAATTTAAGTACATTTGACAGAAATGATATACGTAGGAAAGAAAAATGTTACACAAATAACGTATATAAGAGTATAAGATACGAGGGTAAGCTGAAAAATTCGGTAACTAACTATGAGATGGCGCTATGTAAAAGCAATCTTTGACGCTATTGTATAGCTTGATGTTTCAATGATATACGTGTTAAACTTCATGTCGATCTGTCAAGTAGTTTGTTGTGTACACTCGTTCAAAGCAGAGTACTTTTGTCGCTTCTTAAAAATGGGAAGTAACGAAATTCGCACAGTGATTTACTACCTGTGGAAAAAGTATTCTTCGCCTAGAGAAATTCATGCTGATATGGTGTGTATTAGGCGAGGAAATTCTTTGTTTTAAGACTGTCTGCAAATGGGTGAACGAATTTAAAAAAAGGTCGTAGGAGCGTAAATGACAATCACCGTTCTGGACGTCCTAAAAAAGCCAGTTTTGCAGAAAGTGTGCAACAAGTTTTGAAATTTGTGGAAGCCGATCGCCGATACACATTGCAAGATATTGCTGAGACTACACGCATCTCCAGAAAACGGGTGTCATACATTTTAAATGTTGAATTAGACATGTCTAAGCAGTGTACTAGATGGGTGCCGCGTTTACTAACAACACAGCAAAAACTCAAACGTGTGGAATGTTCTACAGCCATTTTGGAGCGGTTTCGGCAAAATCCAACAAATTTTTTGCGCAAATTTGTGACGTGCGATGAAACTTGGGTCCACCACTACACCACCAGAATATAAGCAACAATCAAAACAGTGGACTAAACGCGGTGAACCGACTCCAAAAAAGGCCAAAGTCAGTCTATCGGCAGGAAGGATGGTGGCTTCCGTTTTCTGGGATGCGAAGGGAATCTTGCTTATCGACTACCTGCCAAAGGAACAGTCGATTACTGCGCTATACTATTCTAAACTTTTGGATCGATTGAAGGTAGCTATCGTCGAAAAAATACCCGGAAGAAAGAAAAAAAAATCATGTTTCATCAAAACAATGCTCCAGTTCATACGAGCGGAATTGTCAAAGAAAAATTGACCAAGTTAAAGTTCGAAACGCTTGAGCATCCCACTTATTCGCCGGATTTAGCTCCGTCGGACAATCATCTGTTCACCAAACTGAACCTCGGCGGTATGAGATTTGCTTCGGATGAGGAGCTGGTAGCTGCAAACTTGAGCATCGACTAAATAAATGTATTGATCTTGATGGAGATTATGTCGAAAAATAAAACACATTTCACTGAAATATTGTTTTTGTTATACTTTAGTTACCGAATTTTTCGGCTTACCCTCGTAAATTAGTTTCTATGTCTTTTATGTTTATATTTTAAAATAAAATATCGAGTAATGTTAACGAAGATTATAATAATATTTCGCTGATAGCAGCATTTAAATTTGAAAATGTCAAGTATAATAATAATAAAAAGTTTATTTTCTTTTTCATTTACATCCATAACATAACAAAAATAAACGGATAAAAAAAATCAATGTGACCAACTGTATACTTAATATAAACATAAGGCTCTGAACTTTCAAATTAAATAATTTCAATTTATTAATGTAAAATAGAAAAAATAGTATAAAAAACTTGTTTCATAAGGCCTTTTGTCGCACGTGTTCTTTAGAGAACTCTGCAATCGCGACTCGTTTTCTAAATTGACTCCTGCGACAAAATGGTGCCTTATAAAACTTGTGTTATAATATCCTATTTCATGGTGATATTTTGAAAAGTCACAACTTTAGTTATAAACCTCACTCTTAATAAGAATGGACCAGATGGCGCTGCAATCTGAGTGTAATTTACGCAGAATAGACTTTGTAATTTCAAACAAGTAAAACATGTTTGCTGTCATATCTTAAGGTATACATATATACATATAGGATTATTTTTTGACTTTCACGTTTACTAAATTAACATATTATTATTAAGAAAGTTTAGAAAACCCTTTAATAACTTTATTCAAACTGGATGACAGGATGCGTAGTTTTTTAAAAGCTCAAGTAATTCAAACTTTAGCATAGCTAAAATTCCTTTTGTGAAAAGCCAATAAGTGCCTCCTTTTTACATAATGAAGTAGGTGACTTTCCTGTTTTAGTAGAATGATAAGGCGCATTATATATTACTATAACACAACTGGGCTGAAGAGAAATTATTTTGCATCCATGCAATGAACACCTCGCTATTCATATCTTCATGATAATCTCCAGTTTTCTTGGAATCAAATAATAACAAGACACTATTTACAAAACCAGTTTCACTGCCAAATATGAAGCACAATTAGTCGCTTTCCTTTGCTAGATCTTTTAAACCACTACAAAGACCTTCCAAATGCTCGCTTTTGATTAAGTATATTTTCATATTTTTTGCTTTGTGTGATCTACATTCACCCATGTTTCATCTAAATAATAGATCTTTCTGCCTTCTTCACGAAACTTTCTTATACTTGTCAAATCACGACGTCTCCATAAGATAATATCATTTCATTCATTTAATATGTTGTTTTGTGTGCGTTTTTCCCACTTGAATCCTAGTTTCTTTAGGATTCTCCAAAATGATGTTGGTTTTAAAGGAGGTAAACTGGCATCCCCTCTAATAACCTGGCATATTTTTGTGAAAGTTGGTACCTAACTAATTTTTTAAGATAAATGAATGCACGTGTCTTCCATTCGTACTTTTTGACGTTCCGTTCAATTTATTGTAAGCATTTTGGCAACTTCGTTTTGTTAGGAGAATGTGAAACTCCATAAATTTCAATTTCCTTGTTAAACAGAGTATTCCTGCTAATCTCTACTTGCTTGACGAACAGCAGCTGTTTTGGCCACATTATCTTTGTACTGAATATACACATTATCGACCACCTCTCTGTCTCTCTCCACTTTTTAGATATTTCCCTTTAGAATTTCTTGATGGACCTGGTACAGCTGTGTCATCTATGCTCTAAAAAGTTTGCAATTATGCAAATAAAAAACTAATAAAAGTAATAAAATATCTTCAGAAAATGAGTATTTGACTTTATGATTTCTATAATGAGCTATTTTCAATAAATATTAATAATAAATAGCACAATAAACAACAGAACACGCAATACGTAAGTCGATAGTACTGAGCAGTAAAGATAGTAAAAGCAAATTTGACAGAACAAAATAAAATTCTTGATTTTGCATGCTTAAATTTGCCCTCTCCTTTAACCAATCACAAGCTTTTATTTTAAGCTCTATCTTTCCCCCAACGGTCTATTCTTATTTAGAATGCGACAAATATATAACCTGCTTTAAGTTCATCAACCCAGTCGATACTAATACGAGGAGAGTTTTCTAAAAAGAGAGTTTTTGTCTTTCCCTATATAATCTTCTTCCAAGACTATACATTATGTCCGAGAATGCTTTAATTTTTTAATCGCGTCCACAAAGTGTGATTTATCAAACTTTTCAAATTAAGTTATTGTTTCATCGATAACCTCATTACTTAATGTAAATCTCGTTCCCTCAATGATTTCGAACAGATAATAGTTTGAAAAAGCGGAATCTGGTGAGTAGCGGGGATGCTGAAGAACTTCGTTTCGCAATTTCGTTAATTTTTCTGTAGCAATTGCAGGTGAGTGGGCTGGAACGTTGTTTTAGCGACAAAAATCCTCGTTTTTTCTTTATTTCTTCATTTAAATAGCCCAACAAAGTTGCATAATACGAGTTACAGGGTTTATATTTTTACAAAATCTGGGAAGAAAACAAAATTGTTGGGAACAAACTATTTTATTGTTTCTGAATAATTGAAACATACATAGTAGGTAAACCCCACCAGTTTTGTATAATACAAAGGTATTTTTAATAATATAAAATATTATTAAAATCTGGTGTGAAGAACACAAATACAGGTTTACTATTAATATTTTTGTGAACGTGTCCGAACATATCCCTCCCCAGAGACGTAGATACATATTTCGCCTTTCTATAGGCTCATCGGTACGCCCCTGCTGGAGAAAGGATATTCTCAGACACATTCACAAAAAAGAACTACATCGCCACATCACAGAAATTATCCAGACCGGGCGTAGAAGTAAATTCAGCGCTACCTGTTGTGAGACAGCCGAAGTACCTCGCCCCGTCCACATAACCAATGTGAAGTAACGACGCCCTTCCTAAGATGGCACAGCCAATCTCTCTAGAAACTGCATTTTGTTTCATACTACGGACTAACCGCATGTGTAATGTATCAGAATAATTGAAACATACATGAATAGGTAAACCCCACCAGTTTTGTATAATACAAAAGTATTTTTAATAATATAAAATATTATTAAAAATCTGGTGTGAAGAACACAAATGCAGGTTCACTATTAATATTTTTGTGAACGTGTACGAACATATCCCTCCCAAGAGACGTAGATACGTATTTCGCCTTTCTACGGGCTCATCGGTACGCCCCTGCTGGAGAAAGGATATTCTCAGACATATTCACAAAAAAGGAACCACATCGCCACATCACAGAAATTATGTTCGGAGGGATATATTCGGACACATTCACAAAAATATTAATAGTGAACCTGCATTTGTGTTCTTCACACCAGATTTTTAATAATATTTTATATTATTAAAAATACCTGTGTATTTTATTGTTTTCCAAAATATTCGCATTTATGGTCTATATACTTTCGCATGCGTGCGAACCAGTTCCCAAAACATTTTTTCCATTCTGAAGGTTGTATCTCAGAAACATGGTTTTCAAATGCATCGACTGCTTCTTGAGGTGTTGGAAATCGCTGCTCACGCATTTTTTGCTTCATAGTTAGGAACAAAAAGAAATCATTAGGCGACAAGTCAGGTGAATATGGACAATGATACATTATTTCAACATTTTTCACCTTCAAATAGTCAACTATTAGACGTGCTGTATGGGAACTCGCATTGTCGTGATGAAGAATAATGCGACGTTTTCGGTTGTTCTTCCTGATTTCGTCTACAACTTTTGGCAAACAAATTACTCTATATATTCAGCGTTAATTCCTCTAAAGGAATTGTAGCGACGTGTCCTGTACAGCCGAAGAAACAAGCTATCATTTCCTTGGAAGTACTCCTTGCACGAACAACTTTTGTGGGCATACAGTAGATTGTTGCTTGGTTTCCGGCTCATACGCTTTTATCCATGATTCGTTACCAGTGACGATGTTATATACGGATTTTTCGGTTCCTACGTCGAGTTTTTTGCGTATCTCTTTACACCAATTGACAGGAGCTGCTTTCTGTGCTTTGGTCAAGTTATGTGGAATCCACCTGGAACATATTTTTTTTACAAATAAATGTTTTTGTAAAATCGAATGAATTGCAGTCTGCGATATGCCAAGAGACGGCTCTACCTCACTGTAAGTCACAAATCGATCGTGTTCTATCATTTTCTGCACAGCATCGATGTTTTTTGGAATCACAAGAGTTTTTGGTCGACCTTTACGTGATTCATCACTCACTGAGGCACGACCATGACGAAATTCTGCAAACCAATTGTAAACTGTCTTCTCTGATGGTGCTTCATTACCAAAAGTTGACTGAAGCGATGTAATGCATTCTTGTGGAGTTAGACCTTTTTTATAATCGTAAAAAATCATAGAGCAAAATCCTTCACGAGTAATATCCATTATTTTACAAACTTCCTATCTTAAAACTGTCACTGTCAACAAACTACTGACTCAATTTCTAAACTATAGCGGATTTCTCATTGATAAATGTCAAACTTTAAGAATATAGTGATTACATACGTCAAAAGCGCCATCTAGTGGTCGATTCTAAAAATATAAAAGGTGTCCCTCGTATTACTCAGTTGCTATTTTACCCTTCCTTAGTAAATCATTAAGATTACACAGTGGGCGTATCAGAAAATCACCTTGCCGAATGATAGAACAGTTTTCGCAACTTTTTATTTTGGCTGGTTCTTACTTTCAGTTTGGAAATAATGCATTCAACTATTGTTATAAAATGGGGCAGAAATTAAAAACCGGTCGATTATTCCAACACTGTGATGTGAAAAGTGAAGCTATTCAATTTGTTTTTCTATAAAGTGATTAAAAGTCAACTGCTCAGAGTATAACCAATTATCACTTTTATTTTGCAAAACTCTTCCAAAATAGGCAATTATAATAAATTTTACTTGACTAACTAAACTAAAAATTGATTTATTTATTAGTTTGTTTGGCTTTTACTGCCAAATTTTGGACATTCAAGTTTAAAAATCAAGAGGGTCTGCAGAATGTTACAGAATTGCTGCCAGCCTAAGAAAAAATAATTTATGGTCACCCGTTATATTTACAAATAATGCACACTTAATATTTTCTCCGCGATGGATACAGTGTAATTTTGGAAAACACGGAACATAAATTTCAGTGTCATTATTCACCTCCTTGACGTGTTTTTTAATGAAAACTGACACAAGTCTTTTAGGTATTTCTAAAATGTGAAGCTTCAATGAAATAAATTTTCGAATTGTGGTAATTTACCTGTTAGACACGTTATTGCTAAAGCTGATACTTAATATTATACAAAATTGTAAACTGTATATCATTCAACATTCCACTTAATAGTATTTTTCAGATTTATATAAAACATAGGCATGTGATTCAAATAAAACCAGGTAAAAAGACCCCGATTATCTCGAACTTCGTGTCCTCGTTTTCTACCTATTCATTATAAACTCTTTCACAACACATTATATAATTCACCCTTTTATTTTCGTTTTAATTTTTTATACCACCCACAATTAGAGGTCCCCAACTTATTACTGGTATTACAGTATTTGAGAGATCTTGTGCAGTTAAAACAATCACAAATTATACTAAATTGTATGTAATTTTGATAAGTTGAAGAACGCCGAAAACACGAATTAGGTTAGAACAAAAGCTCCAACATTTATGAACATTTCGACGGGGTTTTTTTAATAAATAATGTAATTGGATGATGTGTTGTATTAAAAATTAAAATTATACATAATGTACGTATTTCTTTTAACACAGGTGCGTCTTTTTTAATGGCTATAGTAATATAATAATAGTAATGGATTTTACTAAGAACTACATTACATTAAGCAAAGTCGAGATTGTTATACAAACGACAAAAATTATAAAAGATTTATTTCTTATTTGTAACGATTATAAATTATAAAATCTTGATTTCTTAAACTGGTAAAAACTCTGCAACTTTACAAATTTGTCAAAAACATTACAATCATTCAAGTTTTTACTTTCATAATGGTCTTTACTGTGGAGCAAAATACATTTCTATTTTGGAATCGGTTTGCAAAATGAACATGGTAATTTGATGTATTTCAAGCCGATGATTTATAATTACTTTATCGAAATATATTTAGGGTCGGTATTATAAAGGAGAAAACCTGGAGATTTTATTTAGTACGCAAGTAAATTTAATTTACTCTATAGGTTAGGTATTATAAATAGCGAATAAGGGAACTAAGCAAGTAAATCTACAAATTTACACCCTAGAAAATCGTGGTATTAAATTCATTGGTTAAATGTGAACAGCTGTTTGCTTCACTGTGTTCAAATAAACATAACCTTAATTTTAAAAGTTTGTATTGTGTGTGTGGTTGATAATCAATCCTTGCCCCTTTATTTTTCCAGCCACTTACACAAATGTATCAAGCACTGCCAGGTGCAAATGTATGCTGATGATACGCAGCTCTACGTTGGTTTCACAAAATAAATAAATAATAAAATGTTCAAGTTGCTATTGATAAGATTAATCACGACTTAGAGCGCATACAATCATTTTCGCAGAATCATGTACTAAAGATCAACCCGGAAAAGACCACTGCCGTCTTGTTTGCTAATCCTGCATTAATTCAGAAGATCAAAGAACAAATCATGATCAAAATTAATAATGCAGAAGTGTCGTTGGTTGATTCGACAAAAAACCTAGGTTTAATCATTGATAACACCTTCCGATACAAGAAACATCATTCAAAAATTATTCAGTTAGCCTATGCCAATCTCAAGACATTGTATCCTTATCGATCAACTTTTGACATCCGTACTAAAACCATGTTATGCGAGTCTTGTCTTGTCGCTATTTAATTTTGCGTCCACAATCTACGGCCCTTGCTTTGATAGTGCTGATCGAGCTCGCGTACAGAAGGTTCAGAACGCGTGTATGCGTTATATTTTTGGTATACGCAAATTAGAACATATTTCGCATAAACTTCTTGAGTTGCAGTGGTTAAATATGGCCAACAGGAGAAAGCTTCAAGCCTTATGTCTATACCATAAAATTATAACTTTGAAAACGCCATGGTACTTAACTGAATAGATACGTTTCCGGTCTGATGTACACAATACAAATATTCGTAACACCAACTTGATTAGACGCCCCAAACACAGATTGGCGCTTTTTGAAAGATCCTTCACGCATAACATTTATCTGCTGTACAATTCCATTCCTGCTTGTTATAAATCCTTGGAGACAAAGGCATTCGAAACAAATCTTGTACTTTCTTTTTAAGCGTCAGTAATGGTTTTCGGCTAGTATGTGGGTATATGTATGTATCTATATGTATATATAACGGGTGTTTTTTTAGCTGCATGAGAACTTTCGATATCGATAACTATGGTTTGACAGCTGAGAATGTCAAACTGTGTTGACATTTCTGTTCAGTAAGGTTTGGCAAGTCATCATGAATCGTTTAACGCCAGAACAACGCTTCCAAATTGTGGAAATTTACTTTGAAAAAAATAAATCTGTTCGCGAAGTTCATAGAGCACTTCGTCCATTTTACGGTCAACATAATCGGCCTAGTGAGCAAGCAATTCGTGCAGTTATTGATCGTTGTCGCACTAATTTTACCCTTCTCGATTCAAAACCATCAACAAGAGAAAGAAATGTGCGTACCGAAGAGAATATTGCTGCTGTAGCGCGAAGTATTGAAGAATACGCCGAAATGTCGATTCGTCGTCGTTCACAACTTGTTGGCCTTTGTCCTTCGACTACTTGGAAAATTTTACGTAAGGATCTAGGCTTACGTGCCTATAAAATACAGCTCGTGCAAGATTTGAAGCCAAACGACCATCGTTTGCGTCGCAATTTTGCTGATTGGGCTCATTTGAAACTGGCCGAAGATGAGCATTTTTATCAAAGAATTGTGTTTAGTGATGAAGCTCATTTCTGGTTAAATGGCTACGTCAATAAGCAAAATTGCCGTATTTGGAGCGAAGACAATCCTCAAGCCGTTAACGAATCACCATTACATCCATTAAAATTGACTGTTTGGTGCGGTTTACACGCTGGCGGCATCATCGGTCCTTATTTCTTTCGAAATGAGCAAGGAGCTGCCGTTACGGTGAATGGCGAGCGCTATCGAGCCATGCTGACTGAATTTTTGTTTCCAAAAATTAATCAGCTAAACATCAACGACATTTGGTTCCAACAAGACGGCGCAACTTGCCATACAGCGCGCTTAACAATCGATTTATTGCAAAATAAATTTGGTGACAACTTTATTTCCAGAAGTGGTCCTGTTCACTGGCCCCCTCGTTCGTGCGATTTAACGCCTCTGGATTACTTTTTATGGGGCTATGTTAAGTCATTGGTTTATGCTGACAAACCAGCAACTCTTGAAGCATTGGAAGCCAATATTCAAGCCACCATTGACGCCATACGGCCAGATTTATTGGAAAAAGTAGTCAAAAATTGGACTGATCGAATGGACCATGTAACTCGTAGCCGCGGCGGACATATGCCGGAAATCATATTTAAAAAATAAATGCCATGAAATTATCTACCAGATTATAATAAAAAAAATTTCATTCCAACAATATTTCTGTCTTGTATTATAATTTTAAGTTCTCAAGCTCTTAAAAAAACACCCGTTACGTATGTGTGTATGAATATATATATGTATATATTGTTGCTTTTTTTTCTGTTCCTTTGCGCCTGTTCTGCTCTTATAATTCGTGACTGGATGTACAGGCTTTATTGCATATTGCGATATTTGCATACTGTTTGTTTTATTTATTTTTAATTTTTTATGTATTTTTATTATTATTTTATTATTATTATGTAGAATAGCAGAATATTATTTTTAAGTTAGATTAGGCAAATTTTTGATTGTTAGTGATCGTGTGCATTAAGGTTTTGGTGGAAGAACAGGCGGCGGAAATTCTTTTCCGTCTATCTGAACTACGCCTTATGGTTTCAGCCCATTTTTTTGGCTCTTTTTTCTCTTTGACTTGTTATTTTCATATATGTAATGTGAAAAAAGAATTTGTGTTGAAACAAAGGATATATTATTATTATAACTTGAATTTTGATAATGCCAGATTTATCGGTTTGTATTTTATAAATATAAACAAAAAGAAATAGTAAAGAATTAGAATTTTTTAATTTTATACAGTGGCTCTATCGTTTAACGAAACGCTAAATTGCAAAATACATAGCTATTCTACAGTTATTCTACAAATACTTATTTTACTTGCATCGATTTTTTATAATACCATATTTTAATTTATTTGTTGAATAAATTTATTCGTCGACTTGTTATTCAGATATTTATTCGCTGTTTATAATACCGGCCCTTAGAAGAATAAATTGAATTGAATAGGGTCATTAGTTTCACAACACAGTGTTATATAATCGCATGGGTTTTAAAGCACTGGTAATGTGGTTAAAGGTAAATCTACTGATTATTCCAGTGTTGGTACCCCCAATAGTTTGGAAACTGAATAAAATCCTCATATTTTTGTATGTGGCGTATTCCACCTAACACTTCCACTTAACAATTAATATGTTATTGTAATCCTTCCTACATCAATTTTACAACTTTCATATTGAACCACTCAATTTGATGGCAGTACATTGCAACCAGTTAAAAATTGTGTTTGGGGAGAATTTTAGTCATTTTACTTCAATCCAGTGGAGCTTACCTATTGGAATACGCGTAGTACCTAAGCTCCACTTAACAATTAATATGTTCTCTTAACTTTTCCTATATCCGTTTTAGAAGTTTTCTATTAACCTCCTCAATTTGATGGAAGTATATTGCATCCAGTTAAAATTAGTGTTTGGGGGAAAATTCCAAAACAGCGAATTATAGAACCAATATTCGTTCAGGGAACAATTAATGCCTGAAGATACGAAATCATTATTTTAATAATTTTACTGCCATCCAGTGGAGCTTACCTATTAGGTGGTATACGCGTAGTAGGTAAGCTACACTTAACAATTAATATGTTCTTTAACCTTTCCTACATCAGTTTTAGAACTTTCCTATTAATCTCCACAATGTGATGGAAGTACAATTATATCCAATTAAAATGAGTGTTTGGGGAGAAATGCCAAGACAATGAATTATGTGGCCAATAGTCTTTCAAGAAACAAATAACATCCAAAGATACGCAACCATAATTTGAGTTATTTTATAAATCAGTTGGATAACGTAGAATCAACTAATGGTTATTTCCAAAAGGATTCTACCACATCACACACCCAACATGCAACTAAACTATAGCATTTTTTGCAGACCGTTTTATAAGTGTACGTTTATCAGCAAGTAAACCGCTTGATTCGTCTCTGGATTACTTTTTATTTCCTTATTTACAAACGTATTATTCCGTTCCATATCCAATAAACCATTTGCAAGAACTATAGCCAAAATTTAAGAGACAATTGCAAATGTGTGTTGTTTACAAATAGAAAGACAATCTTTTTAACATTTCCTTTGAATGATTTTCTTTGTACATAGTTGTATCATTCGAACAATATCGCACAGTCGGCGTTTATATATTTTGTCAGTCGTCGCAGACGTTGAGCGCTATTCGCTATATCGCAAAACAGCCTCTTTCTATTTGTGACATCATAAAATCATGACTTATCACTGTAAACCAGCGAAGTGCACTGAACGGTGTTGGGACGGCAACTGACAAAATATATATACACATTAGGACGAGCCGCTGGTGGGACGTTACTCGAATGAGACTCTTATTGTATTATATACAATTTAGCTTAGTAAAATGTCTTTCAACTATCATTTTGTATAAATCATACTTCCAATATGAGTTAATATTCGTTTACTAGTAACTTTAACCATATTCCATTCATATTTACAAAAAATATACTAACCCAAAAAGATAAATGTGAAGCGAATGATCACGCAAGCCAATTTCTCAGGGTTGCTAAATTAAGTATTTGCTTCAATCATTAACAAACATCTTGGCCTTTTTGGCGGAGGCCTGCCTCGATGCCTTCAAAGCTGAGATTGCAGTTTCGATTATTAGGAACTAACATTACCGATGGTGGGACCACGATCGTTGCCAAGCGTATCGTGTTAACAAGTGTTTTCGGAGTTGGTTCGGGGTTTTAATTTTATGTTGATTTTTATTTCTTCATAAAAAACATCTTTTTTTAAAGCTTTACTTCATCTGCGTACTCAAGCATGTAAGAATAATAAAGCTTTTTGCCAACTAATTATTTAACTCGAGCTGTTAAATAACACGATGTAAGTGCGAAATCCAACTGTTTTGAATTTGAAGAATTCTTTAACATAAATTACTAAATAAAACATATACTGCTTCATGCTATTGTGAATAACTTACAATAAATGTCTACTGCATATTATTTAATGATTTCCAACACATCATGAGCAATTTTAAAATTAAAAATTACTTCAAATTTTCTTTTAATCTTTAGTTTTACATATTACATGCACGATTTTATTTATATATTTGTTTCATAAAGTTGTAATCAAAAGGCACTGTAATATTGATGTAGCTGGAGTCATATGAAGCCAATATATAGCAAACGTTTAAATTTAATATGGCCATTCCTAACTAAATTTTCGCATAATATGAATGATTTTTCTTTAGCACTGTGTTATTTTCATCCAATATCAGATAATTACATGAATCGATACAATTTACAGCACTTTTAATCTTTTCCACTGTATTCTAATAATTTTTTCGGTGTATTATTTTTGAAGATAATACCATCTGAAGAATATACTAACCATAGGTGATGTTTACAAAGGCAAATTTGCCGTAAAACAGTAGCGAAAATATAAAATATCAAGGAAACGATGAAAACACAATAGTTTTACACATGATAGAACCCAACAAACAATAAAAGTATACCTCCAACGCTAGTTCCAAAATTTACCGCATGGTGGCGTGTCACTTAATATAAATTCCCAATAGCACATAACAATGGAGCGAAGTTCAATCCACAGTTAACAAATCAAAACAAAAATACTAGATTGAAGTAAATGAACTTTAAATTGGCGTTTGGAAATCCGTGCTCTTTGACGATTTTTATTTACATTCAATAAACTGGCATCCACCTGGCAGAGATCTTAAACATGTATAACATGCAAAATCTAGTGTACACGTTCAGTAGAAATGCGCACAGTTTTGACAATCTCTTCCACTTTCACTAACACAACATGAACTTTTAACTATTTCTGGAATGGTAGCACATTTTAGTGGGCCAGAACGTTTTCCACCTTTGATATACTTAAAGCAACTACCCCAGTGACAAATCATGACCTTCGATGGAGCATCATTGACCAATATTTTCTGCATATCCGCCAAAATCTCAGTTGTATTCATCTTCTAAAAGACAAGTACTGAATTGCACCACGAATAGCATTTCTTTTCCATTTTACAACTTTTGCAAAACACTTCTTTAAGCAAGTATATGGTCAAACTAAACGTGAGACGATGGTTAAAATTTGAAGAGTTATTTGTAAAATAGTATCGCCTACTTGAAAGAATTAAAAAAATTTTTCACAAATACTGATAGACGAGTCTCGCCTCCTGTCAAATCATCCTCGTAGCATTTGCAAAGTATTCATTTTTTATGATGAAAAATGGTCCACTTCGAACGTGTATATACTAGCATTTCGTTTTCATTAGAAATCATCAGTACACGATTTTCGGAGATAGCCATGACTCACTTCTATACTACGTGTATATACAAAACATGTTGAACTTAATGCATATGAGAATTAACAAATATTAAAATCTCATTCTATATGCAATTGTAAAATTTTTTACCTTAATTTCTACAATCCGACAAACTAAGTTTGTACCAGAATGCAGAACGCAACACATTGCGAGGTCAACCTCCCTGGTTGTGAGGACAAATGGAAAAATGCATGAAAGTCAGGTTCATCCCGAAACGCGTATATACTAGCATTTCATTCTCTTTAGAAATCATCAGTACACTATATTCGGCGACAAATATGACTTTCACTTCTATACTAGATTTTAATAGTTGTTAATTCTCATATGCATTAAGTTTACCATTTTTGATAGAATAAATCAATAAAAGAACAGGTTAGTTTGTATATTTTCACTGTAGCTGAGATAATAGAATAAAAGCATGAGTTTAAACGTTACAATGTAAACAAACCCAGCAAAAATAAATCGCTGAGTATAGTTAAAAAAGTAAGTTTCTTCGCTTATCAAAAAATTGCTTAAATGCTCAAATCTAATGAACATCAAAATAATACAACTACGATTTAATACATAATTATAAAGAAGATGAAGGAATTCATTGAAGTATTTACTGAAATAATTAAAATAGTATTTGACATATTATACAAATGGCAACGAATTTATAAGGTTTAAAGACTTGATAAGGTTAGTAACTAAAAACTGGAAGTAAATGGTTATTGAGCAATATATAACCTAACGAAACAATTAAATTTAAGGTATGTTGATGGGAACTTTCAGATTAGATATTCACAGAAACGATTTTCCGTTAAAAATTGATTTAATACAATCCTCATGCACGGTTGACTGATTGTATTAAACAATGGCTTACCAATTGATTTTTTTATAAAACGCCAACATTCTAAAAGTAAATTACAAACAGCGGTTCAATTCCCCAGAAGATATTTCACCGTGTCACGCGACGTTTAATTTGATTTTTGCACGAGAATGATATTAAGGTAAACCCTTACCGGTAATAATTTAGACTGAGCTGTCCTGCAAATTGGTTTAAACGATCCCTTCATCGTTGCTTCTTGAAAACTGTGGAAGTGATTGTCCCAGTCGTAGGAGACGAGCCTGGATTCCAGAGTCATACCAGCTAATTCCGGTGGAGCAGCTATTCTAACCGGATTCGAGCCCCTGCAAAATTAAGACGTCACGTTAGCACAAACTGTTATGACTTTTAATATAAAGTAGTTGGAAAATTTTCAAGGGAAATTGCACGCATGAGTTCTAGCAAGTAAATACGCAGAACGCAATTTAATACGGTCTATTTACGTAGAACAAATTTGAGGAGTTGAATGATGAAACGGTAACTACCTGTTTTCACAGGTGAAGTATTTGAGGGGTTAAAACTATTTATTTGTTTAAAATTAATGCGAACGTAAACGGGATAATATATTTTGACAAAAATTCCTTGTAATAAATTCTAATATTAATTGCAACCGCATTAATGAAAAAAAATAATATAAAGTAAATCGTAACTTATCTGAAGAAGAAATCGATTAAATTGCAAATTTATATTTTGATAGTAAGTTGTTATTTTCAGTAGAAAAAGGCTTTACATTTGTTATAGGTTTAATGATAGTAAGAAATTGTAATAATCTATTATTTGAAGCACTATTCACATTTTAAGTTAGAGAATTTAATTTAATTTAAATGAAATTAAACAATGTATATTTAAATAGGACTAGTCACTTGACTTAAACATTCTGTTTAAATATAATAGAAAATATTTATTACATCGCGAATTAATTTACAACTTAAATATCCTTCCAAACATTAATTCAGCTTATTATTTGACTCCAAACACGGTTTTCTTATACACAAATACCTGTAATTTACGTCTTTTGTCATGCGATTCTGAATCTGATTTAAATTTCGCTCCATCATCTCAGGATTCTGAAGTATTTTCTTAAATAGTTTTTAAAAAAAAAACGCCTTAAATGTAAATATTGCTTTCTACATTTTACGACGCTAATTATTCAATTCGCCCTTAAGCAGGATTCGAACCCACGTCCATGGTTGGCTGGACCATTGTTCTAACCACTAAGCTATTAATGAATCTGGTTCCGTATAGATTGGGAAGCCTTAAGTTACACTAAGGAAACAGATGGTAGCGCCGTAAAATGTAGAAAGCAATATTTATATTCACATTACTTCACGGAAATGCAATTCATTTGCAACACCATAAATTTCACAAAATTTCAAAGCTACTTTTATATAAGAATGATACTAGTAAAAATATTGTTCATTGAGTGGATATGTCTGAACATGCCCTTGCGTGTTTCCTATGTCAGAGCACTTAAACGACGCCCACTTCTACTCCTGAACCAATCAAATTAAGAATTGGTAGATATCTGGGTATATAAAGACCTACATACGGCTCTTTCGATTCAATGTAAGTCGGTTTGCGATGGCTGAAGGTCTTTTTATTTCATAATCCCGCGTACGTGTATAAATAATACAAATAGTTTCTGTTGTGTATGTTAGAATTCACTATCCATCAACATAAGCGGTATATTACACCGTTAATAGAAAAGTTACATTTTCACTATTTCTTGCTACGCTCTGTATATCGAGACATAGAAAAGAGAGGAACTCAAGTTTCGGGCGACGAAGATTGCCTCACCTACCCGCCCCTGCCAACGTCTAGCGGCCCACCCGGCTTTACAGGCAGCCTCAGCCTAAGGGTGGTGAGACCCAAAGGTACTTCAGTACACGAATTAAGGTGGTATAGGGCGCCACCGAATTTAGAACCACTAGACGTCGCAAAATTCAGAAATGGTGATCAACAAAAGTAGGCAACACGCGCTGCGGGTAGGGGACGCAACCGGCCGTCCGAAACGTAAAGAAAAGAAAGAAAGAAAAAGGCGGACTTCAGCCAGATGTAATTAGACTTTATTTATGACTCTAACTCAAAAATAAAAAAAAAGAATTAAATTTTGCTAGTTACAAAAAAAGACAAATTAAGTATGTTAACCCGTTTGTGCACAGAAGTTCACAACCTCAGCATAATACGTATTTCGTTGGTTCACAGATAATTTAAAACCAAAAATGGAAAGTCCGATCTTTTAAACAGACCCGGTAAATATAGGGAGATTTTGTTACATGCAAATATTGATAAGTAATAAATTTGTGCAAATTTGCAAAGTTGTGGTCTGAGAATATAATTAATTAAAGTTAACAGTAAGATATAATTAGAGAAAAAAAAGAAAGGATAATCGTTTTTTTGTGGGGAATCCAGGGTTTGCTGTATTCCCCACACTTATTAATTATTAACTTATTAATGAAAGCTTAAAATTAAAGTGAACGAATATGCAATACTAAAATTTTAATGCGCAGATATACAAATCTAGAAAACAAGTTTAATTCACACAAAATAACACCCACGTTTTCTATGCTAAAGAAAACGCAACAAAAAAAAAACAACTCTTTCGATATTTTCGAAGCAAAAATAAGTTCTTGTCCCCGTGAGGAACAGATGTGTAATTCAAATAAACTCTGTCGGAATAAATTTAACAAACAAAAAAAAAGATACGTATTGCCATTTTAAATGAGATAAACTAATTGGATAGGCAATTGAATTAACTAATTAAAAATTGAAAAATGATGTCTGTAACGACGCAATAACTAAGTTTAATAACTAAGCAAAGAAAAATTGAATCTAAAAAAAGTTCAACAAAGAAAACTAATTGCAAAACATTTAGTTTAAATTAATAAAGTAATATTTTAAAGTCTTAGCTGTGTCCGTCTCCTTCCTGCAAGCGGGATATTCGTGCGCGTCGTCGATTTCCTGCTGTGAACGACGTTTGCGTCTGTAGAGGAAAAGATACCTGTTATCGAGAACACAGGATAATGTCTGATGGTTACAACGCAATAAGTGTATCGTAGAGAAAGAGTCTATCGGCTAAATCGTCATCAATAAATAATTGTAGTTACAATTAAAAAATTGTACCGGCTAAATTAAAACCTCGCTCAAACGAGAGGGCTGCCAAAAAAAAACAGAATACTGCTTAAAGCAATCGGGCCCTACAATAAGCCGTTGCCAAACAAATGACGAATGACAACCATCGACTTTCTCTCTATCGATAGCGATCTCAGACTCTTCTCTCTAGAACTTATCGCCACTCGAAAATCGAGAGGGGAGGAAGACCACGAAGAAAAACTAATACGTAATTATTGTATGTGAATAAATACGCACGCAAGCGAAAGTACTACAGTTCGGTTCAAAATAAACATAACGGAATAAAATAAAAGAAGAAATTTGCAACCAAAACGAGGACGTAGCTACAAGCACGTAACATTCGGTTTTATTGAACATCAAGACAGCCCATGGGCTTCCAGCATTTGCAGCGCATGCTACGCTGTTATTCTGACGAGTTGGTCAAACAAGTAAAAAAAGAGTTATGCCATTTGCAAGACGAACGTTTTGCGTAAATAAACTGATTGCTACTTTTGCTGCAAGAAAATTTTCGTGTTTTCCAACAAAAATTAGAAAAATATTAGTTATGCTAGTGTGCCCTTTGCTACTCGTCCACTACTTCATTCAAAAGCCTTGCCAGTACCATGACCAATAGTTGTTTCGAGTGAAGCATATGATGTTACAGAGCCAGAAGAACCATATATAAGAAAATTAAAAAGAAAAGCATTTTAAACAGGACGATACATACTATACAGTTCCATATAATGTGCAGTACTGTGCAATAAAATCTGGGACAACTCGTAATGCCAATGTCTAGTTGAATAGTACAAAAAAAACTGGGACATGTTATATTGTAA
Organism: Melolontha melolontha; assembly: GCA_935421215.2. NCBI lineage: Eukaryota > Metazoa > Arthropoda > Insecta > Coleoptera > Scarabaeidae > Melolontha > Melolontha melolontha. Next base: position 65,492,520 of record OW285237.1, on the reverse strand, counting down.
ATCTTGCTTCAACGCTGTCATGTGTTTCGTACTAAACTATGATATAAGTTGCCGATCAGTAGCCAGAATTTTGAAGCACGAAAAATATTATCTGTATAAATGACATTTAGGGCAAGAATTATTGAACGGGGATTAGAAAGAGTAATGGAGATTTGCAAAAATGACCAATAATTTACATACAATTTACTGTCTTTCGACGAGGCTACGTTTTGTTTGAATGGTACCGTTAATAGCCATAATTGTCGATAATGGTCAGTAGATAACCCTCACTGAATGCTAGAATGCATACACAACATGCGCAGAAATGAAACGTTTGGCTGGTATTTTCAGGAATCGTATTATTGGTACATTTTCATTCATGACACACTAACTGGATAGAAATATTTAGATGTTTCACGTGATCAGGTTGTTTCTAATATTTAGGAGTATGGGAAATTAGCTGTCAGAGCTTGATTCCAACAAGATGGAGTACCCTCTTACTATACCCTTAATCTTAGATGTTCTTTAAACGTAACATTTCCAAATCAGTGGATTGGTCGCAGAGGATTCATTGAATGGGCCGCAGGGTTTTCAGATTTAAATTCCCTAGCTTTTCCTTTGAGGTCATTTCAAATCTGTGCTTTATACTAGACGTCCGTATAATCTGGACGAGTTACGGCAGAGAATAATTTTGGAAGTGCAATTAATTCGTGAGACGACTTTGGCAAATTTAATTCAAGAATTTGTTCACAGATTTGCATATTGTCAACAAAAAACTTTCTTAAATTATATTGATTTTAGTTTATATTTTTTGTATTCATTTTTCTTATCCTCAATAAAATTTGCATTATTAGATTTAATTAAATATCTCTGTTATTGTTGAACAAATGGGTGGCCTTTATTATTGCTGAACTTCCAGAGCAAAGCCCTATTGAAATTCGTAAAAATAAGTTTCATTTAAAATAAAAATTTAACATAGTTTTCGGCTAAACCGGGTCTAATTTGGATATAAATATACTCATCGAATCCCCGACTTGCATTTAATTAATTATGGAAAGTCTTATTAAAATCTAAGTAGCCATATCAAAGATATTCGAATGGATCCATACATTTGCCTAACCCTGTATAATATATATGTGTGCTTTTGTGAAAAGATCTCTTGAATGTAAAATTATTTCAATAATTTTGTGTTGTTGCATTTTATAATGAGCCTTAATAGGTGAGCTTGTGGGACCCGGTTTATGTAAAATTAGATATTGCAAATGCATCCTATAGTTAAACACTAGGGAACATCACTAAGTAATCTTTAGATTTTAATGAATATAGTAAATTAAGTTAGTAATATAAAAATCTTCAAAGTTATAAAAAATAAAAATGAAAAACTAAAATTAAAGAAAAAAAATACTATTCAAAAGCGCCAATCATGTTTCCGATTACGAAAATGATGTCGTTTGGGTTAATTCCTAAATTATAAATTTAGATTTTACCGACTCACTCACCGAACATCACTAAGTAATCTTTAGATTTTAATGAATATAGTAAATTAAGTTAGTAATATAAAAATCTTCAAAGTTATAAAAAATAAAAATGAAAAACTAAAATTAAAGAAAAAAAATACTATTCAAAAGCGCCAATCATGTTTCCGATTACGAAAATGATGTCGTTTGGGTTAATTCCTAAATTTTAAATTTAGATTTTACCGACTCACGAATTTAGACTTCTAAACGCACAATTTAAATGAGGGTCATTAAAGTGGCATATGCATCTACATGATTACATATTGCAGCATAAGTTACTGTCTAAACTTAAAAGAGATCCTTACATACTTCAAGCCTTTCAGTATATTATAATAACAAAGTATGTATAAGGTATATTGAATATGTATGTACAGTAATACATTATTCTGTACACCGCGAGAAACAATTACCGTTGAATGGCACTCTAATTCCGAATTTCCGTTCTACCCCGATTGCACGTCTCACTGAATACATTCTTTCACGCACCCCCATAGAAAATAATCTACGAAGCTTTTATCGAAAGACCGGAGGAGCTCGGATATTGTATTTCAATGCCGTTGTGTGGGTGGACTTGTGTAAGTGTATGTGTGTGAATATATAGGTTGTCGGCAGGATGGATTCTAAATTAAAAATGAAATATGTCATACCTTGATCATTATTGACTTTATGCATAAAATATGACGTCTAGGAATTCAATTGTTCGTGCCGAGGCGAGCAATTTATTTCGTTCTCCTTTGAATAAAATGTGTCTTATCGGAATATTGATATTACCGGACTAAATAATTGTACGAACATGAATAATAAATCGTTGCCTTTAGAATTTACTCTTCCTAATGATTGAGCATAATAAAGCTTTCTTTGTATTTAGACAGACAGCCATTGCTAGGTATTAATATGTGTTCGGAAAATTAAGGATACGACCTTATTCCAAGCGAAAGTAAAATTAAATAAGCACCGTTGATGAAAAAAAAAGTGATCAACAAAATGTGAAAGTGTTAAACAACTAAAGACTAAATATAACTTTATTTTACGTCTAACAAATACACAATTAAGTGAACTTTTAACCGAAAATATAAGACTGAAAAAGTGACCTAAGCTCGGAAAAAGTACAATGTATACGAGGTGCGACAATTAAATAACGGGACTGGGCCTGCCTTGGCCATTAGACTTGGTGAGAGGGAATGAGAATTGAATGTAGTTGACCTGGACTTATTTAATGGCTTGTTACTTCCTGCTTGAGCATAATGTTGTTTTGTCGGAGTATTGCGATCATGATTAGAGATAGCATATATAGCCGAAGATAATCCGACGTTATAGGGTTTGATATCGGTAGCTAGCCGTGCGAATGAAAGGAACCTTGAATTGCAAATTAATCTCCGGTCGTGTCGTGTATATATATGCCACGATCGGTGATGTTGCCTAACCATCCAATGTAGAGTACAGTGCGTAAATTCATTGACAATTTCCTGGATCTAAAATACGATGGATGTAGAATAAAATGCACAGTGTGCAATAGATTTTTGATGTGTCGTAGGAGAAGAGATTACGAAATACACGTAAGCAGCATAACCATGGCAGCAAACATAGATTTTATTTTGATTTATGTTTAACTCTTATTGCATGTAATATACCATTTGCTGTATTAGACTGCTATACATTTATCTCCTTTTGGAATAAATACGCCAAGTAATTGCCAAGTCGGACAACGTTACAAAATTTTCTATCTCGCAAAGATATTGAAAAAAGAATTAAATCGGAATTGAAAGATAAAAAACTGTGGTTGTACGTGGCCGAAACGACGAATCGGAAAAAACAATCAGTGATTAATGTAATGGTACGTACAATGGAACCTCATCAACTGTCACCTGCCATGTTACTTGCTTCCAGACGAGTTGAAAAGTGTACTGTCAATGAGATTTTGAAAGTAGTGTTGAAATTTCACCAAAGCTAATATTAATGTTTGTGAGTGACGGTGCCGCGAACATGCTGTCTTTAGGTCGATCTCTCAAAGAACATAGTGCCCAACCTCTTACATGTAACGTGCAAAATCCAAGCTTGGAATCTTGTGGCACAAACGATTCGTGAATGTTATCTACGATTAAATGATTTAATAGCTAGTACAAAGTTAGTGTTTCTAAAGTCCCCGAAACGTACTCGACTATTTCACAGACTGTGTCCCGAAATTCCTGAACCACCAGAGCCGATAATTACGCGTTGGACCACATAGTTGAAGGCTGCGTTTTACTATCATCAATATAATATAATGGAGGCGCGTCTAGAGAATCATTAAGTTATTTCCAAGACTAAATATGCAAATATAACATCATTAGATGTGGAAAGGTCGTTTTCGGCATTAAAAGACGTTTATTCCGCACGTCGCACTAATTTAAGTGAAACAACTCTGGAGACGTATCTGATGATTGGAATATTTGAAAAATCTTATCTAGATAATGAAGTCACTGATGATTCATAATGCGGTAATGAGTTTTATATTCTTTTTCTTATAATTTAAATTAAATGCAAAATTGCATGCGTACGCCGCTGGCATGTGTGTCGAATTTGTACATCTCTAATCGTGATAATCAAGAAGGCTTATGGATTGGAGAACAGCCAATAGAGCGAGTAAAGAAATACAAATATTTGGGAACAACTGTTACCGACACAAATGAATATACAGAAGAAATTCGAACGACAATCGGCCAAGCCAGGAATATATTCAACAAGATGAGAAAAGTATTGTGTGGCAATGACCTTAGTCTGCGTCTCAAGATCAGGGTATTGAAATGTTACGTGTTCCCGGTGCTGCTGTACGGGATGGAAGCCTGGACGCTAAAGCAAGACACTAACAAGCGTCTAGAGGCATTTGAAATGTGGGCATATAGGAGGATCCTGAAGATAAGATGGATAGATAGGGTTTCGAATAGTGAAGTACTTAAAAGAATTGGGAAAGAGAAGGAAATATTGAACACAATAAAGATAAGAAAACTACAATATCTGGGCCACGTGTTGAGAGGGGAAAGATATGCTCTGCTACAGATAATTATTCAGGGTAAGATACAGGGAAGAAGAAATATAGGAAGAAGACGTATTTCCTGGTTAAATAATTTGAGACAGTGGTATAAATGCAGCTCCATTGAACTATTCAAAGCCGCAGCATCAAAGATGAGAATAGCCGTGATGATAGCCAACCTTCGGAGAGGAGATGGCACCTGAAGAAGAAGAATCATGATAAGCTTAAAAATCGAGGAATGCATTAATCTAAAATTCCTTGAGAAGTTGAAGAAACCTCCAAGTGAATGTTTTCAATTGTCGAAGAGAAGTGATTGGGGACAACACACACACAAACGACTTTTGGAAGGTCGAGATGAAATTGAAGAAGATGAATGTTCTGGTCGGCTTGACATCAAAAATTTACGAACACATTCAGAAAATTATTGAAATTGTTTGGAAAGACCGCCGTTTGAGTATTTGGATAATGGTAGACATGATAAATATTGATAGTATCAATAAAAAAAAAATTACATGAGGATTTATACACGAAAAACTTTGTGTAAAAATGGTACTAAAAACTCGACACGTGTGCAGAAGGAGAACAGGAAAAACATCTGCTCTGACATCATGAAATGATTCACAACAGAGCCTGAACTGCTAGAAAAAGTTATCACATGTGACGAAACATGGATTTTCTAATACCACCCTAAAAGAAAGTATCGACCCACTAAAAGACCCCTGCATCGTCAAGGAGTCAAGTTGAAATTGAAAGTCATGTTGATCGTTTTTTTTTCGATATTAAGGATGTCGTTATGATTGTGCCATGCAGTCCGAGTAACACACGCTCCTAAAGAAGATGTCTGCGAGAGCAATGATACGTCTCGGAACCAAAGAACCCCTACAACGCAGCAGAACGCAAGGATTTTTTATAACTAAAATAAAACACTAGATGTTCGCTTAAGTGACGTTTCGGAGTGCTTATTTTGTTCCTTCATCAGACACTAAGTTAAAATGAATTTCCTTTCAAATAGACATTACAAAAATGGACACATTAAAATCTTAACATCAAACACTAAAATTTTTGATTACCTATTCCGACCGATATAGACGCATTTTCGTGTCACTGTTTGTATAGCAATAATTTTCTTTTCATGGAAAGAGGCTGTGAAAACTTCAGAAATTATTCAACGCCCACAAGGAGTGTTTGATGAGTCTGCAGAATATAAAAGTACTGTATATCGGTGGATCGATCGTTTTAAAAGTGGTAGAACATCATTAGAAGACGATCCACGCAGTGGCCGCCCGAGCAGGTCTGTAAATGAAAGAAACATTACTACCGCGGGGAACCTACTGAAAAAGTGTACGCCTAGGAATAGATACAGAGATCTTACATGATCGTTAGGGCGTAAGCAAGGTTTCAGGCCGTTGAGTGCTGAGACTGATGGGACCGGAACAGAAACTCAATAGATCTGACACTTGTCGTCAACTTCAAGAGCTGTTAGCCTGTTACGGTGCTGAATTTTGGCAACGGATAATAACCACACACGAAATGTGGATTCCTTATTTCAATCCTGAGGCTAAAAGTCAATCCAAATAATAGCGTAATCGCGAAGAAGGGCATCCACTTAAGGCGCGTGCAGTTCCGTCTATTAGAAAGGTAATGCTTCTGTATTCTGGGATTGCGAAGGGATTATTTTTATGAATTATCTGGCGAAAGGTACTAAAATTAATGCAGAATATTATTCGAACTTATTATCCAGACCACTGCGGCAGGCACTTATCAGAAAACGGCCAAAGAAGTTGCATAAGCGTGCGTTATTTCAACAGAATAATGCAGGACCGCACACTGCAAGAAAAACGAAGGATGTTTTGAACGAATTACGATGGGAATTGATTTCGTATCTACCTTGTTCTTAGATTTGAAAAAACCTTTACGGCCAGGTGTTCGTTTTGAGAGTTTAACTCATGTAAAACCTGCTATAAATAGGTGGATTGAGGAGATTCCGAAAAAGTTCTTCGATGACGGCTTAAAAAAAAATAATTTATCGTTGGTATAAATGTATTCAATTAAATGGCGATTATGTTGAAAAACTACATTTTAATATTGACAAAATAAAAGAAAATTACCTAAGTTCCCAGAACTTTGGAAACATTCCTCGTACATAAGTTTTATATATATATATGTATTGCATATTTTTATATCTATAGTATAAATCTATGGGTATCAAATTAATATTCATTGATTATCTATACTCTATAGCAAACTTCTTAAATATAGGCATGTCAAATATAAACAAAGAATTTTGTAATCCAATTTACTTGCGTAATTATAAAATTCAGATTTACAGAATCTGCAGCCAATTTAGTTTATTATAAGTAAATAAATTTCGAACAAATTGATCATGTTTACCAGAGATTATTTTTAAATTAATTCCATATTTGCAAATAAATGCAAACCTGTAACATAACCAAATACGATACACAATTGAGATTTAAAATATAATTTGATTTAATAAGATAAGATACATAATTTAAATAATATTTAAAAAAATTAAACTTAATATATTAAAATATGTTTCTTTACTGAACCTATTGGTATATACCATCAATTTTTCTCTAATTTATATGAAAGGATTTGATTTCGTATTACAAATATAATTACATCAATTTCAGTTACTTAAAATACTTCATTCGCAGGGTTGAAAATATACCTTTATTACACACACAAAATACAAAAAAAAAAACGCATAATTAATTATCAGTAATTTTGCTAAGCATAATGTTATACCGTGATATCATAAAATTACTATGACGAAGATGCATTGGAAGAGAAAATATATGTCTGAATTTAAGCCAGGTTATTGTAGCAGTTTTGAAAATTATTTTGAGAGTGACATTGACTGTCATAAATTAATATGATTTTATTATTAATATTATTCAAACATCGAGTTTGAATAAATTCAAATATAATTTACAATACAGCGCAAAGAACGTACATGATAGAAGCCCATTTTCTAACTGGAGTGCGAATTGATGGAATTTAGGTGTATAGCCAGCGTGCATGTTTGGATGATTTTAGAAAGCACCGTGCACCGCCTACAGTTAGCTATAATTTCCAAAAATTTTTATAATTGCCTTTCTAATTGTGTTGGTGTATTTCAAGAGACTGGTTCTGTGGGCCATAAATCAGGTACTGGTTGACAAACTGTTCGTTCGGAAGAAGTTATAAATGGTGTTCGTCAACGTATGGAAAATGAACCCACAAAACCTTTGAAACGTCTTTCACAAGAGATTGGACTTTCTTATGGAACATGCCATAAAATTATAAAGAAAAATTTACACATGTATCCGTAAGTATAAGATGCAATCACATCAAGCTATTTTGCCGGTAGACCAGCTTAGACGTCTTGCTTGCTGCGACTGGTTTGCAAATAATTTAATGCAAAATAATGACTTGCTAAATTTGATATTTTTCTCATGTTTCAAGGTACGTCAATTCAGAAAATACTCGGATGTGGAGTAGTGACACTCCTCATATTTTTGTTGGATCGTTTCTCTATACTTCGAAACTTGGTGTTTGGCTAGCAGTTTCTCGCCGCAGAAATATTGGATCTATTTTTTTAAATTTTACAATTAATGGTGAGAGGTATAGAAACATGTTGAATGAATTTATTGAACAGCTGCACGAAGATTAATTATAATATGGATACTTCTAGCAAGATGGTGCAACGGCACACACAACACATGAAAATATTGCTTTTCTTCGTGAGTTTTTTGACGATAGAATTATAAGCTTATATTACGGAAGTTGAATTTCCACCACGATCACCTTGTTTGACAATTATGGTCTTTTTCGTGTTTCCTCATAACAGCTTAGAATAATAATAATAATAATAATAATAATAATAATTTATTTACCCAAAAACATAAATTGTATACATTTCATATTTTAATTTCAATGGTTTTGGTAAATAAATACATTGACCTCACAAAAGGACAGTCTTCTCTGAGAGCAACAAGATACAAATAATTCAGATATTTTTTGTGTGACATCGTACAGTATATAATTATATTATATTTTCAAATTATTTTTTATTTTTTTAGTTCCTGATTTCAACAGAAAGTGAGCAATATGTAGGTAGATATATGAAAATATAGAAACGTCAAAAGACCGAAAAACGTTTATTTTATTTCTGACATTTTTTTTACTAGTGTCATAACTGTGATAAGTGACGGATGCGTCAGGCCGAAATTACCATGGACCATATAAATAGTCTATAACATCGCTAAGGTACAACACACAATTATTGAATAGCACTATTCATTCGGTTAATCGCACATCTATCTTTTGTTCTTAAATTATACCGCAATTACTTCAATATTACAGTTAAATGTCTTTTTTCATGGACGTAGATAGAAGCGTGACGAGTTTTTATAATTTATTGTATTTACTAGTACATATTTCGTAAGATAAATAAAGTACGGTGAGTCACTTCCTTTTTTTCATTGTTTTAACTGTTAATACTTCATAATTTTTGTAATAAATTCTGTTTAATATCGTTTCATTTAATCTACTTTTCTCAATTACTTTGACTTAAGTGTCCAGTAAATTTTGTTAAGTTTCAATAAATTACGCATACATTTTTAATTTTCATTTATTTAGATCTAGAGCATTGTTTAAGTTACTTTTTCAGACAAGATATGGAACAACATCGCGAATAGCATCGTGAAACAATGGCGAGTTGGATTAAGGGTCATACTGCTTGCATGTCCATTGCCAATGATTCTGAAATTTATTGCAAAGTCTGTAAAATAGCGTTAAAAAATTCCAAGGAATCGCACGAAAAACGTCGCTTAACATATCAACCATATACACAAAAATTAAACCCGTTGGAATCTGAGAATTTTAACGAAGCACTCTGTGAAACTTTAATGGCGGCAAATATTTCATTAAATAAACTTAACAATCCAACCTTCAAAAACATTTCTCCAAAAATAAACTGGCCGAAATGTCGCTGATGAATCCACCTTACGCAAATATTATGTTTCTAAGTGCTACACAAAAAACTCTTGTTATATTAGGACGCTGTGTGGTAAATGTTGTAGCTGGTATACTACATTCAACTATTCCATAAAACGCATATGTAATAGCAACAAAAGTTATAAATACAGTTGATGCTGAGAAATATTAGATAAAACCATTTACGAGAATATGCACCAAATGCTTCCATTCGGACCTTTATTTTGTCAGTGACAGTGCTGCATATATGTTAAAAACAGGCAGACTATTAAAGGAAACATATTCTAATATGCTGCATATTACTTGTGCAGCACAAGCTCTCCACAGAATCTGTGAATATATCAGAGACACCTTTCGGGAAGTTGATAGACTTGTATCCGCTTTTAAAAAAGTTTTCAGAAAAGCACCATTGAGAGGGCTCTTTCCAGGGAAAAACTTCCATCTTTATCATTGTCTCCCTCTCCAGCAATAACTAAATGGGATCATGGTTGGAAGCTACTAGTTTTTATGCAGAGAATTTCGATAGTTTACAAAATTTCGTTACATATTTAAATGACGATGCTTGGAAATTTGCCAAAACTAATCACTTATTTTGAAAATTAAAACTTTAAATTAAATGATGTATTTATTAACCACATTAGATGTGGCTATTAATAATTTGAAAAATATTCCAAGTGACCTAAGATGTGGCCTTCGGAAAGAGTTAGACGCAGTTTTTAATAGAAATCGAGATTTAATAATGCTGTGGCACTTGTGTATGGGGACAATGCCTCAAAATCTAACTGCTAAATACGCTGAAATAAAAGAATATTTCCAGTTTGCACCTATAATAAGTTGCGATGTAGAAAGGACGTTTGCTATCAACAAGGATGTATTTCATTCAAAGAGAACAAGTTTTACAGAAGAGAACCTTGAGAAAATATTGCTAGTTAATATTAATACTCCTTTACTCAACTTGAACTATAAAATAAAAAAATAAAAATGTATTTCGTATTTTATAGATCACCACCCGTATGTTTATTAATTAAATAAATAAAATTAAAAACTCTTTAAAAATACAAATTTTCAATAGTACGTCCGTGGGCGATGAGTTATCTGCCTCTTGTGTCCGGTCCCTATTTGTAAGATGTGTTAGAAGAAATAATATTTTATATTGAAAACGGAATCAAAGTATTTGTTTCATTTTTATTTATCTGAAATTTAAAATTTCTTCTTAAAAAAATAAATAATTTTTTTTAATCGCAGTAGCCTTTATTTGATGGAAATTCATAATTAGTGAAATAAAAATGAAAAAAGCAATATTACTTAATTTACATTTTATCTGAATATTTAATAGAGTGGAAATTAATTAATATTGCTTCTTCATTTTTATTTCATGAATAAATAAATAATTATCCAAATGAGAACATGTATGTATATAATAGTTAACATATTATTGATTTGAAGTGTTACAATGTCTTTCTTAAAAAAATATTTAATTAAAATCGAATATATTAATAGCTGTTTTAGATTATACAGGCTTAGTTAAAAGTATGGAGACGGCGATTTATTGTCGTTAATATTCATTTTAGGGAATTATGTTCAATATAAAAGTTTGTTAGGATATTTTGATCTACATTTGAGAATATTTGAATTTTTTTTTTCTTCAATTGTTTTTTAGTTACGCCTGTCCGCGCAGTTTTTTTAAATGGGAACTAGTAAATTTTACTCTACCATTCGATAGAGAATTTTTTTCTCTTTACAATAATATTTTTGTTTTTTTAAAATTCATTTTAATAACTTTTTTATAAGAAAAGGCCGGTTCATGTGTTTAACAGATATTCGGTACATCGCAGATAGACAGAAGCGTAGCGATAAACAAACTTGAGCAACATAATTTTATTAGTGGTTATTGTGTACGTCAAATCTTTGACAGAAATAATTCAGTTGTGCAATTTGTTGCTGTTAATATTAACAATGGCGAGTTTAAGTGAACATGAACGAATTGAAATACTTACGATGTTGGGTTATGGAGATAGACGCAGAAGTTTACAAAACGTTTGTAATTTATTTAATGATACGCATCCAAATAGAAATCCAATTTCTAAATCCGTTGTTGGTAAAACTTTAAGACGCTTTGAACAAACGGGTAGCGTTAAAGATTTGCCAAGGAGTGGTAGACCTAGAACAGCAAAAAGCGATGATAACAAACTAGATATTTTATTGGCTGTATCCGAATATCCCCATTTATCAACTAATCAATTAGCGGCCAATTTCAATATTTCACAGTCATCGATCGTGTCGTTTTTAAAAAGTGAAAAGTATAAACCTTATAAGGTACACCTTGTACACGAGCTAACGGAAGATGATTTTGATAGGAGATTACAATTTTCTGAAGAAATGTTAAATATTTGCAATAATAATGAAAGTTTTGTCAACAATATTCTTTTCTCAGACGAAGCTACTTTTTGCCTTACCGGTGAAGTAAACAGACATAACTGCAGATACTGGTCATCGGAAAATCCCTCTTGGTTTTGGGACCACCATACGCAGTACCCCCAAAAGGTTAATGTTTGGGTTGGCATTCTAGGCGGTCATATTATCGGTTCCTTTTTCATCAATGGCAATTTAACTTCGGCTCTGTATTTGCAGTTATTGCAAAATGAAATGATACATGCTTGCGCTATGCTCTATCCTCATGAAAACAATGAACACCTGCCCAATGACAGTATCTGGTTCCAGCAAGATGGCGCGCCACCACATTATGGTGTAAATGTTCGTCAATATCTGGACAACGTTTTTCCCCACAGATGGATTGGAAGACGAGGAACCATTGAATGGCCAGCCCGTTCGCCAGATTTAAGTCCTTTAGATTTTTTTCTTTGGGGATACGTAAAAAACAAAGTTTACAAAGATAAGCCAGATAACGTCGAAGATTAACAAATCCGAATTACCAGAACGATACAAGGAATTCCCCGAGATTTTTTACAGAACTCTGTTCGGGGTTTTGTAAATCGATTGGGTCATTGTCAAATTACTAATGGACGACAATTTGAACACTTACTTTAATTTACTTTGTTTTTATTTTGTTTAATTTTTCTTGTAAACAAGTTATTAAAATGAATTTAAAAAATACAAAAATATTATTGTAAAGAGAAAACAATTCTCTTTCGAATGGTAGAGCAAAATTTACCAGTTCCCATTTAAAAAAAAATGCGCGGACAGGCGTATCTAAAAAAACAATTGAGGAAAAAAATTTAAATATTCTCAAATGTAGATCAAAATATCTTAACAAACTTTTATATTGAACATAATTCCCTAAAATGAATATTAACGACAATAAGTCGCCGTCTCCATACTTTTAACTAACCCTGTATTTGTAAAATCATTGAATTTGGGACATTGATTACATTATTTCTAATATAAAGCCAAAATATCCGAAAATAAATTTAAAACCAAAGTATATATTTAAGCTTAACCATATAACGTTTTATTAAGTTATAACTCTTTCAAAACTTTATCCCCTCATAAAATACTGAAACATAATAGGATGTCAATCCTCTCTTTTATTGCGCGTCATATAACTATTATATCACCGCGACCGACGTTATTATAAGGGCGAAGAGCAAACTACTTACGGACTGAGCTCTTGAATTCCTAGGGAGTGTAAAACGGTAGGTAGGCTCGGCAAACTGTGACAGGACGTCAGCGTTCTTTGTCTGGGATAATACAATCCCATCACCAGACAAGTTTCCTGACGATTTGTATAGCCGCCCAGAGTGATGGCCGATCTTCCAGAACTGTTATACGTGCACTCCGCTATCAAATGGTCCCCAGGCAGTATTTTAACGGGCGTCCCCAGTTTTCTGTACTCTTGATAATCTGAATCGAGGTTATCATCCGAGGCGATGGGTGGCTGTTCGACTATGCCCCTGACATGTTTCAGGGACACTTGTCTCCCTATCTTGTGCGTTTTCATCACAACCGCGAACATATTGATCCCTGACGCGGAGAAAGCGTGTCTGGTGCACTCGGACACGCAATGTCCAGAAGAAACGACTCTCTGTTGACCCGGCGGAATAATGTGCCTCCAATTAGGGTCCATTCCGATAGAAATTACGCCGGCGTCGTGTCTCCTTAGCGTGGGTGTGTAATAAAGTCTCAGACCCGATCCGTCCAGGGTACCGAGACTGCCGTCAGTAGGACTAACGTAATGGGTCTCTATAAGATAGTAACGCGATTTGCTCGGCTCGAGGGGATATCCGGCCTCGGGTGGAAAACTGAAACCTTCCGAGCCCCGAGCCCAGCTAGCCACGACCGTACTACATGCTAACGGCTCGACGTCAGAGTCGAAACACATCCTACCCGCGGTCTCTGAGAGCTTTATTACAGCGGGCGTATCCTGACATTCATACAAAACGACGTGTTGAAGTCCTCCGCTCTCGCCGCCTATTTCTTGCAATGGTTCGTACTGGAAAGAAAGAAAACGAAATATATACATTAAAATGCCATTCGTAAATAGATTAAAATTTATACTAACAGAAGTTTCAATAGTATTCATAGAAATTGCAAACATAATGTTATTTATTAATGTATAAAGGAGTGAGCCACAAAAAGAGCTTTCAGAGTATGCCATGGATTAAATCAGTTATAACGAGCCATCGAAAAAATTAATAAATGGAGTAGACTATGAAATTGGGTTGGTACTTTAGCCACTTCCACATAATGACATATTACTTGATGCTTGACAGTTTCATTTTGTTTCATTGTAAAAAAGGTTATGGCATTGAAATGATACTACAACAAAAAAGAAAACAAATAATTTATTTAATATCGAAATCATAATCAAAATTTACATATAGCTATAGAAGTTGTTGAAAATGTTGTCCATTTACATCTAAACACAAACCAACTCTTCTCCGCAATCCACTACTGAAATGGATGTTTTTGGATTTTCATCAATAATATGCTGAAGGGCTTCAATATTATCAGCTGTACGTTTAGATGGCCGTCCGCTTCCAGTTTTTCGACCGACGCTACCAGTCTCTCTGAATAACTTTACACAAATTGTCAAAACATTGTAAAAATAATTGTAGTCAACCACTAATTCAGGATGTTCTTCACTAAAATCAGCCATGCATTCCGTAATTGAATACTGCCAGTCGCCATTTACTTTCACACCTGTACGGAAGTAACATTCGATAATTTTTGCTTTTTGTTCTATGTTGAATACCATTTTTTAAATAAATTTAATTTTCTTAATAAGAGTTTTGAAAAATTTGACACAAACTTATAGTTTCAATGTCAAATAATAAATGTCATTATGTGGAAGTGGCTAAAGTACCAACCCAATTTCACAGTCTACTCCAATTATGAATTTTTTCGATGACTCGTTATATTAGAGATTGATTAAGTGATCCTACCTACATTTCGTACTATTAGTAATAGGTTAAATCGTAGCTTGTCAATTTGACTTATGATTATTTACAAATGACACTTCGTCAAATTTCTAAGCTCAGACGTGACTTATATGTCTATCTCAGTCGTTCACGGCCTACCTAGGATACAAATTTTGTGGCTCGCTTGATATTAATGGTTTGAATACCAAAGATTAATAGTAAAAAACACAGCAAGCCTCACTTTCACATGGAATTAAATCAATTCGAATTAGATTACTTCGATGACGTGAACTATATTATTAGTCTACGAGGAGGTAGTGATAATTACTACAGTTGACTCTCTCTATATCGAATTCACATGTAGTATTCCAATTTGTTCAAATTAGGTACAGTTTGAATTAAAGGAAGTGAGGCAAAAAATAATATATGTATTATACAAAAGTATTTTTAATAATATAAAATATTATTAAAAATCTGGTGTGAGAACACAATACAAGTTCAATATTAATATTTTTGTGAATGTATCCTTCTCCAGAGACGTAGATACGTATTTCATCTTTCTACAGATTCCTCAGTACGCCCCTGTTAGAGAAGGATACCTTCACAAAAAGAACGACTTCACTATCTCACAGAAATTATTAAGACCAAGGGTAGCAGTACATTCAGCGCTGCATATTAGCAAACGAGCGAAGCACTCGCTCTGTCCACATATCAAATGCAGAACTAACGAAGTGTTTCCAAAGATGGCACTGCCGTATCTCTAGAAACCATGTTATTCGTGTCTTCACGAGTCCTTACGGGATAACCGCATTCGTAATGTAACAGAATAATTTGAAACATACATGAGTGGGCAAAAACCAGTTTTGTATAATACAAAAGTATGTTTAATAATATAAAATATTATTAACTGCACACGTCGTTGAGTTCTAAATTCGGCTACAATTTTCGACCTCTCAATTATTTTTTGACTTCAGGAAACAAATGGAAGTCACATGGAGCAAGGTCAGGTGAGTAGGGAGGGTGAACTATAATTTCCACCCTCAATTCTTTAAGTGATGCAGGATCCAACCGATGTCTTGATAAAGCGGCCGCTTTTTCGTTAATTTTGTCTTTAGGGTTTCTCGAAGTACATTAGAATAGTACTCGCCAGTTACTGTATGTTCTCTAGGTACAATGTGATCATAAATAATGCCCCATGTATTAAAAATAATTAAGTACATCATTTTAACGCCGCTTGAAACAGTTTCTGCCTTCTTCGGTCTTGAACTGCCTTTTGTGCTTCCATTGCATACTTTGAGACTTTAATTCAAGGTCATTGTTTAAAAACTGTGAATTATGTTGCAGTTGCCTTTTTTCTGCCGACAAATTGTTATTGAATTGGCTCTTTGTTCATCGGTCATCACTTTTAGAATAAATTTTGCCGCGACGTTTCGGTACCCTAAATCTTCAAAAATAATTTTTTGAGTGGAACCATAAGAGTAAATTAACATCAGAAATTCGACATATGCGAATCAAACGATCATTTTGGATCAAGCCGCTAATTTCTGCAATTTTTGAATCAATCCGTGCAGTTGGTGGTCGCCCGCGTCGTGGTTCATATTCCACTGATTAACAACCATCTTTGAACTTCTAATGTCATTCAAACACTCTACAACGTGATAAACTATCACCTGGGTATGCAGTTTTAATCATTTTATCGCATATCTTTGCTTCACTCATTTTTTCGATGGGTACGTCAAACACTGACAATTCAGTAATTAGTTTGTAATAAACGTCAAAAGTTAAATCACAGCCTATTTGGGGATAAGTACAATAGAGATGGTGATTTCACATTCTATTCTTTGTGTAATAAAATTCTAGTTGTGAAAGAAGTTATAGCACCAGCCTCGTTATATTTTGATAAACCCTCCGTAGCTACCGCCAATTTCATAATCACAGCTGTAAAGGCCCTTTAACTTAAGACCTTTCAGATAATGGTGCCTTTAAAACCTCTATTAAAGCAGACATGTTTCATGAAGGCAAATATATGCGCCTTTAATAAAAATGGATGTTTACAGTAAATACTTAGATTGGTTAAATTATCTATTGGTTTCAATTGATATTACTTAATATTTTCTGACAATTTACGCATCAGTTTTACTGTTTTTGCATTGTTGTTTGTCTGTGGTAACTGAAAGTTTATAATTATTTCAAATGTATGACAAATTAAAGAAACTTAGAAGTGCTATTGCTAACAAGGAAGAAGAATTATAGAATAATTGAAACATACATGATTGGGTAAAACCCCACCAGTTTTGTATAATACAAAAGTATTTTTTTTTAATAATATAAAATATTATTAAAAATCTGGTGTGAAGAACACAAATACAAGTTCAATATTAATATTTTTTGTGAACGTGTCCGATCATATCCCTCCCCAGAGACGCAGATACGTATTTCATCTTTCTACAGATTCATCAGTACGCCCCTGCTTAAGAAAGAGTATCCTCAGACACATTCACCAAAAAAGAACGACTTCGCTATCTCACAGAAATTATTAAGACAAAGCGTGGACGTACATTCAGAGCTACATATTGTCAGACGGCCGAAGTACTCGCTTTATCTACATAGCAAATACAGAACTAATGAGGTATTTCCAGAGGTGGCACTGCCTTATCTCTAGAAACTGTATTTTGTTTGTGTCTTCAGTCATATTTATGGAATAACCGCATGTGTAATGTAACAGAATAATTGAAACATACATGAGTGGATAAAACCCCACCTGTTTTGGTAATATAAAATATTATTAAAAATCTGGTGTGAAGAACACAAATACAAGTTCAATATTAATATTTTTTGTGAACGTGTCCGAACATATCCCTCCCCAGAGACGCAGATACGTATTTCGTGAATCTGTAGAAAGATGAAATACTATCTGCGTCTCTGAGGAGGGATATGTTCGGACACGTTCACAAAAAATATTAATATTGAAAATTTTAGTTGTGTTCTACAAACCAGATATTTAATATTTTATATTATTAAAACGAAGAATTGCCACTTGTAGCTGAAGTATATAAAGAAAAAATATAATAGATTGTAAAGTTTCTAATAAAATTTCGAATTCAATCTCGAATTCAATTTACAACTTTGATTTCTACACAATAAAAAAAACTTATGTAAATTATCTTCAATTCTCTTATTTAATACAATAATTTATTAAGGGTATATCATGCTTTACATTATAGCTAATCATAAAGTATTACAGACGAGCAAAATATTCTATTATTAATAACAGCCCTACATCTCGACCTGAGTTTGGGAGATTGTTGACAAGATGGTTATTTTGTTGTTCAGGTTCAGGTACATACCATGTTTCCACCGACCAAGCTGTTTCTTACCGGAAAGAAATTCAAGACAGACGAGGAAGTTATTGTATAAGTTAGCAGTATTTCGGCAACCTTGATGCTGAATGGAAAGCTGGTATAAGGGTACTTCAGTATGGCTGCACCAAGTGTATTAATATTGAAGGGAATATGTTGAAAAATTCTTACAAAAAGTCATTAGCATAATTCAAGTGTTGTATTTTAAATCACAGCTTCCGTCAACTCATTCTAGTATGTATGTAGGTTTCTATGCAACCATAATAAATGTTTGTTATGAAAATTCCATTTTCAACATTGATTTAACTGAAATTTGTATGTTATTCCATTTTAAGTAACAGAATAAAATACCCATATTGTTCAATATTCGTATTTTTATATTTAGCAAGATTGCATAAACTATCTACATACATATTAGTATTTAAGCAGTAGTACTGCAGCTTAATTGAAATTAGTAATTTAATATTTAATGTAACACTAAAATTTCCAAGCAACGATTTTATTTGGGGCATTTATTTTTACACACATGTTGAAGCATTGATTTCTGTATACCTAAGCGATTTTACAGTCCAGTCCGCTAGTTCTACAGTCCACATGTGGAACTAGTTTCACACGCACTATACGTGTATATGATACATATCATATTATAATACGAATATTAGAAGGTTTTTTGTATTATATTCGATTTGCATACACTTCTTTTTTCCTTGAGATTTCCGTCGGTAATTGATTTTATAAGATAATGTCTTTAACAGGAATACCATTAAATTACACTCTATTTCCATATTCGCCTATATATTACGACTTGTACCACTACATCAAAGAAGTTTCCCATGAAGTGTAACGACTTATAATTGGAATTATTATTTTGTCTAAATCCTAATTGGTAGAAAATATTTTCTTTTCCAATAGAATATATTAGATCTAGCTGTAATTAATACCGTTTTATGGGACGACTTGATAAACCTCTTCCGTAGTAATCTAAGCAACATAACTTAACAACATCTTAAATGTATACAGAAAATAAAAAGTTTAGTGAACATGTTTTGATCGAAAAAGCAAAGCTTTCCTCTTAAAAGGAATGCCTTAAAAAACATTTTCAGTGCGCGTGTGTGGGCATTATTAACATCCTACTCATAATTAAAAATGCTAACATCGGTTTAAATAATTTGGTGAGGGAACGCTCCATTTGTGGTTTCTACTATTTCAGAAACATTTGGTTCTATTTTGGAAGTTAGTCTTAACTGATATCTCACAAAAAATATGTTTCATAACATTACTATACGTCGGTAAGCAAGTTTGTCATAATGTATTAGAAGCACCAAATACTACTCAGTCTCTGTTCTTGTTTTAGGCATTACGAAAAGCACAATTGTAAATGGAGATGCAGCGGTAAAGTCAACTGATTTGACTTGCTCGACTCTATTGGAGACTGGACTCATTACAAGCCTCTAGGGCCCAACTCTTACCGAATTTTCACGCACATATGCGCATGCGTCCCCGACTTTTTATTGTATATGAAACATAATGAATAATAATAATAATAATAATATGAAAAGTAATGAATAATTACAATATGAATAGTAACATTTGTATGTGTGTTAGTTGTGCAAAACAATTTTCTAATTTGTATAGGGTGGCCCAAAATGACCGAAGGGGTTTTAATTCCTTATAACTTTTTCATTATAATTTTTTTTTTTTGTTGTTTTCAGTATTTTGTAAAGAAGACTTTGGGAATTTAAAATGGAACAGTACACAATTGAACAACGTGCTAAAATCGTTGAACTTTATTTCTCAAATCAACGATCCATTGTTTTGACTCAGCGTGCATATCGTCGTTATTTTAATGTGCGGGTTTGACCCTCAGAGTCAACAATAAACCGTCTGGTTGCAAATTTTCGAGAACAAGGGGCAGTAAGGAACCTTCCTGGTGCCGGCAGACGACGAACGGTGCACACGGATGACAATATTGAACGGGTACAGGAGAGTATTCGGGAAGATGGAGAAACATCAACCAGAAGACGTTCGACACAACTTGGCCTCTCAAGAGGGTCGCTGCAGAGAATTTTGCATACAATAAGAATGTTTCCATACAAAATCCAGCTTGTCCAACAATTGAAACCGACAGATTACCAGCAACGACTTGATTATGCAATTTATTTTCGTCAAAAAGCAGAAGAAAATCATGATTTTATTCATAATTTAATTATGAGCGACGAAGCCCATTTCCAATTAAATAGGTTCGTTAGTAGGCAAAACTGCAGGATATGGGCTACGGAAAATCCAAGAGTAGTTCAACAGCGAGAATTACACCCACTTAAGTGTACCGTTTGGTGCGGTGTTTCGTCGGAAAGGATAATTGGCCCATATTTTTTTGAAAATGAACACGATGTCGCCGTTTCCATCACTGGTGTTAGATATCAGACAATGTTGGAATTTTTTTTAAGGCCAGCCGTGGAAAACCATCCGCAAGTATGGTTCCAACAGGATGGAGCCACAGCGCACACTGCGAGGGACACAATGGCTCTTTTACGCGACATCTTTGGTGAACGAATTATTTCCCGTACAAGCGATTTTAATTGACCTCCGCGTTCACCGGATTTAACCGCTTCAGACTGTTTCCTTTGGGGTTATTTGAAAGGAAAAGTCTATATTAATAAGCCTCGAACCATACAGCAATTAAAAAATAATATACGCGACGAAATCAACGACATAGCACCTGAAGTTTTGCGAAAGGTTATGGAAAATGTTTTGGAAAGAGCACGAATATGCGAAGCAGAAAATGGCCACCTCTTGCGATATATAATTTTTCATAATTAAATTAAAAATATTCTACATTAATATACTGTATTTAAAATTAAAAAAATTTAATAATTATGTCTTAAATAAGAAGTTATAATGAACTCAAACTTCGGTCATTTTGGGCCACCCTGGCAACTTTACCACGTTAGCCATTTTTTATTTAGAAAAAAATTCAAACCCGCTCCATCCTAATATATAGGTCTCTCAGGCGCAGAAGATGCAGCACTTACTTCATATTTTAGTATAGTATGGCTATTAATTTATAGTATTGAAACTTTCAAACTCCATTCACTTAAAATAATATGCAATAATAAATTAACAATTAGGTATTAGCGTTACGAATAACATGTTCCAAGTGTCCTCCACAACGTTGAATGCACAGTTCGTATCGTTCTTGCATATTTGCAATTATATCTGGAAATAGAGGCTGTTGTATCTGTCGGATCGCTTGTGTAATTATCTCTTTTAACTGTTGTATTGTAGACGGAGGGTTATCTAGGAAAACCCATAGTTTCAACATACGCCAAACATATGCATCCAATGAAATCCGGAGGGTCAGATGGAAAAGAAAAATCAGCATGTGTTGTCTAGCACGTTGCTCCATCTTGCGGAAAGAACTGGCTACCGAAGGGTAAGTTTTGTGATCTGCAAAAAGGCCATCTAGAAAGAGTGTAACGACTTGAGTAATATAGCGCTCTCGATTAACAGTTACTGGATGTCCGTTTTCCTCAATTAAGTAAGGTCCAATAATTCCTCGTCCAGAAACTACTTACCAGACGGTCACTTTTTCACTATGCAACGGTATTTCTCGCACCTCTTCTGGTCGTTGGAAACCTAAAAATCTATTGCTGCGCCTATTTACATGACTCTATAAATGAAAATGACATTCGTCACTGTACCAGATGATGAAACTGAAATTATCATATTGCAGAGCAGGGATTCTGATACAGTAATCAAGTCTTGCAGCATAATCATCCATTCTCAATTGTTAGGTCGTCTGAATAACGTATGAATGGGCATTAAGTTGTTTCAATATCTTCCTGTTCATATTAAATTTTGCAGGAGATCTCCGTTGACTACGACGTGGTAAATCCATAATTTAATTGAATACTCGTTCGTGATTTTGGTTGGCATCCACTGTTCTTCTTCGTTCAGCTTTACCCTTTTCTTGGTGTAGCACACTTCCAGTTCTTCTAAATTTTTGATTATAATGTTCAGTAGTTCAGTGGTGCCTGTTTATTGAAATGCTCCGAAAATTGATTATTTTGGACCATTTTGTCTACCTAAACCGTATAAGCGAAAATAGTGTTCAACTAAAAAGACTTTTTCATCAGTAGATAGCATTATTTACGAACTTGCAAATATATCAGCAGTCTCGCGCCGTAATTTTGGGCATGTGTGCAAGGCATACAGGCGGCTAAATCAAAGGGCGGTGAAAATTATTCGACATTACTAGAGACTCTGGTCATTAATCAATAGGTTAAGATAACACTAATGTGTAATTTAAAAAAAAAACCGCTAGCCTATCGAGAGAAAGAATCCAAGTGGGTTATCGGTTATGTTTACTTTAAACAACCATACCCTCTATAACATACTTCTTCTAATCGTTTTATTTTTTGCGTGTGTATAGAATTGAAAGGGCATCAAGCATTAAACATGTTAGTGTTTAGAGTATCATTTGTATTACGGAGCTTTTAACACGTATACGTAACTGGACAATTTATGATTGAGATTTGTTTACTCTAATATAGTTTTTCAAATGTTTACAATTTTAAGATTCACCAGCAAGCATGTGTGTCAGGCTGTAAACTTGTTAGTGTTGAAAATGTTATTGTATTACGGTCTGTTTTACTAGCGCATCAATTACTAAAATTTATGACTGCAATATGAAAACATAACCGGGTAAATTTTCGTTTTTTTGTGTGTATAATATTTCGTATTGTATATAATTGTAGAATATACTCGAAAATGCAGATTTAATAACTTGTGTAGCTTCATTCTCTATTGAGTATGCGGAAATTCATAGATTTATCAATAAATATCTGTGTTATTGCAATGTTAGCATAAAAGAATGTATGCACTCGAATAAACAATAATAATAATATTCGTAACAGTTTGGACAACACATTTTTCTCGTGATCTTTAACACATGAATGATTTTCAAATTTTGAATATATGGATCCCGGAGCCTGCGCGGAGTACATTAAATTTTCCTTTACATGCACTTCTACCACATAAATGTAATTCTATGTTGAAATAGTAAAAAATTAGGGGCGGCAAATTTATGCACGCACACAGACAGCCAAAAGTACGGCGCAGCGCTCCATATCAGTACATCTAACCAAAACTAAACGTCAATGGTTATGTCAAATAACAGTGTGAATTGTTAGAGGTTTAACCACTAGAAGGCCTACCGTTTCAGTACCGTAAATTAATAGCCATATTGTATTTCGAAAATTAAATCCGATATTTCATATGTAGACTGCTGAAACGGCGGTATCCCGTATCGGGTGTGATTCATCGGTGTCGACAATGTACAATAGATCAATTTAACATGTATATATGAATGTTATAGCGCGATGGTATTGATAAAAGTTGTCTGTTTGTACGTCTTTTAATGCAAACAGAGGGATTTGTGAAATATATTTCACTAGAGTCGTAATAAAGGCAATGTAATGTATATAGGGAAATTTATTTTTACGAAAATAAATAAAACACTGAAATTAAATGAATTTAAATTAACTTGAATTGAAATTAATTCCAGATATATACAAAATGCATTTACTTTATACAGTGAAAAAATTCAAAATATTGAAAAAATATTAACTTGCAATAAATTATATCACCTATAGTTAAAGTGAATGTTTAGTCTGTATAAACACTGTCTGTTGATGTACTTGATGGTGATGCATTTTAGTATTTAGACGGGCGGTTAATCTCGACTTTTTAAACATTTAAATGTATTTGAACAAATTTTACAATTAATCTCCGTATCACTAACAAATTCGAAAAGAACAACATTTTCTTCATGCGGGCGTTTTGGAGGGGCCAAAGTATAATTCTATATATACAAAATGATAATATACAGTCTGGTTGGTTTTTCATTGTCTAGCCTATATCAGTTTTATTATCAAAAATACAAATAAATGTCAGAGGAAACTGTTTTTTCTCGAAATGGTCTATCTTATTGCATCATTAGTAACGCTTAATAGCCTACTTATTTTTAGCAGCGATAATCAACTTTAATTTTTTTTAATGGAACATCCTGTATATTTTCTGTAAAAATGAATCCTCATTAAATTCCGTTTATTATATGTCACAAGTTGTGTACCAATTGTCTACGGAAACGAAATAATAAGAAAAAATATGGAAAACTAAAATTTGCTATTTCTAGCAATTATGACAATATAATTTTAATTATTTGCTTTGACTAACAACATATAACATCTATTATAAATTAAATACTAGATAGTAAGTAGTTTGTCTTATAATAATTGTTCAAATTGTCCACCATTACATTCTAAACATTTGTAGATTCGCGTAATTATGTTCCTCCTGGCGCATTAGCAAGCAAGCTGTGGTAATTTTATTTATTCTTAAGTTGCTTAAGATTTTGAGAAGGTGTATCATAAATTTGGTTTTTCAAAAAACCCCATACAAAAAAAATCAAGAATTGATAAATCAGGCGATCTGGTAGGCCACAAAATTGGTCCTCTGCTGCCGATCCAGTTTTGACCAAATTCATTTTGTAGATAATTTGTTACTGCAGCTCCATTATGAGGTGGGGCGCCGTCATGTTGGAACCACAAGTTTCGTCTTAAACCTAAAGCTTAAAGGGGATTGTCTATGTAGTCTTGAAATTCATTTTATAAAAATAATAAATATCGGTTCTGCGTCAAAATTCCATCGTAAAAATATGTCCGCAAAATTTCATTGGCGACTATCCCTACCCATACATTAATTGAAAAACGCACTTGCGCACGAGTTTCAGCAATTTTGGGAGGGTTTACATCGTCCCAGTAATGCGTATTCTTTCTATTAAAAATTCCATTTCTGAAAAAATTAGGTTCGTCTGTCCAAATGATGTTATTTAAATATTGTCTTCCCTATTCACAAAATATAATTCTGTTGTTGG
Source organism: Melolontha melolontha (assembly GCA_935421215.2). Lineage (NCBI taxonomy): Eukaryota > Metazoa > Arthropoda > Insecta > Coleoptera > Scarabaeidae > Melolontha > Melolontha melolontha. Next base: position 65,467,339 of record OW285237.1, on the reverse strand, counting down.
GTTCATTAGCATGTAATGTTTGGACTAAATGTCATTTAAAAGGCTTTAGTTTGTGCAATTTTAAAACATTCATAATGTCGTGTCTTGGAATATTCAAATCAAACGCTGCTTGTCTTGTAGAAGTTCTTGGATTGACTCTAAAGTAAGCTAAAATGACAACTTCATTACCGTGGTTGCTTCGTCCTACATTTTGAATATTATTTATACGCCTTGAAAAGGTGCCAGTTAACCGCAGAGAATTTTCTAAATTTTGAAACATATTTACGTGAGGTTGTCTTCTGTCCGGATATAAATTTTGATATAAGATATCAGCCTGACGTTTATGGTTGCTTGATCTGTGAAAACAGCACAGCATATCAACTTTTTCACTGTTTGTGAAGCCTAATGTTCATTTTTCTTACACAAAACTAACGTTTTCTTAGTTAAATAAGAACCGCAATACCTTTGTAACTATTAAACACATCTAATTGACTTATGTCAAATATTTACAGGTATAAACAATAGAATAATCACAGTCGACTATTATAATTTTGTTTTTCCCATTATTAGGCATAATTTAAAGGCAGTTCCTTACTTGTTCTACACCGTTATAATTAGAAATTTATTTAGAATCATATCCCGCAAAAATATACAGAGTAAAAAATAAAGTTGATTATCGCTGCTAAAATCAGTAGGCTATGAAAGATTACTAATGCTGATATAGGCTGGACAATGGGAAACCAACCACCCTGTAGATGTATTTAAAAAAATGCTAGAAGTAATGATTAACCCAACTTATTTTTTTTTTAATTTTAAAGAAACTCTAAAATCAAAATACGTAAAATAAAAGAATTTCTGGTGCAACAGAAATGAACAGAACTAATATAGACAATTGAATAGAAGTGTTTCTAGATCTATGAAAATAGTAAAGTGAAAGCAACACGCATATAAATGGGAAAGACGCTCGCCTACGTTCACCTTCCGCGTTCGCTAGGGCACTCACTACCACAAAGTTGAAACCGACTCTATGTCTGCACCTGCAAGAGTCATTAACTCATCAACCTACATAATCTATATATATAAAAATGAATGTTTGTCTGTATGCCCTTTACAGAATCGTAAACTATGCATTTGATCATGTGATGATCTTTAGCAAAGTTGTTGTGCAACCAACTTAGAAACCTTCGTGGGCTACGAAGGTTTCTAAGTTGGTACGACCAATTTTCGACAGATGGCGCCACTGTCATTTCAATGAATTTCATTCTATAGAAAAAGTTGCAAATACATTTGCAAATATGTCAACAAAGGAAGCGACATGGCAGTCTTCGGAGTAGGGAATGTGGCCGCACCGCTCGATGAAATCAACCAATACCAACTTGGACGATACATTAGCAGCAATGAAGCAGTATGGCGCATCTTATCATTTCCAATCCATGAACGACATCCAACAGTAGTACACTTGGCGGTGCATCTCGAGAATGGACAGCGCGTGTACTTCACAGCAGATAATGTACGTGCAAGAGCATTGGTTCCACCCGCAACAACTTTAACGGCATTTTACTCATTGTGCCAAGATGATCTTTTTGCAAAGACTCTACTTTATTCTGAGGTACCGAAATTCTACACATGGAATGCATCGGCTAAAAAGTTTTAACGTCGCAAACAAGGTAAAGCACTTGAGGGGCATCCCAATTTGTATTCCAGTGACGCATTGGGTCGTCTGTACACTGTTCACCCGAACAATACAGAATGCTTCTATCTGCGATTGCTGTTAATCAATGTACGTGGACCGACATCCTTCTAAGATTTAAGAACAGTCAACGGTCAGCTGTGCGCCACTTATCGCCAAGCTTGCCAGGAACTAAATCTTCTTGAGAATGATGCACATTGGGACACTGCACTCGCTGATGCATTGAATACTGCTCAACCACAGCAAATACGCACGTTATTTGCCATAATATTAACAACCTGCTTCCCATCTAATCCAAAAGATCTTTGGGAAAAATACAAGGACTACATGAGTGAAGATATTCTACATCGATTGCACGCTGCGAATCAAAATCCGGACATTCAATTCACACCAAACGTGTATAATGAGGCATTGATTTTGATTGAAGACATATGTTTGGCAATCACTAACAAGGCACTGGTGCAACTGGGAATGCCTGCTCCGAACCGACCAGCGAACGACCTTTTCGATCGTGATTTGCAACGAGAAACACACTTTGATTCTGACGAACTGGGGACATTTGTTCAGACAAATCTTCCGCAGTTGATTCCAGAACAACGCATTGCATATGACAGAATTATGCGTGCAATCACAGAACAAAGCGGTGGACTATTTTTCATAGACGCGCCCGGTGGTACAGGCAAGACTTTTCTTCTTTCACTCATTTTGGCAACCATACGATCACAAAATAATATTGCGCTGGCCATTGCATCATCTGGAATTGCGGCAACTCTTTTGGATGGTGGTCGAACAGCGCATTCAGCATTGAAACTGCCGTTGAATTTGCAAGACACTGAGGCACCAACATGCAACATCAGCAAAAACTCTGGAATGGGCAAAGTACTCCAAACGTGTCAAATTATCATATGGGACGAATGTACAATGTCTCACAAGAAAGCATTGGAAGCGCTTGATCGTACACTGCGAGATTTGAGAGGAAACGCACGGATCTTCGGTGGCGCGCTCATTTTATTGTCTGGTGATTTTCGACAAACACTGCCGGTTATACCACGTTCAACACCCGCTGATGAACTTAATGCATGTTTCAAATCATCAGTTTTATGGCGTCATTTACAGAAATTTACTTTGAAAACCAACATGCGTGTACAACTACAACGGGATGCATCGGCTGGAACTTTTGCAAAACAATTAATGGATATTGGAAATGGGCGAATGCAAATTGATGAATCTACGCAATGTATCACCTTGCCAGCAAACTTCTGTAATATCACAGAAAGCATAGTCGAATTGGTGCAAAAAGTTTTCCCAAACATTGCACAGAACTACAAAAATCATCAGTGGCTCAGTACGCGTGCTATATTAGCGGCCAAAAACATCGATGTCAATACCATCAACTTCACCATTCAGAATGGAATACCCGGCGAAACGACACATATAAGTCCATAGATACTGTGGTGAATCAAGACGAAGTTGTCAACTATCGAACTGAGTTCTTGAATTCGCTTGATTGCCAGGCATGCCACCGCACGTTCTTACATTGAAAATTGGCGTACCCATCATTCTTCTTCGAAACATAAATCCACCACGACTTTGCAACGGAACCAGACTCTCAGTCAAGAAAATGATGAACAATGTTATCGAGGCAACAATTTTGACTGGAAAATTCAAAGGTGAAGACGTACTGTTGCCACGTATCCCAATGCTCCCGACATATATGCCATTCGAATTCAAACGTTTGCAGTTCCCGGTGCGACTCGCTTTCGCAATGACTATCAACAAAGCACAAGGACAATCGTTGCAAGTGTGCGGATTAAATTTGGAGAATCACTGCTTCTCACATGGGCAGATCTATGTGGCCTGCGCACGCGTCGGCAAACCTTCTGATTTATTCGTTTACGCACCAGATGGAAAAACAAGAAATATTGTGTATCCCACAGCACTTCAATAAATATCGAATTGAAACGAAACGCTGCAATGTCACAATTTTTTCAAAATGAACAAAATCAATAAAATGACTCAAAATGAATTGAATATTTGTGTAATATCTTTCCTTCAAATTTATTTTAGTTGGTGGCGTAGCAACGCGCGCAGGGTACAGCTAGTTTTTATATGAAAACAAAAACTGTCACAATAAGAGTTTAATAAACACGAAATACGATTATTAAGAATCTGATGACTTATTAAAAACCAAAAACAGCTAAAATTCGCTATTCAAAGAATCTAAAGTGGAAGTAAATGGAAACAAACAAAAATCTAATTAAAACGTCTATTAATGCACGTAAATTTCTTGTTTATGAATAAGTTTGTGAATAAAATAACATTAAAGCGAAAATAAATATTTGCCCTAAACTAATAGGAAAACTCTTAAGGTACTTCTGTCGTTTACCATATTATCTACTTATGTGGTGACGCTTCGTTTGCCAGCTAAAAGACATCTAATACGATTTATACATTCTGCCTGAAATAAATGGCGCGATTGAAATACTAGAGAATATGAGCAAATACTTTTTGTGAAAACACACACTGTGTACACACACGCGCAGCTTCCTGATCAATTTCCTTTGATGTCACGTCTCGTTAACGACATCAAAGGCAAGACAAATTGAGATGACTGATTCCGCCCGTACGTCTTCATCGGTCGAAGGAACAAAAACGCGAAAACGAAGTCAAACCTTCTATTTGTAAACCCGCGATGCGTAAAATTATAAGCTCTTACGTACCCGGATGAGGTGGTGCTTGTCTGTTAGAGTCGGCAGTCTGACAATACGACACCAATAAAGCGTATCGCCCGGAGCCGGTGGTACAGTTGCTGGGTTGCGTATCTCCCAAACATGTACGGTTTCTTCGGGACTGGGAGCATCCTGATCAGCACGTTGAACTAGATATAGTGATTGGATCCCGCGGGACTCTAAATCGTGCAACGGAAGCGATCCGGGTCCGACAGCACCGCCTGCGGGTTCTTGTTGGTGGAACATCCACAGAATCCTCATCGTGTCATTCTGGAAAGAAAAAAAAGGGATCTGTTAGATTTGTTAATTACTGCAGATAGCAAAGAAAGAAAAGAAAATACGTAAATATTATGAACATGTACTTTAGTATATAAAACATAATTTAAAAAATTATTTTCATATTTTAAAAAAGATTCAAATAAACAATACAGTCGAACCCGCTTATTGGAATAGTAATTTTGTCATACAAAATTATTAGAATTACCGATATATTCTATTATCCGATATCACTTTATTACAGATATTAAATGCAGTCTTTGTACCTACATTGCTGTGAACTTTGCTTTCGAATATAATTTATTTAAATGAATGATTTGTGTAGGCAGTTACACAAGCATAATTTTGTTGAGACTCTGTATAATCTTTGTGTATCTCAGGGCTATATTTTTGGTTCTACGCAACTAGGCCTAGCGCCCAAAGTAAATGCAAAGAAATAATAAAACAAGAAGTACTCGTTTAAAATATTTTATTGTTTGTTTGTATTTTCACATCTCATTTTTGTTGTAACTTAAAATATCTCATTCTTAACCTATATCTTAACCTATCAATGCAACTTTAATATACAAATATTCTTTTGTGAATCACACACGAATAATATTGGAGTTTTGAATTTGATTCCAAATGAATCTCGCAAACAAAGACTCGTTGAGGATTTCACTCGCAAAAGGGGGTATTTGCCCTTCAAATACTGAAATTAGTACTCAAAGTCTATCTCTGTCTGAAATGTGGATATCTGGTCTTTACTGATAACTTTCTACAAAGCGAGTGTGCTATTTAACGCCTATTTAAGTGGAAACGAGTCCCTACAGAATAGGACGCTTATCATCGCAATGTATTTTCTTATTTTCACGCCTATTGCTGATTGTTTTGAATTTAAAATTTAAAACAGCACATATTTCGAGAATATTCAGCGAACACTACTTCCTCTTCATCAAACTCGGATATCTGGCCTAAGATACACTTGAATCGTGAATTTATGACTAAATAATACATTAAGATAATTATTCATATGCACCTTTATTAATTTAATTAACTCTATATACTCCAATTTTATCGGGTATAAAGTTTTACTTACTCAAAGTTAAATCGTGCATACAAAAGTTTTAAACTCCATTAAACTTTTATAATAATGACGAGAATAATAATGTTAACTATATTAATGATTAAAATGAAATTAAACTTTTATTTATTCTTAAGTAAATAGAATACCAACAGGCTAAAAATTTTAGAGATTATTGACTATATTTAAAAGAAGAATTTTGAAATGAAAGCAGCGCAATAAGTCAGTTTATTTAATATTTTCACCCATGTGTGTTTGTATCGATCGTGGGTAATTTTAATTTTTCCATCTCTATACGTTGTCTCCCTGTTTATATTTTTTCTTTTTCTTGTAATTTTAAAATTTGTAAATTTTATTGTGAAATAGTGAACTTTTAATCTCTTTCTTCCCTTGGGTTTGTTCATATGGTGTCGTCTTGTCCTTTGCCTCCATTCGCACGTCCATTCGATGCGTCCATTGAGCATGCGTCTTTTAATATGCTATTGTTTTTACATCGCAATATTACTGCATTAATTGGTTTATCTGTATTTTACAATGTTTGTTTAATCTTTGTTACTGATATTCTTGTTGTTTTAGATTTTACTGGTCCAGATTTTCCGTTTGCATGATTTATATAATTAATTGTTCTTAAATTAAAATTGCATTGGACGTCTTATGTCAATGCATCCATTTCGATAAGGTTATTTACAAAATATAATGAATTTAAATTAAATAAGGTTACTAGCGTTATTACTGTACAAGGAAAAGATTCTGGGTATAGCATGTTTTATTCCTTTACTACATTTTAAGCGTTTAATAGTCAAATTAACCTAAAATGAATTGACATAACGTTACTTGTTTACATATTAATTCTTGGAAATATACATCTAAAATTTCAGTAGTATATTAAGATATAATATACGAGGTGCTTTGAAATACACAGCCTCGGTTGATTTCTTTTTAATTTGTTTTTGCTTTTCTAGCTATGTTTAACTTATTTATACGTTATTAAACCTAATTTTTATTTTCTTTCCAAAAAGAATTACATAGAACAATGAAAAACTAAGACATGGTAAAACCTTTATTTAATATAGGTACACTGCCACCAGATTGAAAGTTAACGACTGCTGAAAATTTTCGCAGCCTAATGTAAAGCTACTATTATTGCCTACTTCTAAATCTTAATTGTCACCTTGACTGTCACAAGTGTCATAAAATCATCTGATCAAGATTTTGATTATTACAATATGAGACTTTTCTAAATATTGCCCCGTCTCAGTGAAATTCAAAAAATGAGAGTAGAAATTTTGCTGGAAAAAGGAGCGGTAGCAGATGATCTGCATGTTAGTAAAATTTGCATTTTTTAAATAAAGCCGAAGATTGACCACGGGATTGATCAAGCGTATGTGCATGGTGGTGAAGCAAGAAAAATGTCAACGATGGAGGATGATATTTCATTGGTAAATTGAATTCCAAGATATCCATTTAGGACGGTGGCGCAAGCGGCATACCAAGTCAATCTTCCGAGTTCAATTTCAATAGCAAAGCAAAATTATTTGCCTCCAAAAAATTTGGCGTTAGAGTCGCAGCTTAAGCAGGATAGAATAAATTTTGTTAATCTACATGTGAATGAAAATGCCGATGATTGACCACGGGATTGATCAAGCGTATGTGCATGGTGGTGAAGCAAGAAAAATGTCAACGTTGGAGGATGATATTTCATTGGTAAATTGAATTCCAAGATATCCATTTACGACGGTGGCGCAAGCGGCATACCAAATCAATCTTCCGAGTTCAATTTCAATAGCAAAGCAAAATTATTTTGCCTCCAAAAAATTTGGCGTTAGAGTCGCAGCTTAAGCAGGATAGAATAAATTTTGTTAATCTACATGTGAATGAAAATGCCGATTTCTGGTAATACGTTGTATTTTCTGATCATCCTACGACGGCCCGGTGCGTGTGTACAGACCTGAAAATATGCGCTATAAAGAACGGTATACCGTATGGAACTGGAGTGAGAGAACGGCGGAGAGGTAAACGATACCTCACCAGTACACTAGATAAGAGAGAAGTGGCGGTTATAGCACCAGGCGCAAGGCGTGTCTGTGCCCAGTCTGATCAGATATGTTGACGATAGATGTGCAGAGAATTATTCGTAGAACTTCGATTGTAATGGCAAAGTATACACAATCAGAAAAAATGTATTTAACTAATAAGTTTATATTTTATCATACCATAGAATTGTTTTCATTTTGTTACGTTAGCAAACTTTTTATATTTTTCGATGTAGCAGTTGTGCATGAGTACTTTTTCACCTGAAATCCATATTACAGGTTTATGCAATTTACTAATAGGTACACAGAATTTTATCTTTTCTTTGATGGAATTATGCGTCCGTCTTCTCAGAATATTTTTAATTTTCTCTTCAAGTGCAGCATTTTATTTAGTTACGTTAGCATATTTTTTTTTTATTTGCATATATTTTCCTTGATATAGCGTTTGTACATCACCGGAATTTAATTATGTATGGAATCACAGGTTTGTGCTATTTATAAATACACAGATTTTTCTTTCGTTTTGGTGGAATTATGCGTTTGCTTTCTCTGAATATTTTTATTTATTTCTTATTGTACAGCATTTGTGCATTTTTGTCATTATTATCTGCGGGACAAAACCTATCCCTTTGAAATACGTTGCCTACTCCTGACGTATCATTGCTTATCCAATCATACGTATGTGTATACCACACCTGGATCTGACCTATCCTTACGCTGACCTATGCTAATCCAATCAAATGCTACACTATACATTCAATAAACATATCAGAGAGGTAAAGCGGCTGGGACACGTCTTGCGTAGCACAGTCGTTTTCTTACCTCGTTTACACACGGAATAAAGTCAACGCACCGTAGTGGTAGATTTTCAATGGATGTGTGAGCTTGGACCAGTTGTTTAGCTCCTGATGTTTACTGCAATTTTGAAGGAAACTATTACAGAGATCTCATGCTGCCTTCAGTAACCCAGCTGTTTGGACATAATTTATTTTTTCAGTAGGACGACTCTCCAATTCACGCCGCCAACGTTGTGCGTCAGTGGCTTGCTACCAAAAAACTTCCCTGGGCATAAAAGAGTCCTTATCTTAATCCTATTGAGAACGTATGGGGACAAATAACAAAACATTTGTACAGGAATAATTTTAGAACCCCAACCCCAAGGGAACTTTGGGGAAGAATTGAGGAAGCATAGTAAGAACTAACTTCAGATTATACAAGAGCATTTATTATGCCAATGCGGAATCGTTTACAGCAAGTCATCGACGCCAATGTAGCATGGACAAAATATTAAAATAATTCAGATCTGCTTTCATTCTAAATTCTGGTTGTTATATTTTAGTTTTTAGTCAAATAATATCTTAATTTAAAAACGATTTTATTTAATAAAAACGTGTGCAAGTTCATTATTTGTATGGTATGGATTAGTTACATTAAAATTCAATGTTCATCATTTGAAGCACTATCTAACGGGTCTTTCATTAAGCGCTTCCTATCTTTAAATTTAAATAAAACAAAGTGTGTGTGAGATATCATCGAAATTTTTTATTCGTTTGAAAGACCTATTGATGCCATTATGTGTGGAATATAACATCGTTCAAATGTCCGCCACGGCTTCTCTGGGTGGAGCGCATCCGAAATGTCCAATTTTCCATGACTCTGGCGCATAAATCAAGCTGAATTTGACCGATGGCATGGGTTATGTTGTCTTTATACAGCTGCGACTTAAGTAAACCCCACAAGAAAAAGTCTAACGGGGTCACATCGCACGATCTCGGTGGCCGGTTCACATCACCTCCATGTGAGATGACCATGCCCTCAAATCGCTCGTGCAGAATATCCATTGTGGCATGAGCTGTGTGGCACGTAGCGCCGTCCTGTTGAAACCACATGTCGTTGGTGTCCAGATCATCCAATTCAGGCCAAAAGAAGTTGGTAATCATCGACCTATAGCGCTCGCCGTTGACAGTGATGGCCTGGCCAACGTCGTTCTCAAAGAAATATGGACCGATGACGCCGCCAGCCAAAAATCCACACCAAACAGTGACTTTTTCGGGATGCATTGGACGCTCTTGGATATCATGTGGATTGGTATCGTCCCAAATTCGACAATTTTGTTTGTTCACGTACCCATTCATCCAGAAATGGGCCTCATCGCTGAAGATGATTTTTCGATGAAAATTAGTGTCAGTTGCCAACTGCTCCAGAGTCCATTCAGCGACCACGCGTCGTTGTCTATGGTCGTTTACCTTCAGTTCCTGGGTCAATTGAATTTTGTACGGGTGCAGACCCAAGTCACGACGCAAAATTCGCCAAGTTGTGGTCTGCGAATGGCCGAGTTCTTCTGAGCGACGCGAAATCGACTGCCTCCGATTCTTCTGCACACTCTCACGGACAGCGGCGATGTTTTCGGCAGATCTTGCGTTTCGTCGACGTACGGGTGTTGGTCGATCGTTTACTGAACCAGTGGACTCAAATTTATCCACCACATTGCGAATAGTCCTCTCGGTAGAACGATTATGGCGACCGTAAAATGGGCGAAGCGCGCGGTACGTTGCCCGAACAGAACACCCATTTTGATAAAACAATTTTATTATTTGCACGTGTTGTTGAATGCTATATCCGTCCATGGTGATTTGGCAAAACAGACTGAATAAATGACAACTAATTTGACAGATGTAGCTTCAACAAGATGACCGTTATCAACTGTCAAAGTTCGGAAGTCCCTGTTGGAAGACACATTACATACTATAAAAATTTGAAGTTTAAAAATACATGGTATTAAATTTCCTTGGAATGCAGTTTTACACCAGGAAATTTGAGAATTTTGAATGTTAACAGTCGTTAACTTTCAAGCTAGCAGCAGCGTGCATACCTACTACAAAATAACAAACTTTTAAATTAAATCAAAAGAAAAAAGATAATGCTTTTCTTTTTCAAAATACCTACATATTGCTATGGATTTTTTTTTAAATAAAAATTAAAATATTTAAAATAAAATATTTTAAAACCGAACTGTATATTGAAAATGTTTATGAATTTTCGAAGGTTAACACGTAGAAAAACTTGTTATCCGAGATTTTCATGTAGAAAACGAGGAGACGTATACTAACTGTTAAAGGAAGAGGTGTTTGTTTTGTGAATTATATTAAATATATTAATTAATTAATTCGGGTTGATTGTTTGAAAGTGTTTTATTGTTGTGATATATATTTGAGATTTATATTTCTCGATATTTAAAGATATTTAATTTCCCGATATTTTGTTGTTTAAATTAATCAAGCACCTTTGTTCGTAAGAGTCTCCACACACATTAAAATTTTGTAAGTAGAATTAAAATTATATGACGTCATCATAATATATAAAATTATTATAAGTATATTTATAAGTTAAGAGAATTAATTATTAGAAATACAGATAATACAGTTTATTATTAACATTTCTTTGTTAAAATTATAATTGAAAAGTTTGTTCGATTGGTATCAGGGTTTTTTGGGCGTGTCTTTTGCACATGCGTAAGTTTTGTTCGTGTATCAGTATCTGATTATACAGTGTGGTTCTCTGGAGAGAAATTAATATTAAACTTGATTATTATTAGAAGTTTGGTCGGTGTCATTTAGAGGATGTTTTCCATTCATTTAGCTGAATGTTTTTACCTCAAGTATTTTTGTATAATACAGCATCTTTATAATTTGTAAAGATATATTTTTTATTTTTTTTATTTTTGTATTAAATATTCATTTTAATTTTTATCCTGCGTTTGTTTCATTTCAATCATACCTATATTGCTGTTCTAACTTAACTTATATAAAAAAATAAGTAAATAAGTTTTTGTGAACATTTCCCTGGCGCTCAACTCATTTTAGACACGTATTTCCTAAGTGGAACCCGAGAAGTTAGAAGTCTCATATTTGAAAATTCACCGGCTGAGAAACCTAGTTGGAAAAACTAGTTGTGGATGGTGGCGTGCTAAATTTTCAAACCACTATTCATAGCAATATGTATAGAATATACAGAAATCATAGTCAAACATTTGGTATTGCGGAATTCTAAGAATTGTAAAACTTGAGAAATGTTTTAAGATAATAAACTAACGAATAACCCTATTCTAATAGATCTGGTAAACATAACTCCAGTAACCATAAAACTCGTCACTTCGTCATGTGTATTATTTCTTGATCAGGAAAAAATTTCACGTAACGCTAGCTCAACCATTATTCTTATAAAGTATATTATTATGGTTTGAGCCGAAACGTCATACCTAATTGATGCAGTCAACTTCGCGTTGATTATTACGTAACTGCTACCATTCTCTAGTAAGTAATGCAAATTATGGCCCCTTTTTGCTACGTTTTCTTGTAACAAAATGTTAAAGTAAACTTGACGAACTTTTCAATTGAACACATGTTATAATCGTAAATACAATTTTATTCTATGTAAAAATTTAAGAAACACTTGACTAAAGTAGACCGAATGTAATTTTAAAAGAGAATATTTGATATATTTTTTATAAATATACTTCCTTCTGAGAGATTTACACATATTTCTGCAAACCGAAAACCAAGAAAAACATAATCCGAAATAATAAAGTAGCTTTTTGTGACAATTGTATATTTATTTGTTTAAAACGTCAAAGCTTTCCTTGGAATTAAATATGTTAGTGGGTTTCGCATGCATGTATTCATAAGCTCTTTCCTTTCTTGAACATCTTTCGGGAATTACATTCCAATTTATTTTTTTCGGTTTCTTTACTCTTTTCGATATAAAATTTAAGCTTTCTTTCCGGTTTTCTGATTTATATTTTTATTTTCATTTTCCTGGCTTAATTTTTTTTTTCGAATTACGCATCGTAATACCACTTTTAAATTACTGTGAATCAAATTTAATTATTATTAATTTATTAAATACCTATACACATAAGTCCATATGTAAATGAAACAAATACCCGGAAAATAAAATTATTTTAAGAAATGAATCGTGAGATCGATAAAAAATCGAGTTATGATAAGTCGATGATGATTATACAGGTTTAAATACCGCCTAATTCTGAGCAAACGCAACGATGCGAATGTATGAATATTTCTCACGCTTCGAATATAAATCCCCTGAACGCGTTTAGCCAATCACAAAACAGTCTATTGCGCAAAGATTTGACAATTAATGTCACAAATTAGTGTCACCACTGTCACCCTATACGGAGTCTCTTAAGCGTTTGAATAGTGATAATGCCGCGTTATACACTAGAAGAGAAAGCCGAAATGATGAAATGGTACCACGCTGATAATTCTTATCAAAGAATATGTGACTTATTTGCCGGAGTTCCTAATGATACGTTCATTTTAGTATGCGCTGCAATAGAACTAAATTCAAATTTGACACATAGCGATATTTCCAACGATTTAGGCATATGCTGCTCTTCCGTTAACCGCATACTAAAATTAAATGGTTTTCGTAAATATAAATATTCCAAACATCATCAATTATTTTACGGTGATGAGTTTAAACGGATGAATTTCCGTTATTATATAATTAATTTCTCATTATGAACAATATTTTATTATCTGTAAGAGTAAATTTTTCTTTACATTACTAGAATTTAATTTAGTTTTTATTTATTTCTGAAGTTTATTTAGTTTACTATGAATAGTTTTTGTTACCTTTATTATTAAAATTTAATTTATTAAATCTCTTGATGCCTTATTTGCAATTTTCTTAACCGCTTATTAATAATTTTATTACGCTTTGTGTGACCATCGTCAGTATAAACAATTTATAGTCCTTTAATAGTAATTTGGTAATCAGATAATTTTTCTTACGCGGCTCCATAATATGTAAGTATGTATGACATCGATGTTGACACGCCTACAGCATTCAGGGGAATTCTATTTGGAGCGGGAGAAATATTCATACATTCGCATCGTTGCGTTTGCTCAGAATTAGGCGGTATAACTTTTAATTGAATAAGACTGGGTATCTAACTATTCCAATTTTATTTTCAGCAAAATTTAGAAGTAATGATTGTGAAACTCTAGTAATTGTAATCAAGCTAAATGTTTCACGTACTCGTATAAAGAAAATATGTTTAAGTAAATAAATTTATATTTATAGGATATTGTTTCCACAAAGCAAGTACGAGGGCTGATCCCTTTGCTCCGCTCCTGACCCATTTATAAACCAAAACAACTATGTATTTATCTTCAGGTCGCATTGTAACCTGCGATGCGCGGACTAACGCTAGAAACTTACAAGTCTGAACCTGTTAAATTCTAATTAAAGTACACACCTGAAGTCGAGAGAATCGTATATCAGTATCGAAACGGATTGTATCGAGCAACGAGCGGTGACTAATACTTACGTTTAAAAGAGATGACCCAAACTCTAATTCATCAAGATTTGATGGATACATTAGGGAACTCTGTAGTATCATATGTCATAGTTAAAACGTGATATCGTGAGTTTAAATGCGTTAGACAGTCGTGTACAGACGAATTTGCAGGTGGAGCGCCCACAACCGTCACTACGAGGTGTGACTATTAGACAAATAGTTGAAGATATTATGTGGTATATGTCTGTGGTATATGCTGTCGTGTTTTAACACGGTATAGACGACGAAGAAAATTTTGTTGCAAGATTAGTGACAATGGATGAACCCTGGATCCATTATTATGATGTAGAGACTAAAATACAGAGTAAGGAGTGGACGCATCGAGGCTCGCCACCGAGGTCAAGACGCTACCTTCAGTATGGAAGGTCATGTTGTTCGTATTTTGGGATCCTGAAGCCGTAATTTTAGTAGATTTCCTGCGGAAGGGCGCCACAATTACAGGTGCTTATTATGCGAATTTAATTCCCAAATTACGTCACTTGATAACAGAAAAACGTCGAGGGAAATTACGCAAAGGCGTTCTCTTGCATCAAGATAACGCACCCAGTCACAGCTCCGCCATTGCAATAGCCTCCAGCAGGCTTCGAGCATCCATCATATTCGCCAGATTTGGGTCCCAGCAATTACCGACTGCTTCCAAAACATAATGAACACTTCCGTGGTAAACGGTTTCCGTCAGAATGATGTGCGGTAAATTAATGGTGTGTAGAGGGTGAACAATACTTTTTTCGAGAAGCATTAAAAATGCTAGAAGATTGGGCGCCGTTCAAGTATTACGTAAGCACTTTTGCTTTGCTTATTTTTGATGACATGGGGGACGGGGGGTGTCTGAATGGTGATTACGTCAGCAATATTTATTTATTTAGTTATCTTATTTTTTTTGTCTGATTTGAACACATAAGGCAACCCTACTTGTCTATGCTCAATTAATAAGAATTTACAAAGACTGAATTTTGAGTTTGCCGGAAATGTATGAAGCTCAATGGAAATTGATGATTATCATGTTCCTGCAAAATATTTTGGGTCCGATGAAGCTGACCTTCCTGAATTACCAGACCTTAAATGGTATACAGAACATGTGCGTGAAAGCCAATACTTCCTTAAAATTGTAAAATGTACAAATAGAGATTGCTGTCGCTCAAGAAGCGGTTTATTTAGATTACTAAACAACGGATTTATCCTGCCACCAGTAAAAGCAAAACAGACAGTTGATTACTTGATTTTGGATGATTGAGGGCAATTTCTTAGTTTCCAATCAGATTAGCGCTACACTTAAATTATTCACCTAAGTTTCTACACATGCCCTACGATTATTTTTGTCCAACGGTAAAATCTAAACTATCAAATCGAACATGCAAAACGTGGTATTTTTATCATGGCTCTGTCAAATCATTAAATTGTCACAGCAAGGAGATCCACAAAAATATAAACACAAGAGTGAGACCTATAAGAGTGGCTGCTCGTCGTGTTAATGATGATGTGCATAGTAAAAACGTTACGACGAATACCAAGATGTTGAATGGCTTGAAGAGAATGATGTCGATATCTCGAAAGAACACAAAAGTGAGCAGAAACACAACATCGAGCAGCAAATATCAAATGTCATCGAAGACTGAGAGTCATGGATTCAAATGTCTTGGACTGAGGACGATTAATTTGAGTTTACCAAATTTTTAAATAGAACAACATAAATAAATAATTTACTAAAGAAAACACTCGGTATGTTTGTTTCACAAAATATATTTATTTAATCTCTAACATATGTTTCGCCTTTTCAGGCATTATCAAAGAGTTATTTTTAAAAACTAAAATAGAAAGTACACTTCCACCACTATTTATGAGTTTTTAAGGGACTTTATTATGGCATGAATGGTCGGGGTGTTGAAGAAATCCAGCTGCGTGTTTGTTACATGTCTATTAAGATTTATGGCTTTTTTAATTTCTAATATTTCTAGGAAGTCAAGTCTCTTTCCTTTATTGCAAGTATGTAAAAGTTTAAAATTACTAGTATTAAACAAGTGTGTATTTTCAATGCAGTGTTCGGAAAATCCCGTATTCATTTTACCACAAAGAATAGAACTTTTATGCTCTTTGATCCGTTCTTTTATTGAGCGTCCTGATTGGCCGATGTATATCGCATCACAATCACTGCAACTTAATTCGTACACACCTGACTTATCACACAATTCTGTTTTTTCTTTATTATTAACTAAAATATTTCCTAGATTGACTTTATTCACATGGATGACATTTAACCCTAATTTATTCAGTTTATTAGAAACTTTATTGCTAACCCCAGGTATATAGTTGAGTGTGTGAAATGTTTTATTCGCTTTTGTATATGTGTGCCCGTAGTAAAAATTCTTCATAAGGATAATGCGTTGTTTTTTGATAATCATTTTATCTATAAATTCTGTTTTATATCCGTTGTTTCTAGCTATTGTTTTTATGGTAGTTACTTCTTTTTCGTAATTCTCATTATTTAAAGGGAAATTAATCAGTCTATGTATAAAACTATGAAACGCTGCCATTTTTATATTCCATGATTGACTAGAATTAGCCGGGATTACTGTATCCGTTGTAGTGGGTATTAAAATAAATAAATATCGTTTATATTTTAATAATATAATATAATAATATAATTTGCTGGAACAAATATTAAATATGCATTAAATTTCTTTATAGTTTATAAATAGGTTATTTCATTGTTATAGACTTAATAACTATGATAGATAGTTGCTCATGAATAACAATAAAGAAACTTGAACAGATTTTGTGAAAAATTATACCGGTGCTTACGTAAGCATAGGAGGGGTGTAAGAGCTTTGCTTACTTTTGCTGACAAGGGAAAGGGAGCGATTAAAAATTACTAAAATTCTGCTTACGTAATACTTGAACTTGATGAGAGAATGTGTTAACCTTAGTGGAGATTATGCTGAAAAATAAAAGTAAGATATTTGCCAATTTTTTATTGTGAGTGGGTCAGTGGAGGAGCAAAGGGATCCACCCTTGTATGATCTAAGGTAAAAGCACAGACAAAAACTAAAAATAATACGACATGGCACACAGTGGCTTTGTCAAGTATGTAATAAAGTAATTTGCAATATACTTGAGTAGGCAAACCCTCGCCAAATTTTGTATGAAACAAAAACATTTTTAATAATATAAAAATATTATTAAATATCAGGTACGGGGAAGACAATACATGTTCGTATTTGTGTGAAAATATCTCTCCAGACATGCAGCTATGTGTTTCATCTTACTACAGAATCATCAGGACATTCCACTGGTGAGATACTTTCACCATCGAAAGGAAACCGCTGGCTTAGTCTAGCACTTGTTATGAAGAGCTGTGGATGTTTTGCGATCCTGATGTTAACATTAGTCAACGAGCGGCGCTGAATGTTCTTCTGAGCTTCTTCTTAATAACTTTTGTAATGTAGAAAGGGTGTTATTTATGGTAAAAGTATCTCTCCAGCAGCATGTACTGATGATTCTATAGTAAGATTACAACACGTGTCTGCATATTGTATATGTTCGACATAGAGTGGAGACATACAGTTTCTGCAAGTTGAGGTTGTATCCCTCAGATGGATACCCCTGGCTTAGTCTTGCACTTGTTATGAAGAGAGATGGCTATTTTGGCGTTCGTGATGTTGACATTAGTCAACGAGCAGCGCTGAATGTTCTTCTACGGTCTGCCCTGCTAACTTTTGTAATATAAGTAATGTAAGTAATATAAGTAATGTAAGGGCGTTATTTACGTTAAAATTACCTCTCCAGTGACATATACTGATGATTCTGTAGTAAGATGAAATACATGTCTGCATGCCTGGAAATATACTTTCACACAAATATGAACTTGTACGAGGGTTGTCCGTAAACTAAGGTCTCCAACGACCTCCCGTTGCGACGGAGCGAGCTAGATTAAATCTGACAACAGCGCCGTGTTCCTTGCTCCCCCACAACTATTCTGACCGGTCCCTTTCTTGCTGCGACGCTAAGTCTTGGCTTAGCAACCGTTAACGATGCAAGGGAAAATCGACGCTCTCGCCAAGTGTGAATTGCGTTCGGTGATTAGATTTCTGTGGTCTAAGGGGTCACCCCCTATTGAAATTCATCGCTAGTTGACCGATGTGTATGGAGAAAAGTGCATTAACATAAAAAATGTGCGGAAGTGGTGCAGGTAGTTCGCAGAAGGTCGTACAAACGTGCACGATGAGGCCGGCCGCGGGCGTCCATCAGTTTCGTGCGAGACAGTGACGAAAGTTGAGGAAGTTCAAGCAAACGGTGTCAGCGAGGAAGGTGATGGCTTCGGTATTCTGCGACAGAAAAGGCGTTCTGCTGGTTGACTACCTGGAAAGAGGTACAATAGTCAAGGCGGCAAGGTACTGCGAGACACTAACAAAGCTACGCCGGGCTATACAGAACAAAAGGATGGGTCGGCTGACAAAGGGCGTTCGTTTGCACCATGACAACGCCCGCCCTTACGTCGCCCGCGCCATTCGGGTGGGAAATCTTTGACCATTCTCCATACAGCCCTGATTTGGCCTCCAGTGACTACCATTTGTTCTCCAAGTTGAAAGAACATTTGGGGGGAACAAAATTCTCCAGCGGCAAAGAGCTGAAGGAAGTTGTCGATTTCTTCCTGCGCGAATCGGCGGGAGAGTGGTACCAATCGGGTATGAAAAAGCTGCTGGTGCGACTGCAAAAGTGCATCGCTCGTGACGGGGACTACGTAGAAAAATAGTTAAAGGTCCAATATTTCAGAATCTGTACTTGTTTTTGCAATAAAATGATGTTTACTATGTGAAAAAAAAATGGAGACATTAATTTACGGACAACCCTCGTATTATGTTCTTCCACATCCGATCTTTAATAATATTTTTACATTATTAAAATATTTTTTGTTCTATACAAGTATATGCATAATGTTAACTGAACTTAGATGACAGGTAAATTTATAAATTTTAAGAGGTGAAACGCGACCTATTGGCCTATTTTTTTTTGTTTTTTTTGTTAAATTACTGTTAAAAGCAATTAATTTAAAAAGGGTGTAATTAGTTTCGACATGTGCTTGTAGACATCATCCCCGGTCTATCCTCTGTAATTGCAGTAATCTTTTTAATGTTTTTATTGCATGATCTTAGGCTCTTCTTTTTTTTATTTTTTCTTGGTTCCCATACTATTTTCGCCAACCTTGTTTTCTCCCTCTTTCGTAAGTGGCTCTCTAAAATCCCACTAGTTTGAGAGGAATGGTGAAGTAAGTTTCCTTCGTGAAATATAATAAGTGATATTAAATGCTTTATTTGATATTAATCCACATGAACTGACACAAAATGTTAGAAGATATTTTTTGCACGTGATTTTTCTGACGTACAATTAATAATTTCTCGTGGTTCAGAAGGTTGAATTATATGTAAATTGAAAATGAATAAATTACGTGATTTTTGGCTTCTAAATATTAAATAAATTTATTGTGCGTTCACAACGAAAATAGGCCGTACTATAATGAATAGAGTGGACCAATTCGGAGCGAAAGCAGAGGCGTGACTAACGAATTTGTTTCCGCATGCGAAACATTATTAATATCTAGAGATATACTATCACGAACGGTGCTGTTATTATGTTATTAAGTAATATAATAAGTTATTATTAGAGAACGAACACGCTTACCATTCAGTGCAGTACTGGCGAAAGGCTGTATTTCTAAAATATTAAATTTTTTTAATTTTTAATTTATATAATTGGAAAACGAACGGGTGGTGATCTATAAAATTACGAAATACATACGTATTTGTTGAAAAGTTGTATTTTTAAAGTTTTTAATTTTATTTCTATAATTGGAACATTTTTATTTGTTCATTTTGTCGTTCAAGTTGAGTAAAGGAGTATTAATATTGACTAGCAATAGTTTCTCAAGGTTTTCTTCTGTCAATTTTGTTCTCTTTGAATTAAGTACATCCTTATAAATAGAAAACGTCCTTTCTACATCGCAACTGGTTATAGGTGCATACCGGAAATATTCTTTTATTTCTTCATATTTAGCCGTTAGATTTTGTGGAATTGTCTCCATACATAATTGCTGCAATGTAATTAAATCTGGATTTCTATTAAGAATTGCTTCAAACTTTTGCCGAAGGCCACATCCGAAGTCACTTGGAATACTTTTCAAATTATTAACAGCCACATCTAATGTGGTTAATCCGTCATTTAATTTGAGATTTCGATTTTCAAAATAATTGATTAGTTTTGGCAATTTTCCAAAGTGTTCGTGAAGAAAGTACAACTGATTTTTTAAATTTGGGATTTGTGTGAGCTCCTTGCACTCACCAATACTTCTAGCATCCTCCTTTAGCAGTGTTACGAAATGTTTTAGACTATCGAAATTCTCAGCATAATAACTAGTAGCTTCCAGCCATGTTCGCTATCTAGTTATTACTGGAGTGGGAGGCAGTGACAGAGATGGAAATTTTTCTCTGAAAAGAGCTACTCTCAATGGTGCTTTTCTGAAAACTTTTTTAAAAGCTGATACAAGTCTGTCTCTGATATATTCACAGATTCTGTGGAGAGCATGTGCTACACAAATAATATGCAGCATATTAGGATATGTTTTCTTCAATAGTCTGCCTGCTTTTAACATATACGCAGCACTATCACTGACAAATAAAAGTATTTTTTCTTTGTACGTGGCGTCCGAATGAAGCATCTTTTGCATATCCTCCTTAATGGTTTCAGCAACTGTTTCCGCATCAACTCTATTTATAACACTTGTTGCTATTACATATGAGTTATAGGGAATAGTTGGATGTAGTACACCAGCTACAACATTTACCACACAGCGTCCTAACATATCCACCATTTCGTCGGCGCTTATCCATATGTATTGATTTAAAAGATGGCTTCTAATGCGTTCTACTGTTCTCGTATAGCACCTAGAAACATAATATTTGCGTAAAGTTGATTCATCAGGTACATTTGACCAGTATATTTTTTGAAGAAATATTTTTAAAGTGGGATTGCTAAGTTTATTTAATGGAATATTAGCTGCCATAAAAGTTTTACATAGTTCAGATGTGTTTGCGATCCTAAGTGATGAATTTTTGACGATATTTTACAGATTTTGTAATAAATTTCGGAATCACTGACAATGGACATACAATCAGTATGACCGTCAATCCAACTCGCCATTGTTTTACAATGCCGTTCTCGACATTCTTCCTTATCATGTCTGAAAAAGTAACTTAAACAATGCTCTAGATCTAAATAAATGAAAACTAAAAATGTGTGTGTGTTATTGAAACTGAACGAAATTCAATGCACACTTACGTCGAAATAATTGGTAGAAATAGATTCAATCAAACGATTTTAAACAGGATCTATCTCAAAAATTACGATGTAATTAACAGTTAAAACTATGAAAACATGAAACTTACTCACAGCACTTCATTTATCTTACGAAATATAAACTAATAAATAAAATACATTATAAAAACCCCGCTTCTATCTACGCTCATGAGAACACTTTAAAAAGCACTATATTCTCCGAATACAATAGCTCAGTTGTCCATTGTTATCGTGCGAGACCAGGTGTCCGAGTAAGTCAAACAAATACTTTATTGAATTACGCCGGGATGTACTGTGGGACGTTATACACAATTCCAATTGCCGATTGCGTTTTGTGGAAATTGCGTCCGTTCTCTAGTTATTATTAGGGAACGGACATTCTTACCACATGACTCGGCGTAATTCAATGAAGTATTTGTTAGACTTACCCGGCCATCTGGTCCGCAGCGTTAACAATGCACAAGCCCGCTATTGTATTCGGAGAAAATATTCCATTAGACGCAATCGGCAATTGGAAATGTTTATAAATTTCTTGAAAATGTTTATAAACTTCGCTCAGAACATCCCGGGGTAATACAATGAAGATTTTGTGTTTGACTTACTCGGACACCTGCTCTCGCCGCGAAAACAATAACAATATAGTCATGTGGTAAGAATGTCCGTTCTCTAGTTATTATATTACTTAATACTACATATTTGTATTATATTTTGTTTATTTTAGTTCCAATTTACAGTCGTGTATTGTGTATTGTGCATTCTATAGAACAGGAAAGTGTTTTATATTTATATGAATATGAATATCACCTATATTTCTCTCAACACTGGTTTATAGAAATTATGTGTCAACAAATTTTTGCTGTTCTCTAGTTTTGATTTATTATAATTCCTACCTTTATCCGTCGTCTAAAGTTAAATATAAACACTTATATTATATAAGTGCTTATATTAAACTTTAGACGACGGATAAAGGTAGGAATTATAATAAATCAAAACTAGGGAACAGCAAAAATTTGTTGACACATAATTTCTATAAACCAGTGTTGAGAGAAATATAGGTGATATTCATATTCATATAAATATAAAACACTTTCCTGTTCTATAGAATGCACAATACACAATACACGACTGTAAATTGGAACTAAAATAAATAAAATATAATACAAATATGTAGTATTAAGTAATATAATAACTTATTATATTACTTAATAACATAATAACAGCTACCGTTCGTGATAGTATATCTCTAGATATTAATAATGTTTCGCATGCGGGAACCAATTCGTTAGTCACCCCTCTGCTTTCGCCCCGAATTGGTCCACTCTAATTATGAATATAGGAAGTGACACAAAAAAAAAAGAAAACAAAATTTTATGACCCATAGCTTCTAGAAAATTAGCGTCTGTCAAATTCATAGAAAAGTTAATCTTCTGATAGTAAACAGACGCATTCAATCAACTTTGACAGCATCGTTCAAAACTACTAATAGAATAGAGCAAAGAATTTTACTACAACTTCAATGTGCTGAGACTGCTTTTGTGATAGCATACAGATGACATCACGGAAGTATACAATAGTTGAGAATATGTGAAAGGCTTTCAATTTTTATTCCTAAAAACTAATTACAATTTTCATAATATTATATATACACTCCGCAAAAAAATATGGAATCACCTTATCTATGCAAAGTAAATCCTTGCAATAGTGTTTGTTTGTTTTAGATTTATGACATTGTGACATAAATTTTTCTTCCTTATTTTATTTTAAACGTTGCTCGAAATTGCTTAACTTATTTAATTTAATTTCAGAACGACCGCCTTCAATTACTAATAAAACATTTTATTATTTAATTACGAAAATAACTATATGAATATTGCCTTGCGTCTTTGTTATTATTTTCTTCCTAATCTGGAAGCGTTAGCAACTTGTATCATTCTATTGGCCTGCGGTTTCTATGAAATTAATTTCAAAGTTTGGAATTTGTTAACTTCTGCACTAACATTACAGAACCGCATTGCACTAGACGGATTATGAGCAAGTTAAATATGAAATTTTATGACATTTATTTAAAAGTATAATAGCTTACTACTTACACTTAAATATAAATTAGGTATAAACTCTAGTAATTATGTTTTATAGTTTTGTGTGCTTATGCTATTGCTTTTGATATATTTTTTCGTAATATCATAACTAAAGACGGCAGACTATGTGCCCCAGCAGTGGCGTTGCGTGGAGAGTTTAACAGAATAACAGTGCGCTTACTTAAAAATAAATATATCGAATCCCTATACAAAACGTTATGAAAAAACATAAATAACTTACCCAACATGTTTACATTGTTGCAAAAAAATGCGGATGTGCGCGATGAAAAAACTGCACCATAATGTATGTTTCTGTATTAGTCTCGGAAAGGTTCGTACGTAGCGACGTATATATATGTTTATATACAGAGAAGGATTGTTCGACGTTGAGAGATGTTATATTTGCATAGTTAAAGCGCTCTTTGTATCTGTACAACGGATCTTCAGTATTGGTAAAAAGTTGCCCTAATTTTGTAAAATCTACATTTTTATCTAATACACTGTTAAATTTTTCACGGACACAATCACTTTTTTCATCTTCAAGGATATGCAGCACTAGTTTTACGTGGTCAATAATTGCTAATGAGTCCGATAAGGACAGCGCAGTGTTCTGTAAATTTTTTATTGCGTCCAGTATTGGAACGTAACTGTCGTAAATAATTTTTAAACTAGCTGCAACTTGAGGATTGTTAAATTGAACCTGGCTGAGCCGTATTGCAGCTGCTTCTTTGGCATCTAGTTGTAAAATCACTGATTTAATTTTTTCAAAATGTTTATAATAATTTATTATTATATTTATTTATTATATTTAATTTATTATTTAAATACAGTATATTAATGGAGAATATTTAAAAAAAAATTATATCTCGCAATGGATCGTTGATTTGAGAAATAAAGGTCAACGATTTTGGCATGTTGTTCAATTATGTACTGTTCCATTTTAAATTCCCCAAGTCTTCTTTACAAAATATTGAAAATTAAAAAAAAAAAATTATAATAAAAAAGTTATAAGGAATTAAAACCCCTTCGGTCATTTTGGACCATCCTGTACAATAAAATACATCATTTGCCGTTATTCACAATAAAAGGTGTATAAATGTTACTTATTTTATATTATTACTTGTCGATTTGTAATGTAAACAATAAAAATGTATCTTCCAACAAACTTTATTTATACTCCTAAAATAACTTTACAAATACTTATATTACTCCAACAAAATTTTAAAGATATTTTATTTATTATAAGTAGGTAGGTATATTTATTTGACAAGCATTATATACGTATAACTTCTTAATACAAACATTCTTCTTACAAAACAGAAAAGTGGATTGCGCCCTAAATGTTCTAACTACAACGAGAAATGTCGTATATCCTGTCATCATGCTTTCATTGCGCCTGCCGTGAGGCCTGCACGTGATTACTCCGTCTATTGGGGGACCCTAAAGTTAATATTTTAAATATATGATAGATTAATTGCATTTTTCGCGAAGTAATGTGAATGAATTAAATATTGCTTTCCACATTTTACGACTAAAATTATTCGAATTTTTTTATTGAAAAAATTCGTCCTGAAGCAGGATTCGAACCCACGTCCATTATTTCAATTTTTTCAATAGAAAATTCGAATAATTAGCGTCGTAAAATGTAGAAAGCAATATTTAATTCATTCACATTACTTCGCGAAAAATGCAATTAATTTGCAACAAGTGCCGACTACAGGCAAAAATACTAACATCTGTTTCCTTAATGTAACTTATGGTTTCCCGATGTATTCGGAACCACAGTCCTTAATAGCTTAGTGGCAGAGCAATTGTCCGACAAACTATAGACGTGGGTTTAAATCCTGCTTAAGGACGAATTTTTTCAATAGAAAAATTCGAATAATTAGCGTCGTAAAATGTGGAAAGCAATATTTAATAAAGATTCAATAAAAATATATTATTTGTTGCAAAGCTTCAAAATTTCCCAATTAAAGAATATGAAATTAAAGAGAGTTTACAAACTGGAATTATATTTGAAGAATAGGTCTCAACCTACACACTAGTACTTAAAGTTCGTACAAAGTACAACCCATATTCCGTTATACCTATATTTGCCTAATTTACATTTTGCAACGGAGTACTGATTACTTCTATGAATGCTCCTCTCTTTCTCTCAAGTTATATTTCACATAAATCTACCTTTTCAGATATATATCTCGCCCTTTTAATTAATATACTCGTTCTTTGCAAGTAAAAAAATGTCATAACTTTCATTTGAATGTAAATGTATAATTAAAATTGAGTTATTGTACGAAGTTATGAATAATAGAGTTTAGAGTGTTAGCGGATTATCGCAAATTTGGGGACGCATTAATTTTCTTTAAATATGTTATTAAATGGAATATTTATTTAAAACAGTCACGTTTTCAGGAACTCCGACGTGTATTATTCTTGTGTTTCTGGTACTTAACCCCTCGCATTCGGTCTTTACGTTGATGGCGTTTGTCTGTGAGAGTGTGCGTTTTGTTTGTATGCGTGTAAAACTCTACGTGTATATATTCCTTGTGCGTGATAATGACTCATTTGCTGGAAGAAATGGATGGAGTGTTGCGTGAATAATTAAGAGATGACACCACAACTCCGAGTGTTGTTCCATAAATAACGAAGCTCTTCTATGCTCAACTCAGAATAATATAATCGACCAAGTTTTCAGGTACGAAGTATAGTATATATATGCGTGTATATATATATATTAAAATAACAGACTTTTTCTTGGTTTAGCGACCTTTAATGAATTTCAAACTTTAAAACGAAATAAACAATTTCATTTCTGCACAGACATTTAGTTACACTAAATATTCCGAGAAACGCAGTCGACCCTATAAAAAGGTTCGACATGTCTGACCATACATACTACACAAAATATGTGTTTTGACACGAAATAAATTGGTGAGTTTTGTATCCTTTAATTTTCTTTACTTTAATTATTATTTTAATTTTAATTTTAATTCATTCATACAAATGTAAATATATTTCTTATCTTTCGTTGTATTAATTTTTTAGTTCTAATCACTTGAAAAAGACTTAATAATAAAAAAAGTCGAAATGTCGTAGTAAAAAATTGAAATTCATTAAAGGTCGCTAAACCAAGAAAAAGTCTATTATTTTAATATTATGACACGGCCAATAAAATAACTAAGAAATAAATTTTAATTCTTATTAACACTATATATATATATATATATATATATATATATATATATATATATATATATACAGGGTGTTTCTGAATTGATTCGAAAGATTTCAAAGGGTGATTCTTTAGCAAAAATTAAGGGGGGTCTTTCATATAACTTTTTGTTCAACACCCTTTTCCCTCCAAGTTACAGTCCTTTAAAATTAGGTAAAAAAATTTGTTTTTATTTAATATATCCACTTTGGAAAAATTTACAAGAATGAAATTTGGCAGATAACTGATGCTAATAAAATGGCAGTTCTTGAGTGTTTTTGTTACCCTAAAATGTAATCACAAGGGGCTGAAAAAAACAACCCCTATAATATTTTGCATTAGAACTTTTTAATGCGCCTATATTTTCCTATTTAAAAAATTGACTTAAAAAGACAGACTCAATCTGCAACTTTTTTATGTCTTGACTTTTTATCATAAAATTGTTAGTTTGATCACAAAAAAAATAAAATACTGCTCAGACTCTTTTCCCATAAATTCACAGAGAGGTTATTATTTATTTAAAAAAAATCAAGTAAGCTGCTGTCAAATGAAGTCATATGACAAATAGTTTTATTGTCCTGATTTTCTCTAATTTCTAGACAGTTTTATAAGGACTTCAAACATTTTTCACAACTAAATAAAACTTTATTGAAAGAATGGCATTTTTTTATTTAGTTAAAGAATATTGTAAATTAGAATAAGAAAGCTAAGAAATATATTTACATTTGTATGAATGAATTAAAATTAAAAATAAAATAATGAAATTAAAGTAAGGAAATTAAAGGATACAAAACTCACCAATTTATTTCGTGTCAAAGCACATATTTTGTGTAACATGTATGGCCAGACATGTCGAACCTTTTTATAAGGTCAACTGCCTTTCTGGGAATATTTCGTGTAACTAAATGTCTTTGTGCAGAAATGAAATTGTTTGTTTCGTTTTTAAAAATAGTTTGGTTAGAACATGTGTTTGGGAAAATACAGTATATTTACAATGGGAAAAAATTTTTTTGTGTGTTTGGGGTTGTCTTCTATTGTTTAATGAGCGGATAATAAAGTTTAGAAAGCCCATCAATCTCGTTTCGATCGTTGATTGTTTTGTTGTTTTTGAATATATGAGTTAAATTGATTTCTTCTCTTTGTATTGGCGATTTTCTATAAGGCTTTTGATATATTGGAGTTTCATCTTTTAATGTATCTGATGTTTAATTTCCGAAGTGAATGTTAAAGGTAATTCTTCACTATGACATAAATCTTGATATTCCAAACATAATTTTCAATTAAATTAATAATTGTGAATGAAAAAAAATTTTTCACCTCTATCCCAGTAAAGGTTGTTATCATAACATCATGTAAATACAATCGGAGCACATAGACGGTAGTCCTTCTCATACAGTAAGTATCGACATTTTATCCTATTTAAATTGTTACTTACTGTACGACAAAGTTGCAGAAAACTCTTAATTTTGACAGATAATCTTAATCAATAACGAGACGTAACCACTATTACAAAAAAAATGGATATTTTGAAAACTGTATACTGCACAGACTCGAAATACAGCAATCTGAACTGTTAAACTGACGCTTATTGATAAGTTTCCACGAAAAGTTTCTTAAAACAGAAAATGAAAAAAATTAATTATATAATGAATATTGAAAAAATAATTAATTTTAGTTTTATATATATCTTTTATCTATATAAAAGGCAACGTTCGTGTTTGTCCGAAATAGACTAAAAAAATATTGCGCCGATGTACTCGCATTATCCGGAGAAAGTTGAAAGCTATTAAAATCCTCGATCTGACCAGGAGAAAGAAAGTTAATGGTTTAATAATATAATGTAAATCGCAGTGGTACTATTATTTAAATGTAGATGGCGCCATGAGGCAGTACTTCCTACATTAAAATTCACATCGACAATTATATGTTGCATGCTCCTGCGTAAAAAAAGCCAAGATTTGTTTGCAAATTTGCCAAATGGAATTACCAAAAAATTGTATATTCAAAAGCACTGTAATGAACTTAAAGTTGAACAAAACAGTAATTACAATGTATGTAATCCAAAACACAAAAAGATAATGTAAATGTAAATATCTAATTTTGACTAAATACAATAATTGATATCAAACTTTCAATTGTGTTCACTAAATTATTATCTAAATCTAACAACACATTACTTATTGTACAATTTTAAACCGTCTAAGAAATTCTGCCCAGTCTGTATTTACAATAACATTGCCTAGAATAGATTTCCTCATTTTTTTAGAGGTAACTCTAATTTAATGGCCAATGATTGTGTTTGCTGTTTGTAGTACAAAGCTTTCCTTTAGAAATAAAATCGCACAGAAATAAAGACAGCTATTTAATTTAGAAGAATTCTCAGTTTTATTCGAACAAAACTCCGCTCTTTACAAAATTGTGCCGATCTCACATAAAAAGCGAGAAAAAGCATTTACGAGTCTTGCTACATTATGTTGAAATCTATCAATCAGGGGTGAATCGTGTCAGATCGTCACGAAGGATGACGTGTCAACATCTGGCCACACGGATTGACCACGGCGAGTGATGTGCTTCAATGTTCCATTACGGTGTTATTTTAACGAAGGGGGAACTGGCCGCCTGACATCTTTGAATATATGCTGGCGAAGTACCAGCACGATACATGAGAGCTTGTTTTCGAAACAGTATTGTGTAGTGTTTCTTTGGCCATTGATGGCCTTTTAAAAATGATTGACATGTGTATGGGAGAGAGCATTGTCTAGACGTGATTCGGTGGGCTCTGGGAATAAAATCCATTATCTCTTGCTCTAACTGCACTCTGCCCGGTGCATTCTTTAATTAATGTTGTCGGTATTGGGGTAAATATATTTAAAAGATACTATGTTAAAGCAGAAGTTTCTCATATTAATTTTGCTACTAGTAGTTAACAGAATACTAACATGCTTCAATCAGAAACTTATTTTGTTAGTTAAACTCTCAGTGGTAATATCCAAGAGAATCACGTAGATTTTAATCCTTTTTATTTACTTTGAAAATCGTAACAATGAGGTAATTTATATTTAAATAACTTATGTTTGTTTAATCATTCATTTTATTTCCAGAGAAGAAAAAATTTCATAACATGTTCCACTATAACTATAATCGCAACATTTATTGAGAATTTTTATATTTTGATAAATAGTTACACTGTGCAACAACCAAAATCGGAATGGGATTATTATTATTATTTTTATTATCCTAGAAAGTTGTGGTATTTTACTGTTTTTGGGGTCGAGGAATCCTTTTTTGATATTTATTTTTACATAAAGCTAATAGATGGCGCTGTCAAGCAAATTTTGCTATTTTTTCTAGATTTTCATAGAAAAAAACGATTTTCTTACTTTTTTTGAGGCTAAAAAATCAATTTTTGATGTTGGCTGTATTGTAAAATATATTTATAATAATATTACAAAGTACATTTTATTATTATCAGTACGTTATTATTAAAAAAATGGTTATTTATCTTAATAATATTTTTGTCTTTTTGGATCCGCTAAATCATAGTGATGATGATGTGAATTTCCATGTTTAAAGTACCAAACGCTCCAAAAGCAGTAGATTGTGTATCTGTGTATGGTTGTTATTCATCGTCAGTATCCTCTTCATCGGTGGTTCTCTTTAACCATTAACCACCAGCATAAATCTCCTAACATAGAATCTAGCAAAAAAAAAAACAAAAAAAAAACACTTCGCCGAGTCAGAGTTTCAGACTACGTAATAGTGGCGTACTGATAACAATAAAATGTACTTTGTAATATTATTATAAATATATTTTACAATACAGCCAACATCATAAATCGATATTTTAGCCTCAAAAACAGTAAAATACCACAACTTTCTAGGATAATAAAAATAAATAAGCATTATTTTATGAAATTTTTAATGATTTTCACTTGCTACACAGCCCTCCAAAATCACAAACTTCAAATGCGTGTAAAAAAGAAACGATAACTGAACTAAAAAAAACCCATGAGGGTTTTGTTATGGAGAGCGTCAACTTTCATTTTCTTTTGGTTTCATCCCATTCCGATTCCGAAAGTTCAATTTTGTGTCATTGTGTTATTTAATAATATAGAGATATATTGGCCAGTAACAAATGATAAAAGTTTTAAAGAGAAAACGGACGACTTTTTATCAATAATGCGTTGGCCCTCCCTATTTACTTATACACTCATTAAAGTGACGTGACATAAATTACGATAAATAATCAATGTCTTCTTGTGATATTATATGCAAGGGTGCCCCATGTACTTCAAGTCAGAGAGGCTCTTTCTTTGGTTTTAATAAAATATATTTAGTTTCATTGGGCGCCTTAATGATAATAAGAATTTATATGTTCAAATAAATAGAGTACGTGGAGTGATGCAATAATCTACGAGGGAAATTTTTATAAGGTGTCTTTGTGTCAATACATGAGAATGACGCCCGATCGCTGCAATGCGCATGCGCGTCTGCTCCCAACATGCCATGCGCGCGTTTAGAGGCCATTTGCAGCGGTATCGTCAGTCTGTGTGCTGAGCTGCAGAAGTTTATAATATTTAAGAAATTTGAGTCGCGCCCCGAGTGTTAGAGACTATCTGTAATTCGATTTTTGAGCTCAAGAAGTTGGACAGCAGCGGAAATTCACCGCCAGATTTGTGAATTTCGGTGATAGTGGTATCAGTGACAGTAAAGTTCGAAAGTAGATGAAAATGTTCAAGGACGGACGGGTTAACGTGTAGGATGAGCCATGCCCTGATCGACCTTCTTTGATTTCTGAAGATTTGGTTCGTGAAGTGGACAACAAAATTCGAGAAGCCGCCGACTATTTACGATTTCTTCTTCTTCTACTTACTTAAGATCTAGTTGATCTGTTAGTTCCGAGCCTGCCTCTGTAAAATTTCCGGAGATGTGGATTGCCTGCTGCCTCTCCATCTCTTTGGTGGTGTACCAGGTGGACGTTTTCCTACCGGTCTACCTTCTAATGCGACGCGATGTAGTCCGTCGTCATCTTTTTTACGTGGTTACACCACTCTCTTCCCCTCTGCCTTCCCATCTCACTATATCTTGTACATGACAATGCTGTCTGACGTCAATATTTATTATGCGATCTCTTCTTGTTTTCCCGACATCCTTCTTAACACTGACATTTCTGGGACACGCAGCATACTCTTGGTTTCACATACGTCGTTATCGGCCTTACGCATGTCTTATATATTTTAATCTTACTCTCCCTGCGCATATAACGGTTGGCCCATATAGTTTCCCTTAGAAAGCCCAATATTATAGCTGATTTGTTAATATGGCTCTTTAAGTCCTTTGCCCTGACATGAGCACTAGAAAAGTCTATGCCAACAGGTTTCAAGGCCAGTTTTATATGCCGCTGTTTGGGAAAAACTAAATTGTATTGTTGGTGGGTTCTAACACTGACTTCTGACGATTATAAAACAAAAAGATTAGGTGTGCTTTATCGGTTTTGACTCGATATGACCAGGAAGGAGCTTAATTTTTGGACCACGTCGTCACAGGAGATGAGACTTGGGTGTCTAACATGAGTTCTGAGTCCAAGTAACATGCAATGGAATGGCGACACATATCGTCACTAACCAGAGTGAAAGCCAAAATAGACACTTTCAGCTCGAAAGATTATGGCAACTATTTTTGGGTAGGAAAGTGAATTTTATGCCGAAAGTTACAACAATTCTAATGCGTTGTGAAACGTTGAAAAACTCCGGCGTGTCGTACAAAACAAGCGGCGTAGCCTACTGTCTTCCATTGTGATCTTGATCCATAACAATGCAAGACTGTATCTTTCTGCACAAACACAAGATCTAATCAGTTCTTTTGAATGGGAATAACATCCACTTTACAGTTCAGACCTTGCACCCCCCGGGGTACAAATTAGAATCCCGATTCTAATTTGTATCGGTACTTTAAGGAGTTCCGTAATGGCTAAAGTTTCGGCGACGACAAAGAAGTAAAAAAAAATTGTAGTCATGGATTGGACTTCTTCACAAGCGGCAGATTTCTTTGACATTGGAATTCAAAAACATGTTCAACGGTATGATAAATTTTTGAATCAAAACATAAATTATGCAGAAAAGTAGATGAACATCTGTAAACTATGGAAAGATAAGCAATATATACCGATGGATTCGAGAAGTAGGAAATTTAAAGCGGGACGGAGCAAAGCGAGTTATATCCTCACCAATGCTACAGTAGACATTAAGCGGTGACACTGACTGTCGCCGCTAAACGTCTACTGTAGCATTGGTGACGATTATAAAACAAAAAAATTAGGTGTTCTTTATCGTTTTTGACTCGATATGACCAGGAAGCAGCTTAATTTTTGGACCACGTCGTCACAGGAGATGAGACTTGGGTGTCTAACATGAGTTCTGAGTCTAAGCAACAGTCACTGGAACGGCGACATACATCGTCGCCAACCAGAGTGATAGCCAAAATAGACACTTTCAGCACGAAAAATTATGGCAACTATATTTTTGTGTAAGAAAGTAAATTTTATGCCGAGAGGTACAACAATGGATTCTAATATGTTGTGAGAAAAAGTGGCGTAGCCTACTGACTTCCTCGACAGCTAAAGGTTCGGCGACGATGAAGAAGTGAAAACTGTTGTCATGAATTGCGCTTCCTCACAAGCGGCAGATTTCTTTGACATTGGAAGTCAAAAACGTGTTCAACGGTATGACAAATGTTTGAATAAAAATAGAAATAATGTAGAAAAGTAGATGTTTGGGAACCATTATTCTACACCAATAATGATAAATAAATATCTCTGGAACTCGTACAATTAATGATAAGGTCCACATGCTTGGACTTTAGGCATCAAAGGAATTTACAAAAATTTAATCAATTGTTGTATTTCAGTAGTGCATCAATTGTTGTATTTCAGCAGTGCATCATTAAAAAAAATTGACAAAAAATGTCCACCTGTACCAGATGTTGCTAGTTTATATCACTGAACATACAACAAATTTTGCCTAAAGTCGCTGTCGTATCCCTTCAACGACCTTAAAGTATAGAAATTATAATACATAATACGATCATTTGTGATCGTATTTATAACTCCGTACGAAATTTTATCTCATTTCAAAATGGATTCTTGACTAAACTACAAATATATGTTGTTTCAAACATGTTTCAGAAATTCTAGATAAATAGGGTCAAGTTGTAGAAATCTACATACTTCTAGCAGGATTTTCATCTGTTTGACCATTATATTCTTGTTAAGAATGAAAAAAGTATTTTTTGTTACTTTATTGTTTCTTCAATAAATATTGTGATAATTTTAAATAATATATAGAGCCTTTAGTGTCTAATATTACTTTATTTTTATATATAATTTATATATAATATTTCGATATTAATTTAAACTAATTCATATTTACATTTTTTTATCAGTCTGCTCTTTCTTCATCTTTCGCCTTTCGGTGTCAAGGAGCTAAATGCACGAAGCTGCAATACATTTTTTTTGTTGGTTAGCCGTCTAGCAAATAACCATTGTTGGGTATGTTTAACTATGTCAATCACAATACTATTATGTTAACTACACCGCCGTATTGTCATTCAGTGTATTCATGTATGTTTCTTTATAAAGTATATTTCTTGTGATTGGGTATTATTATTATTTTTATTATCCGAATTGAAAAAGGTTATGAGCTTGAAAGTTCACGCTGGAAGTCCCAAGTGTATTTTTTTAAATTTCTTTTATTAAATTTTAAAATGGCTTCGAATGCGTATTTAATATCAACAATAATAATAACTTATATTATATCTGCAAAACATTTGAAATACATAAAATTTGAAGTGCATTTAATAGTTTCTAAATTCTTGTTATAAAAATAAACGGATGCTATAAATGCTGTAAAATTTAATAGCTTAGTTCATTAAGTTTCATAACTGCCATTATACCCCAAAGTAAAACTGTAGTAGATAATTGCATTGCTGCTATAAAAATGTGAAAACAATTTCGTAACGGCCACATAGAAAAGCAACATTTTATAATCTAATAAGATAATCCCAACACCAATTTCCTACATGCAAATGGGTACTCCCTATGTATCTACCAGGCATTATCATCGCTGATAGATATTACAAACATACGTGCGAGTGATAATCCGATGTTATGTGCACTGAAAAAGTGCACATTAAATGTAGTCACGGGAATTGAATATTCACGACATGCAAATTGAATTGCGAAATAATGGGATTTGTATAAACATTAAAAACTAGCGTACTGTATATAATCAATGCTTTATCTATGCTTTATATATATGATAGATTCAATTAGTTGGCAAATCTACCATAACATATTAAGGTCAAGAAATAATTATCTTTATATATATATATTTATATATATATATATATATATATATATATATATATATATATATATATATATTAAAAATAATAGACTTTTTATTGGTTTAGCGACCTTTTATTGAATTTTGATGTTTTATTCTACGACGTTTCGACTTTTATTATTATTCAGTCTTTTTCAAGTAACTAGAAACAAGAATTAATACAATGAAATCATGAGAACTGTGTTTGCTTTTGTGAGACTGAATTAACAATTAAAACTAAAATTAGATTAAAGACTGAATTGTCAATTAAATTAACAATTAAAAGTTAAAATTTAAAATTATATATACTTATATATATATATATATATATATATATATATATATATATATATATATATATATAAGTGATTAGATAATTTCTTAGCCGTTCATTAAATATAACATTTGATAAATTATTGGAGGTTTTCGGCTTTTAGATGAAATATTTACAAATATCAAGTTAGTATGTATGTAATTGCAAAGTAAGGGGGGATGTAAACATTGCTGTCTACAAATTACAAAGCAAATCACACGAAATTTGTAATTGAAAAAATGTATATGTTGAGACGCGAACCCAAGTCTACAGCTTTCCGGGCTGTCGTCATTACCACTAGACCACAATAGACCCAGGTTCAAGTTATTCAGAAATGCATTATAAAGTAACAGTGTTGATGAATCAGATGTCAGTTATTGAATGTAGATGTCAAGTTGAAGACATCTACATTCTACAAAACAGACATCTGCTTTCAGCAACTGACATTTGCTTTCACTAACTGACATCTGCTATCAAGACTGACATGAGCTTTCAAAACTGACTTCTGTCTTCAACTTGACATCTACATTCAATAACTGACATCTGATTCATCAACACTGTTACTTTATAATGCATTTCTGAATAACTTGAACCTGGGTCTATTGTGGTCTAGTAAGTTTTGGTGTTGAATCCTTGTTCACCAAAGTCCCCCTACCTGACACCATACAAATAATTTTGTAGAAACTTGCTTAACCTCTACCTATTTAATTCCGTGACTGTTACTATGAACAAGTGTCTGGTGCGGCCATAGGGATCTCCCTGTCGTCGCTAACATCTTTATGGAGGCCTTTGAACAACTAACAGTTTTCAATATTTCTATAATAAAGATGACTTGGGGATAAATAACTTTCCTGGTGCAATTTTTGTTGGTGCCAATGCTTACCCATTGCAAAATATTTACAAACCAGTTTTAAATCCACTAATACAGGCAGAAAGATATAACTTTTCTCAGATTAGGGAGATTAATATTTTTTGTTTCTTAGCATTTCCACTATCGTTATTATTATATAGGTCACACTGTACTACATTAAATATTTTTTAATAACGGTGGTGTAATAAAATGTAAAAACAAATTCTTTTACGTGCATATTTAATAAAACTTCATTGACAAATCAAAACAATTCAAACCTGCTAATCAATGGGAGATCATTTAATTACAATTTCAATTGAATTCCTACAGAATATTCTATTATTTTTATGAATGTTGGAAGCTTTAGGATCAATCTAATTTCAAATAGTCATTGATAAAAACTGCTCAATAAAATATATGAATGCCTCTTAACCAGCTAAGCTAATAACAAAAATTCAAATTCTACATATATTAACCCATTTAGTGATTTATGTTTATTTCTTAAAAATTACATTTTTTAAGTAGCCTCCATGAAAATTAACACAGTCTTGCAGTCTAACTTGGAAGTGCATCATATCTCAAAGTAATAGCCCAGTTTCAATTGCTATAATTTCAATATGGATGTTTTCTTTTAATTGCATGATGGTGCGGGTCTATTGCAATATGTGATGTGTAACTGGAAAGCTCATATAGAGACTTTATGCAAAAGACTTAGGCCTATATGTCTTGGCTTAAGTAGACTAAGATATGAGTTTGATTTCTCGGTACTTAAGATGTACTATTTTGCCTATTTTTCATTCGGTTATGACGTATGGCGTACTAACATGGATATCATCTACGGATGTGACACGAGTTTTCAAACTTCAAAACCGAGAATACTGACACGGAATTCTGGTAGAACTAGCTGTAGGGATTTGTTTCCTAAATTGGGAATTATGAGTCTACCGTTTGTCTATATTTCGCATGCTAAACAGAACTTTGATAGGTTGTTAAGGTTGAACAAGAGTAACTATCACACTCGAAATGTATATACATTGGAAATTTCAAAACATAGATTTAGTTTTAGTGAGAAGAATAATAAATAAAGTACCAGACAGTTACAAACTAATGCCATATACGAGATTCAAAAATACGACTAAAGAATCCTTAATTTAAAGGGTCTACTACTCAATAACATAATTTTTGGATAATATTTTGTGATTACATATTGTGTTAACATATTGTTATGTATTTGTTATGCATTTCTAACTAAAACTAAATTTTTGCATTAGTAGGTACACCGTTTTAGAACATGTGTTTATTTCTTGACGAGTAGAAGGAATGTTGGCTGTGTCAATAATTTGCGTTAGTTTAATGGTTTAACTGTTCTCGGACATGTGTTTTTTATTTTTGTAATATTTATATCGTCATTATAAGAGGGGTGTTTCTATAATGCGCTGGCAAATTGCTAATAGGTTATTTAAATATATTCTGTTATTCATGAAATTTGTGTTTTTTTGTATGTGGATGCTTTCTAATATATTTCTTGCATTGCTGCTTTTTTTTCAGATGTAATTATTGCGGTTTTATCGAAAGTGCTTTGATTGTTTTATAAGGGCTGTACTATTGCTTGAAAATGTGTGTCCATTTAAACGTTCTTGTAGATATTATGTTGCTTGGCTGATGTATACGCCTTCGCAGTCGTTGCATGAAATTTCATAGATAACGTGCTTTCTTTAACGCAAGTATTTTGTCTTTTGATTTTGAGTGTAGGTTGTTGAGATTATTGAAGTTTTCGCGAGCTAATTTTATGTTGTATGGTGTTCAGATTGTGTCTATTTTTTGACAGGTTGTTTATATATGGTACTGGGACATATTTATAAGTAGTTTGAGGGTTGTTTTCCTTGTTATTTTACGTATTTTTTTCTTACGGAATTGACCTTTCCCTTGCTCCACTACGAGTATAGAGTACACGAATAAATTATTATTAATATAATTTACTTTTCAAATAACCCTATAGAAAGTAGCCAGGTGCTGTCAGATCTGGGAAACGCGGAGGCCACTATTATGTTTCCGAATTCTGAAAATATGCGTCTAGGAAACAGGGATCGCAGACAGTTCATTATTTCAAGAGCAGTGTGTGTTGTGACACCATTCTGCTGGAACCATAACTCGCCATTCTCCATCCCGGGCGGTTTCAGCATTGTCAGCATTTCTTGGTATCGCTATGCATTGATGCGTCACAGACTGCCCATGTTCTTCAAAAAGGTATGGGCCGATGATACCCATGGCAGAAACGCAACAGCATACTGTTAACTTTGTACTAAGTAATGACTTTGCGTGCACTTGTACAGGTTGTCTCCCTCCAGTATCGGAAATTGTTTATTATCCATTCCAGACAGATGAATGTGGGCCTCATACGACATAATTAATTTGTTGAGAACGCCTGCATCTGCATTCAACATTTGAAGAATTTCCTAGAAAGTTACAACCGAGAATTACACGATTCACAATTTGAATTTTGTAAGCGTGAAATTTTATGTCCCCGTGGAGGATACACCGAACGCTTGTCCGTGGTAGTTTCAATGCAACCGCCCGCCACCTTGCAGAACGACTTGGACTTCTGAGCACTGTTTCCCTAACTATATCGATGTTCATCAGCGTGCGGACTGTCTGCGCACGAACTATCAACAAACTCTTCACGAACAGTGCCTTCCTCGTTAAATTTACGGGTCCACTTCAATACATAAGATATTACGTGCAGGTGTCCTTCCATACCGTGGAACATTACATTCAATTGTAAATCGTCCTTGGACATCTGCGATCAATTTCGACTCATTAAATGCAGTCACTACTAAAACGCGTTCTGCCACCATCAAGGTCGCCATGATGTCGTACAGTACACTGAAAATCAAGAATGCATGTTACGAAGGTTACAAGGCAACCAGTATGTTTGCCCCGGAGAATATCGGCTGAAACAGCAGCGTTCTAAAAACCACCATATCCCATTGAGTGACCTTGTATATCAATTAAAATAAAGATTCATGCTAGCGTTAAAATAATATAACGCTTCATTAAAGCTAAGCAAGCAATCCAGGAAAATTCTTCAAAACGAAAAAAAGAACATATGCTCACACACTAATGGGTTAAACTTCCCTCCATTAAACCGTTTTTAATGTGTGATTGGTTTATTATTTTGCGGCCTTCGCACAATAATATCATTTATTGTTGGAAATGTTCCATTCACTCTGGGGATAATTACCGGCATAACTAACCTTCTCAAACGATAATTGCCGAGTACACCCTCATTACATTTAGCGTTCTACCCACTTTTATATGTAAATTAGATGGCGAAAACTGGGTAATATACAATTTTAATTATGTTCTATGTCACGGAACAAACAATCGAGAAATGTTGGAAAATATGAAATGATCATTTGTACAGGCTATTATATCAGAGTTTATAAATTTCGGGCTAAGTTTTGCGAACTGGTATTCTGCTAGCAAGTAATTAATGTCACATAAAAGATGGTGTTTAATAATGGTCGTTGTGCGTGTTCCGTTCTAGATTTTGTCAAAACTTACGTTAAACAGAACTTTTATTATGTATGTGCTAAATTATATTTATATTTTTGCAAGTCGTTTTACTCCAATTAATTTAGAATAAATTTTAGTTTTATGCTATCACTTAATTACTAAAATAATATACCTCTAATTACCGATCGTTTGTGTTACAGGGCACATCAGTGACACGCACGTAAGTTTATTTTATTTTACATTAATTTGTCGACAATTATAGAGCAATTTTAATGTATTTATTACAACGATTAATTCAACAATAATCTGTTTTTGTTTGAAAATGCATTACGGCTGTTTGATACCCAAAATCGCCTTGAAATGGTCGTCTGCTCAGAAATTTTGTTAAATAGAGTCATAAATAATAGTTAAAAAGGTTAATTCGAGTAATATCCCACCAGCGGCTCGTCCTCGCGCGTATATATATTTTGTCAGTAGCCGCCGGACAACATTGAGCGCACTTCGCTCGTTTAGAGTAATAAATTACTACTGATAAAAACCAAAACGCACCGAAACCTATATTAATAAATAATAAGATATAAATTTATGTAAAGTAGTGGAACACTTACAGTTTTAAACGTCTTCCGTCTCGTCACAGACTGGGTAATATCGGTTAAATATCAGATGTGTTTCCACAGTAATTTCTGCAAATCGAGTGCGTTGCGGAGAAAAAAATGAGCTTATATGAAGAAAACGGGCGTTCTACATCTACTGGTGTTGTATCTTCATAATTAAAATAATCTTTAAAACAACTTAACGGTCTATCGACGCATCTTCACAAGTCTGTCTTAATGTGGCAAAATCTATATCTTTCTCTAAAATATCTTCAAACCATTCTAGAACACACACATTTTTTGCTGTAACGTGCTGAAGAAATCGGCCCCTATTCAATTTTAGACGTTTATTAAGAATTTTTGAACGGACCTGTATTTCCTAAGATTCTCGTATATAAATTATAATTTCGACCGTTAAAATTTTTGTTAATATTTTATTTGTCGGATATTTATCCTAGGGTTAGTTAAAATTAGAAATTTCATCGTAGTCACTTTTCTGAATGAATTTGATTAAAAATTTGCGATGTATTTCACGTTGAGGTAAGCAACTTTGTTTTCTTTATAGGTTTGGTTTAATATATCGTTCATATAATATATCGTTCGTTCATCGGCGTTAGAGTTCTTAATAAATATGATTGAGTTAGCAAATCGTGACAGTTAATTTGTTAGTTGAATTAAATTATAAAGATTTTGGGCGAATCTCTATCTTAAAATTATTAGAATATTTTACGATTTTGTCTGTAGCGAATTCCATTAGAATTGTCCTTAGTATTGTCATTTAAGATCTCCTTGGTTAGTGTAGCAGCAGAGTCATCCCGTGTTGATTCTTCTAAACTATAGTTTTCGATTAATAATTCTTAATTAAGATCGTAATTAATTAATATTCTTTGTCAGTTAGATTCCCAATTTTATCGTCTTAATTTTGATGTAGAGAAATAATTTTCTAAATATATACTTCGTCATTAATTTCTTCTCCACAGTAACTTCACCTGTCGGTTAATTTTGTAAGAACTACTTACCTTTTCGTATCTAAGCATCCAGTAGGCGAATTCTGGCTCTTTTCGTGTCGACATTTTATCCAGAAGACGTTGTACTAAAGACGTATAGTGCGATTATCAATGACTTCTTATAAGTAATTTTATTTACTTCGCTATGCGGCTTTTAGTCATTATAATTAATTTATACGTCTGAAGTTCCTTTGAGTTACGGAAAGGCCATTTTTGTTGTTTTTCACGAAATTGGTGTTCGTATGAAGCACGTGGTTAGAGGTTATTCCTATCTTAATTAGGTGAGTTTTTTATGATGTCCCTGTTAGGGTATTATTTCTCTTTTATATTTTATTTCGTTACGTACGCTTTTTTGTACTTTTGGATTTTAACAGTGTGCTAGTACATGGGCGTTTGCTAGTACGATGTTGTTTGCGAGTCCATGGTCGTTTCTAGTATTTGATCGCTTACCAGCACTATAGCCTTGATGATTCCTCGATACTCCTATTTATTGGTTTTCACTAATTCGACTGCATTCGATATGCTTTATTTCAAGATACTCAACATCTTGACGTAACATTTTACAGTGACACTTTTAAAATATCATTATTTCTTGCGATTATAACAAGATTTTGTTTTGTTCAAGGAAAGTGGCCTGAGTTAACTGGATATCAGTACCCCCTCGTAATATAAACATGAGGAAAGATTTCATGCACAAAAAAAGTTAATATTAATTATTCTTTTAATACTATGGAATTTACACATAGCTTTACATCTATAACGGAATTTATTATAATTAATTGAGAAGTATTTTAGTTTTTATTTCAGTAAAATGTTCAATAATGCACATACTTTTACATGGAATTATGTACATAAAATTTATTTTATTTATATTCCTTGAACGCGATTCAAGAAAGTTCAACGAAATGTCTACAATAAAATACTTTTATTTCTTATACGAAGTAGAGAATGCAGTTCTAAGTATTTTTAATACCTTCTTCACTATTTTAGTGGAAAAGTTTAGAAATATTTTGAAAGCGAACAGGCGTTGAAACTACCCGAGCGGTCGCATTTTATTAACAGATGTAATATGTATTTCAAATGTAAAATGTTAGTCACCGCAGTAATAAACACTTAAAACTCTACAAACGATTTTATTGTATGACTTCGGACAAGTTTACTATGTTTTTATGATAATGTTGAAACTTTAAGTCCTGTTTCAGAAATAAATTATACAATGTACACTCCGGTAACATAAAATAAGTCAACATATTTCTTTGTTTTATGTAGGAATAAGTTAAAGTTTTTTTCATATAACGTTTCTTTTTGATATTTATCATAATAACAATAATAATAATAATAATTCTGAATAACTAAATCGAGAAAATAGGAAACGGTTATCCAGTGGGACCAATTCTGTAAGGGTCAACGTTAAAATAAACGTCTGTTAAATTTTAACATTTACCGGGCATGTTAAAAATAAACAGGGTAAATCGGATTCACTACAATAAAATTAAACCCTTCCGTCATATTTGCTTGATTTAACGGACCGCGTTAAAAATTACGAAGTTTACCGATCCTAGTGTTCATTTAGTGTTCATTTAGGCCTATGTAACCTTGTGTTCCATGGCGTAAAGAAATTCATAACGTAAACGTAAGTGTAGGTTTTCACGTTCGTTTTTTAAATGTAAATCTAGGTTTCCGGGTTGGAACCGTGTCAAGTTAGGCGTAATTGCCAACGTTTCGTCCATGGTACAAGGGACATCTTCCGGACTGTACGTCAATGTTCATTCTTCAAGCTACTGCAAATAGACGAGCATCTACTTACAGCCCTGAAGATAGCCTTTGAAACAGTGGACGAAACGAATAACCAAAATCTAGATCCGTGTTTGCAATACATTTGTATGTAAAAATTTTATAATTTATGTACATATATGGTATATATAAATGGTATATATATATGGTATCACTACTTGAAGTAAAGGTGAGATGTATTTATTAAAAATTGAATAAATTTATAACAAAATGTGAAATTACAGTAAAAATGGCAAAGCGTGATCGTGCATAAAAAAAAAAAACAGAATACCGTTTCTCAACCTGGGGTTCTGAGACTAAATTTCCATATTCATTTCGACGAGCAAGCCTGCAGTTGTAGCGCTTTGTCAGCAAATATTTCGATGAGCTAGTCGTGAATCTCAACTGGTAACTTAGCAGCGGCAACGACGTTTCCAATACTCAAACGCATCTATATGCATGTTCAAACATGCTCTCACACCGAGTATTATAGAAGACCAAATTACAAAGATTCTTCGACGAAGTCTCCAATATATCGTGTGTGTCACACATTGATAGGTGGCCACACATAGTGAATTTGATGGCAAACACACTAATCTCTGTGTTTGTTTATTGCATTATTAATGCTATTAATAACAAGAGAGATTCATTCGAATAATATCGCACCGGCGGCTCTTTCTTGCGCGTATATATATTTCGTTAGTCACCGGCGGACAACGATGAGTGCACTTCGCTGGTTTAGAGTATTAAATTATTACTGTTAAAAACCGAGGCGCATTGAAACCTACATAAATAAATAACAAGGTATAAATTTATGAAAAGTGGTGGAACGTTTAGCGTTTTAAACCACTTCCGCTAAGTCACAAACTGAGTGAAATCGTTTAAATATTTACAATATCAGATGTGTTTGCATAATTATTTCCGCAATCCCAATGCAATGCGGAGACAAAATATGATTATTTGCAGAAAACGAGCGTTCTACACCTATAGATGTTATATTTCCTCAAGTTGGAACTTGTAAATTGCTCATATATGTGGACGTCCTACATGCATGTGTATCAACGCAACACAAAAATAATGGGAATAGTCGCATACATTTTTTATACTGTCGGTATTTTCTTAATGTATAAAATTAGTGCAATGTGATTATATAGTATTAAATAATTTTTTACATTTATAATTACAGTTAAAATAAAATTAGTAATTGTAAGGCTTACTGTTATTATTCCTTTGGGTGGGGGATGACGACATATTAGTTTTATTTACTATTTTTGGGGTCACAGAGCTAAG
This sequence comes from Melolontha melolontha, assembly GCA_935421215.2. Taxonomy (NCBI): domain Eukaryota; kingdom Metazoa; phylum Arthropoda; class Insecta; order Coleoptera; family Scarabaeidae; genus Melolontha; species Melolontha melolontha. The sequence goes on along the minus strand of OW285237.1, from coordinate 65,422,828 downwards.
AAGGTTGAGAATCGCTGAAATAGAGGAACTGGTGTTTTCTAGAGAAAAAAAAAAAGATTAATATATGGAGGAAATTTTCCTGAATGGCAGCAATTGCAAGAAGTTTTAACCAATATGGATGAACCAAAGCAGTGGAAAACTGGAAGTGATCGTATAGGTATTTTTATGAAGGTGTATACGAGGTGCATTCAAGTTCTAAGGCCTCAGATTTACTAACTACTCACCCGAAAACTATGAAACTGGTGTTACTTCTCGACGTAATTTCCCTGCAGACGTACACATTTTTCACAACGTCGACGCCATGATTCCATGGCCGCGGCGAAGGCTTCTTTAGGAGTCTGTTTCGACCACTGGAAAATCGCTGAAGCAATAGCAGCACGGCTGGTGAATGTGCGGCCACGGACAGTGTCTTTCATTGTTGGAAACAGCCAAAAGTCACTAGGAGCCAGGTCAGGTGAGTAGAGAGCATGAGAAATCACTTCAAAGTTGTTTTCACGAAGAAACTGTTGCGTAACGTTAGCTCGATGTGCGGGTGCGTTATCTTGGTGAAACAGCACACGCGCAGCCTTTCCCGCACGTTTTTGTTGCAGTGCGGGAAGGAACTTGTTCTTCAAAACATTTTTGTAGGATGCACCTGTCACCGTAGTGCCCTTTGGAACACAATGGGTAAGGATTACGCCCTCACTGTCCCAGAACATGGACACCATCATTTTTTCAGCACTGGCGGTTACCCGAATTTTTTTTGGTGGCGGTGAATCTGTGTGCTTCCATTGAGCTGACTGGCGCTTTGTTTCTGGATTGAAAAATGGCATCCACGTCTCATCCATTGTCAGAATCGACGAAAAGAAAGTCCTATTCATGCCTTGGTTGCGCGTCAACATTGCTTGGCAACATGCCACACGAGCAGCCTCGTAGTCATCCGTCAGCATTCGTGGCACCCACCTGGAGGACACTTTTCGCATTTTCAGGTCGTCATGCAAGATTGTGAGCACAGAACCCACGGAAATGCTAACACTGAAGGCGATCTGTTCAACTGTCATTCGGCGATCCCCCAAAACAAGTCTCTCCACTTTCTCGATCATGTCGTCAGAACGGCTTGTGCGAGCCCGAGGTTGTTTCGGTTTGTTGTCACACGATGTTCTGCCTTCATTAAACTGTCGCACCCACGAACGCACTTTCGACACATCCATAACTCCATCACCACATGTCTCCTTCAACTGTCGATGCATTTCAATTGGTGTCACACCACGCAAATTCAGAAAACGAATGATTGCACGCTGTTCAAGTAAGGAAAATGTATCGATTTTAAGTATCTAAAACAGTTCTCATTCTCGACGCTGCCGCTACAATTCCATCTGCCGTACAGTGCTGCCATCTCTGTGACGTATTGACAACGAACGCATGCTCATTTTAAAACAATGCACATGCTTCTATCTCTTTCCAGTCTGAAGAAAAAATATCGGAGGCCTTAGAACTTGAACGCACCTCGTATATAATATTAGCTATATATTTTTCAGGTTTTTAGTGACCTTAACAACAAATTGTAAAAGGAAAACAAGCAGATTTAGAAACAACTGGTGGGGTGCCCTTCTGATGTTAAACCAAATCTCTGGCATAGAGAATTGGATACTGCAATTTATTACTAAAACAATGATTGAAGGCTTGAAAACAGTAGTGGAATCAGGTCTATTACTCGATATCCCTGAAGAAGCAAACTTGCGTTAAACACTGTGGAATTTATGGTTACACTAGAAAGTATAGAGTCCACATCTACAACTAGAACCAGTACCTAAAAAAAGAACGTCTAGGCTAACGCCGCCATGTTCTTCAGATATTGGACATTTGGTTAGAAATAATAATTTAGCAAATAGTAAAATATTGGTTTATTTTTTAAACGTCTTCTGATAATATTAAAGGGCACTCCCATACTGCCTTTAAAGTTATTCATTTAACAGGGTATTTCAAAGGGCACTCTTAAAATTATTAAACAGACTCGTAACATACAGACGTACGTTAAAATTTACGTTAATTTATAACGGAGCGTTTATTTTAACAGTAACGGTGACAGAATCGATCCCACTATGTGACTGATAAAATTAGAAATATGCTTAATTTGAGTCCATAAAATTCAAGTGGAAAATTTGCATATTTGCAATAAATTCTGGATTTAAATCAAAGTACTGGTTTATTGTGTGTTCTAATTTATTATGTGATTCATTTGCATACGTTTATTATACAGAAAGTTTCAAAAATAAAGCAACAATACTCTATTTGTAAGTCAATTAAATTATTAATGAAAAGCTGAGGATGTTTTGCCAAATATCGCTGGGGGTGGTATAACTGGGTGGTATAACTGGGGGGGGGGGGTATAACTGGGGGTGATTGTTGTGGGCGGCTTAGCTGTCTTGGCATTTCAGCCCAGACATATTCAATACATTTCTGATCTGAAGAATAAGCTGGCCAATTCATTCCGTCAATACCATTACGTTTGATGCGGTCGTTGACAATTCTGGCGCGGTGCGGTTGAGCACTATAGTCGATTACAAAATTGTCGCCGATAGGAGCTGGAAATGCTACAATTGATTCCATAAAGTAGCGATACCTTACCACTGCCATGACCTTGTGAATTAGACCAACCACATCTGTGTGCCCATCAAAACGAATGCCTCCCCAAACGCACACTGATCCACAAAGTTGTTCACGTCATGAAATGTCTAATATATCATTACACTTGCTCTTTACATAACAAAACTCGATCATCGAAATTATAAAGGCGAAATCTGGACTCATCAGTGAAAAGAGAGCATGTATGCAGATTCCAATTGACATGTTGAACAGCCTAAGGATTTCTTTGCCATCGCTGCTTCCTTCTTAACTGTGGATAATTAGCAGCATTTCATGCCTTCAGATTGCAAATATGCAACCTATTCCTTACTGTTTGATCAAAAATAATTCTACCTACAGCTTACCCGAATGAATTATTAATTGGAGATACTGTGGAGATAAGGTTCCTTCGTACAGGCTCAAGATCGTCTGATAGGTCTATCAGACGATCTTGAGCCGTGATTGTAGCTCTTTCACTTCCGCCAATTCCACAACCTACTAACCTAACTTTGAGACACTTATTACCAGATAACTTATTGTTGGATTATACCTTCGCTTAATCAATGCACTAATTCTTTTAATTAAACGGTTTCTAAACACATGTTAAAGAAACTAAACTTAAGTCACAAATAATAGTGGACAATAGAATATATATTAGAATATACCAAGGTCTGCGAACGGTGGCGAATCGATAATTTCCGGTCTTCAGCCACATTAAGACTCACAGCAGCAATATTCTTGGCTGAACTTTTTTTTATGGTAATTATTGCTGTTAGCGGATTAAAAAAGGGTGTGTGCAATAACTGCTAGAAAGCATGGTACCCTTCGTAAATTTTGAGCGTCTTACTGCGAAGCAATTAGACATAATTAGGCATAGGCTTTCTTTGTCCGATAAACTGGATAAATATATTTCGCTATGAGGAAGACAGACAACCGAGCAAACAACGGAGTCAGAAAAACAGGCCAACATCGCTTGACTGGACATTTGGCTATAAGAAGAACGTATCAGGTCTGGTCCAACAATCTCCGTCGCACACATACAGCCGATAGAGGTACTCTACAAAGATTAATTTTTTTTGTGAAATTTAAAATCTTCGTCGAGTTTTATCTTTTTTTTTGTATTCGGCTATTAATAACGAATGGCATTGTTTGATGTCAATTACATCGGCATATAATCTACATTTATATACGTATATATGTATATTTGGAACTTCGTAAATTATTCCGTAATTTCATATAATTTATTAAAAGAATTTATTTGATTATTATACAATTTCAAAATTAATTATCGTACATAAATTGTTATAGAATTTATTTTTAGAATAATTGTGTATTTAAATAAATGATTATTTTAGTTGATTTCATACATGTGAGTAATTTCCGGCAACTTTGTAAAACATCCTGGATATATATATGGCATTGTTTTATCATCACGCAACCATAGGCGTGCGAGAAGATTTTGATATATTGTAATTTCTGTTAACGTTAATACTTTTTTGATACCATTTTACTATTGCTTAGGTAACATAATGTGCAATTTTTTGTATAAGGTCCGGCTACAGATCCGAAGTAGAACTCAAATTTTGATTCTAGGTATTAGGTCATTGGTAATTGCTTGATTAACCAAATTTTCATACTGAACGTGCGCACATGGATTACCCTATCTCCAATGCTTCCAATTTCTTCAAATTTGTTCAATACGTTGCAAATTTTTCGCTCAATAGGACAATCAAGTTATCCATAATCTTCCCGTAAACATAGATACATGATTCGTACAGAACTGTTATTGCTGTAGAACAATTGAAAAGTTTTAACGTGTTGAGCGGTGGTTAAACGATCCATTTCGTAACTGTATTGTTTCAAACTATCATTTGTTGTGATAAACACATTAACGACAACTGTCTAATTTACAGTGTGGCCAATATGGCAAACTCGTATTGAATCATCATTGTATTGCGAAAACCGATTTTCCTTATCCTTACAGATTTACATACATTATTCTCTAAACACTTTTAAAACTAAGCACTACATATCTAAAAAAGGAACATTTTAAAACAAACCTAATCGAAGGAAGTTACTATACACTATTACTATTTATAGAAAACTGAAAATAGTTCGTGGAGGAAATTAATTCATTTCTTATTTCACCGTGAAATATTTACACATAAAAGCGTGAGTCATGTTCCTTAAACGTTTATTGAAGGCAACTCTAATGTTTTTCATTTACGTTGACTGACAATAAGAACAGATAACAGAGACTACAGGTGTAAAGTGTGAGTTAGCACTTTAGCAGCATTAACGAGGTTTCTTTGTGTCTCTATTAGTCTATATTACTCCACACACAATTTCATTATGTATATTATTAGAACAACTTGTAAATTATAATGTATGCAAGTTATCAGATATCTATCGACTTAATATTAATAATGATATTAATAGAGTGTATTGTGCTCGAATTCTAAAGCCTATCGATTGATACACATATGAGTAACATGCATATATTGTACATATACTGATATATGCATGTACTATATATTTATGTATGCAAGTTTTAAGACTATTACAGGAGGTTTTAAGGTTTCTGAAGCGGCTTCAGTGAGTGTATACAACATTAAATACATGTGACAGTTCGAAAAATCAATCTGCGCTTATAGTATAACAAATATGTGTAATGAAATTGTAATTTGCAATCTTATTAACCCTAGAAAGATAACCATTGGTAAATTTTACTCAACGTATTATAAATACCTTGCGCATGTTTCTTTTGCACCTGCTAGAAGGCTGTTTGTCGCAGTAGTTTCGTAATGAGCAACCATTTCTTGACTTTTGAGATAAATTTGATTAAATTATCAAGTTAACCGTCATACTGACATTTGAATGACAAAATATGTAAATATATGTTTATCTAAAATGATTTACATGTTTGAATAACATTTTATTAAAAATTAATAAACAAATTACAATAAATGTTCGAAATGAACCCCGCATTGTTCGATGCACACGTTTACGCGCCTTTTCATGCTAACAAAAGCATTTTGCGAAATTTGTGGCGTTATGTTTGCACAGTTAAATAATCTTTTGTTGCAGTTCTTGCAAATTATGTACAGGAGTTCTGAAAATTCTATTCTTGCAGTAAGGGAACACAAAATAGTCCATATTAGTCAAACCAGGTGACCTCGGAGGAAACTCAACTTGCGTATGCAAACTTATAAGTCGATCATCAAAAAACTCACGGAGAAAGGCTAGTTTCTCGTGTCGTATGTGCTGTTGCACCGGCATGTTGGAAGTAACCATTATGAAGTTCATCGTAGTATAGTTGTTGAACAAATTCAGTCAAAATGTTATTTCTGTACCTCTCTGCATTGATCGTAAAATTGAAAAAAAATCGGCCCAATTATCCCTCGACGGGAGACTGCCATCCAAACAACATTTTTTTGAGAATGTAGTGGAGATTCAATAAAAAAATGTAGTTTATTAGTGCTCCACATTCGCATATTTTAAGAATTTATGTGCCCCGAAAGATGAAACCATTCTTCATCGGAAAAAATGTTAAGTTTAGCACGTTTTTATTCATTAAATTGTTGACGAACCAATTGGTAGTACGCAAGACGTCTGGGGTGGTCTGTTGGCAAAAGAGCTTGATATGATTGCATCTTAAATGGATGCATGTACAAGTTCTCCTTTCCAATGGTTCGGCATGTTATAAGAAACACCAATTTCTTGGGACAGGCGTCTCAAAGATTTTGTGGGGTTCCATGTGACTACGAACGTCAATAATTACTTCTTCTGTACGAATAGTTGGCCTACCAGCACCTTTTTTATGAGTTACAGATTCAGTTTCGCGAAATACACCAACACTAAAGTTATCCAAACATAAATGCTTAATGTATTCCCAAATTCCATTAGCCTGTTTTAAAATACTTGAAGCAATCATGAAAGTTTTGTGTGCTGTGGTGTAAACCATAATTGAAAAACTATAAGAGAGAAAATATATTGATAAATATTAATGTCAGTATGACACTAAATGCTATAACTTAAGACAGACTTTTACATTCCATGGCAATACTTTATCAATATAATTTTTGATCTCGTGGTAGTTTCTGCTGTATCAGTATCACATTCGCAATTATTACGAAATGTCATTCATTCTTCGCGTCACATTTTTGTCTCATGTGTAACAACATATATTTTTTTATTTTCTAGGTATCGTTGTCAAATATATTTAAAAAAATGTACAAAAACTGTTAGAAAAGAAAAACTGACTGAAATTTTGGATATAATAAACGCACCCGGTCTTTACGACACAGCTCTGATATCGAAGATCATATCGAATATGAATCGTATGAAGATTCTGCCAGTGAATAGCAGCCGTCATATGATGAAAGCAATTTAGAATAAGAATCTTCAGTGATGGTCTGACTCTTGTTTAGGTAATCGATTATAATATATCCCAAAAAGCTGAATCAAGAACTTTTCCAGAGGATTTTTGAACTGGAAACTTCTTAGGCCTTGGAGAACCATGATACTTCGACTCCATCGACCGCTGTTTTGTTTCTGGGTAGAAAAAATGAACCCATTCTTCATCAATAGTCACCAGATGGTTGAAAAAAATCTGGATCGCCGTTAAAACGGGCACAGATTGGCCGTGATGCTTTCACTCTTGTTCATTTGTGTTCGGCGTTCAAGCATTTAGGAATCCATTTTGCAGACTTTTTTTTTATATCTAAATCGACGTAAACTATATGATGAACAACGCGTTCATATGAAATCTCTAATGTGCCTCAGCTATATGTTTCAGTCCAATTCGATGGTCTGATAATATCGAGGCATGACTGTGTCAATATTTTTGGGGGTAGGCGCCGAAATCGGTCTTCCTGTTCACTTCTCATCTTCAACGGAAAGTTTTCCTCTTTTGAATAACACAATCCAATTTTCGACAGTCGCATGTGATCGGCATTGGTCGCAACGTTTATTAAGCATATCTTCGTAAATTTTCTTGCCACTTAACCTCTTAAAATACAAGTATTTTATGATTCATCGATTCTTGAATTGATCGATTTTCATATTTGCATTCGACATGCTTTCTTTCGAAATTTACTGTACAGCAATACTTCAACTTCTGGACGTAAGATTTTACAGTGACACTTTTAAAATGTCATTATTTCTTGCTATTATAACAAGATTTTGTTCTGTTCAAGGAAATTGGCCTAGGCTAACTAGATAGCAATACCCCCTTGTATAACCATGGTGAACGCAACAAAGATTTATATTTAATTATTTTATACCTTAAGTAATTATTAAAGAATGAAAAAAACCTCCTCTTTGATAAATATTGCTAAAGTTTACACCCTCAAAATTTTCTTCTACTTGTGTAAAATTACATTGGCAATATACCGCCTGATTCTGAGCAAACGCAACGATCCGAACGTATGAATATTTCTCCCGCTTCGAATACAATTCCCCTGAACGCGTTTAGCCAATCACAAACCAGTCTGTCGCGCAACCATTTAACAACTAATGTCACAAATTAGTGTCACCACTGTCACCCTATACGGAGTCTCTTAAGCGTTTGGATAATGAAAATGAGAAAATAAGAAAAGAAAATAGACATTACTGGTTCTGTACAAAATTTAAAACCATTATTCCCAAATGGCAGAGTTCCTAATGATACGTTCATTTTAGTATGCGCTGCAATAGAACTAAATTCAAATTTGACAGTTAGCGATATTTCCAACGATTTAGGCATATGCTGCTCTTCCGTTAACCGCTACTAAAATTAAATGGTTTTCGTAATTATAAATATTCCAAACATCATCAATTATTTTACGGTGATGAATTTAAACGGATAAATTTCCGTTATTATATAATTAATTTCTCATTATGAACAATTTATTTTATTATCTGTAAGAGTAAATTTTTCTTAACATTACTAGAATTTAATTTAGTTTTTATTTATTTTTGAAGTTTATTTAGTTTACTATGAACAGTTTTTGTGACCCTTATTATTAAAATTTAATTTATTAAATCTCTTGATGCCTTATTTTCAATTTTCTTAACCGCTTATTAATAATTTCATTACGCTTTGTAGAATAACGTATTGCAATTTACTCATTACCATAACACAGGACTAAACAATTTATAGTCCTTTAATAGTTATTTGGTAATCAGATAATTTTTCTTACGCGGCTCCATAATATGTAAGTATGTATGATACATGATACATGACATTGATGTTGACACGCCTACAGCATTCAGGGGAATTGAATTCGAAGCGGGAGAAATATTCATACATTCGGATTGTTGCGTTTGCTCAGAATTAGGTGGTATGTCATTAAGCATAAGTATAAGAAAAGTTTTTCACTGTGACAATTACAATATAATGAAAGAGTTCTACGTACTTGCATGACAATTAATTATACATGTTCATACACATGTCTTCACACTCGTTACATAAGTTTCCAAGCTTTTTGTTCCTTCCTGTAAGTTCCTTCATTTCTAATTAGGTCGTTTAAATTGACTTCGAAACAAAGATTAATTCTAATTAGCATTTGCTTCCGGTTCTATTCGTTATAACTACTAGTGTACACCGAAATGTCACCTTCAATAAACGCAGGAGCGCCAACATTGAAACTACAAATTCAACTCAAATATTTATTCACATCGGAGCCCGTGATTTACGCTATTATTATCGATTGTGCTAGGGGTAGAGTTAAATCGCAAACATTCGGTAATTGGGCGAACGCACACAGACACACACGCACGCATACACACATATAAATAAATACAAACATATATTCAATACATTTGTCCTGTATACAAAGCGACACTAACCCTACATGCATACATACATTGGTGTTCGGTGCGAGGGTAGATTTTAGTGCGAGTGGGACAACTTTAAGCTTTTAACCATATGTTTCAGTGCAAAACCGTCCATTAAACTGTCACTGTTTTTCTGGCACCTCCTTTATTTTCTCCTTCTCAAGTTGCTGGTGTACGCTTTGCTAAACATCCACTAGTCACGATGATGAATTTGCAAGCTATTAGTGCGGAGTGATTAAAGATGTATTTAAGCTGCCTGGAAATACTTCAAACAACTGTTACGAAGATGCCACTTGACGAGGAAAAAAGACCAACCGTCAAACGAGCACATTATCTCCTTAATATTTCACGTCTTTTTCTGCTAATGCCGTCAAAGTATCGTCTTTCGGGTTTCGTTCCTCTAACTGCCGTACATAAGTTTCAATCTTTTTCTAATACTCTAGAGAAGCTTATAAATATTAAAGTATATACATTGCGTGAAAGGAAAGAAAGAAATCCAATAATCTCTATTACACGTGTCGTGTCAAATAAGCTTAACTTTCGTTGTCACGTAGGTACTACATATAAAATAATAATAAAAATAGAAATAATTCTTAGAACTTCAGTTGCAGGTTTTATAATACAAAGAATTCAAATAAATTTTACCTCAAAGTAGCCCTTGGAAATTATGATTATGTCTTAGCTTGTTACTAATTTTAATAGGAATTTTGTTGGTTATGAGACTTATGAGATGAGATATTTGATTGAAATGACAAATGTCAAAATAATAAAACGAACATTTTTAAGTGAATGAAATATGTTTATTTCCAACAAACAAGCAAAATTTTATAAAAATTGTTCAAAGTGTCCACCACCTTGTTCGAAACATTTCTCACATCTTCTTCTAATGGAGGAAAAAGTGTTTTGTAGTATCGCATTGTCAATTCCATTAATTCTTTCAGCAATTCTGATTTGAAGGCCTGCAAGATCAGGTATCTGTACTTGATAAATTGAGTTCTTTAAGAATGGCCATAAAAAGAAATCACATGGGGTAATGTCACAAGATCTTGGTGGAAAATCATGTTCAGTGTTTAAACTTATCAACCGATTTTGAAAAAATTGCTGCAGAATATTAATTGTTTCACCTGCTGTGTGTGCTCTAGCTCCGTCTTGTTGAAAGTAACCCTGTGTTATTTCTTCGTCGTCAAGCTGTTCGATAAATGGCATAATAATTTCTTGTCGATACCTTTCATTGGAAATAAATGTAAGTCCTTTTTCAAAATTGTATGACATGTGCCAATTGACACACCCACTTGTGATAATGCTCGTACGGAAGTTCTTGGTGCATTATTTATAAATTCTCTTACATTATTAACTAGCTCTTCTGTACGCTTTTTCGCCCGACCTGCGCCTTCTTTCTGTTTAACACTCCCTGTTTCTCTTAAAACCATAACGGAATGTGTCACTGTGTGCCGAAAACTGTCATAATCAAAGATGACGTTAGGGAACTCATTTCTAAATTCTTCTAAACAATCTTGAAGAGAATACTGCCATTGTCCGTCAATCTTACGTCCGTTTCGAAAATAAAATTCTAGCATGAATGATTTGTGTTGTATAGTAAAAACCATGTTAAACCAATTTTAAATTACAAAGCAATTTTTGTCAACTATGCATCTGTCTAATTGACAACTAATGCAAATTTAAATTATTAATAATCATACGTTTTTAAAGGAATGGCCTACTAGAGGCAAAGCTTATTTGAACGCTTTTTACTATAATTTCCATAAATGCGGTTTTTTACTGCGTATAAATATATAAAATATATAAAAATTGTGAGCAATTTCATTAATAACAAAATCGTTTCTCCGGGTTTTCACCATGTAGTTGCGGTTAATATCAACGTGTCGCTGCTTCATATCGTCAGCTTCTTCGATATATATGCAGATAATTTCTTAGTCGTTCATTTAGTATATCATTTGATAAATACTTGGAGTTTTCGGCTTTTATATTAAATATTTTCAAATTAGTATATTATTTTGCGAGGTAAGTGTGAATGTAAACATTGCTGTTACAAATTACAACGCAAATAATTCGAAATTTATTTGAAAAATTTTGTCTACGTTGGGACTTGAACCAAAGTCCACAGTTTGCCGGACCGTCGCTCTAACCAATTAAGCTAGGATAGGCCTTGGTTCAAGTTTATATGAAACGCCTTATAAAGCGATGATGTTAATAATTCAGATGTCAGTTTTGAAATTTTGAAATTACTGATTTTGACTCCTTAGCTATTAATATATGAGGATAATTTCTTAGCCGTTCATTTAATATATCATTTGATAAATTCTTCGAGTTTTCGACTTTTATATTCAATATTTTGAATATTTTCAAATTAGTATGTTATTTTGCGAGGTAAATGTGAATGTAAACATTTCTATCTACAAATTACAACGCACATCATACGAAATTTATTTGAAAACTTTTGTCTACGTTGGTTAGAGCGACCCGGCAAACGGTAGACTTGGGTTCAAGTCCAAACGTAGACAAAATTTTTCCAATAAATTTCGTATGATTTGCGTTGTAATTTGTATACAGCAATATTTACATTCACATTTACCTTGGAAAATAACATACTAATTTGAAAATATTTAAAATATTTATTATAAAAGCCGAAAACTCCAAGAATTTATCAAATGATATATCTAACTTTAATACGCACTGAAAAAAAGATCTTAACAAAATGATATCACAAACCAATAGCATCTGATCATTCTAAATTTCGATTCATGCCAATCAATGTGATACAAAAAGAATGTAGCAACGGGATTAAATAATAGAGCCATTAAACTAACAAACCTAGACATCAGCCAAAAATGCTATCGCGAACAAAAGAGACTTTACAAGAAAGTAATTATCCCCTCTTATTCATTAACAAAATCATAAAACAAAAATTTCATTAACACTACAATACAGATAGAACAAATAACACAAAAACCAAGCAAAACAATCCTCGAATTAGTTATAAATATATCCCGATATCTTATATAAACAACCTATCAGAAAAAATGCACAAAATATTAGCACCATATAACATAAAAGTAGGTCACAAAAACTTCAATAATCTCAACAACTTACACTCAAAATTAAAAGACAAGTTACCTACATTAAAGAAAATACATGTTGTATATGAAAGTCCATTCAACGACTGCAAAGGTGTATGGGGCTAACAGCACAATACTTTCAGTTTCTCGGTTAGATTTGAAGAAATAAGTCCTTGGTTTTCATGTTTTTATTATTAAATCATTATTGCATTTCGGTAATAGGTATACGATGCAAGTGTTAAAAGTGCGATTTTATTTCACGAGTAAAAGTTTGCGACACGAGCGTTAGCGAGTGTCGCAATTTACGACTGAAATAAAATAGCATTTTTAACATGTGTATCGTACAATATTTTTTCTACAAACACAATTTATATTATAAAATATAATGAAACTCCACTGACCAAATTTGACAGCTCATGAATACGTTTTGACACAACTGGACGCAACCGTTATATTACGTCAAATTAATTTGTCACAATTTGTACAAAAGATGAAGTAATACCGAGTGCAATAATTGAAGCCGCTGATAAAGCGACATTAGATTTGTTGCCCTCAAAATCTAGGCAACAATATGAAATTGCGTACAAAAGGTTTATGGAATGGTGCAGATGCAATAATGTGATAGGTAAATTTTGCGAAAATGTTCTACTAGCATATTTTAAAGAAAGATCTAAAATTTGGAAATCTTCTACTCTTTGGCCACATTTTTCGATGATAAAACTTTTGCTAAATATAAAAGACAACCATGATATTAGTAAATATTATAAACTTATTGCATTTTTGAAACGGAAAGGAGAAGGTTACCGACCAAGAAAATCAAAAATATTGACAAGACAAGAAATTGATAGATTTATTTCTGAAGCATCAGATGAAAAATATATGCCGTTCAAAGTAGCTGTTGTTATGGGTATATTTGGCGCTTGTCGCCGGGAAGAGTTATGCCGTATGACTGTGGATGACACTGAAGATAGAGGAAATGTGTTAGTAGTTACTATACCAGATACTAAAACTCATACTCAAAGAATATTTACCGTTATTGGCTCATATATAAACTTGTACCGCAAATACAAAGCATTACGTCCATCTAATATAAAACATCGACGATTATTTATTAATACGCTAATAATAAATGCACAAGTCAATCGGTTGGAATAAATTCGTTTGGCAAGATGCCTGCAATTATCGCAATGTTTTTGAAATTGCCGAATCCAGAATCTTATACGGGACATTGCTTCCGACGTTCATCTGCTACTTTGCTAGCAGATTCTGGTGCAAGCTTATGCTCAATTAAGCGGAATGGAGTTCCACCGTTGCTGAAGGTTACCTAGAGGATTCTCTAGAAAATAAAAACAAAATTGCTCACTACATCTTCCCAGATCTATCTAATAATTCTATTGCAAATGATAATTTAAATCACGATATTTTAGTTCCTCTGAACTATTTGTCTGCAAATAATAATTCTGCATGTACAGCAACACATGGAATAAATATCTCCAATTGCACAAACTGTACATTTAATATTAATTATCCAAAGAATATGTAATTTTCATTGTAATAAAAATCATTTGATATGTACGGAATTTTCTCTTGTCATTTTTGACAAACTGTCATTTACTTTTAACACAAGTGTTAAAAGTGGCCTTTTTAACACGCTACGCTATAAAATCGCATTTTTGAGTGAAGTTAACCGTGTCAAAATGTCAACTTTTAACGGTGTTTGTAGAAAAAATTATTATTGGAATATTTTTAACTTCTTTGCAGGTTGTTTCATCGCTAAGTAATTCTCACATTTTAGTATCATAGTAACATGTGTTGATCATTACTGCTTTTTTGATTTTGTTTGATTTCAATATAGTAATTTTTGGATTATTTTTTATAATTTTCTTTTTATATATTCTGCATTGTTTTAGCAGACAAACAGTTTTTGAAAATTTTGGATTTAATGTGATTTGTAATTATATTGCATGATTTTATATTTAATTTTTTATTTCGTCAAAATGTTCTATTGTTGATTCAATATTCGCTAATACGAATTTGTAGCTCTTCATTTTAATTGTCAAGAATCGCAAACTTAGGACCCAACCCAACAACTTGACTAACATCTTCGAGTAAGGTGGTAGTGGATAAATTTACTGTTCATTCATACTTGTTACTTATATTATCCGTACCACGTTGTCTTAAGTTTTTCATCCGAAGATGGTTAGTCAAGTTATGGTTATGAAGATGGCGTTGGTTGGTTTGACGTTCGTGATGTTGGCGTTAGTCAATGAGCGGCGCGGGCGTTTTCTTGCATGCTGTCTTTTCTGACTTGACTGTGTGCGGTAAGGGAATTGGTGTGGTGAATTTTATCTGTCTCAGCATCATGCACCAATGGATCTATAGTAGGACGAAACACGTGTCTGCACGCCTCCACACACGATTTTTAATTATATTTTCGATATTATTGTTTTTTTTATACAAATAGTGGGATTTTACCTACTTTAAGAATGTTTCAAATTGATTTTGTTAAGTTGGTAGAGGTACGCACAATTGTATTTACATTTACAATAAGGAAAATATCATTAAACCTTTCTTTATTGGAGCTATTGGGATTTTCACATTTTTCTCTAACTGCCTAACTACTATTCGACGGGCTGAGCTCAAACTTTGACGAAGTTTATAGACGTATGATTATTTCACGATAGGTGGTGCGGAACAACAGTTTCAAGATATTGACAAATGAAGCAGAAAATAACAACCAACACCTTTCCAGCCAAAAATGAAAATAATTTCCTTATTTGTCAAATGTGTTTCACTATATGTCAATTGACTTTCACGAAGTGTGTTAATCATTTTATATTCATCTATTATGGAGAATCGTCGAATTAATAGTAAAATAAGTAATGATTTAAGAGCTTTAATAATTCGTTCTATGAACAAAGGGCTCACGGCAAATAATATTGGAGAGCAACAAATATTACAACAATTTTACAATTATAAAAAATATAGGTCAACATTGTGTGAATAATGTTGTTTTTAAGCTATGCGAAGCAGATACATTGGCTGCCTAAAACCATGATCGTGTAACTCAGTAAAATGTATTATGAATCTAGATTAAAGTCGTCAATTATCATGTTGAATTCCTGAATTTTCGAGATTTGCCAGGCATACTACCGCATGTTTTGACAATGGAAATCATTCTGCTTCGAAACATCTATCCCCCATTTCTTTACAACTGTAACTTGACTTGCAGTCAAACAGTTGATGAAAGAAATATTATCGCAGCCACGATAATGAACGGCAAATAGGGATATTGATATATTCTTAGCCTACTATTGAAATAATTTAAAGTTGGGAATATTTTATTATTCGCCATAGTCTCCTCTTAAATTAATACACTTAATACAGCGGTCCTGCGGCCCTTAACCCTTCTAATAAAAAAGATTCTTCTTGGTCTGCAAACCAGCCTGAAACAGCTTCTATTACCACTTCATTACACAAAAATTGACATCCTTTTAAACTTTTTTCAATCAAGGGAACAGATAATAGTTAGACTGAGCGAGTTAAGTCTAGTCTTCCAGTAATTCGAACCCTAGATCCCAATCTACACGTAGCGTCTTTCCTTTTGTTATTCTTCGATATATTCCTTATAAATAAACTTCCAACGATTGATAATAACTTTACACGAGGTGGCCGAAGTTTCAATTTTTACTACCAAAAATGGAATTTTTCGTTATTATTCTGCTGTAAACAGTAAATTATTATAATTTTAAACGTTTATTTAAAATTATCTTTCTAATAAATTAAATAACTGTAGAAATATCTGTATAAATTTGTAAATATATACACAATTGTTTCTAATAGGATGCAGGCAGACAGACGAAAAAGTACAGTTGTCGCACATGTCATTGCGGCGTATTAATTTAAAAGTTGTTAAATTTTTACTTTGATTTTTTTAGTTACAATATTTTCATAAAATGCAATTTACATTTAATGAGTATACGGATATGTATATGTTTTTTTGAGTTTTGAGAAGGTGAAGGAGAAGGTAAATCAGCGTTTACGGGAAACTGGTATGCTTGCTCCCAAACATCCTGATGCAGGTAGAATTCGTAGTAGACGCATTATCCATCTGGACGTGCAAATACTGGAACTAGTAGAACAGGAGCTGACTTGTAGTCCTTGTAGAAATCGCACGACAGTTAAATGTTCCACGTAAAACTGTTTATAATGTCTTAAAAGAAAATCTCTGGTATCCTTATCATTTTACAAAAGTGCAACCATTGTATGATAATGACAATTTAAGAAGAAATAATTTTTGCAACCAATTTCTAAATATTTTGCGAGATCATACAATTTTCATCAGAAAGTGTTGCGGACTGATGAATCTACACCACAATATGTATGTACAAAGTTCGTTAGAGAGGACATCAATGTATATTTTCACTGAACGTTTGGATAGGAATTATGAACCGTAGAATAATTGGACCATTCTATCGTCCAAACCGATTAAATGCGGAAAAATATCTACAATTCCTTAAAGTTTGTTTGATGATTTGCTACTAACTGTCGTTGGGGACGTAATATTTGCAACGCACGCATTGTAAGGGAATGGCTTAATATTAACATGCTAGAAAGATGGATTGGTCGTAATAACCAACTACTGCCGTGGCCAGCAAGATCACCAGATCTGAATCCCATTGACTTTTTGGGTTGGGATTTTATTAAGTAGCAGAAAGAGAATAGACGCAGCGGTACAGTTAATCAGGCCAGATTTACTATAAAAAGAACAGGATGCTATTTCTATCCGATTTGCACAATGTTTAGCAGAAAATGATTTTCACTTTCAACATTTATTGTAATTTAGTTAGTTTTCAGTTTGTGCAGAATACAGTAGCAATAAAGCAATAATCAGCAATGTTAACAAAGTAAACTGACAATATGCCTTACCATGCGTCTTACCGAATTTATTTGCATAGCTCGTTTAGATCAGCTCGCATAGCTCAGAATGGTTTATTTCCATGCATGGTCTTAGCGCACTTTCTATTTGACAGTTCTGGTTATTCATTTCTATTTGACAGTTGACGTTTCTGGCTATTAATTTACTACCAAAAATTCTTTAAAACTTGGTTTGTGATGGATCAACGACGAAGAAATATTTTAATTTGTTATATTTACTGCAAATTGCTAAAGATGCGAAACCATACTCAGACATTTATTACAAAGACAAATTAAGGGTGCATTTTACAATTTAAGTTTAGAAATGCGGCTTCAGGACAAGGAATAATTTTTCAGTTCTTATGAAGTGACACCCGGTTTATTTCATAAATTGTTAAGTTACGTTTAGAATGATTTGCCAGTTTTTCCTTATACGATATATATTTTTGTAATTGACTAGCCGCACATTATACAATCTCCTCTTTAGCTTGTACTAAATTGATAAAATTTTCTACTTCGTCCATGAATAAACAACAATCAGAACGACGGTTGATAATATAAAAAGTGAGGTTAGGTTTGATAAATTTATTATTATTATTATTATTTATTATTTTATTTATTTAATTTGACAGTTAAGTGATCGGTCGTCTCGTTCGACTATAAAAATTGGAATTAACCAAGTTTTGTGTGCTGTGCTACGTTGAACATGTGATCACTTTGCGCGATACAATTGGCTAATTGTTTATTCCATAGTCAGGCTAATCTAACCGAGCGGTGCAAATAACTTCGCTAAGACGCACCTTTAAGTTACCGCCGGGAAAAGCATGGAGCCCGTATGGAAACTGGTTAATGGTGTCATTGATTGTCCTTTTCTCCTATCTTCCTTTAATTTCATTGTTTCTTGATTACGCTGGCGTTATCCATGTACTTTTTCCATTCTATTTTCGAGAACCAACATGCTGCCTTACCACTAAAAACAATGTGTCAAGCTGCTAATTTGCATTACGATGATATATTTGTTGACTTTACTAATCGATTTATTTAACTTATAATTTAGTCCTGTAATTCGTCTATGCTGTTGGACAATTAAAGCCTATTATTATTATTATATTATTATTATGAGTTGATGGAACATTGCCAAATCATCAATTTTTAAAGTAATGTTAGGAGGAAGCAATTAAAATAGAATTTGCATTTTATTATTTAAAAAATGGCTTAGAATAGTAGTACACTCCACGTGCAGATTATCCACCAATTTAAACACACTCTGTACTAAAAAAAAAACATTTTCATTAACTTTTCATTAAATGGCGTTGCAGCACACGATGGCCATCCTCTAGTTTATTATAATAGAAATGACATTGTTTAGTTCATTTTAGTTATTCTTTAGAAAATTATGCAAAACCAATATTGTATTAAATGTTTTTAAATTCGATTTGTTAGTGATTAAAAATTTTTCGCCATAAATCAATAAACAATCATTGCATAAATTAAAATAAATTCTTGGCCATTGCAGATATTTGGTTAATTAAAATATTACACACTGTTGAATGACCACATATACTGAGATCACTTTGCACTATGTTGATTACCAACAAATTATAAACTAATTTCAGCTATCCTTAATTACACAGAGCCTCTCATAAAATCATACACCTCACTTACCGTGATGGGTATATCATGGTGATCGCACGTATCAAGCCTCCTACTAAAACGAAGGACTGTGTGGGTGCTATTTTCATAACCGAGCAATAGCTGATAATCCTGGCTCGGATCAACTTCCGGTTCCGGGTTGGCCGCATTTCCGTTTGAAGACGATTTTATATGCCGGTCCTGTAACAAGAACAATTCAAGTTGCAATGTGTTTGGTATACGAGGATATACGAAATTATACAAAATTCGTGTACACAATCGGCGCTTTAAAACTAGGAGAGAACGGCAGAGATCTCTACGTATTAAACCCGGAACGTTAATATTAACAGCGAGGCTGTAAACATATCCCACATGCTCGTATTTAACTACTGCTTCCTTATTAAGGCGGTGCCCTAATGCCGTTCGTATTTGGTAGAATTAAAAGGTCTTAAGGGTGAAGTTTATGGGGAACGGGAGATTATGAAGAAGGACAGCTTAAATATGTGTTAACGCGAAATGCTAACGCGTTCTTGGAATAAAGACTCCCACATGACAAAATGAAAGAATACAAAACAACTACCATCTGGCGACCGACGCTGTGTTGCCATCAATTCATAAAAGTGACTTTGCGAATTAGACCTCAGAAAAAGGAAAAGAACTCGACATTAATGTTGTCTAATTTCTGCACTTATTCACTTTTTATATTCGACTAATTTGTTATCGAATAAATCATTATTATTAAAATAGGATATGTAGAAATAATTATTAGGTTATCTGGTTTTTGTCGTAGAATTGTGACGCTTTCACTTCAATTTTATACTTAAATTTCTTTCTTCATGGGCGTAGCTAGAACCGGGGGGAGTTTTTATAATTTGTTTTATTTATTAGTTTATATTTCCTAAGATAAATAAAGTACGGTGAGTTTCTTTTTTTCATTGTTTTAACTGTTAATTACATATATACGTAAGTGTCCAGTGAACTTCGTTAAGTTTTATATGCAAATACGGTAATCCCTTAACATAGGCGGTTTCGACATCTGCGAGTTTTGATTATTCGCAATAATTAAAATGCGGACGAATTCCATATTCGCGACCTTTGGATTTGATTATTATTCGCGAGTGTCGCGGCTAGGACTCCTGCCAGCGCGAAAATAGTTTTCAAGTGCGAAATAAATCTCTTGAAGAGGCAGAAAATGTTTTAAGCGTTTGGTTGGAGAAAATGTCTCAGAAGCATGTTCCGATCAGTTCTGCTCTGATAAGAGCTAACGCTAGAAAATCTTTGTTCGTATAAACAAAAGGCATAATTTGGATAATATAAAATCGACCGGCGAATCGGCGTCTGCTGAGGCAGCAAATATATTTCCCGGAGAACTTAAAAAAATAATTCAAGAAGGAGAATATCTACCACAACAGGTGTTTAATGCGGACGATAAGAAGGATCCAAAAGACACCACCGGAATTACTTTCACGGAAGACATGCTTCAGTTGGACGACAGAACAAGTTTTCTACTCTCAAAATTAGAAGACAAAGATAAGCTTTTGGTTTTTTGCAATACCGAAGCAAAGGAAGCATTACAGTCACACAAGCGATTTTTATGGTTGGGACGTTTAAAAGCTGTGCAAAGCAATATAAACAGCTGTACACCATCCACGTCGATCTTGGAAGCTCGTCGACCGAAATCAAAATTGTTCCTGTACTTTTTGCACTTCTGTGCAATAAATCGTGCGCAACCTACACAAAACTATTTCAAATAATTAAAGAGGCAACATCCTGGAACCCTCATACTGTATCAGTGGATTTCGAGTAAGCAGCTATTACGTCTTTGAAAACAATCTATCCTACCGTCGCCATACAGGGGTGTAACTTCCACTTTAATCAGGCTTTATGGCGAAAAATCCAAGAATTGGGATTGGTTAAAGCCTACAAAGAAGACGATGCAACCAGAAAACATCTGCGTATGTGTGCAGCATTATCATATATTCCAATTGATAATATTGACGAAGGTTGGATAGCAATTCAAGAAAGCACACCAATTGACGAAAAACTTACATTATTCTACGACTACTTTGTTGAACAGTGGCTCTAAAATCCCACAATAAAGAAAGAAGAATGGAACTGTTCCGAAGCTTTAGACAGAACGAACAATGCGGTTGAAGGGTGGAATCGAAGACTAAATTCGATTGTAAATCGACTACATCCAAACTTATACGCATTGATAAAAATATTAAAAACAGAAGCCAGCCATGGCTCGTTTTTAATGAAACGATGTGACTTACATTTACAAGCAACGAAACGGCGCAAGGTGTACGTAAAAGTGGATGAAAGAATTGGAAAGTGTTTGGAAGGTTTTAAACAGACAAGAGATATAAAAAAATGTCTGTCAACATTGGCATGCATCGCAAAATTCGAATAAACAAAAATTTGTAAATATTATCTATGTATATAGTAGTAAATAGTATAGTTTTCGTATGACAACAGCCAAAAATGCCAACTTTTAAACACGCCAGTATTCAACTGCCAGTCCCAAGCCTGGATTAAAGTGTGAAGGAAAGTTGTATTTTTCACTTTTTGCTACTATATAATAATTATGCAAATGTATATCATTATTTATACGTGCATATACAATGTGACCGCAAGTCCCACTGCGAAAATAAAATTGACCGCAAGTCCCACTGCATGTAATTAAAAATCTACTTGACCGCAAGTCCCACGACCGCAAGTCCCACTGACTCGAAACATTAATTCGAACCAGAACACATCAAGGAGCAAGAGTTCAAACCCTAATACAAATCAAAATTATATATATCAAACGTTGGATTCAGTCAAGAATTATTATAGTTAAAAGTGCATTTTTATTATCCAACACAAAAGAAGTGAGAATTCCAGTGCAACTTTTACAATAGAAACAAACGGATTTCAGTTTAGTAATCAATAAACATGTATAAAACACTGGCACATGTTTCTATTTAAACCCGAGACTCACCAATATAATTTGTGGAATATGCAGAGCATCCATTCTGATAAAAAAATGTAACAATTCCAATTTAGTTGATTGAAATTATCGTCGAATAAATTGGGGTCAGTAATTTTATCTACCAAAATCTCACACAACACGTTTATTTTATTAGATCTTTGATTTTCAAAAATACTAAAATTTGCATTTTCTTCAGACCAATTTCTGGAATTTTGAGATGATATTATCCTATATATAGCAAAACGGGTTTCACCTGAAAATAAAATTTTGTGACAAAAACATTTCCTCCAAGCAAAAAATTGTGTAATAGGATCCAAAATATAAATCAATTCCCGTATCTCATTCTCCTTATAAAATTTTTATAACAAATTTTGAATAATACCACCTTCTACAGTGTTTTAACGCAAAGACAATTTTGGATTTTCTTCTTTTTTTAAAGCTAGTTAACTCATCATCTTTACTGTATCATTTCCTTGTTTTGATCTTTCTAGTTACAGAAATAGTTCCGTCAAATTTTGGACTGTTTCTTAACATCTTAATTGCAATATAAATGTTAGAATATTTTTAATTAAATTTATTAATGACGTCTTGGTACCAATTTTACTAAATGAATCCGCTGTTGCAGCGTAACATAGCCTTAATTAAAGGTATTAATTACTGACAAGCAATTAAGTAATAAATTTATTTAATTAATCACTTTGATAATTCGATGCAATACGAAAACTCTGAATATAATTTAAACTTTGATAAATTTTTTCTAGTAAGCAGGGTATGTATTCTAAATTAAAAACCATTAAAATTTTTCTATTAATTTTATACATTTCAGTGTTAAGAAAACCTTTATAAAAAATACATTTTTTTCCTAAAACGTAAAATATATTAAGGGCATAATTAGGAGATAGAGGCTCGAGGGAATGTTTAAAACTCGACGAAGGAGGGTTTTTAATTTCCCGAGGGCCATTATCGACAATTATGCCCGTGGTACATGCAACGTTTTATTCGATTTTAGTTTCTAAAAATTCAAAAAAATATTTAGTATTTGAAGTAGGTGCTAAAAACTGCGTTTGAGTTGTACCGATACCAATTTTGGTGTTGTCTAAATCGTGTGGATAGTTGTCTGCTTTGATGTTATTATGAGTACTGCGTTGAATATTGTTTCTTTATTAAATAATTCGCTTTCAATGCGAAAATTGAGAACTCATAAAATGTTTACTTGAAAAAAATTATGTCAAAATTAACAGTTTGCTTTTGTCTTATCACAGTGGCAATTCGCAACAGGGAGGGAAAAAAATTTCCAGAAAATGCCTTGAAAAAATATTTAATTTCTTAAATTACCAAATGCAAATAAATATACTGGACATCGTTCTCACACAAGCCTTGCAACCATGCTAATTGAAGCAATTGAGTGGTTAACGATCTGACAAAGTAGTCGTATCTTATGTAGAGAATTCTCTGCAAAAAATTGCCCAGAATATCTTTGCTGGAGATACGATAAGCATACGACAAGCAAATGAGGGCCTGTTAGCTTAGGCATTACTTCGTGTTATGGTAAAATTCTGACCAAGCAGTTGTACTTAAGTTTCCATAAATACTACTGTATTATTTTCCTTGAAATTAATAGCATGAACAATGTTCCATATTGACGTTTATTTGAATTATTAATTCCATTGTTGCTTTGTAATTTTTTATTAATCTGTGCCATAAAGACGAATTTATTTCCGCGTTTGGGTGCTTATAAACAAGATTATTATTTTTTATTTAATAAATGTTATGATCTAGTCAGGGACTAATTCTATCCTTAAAATACTAACTAAATTACAAACTAAATGTTACCCATTAGCGTCTCTTAAGTCACTTTGGAGTACTGAAAATACAATGACTGTCACTGCTTGCATCACTACTCTACACAGCTCCTCTTGAGCTTCTTTCTCTTTAGTCTTTTCACTGCGACAACGTAATCGACGAGCTGGATTACCTCGGCATTCGCGTGCCGCAGAAATCTTTCTTCAAGACTTTTTACAAATTTCTGGATAACACTATCACCAATTTCTATTTCTTAAGTCCCTTGCAAGTTGTATTAGCGTGTATCGACATGTTTCTTAGTTCTCTATTTTGAAAAGTTTAAATTCTTTTAATATTACTTTTTTTTTAGTTTACTCCTCGAGATATGTTCGATAAGTCCTTTGGTTTTAATAAGTAACAGTTTATAAACAAGATTATGACTATAAAATCGAATAAAAAGTTTTTTTGTGCGATTGAAGTCTATTTGATCATTTGCCGTGTTAATTTCCAAGACTGTAGGTATTGTTTACCGGTTGCTACAAATTAAACTCGACAGTAAATAATTTTAGCGTTCTAGAACGGTAAGTAAATTGAGTTAAAATATACATTATTTGTATACAAATTATTTACTAATAAAACCATTAGCTGTACAATTATTGCAAGTACCAATTAATATAGGAGACTTTTGTGTAATGACGTTTGATGAAGAAGCTGCACCATCTTCTATAACGGTCTCCTGTGATGAAATTACTTTATAGCTGCTTATTTTAACTTCAGGTTGGATATCTAAAAAGCGTCACCTAGAAGAATTTCCATCTGCAACCACCATCAACCTCAGGTCAAAACCAACCTCAGCTATTTTCACAAGCCGAACTGAATGATTTAGTAAGAGATTTGGGACTTTCAAAAGATCTTTCTGAAGTACTGGGGTCTAGGTTGAAACAAAAAAATTTGCTTGCCTCAGAAACTACCTTCTCTTGGTATAGAAATCGTGAGGCTGGATTTGTAAAATATTTTGCACAAAACGGACCACTCGTGTACTGCCAAGCAATTGCTGATCTACTTACTTTCCTCGGAGCTCCTGAGTACACACCTTCTGACTGGAGAATTTTCATCGACTCTTCAAAAAGGAGCCTTAAAGCTGTTTTTTTACATAATAGCAATGTTTTTCCTTCTGTTCCGGTCGGCCATTCTGTTCATTTAAAGGAAAACTATGAAAATTTACAAGAATTACTTTTAAGAATACAATATGAAAACCACAACTGGGGAGTGCGTGCAGATTTAAAAATTTTAGGCCTTCTCTTGGGTCAGCAGTCTGGATATACTAAATTTCCATGTTTCCTGTGCGAGTGGGATAGCAGAAATCGAGAACAGCATTGGATAAAAAGAGACTGGCCACAAAGGGTGACTTTAACACCTGGAACCAAAAATGTAATTCGCGAAAGTCTTATTGACCCTCAAAAAGTGTTACTTCCACCGCTTCACATAAAACTTGGACTTATGAAACAATTTGTTAAGGCATTAAACAAAGAAGGAAATTGTTTTAAATATTTGTGTAAAACATTTCCGACTCTGTCAGAGGCAAAATTAAAGGAGGGAATCTTTGTAGGCCCGCAGATTAGAAGCTTGGTGAAAGATCAAGAATTTGAAAATGTGATAGAAGATAAGGAAAAACATGCATGGGATGCTTTTAACGAAGTTGTACATAAATTTCTAGAAAATTATAAAGACACAAACTATGTTGAGATCGTTGAAAATATGCTGGAAAAAATCAGGATTCTTGGTTGCAATATGAGCATAAAAATTCACTTTTTGCATTCCCATTTGGACTATTTCCCAGAAAACCTTGGGGACGTGAGTGAAGAGCAAGGAGAAAGATTTCACCAGGATATTAGAGAGATGGAAAAAAGATACCAAGGGCGCTGGGACACAAAAATGATGGCCGATTACTGTTGGACATTGAGAAGAGATCTTCCTTTAGCTGAATATGACAGAAAAACAACCAAACGAAGCTTTTCTGAAAAACGAAAACGTTGGCCGATTACTGTTGGACATTGAGAAGAGATCTTCATTTAGCTGAATATGACAGAAAAACAACCAAACGAAGCTTTTCTGAAAAACGAAAACGTTTTTTTAAGAAGGATAAAGAATAAATAACTATTTCTAATAGTTTCTATGTGTATATTTTTGTATTTTTTTAATATAATATAAAATTAGCTTATAAATGAAATAAATCGTGTTTTTTCTATATTTTTTTTTGATTTTACTGGTTTGAAAAATAACCTTACGTGATACAAAAAAAATAAAAGCAGATTTGAAATCAGCGCTACCCAATTACTAGAAAACAGTTAAAATTTTTAAATCAACTTTCAGTGTTGAAAAATGCAGGCCTGTGTAATTGTTCCGCTATCTAGATTGGCTATTATAAAAGTTCCCTCAATATCTTGGTATTGGGAATCTAGATTCTAATAAATGATCCACTATCCGGGATATCATGAATTTTCATCTGATATAATTCTTCTCTTCTAAAGGCTGCGGTTATTCCCATGGTCATTCCCATGGTCATTCCCATTTTCACTTTTAAATAAGCTTCATCTGGGAATTCTCTGGGAAACTTCTTGTAAATACCTTCGACATTTTAGGTCGATATTCAACATTTTTTCTTTTGAGAAAAGCAATTAATGTTCTGAATTTTGAAATATCAATTCTATCCTTAATGAAAATTGTTGATTTCGACATGACGTATTCCACCCTTAAACTCTCTGGTGATTTAAGCTTCTCATTTCTAATTACAAGAATAAGCCAATTCCACCTTTTACCTAATATGCTAATAATTATTCTTATTACACCACGCTTTGAAAACTAGGAAAGCTTTTTCATACCGTTCCCTCGACTTCTCTGGTATAACAGCTGAACATCCTATCTGCCACGCATCCTCAAGATCGGAATCGTCACATGAATGCATTTTACAAAATTATAAACAACAATAATTTAAATGACTTAAATGAATTTTTCCGACAAATATGGCTGACGCTGTTTATAAATTTCTCAGTTAATTGAGTAGCTTTTGTCATTTTAGATATTGGAAGTTTGAGATTCTTTTGTTCGTCACAGAATTGTAATTTTGGCATTAAACCAATTTAAATTTAAAAATCATTTAATAATTAATTTGGTTACTGCATTGTGCAAAAAACGTAAAAATCATCACAAGCGTTAAGGGCTATCCGTATTTCCTTCGACCAGTAAACAACCCTTACCGCTTTTGATGCTTAAATAACTATTTCGTAATTTGAGAAAAATCTATTAACACTGCCATAATGCATTGCAATATTATAAATGCATCTTTAAGCCCAGCAATATCAGTTTAGTTCTTTAAATTTTATACTTAAAATGAATTGGTAAATATCCATTATTTAAGGCTCATAATTTCCGGTACGTAAATTATGTAAATGATTAATTTTTATGTTGTTGGCAGCACGTTGTGTCTGTACGTGCATTGTATATTAATTCATTGTACGGTAGCCAGGTGCTAGAATATTTAGCGCTTTTACAGTACTATTATGGAAGGTGTTTATTTATATCCATTAATAGAATCGTGTTCCTGTACAAGGAATTAATAATAATAATTGGTGGAGAATGTACGTACACTTACTACGAAGTTATTTACTGCATATCTTCGTGTGAGATAGCGAACCCGCAATCATAGTATTGACTTTAATTCAGCGTTGACCTCCGTCGCGATTAAACTTTGCCTGTTAAGAGGCACGACAATACTTTTTCACTCGGTACTCGAGAGTTCCCTGTCTGACTCTGATTGCACAATCCCTCCTCGGTGTTTCCACTAATTAAACCGTTTGTACTGCAATCGCGCAGTAAATCGGATGACGACTAAATATCCTCGTGTTGCAGTTCCATTCCCTGTGCTTTTACCCGCTAACACGGTG
The DNA here is from genome assembly GCA_935421215.2 of Melolontha melolontha. Taxonomy (NCBI): domain Eukaryota; kingdom Metazoa; phylum Arthropoda; class Insecta; order Coleoptera; family Scarabaeidae; genus Melolontha; species Melolontha melolontha. The sequence continues at coordinate 65,395,079 of OW285237.1, read as the reverse complement.
GAAGTTTCATCTTGAAATACTAGCGTGAGCACGTAGTACGGAAGGTTTGTGGATTTTCCGTGGTTTCTGAACTACACCAGCCAAGCAATCAAGGCGTGATATAGTACGGGAGCTGAAGTCGAATGATATCGTTCTATCAGTCAGATTGTCTACGATCCGTATAGAATTACGCCATTTGGTTTTGACTCTATTTAGGTACAACAATAAGTAGAAAATAATACATGTATTAATCCGAAAGATCTTACGAAATTAAATTAATTTGATCGAATACGATCAATAACTTTTGGTCGTCTAAAATGCATTGTTCATACGGTTAAGCACGAAATGATATAATTCATGCGCATACTTTCAAAATCTACAACTCTACATTAATATTAGCAAGATATATCATACGTAAATATAGATTACATAACATTTTATATTTTACATTTTATTTATTTTTCAGTCGTACGGTGGAAAATGCTAAACCGTGTTGAAGATACATTTACTATCCTTTTGTAATATTTTAATTTTAAACATTTTTTATTGTTAAATATAAGTAGATCTAGGATATATAATTCACACATAAATATTTCCGATTTTATAGATATCTGCCGTTCATTTTCGAGTTTAAACTACTGTATAACATAACCTTTATTAGCACATTCAAATGGTAAAGCTATCTTTAAATTCTAAGAAAGCGATATCCTTTGCATTTGCAAATATATTTATTACCACTTGTAATTTAGACCCCTCGTTTCATTACCAGGGATTATTAATAATCGGCATCTTTTTCCAAATTTATTTATTGCTTTATACATCAGACCTCTTGTTTTATTGCCTAGGGTTATTAGTGAACGTATTCAGTGACTATATTTAATATCACCCCCATTTTTAACTAAATATGTATAATAGGCTCAAGATTCCTAAATATGTACGTACCATAAAAATCCATTACTGAACAAAGGACCAGCCGGAAATGCATACTTAGGTTTATGACACCTACTAATACATAATTAGTAATTATATTTTATTATGTGATTATTAGTTAAGATTAGAATTTTAAGATTCTATCGGAAACCTTGGGTATTATTGCTTGTAGGTATAATTTCCACAAAAATTTCCCGTTATAACGTCAAACAATACACAGTTCAACCAATACGCTTTTAATCTGTAATACTTAGGGGTAGTGGTATATTTTTACCTACTTGTAAAACAGCACAGAATAGATCAGCATCAATTACAGTTACATACCAGCAACAAGAAACTCAAGAGCATGAACTCAAACACAGTGTCAACATCAACAACAAGATACACAGTCTTCCTCGTAACACCATAATAATCATACTTTAACAAGAGACACCAGTCTCAACAGCACTTTTAGCACCGTAGATTTAAAAAGTAAAGTGCTTACAGCCTTAAAACCTGTGCACGTTGAAGCAACATCGGAGTCGTCATTCTAGTAATTGACGTTGAACAAATTCAAATAAATGTATTGCCTCCTTGGACGTCATTCAAAGTTGTCAATTCACAACAAACTGCTTCTTTACAAGCAAATTTTGACACCTGTATAGACTTATGGCATCCAAGTCTGGGGACGCATAAAAAAATCAGACATCAAAGTCATTCAGATGTTCTAGAATAAAGTATTTCGGAACTTCGTCAATGCGCCGTAGTTCACCCGCAATGAAGACATCCGTGGCGACCTAATGGTGCCCATGGTTAAAGACAAGATCAAGGGGTTTGCAGGCAAACACCAGAACAGGTTGGAAAACCACGAAAAATGTCGAAGTGATCTCGCTAATCGACAACAACGGCCTTGTTCGGCGGCTCAAGAAACTAAAATCTTTCGAACTAGTGTGATGCCAATGCAGTGCCTAAAAATGAGGTCTAAGCGTACTAAAACCACGTGGAAAAATGATCAGGATAACGTGGAGTGTGTTGCTGCACGCTCATCTACTGAACAGATATTAGGAAAAAAATATTAGATAGATTTTGTCGAGTTTAAATGTTCAACGCCTTTTGGGGCTTTAATTTTAAAAAAATGTTTTTTGATTAAGTACTAAGCATTTTAGTTACGTGTTAAGTTAACAAAACCACTAATAATGGCTTTATACACAATGCTTTTAAGCATTATATTTTCTCCATATTTAGTGTCATAATCAGGATTTCCTCCAACCAAGTCCAATGTAATTCAGTCCAAATATTAATTTTACTGCAGCGATATTAACAGTAAGATAATCACCGAAAATATCCTGGAAGTCGAAAACAAAATGTCAACAACGATATAGAAACAAAGAAATATTCTATAGATTAGAATGAGTGTATTCATTGCGATAGAACACCATTTTCACCAGCTTTTTCCAAAACGTCAATGGAGCTTTCTAATAGCCAATTTTAAGATTAAAGGTGTATCAAAATGCTATAAAAAACACATGCTTAAATGAAATTAATTTAATACGTAATTTTAAGACATTATAACCTCAAAGTGATAGAGATTTGATTTTAGTTCAAAATTTTCTGGTGATAAGATGGCTGAAAAGAAGCATCAAAGAATACCAACTTACCATTACAGAATACAATTACCACTAGAGGAAGTGAAACTAAATCAGAACAATACTAAAGTAAGTTAATAAGAAAGCTAACAGCTAGAATAAGCTGATGTGTATATATATGACCCAAGCAAAAAATTTTGAATTTGCAAAAAGTTTTAAAATTTCGAAAAGATATAATTGTGGTTGGTAAAACAGAAAAACTAAATTCGAGGTTTTCTTAAAATTCTATCTATCGTACTACAGGATAAGTAATTAAATAGATATGTCTACAGCTAAGCTGGACATACCGACCAGGGAACAGTAAAAAGTCGCTCGAGCGATTGGGGTGCTGGCAGATTGGGGAACAGGTGCAGGTAGTGGAGTGTGCCCTAGAAAGAAGATATCACTAACTCCGGGGAAACATACGACAGTTTTCCAAGCTGATTTGTTTGCAGTTGCAGCCCGCGGCAAGGAAATTCGAATAGGTGGTTGCGCAAACAAAAAATTAAAATAATGACTGATAATCAGGCGGCTATTGAACCCATTATAATCCATCTATCAGGTCTAAACTGGTGAAACATTTTAAGCAAGTCTTCAATAGGCTAGCACAAGACAATACTGTGCCACCGACATGGTTGCCAGGTCATAAGGAGGCATTAAAGGCCCAGAAGGGTTCTTAGAGAAACATCATAGGATCAGAACCTATATGTGGAATCGTCAAGGATTCCTCTACAAGGGAGATCTGGTTATGGCTAGAGACAGAACATAAGAAACGGACGCTAACGGAAGGTCAACTCCATACTAAGACATTATTAGAGGAGCCTGTACACCAGGCTTTCAGTCAACCTAATTCGTAGTAATAAAAAACAATTTAAATTTATTACCGGCTTAATAACAAGACATTATCATATTTACAACATGGGTTCGGTCAGCGACCTCTGGTGTAGGAGATATGAAAAAGAGGAGGAAACTGGCCTTCATGTAATATGCACTTGCGGGTAACTAAAGAGACTCTGACAGTAACATTTCGTAAGAGATCTAGTGGATTCTATGAGAGTACTCAAAGTTGCCCTGGGGAGGATAGTGGCTTTTATCGAGGACAAAAGACTAACAGAGTGAAACTGAGAGATCTATTTGGGGTGGTACAAAAACCACGGTGCTCAAACGTCTAGACTTACTGGCGTCCAACTCAAAGAACTAGAAGGACAAGTAACTGAATTTTTTAATGACATTCTGATAAGAAGTAGATATATTTAGATTTTTCAAAAAAGGAAAAATTGCAAATTTCAAAATGAATAAAACCTGGCAATGGTGATGACTTTAAATCGATTGTCCTCATCTCAAATCAGATTTTCTGTGATTTAATTGCGTTCATGAATCATACAAGAAAATTCATTGAATTTAATGTTTATGAATTAGAAGCAAGATCCAATGACTTGGCTAGGCCACATGATTCCGGGCGGAAACTGCTTCTCCCTCTGCTGACGTTTCCAATCTCGCAAGAGATATCCTTAGGGTACCTACTACTGGTCATGTTGTTGCACCAAAACTGAAAGTCTGTTGGTATTAGAGAGGGTTTTATGGGCGCTACTACAGTCGCTGAAGTTTCACAGTTACAGTTGAGTTATTTAGATACAATGAGTTGCCAGGACAATACTTGGCAAAGTATTGACCAGAAAATATTCGTGATCACGTTTAGGGTACTTTAGAATTTCTATGGATTCACGAATTTTGTCGTTAAAGCAAAAGGAGTTACGAGTTAGGATCTGGGCAAAATGAGATTTAAGTTGGTCACCAGTTTTTAACCCATTTTTAGCAAGTGCAGACTCGATTATGCACAGCGCTCGTGATCTCACTTGTGATTTATAAACATTCGAACAGTTTTAAAACCTTTAAATCAAAACAAATTACTAATGGAAGAATTTTGCTATTTGTAAGTGACTTGTTAACTAAAAGCTGGAAAATTAGATAAAAATTACCAGATGCAATTCTATGCAATAAAGTACAGTGAATAATTTCTTTAGGTATCAACAATATATTGCTAAAACACCTGGTATATTCCAATCGAAAAACAATATCTTACGTAAACTTTCGTGTTCAAGACAAGAAGCAAGTAAAAACAAACGCAAAGATCTCAAACACATAAATATTATCAAGCATGTAACAAAATGACAGGATAAGCATCGTATTTCCAACAATGAAATCTACTTTAATGCCGTCACTGTTTAATATTGAAAAAATGGAGAAACCTAAATTATCACAGTATTATGGTCACCACATCGAACAAATTCTTATTAATTAGGAATTACTGAAAAATTTAATGACTGACTCCAAACTTTTAGACCATCTAAGGCAAAGGATGCATTTCTTTTGATTTTAGTGTTTATAGATAGATGTAGGTAATTTTAAACAATATAGACTAAAAAGGATTTGTGTTAACAAATATTTTTTAAGCAAATATAGGAAACTGATTTGACGTCATTTAAGGTAATATATTTTTTCAATATATTTCTCTGCACTTGCTTTCACGTGTATTAATCGTTTGAACATTTTATTCGCTTTCTATAAACGAAAAGAAATTGAAATTAGTTCAAAATATTAAGTAATTAAAAATTATTATATTTATATACGCCAACAGAAGAATCTAGAAGTTTATTATTCTTTTTGGTGTTTGAAAATCTAAAACTTCCCTAATACTATTACACGAACTTAAGATATGAATATATAAATATCCAGTGAAGGGTAATGCGCCGCTGAAGAACTGACATGTAAAGGAAAACTCCAGTTGACATTTTGAAGTTTTGAGCGCCGGGTTGGCGTCAACGTAGCCGCCGGTTAGAATAAAAATTAAAATGCATTATTCCGTAATTCCTCTTGTCTCCCTGGCGTTGCCGCAGCTACTTTGAGATCTCCGTCTCATATCGCATGCGGAACATTGACAACACAGATAGACTTCATAACGAGCGGGATCGTTGACATGCACTTCTAAAGAAAAAATACACCTTAATGATAAAAAATAATATTTAATTTCTTTTAAGGGAACACGCAATGTCATGGAGTACTTGATGAACGTTATACGAGATTCGGAAGGACAGAAATAAGAAGATTTAACTTAAAACTTTAACTTTAAAAATAGAATTAGGCAGAACTTGTGTCGACTTTATTAGTTAATGTAAAAAACGTGAAGACAATGCAAACTTATGGAAAAAGACAATCAAAATATTGAATAAGTAACATGACCAGGGATATCTTTCCGCGTTGTTGATCCAGGTGAGGGAGATTTCTACAACGTTTCAACCGCATTTCTTTGCACAACATGACAGACAAGATTCCGCTGGAACGTTGTGGAAACTTCCTTTGCCCTGAAAAACCGCTGCTATTACATAAAAAACTGACTTTATTGTATTGTATCTTTTAAATACTCTTGTCATGTTCATTAACACTAGTGTTACACGAACAAAATTAAAGAAACTGTTTTTCAACCAGTAAAGCTTCGGGATTACATTTAACTCCTTCATCAAACCTATCATACACAATTACTAATTTAACCAAGACACTTCAAAACACAACAGCTTAAAAATATAGAATCAGTAGAGACACGTATAGTATCTCATATTGAAATAATAGACTTTTTTATTGGTTTAGCGACCTTTAATGAATTTTAATGTTTTCTTCTACGACGTTTCGACTCTTATTATTATTAAGTCTTTTTCAAGTAACTAGCATTGTATTAATTTTTGTTTCTAGTTACTTGAAAAAGACTTAATAATAATAAGAGTCGAAATGTCGTAGAAGAAAACATTAAAATCATTAAAGGTCGCTAAACCAATAAAAAAGTCTATTATTTTAATATTAAGACACGGCCAATAAAATAAATAAAAAAATGAAATTCTTATAAACACTATATATATATATATATACAGGCTGATTCATTTTCGGCCCTCGCCATGGGGATCTCGCTTATTATTGGAGATAGAGTATATGTTTAAATTTGGTAAAGTTGTTAAATTTTGTGTTTGTTATAAATCCGTAAAGAAAATAGACCTGTGACAAATGACCTTCGTTATTTAAAAAAAAAAACGCGAAAACTCCATTTTCTTCTTTTACCTGTAGCACCGACATTTGGCCTTGTAGAGAAAAAATAAAAACACGTCCTTGTGGCCATTTCTAAACCTCTATCCAGTGGTGTACTCTAAATTTTTATACGACGTTTCGTTTCTTTCTGGCCATCATCAACTATCTAATTTCTTATAGGCTAAAGATAATTTCTTAGCCGTTTATTAAATATAACAATTGATAAATTATTATATTTTCGGCTTTTATATGAAATATTTACAAATATCAAATTAGAATGTATGTAATTGCAGAGTAAGTGGGGATGTAAACATTGCTGTCTACAAATTACAAAGCAAATCATACGAAATTTTTTTATTTGAAAAATATGGTCTACGTTGGGACTCGAACCCAAGTCTACAGCTATCCGGGCTGTCGCTTTTACCACTAAGCCATAATAGACCCAGGTTCAAGCTATTTAGAAATGCATTATAAAGTAACAGTGTTAATGAATCAGATGTCAGTTATTGAATGTAGATGTCAAGTTGAAAGCAGAAGTCAGTTTTGAAAGCTCATGTCAGTTTTGATAGCAGATGTCAGTTAGTGAAAGCAAATGTCAGTTAATGAAAGCAGATGTCTGATTTGAAAGCAGGTGTCCGTTATGAAAGCAAACGTCAGATTAGAAAGCAGATGCCTATTTTGAAAGTAGATGTGAGTTATTGAAAGCAGATGTCAGTATTTTGATTCAGTATTCAGTACTCAGTATTTACTATTTCATCCACCTGATGAAGCCATTGTATGCCGAAACAATATTGTAGTGGTATTTACAATAAAAGAATTTTTGAAACTAGAAGTTTAATTACTTTCACCACCTGGTGAAGCCATTGTATGGCGAAACAATATTGTAGTGGTATTTACAATAAAAGAATTTTTGAAACTAGAAGTTTAATTACTTTCACCACCTGATGAAGCCATTGTATGGCGAAACAATATTGTAGTGGTATTTACAATAAAAGAATTTTTGAAACTAGAAGTTTAATTACTTTCACCACCTGATGAAGCCATTGTATGGCGAAACAATATTGTATTGGTATTTACAATAAAAGAATTTTTGAAACTAGAAGTTTAATTACTTTCACCACCTGATGAAGCCATTGTATGGCGAAACAATATTGTAGTGGTATTTACAATAAAAGAATTTTTGAAACTAGAAGTTTAATTACTTGCACCACCTGATGAAGCCATTGTATGGCGAAACAATATTGTAGTGGTATTTACAATAAAAGAATTTTTGAAACTAGAAGTTTAGTTACTTATTTCTGAGCGTTTTAGTATTATTTTCTTTTAATTTTGACTGTTGTAATAAAAATTTTTTGAAAAACTAAATTATTTATTATTACACACATTTACATGACATAACGAAACTATCAAAATTATACGTTTGTGGCAGAATACGTGCACTGTCACCAACCATTAAAAAAAAGCAAGGAAAGTTTTTGAAGGCACGTTATTTTGTTTTCTGTACAACTATGTTTCTTTCAATGTAGATGATCGATATTTTCCAATTAATTCTGACTGATCTAAACTCTTTGCTAATGGATGACAGTTATTAAGATGCTTAATGTCAATTTAATATTTTACTTAGACGCGTAAGTATCTTCTTTTGTTGAAATATTTATGAAATATTAAGTTAAAGTATTCCTTTATTCGCGAATAAAGCAGTGGATTAAAAATAGAAATCTTGTCTAGCTACGACAATTAGAGATACTAGGTAGAATTCTTCAAAGCTTTATTCACGGATTATCAATCCGTATACAGGTATAATAAAAAGAAATTTAATGACTGCGAATGATGAAAGTAAGAATACATATCAACTTTAAAAGTCTCATTAAATTGAAACACACGAACAATGTCTTAGGCACGAGATATGTTCTCATGAAACGGTGAAAAATCGAAGAGAACCCATTAAGTCTACGGAAGCTCTTTTGCAATTTGTAGTTAAGTGGTTTAGTGCTTTTAAGTTGGTACTTTTTATGATATTAGAGTGACTCTTTTACCGGAAAATATTCCTGGAATAAAGAGAAGACCGGAACTCGTAAAATTTCGTATCTAAAAACAGGAACTCTCTAATTTTCCGACGACGAAACCTTTCTCTTCGAATATTCTGTGTGTATGCCGCCATCGTAAAAATAGGATGTGTTTTAAAGCTGCATTAGATAAGGGTAACACCGCCATTCTAATTTATGTATCTTTTGAATTTCAAAATACGTGGAATTACGCCAAATCTACAAAGATCAAAGTAATTTAATTAACGATAAAATTACAGAAGTGAAATTTCGTTTCTATTTTCACCTTTTATAAAAGCAAGGGAAACAATGTAGCAGGCGGACAAGGTAATGTTAAAAAGGTTTTGTAATTTTGTATTCCCTTATTTTGTAGAATTTTGGTATCGTCTTGTTTCATTATGTAATTATGTTACATCACTGAGCCCTTATAGTAGAGATGACGACATAAAACCTTATCAAATGATAAAACGAAACGAAAGCGTACCTTCTCACGAAACAAGACATTAGAATTTTCACTGGGCTGTTTGCTTGATAAAAGTTAACGCGAAATACTTCGACGTAGCTTCTGCGGAGTGCCTATTTACTCTCAAAAACCAAATGAGAGGGAAATAACGTATACACTTACATTTACTACATACTATTTCAAGTCAGAGAAATGAGAATTTCTATGTATGGAACATCGTATTTTAAAGGCTTAGTTAGAAAATTGTAACAGAAATTCTCTGGTTAATAATTTTAGAACGGAAATTTAAAGAAAAAATTTAATGTTCTTTTGCGACGGCAATACCGTTGATGCAAACATCCAATTTTGAACAAAGTTTTGTGATTCTTGAACAAAGCAGCTTTTCAATTAAATTTTAACATCAATAACACTGGTCAACTAATTTTCATTTTCTTTATTTTTCTTTAGAAGCTATGTACAATTTTTGTGTCTTTTACGACGAAGCTCAACTTGCGGACATTATATGTTCTATAAAAATTGTTTGTAAGTCAAATGTTCGTAAGTTGAATTTGTAATTTCTCGTATGAGTTCCGCATTATTATTGCCTATACATATTGTTATGGATTTTTCCCTAATTTATATTTAAAAATTTAATTATATATGAATGTACATAATTCATGGATATCTGTGTATATCCGATGTGTTTTAAATCTCACATGTGAGATAAAAAACTTGTGTTTTTTGATTATCGATCTCATGTTTGGGGGGCCTAGAGTAAAAATTCTAGGAGATTGACATCGGAATTTATCTGGGAACGTTGTAGTGATTGATATATTTAATATTTAATTAGTCGGGGTTGTTTTTTTGACAGACATGCAATATACACATCTGTAACTGTACACATGGACAATACACCTCGTATTTTACAGCAATTACTACTGCTTAAGACACGTGCTTCTGCCATCTACTATTAGGCGTCATCAGTTAAGCTAGTGAAGTAATTAAAGCTTAAATCGCCTACAAGACATAGCAAGTTTCGTCCTATCAGGTAGTACTATATAATCTAGTGACATCTGACGGACGAAAGAGACTATGCCGAAAAAGGCAACCCTTCCCTTGACCGGTTATGCCGGTACAGAAGAGAAGAAAATACGTATATATTTGCTGCCATCTGGCATCGTGTAAGTCCATTAACACGATGCCAGATGGCAGCAAATATACAAAAAAGGTTTAAGTATATTAATACGTTAAGCACGTAGTACGCATTTGTTACAAATGAAACAGACATGCAATATACACATCTGTAACTGTACGGTCAAGGGAAGGGTTGCCTTTTTCGGTATAGTCTCTTTCGTCCGTCAGATGTCACTAGATTATATAGTACTACCTGATAGGACGAAATTTGCTATGTCTTGTAGGGGATTTAAGCTTTAATTACTTCACTAGCTTAACTGATGACGCCTAATAGTAGATGGCAGAAACACGTGTCTTAGGCAGAAGTAATTGCTGCAAAATACGAGCTGTATTGTCCTGTGTACAGTTACAGATGTGTATATTGCATGTCTGTTTCATTTGTAATATGTATCAATGTCCAACAATAACCAGGAACCATTCACTGTTCCACTTGCCCTGACATTGTTTTTCAATAACAGAAATGTCATGATCAAACCTTTCGCCGTGTTCATCATTCACGTTGTCGAGGTTTGGGGGAAACAAATCCAGATGCGAAGGCAAAAATGTATTTTAAGGCTCATGTTACAGCCCAATTTATGGTAACTTTTAATAAGTTCATGAACAAGTGCTACATAATCGTCAGATTTTCTGTTTTCTAGATAATTGTGGATCACATATTGAAAAGTATTCCAAGTAACACGGTCCAAGTCACTTAAGGTTCCTTCAAATTTTTTATGTTGTTGTAGAATTTTCCATTAGGGATGCTACTAAGGAATTGGCATTAAGTTATTCATCAGTTCAAAGAATTTTGAAAAAGCATAAGTATATCCCCTTTAAGTTCAGAATCTCTCAAACATTACAGCCAGGAGATTCCGCCTGGAGATTAGCTTTCTGTCATTGGTTTGATGAAAATTTGAATGGAGCACAGTGTATTTTATGGAGAGACGAAACTAATTTTTCAAATAGAGGCATGTTTAATAAGAAAAATAGTCACTACTGGTTTCAAGAAAATTTATTAATAGTTCGTCCACATGCTGCACAAGTCCGATTAGTTTTAACGTTTGGTGCGGATTAATTGGTTCGGTAGTCGTTGGCCCACTGTTCTACAATAGTACGTTGACAGGAAACAGATATCTGGAATTTATTCGTAACGTTCTAGAGGATTTCCTTGATAACGCCAATTACCTGATGCGCCAAAATTTATACTTTCAGCAGGACGGCGCTCCTGCACACAACTATCACCTAGTGCAAACCTACCTCGACACCATCTTTGCCGAAAAGTGGATTGGTACAAATGGTCCAATTCAATGGCCAGCACGCTCTCCTGACCTCTCACCTTTAGACTTTTTTCTTTGGGGATACTTAAAAAATGAAGTGTACAAAACGCGATACGACAACGTGCGCGAATTGCAAGACAAGCTCAGAGAAGTTTTTCGCCAATTAGATAGAAGGACAATCTTAAGAGCCACCCAGAGTGTACTGAAGCGGGCACGAAAATGTATTGAGCAGGAAGGTGACACCTTTGAGCAGTATTTATAAATTATACATGTACTTTCTTCTTTTTAATTTGTAAGCTGTAATATGTTAAAATAAACATTAAACACAAAATATGTATCTGTTTTATCAAAAGTTAGCGGACCAATGACAACATTTAGAAGGAAATAGAAACTGCTATAACTACTTTATTATTCGTTTTAGGACAATAGTGTATTGAAACTTTTATATTACAAACAACATTAGCATTCAGTATTTTAAAAAAATATACGCGCTGTTCCATTTAAAAAAATTATAAATTTCAAAATTTCTCGAAAATGCGTTATTCAAATTTTTTTTCATGAACTGCATGCTAATCAATGTTAAAAACACTAATAATTTTCTAATTTAACCTACTTTCTAGAATCAATAATAACAGTGATAGCAATAGTGCCCACTTAATTTGAATCAGACTGTATAGGTAATAATGACATTGACTTCTGGCAAAGAGATGTATAAAAATAAGGTAATACTATTACAAAATTTTAAAACTGTAACATTTTCACGAAAAATATATAATTTCAAGAGTTAATTTAATTTTTTTTGCTTCATGTGCACGATTTAAAATGTAAGGTTCACAAATGTTGCCAAATGTATGTTCTTTCAAACTCCTTCTGAAAATACAGAAAACATGATACACCGTCTTAGTATTAAGACTCCAAATTTGACCATGAACGTCGTCACGTATAGTTAGTACGCCAATTTATACACATCTTGCTTGTATAATGTTTACAAAATACATACCAAATCAATATCAGTTTCTAAAAATTAACAAAGAAAATTTAATGCTAAATTTTGCTATCTAGTCTAAATTTAAATGATATAACACTGAACTTATTAATAGAATTTCATTAAACAGGAATACCAATCATTGTGTATTTAGTTGCATAAATACGTGGTTACGGATGTAAAAATAAAATTGGTTTAAGTTATGAGCCTAGTTTGTAGGGTAATTTATTGAGAAGCAAATTAATAAGAAAAGCCATGCAGACTGACGTATTACAAGTTAAACACTTTACTGTTTGAAATTCAAAGTTATAATATTTGCACCATTAGATTTGAGTTAGTAATATTATGGAGTTTATTACGACAGTATGCATAAGGAAGTGAATACTCTCGAGGCATATTTTTTTCTCTTATCTGCGTAATTACTTGAAATAATTACATGCAACATAAATTTATTCTTTATCAGTTAAGACCCAACGAGACCGGTTATCCTTTATCCCGATAAAATTCAGAGTTCCGTAATTACGAGCTCGCATTGCATAATAAATTAAAGAGTTAATGACAAAAGAATTATCTTTTCCATGGAAAGTCGCTACACTGATAGCAATCAACGGTTACGACTAAATACAACCATTTTATGAGGTAAACACTCCTCAAGACCTTACCAAGTACGTGACTCCATTCCTATCTAATTTAATACAATACAATTATTGACGTGGCACTGACGTCGACGATTATTATTTATTCGAATACAAAAGTACTTCAGTCAATTATAATCATTTGCGAATGAAGATTCCTAATAATTTAACCTCGATTAGATACAACCGTACAAAATGCCGAGGCGTTCTCAGCTTTGCTTTGCAAACAATTTAAATTAAATTGGAGTTTTCCACTTCAAAGGCGTAATCGTTGTTCGAAAAGTTACAGATATCCATAGTATAAATTCGAATGCAGACAAAGCTCTGCCTTTGCATGCCCATTTCATTTAAACGATGACGTAAAGTTTAAACAGAACCTGTGTACACATCACCATTGATTTAACTGATTACCAACTTTTGCGTTTTCGTTCCCTTTAATCCTAATGTTTGGAAATGGTTGTAAAAGCGTATATTTGACATTAAATCTAATTATTTAACATCATCAGAATAAAATAATCACAAGTTTACAAACAGCACTGGTTACAACTCGCAGACTCATCAAGCGAAAAGGATATGTTCAATAATTTTTTTAGATTAATGTCCTAAAATCGTGCATATAACCGAGAAAAAGTATTTACAGCGAATAATTGGTTTCATTCATACAAAGTGAATGTAAAAACGTTTGAAGCAAATCGCGAATAAATATCGGAAAAAGTTTAAAACAAAGCAGCACTGTATAATGAGTGTTGTAGATTAATTGCGCCATGGCAGTGTAGTGTTATGCTAACGAAAAAGCTGCTACAATAATAACAATAATAATCAAAAAGGTGTTTTTAGCCAGCTGTCAACGAATAAACTTCGTTAAAATTGAATCACAACAAAACAGCTGTACATTGACCGTTGAAATCTATTTCCACATTTAAATTTTAAAGCGAAAGAATTGTGTGGAATTATATGGAAAGATATTGCATCGCATCGAACATAATTTATGAAAATCCCGATTTTTTCGGCAAAAATCACGTTCTCGTGGATGATTATACAGGCTGGCCCAAAATGACCGAAGGGGTTTGAGTTCATTATAACTTCTTATTTAAGACATAATTATTATTATTTTTTTTTAATTTTAAATACAGTATATTAATGGAGAATATTTTTAATTTAATTATGAAAAATTATATCTCGCAGGTGGTGGCCATTTTCTGCTTCGCATATTCGTGCTCTTTCCAAAACATTTTCCATTTTCGTCGCGTATATTATTTTTTAATTGCTGTATGGTTCGAGGCTTATTAATATAGACTTTTCCTTTCAAATAACCCCAAAGGAAACAGTCTGAAGCGGTTAAATCCGGTGAACGCGGAGGCCAATTAAAATCGCTTGTACGGGAAATAATTCGTTCACCAAAGATGTCGCGTAAAAGAGCCATTGTGTCCCTCGCAGTGTGCGCTGTGGCTCCATCCTGTTGGAACCATACTTGCGGATGGTTTTCCATGGCTGGCCTTAAAAAATTTTCCAACATTGTCCGATATCTAACACCAGTGATGGAAACGGCGACACCGTGTTCATTTTCAAAAAAATATGGGCCAATTATCCTTTCCGACGAAACACCGCACCAAACGGTACACTTAAGTGGGTGTAATTCTCGCTGTTGAACTACTCTTGGATTTTCCGTAGCCCATATCCTGCAGTTTTGCCTATTAACGAACCCATTTAATTGGAAAAGGGCTTCGTCGCTCATAATTAAATTAGGAATAAAATCATGATTTTCTTTTGCTTTTTGACGAAAATAAATTGCATAATCAAGTCGTTGCTGGTAATCTGTCGGTTTCAATTGTTGGACAAGCTGAATTTTGTATGGAAACATTCTTGTTGTATGCAAAATTCTCTGCAGCGACGCTCTTGAGAGGCCAAGTTGTGTCGAACGTCTCCTGGTTGATGTTTCTCCATCTTCCCGAATACTCTCCTGTACCCGTTCAATATTGTCATCCGTGTGCACCGTTCGTCGTCTGCCGGCACCAGGAAGGTTCCTTACTGCCCCTTGTTCTCGAAAATTTGCGACCAGACGGTTTATTGTTGACTCTGAGGGTCCAACCCGCATATTAAAATAACGACGATATGCTCGCTGAGTCAAAACAATGGATCAATTGTGTACTGTTCCATTTTAAATTCCCCAAGTCTTCTTTACAAAATACTGAAAACAAAAAAAAAATTATAATAAAAAAGTTATAAGGAATTAAAACCCCTTCGGTCATTTTGGGCCACCCTGTATGAGTCGAGAAACAATTCAACTGAACTCCTTGGCTTTGAACTATCAGACGTCGCCATACAAGCACCATCCCACAGGCAATAGATTACCATTCGATGTACTCGGTATTGATATAGCATATTGGGTTATTATTTTGTATGGGTATACTGTTAAAGTCAACAAAAACACAAATCGTGTTATTGGGCTCCATTTTTTAATTCCAATTGCAATTGAAATCCATCCGGTAATATAATATAATAATAATAATATTACTATAACTTAAATATTCTGAACTAGAGGCACACTGGAGTTTCTTCCACTGACCGGATTGTCTTGTAACATAAGGATAATATATTTTAATAGCATACAGGCAGAAACAAGAAAAGTTCCCAACCAGAATATAAATTTATAAACTTCAAATACGTTTTCGGTAACTAAGTTGCTATCTTCAGTAGAACATTCTGAAGAATATTGTTAAATGTATCGGCTATGGTTAAGGTACCACCTTTGGAGATATGCTGTACACCAAATCTTCAATTGGCGATTTGGCGAAGAACATATCTAACACACTTAATGAATTTAACATTTCATTAATAATTAAAAATTTTCTATTGTGCCTTTCCAAAAATACTTTAAATGCAGATATACAAGTGATGTTTTCAATGTTCTGGATATAGTATAATAATTTATATATTTTATTAATTTTTATCAATATTAGATTGCAATTTTTCACTACAACTTTTTTCAGGTCACCTTCAAAACCAGAAAACTTTTTTGGGATCCCTTCTACGCTGGTTAATAGCACTTTTACGACATTTATTGCAATGGACGTTCAGAAGAGTAAGGTGGAGGAGCGAGTAATTTATAGCGCAATTCGTTCCATAGTTTGACGAGTGCTACATATTCATGAGTTATCCTCTTGCAGTAATGGTCACTCATGCAACTTCTCAGGTCGGTTTTTAATAAACGCTTATTATAATGGTCCGAACAATACAACATTTCTGTAGATAGTCCACTAAAATTATGTCACCGTAATCCCAAAACACAGTAATCACTTAACCAATAAACGAAACTTAACGCACTCTAATTGGAAGTCTTTCCGGTTTGTGTAACTACTTAATTTGTTATTTTACAGTTATTGTAGGTGATTTATGTTTCATGAGTGGTAACTATTCAGTACCGCCATAAAATAAGGCACCAGATAGACCTACAGCTCTTGAAATTGACGATAAGCGTAGTTTCGGTTCCGGTCCCAACGTCCGAGATGCCCAACAGGCTAATACTGAAGATGGCAACACACTCCCAAATGATCATGCAGAATGTCATGCACTTGTTTATACGTGGCAGTATCGTAAAGTTTTAATTATTACTAAAACATTATTGGAGATAGAGACTTCATTTTTATTCGTTAATCTTAAGACTAATACTGTTAAAAGGTATATCGACAAAATTACGAGTTTTCCAGGTTTTAAAAAAGCATATTTTGCATATAATTCTAGCTTTATTTATAAGAATAGGTATCATGTGAGATTACTGAAGGTAGAAGTATCTCCTTTTTGATGTAATTATATGAATGAATAATTAAGATCCTAAAATTTTCTTATATCTTTTGGCGGCTCTACTAGATTTTTCATTAAAAACTTAGTTGCCCAAACTTAAGGTGTTGAAAGTGGAAGTTTCAAAATGGAAATTTCAAAATGGAAATTACCATTACGAGGTCTTGTTAGTGATGCATAGAACCATAAAATCAAACCAATTGTTGAAGCAATTATCCAGTCTTCAGTTGGGACAGTTAAAAGTGCCATTTTGTAGCCATCTACTGCCATTCCGGCGACTGAAATCGTCGACCGCGCATTCTATTCTTGATCTTTGGGAACGTAAAAAATCGTTGGGACTTGGGTTGGGACTATATGCAGAGGATTATCCAATAATTCGATATTTTGTTGCTCCAAAAATTTAATTCTCTTTAGAGCTGTTTGCAAACTCGCATTGTCATGCTGCATGATGATTCATCGTGTGGCTTGGTTTCTCGGAGCATGGTGATTATTTCTGGCAAACAAGCGGTTGTTTAGTAATCCGCGTTAACCATTCTTCGATCTTGCAAAGGAATTTGTAGTTATATGATCTGATTTTGAGATAAACATTGCGGCCATCTTTTCGACACACTTCGCAAACGGATATTTTTTGTATGATTCTCTTCATCTTGAGACACCATAACACCGGACTGACGTTTATTTTCTGATTCATTGGAATAAATCAATGATTCCATCGCTACTCGCGATGCTGTAGACGTTTTTTTGAGTTTCTTTATTGAAACGGCTCAAAGTTTTTCGGCGCCAAGTAACGCGACCTGACTTTTGCTCTTCGTTTAACAGAGGAGGAACCCAACCGGAGACTAACTTTCATCATGTCATCATGTAGTATCGCTTAGATTGAGGTCCTTAAAATACACATGGATGTATTAAATTTCGCGATATGTCATCTTCTTTAATCAAACGGCGCACAGCATCGATGTTTTTCTGGGTGCTGTTCTTGGCGGATACTGGCGTGTCAACGTTAAAATTCACACTACCAACGCGAAATTGTCGATTAATGTGTTGCTTCATCTTCAAAAACAGAAACAAACTCTGCAAGACATTGTTGTTGAGTTAGTCCTTTCTTGTTGAAAGTTGTAAAAATTATTGGGTGAAAATTTTCTCGACTCGATTCCATTTTTCGGCCAATTTATAAACTTAATAAATATAAACTTACAATGACTAAATCACCTGCAGTTCCCTCATAACCGAATCTATCGGATTTCTGAGTCCATATGTCGTCCGATGGTAGCCCACTGAAAAAACATCGATATCTTTTGTCATCGTACTCTCACATCGAACAGGGATAGCAACTCCGAACATTCTATGTAACCGTTGAACAACCGGAATCCAAACTTGAGGTATGCCTTTCTCCGCCTTGATTCTAGTGATTCAAAACCCGACAGATGCAGTCTTTGTAAGTAATTATAGGAATTTAGCTTATAGACTACGTAATTTACCATGTTGCGTTGAATTCTTTCAATACGCTAACGGTTTGTAGCGGTGTATGGGTTCCACATAATGCAACAATATTCCAAGATTGGCCACACCAGTGAACAATACAATTTTATAATAGCCGTAACATTTCTAAAATCCCGTGTCTGGCGTTTGATAAAACCACAGATCTTATTTGCTCTACATAAGATATCGTCTATGTGCAGGTGGTACCTCAGTTCACAGTCCAGAGTAGTTCCCAAATCCCGATCCGACTGTACTCTCTCAAGAGCAGCATTATTCAACAAGTACTGTGCTACCGAAGGAACATTCTTCTTTCTAGTAAATGATATGACTTTATATTTTTTAGTGTTAAGGGGCATGCGGTTTCTAACAGATCACGTGGGGAAGGCATCTAGTTCCGATTGGAGTGTAACGCAGTCATTTGGAGAGCAAATGTGTAAGAAAAGTTTCATATCATCAACAAATAAAGGAAAACGACAGGAATAAAGACAAAACCTTATATCTTTTATAAATAGCAAAAATATAATAGAACCCAAATGACTCCCTTGAGGAACACCGGATGTAACAAGGACATCTCGAGACCTGGTGCCACCCACAACAACACTCTGAACACAATCGGTTAAGTACGATCTTAACCACGCCAGAACATTCCAAATTATGCCGTATTTTTTCAGTTTCAGTAGTAGTAAACAATGGTTAACCTGATCGAATGCTTTTCTAAAGTCAGTGTATACAGAATCCACCTGATAACCCACTTCGATGTTCTCCAAAATATATTTGTCTCAGTACTACGACCGCGAACGAATCCATGTTGTTCCGGAGTAATTACTTCAGAATAAGATGCAAGCACTCTATCAGCCACCAATGATTCAAGCACCTTCCAATAACAGGCAAGTTATAGGACGATAATTACGAATGTCTGATCTATCACCTGATTTATACGTTAGAACAATAAATGAAGACATCCATTGTGAGGGAAAAATTCCACAATTTATTGATAAATTGTATAAAATAGACAGAGGCTATGCCAGGGAAGGGCTACAATATTTTATAAAATATACTGTACCCAATCTTGATGAAAGTTTAGATTTAGGTTAACGAAAGATTGAGATTAATTTTGACAGCTGACGTTTTATTACTGGCACCCTCTATGAGACTCTATGTAAAACTAAAAAATATCTCTCGTATAATGCAAAATGATGAGCAATGATAAGATGATCTCTAATATAAAAAAATTCTGTAAGTATAAATAATCTAACAGGAGATGCACAATTTTTGATCCAATTTTGTCTATGGAATCTATATTAATTAATTAAAAGATGTTTCATCGTTATTACACAATCGCTTATACGCTTAGCAGTAATAATGGTCAATAGAAATACTTAAATCTATGACATTGTTTTTTAAATTACAAATGACGTACATATAAGAACAAATCCCATCTGCTTATCATGGATAATAATCATATTGTTCCTTTAAAACAAAAACGGTACATGTAATGATACCCGCTTGTACATTGACTTATGTATGTATACCTCATATAATTAATGGCGTGCGGATGTTCCTGATAACATTAATTAAATATAGATCCGAAAGGATCATACGTACTAACCGAAAAAGGACACACAGAAACAACAATATGTCAGCTGCCGGAGATATTCCAAATGAGATACTTAACGATGCTACGTTTTTCGTGGAGGTTCTCCTTTATTTTTATATAAAACCTTATCAGATGTAAAACACACAAACCAAATCGCAGGTAGCGACCAGATCAAAACGAAATAAATTAAGTCACTATCTACGCCGGATCTGGAATATTCTCTCGCCGAGCAGTAGATTTCTCTCCTGCGTTTTCGCCGTGTGTTTTCATTCCTTTTGTATTGCTTAACTTTAAATGCGATCGCGCTGATGTCTTTGGTATTCAAATGAAAATTTTACAAGCACCGATTGGAGCCATAAATAAGAACGCGCATGTGTTCGTTTTTAAGAAACAACACATTTGCGCCTCAGTAGATATTTTAGGAATTAACTTCAAGTGGCACATGAAGAATTTGTTATTCAGTAAGCGAGATGAAGTAACGCGAGAACGTAATTCACGGAATTTATGTTTATTTTATAGATCCTTATCGTAAATCACCGTATCCTTGTTAGTATTTGAAGCTAATATAAGAACATCTTAGCAAAATGCTTTGAACTCGAACATATGTTTTCGTAGTCAATTTAAACCTTATATTACAATAATTTTTGCATAGTCATAATGAAGTTACTTTTCCTACATTTTTACTATTTTCCTTAATATACAGGCTGTTTTCGGTTAACTTGGCCAAACACTACTTTTTTTTTTTCATGATAATTACATATGACAGCCAAAAATTTTCTTTTTTTTATGGAAATAATTTTATTTTTTAGATAATTCGGAATCTTTATTAAGTTCTGAATATGAATATGTACTTTTTTCATGGGGTTAGGTAATAAAAATATTGAGAAAAAAATTAAATTTAATAAAAGTAAATAAACTACAAAATTAAATGAAATGCTCAAAGTGACGTCCTTCTACGACCTTACAGTGTCCTAAACGTTCCCAAAAATGACGAATTGTATTTTGTAAGCTATTAGGGGGTATGGATTGTATCTCACAAGTAATTTTTGCTCTCAAATCCTCTAGGTTTCTCCTTGTATACTTGCGACTTCAAGTGTCCCCAAAGAAAGAAATCCAATGGAATTAAATCGGGAGACCTAGCGGGCCGATTAATAAAACCTCGACGTCCAATCCAACGACCGGGAAAAATTGTGTCTAAATACTGTCGAACATTAATAGCATAATGTGGTGGTGCTCCATCTTGTTGAAACTGTAGATTACGGTTTGGCATGCTTGGTTGATTGTCGTTAGGAAATAAAATCAACAGATCTGGTACAATATGGTTACGTAATAAATGTAAGTAAACATCACCATTTAGGTTGTGTTCCAAGAAGTACGGACCTATGATTCGTTGCCCAACAATGCCAGCCCACACACTAAGTTTGTGGCGATGCTGTGTATGATTTTCTCGCATCCAATGTGGATTTTCAGTCAACCAATAACGGCAGTTATGCCTATTTACAAATCTCTTTAGACAAAATGTAGCTTCGTCAGAAAATACGATGTTGTTTAAAAAATTTGGATCGTTATTGGACAATTCCATTATTGTTTCACAAAACTGTAATCTTCTGTCCGGGTCATCTTCGTTAAGTTCGTGCAGTAAGTGTATCTTATAGGGCTTTTGTTCGCTTTTAATATTCGTCTAATAGATCTGCTACTCATATCATTTTCTAATCCTAGTTGAGTGGTTGACGTAGTGGGATTTTCCGTTACAGCAAGTAAAACATGAAGAGATCGGTCTTCATTAGTGATTTCTTTTGGTCGGCCAGCTTTAGGTATATCTCTAACATCGCCCGTTTCTCTAAATTTAGTAACCAATCTCGAAACTGTTGATTGAGCTATAGGATCTCGATCCAAATAAACATTATTGAATAAAGTGCAAACTTCGTGATGTGAAAGTTGTCTGTCACCATATCCGACCATCATAAGAATTTCTATTCTTTCTTTAGTAGTTAATTTGACCATTTTCACACAAAACACGTATTAAAAAAAGCAAGTTTTACGATGGAAACTATTTTATTGTGAAACGTCAATAATTCAATGACCGTCAAAAAATATACAATTTCCAAAGCAATCTACAAAACACTGCACTAGTCCAAATGTACGTTTATTAAATTTTCTTTTTCTCAATATTTTTATTATCTAACCCCATGAAAAAAGTACATATTCATATTCAGAAATTAATAAATATTCGACTGATGCGTTACTTTTGCCCAACCCTGTATACAAAATTTACAGAAAACGCTCTCTCTACCGATAACCCCGGTCTCTCATGAGCCGCCTCGGAAACTAAGCCATGACTAAGATCACGACATCACATGGCCATCTTGGACTTCTGATATTACATGGCGATCCGACGAGCCAATTCTGATATTACATGTGAACTAAAGAGGTGTAAGCCTACTAAATACCTCTCTGAAACTGACAATTAAAATTTTGCACGAACAAATAACGCGAGGATATAAGCAGTAGGGGTTTAATACAGGAGAAAGCTCTAGAGAAAACTATATTTCTCGAATTTCTCTGTTTGATAAACTTAAAGAGAGCGTTTGGCAGAGTAATACTTAGGGACATAGTTAACATAGAAATCCGGTGAAATATAATCAATATAATTGAGAACATCTACCAAAACAACAAGATGGTAGTGAGAATAGATGGACAGACCACGGACCCCATAGACATAGGCAACGGGATAAGGCGGGGCTACTCACTGAGCCCTCTGTAGTTCAACCTAATCATGCACCAAATTATCGAGAGTGGATAAGAGAAGCGGATAAAAAATGGGGAATAGCGAAATAAACACATGCTTGTACGCGACCATGTAATACTAGTGGTTCAGAATGAAGATAATCTGCAAAGACAGACCCAGATTCAACATAGCAGCTAAGGAATTCAATATGATAATATCTACTCAGAATTAAGCAAGCATTAGAGATACAATACCCTGGTGTCACGTTGTCCAACTATGGAGACGTGGAGATAGAAGTAAAACATCAGGTACAGAAGGCCAACAAGCTACCAGGATGCCTTAGCAATACCATATAGCGAGACCAACACATCAACAATGACGTCAAGAATATATAAATCTGCTATAAGAACAGTGATGACGTACACATCGGAAACAAGACCCGACACTTCTAGACACAAAAGATGCTGGAGACGGCAGAGATGAGAATTCTAAGAAGGATTACAGGTAATACATTAAGATACCGAGTAAGGAGTAATGAGATCAAAAACAAATGTGGTGTGCATGGAATAAACGAGTGGACATTGGATAGAAAGTGGGAATGGAACAATTATATGAGTAGAATGCAGGACACAAGACTGGTCAAGATAGCAAGGGATAACTCACCAGAAGAAACACCGGCGACCCAGAAAATGAAGCAACAACATTCCATAGAGGTATTACACCTTAGGTGAACCAGCAAAATGCTTAAAAAAACGAAGAGGAAGAAGAAGAAGTTTTAAAGCGAATATATTACATCGAAGCGCATTTTCGAAGCCAGCAATTAAGGTTAAATTATATTAAAAAATTACACGCTTTCCTCTTCATTCTTCTAATACAAATTAATTTGATTAAGTGTTCTTATTTACTAATTTTAAAACATGCATTTGTATTTTAATTATGAAAAGGAACTATTTTGCACAAATTCTAAAATTGAAATATGATTCGTGAAAAGACACGAACTAAAGTAATTAAATCAATATTCATTGTTTACTTTCAGGAAATTTCTTGTGAGTAACCATCTAAAATAAATCGTTGTACGACTAATTTGTATGTTGGTCAAATGGTTACGATCTTCCTGACAACATTAGCTACACACATAAAGATTAATGAAACATACTGGTAACAAAAGCAATT
Source organism: Melolontha melolontha (assembly GCA_935421215.2). Classification (NCBI taxonomy): domain Eukaryota; kingdom Metazoa; phylum Arthropoda; class Insecta; order Coleoptera; family Scarabaeidae; genus Melolontha; species Melolontha melolontha. The sequence goes on along the minus strand of OW285237.1, from coordinate 65,371,160 downwards.
ATACTTGTATTTCGACGTCGAGTTCCCTCGACGTAAGTAATTTCCAATTTACATAAAGTTATCCAAACCCTATGCCTGCATATGGATCGGGCACGTATAAAGCAATACACACTGCGATACCGACAACTGTCAATTAATAAGATTAATGAGATGCCAGAACAGGGTTTGCTCTGTTTGCGTCATGACTTCAGTATTTTACATATTAAAATTATTTAATTAGAATACATTAAGAAGCTTACTTGTCGATTTTTTAGGGTTTTATTTGACTTCGTAATGGTGGCAGTGCACACATGCACATTATATAGAAACCAAAAAAGTAATGTTTTTGTCTTTTATTCTAATTAACGTAGCATTTCACAATAATTTATGGAGAGAAAGCTAATTAGAACTTGAGTATGCCAAATTAAAACCTGAGATCCAAAGCAACAATAATTTTAAAGTTGAAATAGTCTGATGATAAAATGATGTGAACTCTAACAAAATTAAATAATAACCTTTATACTTACTTATCAAAGTTTTATTTTAAAAAAATATTAAATTATTTCAATTATTCCCAATTTCACAAGTATATATAAATTAACCCCGAAAACTGTAAATATTTTAAAGTTATGCTTACGTTTCCTAAATATGTATCAATAAATTTCCTTTCTAAGCAATGGAATATATTCACATCTATATACTTAGGTTTATAACCAATACTGAATTAATGATAATATTTGATGATTAGACTGTTGAAAACGTATTGTAAACATTGGAATTGTTGCCAATAGGCGATTACTAGGAATTAATCGCATAGCAAGCCCCATTTGTGATGTCAACCAATACAATGAACAACTAATACGCGCATCTAATTATGTAATAGTTTGCAGGGGCAATGGTGTATTTTTACCTACATGTAAGACAAAACAATACAATATCAATAAACAGTCTCGCGCTAGCAACAAGAGCCTTAACAGTATATATTAACATCAAGATACAACGGTCTAATATAATAGTATCATATTAACAATCATACAACACCAATCTGACTTAACAGTAAAGAATATAACATTAAGTTCAAACATTATGCGGTTTCTTTTGTGAGATTACTTTAATAAATTAGGTTAAGTGGAGAAATGAAAGAGGACACTTCATTTCTCTACTTTAATACAGACTTTATTCGAATTTAGTGCTATTGAGATTCCATTAATTTACTTAAAATGTCATATTGTCAAAATTATAACATATTGATGTCAAACAAATTTACATAAATTATTTCTTGAATTTCTGTTTACTTTTTAATTATTTATTTAAATTATTGAAAATGCCTCAGACATTTAAAGGAAGCAAAGAGAATGCGAGCAATCACAAATGTGAAGAACGGTTGGTCTTTGCGACGCACGGCAGCGGAATTAAATTTTAGTAAAAGTTACCTTCCTAAAATTTTGAAATGATGGAATGAAAAAGGAAATGTGGCTGGCAGACATAGTGGTGGTAAACAAAAAATATCAAATCTACATCAAGATAATGCCCTTGTGCAGTATGTTATTGAACATCTTTTTCACACTGTTGTGAGAGCAAAAGAAACTGGTTTTCCTGATTGCCAGTGGACAGCATGTAAAAGAATTCTTAAATTAGGTTTGTAAAATCCATGTGGTACAAAGAAGTTTTTGCTAACTGATCAGCATAAGGAGAGGCTTCTAGAATTTGCAAATACATACAATATGGATAATAATTTTTGGAAAAATGTTCAATCATCACATAATGAATCAGTACGAGTTTACAGACTTATAAATTCCAGATATTCAGCGCATTACATAAAATCTTTAGGAAAAAGTGGACGACTTTCTCTTGGAGTTTGAGGACGTATTTTTGCAAGTGGGTTAGGCGTTTGTTGGAAAATTTGTCAACGACTTCATAATACATTAACATTTTAGATGACATAATGCTACCACCATCTGTGAGGCAGACTCATGATAATGGCTTCATATTTCGTCAGCACCAATTCACCAATCCATACCGCATATATACTGTTAGAGAATGGTTTGCAAACAAACTCAACATTTTGCCATGGCCTGTAAATAGTCCTGATGTAATCCGATGGAATGTATTTGGGCTCTAATGGTGAAAAAATATATGAAAATAATTCTCGAAATAAAAACGATTTGTCGCTTTCAATAGCGAATGTTTGGGAAGATCTAGCTGATTATGACATAATAATCTCACATTTTCGATGAGAAATCGTCTTCAAACGGTAATTGCAATCAATGGATTATAGACAAAATATGAATTTAATTTATGGAATTTGCCATAATTTATTAATTGAATTAAACTTTTGTATTCGGTTTTAACGATTTACTGAATAAAATTTATTAAACTGACACTTTTACAACACATACGTCAAAACATTAACAATTCAAGACTACAATTTACATTAGTTAGCTATTCGAAATTGGACATACTAACATAAAACGTGTCGTACATAGGTTACAAATAATGAGGAAAGAGTTTTTTTTTACTTTTTTAAGTTTTTCAAACTAAATAAACTTTTTTCATGACAAGATTTTTTTTTAATTACCTGTGTAACCTGAGTAGAAAGAAATTTTGTTTACAGACCTGTGAAAGTTAATATAGTCGAAAACCAAAAAAAAATTAGACAGATCTTATCTTATGCTTTGTAAACCTGGCTTTATTTACTTGTTATTAGTGTCGTCATTATTCTATAGAATATCAAAACATCTTCTATCTGATTAATACGAATAAAAATACAATTAAAAAACATCATGAAGATATATATACACATTTATATTATTTCTTTCCGTAATTTCACGTATTTTGAAACCTTTACTCAAATCTGCAATAACATTGATTTTAATAACGGATGTTCAGAAACATTCGAAGTCAAGTGGGCTCTGAACAAAAAATCGTATATCTTTACTTAAGTATCTGATTTGTAATAATTATTAAATGTCAACTGTTGTCTGTCAAAAATTGTCAGAATCTAATATCGAAGATACTAATTTATATTTTTTAATTTTGAAAATGGTATTTACTAACGTACACAAAGCATTAATGGTTGAAGCATATTTTCGAAATGGTCAAAAGATCGATGGCCAGTGGAAGTATTCAATTCAAGCTTGTTTGGAAGAATTTCGAGATGAATTTCCCAACCTTGCTTTTGATTATAATACTTTTCAGTGTACACTAATCAGAATTGTTCCAGTTTTTCGACAAACTGGTAGTGTGGTAGGGTGGGCGACCAAAAGTCCGGACAGACGAAGTGATTGGAAATGTTAGAGAAATAATGACTGATGCCCCTAAAACTTCAGTAAGAACTCAACAAACCGGGTTGTGAGTTGGTTCTTGCCATAAAGTTTTAAAAAAAGATTTACAGTTATTCCCATATCGTATAACTTGTTTGCAAGAAATCCTTGATATTGATTATCCGCGACGAGTAGTATTTTGCGAATGGTTTACAAATAATTTTAATGATGATGTCCTAGACAAAACTTTCTTTTCAGACGAAGCATGGTTTCATGTTAGTGGATATGTTAACTCGCAAAACATGAGAATGTGGAGTGATACAAAGCCCAATAATTTTCATGTTGAAGCTCCTTTACATCCTCAGAAAGTTGGTGTTTGGTGCGCTATAAGTAGAAGAAGGATTATTGATCCAATTTTTTTTAATGGTACCTTGACTGCAGAAAGATATCGACAGGAAATACTATTGCCTTTCTTTAATCAACTTCGCGATGATGAACTAGCTTTGGGATACTTTCAACAAGATGGCGCTAGAGCTCACACAGCGGGGGAAACAATGAATATGTTACAAGAAGTGTTTGGACATCGTTTAATTAGTTTGAACAGCGATCATGAATTTCCTGCAAGATCTTGTGATCTTACACCGTGTGATTACTATTTATGGCCTTTTTAAAAAAATTCAATTTAACAAGTACCAGTGCAAGATTATATAGATCTCCAAGACAGAATTATAAATAAAATTAGTGAAATTAGAAATAGTCCGATACTGCAAAATGTATTTAGTAGCATTCGGAGGAGGTGCGTAAAATGCTTGGAAGAAGGTGGTGGACATTTTCAACATCTTTTATAATTATGGTCATTATTGTTGGTAATTTATACAACTACAATTTATGATATTTATTATAAGGTTGTAATCTAAGGACTCTACAAACAATTTATTTGTTTCAAATTTATTTTAAGCCATTTCTTACAATAATTTGTTGAATGTTAATATATTAAACTAGTACGATAACTAGATACTATTGTCACTATAAGATGAATAAAACCTTTACTTGTAAAGTTATTTCCTCTTAATTCTGCATTGTCTTTTTACATGTTACTACAGTTTAGATGAGCTTTATTACACAAGAATGAACAGCATAATTGGATTATGGAATTTTTTCCAGTTATCGCATGAAGAGGTGCTATTGTTCGGCAAGAATTCTCTAAAATATCTAAATACTTAATTTGAAATTTGTAAATTAATTACTGTTACCTTCTAAAATCATTACTTGACTAGTTTATATTAATTAATATGGCATATCGAAGTAATATATTTCGACATAAACTGACATTTGCGTGTATGATAACCTATAAAATTGTATTAAGTAAATGTATCAATCTATATCAGACATGACTTCATATTTTCAAGGACTACTTTAACTTCGAATGTTTCTGAACACCCGTTATATTCATTTATGGAAGGCATCTTTATAATAGTTTAATATCAACTGTAAAGTTGTCAATTTTGATAGATAACAAAATATTGACTAGGAACTGTGAAGCCGCTCTTACACTAATCATTTTGAGAAAGTCTATGAGAGAAATGTCTTGTCTGCTTTTTTTTGCTTACGACTGTATATAGACAACTCGCAAGTTTAACTTAATAATTTCAATGATCTTATATTAAAATTAATCGTTGCCTTGAAATACTAGGTATATAATGAAAAGCAATTATATTCTATAAGTTTGAAATCCAATTAGAGAAACTTATTTTGTTTTAACGCGTTTTCAAAGTATTCAAAATAGAAATGTTTAGTGCTCAATTTAATTAAGTTCAGTACAAGGATTCTGTACTACATGCAATTTTTCACGAATCCAAATAAGGTCAAATAGTAAAATTTAATTATCCAAGATAATTAAACAAGCTTCGATGTAAATCGTCTGAAGTCACTCAAACAGAATACTGAAAAAAGAAAAGCGAAACTAATGAATAGACTCCAATTAAGTTACACTTCATGTACACCACGTATTGAAAGTACTAGATCGATCAAAATCATTGAAAGACGAGCTCTTTCACGCTTTCGACCGCTTAATTAAAGGCCCTCTTTAATTACGATCAACTTTTAGAAAAACTAAAACAGCCAAGGAACGGAATTAATGGAAATTGTACATAATTCAAACCCACCACACACAATCGAGAATCACGTAAATATTCACTACGACCGACCATGACAAAATTCCAACAGTTGTTTTCGTACATCTACGGTCCGGCCAGGCGATTATCGAAACAAGTCGCTCTAATCAACTCATTTGAGTTCAACATCTTGGTGGCCGTAAAGTTCTTGTGTCAATTATTTATCCGTAGGTTTTGTGTAGACAAAAGCCGGTGTCAAGGAGGTCGTAAATTAAGGTGTGCCTAACACGGACCGCACACGCTACAGATGTGCCATGGAGATACGCATGCGTACCTTAACGTCACATATAATTGGATTGGCCATAAATATTAGCAATTGTTACGGGATGTAATGCCTATATACACACATAAATATATATGCGTTCGTACAAGAACATTCTCTCTGTGCTTCTATGTACTCCTTATAAGGGGTAATTAATATGGGAAAGTGTTAATACGCGAAATACTTGCTTCGCAAACTTATAATTTATACATAGTGTGTCTTAATTACCTCATGTGCTCGAGACAAAGACATGTACGTGCCTGAGATTGAATGGTTGATGAGATCTGTCACGGCATATGTAAAGTGCTAATGGTAATACCAAGTAGGTCTCTAAATATATAAAATTGCATTATACTCGTACCAAAATGTAATGCCATTAGTGCAATTCAGCATAGACGAGAATTGACAAAGGAAACTTACATTTACGCTTTTACTTCAGTAAATTGCAGCAGGTGTACAATAGAACAATGATTGTGACATGTACGGAGTGTTCCAAAAGTCAATATTTTACTGTAAAAAGTCTTTCTTTAGAGACTGTGGTTAAGTGAAAACTCAAAAAGCCTTTCCACAATTAATAATCGAATCCTAAATACGTATTTCGACAACAAAGTTATCCTCATCAGAAGGTAAATCCACAGTAATCAAAGTGTTGAACATGGGGCACAGTAAAGCTAACGACACAGAATGGCGGACAACTTTACACGGCATCTACCAATACACTAACTTTAAAGCGAATACACAAACTAAAATTACGTCAACTTACCTTTCTTAAGAAAACGGCAACAAGATGTGTTTATTCTCTACGCCCTCAACCTTTTCTATTCCTTTTCTAAGAATGGAAAAAGACAACTGTATGGGATAGGACCGTTATTCGAGTTAAACGTATTAAATTTATTTCTAACGGTATGAATGCTTTTGTATGCTACGAGACCTCTGCAGTTGTTGATTTTTTGAAAAGTTTTAAGCCTTTTACCGAGATGTGATCTGTGGCCAATGGATGGTTTCCGAAGTTCGAGTTTTCTGGTCTATTAAATTTAATATATGTTATATGTTCTTTATTATTGGATTATTATTGAGGGTTTCGTTTGACCTATATATTTCAAATTACAATCGTCGAAATTTATTTCAAATTCAAATTAATTTTATCTTTGGTATTACCTAGGAGACTTTTGATGGTGTTTTCGGAACGAAAAGCAACTTGAAGACCTTGTTATTTAACAACTCTATTCATGTTTTTCGTGATTATATGGTATGGTAAACACATGCACGTTACTAGAAATACTTCGAGCATCGTCATTTAAACATGGAACGAAATTTAGTAAAGTATCGAAATTCTCGGAATAAAAACTACTAGCTTCCAACCATGTTCCGCATCTAGTTATTACTGGAGAGGAAGGCAGTGACAAAGATGGAAGTTTTTCCCTGCTAGTCTCGATGGTGCTTTTTTGAAAACTTTTTTAAAAGCGGATGCAAGTCAACTTCCGGAAAGGTCTCTGATATATTCAGATTCTGTGAACAGCATGTGCTTTACAAGTAATATGTAGCATATTAGGATATGTTTCCTTTAATAGTCTGCCTGTTTTAAGATGTCACTGACAAATAAAAGTATTTTTTGTTTGTACCTGTCGTCCGAATGAAGCATTTGGTGAATATTCTTGTAAATGGTTTTAGCTACTGTTTCCGCATCAACTGTATTTATAACTTTTGTTGCTATTACATATGCGTTATATGGAATAGTTGGATGTAGTACATCAGTTACAACATTTACCACACAGCCTCCTAATATATCGACAGTGTCGTCGGCACTTATTCATAGGTACTAATATGAAAGATGGCTTCTAATGTTCTACTGCTTTCGTGTATCACTTAGAAACACAATATTTGGGTAGGGCGGATTCATGAGGTACATTTCGACCAGCATATTTTTAGAGAAATGTTTTGAATGTGGACTTGTTAAGTTTATTTGATGTAATATTTGCCGCTATTAAAGTTTCACAGAGTTCTTCGTTAAAATTGTTGGATTCCAACGGGTCTAATTTCTATGAATGTGTTTGCGATGATAAGTAACGTTTTATGTGCGATTTCTTGGAATTTTTTAGCGATGTTTTACAGACTTTGCAATAAATTTCCGAATCACTAGCAATGGACGTACAATCAGTATGACCCTTAATCTAACTCGCCATTGTTTCACGACGCTATTCGCGACGTTGTTCCATATCATATCTGAAAAAGTAACTTAAACAGTGTTCTAGATTTAAATAAATGAAAATTAAAAATATATGCGTAAGTTATTGAAACCTAACGAAATTCACTGGACCCTTAAAATTAAAAAATGAAAAAGAGATACTAACTCACCACACTTTTCAAAAAAAGGTTTTAAATATATCTATACGTTAATATGCACGTATACTTTTGTTTACTTTTGTTGTTGTTTTTAATTATTACGTTATTTAGTTTTAAATGATTTCAAAAAAAGGAACGCCACTGATAATAGCTAGTAATAATGTATGGAAAAAATTAAGTAATTGCCTTAGTAACGAAAAACCGTGCGCCTTTGGATTATCGCAATTGTATAAGTATTCTGGAACATTTGTATATTTTCGTAATTGCAGCAACGTTTACTTAAACTACGAAAACAGTCTTCACTTGTAATTTTTCTCGCATTATATCGCGGAAAATGTTTATGGTAATTAAAAACGAAGAAAACGAGATACGTTAATAATTAAAGCTCCACAGGAAACGTTCTTTCCTCGAAGAAAGAGAAAAACAAAGAAAATTTCGGGTGTTTGTAGCAAAAAAGAAAGATACGTAAGAGGGTTTTGTTTAAGTATGACAATACGTTAAGCACGTATAAAGCGTTTGTACAAAGTCTCTTTCGCCCGTAAGATGTCAATTATTAAATAGTTGTCTTCTTATAGGACGGAACTTGCTTGATCTATGCGGGCTATTTCAGTAAATTTAAATACAGATACAAACCAGTTGTTTATAACAGGTTCGTATTAATTTGTATACATTGCTTCACTAGCTTAACTGAGGGCGCCTAGATGGTAGAAACATATGTATTAAGCAGAAGTAAATGCTGAAAATACGAGGTGTTTTGTCCATGTGCATAGTTACAGATATGTAAATTATTTACATGTTTGTTTCATATTATACGTAAGAGGATTTAAATCAATATGGATTTATTTTTAATCTCGCTAATGAGATACACCATTAATCAAGCAAGCCTGTAATAATTTTAAGAAAGAAGTTTTTCTCGATATAATGTAAGCCAATTTATTTCAGATACTTATTTAAGAAATTAATAATGTAAATAATCTGGTAGTAGTATTGTTTTATTTTTATTCCACTAAACTGAGAAATATGTATAGCACAGTTAACTACAATTGTAAATGCTGAAAATACGAGGTGTATTGTCCATGTGTACAGTTACAGATATGTAAATTATTTACATGTCTGTTTCATGTAAAATGCTTTATACGTGCATAACGTATTGTCATACATAAACACAACCTTTTTGTATACAATTATAATATGAACGAACGAGGTGTAATAAAAAATTATAAATTATTGCGGTTTCTTAAAGTGCAATGTTGTTGTTGTTAACGCAGGTTGTGCTAAAATTGTACAGTTCTAAAAGTTAGTAGTCTTATTTCTGTTTCAAATAACGAAAATAAAGAGATAACTAATGAAATTAAGCATTTTGTAAACACACTAATATTCAAACTTGTTCCAATTGTAAAATTAATATTCATATAAAAAAATAAACGTGTTCTATCCATTATAATTATTTAATTATCTATACCGTATAGGCATTAATACTGTATAGGCAGCAGAACCATGCATGAAAATTGACCTGCTGTGGACAATAGTATATTATTAATCAAGAACAAAAAGTGACATTTCAAAGGACGAGAAAGTTGTTTACGGCCGAGGCGTCAGCCGAGGACGGAATTTCTTGGGAAGACCTTTAAAAACATTTTTCGCTCGTTGTGAATACAACGGTTTATTTCATACTGCAAGTTTAATGGATTTTAAATAAAAAGAAATGAATTTATTTAATACTGATGTCGAAAATGACATTTATATTTCGCAGAAATTATTCGTAAAAATTAAGTAAGCGGTAATTAATATTTCCATAGCGATGGAAGTTTGTGACAAATAAAAATGTCGCGTCAATTTTCTGTTTTATTCGATTATTCGTTTTAAAATTGATACAAATGAAATATCGCAGGATATTCTAGATGAATCTGATCACGCGACGAAGAATTTGATGCCACATAAGTCACGAAATCAATACGAAAAGGAATACCAAAGGAAATCTGAATTATTCCTGTCAACAACTGACGTATAATTTTAAAGTACTTGAATTTTAATATTTTACTTTAAAGTACTAAGACTTTAATGTTCCATTTTTTGTATCATAAATAATCCGAAAAATATCATTTTTGACATCAGCATGAAACAAACATTTTTTTTATACTTAGATATCGCCTGGTTGATTTACTTTCCATTATTGTCGACTTTTTGTCAATGTAATGTCAATTTACATTGAAGTCGTAGCGGGAAAAATAAATTACATGAGTTACGTACCCTAGCATGAATTTAGTATAAAAATGAGAACGTTTATAATATTCGTCTTTTAAATATTAAAGCTCTCTCGTAGTATAATGATGTACAACCAGCATTAAAATGTAGAGACTACATTGTGTCGCTATGAGTGCGTGTTCGTGTCGGGTTTTTATCACCAAACAATAAACAATAAATAATAGAAACATATGGTAGCGGTTGAAGCGGGAAGTAATAAAAGCATCCTAATTCATTAATATTTTATCTAGCTCCTAAAATTCACCTACTGGTATTCTGAAATTATAATTAAAATTTATTACACGGACTGGTAGCCGTTTGATGATATTTTCAAGCAAAAAAAATGGATATTAATGTGGAATATGTAAAACGTATACGTGGGCTGAAAGCTTCTAGAAATGAAGGATAAAAACTGTCCGTTTTAGATGTGCCGTTGTAATAAAAACAAGCTGAAAGAAAGCCTCGCCGACACATTTAAGAATACCGAAACTATTGTAAATCGTCAAGAGTTTAGATGTATATCTTTCCATTGTTCGAGGAAAACAGTAGAATTATATGGCTGGTGTTCGAATACAAATTCATCTTATCGATATTCAGACGTTTTATAAAATATGTGCTCTTTCTGTTGAAAATTCCAAATGGAGATTCGAATTTGATAGATCCCAATTTATTTACCTGTCAATTTCAGATAAACATAGAATTTGTGTACTTTGAGCTAACAAAATAAACTAGAAAACATATATGCATCTATATAATTTGAAAAACAAAACATTTTTTCTGCAAATATATCATTTTATATTAGATTTGTTATAATACGAAATATGAAAATGACAGAACTGTATTTATTTGTTTTTGTTATATTCTTCTGTAAATCAATTACACTGGTGTACAAGATCTTTAACCACAAGAAGTGTAAATTAAACATATGCTGTTTGAAACTCGTGCTGACAAGAAGCAAATTCGCTGATTCTTTTTGAGATTTGTTAATACATAATATATACTAGTTTATTAAAAAATGCCCCGATGAGACAGAAAACAGTTAAATATAATTCATGTGTTTAAGTTTTAAGCAAATAAGAATGTTGGACAAGACGGTGTCAAGCTGATAAAAAGTGTGGATTTCAGACCCCAAAAAACACTAATACTTAAAAGTTCGTGATTTATAATAATAGTAATAATACTAATGATTGGAGACCGGACACGAGAGGTTGATGACTCAACGCCCACGAGCGTACTATTGAACATTTGTATTTTTTAAGTTTTTAATTTTCTTTATACAATTATACTTATAATAATAAAACGGGTATATACGGCTAAAAAATACGAAATACATTTTTATTTGTTCATTTTGTAGTCCAAGTTGAGTAAAGAACTATTAATGTTTACTAGCAATACTTTCTCAGGGTTCTCTCTCTTCTGTTAAATTTGTTCTCTTTAAATGAAATACATTCTTGTAAATAGAAAACGTCCTTTCTACATCGCAACTGGTTATAGGTGCATACTGGAAATATTCTTTTATTTCCGCGTATTTAGCAGTTAGATGTTGTGGCATTGTCCCCATACAGAATTGCCGCAATGTTATTAAATCTGCATTTCTATTAAACACTGCGTCTAACTTTTGTCGAAGGCCACATCCGAAGTCACTTGGAATACTTTTCAAATTATTAATAGCCACATTTAATGTCGTTAAACCATTATTTAATTTGAGATTTCGATTGTCAAAATAAGTGATTAGTTTTGTCAAATTTCCAAAGTGTTCCTGAAGAAAGTACAACTGTTCTTTTAAATGTGGAATTTGTGTTAGTTTCTTGCACTCAGAAATACTCCGAGCATCGTCATTTAAACACAGCGAAATTTTGAAAACTATCGAAATTCTCTGCATAAAAACTAGTAGCTTCCAATCATGTCCCCCATCTAGTTATTACTCGAGAGGGAGGCAGTGACAAAGATGGCAGTTTTTAACTTTTTTAAATGCGGATACAAGTGTATCAACTTATGGAAAGGTGTCTGTGATATATTCACAGATTCCGTGGAGAGCAAGTGCTACCCAAGTAATATGCAGCATATTACGGTGTATTTCCTTTAATAGTCTGCCTGTGTTTAACATATATGCAGCACTGTCACTTACAAATAAAAGTACTTTTTCTTTGTACCTGTCGTCCGAATGAAGTATCTTTTGAATATTCTCGTTAATGATTTCCGCATCAACTGTGTTTATAACTTTTGTTGCTATTACATATGCGTTATATGGAATAGTTGGATTTAGTACACCAGCTACAACATTTACCACACAGCGTCTTAATATATCGACAGTTTCTTCGGCACTTATCCACAGGTATAGCAAGCGCCAATTAAGTTGGCGCGAGGAGAGGTAAGTTCGCGCAGGATTAGAAGTAGTGGGGAGATTTGTATTTGGTATTACGTTCTGTTAATCGTCAATGACAAATGTATTCTGACAATTATTTGAGTAGTGGGGGTGGACGTTTTTAAAAACGGCTTCTGCGCACCCCTTCCTCGCGCCAACTTAATTGGCGTTTGCTATACTGATTTGAAAGATGGCTTCTAATGCGCTCTATTGCTTTCGTGTAGCACTTAGAAACATAATATTTACGTAAGGTGGATTCATGAGGAATATTTTGACCAGTATATTTTTGGAGAAATATTTTTAAAGTGGGATTGTTAAGTTTACTTAATGGAATATTAGCCGCCATAAAAGTTTCACAGAGTTCTTCGTTAAAATTGTCAGATTCTAACACTGCAAATTTCTGTACATGTGTTTGCGATGCTAAGTGACATTGTACGTGCGATTTCAAGGAATTTTTTAACAATATTTAACAGATTTCGCAATAAATTTCGGAATCATTGACAATGGACATATAATCAGTATGACCGTCAATCCAACTCGCCACTGTTTTACGATGCCGTTCTCGACGTTCTTCCATATCATATCTGAAAAAGTAACTTAAACAATTCTCTAGATCTAAATAAATGAAAACTAAAAATGTATGCGCAGGTTATTGAAACTGGACGAAATTCAAGGCACACTTGTGTCGAAAGAATTGGGAGAGCTAGATTCAATCAAACAATATTAAACAAGATCTATCACAAAAATTACAATGTAATTAACAGTTAAAACTATGAAAACAAGAAACTAACTCACAGCACTTTATTTATCTTACGAAATATCCTAATCTAAATAGACTAAATTATTAAAATTCCACACGCTTCCATCTACGCCCATGAAAACAGAAATTTAACTGTAAATATCTAACAAGAAACGTCGCAATTATCGATGAAAACAGATGTGCGCGCTAGCCAGATCAATAGTGCATTCAATAACTGCGTGATGTACTTACAGATGTTGTAGACTATTTATATCGTCCGTCGTAATGACGACGTCATTTCAATCCGATGTGTCCGGTCTTTAATAATAATATATTTCGTTCCATCGAGCAAAAAGCATAGTACATGTCAAATATAAAAAAAAATACAATAAACAAATATAAAATAGTATATAACAAATAAGTAAAAAACAAATACACGATAGGAAATAACAAATATAAAAAATTTAAATTATTTTTATATCTTCCCGAAAGAAATCGTCCACTGAATACAGTGATTTCTAGAGTAAGTGTGTCTTTAGAATCCGTCTCAATATTTTACTAGGTTCGTCTTTTATGTTGGGAATGTGATTATATATTTTTATGCACTGAAAGACTACACTTTTTTGCACTTTCATCAGTTTTGTTTGTGGCAGAATTTACTTTTGGTATTATGAGAGTGGTTAACTTCCAATTTCTGGAAAAATTAATTCTAATTTTTTCTTACAAACAACGCGCACCCTAACACATAAATTGATGGCAACGTCGCAACTAAACGGGGTCTCATTTAGAACAACAGGATTTTAATTACGCGCTATTTGCGTTCTGTGAAATAGAGGGCGCCAATGGTTAGTAATTGTCATGTACAAAACGCAAGACGCCATCATGGTGCGTTTAGCATTTGAACAACAAATAGTTTATGTTCAACTGTTTTATGAAAATGGTTCATTTCTGAATTGGATGTTACCTAAGAAATGTGACGATGCTGATTTTTGTAACACAATTTTCTAAGCGATGAAGCACATTTTTATCTTGATCGAAGAGTCAATAAACAAAATTGACGGATTCGAGGTCAATAAAATCTACATGCTGTTCATGAAAGAGTAATATATCCTCAGAAATCCACTATTTAGTGCGCATGTTGGAATGATAGTGTAATCAGACAATACTTTCTTGAAAATGAAGTTGCAAATGCTTTCAGAGTAACTGGGAACCGCTATCGTGACATGTTAAACAATGTCTGCTTCCACCAATTTGATGAGTTGTATTTGAACAACATGCGATTTCAGCGAGACGATGTAACGTCTCACACAGCAAGTAATATCATAATGATAATAATAATAATATCGTTTATTGCCAAACAAGTCAAAATCAATAACAAAACAATGATAACCAAATGCAAGCACATACATACTATAATATAATAACAATAATAGAGTAAAAATCAATATAATATAAATTCGAAAACAAAAATTTAAAAAAAAAGTCTTTATCCTCAACGCCAGCTCCCAGCATATATTGTCAAATTGAATCATAACTCTGTAAGATCATAACGCTGTTGCATACTCAATTTCATGATCGTTATCTCTCGGAATTCTGAAATATATTGGCTTGCAAGTTTATGTATCTTGACACCACTGGACTTCTTCTCTGGGCTTATCTAAAGAAGAAAGTGTGCGCCAATAAGCCAGTAACAATCAATTACCTTAAAGAAAATATTCAACATGTTATTCGAGAAATAGAGACATGTTTATGTGCTAGTGTTATGGAAAACTTTGCTAAACGAATACGATCATGCCAGAACAATCATGAATTATATCCTTGACAATTTGTAGGAGTAAAGAGTTTTGAAGAATACAAAACATTACTGTCATAAATATTAAACGCTTTACTAAAAAATCAAATTCGATATTTCTAAATGAGACACCTTTATGAACAACTGCACTGACATGCGTGAAATTTTTATTGTTCTGTGAAGTTGTGTTAAGTCAGCTAACTAAAAGGCTATCATAATATCCTATTGGCAATGAAGATTTATATATGCAGATGATTTGGCTTTTTGCTACCAAAGCGAGAATTTAGAAGATGAAGAATTACAACTTGCTGAAGATCTGCAAGCTTTAGATGAATATTATAAGAAATGGCGCTTATAACAAAACTATTCAAAACCCAAATCATTTGCCTTTTTCATTTGTGTAACAAGGAAGCCAACAAAGGCGGAATGTTGAATTTGATGGTCGGATCAACCACAGCCCCAACCCTAAATATCTGGTCGTAACGTTAGACTGGTCTATGACATTCAAGCAAGACCTCTATAAAACTAGTGAAAGGGTGAAGAGTCGCAATAATATATTACATAAACTTCCCAGCAATTCATGGGGGGCGAATAGAGAGACCTAGCGAACGGCAGCCTACTCACCTACTGAATACTGCGCTGCCGACAGGTATTGAAGCTCACACAACAAGGCAATAGATATTCAACTTAACAATGCAATAAGAATCGCCACCGGTACTGTTTGAACTACCCCTAGTCCCTGGTTAGTGATTCTTTCTAACATTGCCCCGCTGGATATCAGACGTCTCGTTGCAGCACAGAAAGAATGGACTAAGATTTAAACGACACTGGTCTTCCAATACACGACGATATGAAGAAAGTCACCAAGACCAGACTGAAATCTAGGAGACCGATTTGGCTTGATACGAAATGTCAACACCCCATAAATGTGAATGACTGCTGGATAGCCTCGAAGAAGACCCTGAACTGAGGAACATATATTTAATTTCTAATCCTTCAGAACAGCTACCGTAAGTAACCCTCCCACTTACGCAATGGTCTCAATTGAATAGGTTCTGTACAGGCTATGAAAGATGTAACTCAATGCTGTAGTAATGAAAGCTAGCAAATACTAGCCTACTGCCCTAGAAGCTTCCCCGGTGGCATTCACGAGCTGAGCAAGGCAACTCGTGCAGTACTGGACTGGTTGAAGAATTTAAGTATTAGTGTATAAATTAGTTTTATGACCCTTTTTTGTCATAAATGAGTTTTATACACTAATATCAAATTTTCGATTTCGCTTCTCATACGAAATAAATAAATTGGCAATGACAAGGAAGGTTTTCTAATTTTACGTACTCTCAAATACAGTCCACAATTTAGTTATTCATGATATTTGTTGAAGATACATTTCAAATCTTTTTGTCAAATTTTAATTTCAAACATTTTTATTGTTAAATATAAGTAAATCTTGGATATAGAATTCAAACATAAACATTTCTAATTTTACAATAAATATTTAACGTTAATTTTTCGAATTTAAACCAATGTATGACATACTTTTATTAGGAGTCAAATGGTAAAACTTTCTTTAAATTCTAAGAAAGCGATATCCTATATTTACTACCTGCTTTATAATTTAGACCAGTCATTTTATTACCTAGGTTCAATAATAATTGGCATCTTTCTCCAAACATATTTATTGGTTTATACATCAGACAACTTGTTTTGTTACATTGGGCTGCAGTGAACAAAGTGTTGAATCTGGATATTCATTGTTAAAATCACCGTTCCTAGATATATATAATAAATTTTATTATTTGAACAAGGGACGATCCGGAACTAAATATTTACGTTTATAACACCAATACTTAATTAGTAACGATATTTTCTTATTTATTAGTTAAGATTAGATTTTTAAGACATTTTTAAGACACAATTTTGATGAGGTAATAAGACGAAAATTCTCCGTTATAACGTCAAACAATACAACGTAAAATATGCGTTTACTATGTAATAGTTAGGGGTAGTGGTATATTTTTACCTACTTGTAAAACAGTACAGAATAGATCAGATCAAGTCAACATCAGTAAAAGACACACGGTCTTAATACAACATTCCCAAACACAGTATCAATGCAACATGAGTAAAAGACAAGCAGGCTTAACACAACATTCTAAAGCACAGTATCAACTCAACATCAGTCAAAAATACACAGCCTGAACACAACATTCTCATAGTATCAACTCAACATCAGTACAAGACACACAGTCTTAATACAACAGTCTCATTCGTAAAAGCACAACAAATAACAACACAAGACACACAGTCTTACGTTAAACATCAACATAACAACCATATTTTAACAAGAGACACCAGTCTCAACAGTGATTTTGTGTTGTTCTAAGAACCCGATACAATCCATGGTCCATCAGAAAGCGGAATAATCGCAAACAATTTGTTTTTGCAAACAATTTTAAGAGCCGACATCCTCAACATAGTTTTGGTCTTTGAGCCTTCGAACATTTAGTCCTACAAGGATCAACAAGCCCGCGACAACATTATTCAATATTATTTTATTCTATTGATTAATTACTTTATTTACAAGAATACATTAAAACCAAATAAATAGGAAATTATTTTAAACGCAAATGCAGCTCCAGCGAATTTAATTAAATTTAAATTAATCATTAACGGGACTTCTACTTTAACTTAGACAAGCATATATATTTCCTTATTTATGTAAACATCAGTAGCTGTTGAATGCAAATATTTCTTAGTAAAATACTGAGAAATATTCCAGACGCTTTCAGCATTCGAAAATCAATTTATATTATTATACACCATCAATTTTGAATTCACTCCATTTACCGTTAGTGGTTTAAAAGAACGTAAGTCTGCGTGCGCTTTGTTGAAGGAGACGCCAGGAGATAATGGCCGAAGTATAATATTATAAGTAGACATTCGGCTTCGTAAACGTTACAAAACAAACTAAACGAATACTCCCGCTTCGGAGTTCATCTTTTATTCTTAACGTCTCCAATAAAGTGAACAGAAAGGCTTCTGAAGAGGACATATTATACACTCGCAGTAAAATATAGTCTCTCTGCGCGGCTAACTAATACAAATGGAAATCGAATTCGCGAAGTTGTTCTCGTTTTCTTTTATGCGTTTTGATATAGACTCAAATAAAAGTATGTTCTATTCGAGGAAACCAACGCTGTATATTCGCTTAAAATCTCATGGAATATTAACATTGAGAGTATTTTAACTTTAGTTTGCTGTATATGAATTTTTCTTCAGTGGGATATCCCTCACAGTTTCGTTTCTAATATATACGCTACATTAAAAGTATATCTCGGGTCAATGTTTTCATTTCCGTTTGCTTTCAATAAATAAAAAATAATTTCTTTTCAGATGGTAATGAAAACAGTCGCAGTCAGTTCGAAATGAAGAGGAAACCATGTAAAAAGAGAAGGAAAATATACTTATCTAAAAGTATATACACTGGATTCAGAAAATATATGAAACTCAAATATTTTAAGTAAACGTGCTACGTAAAGACCGCATTTATAGAAAATATGTTTATGCTTAAAATTTAAGGAATGAAATAGTTATTTAACCAACAAGTACATTAATGAAGGCGATTAATGATCGAGATATTTTAACGCGTGAGCGCAGCGAGCGCGTTAATGTTCGATATCATTAATCGCATTTTAATGTAAGAGTTAGTTACAATACTTTTCCGTCGACCGTATATTTTTCTAAAGTGGAGAAAAACAGTTTACAACTTTTTTTTTATTTATTGATGATCATTATTATAATTAGGTATATATGTTCATAGTCGAAATATTACAATTACTAAAAGTAATTGGACACGCATTAGAATTTGTATGGTTTTGTGAATGTAAGTTTACCTCCTACTACTTATACTACTTTGGATATTTGTCACAGAATTTATTTCAGCGTCGGTAGAAGGAGTGGTGTGACAAGCCTGTGTTGTAGTTTCACAAAGAAATAAAAATAAAAAAAGAAATAAAATAAGACCAAGTTCTTCATGCCTTTTACGCCTTTTATGCCTTTTTTTAATTTTACCGCCTATTATTTTTTTTATGCCTATCTAGAGGTTCTTTCTGACTTTTTGACGCGTTGTTTCCAAAATTTAAATGCGAAAAGAAATTTTCGCTGCGCCACTGCACAATTGTTTCGTCAATGAATTTGTACGTTGTAATTTCCCGTTGTGCCCTCTAACGCGGGATTCCCCGTGTTTACAGTTATTTGATTTGCGTCGAGTCATCAATTCATTTAGTTGTGTTAAAGTTGTTTGTGTAACAGTGCGAAGTACACCGCTAAAGAATGGATTAAAAATTACAAGGAATTGAAATATGAACGAAATCAATTATTTTGCCAAGCGTGTTAAAAAATCGTTTATTTGCACTTAAAATTATTAAATGTATTGAGGTTACTAAATTTCTTTCACCGGATTAAATGTGACCAGAAATACTACATAATTCAGCATGTCAAAACGTCATTGCATCAGGAAAAATTAAAACTAACTAAAAGTCGAACCAAGAATTAACTTCCGGCTATTCTAAAGAGTCAAAATTAAATTTTAATCTTGAAAGCTTTGATAAAACCTTTGCAATATCTCTTTATAAATTGAAAAACAAATAATTCATAAAGGTTTTACAAATATATTGTGCAATGCACATTCCTGATGAAAGCTACCTCTGTGAAAATTATATTAGTTCAGTGTACAAAGAAGTTATTCGTGAAATAAAATATTATTGGAAATAATTGTAATGTAAACAGCAGATGTACGAGGTCTGACCAATAATTGAGAGAGAGAATAATGAGACTAAGTCCAGAAAATACGTATATTTAAGAATTAAGGTACACCCCTCCTACAACTACACACTGGTTCCAACGTTTCTTACAGCTTTCGTAACATTTCTGGAAGGCTTCGACTGGAATGCCCTGGAGTACCCTCGTCACGGCGGTCTGGATGTCAGTTATGGACCCAAAATGCGTTCCTTTCACGGCCAATTTTGTTTGGGGAACAAAAAGAAGTCACAGGGTGACATATCCGGCGAATAGGGCGCTTGCAGCAACACTGCGATGTTTTTAGAGGTCAAAAACTGCGACACACTGAAGGCACGATGGCATGGAGCATTGTCATGATGAAGGATCCACATTTTGGCAATCTCTGGACGGACTCTAATGATTCGTTTTCGCAGCCGATCGAATACTTTCAGGTAGCAATGTTGGTTGACGGTCTGCCCAGGTGGTGCAAACTCTTTGTGCACGATTCCTTTGCTGTCTAAGAAGCAATTTTTAAAATCTCTATGCCATCGAAACGCCTGAGCACGACTCAGGGCTTCATCACCGAACACTTTGACCAATTTACCGTACGTTTCCATAACAGAATCGCCGAGTTTAACGCAAAATTTAATCGCGTACCGCTGTTCAATATTACGTCGTTCCATATTCGTGACACGCTTTACAAACACGTTGTCGCAAGCTCAACACAGCTGGAGTACTAACGAACGTACGAAAGTCGCGCGCACACGTATCAATAGAGGAGGGATGGGAGATTAGCCGACTGAAGCTTCAGGTTCGCAGTGTTACCACAAGCGCGGCTAAAAATCAGTCTTATTACTTATTGGTCAGACCTCGTATGTGGACGATAGGGCAGTGCCCATCTCGTCTCATATTAAGCCGCCGTGGGGGGTAAATATCCCTTATCAGGTAATCCTAGTATCCAACTCGTCTCAGGTACTCGTCTCATATTAAGCCGCCGTGGGGGGTAAATATCCCTTATCAGGTAATCCTAGTATGCAACGTTAATGATTTTTGAATTTTACTAAGTAATAAACGTTAATGGCTCTTTTAATTTTGGGTGTACTATATAATATACATATTCTTAATCTTAGATGCTAGTACAGTTTTTTGGCGAGTTTCAATAGATAAACACGCAAAATTGTTGTAGTACGTAAAGTTATAGTGATTTAAAATACATACTTTGGTAAAATGTCTAGTTTGTCAGAGTTAATAAGTCAACGTGGAAAAACTTTAATTGTGCTCGATAATCACAAATTTAATGAATATCGATATTTCTTTTTATTAAAACTCTAACAGATATACAGGCAGAAACATACATCAAATTTAATAGTTTTCACTTGCCTTATAGATTTCAAACCGCCAAATCAAAAAAGAAGCATGAATTATTAGTTGAGAAAATTGGATATTACAAAAGCAAAAGAATTTCACGCTTGGATTTTATTAAAATAATGTCACATTTTTATGGAAACACATGCAATTAAAATGTATATGCATACTAGCGTGTGTGTAACGTTCTTGACAAAATACAAAGAATTCAAATAAATTTTACCTCAAAGTAGCCCTTGGAAATTATGATTATGTCTTAGCTTGTTACTAATTTTAATAGGAATTTTGTTGGTTATGAGATGAGATATTTGATTGAAATGACAAATGTCAAAATAATAAAACGAACATTTTAAGTGAATGAAATATGTTTATTTCCAACAAACAAGCAAAATTTTATAAAAATTGTTCAAAGTGTCCACCACCTTGTTCGAAACATTTCTCACATCTTCTTCTAATGGAGGAAAAAGTGTTTCGTAGTATCGCATTGTCAATTCCATTAATTGTTTCAGCAATTCTGATTTGAAGGTCTGCAAGATCAGGTATCTGTACTTGATAAATTGAGTTCTTTAAGAATGGCCATAAAAAGAAATCACATGGGGTAATGTCACAAGATCTTGGTGGAAATTCATGTTCAGTGTTTAAACTTATCAACCGATTTTGAAAAAATTGCTGCAAAATATTAATTGTTTCACCTGCTGTGTGTGCTCTAGCTCCGTCTTGTTGAAAGTAACCCTGTGTTATTTCTTCGTCGTCAAGCTGTTCGATAAATGGCATAATAATTTCTTGTCGATACCTTTCTCCTGATAAGGTTCCGTTAAAAAAAATAGGGCCAATAATTCTCCTTCGACTAATCGCACACCATACACCAATTTTCTGCGGATGAAGCGCGGTTTCAACAAAAAAATTATGTGGTTTCTCATTAGTCCACATCCTCATATTTGGTGAGTTCACATATCCATTCAGATAAAACCATGACTCATCAGAAAAAAAGGTTTTGTCAAGAAGGTCATTATCAAAATTTCTCATTTCTAAATTCTTCTAAACAATCTTGAACAGAATACTGCCATTGTCCGTCAATCTTACGTCCGTTTCGAAAATAAGATTCTAGCATGAATAATTTGTGTTGTATAGTAAAGACCATGTTAAATCAATTTTAAATTACAAAGCAATTTTTGTCAACTATGCAGCTGTCTAATTGACAACTAATGCAAATTTAAATTATTAATAATCATACGTTTTTAAAGGAATGGCCTACTAGAGGCAAAGCTTATTTGAACGCTTTTTATATATGTATGTATAAATGCACCTAATATGTAAATAACTAGCGTATATGTAACTGAATTGTATATATTAATAAAGTTCTTGACAAAATATTGGTTTTATTGTATACGGCTTATACCACCATATGAGACGAGATGGACACTGCCCTGAGGGTACATAAAATAGAATGAGACGAGTTAGGTACTGCGATTAGTAATGTAGCCTAATATTTAGACGAGTTTGACATCGCCCGGACGATACGGGGCAAATTTAATTCTCGGAGTATTAAATGATGAAAATTCGTTTACTAATAAGTACAAATGAATTAATAAAAATAAATAATAATTAAATGAAAGGACTTATTCATAACTAATTAACACATTTTTTCTTACTGCAGCCGAGGACGGTCCTAAACTCGTCCCCTAGGCAGGTACTACCTAATGTCCCCTACATTAATTCGCCCTCGTGCTAATTACAGTTTAATCCCTTGCCTTAATTTGTCCCCAGACAAGAGATTAAGAAATTTATAGTTTTTTGGTAATATAAATACAAAGTCTACTACAAAGCCTATTAAATATAAATTCAAAATTATCTAAATTTAAAATTTACCCAAATCTACCATATATACTTCTTCTTTAGGTGCCGTCTCCGCTTCGAAGGTTGGCAATTATCATAGCAATTCTTACTTTTGAAACCGCAGCTCTAAACAGTTCATTATTATTGCATCCAAACCAGTCCCTAAGATTCTTCAGCCATGAATTCCGTCTTCTTCCTATAGATCTCTTGCCCGGGATTTTTATATATACTATATACCTATAATTCGTCAGTTTGAAATAACATTCCTGGCTAAGAAGTGCTTTTCATTTGTGAGAAAGCATGGAAAGCTTCGTTAGTTTGAGTGAATGTGGAAATCAAGTGCTAATTGTAGACTCTGTAAAATTTACCAAACACAAATCCTTAAAAAGTGGTGAAATATGTTGGCGATGTTCGATGTTGTAAGGCAAAAGTTGATACCATGGGTGCAGAAAATTTAATTGTGCGCAATGAAATAGAACATAATCATGAAAAGAATCTAAGAAGTTAAAAAAACAGATAGTAAGTGCTAGTGTTAAACGTGAAGCAACCGATGACATTTGTGAGAAGCCTTAAAAAATAATACATTTAGCTCTAAAAGAAAATACTGGTCATTTCAGTACAATCACCGTCCAAGACATTCATTACATCCGCAATAATCTATATAATAGCAGAGAAAATCTCTACCGCCCTTACCGAAAAATATGGCAGGAGTTATTAAATGTGTTACAACATTGAACATTACGACATTGAAAAAAGAGAATTTGGTCTTTATTATCGACGAAGTTGAAGAAATTATCGTATTCACGTGCCTAACAAATGTGACTGTTTTATGCAATAGTGATAAAGTATATGTCGACGTGCCGATCATTTTCTGCAATTAGTTACACTGCATATATTACAAAATGGGTATTATTTTCTACTAGAATTTTGCTTACTGCCGAATGAAAAGGAGTATTCTTACAAAACACTTTTTAACCTGTTGCGAAAAAGTGTCATAGTTTGGGTTTAAATCTGAACCCCAAAGTCATCGTAGAGGATTTTGAAGTTGAAATCCACGATACCATAGAAGCGGAGTTTCCAGATTCCAAAGTTATAGGCTGCAGATTCCATTTAACTCAAGCATGGTTCCGCAAAATTCACAATCTTGGCCTTGTTCCTTATTATAAGAACGAAACCAGTGAAATTGGAAAGTGGCTGCGCTATATATTTGGTTTACCATTTTTAAATCCATCAGAAGTAGGCGATTGTTATACTTTTGATTTTTCGGAAATACGACCTCAAGATGAACATTTGTCACGCTTTTCCAATTATTTGGTTGGCAATTATATTTCAGAAGCAGCCGTTTTTCCACCTAGTTTGTGGGCATCGATAGCATAGAAAGAAGCACAAATGCTTGCGAATCTTTCCATGCTAAATTTAATGCCAGTTTTTCAGTTTCATAAAATGGTAAAATCTATGTGTATTTTTTTGTTATATTTTCTACCTTTTTGATACATAAAATTTTACTAGCTTAGATATATTTCATCCTTAAATAAATACTATCCATCTTCTTTGAATTTTTTAAAAATATTTAGTCTTCGCACAAGGCCAACGCCTGTTGGGATAATTAACTGTTTTAAATAAGTTATGTATTGTTCAGTAATATGTATTTGATTTAAGATTTAAGTATGAATAAAAAACAGAAATATTTGACAAATGGAAAAATTTCACTGGTACATAACTGGTTGCCTAGTATGCCTCCATACACTTATCCCTGTGTGAAAAGCTAAGTGAATAAAAATCAATGCATTATACCTATGTGTAATGATAATAGAAAAACCCGCTAAATATATTTAATGGCATATTTGTTGGCGAAAAAGTTTAAGTGAAAGTATTAAGTGAATTCTATTCATTACTTCTGTATGTATTTAACATATTTGCGTTTGTTTTATGATTGTATACGCTTTGTTGGTATAATAATTTTAACCCTGTAAGTGATAAGTGGAGATCTACTGCACAATAAAGCTGTTACTATTTCTTTATTCACATTTTGATAAAGACTATAATAGTAAACTTATAGATATCTTTCTTCGTGTGCCATTACCATATTTTCCAGTAAATATATAAATATGTATTAAATACCAAATGATAAATCTAATAAGTCACATGCAGAAGGGTAGATATACTCATAAATTTTGATATGTAAATTTAATATTAAGAAAAAACAATATGTTCAGAATCTGGTATAATATCCTGCTTCTCTTTTAGGGAAAAAAATTCAAAATCCACTCAACTAGATTGATAATTTCATTGAGAAACACTTACTCCCGAAATCGGTTGATCTAAAATTCTAAGTATCTGGGCTGGTTTTCACATGGATAGATAATGTATTCTCTGCTCCGACGGCCATTTGCATTTTTAACAAGGACTCTGAACGACTGCCGATTGAGCTCAAAATTTCTCGTTTCAATCGTTATTATCTTAAGTATTTGTTCTTTTTCGCCGACTACGTGAGAAAAGTAGTAATCCGAAGAATCGCGAACTGTATAAAACTAAAATTACAAATCACTCCTTTAGCTAAAACTAACCCATAAATGATTTGGATTTAGATTAGCAATTGCCTGTTCATTTTATATATAAAAAGAGTAAAAGTAGATAGATAAGTAAAAAATAAGTATTATATGAGGAAATGCAATAATGTCCAGTAATTTAGAGTGACAAACTGCATTATAAATACGTTAAAAATCGTTGCTAAATGTATAAGTAAGTAAACAAAAAATTCTAGAGTGTTATCCCACTGGCGATTTGGTGAAAAGCATATCTTCTAAGGTTTACCTTAGCCAAAAACGCTACGTTTAAAATTTTTTCAGTTCTTAAGGTTATTCTACTGAAGATGGCAACTTAGTTGCCGAAACAAGTATATAGTATTTATTGATATATATTGTGGTTAGGGTGTTTTTCTTATTTCTGTTTCAAAAAATTCTAAATTATTAAATGAAATAGGAAATCCAACTGCAGAATTACAGACCAACTAATTTGCTTCCGAGCTTCTGAAATTGATAAAGACTAGCAGCTCAATTAAATTCATGGACACGTATAATATTTTACGTAGTTTTCAATATGGATATGTCAAGGATAAGTCGACTACAATTGCTTCAAATAAATTTAATCAAGCCATTATAGAAAACTTCTAATATAATACTAGACACGTTTCCAGATCTTTCAAAAGCATATCATTTGTTAGATCATCAGATACTACTTACCAAGCTCGAAAAATATGGTAAATGGGGAACGACGAAAAAATTATTTGAAGTATTTAACGAACAGACAACGAAAGGTTATTAAACAACATGATAATGTATTTGAATCTGAAACAAATTTTTGTATGAAGGCGTTCCCTAGGAATGTATATTAGGTCCTCTTCATTCCATATATTTTTGATATCCACAGATAGATTCAGTGCAAGGCGTTCGTTTTCTTTGCAGAGGATATTAGTGTCTTGGCAGCGGGATGACATTTGGATGTTGTGACTTTATGTATGAATGCCATTTGTAGCAAACTTAAGTTATGGTTCTCTGCAAACAGGTTAATCTTGAATAGAGCCGAAACACAAAATGTAACATTCAGTATTAGACATTCCAACACTGAAAAACATCGGATTATTGTTCTATGTTTTGTAATTAATAATTCCTCTATGTCCGCATGTAGTAAAAAAGCAAACATTTTTTATTTAGTTTATAAAGTTGAATAACTAAATTGGTTTGTCATCAAAATTAAGTAGGGTCGAAACAATGATAAATTATAATTCCACAAATGTCGAAACAATAGTAAGATATGGAATTAAATTTTGGGGAACGAACAGCAATATGTCGAATATTTTTGTGAGTCAAACAAAACTGATAAGAACTATCATGAAATCTGTATATGCTGTATGCTAGTATGTACACGGGGTCCATCTTATTCGAAGTAGCCTTCCTGTAATTCATCATCGTGTAACATATTTACAAATGATATCAAGATTTCCAGTCTGTAACGCGCAGCCTTTAATATTCCCAAAAGATGTAAGTATTTTCGGACTACCGTTTAAAATTTTGTATTTATAATCGATATACCTTAAAAAAATATAGGTTCAATAATCCTTCTCTGACAAACAGATACCAAAACTCGAACTTTCTGTGGATGCAGTGGTGCATCCACAAAAAAGTGCGGATTATTTGCGCTCCACATCATCATGTTTTGAGAATTTACGTAGTCACAGAGATGAAACCAGTATTCATCAGTAAACATAACCTTTTCAATGCCTCCACTGCCCACCACTGCCCTTTCTACGATCCACGTTTTCTGTTTGTTTGAATAACTGCACAAAACGGCGAATGCATGTGGAAAACTGATCATCTAGGATAGCAATATCTGGAAGTTCTTTAGAAAAATCCTGTTACGCATCCCGGATAGAATAAACCCATTCACCATTAATTTTAGTACTATTTCTCAAATAAATTTCAACTATGTGCCATGTCTGTTGTCCGTTACATACAAAAGCCATTATTAAATAACTTAAATAAATTGCAGAGATATTTTCCAACTTGTCAATTTGACTTACGATTATTTACAAATACTTCGTCAATTCAAGTTCAGACGTGACTTATATATCTATCTCTAATTGTTCATAGCCTACCTAGGATACAAATTTTGTGTCTCGCTTGGTATGTGTAAAGCCCCAATTAATTTAAAGATAAATGTTTATGTGTAAATCCTCAGTTACTACTTGTCGGGCCCATGATGTTAATAGAGTTCCCAAAAAAATCAGAAATCAATGCCTTCTTGTCTTGTGAATAAATCAATTTCTAATGTAAAAAAACTTTTAGTAATGATCGAAATATTAACAATTTTATTTTAGAGTTCTGATGGTTCAGATTCGACAAAAGAAGCAAAGGTGTCTTTAAAAAATAACTTAATACCAAGTCAATTGGTATTTAATGTGACAATACCCAACAAATTGTTTTTGTTGTAACACAAACAATTTTGAAATTAGAAACAAGAAAACTGTTTTCGTCTGAATCTGTAAATTCAATGAACAAATGCCATAACGCATTGTCAACTGTCACAAGAGCAATAGCATAGGAGAAATAATTTTTAAGAAGCTGAACTAAGTAAAAAATCGAGGATATAAAATTCTTTCAAAAGTTTTAATATTTTGAAAGCAGAAATTGTAGATGAGATTTAATTAGAGCTTTACATTGCAAGCAATTAAAAAAATGCCATAATCGATGTTATACGATTTTCCACATTCAAACACTTGCGAGACGACAGAAGACATTCCTTTAAAATCGAAATTTAGAAATGCATCTAATTGTCAATTTTTAAATTAGTACCTAATTGTAATAACTGGAAAGATCGTACATTATAAGTATAAGTAAATAGGTGTACTTACTATTAGATATTATTAATTACACTGGTATGGGACGTTTTTGAGGTTATGGTTTTGTTAGGTGACTTATTACCATTTTTGCATGCTGAATTCAGAACAATGTGCAATTTTGCTCGATCAGGTCAAGCCTTCACTCTATCGTAAAAAAATATTATTTATTTATTAATAACAGAAATTAATGGAAATTTCGCAATTACTGGCAACGCCGCGCGAATAGTGTGCTATGAGCAATTGTTTCTACTTTGTTGGTGCACACAAAGTAGCCTCAGTCGTTTTTAAGCTATCCGATCGGTAGTACGTGTATTTTGATTTGAGTGCGAACGTTAGTATTTTTTTGTGATACACAAGACTGTCACACAAAAACGCGCCCCAAGCTGTAACTCTGTTATTTATATTTCGATTTCCATGAGATAGGTACCCCAATAAAATGGTTTTATGAGTACTATGTTTGAGGCTACATTTACATTTTTCCAGCGCCATCTTCAATTCCTAGCGATTGTCAATTTTTTTTTCAAATTGCACGGTATATATTTTATTGCATTATTGAATAGAGATTTTGTACTGAATCCATTGATGTGCAATGCATCAATTTTAATTATTAATTCTATAAAGTCGTGACCATAATCTTACTGGCTTTTGCCTTCCTCGGATCATATTCATTAGAATATGATTTTACTGTTTTTGCTCCTAGAGTATAGCGATGTATCGAGACTTTATTCATGGTGAAAAAATTCTCTTGGATTTAGTTTGAACTTAGCCATATAGATACTTAAAATTATAACACGAGCTCGCATTTGTGCAACAGTAAGGAAACGCAGCACCTACCTATCATGCGGGTAGTTTTTTCATATTTAAATTTTAATGCAAAATATTGTGTATTCCTTCGCTTAAGATATCTACGGCATTAGCCATCTCACAGAGTTTAGTTGATAGTTGCACTTTACAATGGTAATTTTCACGCGAAAATTCAATTTTTACACGCAATTGCTTTCTTTTAAACGCTGTGTAAACACCTAGTTCACTTAAGTACTTTGGGACTGTTAATTACAATACTTTAATAATGCCGGAACTCCTTAAATTACTAGATTTCAGAAACTTGCCTAGCAACCCTCGTAATCACGATGTCTCTAATGATTTTATATTCTAAGCATACCTTATAAACTTAATTCGTTTCAAATTCTTCTTATTTCTTATTTTACATAACAACTTGCTGTAATGTAGGTCGTTTCACTTTTACAAAACTTTTAAATGTAGAATGTTGTCTTTGTCTCGCCTCTTACACGCGCTCATTATTTTTTCTTTCAAAATGAAAATCTATATAGATCTGTATAAAATCGAATACCATAAATTCTCGACAGCGAACAATAAATCACGTGAAGGAAAAAATTAAAAATCGAACGATTAGAAGTAAGGGCACAAAAGACTAAGGCGTCCCTACAGACCAAACTTACCCCGAGACACAAATAATTCATTGAATCCCAAAGTAGGCAGTAAAGGCTGCAGGCAATCCAGAAATTGGTCTTGGTTTAGTGGATGTACCGCAACATTTAAGCAGCGTGATGAATCACTCGTTACGTTGAATCCAGCGTTTGAACTAACAAGACCCAAGACATTTAATTCCCCGAAAACATTGAGACGCCACGACAAAGCAAATTATGTTTGCATTTTCTATATTGGTATGGTACAACTTCGACAAGAGATTGTGTTCATTAAATATGTGTTTGAATTGTATCATTTATATAACATTTTGTTAAGTTGGTTCGAAATTGCCAACGCTGTTAAAGTTTTTTCTTAAAGTTTTTCAACTCTTAAAGGGACGGGCGGTTTTTAAAATATTTGAACTCTTAAATGAAATGTATGTGTAACGTATTTGGAATAAGAAAACAATTACTTCTTATGCTTTAAAAATACTATAGGCAGAAGTACGAGGGTTATCCAGGAATTACATTACGTTTTGATATTTAAAAAAAACAAAGTATAGGAAAAAACTCTCGTCATGGGACGCTTGGCAGATGTGAAACATCGAAATTGATTGTTATTGAAAGAAGGTAATGTAAAGTATATTAAAGAAACATTTTCAGTTTATAAAAAATATATATTTTTTAAATACGTCTTTCAGAAACTGCCAATATTATTTAATACGAGGGACACGCTATATATTTTGAGATGCCACGAAACTAGAAAAGTTATATTTGGCAACACTGCATTTACAAATAACACCATCCTTAAGTAGTAAACTCTGTCAGTTGAGTCGCTGGTGTCATAGAGCAAACGTGGTAGATACGATTTGTCACCAAAACATGGACTTGTCAAGAGAACATGTACACGCAATGATCTACTACGATTTTAGGGTCGGTTTAAGTGAACAATAAAGTCTTGAACGATTGCTAACATTGAGAGGGTGAGACGTATGATCGACGAAGATCTAATATGCACCTATCAAGCGATTGAGACAACTCATGGTGTTGGATCTGCAACAGTAAATTCAATTTTACATGATCATCTTCGGATGAAAAAAATTGTTACACATTGGATGCTACACACGCTTAACGATTTCTAAAAAGCAGAGCGAGTAAGAATCGCTCGGGAAACGTTAGAAATGTTAAATAATGGTGGACATCGCATTCTATCAAAAATAGTAACAGGTGATGAAACCTATCCAATTTCACGATATTCCTATCCGCCAGGAGAGCCGTGTGTGGATCCACGAAGATGCTTCACACTAAGAATGGCCAAAAAGCAAAGGGTTGTCGAGAAAGTTATGTACGCAGTTTTCTTCCGTAGTACCGGATTATTAAAAGCAAATCCACGTACAGTCACAGCAAATTGGTACACCACAAAATGTTTAGCTGCAGTTCTTGAATCAGTCAACATTCGCGGGTTAATGTTGCATCACGACAATGCATCGTCAGACAGTGCACAGTAGACAGTTAAATTTTTACGTGAAAATAAGGTAAAAGTCATTGAACATCCACCCTATTCGCCTGATTTGGTCATGTGTGATTTCTGGTTGTGCTTTAACTTAAAGAAACATTTACGTGGTCGACGTTTTACGACGGAGGATGAGATAGATGAAGCAATTCATCTATTTTTTGAGAGCATTCCAAAAGATGACTGGCTTTAAGCTTTTATGTTGTGGAAACTTCGGTTACAAAAGTGCATTGATGCAGGAGGTGATTATTTTGAACAAATAAAATCATTTTCATAAAGACTTGTAGTTTTCTTGTATCTTAAAATATATAGCGTGACCCTCGTATCTACTAACAACAAAATATCGTTCCCCTTTGTCATCCTTGATTCTATATATTAACGTGTATTGTGGCAACAAGCGCTGTAATTTTTACATGTATTTCTATAATGGTGTATTAACAGCTTTATAGACTGAAGAATCGACAATGCGAGGTGTTGATGTCAAAAACATAGAACTTTTGTTAGGCATACAAATAAAATAGCTTTCCGAATGCATGGTGACAGTTTCGTTCTTATATGGAACTACTTTTCTTTAGCTGGAACAGCTTAATAAAAATCGAGGGAATAACGATGAAACATTTATAGAAATAATACATGCTGTGATTAATGCAAAACGAATTATTACGAACAGAAAGTATTTTTTGTTATCTAATGATTTATTTTTTTGTTTATCTATTCGTAATAAGTAAAAGATCAATATATTGTTTTAATTTGTTTTGTATATTTTAAGGTATCCTCAAATTTTAAATAAATATCAAGTGTCTATAATATTGAATGGCACTGTATATTACTAATCTTTTTGTCTTAATTATATAATATATAATCAAAAATTCTTTAGATCGCGATAGCCACGAAGTGTAAAAACCATCTATAGAATTAATTTAAAAAGGTATATAACCCCTTACCACAATTATTAGTCGTATCCTAAATACGTATTTCGACAACTAAGTTGTCATCATCAGTAGGTAAAAACTACTAATTAAAAGTCACACATGGGGCACAGTAAAGTAAAATAAACGCTTCCGCACAACTACTATACACTGCAACCCTGTAAAGACTGAGTAAAGACCCTGTAAAGAAGACCCTGTAAAGAAGAGTCTTTACAGGATTGCAGTGTATAGTAGTTGTGCGGAAGCGTTTATTTTACTTTACTGTGCCCCATGTGTGACTTTTAATTAGTAGTTTTTACCTACTGATGATGACAACTTAGTTGTCGAAATACGTATTTAGGATACGACTAATAATTGTGGTAAGGGGTTATATACCTTTTTAAATTATTATTTAACCACAGTCTCCATTGAAAGAATTTTCATCTATAGAATTACTTAATTCTGTACTTTGAAGTACACATAAGTCACAAATAATATAAATTTTAGGTTTTGGTAATTAGTTGCATCTTATATATATATTTTATCCAGTTGACTTGAAAGTTGTCAAGTAAATGTCAAAACTAATTGAAATAAATAATTTCAAGGCAATAGCGCACGATAGCATACGATAGTTAAGAAAATATAACTTGATTATATAAAATTATAGGTCTTCGTAATTTTTAATTCTAATTCATACACGTGCTTCGAAATTCGTACCGTTCAAGAAAGTACTAATAAAATAAAGTCTGTTTCAAGCTTAATACGTTTTTTTCATACACACCTTTAAACTCTTGATTAAATAAAAAGTTGCAACGTATCGGTTGGTAATACTTTGTTATGCTCGAAATGACGTTCCAATTGAAACGAAAACTCGGTACATTGATGTACACACAAGTAAAGCGACTATAGCGCGTACCGATGAACACACAAACACACATGTAAAAGCGGCGAACGCCTCGTGTATAGCTTGCAGGGATAGCAGAGAGAGGGGGCGCCAGCATACACACAGGTTATAGCGTTCACCGATATACACGCACACACAACAGTACACAGTATACGCGTTGCAGAGGAAAGAGAGTGCCAGCGGTATGGCGAAAAGAGGGGAGCGCTGACTGTGCGGTTATCGCGTGATGGCATTCTAAAGCCGAGTTTAAATGATCTTATATTCATCTTAAAGTGACACTTAAATACTACTTTTCAACATTGCCTCCACACAAATTTAGACACTTATCAATAATATGTGAATAAATCGTCATAAAATTCTGCCGTCTGGGACTTTAATCAGTTAGTTAAAATCGATGAGAAGCACAACTTTTCTGTCCCAAAAAAACAATCGCCATAATCTTCCTTGCAGACGACGTTTGCAAGCATTTTCTTTTTTTTTTGTTGGGGGTGGGAGGGGGGAATTTGTGTGCTCTCACTCCATAGACTGCAATTTGGTCTCGCAGTTCGCGTATTTCGTAAAAGTCTCGTTTTCAGTTACAATTCGATCAAGTAATGAGTCATCATCTTTCCAAGGTTCCAGAAATGTGAATGAAGCAGCCATACGCTGATTCTTGCGGTTTTCTGACAAGATTTTTGGTATCCATCTTGCTCAAAATTTGTGATAGCCTAGTTTATGTGTAACGATTTCATGCAACAAGCTTCGTGAAATTTGTGGAAAACTAAGTGGAAGCTCGCACCGTTACTTGAGTCGGCGGTTTTCTTGAATCTCCTCATCGACTTTACGATCATCTTATCAGTCACAATGCTTGATCGTTCACTTCGCTCTTCAATATGAACACTTCTACTGCCATTTTAAAACATACTCCGCCAATTTACCGCTTACGTACACATCACACAGTTGACGATAAATTTCAAATGGTTTATGGTTTTTCGCCAACAAAAACCTTATTACTGATCGCACCTCACTATTTGTGGGAATTTCAATTGTTGCACACATTTCAAACATTTATTGTGAAATAACTGGAAACGATACGAACCTCCCGCTACCACTGCTGGATGCCGACTCAAAGGAGGAGGGCTCAGACACCAAAATGGCTGCGCTAGCCCCGCACCTTACTGGTAGAGACGAAAACGTAATCTAATTCCTGGATAGCCCTCGTATTATAGCAATATATGTTGTTGTTGAGCAAAAGGACGCCAAACCTTATTATCGCTGAACTCCAAGAACAGAGCTTTATTCAAAATATACAGAGTGATTCATTTAAAATAAAAAAGTTAACATCGTTTCCGGCTAAACCAGAAGTATTATTTGAAAATAAATATGCTCTTCGAATTTCCTATTTGCATTAACTTAGATGTAGAAAATTTTATTAAATATAAGTAGCCGTATCAAAGATATTCGAAATTCGAAAGGATCTATTCATTTGCCTAACCCTGTATACAGAGTGTTAGGGAATGCTTTAACCAAAATTGACAGATCG
Source organism: Melolontha melolontha (assembly GCA_935421215.2). NCBI lineage: Eukaryota > Metazoa > Arthropoda > Insecta > Coleoptera > Scarabaeidae > Melolontha > Melolontha melolontha. The sequence goes on along the minus strand of OW285237.1, from coordinate 65,336,344 downwards.
ATTTATTTATAAAATACAAATAAAAAAGTTATATGCCATTTTTGTGAAATATGCAGCATTTTGGAGAAAACCCATAGTCAAATTTGTTACTAATAAAGATAAGAGACAAACAATAAACAGTGTCTATGATATCTGTGATATTTTAAGCACTGTCAATATAACAGTGCTATTACCGAACCTGTTTCCCGAAGTTTTTGGTGCACCCCTATTAAACTATTTTTGTTAGGTATTCTACGAAAGGGATTCCGTTCTGCATATCTTCTAACTGCGTTCCTGGCATTTCCACCACATTCACCATACACAAAGTGCATGTCAGCGTACTATTGAATGGAATATTGAACCATTAAATTTAACAGAGTTTATTGTCAATTTGACATGTTTTACTTTTTAAAATTGCTAAGTAACATCTTAAATATTTTAATCAACACTTCACTTGATAGAAAAAAAGAGATTATATCAGTAGTTGCCTAAATTTTTGAAGTCTATCTTGTACATCGTGTTTCTCGAAAACCATACTAGGAGAAAAGCGATAATAAGCTTTCTTGCAGAACTTTGTATGAAGAATCTCTCCTTGACTAAAGCATTCCCTAACACGGTGTATAATCGTCGCAAATGTAACAAAAACATATTTGGACTGCTTAAGCAGATCCTTCCTGACACAAAACCTAGTTAATTACTAACGCCAATGAAAACAGTACTCGACTAGTCAATAACTTTTAGGAGATTATCTATATGTTAAAAATTCAATCTGCTGGAAGGTATCTGAAGGTAGATTCTGAATCACTGACGTGACATTAGCAAAAGAATATTAGAAAAAATAATTCAAGAAAAAAAATCTGGTTTTTGTTGTTAGGTGTAATTGAACTGCCTAGGATTCGTATGAATGTTAGATGAATTGTAATATATAAATATATGCTGATGATATAAAGTAAATTACACTCTATTTTTTGCTATAATAATTGTAATAATTAGAAAATATTCTTACTAAACCCATTTAAGGTTTAAAAAACTATATTCGAATACGTCCCGTGCACCTGCGTATAATAACGTAATAAAAAGTTAATTATTCAATCATTATTTCTTTTACATGTAGTGGTTTCAAGAAAGTCGAGCAGAGATCCACCTTCATCTTCAGATCTACGGACCGGCCTGAAGAAGTGATCTCATTATGTCGTTTCTATTTCTTTTGTGAGTCTTCTTTTAGGTAAGATAAATAAAAAAAAACTAACGATTGGTGTCCGACGATTTGGATAGATACTAAAGAGAATAAGACGGTGAAAATGGATAATTAAGAGGACACAAAATTTTTACGATCGATTTATTTTACGCGACACGACGAGGCCTTTTTTATTCACCAATAATTTATACTCGACGACTGAATTACATTTAAAACCACGCCACATTTATAGCGCATATTTTATAGGAGAATGACGGAATGATCGAATGAATGTTATATACTCTAAAGTAGAAGAGGCAAAAAAAAGGAAAATTAGAAAGGAAGTTGTATCTCGTTTCAGTGACGTATAGCAATTTTATACGTTCCACCGTTAATAAACACTATAATCGAAACGCTACCGTACACATCTAGTTTGAAATCATTAGCAGATGGGCGCCTATGTAAACTCGTTTTAGTTCAGTTATGTTGCATAACTGCGTAGTATTTAATGTGGCGTATAAGTTGTCTTCGTCGCGGTAATCAGACTAATACAGTGGCGCTGTTTGAGTCTCTTAAAGACTGGTATTATTTCACTATTATAATTTCTTGCTTGTTAAACTATATAGAACTGATTTTGAATCATTAGTGTATATTTATCTGTGTAAATTGATGTCTAGTAACTTACAAATGTAAAATTACCATTAATTTCAATCGAAATGAAGGTATTTTGTCAATTAAGGTGTTTCTCATATAATTTTATTATTCCACTAAAACTAGTTCTTTACAGTGGAAGTTACGAGTATTAAGAGTGTAAATATTCACATTTGCAAGCCACTTTTTGCGAGTTTTGCCCTAAGGTGAAACATACTAATATAATCAATGTATCGCTCTTCGAACAGCTAGCTTCTTAGAAATCTATTATCGAACATACTGATTGAAGATCATATAGTATAATAAGAGAGAATTATGAAGTAGACAAAATTATAAAAGAGGAAAATATACGAAACACCATCTACATAAAATCGGTCTAAAAATAAGCTTAATAAGTTTATTCTTATGTCGAAACCCGCCTCAAAAAGTCTTTTAACAATATTTTCCTTTCAGTTGTAATCAGAGAGCGGACTAGAGAGATTGATGATTCATAGCTCATAAGTAAAGACGGCAGACTATGTGCCCCAGCAGTGGCGTTGCGTGGAGAGTTTAGCAGAATAACAGTGCGCTTACTTAAAAATAAATATATCGAATCCCTATACAAAACGTTAAGAAAAAACATAAATAACTTACCCAACATGTTTACATTGTTGCAAAAAAATGCGGATGTGCGCGATGAAAAAACTGCACCATAATATATGTTTCTGTATTAGTCTCGGAAAGGTTCGTACGTAGCGACGTATATATATGTTTATATACAGAGAAGGATTGTTCGACGTTGAGAGATGTTATATTTGCATAGTTAAAGCGCTCTTTGTATCTGTACAACGGATCTTCAGTATTGGTAAAAAGTTGCCCTAATTTTGTAAAATCTACATTTTTATCTAATACACTGTTAAATTTTTCACGGACACAATCACTTTTTTCATCTTCAAGGATATGCAGCACTAGTTTTACGTGGTCAATAATTGCTAATGAGTCCGATAAGGACAGCGCAGTGTTCTGTAAATTTTTTATTGCGTCCAGTATTGGAACGTAACTGTCGTAAATAATTTTTAAATTTGCTGCAACTTGAGGATTGTTAAATTGAACCTGGCTGAGCCGTATTGCAGCTGCTTCTTTGGCATCTAGTTGTAAAATCACTGATTTATTTTTTTCAAAATGTTTATAATAATAAAATGCTGCTTCTAACCAAGTACCTCATCGTATAAGAATTGGTTGCGGCGGCTCGGGTATATCAGGACACAGCGAATGAAATAGCCGAATCCGTTTCGGAGATTTAAGAAAAACCGCTTTCGTTTGTCCTATCAGTTGATCCACATCAGGATAAGTTGTACGTATAGTGTTTGTTACAAGGTGTAAAGCGTGAAGCAAACATGTGACATGCAGCAGGTTTGGTTGAATCATTTTGAGTAAGTTTGCCGTGGAACACATAACCTTGGCAGCATCGGCAACTAACATTAACACTTGCTTCGGTAAAATCTGAAATTTGTGTAGTGTTTCTATTAATACATCATATATCGCTCTGGCAGTACACCCTTGCATTCGTTTACAGGTTAGTAAATAAGGAGGAGAAGGTCCTTGCGGAGTCAGCGTCCGTACTAGAATGGCTAGGATGGACTGTTTTTTAATATCTGTAGTTTCGTCTATTCTTAACCACAGGAATTTTTTTTACCGTATTTTTCGTACAATTTACAATTCTCTCACGCACTGACGGTACGTAATTCCGTAGCGTACTTCTTGCTGGTAATTTCCACGTAGGATTGTATTTCTTCCAAAACTGACGAAACATTGGGTGTTCCACTTTCTGCATTGGTATATTGGTCGCAATTAACATCATTGTTAAATCACACACAAATTTATTATATGATCTGCGTCCACTATTATTCGATTTATGTTTGTCACTATTTATATGTCTTTGGCACTGACTTGCTTTCCAAGTTAATAAAGTTGTTTCACAAACTAAACATTTCACTACGGTACCGTCATATATTAAATCGGGAAACCGATGTAAAAATTTCTTTACTACGTTAGCATGCAACCGAGTCGATGCATTGTTTCTACGCACTCCCGACATTTTCAACACGATTGTGTTAACAATGTATCGCTTACAACGTCTCAACGGCAACTGAATTGATCGTCGTACGCCTCTACTCGATCCCTCCACATCACGCTACTGTTCGGGCACATAGTCTGCCGTCTTTACTCATAAGTCATAAGCGGTCGTATTCGTAATAGGTTGTTTCTGTAAGTGATCCGTAAGTTTCGAACAATTTGATACGCGTGGTCACTGCATAAGTGACATATATCTACATATTGCTCTGGATTTTTCCCTAAATTATATTTGAAATTTATTTAAAAATAAATGTACATTGTTTTTGGATATCTGTGTATATCCGTTATATTTAGATAAAATATGTGTAAGCAAAAACTTGTATTGTTGGAGGTCGCCTTTTTGTGAAAGCGATTGCGGGTGATGTTGAGGGGTAGACTAAGTTATACCTATACACAAGAACGTCGTATTTCTCAAAAATATATAGATGTATATATTTAATCAAATTCGGGTTTTGATTGTGTTAATTAGTTGTTGTATCTTTTATTCAATTCCCGTATATTGTTCGAGAGTTGTTATTCTCGTAATTTGTTGGTTTTTAAGATTTAATAACGTGTCTTGTGAGTCTCCTTAAAAAAAGTTTTTTTTATATATTTTTATGAATTCATAAAATATTGATTAATATTATAAGAGATTTATATTGTATTCAATATTGTTATTAAGAGATTTATTATTAGAAGAATTAAATGATAAAGAATATTTTTAAAATTTCTATGTAAAAAAATTATTACTGTGAAATTTTATTTCGTTTGGAAATCAAGGGATTTTTTTGTTACATGTGAGCGCGCATGTGGTAGATTTTGTTCGTGTTTTCAAGTTTATACAGTGTGGTTCCCTGGGGAAAAATTAAAAATAATCTTTATTATTTTTTAAAAATAAGTTTGTTCGGAAGTCATAGAGGAAGTTTTAATTCACTTAGCTGTCATATTCAGTGAATTGTTTTTCCTCAGGATTATTGTAAAAATACACAATCTTTATACTCTATAAAGATAGTTTTTTTGATTTTTTTTGTATTAAATATTCATTTAAATTTTATCTTGTGCTCATTTTTTATCCCATATACCTTTACTGTTGTTTAATTATTAAAATAAGTAACTTATAAAGCATATAACTATTATATTTGTCAAGACATTTTGACTGTCGTCTAAATACTATTGCAGTTCCACGTTTTTCCGATTGGAACCCTGAGAAGAAGGAAGTCTCATTGTTGGATATCAACTGGCTGAGTATCCTAGTTGGGTACATTAGTTGTGGATGGTGGTGCAGTAAATATATATAAACCACAATTCATAGCAATATGTAGTCAATATGTAATAGGTTATATGCACAACATAGCGAATGTAATAAACGGTTTGGTAACTGGCAGCAACTACTGCTGAAACAAAAGTAATGCTGACAAGCAAATTGCGTATCGAATTTTGAATAAAAACAATTTAGAAAGAATAAAACTCAAAACTATGTATTTTTTGTGAAACATTGAAAGTGTAAAACATTACTATAAACAACTAAAGTTTGCGAAAAACAAATTAACATATCGATGCGAGAGCTTGCATCAAACATTGTTACAAATAATACAAATATGCATAAAACAAATTTGTATGCGTAGACATGTATATACAGCATACAGCTAGTAAATACGTGCTATATGTGAATATGTACAGATACAGATTTGTTTTATGCAGATTTGTATTATTTGTAACTAAAATTTGTTCAAGGTGTTCATGTGTTAAATTAGTTCTTTTAAATATTAAAACGTCTTTAAAAATAGAAAATATCCGTTCCACATCACAACTGGTGGTGGGTGCGTGATTAAAATGTTACAAAAGTTCACCATACTTCGAATGCATAGATTTTGCAATCGGCTCTGTGCAGAATTGATATAATATATTCAAATCTGTGAAACAGAATTTTATGAATGAACACACACAATAACGACGGAAATAACATCTGCTCGACGAATGCAATCGAGCAAGCAAATAGTGGGGCTGTTATAACATTCATACTATACATGGATAACGCCACCTTTTATCAGGGCAATTGGTCATTCAATCGCTTTAGTCCACTCTCTGCATATTGTACATGAAACATTACTGTATATGTTAATGAGACTATGCAAGGAAAACTAACTAAATGGAAATGCTCGACATTTTGCAACACAATGCTAATACATCTGAGAAAATTGCGTTGGGTAGATACCACATTTATGCTGTGGCTTATTACGCATTTCTACGATTTCCGCGATTTTAAATGTAAATGTTAACACTGCTGAGAAAATGTCCAGAAATATATTCTAAAACGTACATATTTACATAAAGGTTTCCCCAGAGAAAACATATTCGGTACTTATGTTAACATCTAAACAATATAAAGAATTCAAAATATTACGTTTAATATTTCCAGAGTTATTTAATAATTGAGAATACTTTTTATAAGGGCTGGGATATATTAATAATATTAAAAATTCATGATAGCGTTTTACGCTGTATGTGAAATACGGCAGTAGTGCTTTCTCAAGCGACATTCTTCCCCTATATTAAATTTCTTCGTGATCCTTCGATGAAAATAACTTTTACACCCATAATATTATCTTGCGAAACGGGCTTTTATTATAAAAGGCGGTAAGTGCTTGAATTATAATACGGATGATCGCGATCATATTTTTAATAATTAACTTTCAAGTACTAACGACGTGGATTTCTCAAATCTCAGTCACGTTTTCAATATAATATTTGCAGTACTTCCACAATTAAAAGCTTTGCACTACGTAAACAGAACTTATATAATTCATACACCATACGAATCAATACAATGCAAATTTACTGTTTTTTTTTTCTATTTTCCTTATATTTCTTCAATTAGTAAAAATATATATCCAAGTTAATAGAGCTTGGTAGTCGAATTGAATTTATTTGACATTTATATTCTGTCATTTATATTTTCTATTCTCTTGACAAAGGCATCATTGCCGAAACATGTAGAGTTTTTTTTTAAATATATATACTTTGAAGTAATAAACCAAACCTTTAATCGCCGACGTATTTAGTTTACCTTATCATACCAAGGTCACGAAGATATTATATATATATATATATATATATATATATATATATATACATACATAGGTAAATTCCTATGAGTGTAAAACGGTGGCTCAAATTTACTCTAATATGTATATGATTTCACTGTTAATCAAAACAGAATTTGCGTCAATGTATCAGCAAATAAAACGCTTTGTTGCTACGTAACGTTTCGAAACTGTATTTGTTTCTTCATCAGACCTAATAGAGTATTTACAAATTAACCATACAAAGTAAAATATAAAAATGTATTTACATTAGCAAAACAGAATTCTTGAGCGATTTTATTGAATGAAGATATATCATTTAAAATTCATATCTTAACTGTATTTACATTCCAAAGACCAACTATTGCGAAAAGTGCACAACGTATTAATAAGAATTTAAAAAAATAAATAGATAAAAGTTAAAATGTTAATGGTTTGGATGTCAGTGCCTACTGGAACAAGTTAGAATGTACGCAATTTCGTTCTAACTTATTTCAGTATGCAATGACATCCAAACCTTCACATTTTAAACTTTATTTATTTATTTTTCATTATAAAATAAAACGATTTATTGCTACGTAACATTCCGAAGCTATATTCGTGTCTTAAGTTTTTGTCACATCTAAAATATAACTAGATACGAAATTTAATTGATATTTTCTTTCTTTTTATTATAACATGGCTTAGGAATTCTTAATTGCTAGTGTATGTATATATCTGCATATGGTACTGTATATGGCTAATTTGTAATTATTTATCAGGTCTCATGAAGAAACAAATAGTTTCGAAACGTTACGTAGCAATAAATCGTTTTATTTGACACATTGACCCAAATTCTGTTCTCATTACCAGCCAAATTATATATACATACATATACATATATATATATATATATATATATATATATATATATATATATATATATATGTATATATATATATATATATATATATGTAGGTACTTATTTAAGCTTTATTATAAAAATTAATTTAAGCTCTAGACTGTTTTAATTAAGTCCAATATTAGTAATTATTCATCCCGTCTCAAGATGAATACTAAATAATCTTTAATAAAAATAGAATATCACGCAACTGTATTTCGTGTCGGTATAATAGATTAATATTAGTATATTCTCTTTGAGGCCTTTGTAGGATCCAATATTCTAACGGCTTCGGTAAGCACATATATTTCCTCAGTGGAACTGGTAGTAGTGTATATATTATATACCGGCTTTATGTGTGTCTACTTGTGTCAATATCAACACTTCAAAAGCGATAATTACATTCTACATGTTCTTACAATTTGATTAGCTTTTCTCATAGCAACGCCTAATCTCCAGTTATCAAGTCATCATTTGTATACACGTATTCTAGACTTCATTATTAATAATAACGATTGTATTTATCCAAAAGAGAATAAATCAATTATTACTTTATGTTTACTTTCTCTTGATAATTAGAACATGATAATGAGATTCATATAGGACTTACTTATTGCACATACAGTAAAGGTATGTTGTTCTCTATAAATTATTTGTGTTTTAAAAGTCAAAATAGTGATCGAGTTGCAGTATTCTAAACCTTAAATCGTCGAATATCTAAATCTACTATATATATGTATATATATAGATATAAATATATAGGGTGGCGCACAGCCGACTGATACATTTTGAATCACTGTTGGTGTAGAAATATTTATTTTAAAACAACGAAACATGGATTTTATAATAACAAAGAACACCAAATTTTATTTTTAAATATTACATCAGACAGGTGGCCGCCATCATTATCGATACATTGATGCAAGCGATTCACAAAGCTGTTGTAACTCTTGTAATAACTCTTCATTAATTGTGTTAATTGACCACGTATTCCATTCTTTAATTCAGTAATTGTTCTAGGGTGATTCTTATACACAAGTTGCTTTAAATAGCCCCACAAGAAGAAATCCAAAGCGGATAAGTCAGGTGAACTTGGCGGGTACACAATTTCCGCATTGCGAAATATGACATGGCCGAACATCTGTTTAACAGCTTGTATGCTTACACGAGAAGTATGGGCAGTAACACTGTTTTGTTGGTAATAAATTTCTGCGCGATTTATACCCATTCTTCTTAGCTCCACCTCAACAAAATTTTGTAAGATATCGTTGTAACGTTGATAGTTGACTGAAGCAACGGCCCTACCACTCCAAACGTTCCAATGTCACACCAAACCGTAACACTTCGCGAATATAAAGGTGTTTCGTGGATTTGTCGGGGATTGTTTTGGGACCAACAGCCCGACCCATGAAAATGGTCCCCATCAGTCATAAGTAACAAAGTCAGTCTGTCTGGATTTTCGTTTAGAATTTCCAACATTCTGTTACAAAATGTTATGCAGTTTATTCTATGCTGCGAAAAAAGTTTCTGGCCTATCTGAAGCTTATAATGATGAACCTGTTCTTCATGAAGAATTCGTTGGGAGATTCTTCTCGTGATCCCAAGAGCCTCTGTCCTTCGCCATGTTGAACGCTGAGGACTTTGTTGAACTGATGCTCCAACTCTTCCAATATTCGCTATGGTGCGAATTCTTTATATAGCACCGTGTTTTACATTAAATAAACTACCTATGTTTACCAATTTACTACTCCATGAAAATATTGTATTCCGTGAAGATAATGCTGCACGCGGTTGAATACTGAAATACCGTTGAAAATTTCGTCTTGTCTGTGTAATGGATTTAGTCTCATAATAAAACCGAACTGCCACTGTACGATGAACTAATGTCCATTACTACATTATAACTACTAAACACTAACTTGAAAACTTACACTAACTGCTGCGAATGGCAAAGTTTTGTTTGCACTGTCACTCTGACAGAAAACAAAAAACAAAATGTATCAGTCGGTTGTGTGTCACCTTGTATATATATATATATATATATATATATATATATATATATATATTATATAAGCATCATTAATCATAATTAATGAAGAATTTTAATCAAATCCAGCGCATATACTGATAATATTTGATATTTATAATTCTACCAAAGCAGACTCGGTATTATAATTGCTATTGTTCTTATTGTTATTTATTTTACACACTCTAATATACCTATACTTACAGTAGTTAAGCGCATATATAGAACTAGAGAATAATTAAGGTACGAAGACATGTCAGACGAAGCATGTTATTAATAGTTGCTATGGACGGCCAAAAAAAAACGATAAAGACTAGAATACGTCGGCCATTAATACTTAAACAGGATTTTTAAAGTTATCCATCACCATTTAGTCAGATCTGTATTAGAATAAGAAGGCATGTCAACCGGCGGACAGGTCTTTGTGTACAGGAATAGACCGGCATAAGATACAGCCGTTCCAGCTCATAAAAGGCATTGTTTGCAATTTTTAATTCACAATTATTTACCATTTACTCAGACTTCGGGTTTCTGCATTATTCAACGCGCTTTCAATATAACGAATCCTCCGCCATCATCATTCTTTCGAAAAATGTCTAGGGTTTTAAAAAATCTTTCCAAAATACAGAGTTACATGTCGTGAAGAAAATAATTGAATTTTAAAATTATAATATCGAAATAATAAATGGTAAAAGGATTAATAAATAAATAATAGCTATATTACATATACAACTGCTCGAAGATTAAATAATGGTGACAAGAATTGAATCTTTACTAGTCGAAGTACTTCTGAAAAGATAGCAAGCAACAGAATTAGGTCTTACTTATATCACACGGTAGTTCTGTGCCTGCCTTGCTTTAAAACAAATTAAGTCCCTCTTTTTATGCCCCAGACAAGAAGTATAGAGCATTGAGTTAGTTGACGATGTAATGTAGTCTTGGAAATGAAAACAGTCTATTGGCGTAATTAACACTGTACCAAAAACACCTTCAAAGCCATTTTTCTAATATACTTTATTTCCACTGAACTTAAATGCAATTCATATCTCTTCAGACACCCAAGATTCACAAACATAAGTGTTAAGCGAAGAAACTCTTGTTATATACGTTTTATTGCCATATTCTCTCTTAATGCTGGGGTTTATTTTATGCTACCTTCACTTTGAAGTTATCGTTGTTTAATAACCTACCAGCTAAAATTGGTAGCGATTTGATATATAAAATATTTGGGTGTATTTAAGTACTTTTGGACGTGTATATATATATATATATATATATATATATATATGTATATAGAGGTGTTGGTAAATTGCCTCCCCGCAGGTAGCAAGAGAAAGGGTCGGATTTAATCCGTCTTATAATTAGGTAAATTGCCTCCCAAACGTTTGTAATCATAATCATTTAGGATCAATTATTTTAAGTTACTTATTAATATTATTGCTAATGCCTTTTTCATAAAGGATTAATCTTAATGATCTGTTGTAATTGTCTGTTAATTACCTTATTATCAGTCTTCTTATGTAATAAGACAGCATGTTGGTGAAGAATATTTATCAGTTAGATTTCTAAATTCATTTGGTTAAGATTTTTAAAGTTATCGAACATGAATCCCAGTATTATTTTTAGTGAAAGGGGAAAACAGTTATTACTTTTAAACAAGTATAAAGTCAAAAAATTTTTAAAAAGTGGTGAAAAACGGTGGACTTGTACAAAGAAAACGTGCAAATCTTTCCTTCTTACCCTGGGCGAAGTCGACAACAATCTAGTTGTTACAAAACATATTCAGGAACATAGTCATGACGCTGATAGAAAAATTACATCGTCAAATTGCTAACACGTGCTGTAAAAGGAAGGCTATCGAAGATATGTCTAAAAAACCTGCGAAAATTATACGACGCGTACTACAAGAAAATCTTCCATCAACGGTTACCATGGTTGATGTAGCTTGTATTAGAGAAATCTTTACAACGGTCGTCGGAAACAGCAGCCTGCATTGCCGAAGAGCATTGAAGATTGTTTCAGAATTCTGGAGGAGATCACAATTGAAACATGTAAAGGTGAATCTTTTATGCTTACTGATAGCAAAATTGACAAAATAGTTGTTTTTTGTTGTAAATCAAATATCCAGTGTTTTGAAAAGGTGACACGAATTTATTTGGACGGTACCTTTAATTATTGTGCCCAGTTCTTTTGTCAATTGTTCACTATTCATGGGTATTACAATGGACATTATATTCCATTAATATATATATATATATATATATATATATATATATATATATATATATATATTATATATATATTAATGGAATATAAATTGCTTGGGTTGCGTGAGTTAATTTTATAGGTTTAGCTTTAAATTCTTTTCCATTATATTTTAAAGCTTCTAATATACTTGGTTGTTCACTAAATTCTACCAACATATGATTACTATTATCTGATGTGCGTGTACAAGTTCTGAAGTACTTAATTTAATTTCACCTGCTTTTCCAAAAAAATTAACTAAATCATCTGTTGTTACCTGTGAATCTATATTGTGTATTAAAATTGTTCTACGTACTTCTTCAATTTTAACGCATAATTAGCTGGTAAGGCTGGGTATAAAGGAAGATTGTTTGCTTGCAAATGAGGATCAGTTGTAATTATTATTTATATTATTTTATATTATATATATATACTATTCCATTATATTTTCGTTGTTGCCTGATAAACAAACAGAGACATATTTAAATTTATTTCATTTAATAAGGGATAGCTTTAAAAATAATCATATAAAAGTAGACATTTTGGAGGTTGTAATTGATTTTGAAAAAGGTATCCACAAGGCTGTTCAACAAACTTGGCCGTTACCAAAGATAATTGGTGGCCGATTTCATCTTTCACAATCGTGGTATCGCAAAATCCGCTTGACTTCTTCATATAAAGATGAAAGCTCTGTTTTGTATTTGATTTACTATCTATTGCACCGGATTTGGAAAATATTCGAAAATATTCTGATTATTTAATAGACAATTATGTATCAGAGAACTCTTTATTTCCTCCACATCTTTGGGCTGAAGATTCAGCGGAACTCACTCGCACTACCAATGCTTGCGAATCGTTCCATAAACATTTTAGCGATTCCTTCTACAAAGCTCATCCAAATATTTTTGTATTTATAGAAAAGCTTAAAGAATTCCAAACAGAAACTTACGTTAAATTACAGAGTGTGCATTTAACTGCTAAAATTCATAACGCGAAGGTAAAAAATCGCAAAAGATTCATTGCAAAAATGATCGAGTCTTATAAAAAAAACGAGATAAGCAGAATACACTTTATTAAGTGTATTTCTTTCCATTGTGTATTTTAATTAACTATTTTTAGATATTGAACATTTTTTTTTATTTAAGTATAATTTTAATATTTAAGTAATTGTAGATTTAAGGTTTATGTTACATCTTATAATTTATGTATTATATATTTTTGTTTAGTTTGTATTCTACATTTTTTCCAATAAATTCAAAATTTTAATGAAATATTTTTGTTTTATTATTTATCGACCGGGACCCAATTTACACATATATCTCAGGTACCTAAAAGGTGCGGGAGGCAGTTTAACTATTATTAATAGCTGCTCATTATCTCGGGAGGCAATTTACATGTACCCGTATATAGTATAGTATATAATCTACAGGTACAAAATATCGTATTCACTGATCAACTATACTTCTCCAATATAGACATGACAAATATAAATGAAGAATTTTGCAATCCAATTTACTTGGTAACAACATAATTTGAAACATACTTGAGTAGGTAAAACCTACCAATTTTGTATAATACAAAAGTATTTTTAATAATATTTAATATTATTCAAAATGGGGTGTGAAGAACACAATACAAGTTCATATGTATTTTTGAATGTATCTTCTCCAAAGACGTAGATACGTATTTCACATTTCTACATGATTATCAATACGCCCCTGTTGGAAGAGAGACACATTCAACAAAACATAACTAGCTTGCTATCTCGCAGATATTATTAAGACAGAGCGTGAAGGAATAATTCAGCGCTGTCTATATAATAATCGCAGAACTAGCCGGGTGTTCTTTATAGTCGGTAACCACCGTATCTATAAAAAACTGTATTATCGTGTCTTCACTACTTGTCGGCGTAAACCGAATACGTAGATAACAACATAAATTGAAACATACTTGAGTAGGTAAAACCTACCAATTTTGTATAATACAAAAGTATTTTTAATAATATTTAATATTATTAAAAATGAGGTGTGAAGAACACAATACAAGTTCATATGTATTTTTGAATGTATCTTCTCCAAAGACGTAGATACGTATTTCACATTTCTACATGATTATCAATACGCCCCTGTTGGAGAAGAGACACATTCAACAAAACATAACTACCTTGCTATCTCGCAGATATTATTAAGACAGAGCGTGAAGGAATATTCAGCGCTGTCTATATAATAATCGCAGAACTAGCCGGGTGTTCTTTATAGTCGGTAACCACCGTATCTATAAAAAACTGTATTATCGTGTCTTCACTACTTGTCGGCGTAAACCGAATACGTATATAACAACATAATTTGAAACATACTTGAGTAGGTAAAACCTACCAATTTTGTATAATACAAAAGTATTTTTAATAATATTTAATATTATTCAAAATGGGGTGTGAAGAACACAATACAAGTTCATATGTATTTTTGAATGTATCTTCTACAAAGACGTAGATACGTCTTTACTTGGGTAATTATAAAATTTAGATTTACCGAATGTGCAGTCAATTTAATTTATTATTATTAAGTAAATTAATTTTATATTTGCTAAATAAATACAAAACTGTGATATAGACAAATACAATACACAATTGGCATTTAAAACATAATTCGATTTCATAAGAATTTCAAAAGAAATTTGGTTGGCAAAACTTGCAAATACTCTTTCAATTGTCTGTTTTTAGCCAATATTTCGTCACTCAATTTGTGCGCTTTATCAGGGTAAAGTAACGGTAATTAAGTTGTATCTAATACATATTATATAATATCTATATAATAAAGATATACTTAGAACGATTACTCAAGGTTTGAGTAACGAATAATAACGATTACTTAAAAGTACTAAAAATCGAAATCTCTAATAAAGAATTAAATATCCTAAATTTAACTGCAGCTGCTATTAAAAAAAAAATTACATTCAATTTTCAATATAATTAGAGAACAAAGAGCAGAAATCGTTTGTGTGTATACAAAAAATATCTTAATTATTATAATTGTTGTTATTATTATTATAAAACATTAGTAATTTGTGGCCTCCTTCTGAAAGTAGATCTCAAAATTGAACCCATCTTTCTACTGCATCAAATTTTTTTTATTAATTACCAATTAATAAAACAATACAAAATTTACGTGAATAATTACTTGTTGAAAATATCCTGACAGATCTGGATGAGGTTTACATTCAAAATATTTAAATAACGAGCTCTATTATCAAAACTTCCAACAATCGCTGCCAAATTAGAGATTGCCAGTGATTTTATTAAACCGTGGCTCTCTGATGTAGAGCTTAATAAATATGCAGGAGGAGAACCAGGTATACGGGGAGTCGGCATCGCCCAGAGGGCAGGACCTTCTTCCTCTAAAGTTAGAATAATGAGGGCCGAATTTAAGTCCTCATTAAAAACAAATTTCGTAGGTGGATGTGAGGACAATAAAAACTCGATTACATTGCTAGGAACGGGTCCAATTTTAAAATATTTAACTTACATAAATTATGCGCTCTGGATTTAGTATTTTTATTCAACGGTTTATTTCCCTACTTAGTTATAATTGACGTTAGAACAGTTTTTTAAAGACTAAACATATTTCCTTCATTTGGGTGATGTGTTATTTTAATTATTACTAATACTTTTCTATATCTATATTATTACAGCTTGTACAAGTAATGAAAACTAGTTATTGATTTTCTTTTCGGTGAGTAAATAAGTACATATTATGTGAATATCTACTTTTATATATGTGTACATAGGTACATGTGTACATTATGCAATGGATTTTTCCTTGGACAAGAAAGGAAAATGATTGAACGATATTGAACTTTTTTGTGTAGTACATTTATTAAAATTATCTATTTCAATTTTTATGTTTATTTATTTCAGACGGGGATTGTTATAAATATATTTAATTATAAGTGATGAATTTTATTATGTTTGAAATTTTGATCCATCCTCGTATATTTAGGTTGACCTGATGATTAAAATTGCAGCTACCCCGGATATTGTATTATTATTAAAATGTGAATTGTCTGTATATTTTTGATTTTATAGTTGGAGGGGATGTCCAGGCGGATGTTAAAAATTTCATTTTTGTTAGAGATATCTAGACTTCGACAGTGATCGGGTGTTAAAGAATAAGATACTCAATTTTATTCTTTGTTTTATAAAATCGGGTTGTATTTTGTTTATGCAATTGTTTGAGGTGCATGTAAATGTTAATTCGATTTTTGCGAGAGTTTTGGTGATTATAAAATGATCTTATAAGTAAGATATCTCTCACGTAGTTTTTGTTATTAGTGCATAGATCTATGTAAGTTCGATAAAAATATTTTATTTATATATTTGATATTGCGATTATTATTAGTATTATAATTTCATGTATTTCTTGTAATAATTTTGATATTTGAAGTTAGTATATGGGTATTAGATAAAATTGTCATGTTTTTTGTAAGGGGAGTTTTTTCTTAAAAAATAATATTCTAGTACGTTTTGAATTCAAGGTTGGATTTTTTTTTATTGTGGGTTGACTTTGTCGTGTTATTTTGCGCACGACTAAAATTCAATTTTCGCGGGTTTTGAAAACTTTGTTGTTTTTGACATTTGATTGTAGGGGTTAAAGTAGAGGTCAAACTTGACAAATTTCTCCAGTATTTATTAGTTTTATATTTGTTCGAGAGTCATAGGGGGTTTTTCTCTTTGTGCGAGTCATTATTCTCAAAGAGTGTTTCCTCCCATTGCTACTGTTAATGATGCTTTAGCACCCTATACACTCGGTAGAGGGATTTTTTTGATTTTTTTTTTAATAAAAATTTGTAAGTTAACTAATTGTGATCTTTCATTGACATTTATTGTTTTACTTCCAATATATATAAACTGGACAAATTCCGCAAGGAACGATCCGTGAGATGGGAGTTCGTGGATTCTACTAGACTGAATAGCCGGCAACATAAGCTGTAGTGTGAATAAAAATTAATAAGCAATTTAAAAGCAAATTCCACTGCAATATGTACAATGTATTTTACATAAATTAGGTATGAAAACTAGAAAATGAGAAGAATAGAATGATGTGCACAATTGAGATGTATATGTGAGAAAAAACTTGTTTACGTGATATTTACATACTCCACATAATTGCAATATATACTCATCTATAGTGCATTCAGAATGATAACTAACTTATAATGTGTATACAACTATTGTTGTACACCCTGTGGCGATAATTCTCTCATTGTTTTTGAATGTATACGGTTCACCTTATACGAATCCAGTGGTCGCATTGACTACAAATTAGCGCCCTATATTTAATTACCATAGGTAGCAATCTGTATATCTGATTAAGTATGTGAGGTAATTAATGCAAAAGGAACAAATACAATTTTAATTATTTCTTATTTATAATTTTGCAAATGGTGTTATTGTATTACTCTGCACTATAAATATTGCGGATCGATTAATAGGATAATCTGTTACGTAATGTACGTAATAAGTAATACGTAGGTAATAAGCATACCTATTGGGTCCCTAACCGTAACAATTAATATAATTCTAGTAAAATAGTGGAATATGTATATAATATATAGGCCTTTCACGATGCGAAGACGTGCACGTCATTGATAACGTTTACACTGTGTAGCAACATGTGCATCTTTGTTATGTACTGAATAATGATTCTCTAATATAGGTTATATGTATCAAATAATTGACATGATATGGAAGATATGTAGGTTATATTGAAGTCCATAATTCATAATAAAATACGAGGGAAGATCAGTAAGTACACGTGTTTGAAGACAGGTGGCGCTGCTGAGGGAAGTTGGCATTACCGACGTGTACTACCATCTGTTAGACAACACCATAATAAATTTCAGATTGATTCATAGGTTAGTTTTTATTTGGCAGCCAGTTGTATCACACGTGTTTCGTGTTTCTCGATAAAATGGAAAAAGAGCAATATCGATCCGTAATTCGCTTTTTATTTTTGGATGGAAAAACATGCGAAGAAATAAAAGCGAAGTTGGATGCTGTCTATGGGGACCCTTCACCATCTATGACAACCGTAAGATATTGGTTCAAAGAATTTAAACGTGGTCGTACATCTGTTTTTGATGAGAAGCGCCCAGGCCGCCCGGCAGACGTGGTTACCGAGGAAATCGTTGAAAAGGTCCACGACATGATTCTCGCTGATCGCCGAACGAAAGTGCGCGAAGTAACAGAGGCCGTAGGCGTGTCGTACGGAACGGAAATTAATATTATACATGATAAGTTATCGGTTAAAAAGGTGTCGGCCCGATGGGTGCCGCGATTGCTTACGGTGGACAACAAGCGGATACGGTTGTCAATGTCGAAGCAGTGTTTGGACCTCTTTAAGAGAAATTCGCAGGAGTTTTTGCGTCGAGTCGTCACCGTTGATGAAACCTGGATCCATTATTATACGCCAGAGTCCAAGCGACAGTCAAAACAATGGATTTTTCGGGGTGAATCTGCTCCGAAGAAGGCAAAGACGGTCCCATCGGCCGGAAAGGTCATGGCCACGATTTTTTGGGATTCCAACGGAATAATCCTCATGGACTTTTTGCAGAAAGGAAGAACGGTCACGGGGCAGTACTACAGTGAATTTTTGGACCGATTCGATATAAAATTGAAGGAGACACGGCCCCATTTGGCTAAGAAAAAAGTGCTGTTTCACCTAGATAATGCATCAGCACATTCATCCAGAATTGTCGCGGCAAAGTTGCATGAACTGCACTACGAATTGCTGCCGCACCCACCGTACTCGCCTGACTTGGCTCCCTGCGACTTCTTTCTGTTCCCCAACATTGACGTGGCTCGGGGGAAAAAGATTCAGCTCAAACGAGGAGGTTATCGTCGAGACAGAAGCGTATTTTGCAGAGTTTGACAAATCGTATTTTTTGGAGGGGTTAAAGAAATGGCAGAAACGTTGGGAAAAGTGTATTGTACTAAAAGGTGATTACGTTGAAAAATAAATCAAAAATTTGTGAAAAACTTGCATCTTCTTTCCTAACACTGGTATTTATTGATCCACCCTCGTATATGCAAATGAAGTAGATGCATACATATTAGTTAATACAGTTATTATTTATACTTTTGTTTATTTATCAGATACAACCATTGCATTTAATAAAGAAAACAGCTTTTTTAACGATTTTATTAAATAGAAATAGATGCAATTTATTTATACACAAATACTACAATATGGAATACCTTTCATCAATATAATAGTAAATAAACGTAGAAAAGTATATTAATGACCATTAATTGTGTTAATAAAGTTAGTAACACATCAGTCTTATGAGCTATCTTTATTGTTACTTGCATTTCCAACATTAATAAAAAAATCAGGAGGTTCATTGTGATCTATACCCACTTCCCTATCCTACCGTTCTTGTACTAGATTTTTTTCCGTATGATGAATGCTGTTTTGCAAAGTTTCAGATAGAATTGTATTCAATGCCCTTTCCAATACTATTTTTGAATTATCAACGGAACGTCCAATCAGTCCATACTCAGTAAAGTTGTCAATATGTACAACTACTTCCTTCCTGTCATGCTGTCGTTTAGGGCTGACCAGTGCATTGCCCTTTCCTACATCAGTAGAGATTCTGCTAACAGTTGTAAGGCTTACACCTAATGTTGCAGATACACGCTATAAATAATGCAATTCATTATAGTTATACTATTATCACGTTCTTCCTTACAATACGCGACTGTAGCTGCAATTAGCGATTTACTCTGGCTAGAGAACGGTTTCGGCATTATTGCGTTAGCGAATAATTCCACTTTAGTTATACGAATAACTGTTTGTAAGAAAGACGAGATAAAAACGGTGGAAACTAATAAAAACGTACAAACAACATGGAAAATTATTCACAGAACAAATTTATTGTTGAATTTTATCAGGTGTACATAGGTATTCTATTTGCTACAGATTTGTCATGCCAAAAGTTCAATAAATGACGTACACCTCTTCGTATCGTGAAAGGCCTATAATACTTAGTGTATTAATCATTTATTGTTAGTATTTATTGCTTCATATATATTTGAAGGTTACAGTTTAGCATTTCTCTCTTGTTTTCATAACGAGAGAGAAATGGTAAACATTGAGAGCGATGTGAATAATCATGGTGGTATTGGAAGACATCAGAGAAAGTATTTATTACAAGACGCAAACACATTCTCATTCTCAATACAAACACATTCTCAATACAAACACATTCTCATTCTCAATATCTATCATATACTGATGGGAGAAAATAACGATGGACAAACCAAGAATTTTGAATGAACGTGGCAATTAATAAAAGTGCCCACAGGAACAATATATGGTGACGGAGGTCCTCGCAAGCAAAGAAGTGATAAAAGCCCGTCGAGAAAAATTAATGATTATGACATCGATACTATTAGGGAGCAAATATACTCTATATACAGACAAAATGTTGTACCTACTCTTGAGTGCTTGCATAAAAGAATCAATGATCATCTTATCAATATTCACTGTTGTAAAACAACCTTGTGGTTGACATTAATGGAAGCTGGATTTAAATTTTTCACTATAGACAAACACCGTACAATTATGGAAAGCCCGAAGTTGCAAGAACTTCGGTATGACCACTTAATGGCAGTTAAAAAATATAGAGAGGAAGGATGATTAATATGCTATTTAGAGGAAACGTGGTATGATACTCATGATACTGTCACCAAAAGTTCAGTGGACAAGTTAAATATGTGTCAGATGGACGTGCCCGTTTCAAGAGGGAAGATAATTATTATTTGTCATTTAGGTTACCATGAAGATATGAAATGTAGCACTAAGAAAAGTATTCAAGAATTTTTAGAAGCCAATGATTTATATTATGAAGACCCATTATACGCAAAACCAATTATTGGAGGTGAAGAAAACAAAAGAATATATGAAGGATTACTATGTAGATAATAGAGCGAAAGAAGCAGAACATAGAGTTTTGTATAATTTCGTTTTCAACCCAATAGAATTGATGTGGGTCCAACTTAAAAACATAACAAGACGAACTAATAAAACACCGAAATTTAGTGAAAATACCATAACTTACATTAACAATGCTATGGCAAACATACGTGCTGAAATTTTGAAAAATGCCATTAAATACGGAATTAAAAAGGAGTACGAATATTTAGACATGTACAGCGGACCCCCGCTATCCGCGGCTCCGTATTCACGGTTCGGTATGGGTAATTCCCCTAAAGTTTCTGTATTTCGCTTGTTAATTTATTTCTTTAAAAGTTAAACCGTATTTGGCTTTTCTACGCAATATATACAGGGTGAGTTTTTTTTAATGTTTAGCATTGGGATCTCAGAAACTACTGGAGATAGAAAAACGCTTAAATGGGGAAAGATACGCAGTTTTACGAGTTTGATTTAAAACTGCTTTTGTTTCTCCGATAACTTTCATGGCTTATTAGATATTCAAAGAAAACTAAATTTTACGATTTTCTTTAAACATGCTTATCATCGTTAATAGTAATTTTAGAGAAAAAGTGTTCAGACAAAAGTTTTAGATAATTTTACCCCAAATAAAAACTATGTAGCTAATTTTTTTTTTCGTTCACCATTATCGAGTTATGTAAGAAACTTCTGTTTTTTTAAATGGAAACCATAGTTGGTTTTGACATAATTAAAAAACTTATTTTTTGCTGATTGCAATGATATAAGGTTTGATATGGTTATTTTAAAAAATAAAGAGGATATAGACATTTTTATGGTTTTTATGGAAAACAATTGAATTTCGAACTGATAAAATACAAACCAAACGAAAACTTATTTTGAAATCTTATGTAGTAATAAAATTAAAACTATAAGAACTTTTATTAAGGGCACACAACATTATTAATGTTCAAAGATACCTCCATTATTATTAATACACAAATTGCATCTCTTCACAACAGAATTTGTAGCATTGCGGACTTTACGCCTATCGACGTTATTAAAAGCAACTAAGACAGCTTCTCTTAAATCGTCGATTGTTTCATATGTTCTTTTGTATATGTACTGTGTCCTTTAGTACACCCCACAAGAAAAAATCCAAAACTGATAAATCAGGGGATCTAGCCGGCCATCCAATGAGTCCTATCCATTGATTAGGGAAGTTCATATTTAAATAATTTCTAACATTCAGTTGATTGTGCGGAGGCGCTCCGTCATGTTGAAACCTTTGCAGCATTGCTCGGGTTCTTAAATTTAAATTATCTAACATTTCCTCGAAATCTTGTTGTAAAAAATTAAGATAACGATTGCCAGTTAGTGATCCATCAAAAATAAAAGGAGGAAGAACAGTTGATCCTATAACACCACACCAAACATTAAACCCAAATTTAATTTGTGGTCTCCTATGTTCAACGTGAAGTGGATTTGTTTGAGACCATATGTGCTCATTGTGCCTATTAAACATTCCACAATTTGTGAAACGAGATTCATCAGTCCATAATATTTTCATTGAAAAGTATGGATCGTTTTGACACTGATCTTTAAACCATCTACAAAAAGCTATTTGTCTGATGTTATCACCTTCATGTAAAGTTTATGATACTGATAATTTGTAGGGACGAAATTTATGTTCCTTCAACACTCTGACAATAGTGCGTTGAGAGGAGCCCATTTCGGTTGAAATTTGTCGGGTCGATGTATATGGATTCTGAGCGACACTTGCTAATATGTTTATTTCTCTATCTTCATCCATCCCTTTTTTTGATTTTGGTTTAACGAACGAACCATAATCTGCTAAATTATCCCATAATCTCTTAAAAGTAGGTAGCGACGGCTGACGTCGATCAAAATAATTTTCAAAATAAACTTCAGCAGCTCTAGTAGAATTTTTCTGGCACTGAATGTAACATTCAACCATATCACGCTTTTATATGTTAGAAAATTCCATAGCCAATGCAAACTTATGATTAACGGCCGTTTGCACCGCTTATAGTTAAGTTACAATTAAATTAATTAATAGTTAATTGTCAATGTTTGACAATTAACTTGACTTAAAAGTAAAAATTAACAGCTCTCACTTCTGTGACTCAACGTGAAAGCAATGTTAGTATATTTATCTCGACTGCTCCAACGAACACTATTGTAACTCAGATTTTTCGTTTTTTGAATTACAAACCACCAAACATTTTTTTTTTTAAGTTTTTATCTTATAAAGTGAACAATCATAGAAATGTCTATATCCTCTTTATTTTTTAAAATAACCATATCAAACCTTATATCATTGTAATCAGCAAAAATAAGCTTTTTAATGATGTCAAAACCAACTATGGTTTCCATTTAAAAAACACAAGTTTGTGTCATAACTCGATAATGGTGAACGAAAAAAAAATATTAGCTACATAGTTTTATTTGGGGTAAAATTATCTAAAACTTTTGTCTGAACACTTTTTCTCTAAAATTACTATTAACGATGCTAAGCATGTTTAAAGAAAATCGTAAAATTTAGTTTTCTTTGAATATCTAATAAGCCATGAAAGTTATCGGAGATACAAAAGCAGTTTTAAATCAAACTCGTAAAACTGCGCATCTTTCCCCATTTAAGCGTTTTTCTATCTCCAGTAGTTTCTGAGATCCCAATGCTAAATATTAAAAAAACTCACCCTGTATATATATATATATATATATATATATATATATATATACATATATATATATATACATATATATATATATATATATATGTCTGTATACCTATTTATGTCGATTACATACATACATACCTGTAGTTTATACGTACATACATACTTATTATTTTTGTAGCCCGATATTCGCGGTGTTTTCGTGGAACGCAACCCCCGCGAATAACGGGTGTCCGCTGTATAATATTGTAGCACCTTGAATTATAAATTTGCAATACGATCCAGACATAGACGCCAATCTGCCAGACGACTCAAGCACAGACAATGATTAATGAAAGAAGGTTCTACCCAGTGACAATATTCGTTTGTTAACTTAATGTTACTTTACGTTTAATACTTATGTATATACCGAACACGACTTATATACAATTATGTACCTATCTGTTGATATATCTGTATTACCACACGTCTTATAATATTTTTTTTACAAATAAAGTTGACGAATAGTATTTCTTTTTCTATATTTAATTGTTCTATTTTACATGTTCTTATTTAATAAGAGGGCCCTAATTTGTCGTTAATACGACCAATGGATTCGTATACTGCAGGTATGTGAACCGTCCTCATTCAATAGCAATGAGAGAATTATCGTCACAGAGCGTGCAACAACAGTTGTAAACAAATTAAATGTTAGTTTCTTATAATTCTGAATGCACTATATGTAATTGCAATAATCTTACGAATATTGATAAAAATAAGCTGTACTATAACTTAGAAATTTAATAAAAAGAATACATTAATAAAATGATATTGATGTTAAAAGAAAACTTTCAAAGTTTAGGTAGTTATCCGGGTAAGCACGTAAGTGCGTACCCGGATATACTTGGCATAATCAAGTTTGTATCACCCTGAATCTCAACAACCAATAAAGTTTTTTGATGCGGTATTTTTTTAATAATCCTCATATATACATTATAACTGACGTCTGTCTTAGCTGAGGTACCACCAATGGTATAAGTGATATAAGACCCTAATCTTTGAAACCTCCATCAATCAACTAGAGCGTCGCGGTTTGTACCAATCGATTCTTTTCGGCGAGATATACTGATTTATATCTTGACTATGAATAATTACAAACCCGTATAGTTTAGATATTTCAAAAAATATGCAGAAATGAACTTTTATCCCCCCCCCCTTCCCGTTTTTTTTTATGGAAAATGGATACTGTTCGACGGCGGTATAACTTTCAGAATATCCATGGATGGTCGATAGCGTCGACATATCTTTTCGTATTCAAAAAGCAAAAAGGGTGTAAAGAGATATATGCAAATACATGCAAATTTGGAAGGTAAAGTTTACGTGAGTGAAGTATCTTGTCTATTTTAAATAAATGTCCGAAAATTTGTTACTTGTTTGAAATGAATGTACAACTTCTTTATAGGTATCAAATACCATACGAAGCTTTATTTAAACATTGTAAGGTCTTCCGAAGATCTATCAATATTATCGTTCCTTTATTGTGCCTGTTTCAGATGGATATTCGATATAGTGTTTGATATTTGTAGATTGTATAAGCACAACAACATGTTATTAAAACTCATTTCACATCATGTTCGCGTTCATTACAAATTTCTATTGTCTTTCGGGTTATTCTGATTCGTTATATACACTATATTATCGGAATATACGTTTGCTTTCATTCAGTTTCAAATTAAAATCTTACTTTTTAAAATTAAACGTATCTCTAGTACACATTATGAACAATGGATACCTTATAAAGAGAACTAACTGGTTATACATCTTAATACTTACCGTAAATGGTCTTTTACATCCGTTTTAAATTAATTTTGGTACGTAATGCATGTTTTTATCTAAATTTTATTTTTTATTCTAAATTTTAAGTATCTGTAAAGCTAAATCATAATATAAACGATAATCTACTGATATTGAATATTAAACACAAAATTTGCCATGCAATACAGATGCATTTTTAAGCACGATCTGTTTAGTTACATCATATGCCTATTACGAAGGCATAATTAAGAATTTATTTGCGTAATTGTCATACATGATGCATTTAAAATACAACCCGTTTCAAATATGATTCATTGTTATTACCTATATTTAATTTACCTTACTTTGAAAAGATACACAGCAATATGTATATGGAGTGGAAGTTACATTGCAAACTCAACTATCACATAGATTACCGATTTAAAATAATATCGCACAGAACAGTGGCATGTCTACGTTATATTCCATTGTTCTCGTATCTGCTAAAATATTATATAATACGGTTATAAGATGTGGCAGCCCGTCTGTTTGGTAAATGTATCATAAGCATACTCGACATAGATACACATATATACATTCCACTTGCAGTATTACAGTAAAACTCCGGTATTCAAGGCATTATTTCTGCTCTGGGTATATGTAGTTCGAATGTAATCGGTAGAAAGGGAAGTGTATATAAGGGATGACGCTTTCTAGTTTTGCGTCTCTCTTTCTCCCTGTCGCTTTCCCTTTCTTTTTTTTGTATATCTCGTGCATTAATGTTTTTCTTTTAGGAAACGCACGGCATGGTTCTTAATTATTTCAGGTATTCACCTGTGGCAACTAATTGTAAATGCGCTTCATGAACGCGTATAATGCATTAACGAAGGAAATACGTTTCACTTTTCGGATTTGCATAATTTTCTTTTAACTTAATGGGCACCCGTACATACAACATGCATACATTCTACTTATTGCGCGCCGTCTCCTGTGACATTTCAAACACTTGAAAACATATGCTTGACGGGGAATACATTTGTTCATTTCTGAAATTTTTATTGGTCGTAAAAGTTAATGCAGTGCTGAAACTGCTTGCAGTAAAGTAAGCGATAAATCTTGGAAACTTTGTTTTAATAATTGCACTTTTACTAACAATCATTAGTTCAACTTTTAACCTTTGTTGTATAGGGTGGTGAATTCATTCAAAAATAAATTAAGTAATGAAACAATTGAATGATCATAATAAATAATAGAATCACAAACTATAATAGAAGTCATTTAATTATAAAATTAACAACAAAATTTAGAAGTTTTTTCGTAAATCGTTTTGCCTACAAAATCGTGTCACATGTTTTCTTTCAGTATGTAATGAGAATGTTTGCAATTTTTTTTTATATCATGAATGGTTACCCATTTTTAGGGGTCCAAAAAAATTGAAATTAAAAAAAACACAAAATTGAATTTTTCGAAAACTGTCATCAAAAGTTGAAATTTTCGTTAAATTTTCAGTTGACAAAGTGAGACTTTTTTGTCACCTAGTTGCGAAATATTTTTATGTTCTAGAATACCAAAGTCTTTTTCGTTCTAGAACATAAAACAAGTGTCAAAATAATTTGTCACCTTCTCGAAACTTATTTATGATTTTATTAGTTAAATAATATACATTTTAAATAATATAACATTTCAATATAAAACAGTAACAATTATAAACAGGACAATTTTGAATTAAACATATTTAGAATATGAATTACAATATATAATTCTGAAACTACTTTTTCAAACAACTAATATTTATTGTTTATTAGGTTGCTATCGTTATGTTATGAGAGTTATCGCGCCTAAGCCGTCTTAATTCAAACACGGTTCTATTCAAATATAAATTATATTGTTGTGCATAACACAAGTGCCTTATTTCATTGCAGTTTTCGAAAAAATATTGTTTGGAACTCGAATGCGAAATGCCTGTGCGTTCTCGAATGGATATTTTGCCTCGCTAGAGCTCGGCAAAATAACTTCCATTCTTGAACGCATAAATACCATTTCGCGTTCTAAATACAAAAATTACTCTTTTGATAATTTTTTTTTTATTGTAAAATTTGGACCTTGTCATTATGTGTGAAATACGATATCATTCAAATAACCGCCTCGGGATTTCTGGCAACACTAGATTCTTTTGAGGTAATTTTGGACCACTTTTCGGCACATTTCGCCCAGTATCTCTTTCAAATGGTTTAAAGTAAGAGGATTCTTCGCATAAACACGAACTTTTGCGTAGGCCCATGAAAAAAAGTCTAACGCCGCAAAAAAATCGCAATATCTCGCTGGCCAATTGACGTCACCAAAACGTGAAATTAGACGGCCAGCAAACTTCTCGCGCAATAGAACCAAAATCGTCTTGCTGGAACCACATATTGTCCAAGTACATATTTTCAATCTCAGTCCAAAAAAGTCATCGATCATACCGCTCCGAATTGACAGAAGTCGCTCTTCCCTCGTCATCTTCGAAATAATACGGCTTTATGATGCCTTCAGACCATAATGCGCACCACACGGTCTGGGTGTAACGGCCTCTCTTCAATTACTTGAGGATTTTCAGAGCCCCAAATGCGACAAGTTTGTTTATTTACATACCCACCGAGTAAAAAATGTGCCTCATCGCTGAAGATAATTTTGTTCAAAAAATCATCATTTATGGCTTGTTGCTCAAGGACCCATTTTACGTATCTCCTGTTTTGTTGATGGTCAGCAGGCTTTAATTGTTGCATGAGCTGGACTTTATATGGATGTGGATGTAAATCCAGATGCAAAATTCGTCATAAGGAGCCATAAGACAGGCCCAGTTATTTAGAACGCCGTGAAATCGACAAATTCGGCTCTTTGGTCACACGTTCACTCACAGCGGCGATATTTTCAGTAGAGCGTACATTACGATGATGCACGTACCTCTGAATATCTAAGACGGTCCTCGTTTCTTCAAATTTTTCCACTATATTGCCAATTGCTTACACAGTAGAACTATAATGACGGCCAAAATCATTTTTAATTGCACGAAACGTGGCTACGTAAGAATCCCCACTTTTGTAGAAGGTTTAACAAATTTAATGCATTTTCATAAATGGCAAACATTTATCTAAAAATTTGACTATTCTGTTTACTTAAATATTTAACAACCTTATGGTTTTGAAACCACGAAATGGATAATCCAATATCTACGACAAATATATTTGCTCAATATAAATATATACAGTAGTGTCTATAGTTTTACATAATTTTAATAGCGAACTACAAATATATTTTAGCTAATGCTGCCACTACATATTCAATATGTTTGCTTCCCAATTCAGCTTGGTCCTCATCAAACCCAATACACCAAAAGCCTTTATGTTATTCTAAAGATTTTATTATATTTCCTTAAAATATTCTCCATGATAATGGAGATTATAACTAACACATTATGGGGAGGGTTATACATATTGCTATGAACTGTGGTTTGGAAATTAGCTATACCACCATTCACGACAAATCTATCCAGCTAGGATATTCAGTCGGCTTATATTCAAAATGGGACTGCTTTCCTCTCAGGGTTCCAATCGGAAATGTGGAAAAGAATCAATTTAATTAGGCGCCACTCAAAATTTGTTTGAGAAAAGTTATTAAAATATCTTTTTACTCGTTTTCTTGAAGCAAGGTTAAATAATAATCACAATAAAATTTAAATGAAACTTTAATACAAAAATTAAAAAAAAAATTAAAAAAATAATCTTTATAGAGTATAAAGATTAATATTGCATCATTTAACAATATTATAAAGGTAAAAATAACGCACGGAAATGACCGCAGCATGCGTTCAAAAAACCTTATGACACCGACCATAATTAAAAATAATAAATTAAAAAGAAAATGTCTAATTTCTCCCAAGAGAACAAAATAAATAAACGATCTTGACAGCTCGAAGCAAACACTAAAATAACATGCGCACAAACATGTCTCAGAAAAAAAATGCCCTTGAAGTCCAAACGTACTAAACTTTACATTTACAGATTTTTTTACTAGAAATGTTAAAAACCTTCTTTGTTAACTATATCAAAGCACTAAGACTAAATCTCAATAAATCAATGTTAATACAATAGAAGAATACAATATTCAATTCATTCAATATAAAAAGATATCTTTTTTAAAAATATATTACTTAGGTAAAAATATATATTCGAGACACGTGGATAAGAAAGCTATAAAATATAAAAAATTACGAGATTACATACTCGTAAAAAATAACGGTAATGAATTTAAACAACACCAACCACTAATTAAATCAAAAATAACCCGAAGTTACTATAAAAAGATAAAGATAAATCTTTTTATAAACACGTCTTTCTTATCTCACAGTTAACTTGTGTCTAAAGTATACATCAAGCACAACGGCTAAAAAAATACAGTTTTAAAGTTGTCCACGTCTAACAAACGGCGTGCTCCAACGGCGCATGTCCAGAAATATACATATAAGTTCAAAATAATTGTACAAACATTTTTGTAATATTTATGGGGAAAAATCCACAGCAGTATGTAGCCATGTTACTTACAAGCATAAAAATTATACCTGTCAAATTCTTCGGTAACTGCGAATTATAGAAAACATCATCGTATTCTGTCATTAATATTGGTAGAACTACTGTTTTGTGAAATTATCTTAGTAGTCAAAAGATAACATTGATGGCACAGTAAAATACTAGAAATTATTTTCGAACACACTGCAAACAAATCACTTAGGCAATTTGTCGCAGGTGCATCTTATATTTATGTTAGCGCGTTTCTGTTTTATACCTCGCTATAGTAGTTTGATAAGTTTAAGATGTTCAAATAATGCAACGACAGTTCCAATAAAGAAAAAATTCTGCCAAAAACATTCAGAAAACTACAGAACTAGTTGATGACATGGAATCACTTGGAAATAAAAGTTCCAGTTGACCCCAAGTTCCAAAAGCAAGTTATTGTCCTGTTGCAGACCTAGAAGTGATTCGAGAATCAAAAAAGGTTTCTGAAAATCATTTTCTTGTTCCAGAAATGCAAACGTTGTTGTGTGAATGACTTGTTTGTTTGAATACATTACTGTAGATTATAACTTTTAATTTTAATTGAAGTTTTTCTTTAATGCAATAGCCAAAGTGAGGATATGAGGATATAGGAGGTTACTTCAGCCCACCCAATTCTTAGACATATAATTCAGCTCAAAATTGTTCATGGGTCAAAGTCACCTTCACCGCCGAGGTGACTTTGCAAACACTGTTCTTATTTTTTTTAATGGTATGTGTTACTTACCTATTATTACTCAGAAATGAAAGAGCATGCACGGACTAACCCTGTGGCATATAAGAAAAATTAAATCCAATACACTAGTTGTTAAGAAAGCTTAAGACAAAGGTGAACATTTGTTGACACCGTATATGCATATATTCAATTGAAAACAATAATATTCATAATTGTTTCGTGTTTTCTGTTTTCCATAGATTTACATAGATTTAGCTAATTAATTTCTTTAAACTCGTACTCTTCAATATATATAGTCTACTTAATAAGATCTTGTATTTGGATCATACCATTAAATATTAATTACAATTGTAATCCATGCGAAATACTAGATTAGCGAAATTTCCTAATCATCTTCCAAGTTCCTAATTGATTTAGTATAATAGATGTAATTCTGTGGCCCGTTACGTGCTGGTTATTTCTGTTAAATATGCAAAAGCGTATTTGAATGTAAAAGTCTATTATGGGTTTTGCGTTTGTTCTGTTCATTGAGGGTTTTTCCTATTGATTAATATTGAAGATTTCTTACAATAAGTTCTAGTTTAATTTGAATACCTTGTAGGAATAATTGTGGATGCGACCCCATAATTGCCCTGGCACAAAAGACCAGTCAAGACTAGTATTTAAGAAGAACCCACCGAGAAAACATCTAGCAAGAACTCGTAAAGCATCAAGCTAGACAAGCTCGGCATTCGTTCAGATATTCAAAATAAACTTTAACATCAAATAAATAGCAAACATTTTTATCAAAAAATTAATAGTAGTGAACATAGTAGAATCAAATATTTTAGTTCACAAACGAGTGTTTTATTCGGAAAACTGTGCATAGCGAAAAACTTCTCAAACCAAGGAGGCTTCAACTCTAGCAGTAACTATGACAACGTTAATTTGGAAAGTGAGTAACCTAGCTTTACTGTACATGTGCAGTTACATGCGCGTATTATGGTTTTATTTCAAAAAATAAAAGATGCCGACAAGAAGTGATTTTGCTGGTAAGGTTTATACTGTAACAGAAGTTCCATTTGGCATTCGATTCGTAGTTGTGTAGGGAGATTGTTCTTTCGTCTATATTATAATGGCAATGATTACCCTTAGGGGAAGAAACGATAATAAAAGTGATTCTCTATATGGTAATTATAATGTATTCGAAGATAATTTCGAAAAACGACCTTCTCTCTGTACTTTACACCGTTTTATAAATACATTTACTTAATTTGGGTGCGCCTCATCTCAACAGCATCAAATGCCTAGAAATAATAACTCAAATCATTTTAATGAACAACGTAATAATGTGCTTCTGTTGATGAACATTCGAACTGAATCGGCAAACAAATTTCAAACCAAAAGGTACCATTCACACTAAATTTAAAAAACGCAGGAAATATCTTAGGAAGACCATTACAAATAGCATTTTTGTCACATAGTGAGAGGAAAATACTATAGAAATGAAGGTCGCATTAAAAATATTCTGCTTACTGATGAGTCGATATTTCCTTTGCAGGGACATAAAAATACGCTCATTTAGTAAATACGTCACTAGATGCAAACAAACCGAGTTGTACATGTATAGCTCCATACACCAAACCTGAAAATATTTTTTTGTTATAAGCTGGCGTATTTAATGGATGATAACGTTATTTTTTGTCTTTTGTAATGCAAAGGTATTTAAAATAAATTAATTGTTGAAAAAGAAAACATCTTGGTGCAGTAATTACGTATTTGCACTATTTGTAGGTTAAGTGCAACCAAATGGAAAATATGTAAAATACCAGTTTACCGTTGGGCACCTAATTGTAATCACAATAACATTAATTATGAATCTAATTCCTTAGATTTCTCAAAAATATTCAAGTATATAGAAAATGGCTAATTTTGTTAAGGTAAATATATAATTAAATTTGTTTTCTACTTTAGATATACCTAGACTTATTATATATATATATATATATATATATATATATATATATATATATATATATATATATATATATATATATATATAAAAGGAGACTATAAACAAAGATCTAATATGTACCAATTTAGTTGTTTCATTATGTAATAGGAGAGATGAACAGCCGAATGCTAGTGATAGCATATGCAGTTGCCATTTCAGATATGGTAATAAAACAACTAATCTATTTTACCAATCTTGAATATACATTAATTAAGGAGGTATCTCAAGTTTACCTAGACATTGGCAAATAAAATATAGCAGCATAGTATAAATTTAAAGAAAGAAACAATATTTTGTATTTTATTTCTTGTATTTATAAATTAGTCCAGCAAGTTATTAAATTTGAGGAAACCTAACATTTTCTTCAACATGCAAAAACTTTTTTTAAATTATACTTCTGTATATAAGTGTCCCGTATCGTTACGTTCAAATTTTAGAAGTGTAAAGTAGACTTAATTTCAAGTAACAAAAACACAAAACTTGTATATCCATTTTTATTTGTTTCAAAGTTACAGATCTATGAATGTGATTGTCAGATCATGAAAAAAAATGTAATCCTAAGGTCAATTCAAATTTATTTGATTTAAAAAAAAAGTTGTAGGATTCAATAACAGGCCTGTGATTGTTAACGTCGCATAATAAAATGTTATCCTAAAATAAATAAACACGTGCCGTAGTGCATACAGTAATTTCTTGGAGATCTACAAAGAAGAGTGCTGGAAATTGATTTATGATAAAGAAGGTTCTTACTTATTTCGTAAGTGCTGAACCATGAATATCATACAATAAACAAATTTTCAGATGACTGTTAACGTTGCATTTTCTAATAAAGGATTACATTACGTTTCAGCCCATACAACAGCTTATTAGTGAGTGGACACGTTTTCTTTATTCAAAATGCCTTACCGATTTTCTTGTTAAAAGTACGTGGACATGCATTTTGTGTATGGCTACTGTAACGGCAGTGCACGTCAAGCAGTTATTGAATACCGACATCGGTTTCTCGATAGGCGCATTCCTCATTACAGAACGTTTCTGGAAGTACACAGACAATTTCGGGAATGCGGACTGCGTGATTATCTTTTCGACCGAGGAGTAAATTTGAGAGGAAGAAGCAGTAGCTATTGTTACAAGGGACCCAACTCTCAGTGTACGTCGAATCGCTAGACAACTGGGAGTGCCACGAACGACAGTTTGGCGAATTTTAAAACGTAAAGGCTTATATCCATATCACTATCGCACCCCTGCGATAGTGATATACACGGTTTGCTTGAGGCAGACCACTATGCTCGTCTAGTTTATTCTATCTGGATATTAAAACAGTCACGGCTTCATTTTAATTTCTACAGAACAGTCCTCTGGACAGATGAATCTACGTTCACGAGAAGTGGTGTTACAAATCTGAGAAACATGCACAGGTGGTCATCAGTCCCAAATATATACGCCCATCTAAATTTCAACATGAATTTTCTATTAACGTTTGGGAGGCCCAAATCGATGACTCGTTGATTGGTCCTGACGTTCTTCCTGGGAGGTTAAATGCGGAAAATTACGTTTAATTTCTTATTGACGAATTGCCAGGTCTTTTAAAGGATGTCCCACTGAATGTTCGACGAGATATGTGGTTTCACGTGGATAGGACACCACCACATTTCGGAATTGCTGTCCGAAATTGGGTTAACGTGAATTATCCAAAATGGATTGGTCGAGGTGGTCCTGTTGCATGGCCACCCAGATCACCTCATCCTAATCCCCTTGACCTATATTTATGGGGGTATATGAAAAATTTAGTCTACGCGCAAGTTTCGAAGATAAGAGAAGAGTTGTTGGATCGTATTCACTTGGTTGCCGAGCAAATGCTACAAAACAAGTATGAAATTCGGATAAGTACTTCTTCTGTTGGCTTACGGGCATAAGCCTGCATTCAAGAAGGAGGTGGACATTTCGAAAATATTATTAATTGAACTTTTTTAAATAAAATCAGTTTTTATTGACTTTAGGATTACATTTTTTTTCATGATCTGACAATCACATTCATAGATCTGTAACTTTGAAACAAATAAAAATGGATATATAAGTTTTGCGTTTTTGTTACTTGAAATGAAGTCTACTTTACACTCCTAAAATTTGAACATAACGATACGGGACACTTGTATAGCTGCTTTTATTTAAGGTAAATAGCAGTAAAAACTAACATACATAGTTTTTCGATAGATAAATTCAAAAATGCAGTAAAGTTTATCAACGTGGTCAGTATTGTATGTAACAGGAGTTTTTTTTTTAAATTTATACTCAAAGTAAGTCATGAAATGTACTATTGCGTTCATGGAAAAGTATCATAATAAATCGTGTTAGCTTTAGACAGTTTTTAAAAATTTTAGCATTTTAACATCCATGTACGTACTTACACTTTGTCCGTTTTCAGTTTGCAGTCACATGACTAACTATGTCATACTATCTCAGACACAGAATCTATATACTTTGTTTTTCAGATATATTGAGCTACAAATATTCAGAATTGAAACGTATGTCATTTGATACAAGACATACGTCTTTGAAATTTCTTCGTAGCAAAGACAAAGAAAAATAATATTAGCATGTCTTGTAT
Organism: Melolontha melolontha; assembly: GCA_935421215.2. Lineage (NCBI taxonomy): Eukaryota > Metazoa > Arthropoda > Insecta > Coleoptera > Scarabaeidae > Melolontha > Melolontha melolontha. Next base: position 65,300,921 of record OW285237.1, on the reverse strand, counting down.
AATATGAGATACCGACAACTGTTTTAGTCAAAAGAGAAAATACGTATTTATCGACATATACAGGTTATGTTTAGTGCTTGTTTGTATTTTTCCGTTGATATTTTAAGATTTCTTATTTATCTGTTCTTCTTGCAACAATAATAGTCAGTATCGAGTAATTAATCGTAAGTATTTAACGTAATATTTCTTAATTAAATTATTTTACTTTGACACTGACAAATTACATTTTTTGATAAATTGATATGCATATCGCAAAATGTAATTTTCATAATATGAAGTGATATAAAATTTCATGTTTGTGTTCTTTTTGTTGTAGAATATGCCAGCTAAACGTCTAGATTCACAGGCACAAAATCTAGTTGCCAACCTTCTTCATTATTTTGAAGAAGAGAAATATAATAGAGGTCCATTATTGTCTGTTGATTCAGTTTATGAGGTAAGATAACACCAAATTAATATCTTTAGATTAATGAGGAAAAATATTTTTAGAGAGTAGCAAGTGCTCTTAAGATCTCTGTCCGAACCGTTTACAATATCAAGAAACGTGGGACATCATCACCTGGAAAACAAATACCCCGACGTAAACCAAAAACCAAAGATTTGCCAGAAAGCTTGAAAATGGAAGTCCGAAATACTTTATACGACATGTTTCATCAAAGTATTCTAAGCAATTTTATTTTCATAAATGATTTATTTTTTAACGATATACTTTTTTAGAAAAACATGTTACATTGAAAACATTGAAGACTGAACTGGAAACTAAACAAATGGTGCAAATAGGAAAAACATCTCTTTCCATTTTACTCAAACATATCGGTTTCAAATATAAAAAAGATGATAATAGAAGAGCATTAATGGAAAAACTTGATGTTAGTGTAATGCGAAGTGTATTTTTAAGGAAGTATATTGAGAATACAAATTCTGGTTTGCGTCAAGTTGTCTTTTTAGATGAAACATGGATATTTTCCAAAGGATCGAAACCGTAAAGAGAAAGTTTATGAAATTGATGAACTGTTAAGAAATGCAGGACATGAAATTCTTAGACTGCCACCATACCACTGTGACTTCAATGCTATTGAGCTAATTTGGGCAAAAGCAAAAACATATTACAATGTGCACATCGGTAGGGCTGGTTACACCTACGAAAAGGTGAAAGAAATGTGGAAGGAGGCATTACATACATGTGATAGTAATACATGGAGTAACTGCATAAGGCATACTGATAATTTAATAAAACAATGGTATGAAAGAGAAAACTGCTTGGTAGACTTGGATATAGATCCAGTAATAATCAATGTTACAGAATCAAGTACAGAATCAGACTCTGATTCAGATTAATATATGTAATTGCAACTAAAGGTGTCATATTTTATGTTAGTACAAGACAACATTATTTTCTGTCTATGATAGTGTTTTTATGATTGTATTAGAAAGATTATATATTTAAGCTTCCATGTAAATATGTTTTATTCAAATAAATATTTCTTATTAGACCGATTATGAATTAGATGAATTATTTGCTATTTCTACATACTTCTATTTTCTAATATGCTCAGTTAATATATGAACAACTCAAGAGTTTGCAGATACAACCAACATAAATTGCGAAGATAAAGAAAATAGCTTTTGTCACATACTGCACTACTGTTGTTCATTGAGTTTAGTATGCTGTATGGCATTTTAAAATCAGGTTTTAATAGTCTTATGCAGAATAACATTTAAAAAATATCAGCGCTCACTTGTGCAGTCACATCCATATCTGTTAACACTAGAATAGAATAATACAATTTCGCTATTTTGTATTTATTGTATTGATTAAAGTATCTGCATTTTATTAAGTTGAATAGTTTTTATATGAGCAAGTTTAACAAACAGTTATGATAATTTTTTAACATACTGATTCCAAATGAAGTTATATCTTCAATGGTTTTACTTAGCGTAGCAATGTAATAATTGAACTGTATAATTAATTTATACATAATACTAATAGTTCTCTATAGTTTTTGTAAAAAAATGAATTATTCGTGTAATTATTATTAACCATTTTCTTGGAAATAATAATACCAATATAATCAAGGTGAGCTTTTATTTATTTAATTTCTATTGCAAAAAATTTGATTATACATATGAAACAATCAAAATTTAGCTTCCTATTTTCTTATTTCCAACCTTTCTGTTCTACTTTTTGGTTATATTGGATTGCTTTGTAATTCATTTATGTTAGTGAATTTCTTCTCGTATGATTTCTGCAATTTCCAGATTATTTCTTATTCCAAATTTATTTAATGCGATTAATGCTAGAAGTGAAGCATCTGTTTACAATACATGAAAAGCTGCATTTTCTACATGTACCTTTGTCTTCTTTAAAGAATATTATTTTATATGCGTATTTGAGATTTAAAACTTCCAAAGTTACTGTGTTTATACTTCAAAAATTTTAGGTTATGTCATACGGCATCGTTCCAATTTCATTACCATTACATTGGTCAATAACATCGATTGATTAAACAGGAAAAACATTTAGAAAATAAATAGAAAACATTATGTATTGAAATAACAATTTTATATTTATAAAATACTTAAACCTCTTTTGACTCAAAAGTACCGACTAGATTCATACTACTAAAAATAAATGAAAATTGATCATGTGACTGCAAACTGAAAACGAATAGAGTGTATGATCGTATAAACGTTACTTTTAAACCTCAACGTAATAATACAAAACGACACATGCGTATTTGGCTCCTATGTTTGTATCTACATTCATGCAGTTCAATTTAATGTAGTCAAAATAAGACTGTCTCAGTTTTCCATGAACGTGATAGTACATTGTGAAAGGTACCACACTACCAATTCTACATAAATTTATCTTACAGTCAATCACAAACACAAAGAACAAGTTTGAAATTTATTTATGTTCACATTCACTAAAAGCAAGACTATGAGCCTTGCAGCCAAAACACAAATGAAAACTCAAATACGTTTTGACAGTTACCGTGCAAAAATAGTGTGTCTGGTTCACATTGTCGCAATTCCAAAGCTATCTTTGAGTATGAATTTTACAAAACACATTTTATTTTCACCACGTTCGAATTCCTTCTCGTGACACTTGAACAATTGTAAAATAATACAAAAATTTAATAAACGATTGGCTTCCATGATTTAGAAAAAAAAATGAATAAGTTTGAAACTAGATTTGAGGATATGTGAAGATTTATTAATGAATTTTAAGAAAGTACAAGCTCTTGAAAGTTCTATAGGAAAAAATGTGGTATATTTGCAATTAGACAACATCACAAATATTATACGTAGATTGTTCTAATTATTGTTATATTAAGTGCAATTGAACGTATTCTAATCTTCTATGGTAATTTCTAGAGCTGGGGATGTTTGCGGTGTGCCAGGATAGTATTCAGTTAAACGCACGAATATAATGACCTTGTTTCGATCGGTGATGCATGCGTGATTTTATTGCTTTACATGCATTCGCTATTTATATCACTTAGGTATGTCAGTTATGTGTACTGTATATAAATAACACACTTACCTTATTTACGATTATTATAGCATAGCGCCAAGTGGATAAGACTTGCAGTAAGTTTGTAGCATTAGATACGTTTCCATATTTGTAGCGGTGAGCGATGTACGCCGTGATGAATAATTTTTTTTATATTTTGAGAAAGACCGCTCGACATCTACGGATGTAACACACGCACAAATTAAAATAATCTTTATAGATAGAAACCGAATCTACACTTGCACAATTACTAATTTGTTTTAATCTGGTAAAATCAAAATCATTGTTTATCACACTCTCGAACTTTTCTATTACATTAACATTTTTGTTGTCATTTACTGCGCATAGCTGGGCATGTACATCGTCCAGTATTTGCAGTGACTCCGCTAACGATAATGCAGTATTTTGAAATTTCTCGATTGCGTTAAACAATCCTATATGATTGTTATAAATAGTTTGTAAATCTGCATCAAGGGAAGGGTTTTGAAAGAGTCTCTGGCTTTCCTTAATGGCTACAGCTTCGGCAGGATTGAATTGTAGAACCACAGATTTTATTTGTTGAAAATACTTGGCATAATAAAATGCCGCCTTTAACCAACTTCCCCAACGTGTAAGGATTGGCTCTGGTGGTTCGGGAATACCAGGGCACCGACTGTGAAACTCTCGAATTCGTTTGGGAGATTTTAGAAACACTTTTTTTGTGGTTGCTATTAATGCATCCACCTCTGGATAACATTGCCGAATAGTTTGTGCCACAAGGTGTAAAGTATGAACTTTACATGTCACATGCAAAAGTCTCTCACAATCTGCTTTAAGAGAAACTTGAAATTTTTGTAGCGTATCGAGCACTACCTTCGTAATTACTTCGCTAGTGCACTTTTCCAATCTTTTGCTGGCTAATAAAATGGGAAATGTTGATTTGACAGGATCTAGTACACGCACTATAATATTCACAATAGAATGATTTTTTCGATCTGTCATTTCGTCGACACATACCCATAACTGTTTATCATTTACTACTGCTTTCATTCTGTTTTCAATGTCCTCACGCACAATTGGTAAATAGGTGAGTAACGTTCTCCGTGACGGTAGCTTTTTGTTGGAATTGTATTTATTCCAAAAGTCGTGAAAGGCTTTTTTATCTAGCAGGTGAACTGGCACATCGCAGACGAGTAGCATTGTCAATAAATCGAAAATGAATTGCGTTTTAGACAGCACATTATTTTTTTTGTCTTTGTGGTGTACACTTTCAACATGTCTTTTACAGTCGTATTTGTCCCAGCAAAGTAACTGTTTATCGCATAATTTACAAACCACTTTTGCTCCATTATAATACAAATCGGGAAAGTCTCGGATAAATTTCTTCACGTCGTTATACAATGGGCGCTTTCTTGGCTTGGGCACGTCCGTCATACTTATTAAATAGAGCTCAAGACAACACACGATCACGTTGCCAGTTCACGACTAACTAAAGTGTTTCGCTGCATCGTGTTTATACGCTGGTGGGGATGCACTACATACGGTCCTGCCGTACCGCAAACATCCTCAGCTCTACTAATTTCTAATATAAATGGGTTTAGTTTGCAACCAGTCCCTTTAAAAATAGCGGTGATGAACTACACTAAATGAGCGTATACTGCTTGCTGATAGATGCTGTGAATCAAACCACATTAGCGCTTATAGCGCAACTATAGATCTGCGTTAGAATCATATTAAGCAGATGCTCTTATTTAAGGCCTCGCTTATTGTATATGTATTATTTTGATTTAAATCACTAACACATACAGCCATACTGATGGAATTTAAACACCGAAATCATTGTTGTTTCATTAATTATTTAGTTAGTAAACTACATAGTCGGTTAATTATTTCATTTAATATTTATTAATACAACTTTTCAATGTTTGCATCGTAAAGAAAGCTATAACAACATGGATTAAACAAAGTAAGTTTCACATTAACTCCAAAAGTTATACCTTAATTTCTGGGCTACCGAAAACGCGGCAAGATGTTTTTCTAATGTTCAGCAATCTTAATTAGTTCTAAATTTTATTAAATATTTGAAATCCATTAACTTGACAAATTACTCTTTGAAATAATTCGTTCAATTATATTAATGTGGCAACATATGTTTCGCCGCGAACACATTAAAATTGAATTAAATTTCTAAAACTAATTCAATTAAAACTCCCGGATGTTCAAGTTTTAGTTAGCAAATGACTAGAACGGGGAAAACAAAAATTGCGATATACATGTTTGACGTCTAAAGTTTGCGTATGACTGGTAGTGCCTCCGTCAATTAAACTAAGTGTAATTTCCTGTAACAGCCCAGTATGCACACCGTTAATTTCTTTTCCGCAGAGAAGTTATTTTTAAACGGTGTTTCAATAAGTTTTCTGTTTAAAACTAATAAATAATTAAGGTACCTATTTTTTAGTTATGGTTCTTAGTGTGTCTTAATAAAATAGAGAGATCCTGATATGGAATGAAGTACAGTTATACTTAATACGAGAACATATACTATTAATTTTAGTCTTTGCAGACTATCAAATAGTATGATAATATTTTATTATCAATGCATTTACATAACTTAGTTAAATAAATAATAACTTAATTAAAACCAAAAGCATTTTATTTAAAAAAAAAATTATATAGTAGCATTTGTAGTGTATAAAAGACGCAATCTATAACGCACACTAGAGTCACTAGACAATGGCACATCAAGTTAAATGAAAGTAAATCTTATTCACATCAATTTCAGGAACATAAAAATAAATTACTACCCAGTGGAATTGAACAAGGATACAATTCCATGCAAAGACATAACCAAATACGTCGGCCCCAACCTGCATGCCAAGCTTAAATAGACAGAACGTGTTAAAATTAAAATAGAACAATTAAAACTGAAATATAAAAATATGTACTGGTTGTTAGGAAGAAATTTCAAATGTTTAATGTATTAAAAACATAATATTGGTATACCGGTAGAGATGTTTAAACCGATATGGACATGTGCTTCCAGTTATGAGGTTATACCAAAGAAAGCATTACAATTGAAGAGCTTCTGGCAAAAACAGCACATGCCCAAATTTGTTGAATTGGAGATTTTTGGGCCATCTGGTGTTGATAACCTTTGCTACGTATTTGTTAAATAAAATTCTTCAAAAACAGCATAAATACGGATATATGAGCAAGTGAAGTTAACAGGTTTCTGCAAAAACAGCATATGTTCAGGACATATGTCGTTTTTAATGTAAACTGTAAATGAAATCACATGAAATATTTAACCTCATTGTTGTTTGTATGCAGTCGCTCAGTGTGCTGTAAATTTAAAGGTTCAAGCGATATAGCTTCCATGATATTTCATTTTCTACGAACTTGTAATACAAGACGAAATTTAGTGCTATTCAATGATGGCTGCCCAGGGCAAAATATAAATTATGTTATACTGCACCTTTTATACATTCTGATGCACTGTTTAAAAATGTTTGATTGGATTACCTATTATTTTTCAATAAGGGGGCACTCTTCCTAAAGATTAGGATTTTGCCCTCATAGAGAAAAAAAAGGATACATGGGATGACTGAAACACCAGAAAAGTGGGATGATATAACAAGGAGGGGCAAAAACATCCTTCTCCATTAAAGATAGTTAAAATGGAAGGTAATGTTATGTTTAACATAAAAACATCTATACATATATTTTTTCCGAAAACCCCAAAACCAAAAGTCAATATGAAATCTGTCAAGATTATTAATATAAATAAAAATGTTTACGATATAAGACTTAAAGATCATTATAACGGAACCTGGAAGAATTCTATTATTAGGAGTAAAATACACCTGCCAGCAGAACTTCCATTTATAACGTTGTACAAGGGCCCCAATAAAATTTTTGACAGCAAAGTCAGTAACCTAAAGCCCCTAACGCCGTTTTTGAGCGATGAAACTAAAAGAGTTTTTATGAAGGAATATTTGAGAAGCAAAGAAACACATGCACAGCTGATATGGAACACGATATGGATAACGATGACAATAGCAGTGGTTGTGAAGATTAGTTTATAGTTTGTATCTTTTGCTACATAAATAATACTTATCTATAAATAGAGTTGGGAAAATAATGCATATGCATATTTTTTTCTTCGTATTCTGTAATACTGCCTATGTAATACTGTTTTGTATGTTCTCAATAAAAAATGATAAGTGAGTCTTATTTTATTCTCCAAAAAGAGCATATGTTTTAATTTTTTTCTTCATCCCCCCATGAATAATACATTTTTTTCACTATATAAATCTACTTTTGTGCTGTATTTACATGTTTCTGTGCTACAAGTAGCTATTAACAGTAACAGTATGATGTGGAGAATTTATTTCGCTTCCTGAAAAATAATTTTTGGACGTATGCTGTTTTTGCCGAAAGCTCTTCAATTGTATTCCAAAATCAGGTGCTAAGAAACATCAATACTTCTTTATATGTTCGGAATGAAAATCTTCATCAGGAACTACAGGTGAGGATAGTCAAAGAAGAAATTAAAAAGATGACCAGGACACACGAAACTTACAAACATCGAAATCTTGAAGCACTACAACTTTTAGACAGTTGCGACTTACTGCGACGGCTCAAGAGAACCAAGAACTTGTCAAATAGTACAGTGATTAGTGATCAGAAGAGCACAGTATAGTGTAATCACATCATTTAAATGTGCAAAACATGTTAAAAGCTAGGATGAACTCTTGGAAATATTCAGACTCAAACAACTGTATAATTTTAGTTACATATATTTAAAATGCTTGTTGATCTAAGATTAGGTGCATTGTCCACTGAGTTGTTATCAAGTTTACCTATTTTGAAGTCAAGATAAGGAAGGAATCTTCATTAAGAAGCTGCCGAGGTTGATACGTCTCACAATTTGGTGGATCGAGATTCGACATCATAGTGGCAAGATAGAAAATCTGTTTTATTCCAAGAAATAATTAGGTACCATATACATCTGGGAAGACATCTAAAAGTCAAAAGGGCAAAGGAAATAAAATTAACTACCAAGTAAAGCCAGTAACATATGATATTGAATGAATTGCTGAACAAGCTGTGGACGTCAGATTAGACGCATGTTCATCTCTCAGGTTACGTGAATAAGCGGAACTATTCTTACTGGGCAGACAGCAACCCTAATGAAGTTCATGAACGCTCTTTACACACAAGCAAGGTGACAGTATGGCGTGCAGTTTCGACACACGGGGTCATCGGATCGTACTTTTTCGAGAATGAAGAGCGGATCACACTTCGGATCAGTATGTTGAGATGTTACAAACTTTTGTTGCACATGTATTGAACAATTTTCCACAACTACACAAGATCTGGTGTCAAAAGGATGATGCGACATCGCACAATACAAGGCTATCAATAACAGCCGTGCCAGAATTGTTGGGTAACGGTGTCATCTCAAGATTCGGTGACATTCCCTGAACACCGAGATCACCGAATTTGTCCGTTTGTGATTTTTTTGTGGTGCTACCTTAAGAGTTGGGTGTACAAGACTCAGCCAAGGACACTGGATAAATTGAAACAAAGAATTCAAGACAAAATTCGTGGCATCCCAACTGAAATGTTGCAATGAATAATGGGGAGCCTCAACAGCAGATTGATGCATTCATGATATGCATCATTGATGCATTCAATGCATTCATAGAAGAAGATGCCATCTACAGGACGTAATTTTCAGACACTGATAATTTGGATTACCGTCTGTCTCTTAAATGGCAAGTTGTAGTGGCTCAATTGCTGTCAATATTTTTTTTTGTTGATTTCTTATATGTATTTTTATAGGGTTATTAAAAAGTTCCCATTTCGCATGTTTCACCCTATATAACATTGAGCAACCTTTATACTAATGATACGTAAATATAACTAGTTAATTTTTATATTTTTATAAGTCGTTCGTCAGAAACATCTGAAATACTTCGCGATATTTAATTATGACCGTAACTTAAGTCAATTAATTTATAGAAATCGTAACGAGTAATAACGCGCAATATGCACATCATTACAGAACTCTAATAATAACAGATCGTAAATCTATTTGCACGTCGCCGACTGCAGTGTGAGTTTATTAAATATTAAAGAAGTGATCCATCTGCATCCGTTAAAATAATATTCTAATAAGTTACGTTGCCTAAGGGAGCAGCTGGTCTGTTTTTCGTTTGCGTACGGCTTGTTTGTGTGCTTTCGAGTATATATATGCGTTCACGACGTGCGTGTATTTCGATCCTCTTTGTTCTTTATCTTCTCTCCGCAATTGCCTCTTCACCGGTCCGATATGGAAAGAACGCCATCTGAGATGCGTTCCAAATAACACGACCCGATCTTTATTGTGGCATCGGTCAGTACTTTATAGCTGCTGTATGCTAATGTGAGGCATTTAGATCGGAATCTGGTTCTCAGCTACTACTCTTCATGTCCGACACTGTCGTCGTCAGATCGCCGCCTGTGCTTTTGCCTCTCCCTTTTAAAACGGCATCGGACATTCCACGGCCAACTCGCACAACATGTAAACAAATTCTTGACATCGAGAAAGAGAACGACCGGAACGGATGGAGTATTCTGTTTAAATAGACAAAAAGTTCTTCAAAAAAGACAACTGCGGTAACGATTTCTTGTACGTACTTGTAAGAGCCAACAGTACACAATTGGTACTAATGCTAGCAACATGCACAAGCATTGTTATAAAAGTCACATTTCTCAGCCTTCTATTTTGTAATGTTAGCATCCTTAGACTTCAACAGATGCATTATACTCTACATTGCATTGTGTCCCTCAAACTCTACTTTTATAGAGGTTGTCTGATTGAAACTATACGCGTATTATAGTTATCGCAGCACAAAATAATATCGAACACTTTTCGAACGTTTTCATCTCACAAATTACATTAGTTCTTAAAAATTATTGTATTTTAGTAGTTTAATAGTTTGGATTGCAAAGATTCTTCTGGATTACGAGAATTGTTATAGTATTTTATCGATTAGTCCCCGTATACTCTTCAGCGTTAATATCGTATTGCTGCATTGCTCGCAATGTGTAGTAGAATTTTTTCGAAGAGATTGCGCGTGACCTTCGAACACTTTGGTGATATATTTTTAACAAGTTGGTTGTGTTCGATTAAACGGAGTCTACTTTTATGAATTTGGTTATTTCGTTTGCCGTTAATTATTGATAATTAAAGCACCCCTGGTGGGGGCTACAACTCCATACTAATCACCTAATTAATATATCAGCTAATTTTTCGAACATAAGGAAACTTTCTCTTTTTTATTACTGTCAACCCTACTATAGTAGGTAGTACTGTTTATCTCTAAGACCCGTGGTGTTTTTTTCTGTAGGGCGTCCAGATTATCCTCTAACTAATTAGGGTACAAAACTCTACGAGACCGCGCTGATGAGAGTAGATTAAATTTCCGACACCTAGACCACGTGTTTGTACCAGACCCCACATGTTCCATTACATGATCTGCATTTCTTCGGTAACAGATAAGTGTAATCTGTGTAATTTTGCGCGCTAACCCAAATTCATTGATATGTAAGTTTTAATTACCAAATAAAAAATCTTGAATACATCTAACGTCGGTTATTTTATGTAGTACAACGTTGCCTCTTTGTGTAACAGCCGAATGGGCAGATATTTGTATGTTTAATCGTTCATTCGATTTATTAATTTTGCTTTCGAATTTTCGTGTATATATGGATTGTGTAATTAGGATCACATTATTTAAATAATTTTTCTTTTATTAGTTAAATAATTATTTAGTTATTCCACTTCGTTTTAAAATTCTGATTGCTAATTTTTATTTGTTTCACGTAATTACATTTGCATAAGTCAAATGTCATTTTCTTTTTTTTTTAGCAAAGCTAGTTAATCATAACAGCTGCGATTCTATTTCCGTTCCTGTGACGTAATTCACTTTTGCGTATAATTGAATTTAGATTAGGCTATGCCATAAATTAGCTTGCTTATGATATTTAACTTTTTGTACTATACGTTTTGGTAAATTGATTTTGCTTTATGTATTTAATTTTGTATTATACCCAATGGTAATTTAAATTTTGTTTATGATATCTAACCTATATTCTACCATAGCTAATTTCGATGGCATTGTAGCCGCTGACTTTTGTTATACCGTATGTTATTTTAGTCAAATAGATAAATTTCTTTAATAGATGTAAAAGGGGATAAAAGGGGTCAGTTTCCTTTTTGTAAGTGGATACTGTTCCAAATTATTATTTACTTTTTCTTATTTTGATTGGTCAACACTGTTTAAGGAATTGATTGGTTGTATTTATTAAATTGTCACAGTATAATTAATTATTTGTTTTCTCTGTTGTTTTTGTTGATGAAAGCAACCATAATAAATTGTCGCACGCGTACTAGCCCCGCGTATTCATTAAATTTTTTTTTTGATCTCATTCGAAAGAGAGTTTTCGTGGATTAGCATTTTATACTTAATATTATTACAGCTATTACTTATTAAAGTATGCAGGAATATTTCATTTACACCCTGTATACGGGGCTGCACCCATCGTTATATTTTGATACATAATAGATTTTTTGCTGGCTTGCATTTTTTTAGTTGTTGCTTGTTTTGGTAAATTTTATTCGTAGTTTAGCTTCCTTGTGTCTGGTTCCGGACTTATTCATTGTAGTGGGGGCGTTATCGCATTTACGCCCTTGGCGTAACGTATATTCACTTTTACCAGCAGTCTTTAAGTCGCGGTGCTGCCGTTTTTAAATATAGTCAGGTTAACAACATTTCGTTAGGGAACCGATCCATCTTTATTCGAACTAGGTCCGTGGTACTGGCTGGTTTGTAAGTTTAAAAGTTCAAAGCAACCCGCGCCCAAAAAGTAAGTCGGAGGAGGGCCATTGGATCTCGAAATTTGTTAGATAGAGATAGTTTTCGCGAGTTTTCTTGCTTGTACCCTTTGTGCGCAGCACAAAATACTAGAAATTACCGTTTGCAGGTTAGAACTTGTTCCGATCCTTTATATATCAATCCGCCCTAATAATATTCAAATACAAACAGAACCAATTCTGCAAAAATACATCTGATATAAATGTACCTAATTTCTTGTCTAATTTCTTGAATATTACTGAGCGATCTTATTATATGACACAAATACGAAATTTTCTTTAGATAAAATTGGAAAAAAAAATTAGTAAAATACGCAAATGCTACTGCATGTTCCCAGTTGTATAATATGTATTTCTCTAAATGTAAATACGCATTTCGTTTTGTTCAAATACAAGTAAGTCGCCTTGGAATCTCGGAAGCTTTTAAGAAAAAGTAATACATTAGTCGTGCTCTGTTAATCTCAGGCGTATTTAAGGGAGAAATAGCTTCAAAGCGACTGAATTTAATGGTAAAAGGATTCTTAATTTTATAGATGAGCGTACTTACTTTGCTACACTAAACAATAAAACTCTAGACAACCATGTACTTGTCTCTGTAAAGGCAAAGGATATATGATAATTTCTACAAAAAACTATAATTTGTACTAATTTTATAAACGACTTTATATAAAACTTTGATATTTTTATATTTAAAATAATAGAATGAAATTTAAAAATATCGTTTCTGTATCATGCTTATAGGTAGGAGGATATGTGTCCCGATAGAATTCACATTGGAGAACGAGTTAATCGCTACTAGTAGCCTAAAATACTTTGGTATGGCCTTAGAGAAAAGAACGCGAAATGGAAAACACATTGAAGGAATTACAAGGAAAGATGAACAACTTACTGCAACACATTAATGTCAAAATATGGAAGATCCATAATCAGTATAAAGATCATCATTATCAAGCATTCGTCGCAACTCACGACAGGTTGATGCCAAATCATGGAAGAGCCATAGTCAATAGAAGAAGAATATAGGCAACGATTGAAACTCGATTCTCTACCGGGCACGTATAGGGTGTCGTCTTGTGAATTAAGGTCTATAAAAGTAAACTTACATGTATACAAAGACAAATAGCAATACGAGTATACGGAGTCTATCACTGGAGGCTAAACTGGTTATAGTGAGAATAATGCTTAAGAAGTGGCTAGTCAAGGAACGCTTGATATTATATATCACGAATAAAGAAGAAAAAAATGAATAAGGAGAAAGAGATCCGAGCAAATGACACACAAGAAAGTGAGCCTAAACTCGTAAACTAATTCCCAATCTAAGAAACTGGATTGGAAGGAAACATAGGGAAGCTGATTATTACAAGACGCAGACACTAAGAAGGCAACGTGCTTTTAACATATACCTAGACAGGATAATGAGGTTCAACAACCAATTCAGTAGACATTATAATGAGGTTGGTGCCCTCGAATATGCCCTATTTTAATGTAGGCATTTTGAAACAGACAGGACCCACGCCCAAAGTCAAAAAACTGAAATAAGTTCTGGGAACGTGTTCGAAAAACTGCTCAGTAATTAGACAGAGTAGGACAAAATATAATCAGAAATATAATGAAGACTAGAATATAGAGTGAGAGGTCAGGCAATGAACGAAGTAATTGGCAATGTCGGTCTACACCCATGAGGTAATGTTAATGCAGGTTCAGGAGCAATAGAAAAGGATGCAGGTTTAGTGAATATAACGGAGTTTAACATTTCGTCCTACAGTCTTACACTATCTGGGAGAGAAGAGGGTGTCTATTACTCTCGAATAATACAAATTGTACAATTAACTTATTACTTCAAAAAATAGGAATTACAATTTGATTAAATTTATCGAACTTCAGGTTGAACATATATTGCTAATTTGGAGTAAGGTAAATTTATAGAAATAAAAATTATAAAGTTATGTCCAGATTTAGAAATAAAGAAATAAACAATACCTCGAAAAATTTCCGCCTCGAAGAATAATTGCATTAAAATAACGTGAAAAACTGCTTCTTAGACTGAAGATACTATACCTACTACCATGTCGAAATTATCTAAAATAAATAATTATACGACTACAAAATTTTTAAGAAAAGAAAGAAGATTAAAGGTCCCATTAAATAAAACAAGTTTTTGTTCTGCACGCTAAAATGATTCCCCTTCAATTCTACAGTAATAAATGGTTTAATAGTTGTATTAGAATAGAATCTCTCGATGACGAAACACGTTCCCACTGACTATTTGAAGCAGTCACAACCGAATCTACGTCTCTTAGGATAACTGGGCCCTATAATAACTGACGCTTAAAAATAAATTATTAGGGATCTTTATCTTAGAATTATAATCGCCGCCTTGTAGGCATGAATAAAACTAGGTTACCGAAACTTCGTTTTGAAAAAGCAGTATTGAATGGACACCACTTAATCATTTTTGCAACTTCCTGAATTGAATAAACGGAAATATAGAATATTGTAGTACCATAATTCGTTAGTCAAAACAATTAATATGAAGTGACGGCGACTAGTGAAACACGTTGAAAAACCTTCAGATCTTCATTAATTGAAGAAAATTATGACTTCCGCCCTTTGTGATTGCACCCGGATGTTGATAGTGAATTTTAAATAAAGTAGATCTAATAGTGGAAAACACTTGGTACCCTTATCTGGCCATATTGTAGCTATTGCTCAAAACGCAATTCACTGCTTTCAACAATTAGATCGTCGTTCTTACAGTACTTACATATCTGGCCCTCAATGATTACCTTCGGTTTAATAACACAAAAGAAAACGCATTTTTAAGACTGCAAGAGCAAAGCGATATTGCAAACAAAACTTGCTTTTACATTAATATAGAACTATTATTAAAGGCACATCATTTTTGTAATGCGTTCTGCGTTTTTACATAACTGGTTTTCATATCTAGAGCGGAAATTTATGGGACTTATTACCAGAGAGCGGACATGTACACTATGCATATTATAACATTACCACTATTTGCTTGCTCGCTTGCATTCGTCGAGCAGATGTTATTTCCGTCGTTATTGTGTCTATTCATTCATCAATTCTATTTCACAGTGGCGTGTTTCTGGTTGCGCTTCTTTCAGTGTTATTTGGTTACAACTTTTAGTATTTTAAAAAATACGTTTTATATTGTTATATTGTATATTTATCCTATAATTTTTTAGAAATATTAAGTTCAATTTACTACCTTATTTTTGGAGTAGTTTTTGATTCTTCTTTTTAGTCCATTTCTTTGTGTTCTTAGTATTTCTCTTTATTTTTATTAACTATGGAGAATTCTTGTAGGGCAACCATGATAAGATAGATTAGAGGCCATACAGATTGGTTGCATATTCGTAATGATACCGAGATATATTGCAGTGCCTGTTCATTAAATTTAAGGCGTCCATAAAGTGTAATGTGCATAGACATGTTTCTTCGAAGACTCATCTAGATAACATATGTCCATCTGCACCTGACAATTTTAACGAAGAACTATGTGAAGCTTTCATGACGACCAATATCCCATTCATAATGCTTAACAATCCAGTCCTCAAGAGGTTTCTTACAAAATATTATGATTGTCACATACCAGATGAATCTACTTTACGTAAATAACAATTACCAAAATGTTATTTGAGAACCATTGAAAAAATACGAACCAACCTATCTGGTCATTATCTTTGGGTAAGTGCAGACAAAACAACGGATGTAATGGGACGATTTATGTTAAATGTATTTGTTAGTATTCTTCATCCGACAACTCCATACCAACCATACTTAACTGCAACTAAAATATTGCCAGTCGTAAATGGTGAAACAGTTGCAGAGGTAATTGATCATAATATTCTGTCATCGAATAACAAATATAAAGAGAAGAAGCTATTATTTTTGACTGATGCTGTAGCTTATATGTTAAAAACAGGGAAGTTATTAAAGCAATCTTATTCCAATATCCTGCACGTTACCTGTGCAGCGCATGTACTACACAGAGTATGTGAATATATCAGGCTTCATTTTCCAAATACTGATAAGTTAGTTTCATCATTTAAAAAGATATTTCTCAAAGCTGAGACAAAAAAGTTGTTGCCATATTTAGCAGAAATTCAGATTTTAAGATATTATATCAATTCTGCACAGAGCCAATCGAAAATTGTATACATTCGAACTATGGTGTACTTTTGCAACATTTTAATCACCCCCCACGTCGCCAGTTGAGATGTGGAACGGACATTTTCAGTTTTGAAAGACGTTTTAACATCTAAAAAACTAATGTAACACCGGAATACCTTGAACAAATTTTAGTTGTTCATAATAATGTTTTACACTTTCAGTGTTTCACAGAAAATACAGTTTTGAGTTTTGTTTTTTGTAAATTATTTTTGTTCAAAATTCGATACGCAATCCGCTTGTCAGCATTACTTTTGTTTCAGTAGTAGTTGCTACCAGTTACCAACTCTGTTGTTGTGCATTGACAGATACATATTAACTGCATATGTTGGTATATCCAACTTACGCAGCTAGCCACATATATCAAATTGTTCGAAACTCACGGATAGCTTATAGAAATAAACCTATTGCGAATACAAGGCAAGCGCCTATGGGCTACGAATCACCAATCGCTCGAGTCCGCTCTCTGATTATTACGAATCTAGTAAAACATTCATCATATAGAAGCTCACAAATCTCCAACTGCACGTTACTCTATTTAAGAGATTTTCACACTACAATCAATATTTTGTTTTAAACATTTTTTTAAACAACGAATCTGGATTTACCATTACACTTCTAAGATAAACCTACATTTAAAGCAATAAATAGAATTCAGATTTTGAGAAACTCGCGAACGCTAAACCTGTCGTCGTCAAAGTGCTGAAATTGATTTGGAGACAGAAAGAATTTTAGTATTTACCTACCTTTCAAAAGGATAAAACATAAATTGTCACTTTTTAGACTTTCATATGAACTGCATTAACATATCTAACCAAAAATGTTAGATTTGGTGAGCTAACAAACATTTGTCATCATCATAATATCGTATACTGGTGTTGCTAGGATGACAAAAGTCAAGACCATTCGTTAGCAATGCCTATTTATAGACCTTCGGATGAACTACATCAAAATAAATTCTATTTAAGAAAATTCTAGATTTGGTGAGCTAAAAACATTTTTCATTAGAATTACACATATTAGTGTTGCTAGGATAACATAACTTAACAGAGGTCAAGACCGATAGGTATGCTTATTTACCACGAGAAGGTAACTTTAAAGAAAGTATTTTTCATGAATTGTCAGTCCTAGAACATTGCTGAGCAAAAGGTATTGACTATTTAAGGAATTGTGCAAAAAAATTGAAAGGAAATTGAAAAACTTCAAAATAGTCTCTCATTGCCTGACTAATTATCATCGTACTCATGTATTAATGAGGTACTCGTACATAACAAGATAATTTGTGTTTGCACGTTTTATTATAGACTTCCAAGTACGAAATTCGTTCGCATGCAATGTTTACCTGACATTATCGACTAAAAGTAACGCATTAACATACTTATACTTGTCTACGGTTAAGCTAGATTTAGCGTGAGAAATTGTACAGAAACTTCATTAAAATCACATATAGAAACGCCAGACTCCGTGTTAATTTGATATTTAATGACTCTAGTAGTTTAAACTTAAAATAAAATGATGTATTCCTTTAATTAATTAGCATAAATTGGTCGATTTCTCACCGGTAACACATTAATTTACAATTTACGATTGCAACACAGCGGAAAATCACGTCAATCATGCATACATAGTAAGATCTACCGCTACAGCAAACGACAATTCAAGTCTTAATCAGTTCCGTACACAGTCAAACGATGGGTAAATTATTAATGTACATACCGCTATTCATAATATTTACCTAAGGCGTTAGCCATTATCTGTTCCTGGTTCTAGTTTCCTTAATCGCATAAGAGTCACGATTACGCGAGTAAATCACATACTCTGCGCGATATTGAATGCATTTATTTAGTTTTGACATGCACATCCGCAATAAAACAAATGGGAGTTCTCGTAATATGTGCGGTGTTATTTCCACTTAGAGAAAGCATTTTATTAATCTCGGCGGTCCTCTTTTTTTCCTCTTCGCCTTCTTAAGTCCTATTTAATACACGATACAATGAAAGCAGTAGAAAACACGCAAGCGAATATATAAATTGCGAAAGAAATTTTGATAAATGTGTGTAAATGAAATAATTCGTGGTATTTATGGGAAAGATTAACTTTTTTCGTGTTTGTTACATTTCTAAAATTATTATTAATTAGTCTGGAAAATCATTCTCATCACGTATTATATATTATTGTAGTTATGAGGAGCCCACTTTGGATATATGTATTTAATCTGCATATTTTTAATACGTTATACCCTTCACAAATTGAGAAATTTAGGAAAACGACAAAGAAAGAATATGTTCTCTTCTACAGTATTATATAACTTCAGAAAGTATCAAATCTAAAATGTTCTTAGGAGAGTTTTTAAAACTCATTCGATATAAATTGAGGATCGAGGCAAGGAGACCCATTGTCTGCAGTATTACTCAACCTAGTTTTGAAGAGTTGTAAAGGGATAGTAACGTACGACAGTAAAGATTAATTTATCACCTCTGGCATTAGTACATTACGTATGCTGATGACCTGATGATACAAATAATGCAAAATTAAGAGAAGAGCTTAACGGAATTTGCAAACAATTAAAGACCAAAAGAAGTTTGAACTTAACTATAAATGAAGTATAGTAACTCTAAACTTATAAAATGATAATGCACATTTAATATGCATAAGACAAGCAAATAAATACTGAAGTTTCAATTGAAGTAAAATTATACTAACGAATTGTAAATATTCTTTCTACACTTTACGGCGCTATTTTATTCGAATTTTTCATAGAAAAAATTCGCCCTCAAGTAGGAATTGAACCCACGACCTCTGGCTTGCCGGGACTTTACTCGACCACTGAGCTGTTGAGACGTGAATTAGAAACTTTTATGGGGATGCTTTGAGTTACATCAAAGGAACAGATGAATATATCTTGCCCGTAGTACGGCAGTTGTACCCCATGAAGTTTCTAATTCACGCCTCAACAGCTCAGTGGTCGAACAATGGTCCGGCAAGCCAGAGGTCGTGGGTTCGATTCCTACTTGAGGGTGAATTTTTTCTATGAAAAATTCGAATAAAATAGCGTCGTCAAGTGTAGAAAGAATATTTACAATTACATTACTTCGCGAAAACATAATTAATTTGTTGTACTAACGAATTTGGAAAAATTAAAGTTATACGACCGAATCAATAAGATATCAGTATTTAAGTTCTTAAGCCATTAATAAGTTAGTTGCATGCTTAATGCTTAAGGGTTCGAATCTACGTCCACTGCTGTTTTTGATTTTTATTAACGATATATCAACTGTTGTCTCCTGTGAGCATCTTCTATTTGCTGATGATCTGAAGCTATTTTATGAGGCTACTACCGCGGAGGATTGTCTTAAACTACAGAAAGATGTTTCCAACATTGAAGAATAGTGTAGAGACGATCATCTAACATAGACAAGTGCAGGGTAGTAACGTTTAGTCGCAAGCATGATATATGTATGTTTGACTACACAATTAATGGTCAAATATTGGACCGCTGTGCCGAGATTAGGGACCTAGACGTGACCTTTGACAGCAAACTGTATTTTATCGATCATATCAATGAAACATAGCTTCTGCCAACAAGAGTTATGGATACATATACTGAAATTGCAAGGATTTCCGCAGTGCTGATTGCCTCAAAGCGTTGTATTGCGCTTTTGTCAGATCTAAATTAGAATACGCATCCATCATCTGGTATTTGATCTACAATGTACTATCGTGTGGTACTGCCATATTTTAATCGGTTTAAATTAGGCTGCTTGAATGTAGATATTGTTACGCTTCGCATATAAGAATATTTTAATTTATTTTTAAATTATATTTTCTTCTTTAAATATCTCGATTAAATATTAACTTAAGACATTTTTCTGCATATTAATATAATCTTTGTAGGAATTGCAAATTCAAAAACTATTCGATTAAGCAATAATACGACAATAAAATTACTTTAACATATTGGTGTGAATCTTTCTAAACAAGACAAATTTAAAAATAAGGTAAAGCTGAAACAGCAGGGAAAAATTTAAAACGGGTCAATTTTGAATGGACCCTGTATGAGAATCGATAAAGTAAATCTCATGTTCATTACATATAGATATTCTTTATTATTTTCTGTAATAGGTTTAAAAACGCAATAAAACAGATCGTGTTAGAAAAACCGATCTATGTATACTAAGTAAAATTATATTTAATATTTAATTCCCTATAGATTATTACTTCTTTAAGTTTTAGTTTATAAATACTAAAAACTAGAAACTAAGATAAATGCAATACGTACCAAACATAAAAGGATATTTAAAGCATTATAGTGGTAACAAAATTTCATAATCAACATTTAAAACTTGCTGATTTCTTCAATAATAAACATTATTTGTTTTGACAGTCGTGGAGGACGTAAAATTTTAAATAAAAGATATCCATTGAAATTTTAGAAAATCAGGCATATATTACTACATAATGTATACACAACAAATTAGAATAGCCTAAAAAGACAATAAGAACTTTGTAATAAAACAATACATGGTATAATATGTGTTTTGAAATTAACATTTTGTAATACCTACTTATAAGAACAGTACAGCATTCGTTTAAAAATATGTACAACGCTAAGAAATAAGTAATTAAACTTTTAGTTTCAAAAATTATTTTATTGTAAATACCACTACAATATTGTTTCGCCATCCAATGGCTTCATCAGGTGGATGAAATACTATAATGAGGATGAAATAGTATTTCATCCACCTGATGAAGCCATTGTATGGCGAAACAATATTGTATTTACAATAAAAGAATTTTTGGAACTAGAAGTTTAATTACTTATTTCTTAGCGTTATAATGAAGTTTCAACAAGTATCTCCTTCGTCAATTAACTATTTAAAATATGTACATACAATTAATCAAAAGAAGGACCAATGCCAATAAGTATACTTCAAAATAGAGTTGAATATGGTATCTGTTATCCATTAAAGATAGATATATATTTGTTTATATGTACATGATAAACAATGCAGTCGTCAAACTAGTTTTAAAATTTGAGATTATATTCGAAATTGCGGCATATGATGACATGCCGGACGAAAGACAGAAGAATTAGTTAGTAAGAGAAGAAAGATAGAGGCCGTGAACGTGGGATACTTTAATGTGAAAGATAAAGAAGACGTAAAGCTGGACATAAGAGAAGGATAAAATAAGTAAGAATTAAAATACTTCTTAACAAATTTTTATCCCGATAAGAGAACACTACTTATCGAAACAAGAACAAGTCTTAAAATATAAAACACTATTGAAAGAAAACACTAAGAAACATAAATGCATGTAAAAACAAGAGTCTTTAAATAAAGAACATAACAGAATAATTGAAACATACATGAGTGGGTAAAACCCCATAAGTTTTGTATAATACAAAGATATTTTTAATAATACAAAATATTATTAAAAATATGGTGTCAAGAACACAAATACTGGTTCACTTTTAATATTTTTTGTGAACCTGTGAGAACATATCCCTCCCCAGAGAAGCAGAATGCGTATTCCAGCTTTCTACAGGATCATCGGTACGCCCTGCTGGAGAAAGCAGAAGCACACTCACTGGTCTAAGGTGATACATAGGTGTGTTTACAATATTTATTAAAATCAAACAAAGGCCTTTCAAAGTCATATTTTTAGGTACTTAGATATGTGTATATTTTGATAAGACATAATGATTTATATGCCATGTTCTATTTTCAAAGAAAAGTAAAATTGATAATATGTATTGCGTTAAAATTAATGTATATTTTTGCAAGTTATGAACAATAAGTGTATTAAATTAAATATCTTATCGTATTATTTCTCTCCTTATTACATTGGATGCTAGGCCTAGTTGCAAAGAACCTCTTTCAAAACAAAACCATGAGAACATTTTATAAGAGTCTAAACTACAAATATGTGTGTATGACGATTCATGTTTGATAATTGGAGCCAATTTTGGTAATCAAGGTACACAACAATAAGTGTAATTATTTTTTTACAAGGCACTCTCATTTTAAAAAGCAGAAACACTAGAAACTTGCATGGACCTGTTATATTCCATCCGCTAGTTGCATTTGAAGCGTGTTTTATTTTCGTAGTTGAAATATCGTTAGAGATTATCGAAACGAAACGAATCAATTAATATAGAATTTAAAATTTAGTATCTAAGACTAAAATTTCAATTAATTTTCAAGACATTCAATACCGCATATAAACTACAATATATAATTTTAAATTTATATATAGGAATATGTACTGTAATTGTAAACGCTCATGAATATCAATTAATGAATTCAAACCCATTTAAATACGCAATGGAAAAGATTATAATATCGACTGATTTATTCATTAAATCCTCTTAAATAAATAACGGCAACTTATTATGGCGATTTCTAAAAATGGAAGTATCGAAATCGATTGTGGTACTTTATAACGCATTATACATCAGGACTCGGTCTTCTACCGATGGCGCGCTGGAAAAAAACGCCAAGTCAAGAAATGATAAATTTCTAAAACAATTAATTCAAGACCATTAAGCAGATATATCGAGGTAGAGAGTTGACCGAAACGCCTGCGGTTACCATATACAAGATGAAAGAAAAGGAATGTTCGAAGACCAAAGCGAGAGCTCAACATGTAATTTACATAAAATTGACATCTTCCACGTTATTATTTTAATCGAGTAATTTAAAAGGAGATTTTATAGATTGTATACTCTCTAATTAGGTACAAAAATACTCCACGCGGAGAACATAAGATAGGGGATACATTTAAAGATTAATCTACCACTCATGTAATGTAAAACAGAAAAAAAAAAACAGAAAACATGTATAGTATGTCGAACCGCCGGATGTCTTCTAAAGCGAGATACCACGGGTAATTCCCATTAATTTTTCCGGCTTTCAGTATTTAAAGAATCTGAATTTATCCGAAATTTTTATACAGAAAACGTCCCAATCTACATACTAAAACAGAATTCCTGTTAATGGAATAAAGGGTAAGCGATAATCGGAAGCATGTGATAAAAACAAAAATTCTTACTTCTACTAACTATTAGCTTAAAACACATGTTGATTTGGTGCCATTATTTTTAAGATTATTCTGAAATTTATGTCTGGAGACAACATTTAGATGGGACCCTAATAGTTACGAATGCCTAAGGATTAGTCCGAGAAATTGTATTTTAGTGTGAAGAAAACTGAAATTACAGCATAAAAAGCTGAATTAACATACCTCTTTTCATTCACGTAAAAAACTTTTGATACTAAATTACTTTAGTACTGTCATATACATACATCATACGTACATTAGATTTAAGAAAAATTTTCTTGAATGATTGGTTATTCATACAAATCTTCAACGCGTGTTAACTTTCGTCAAATCGTATTTATTCCTAAAATTCCGGTTGAAATTGCGTATTATTAATTATTACATATTATTAAATATTAATAATTATATCAAAACTATTTTTTTAAGTATCTACTCAAATAATTAATTTATATATTCATTTGTATATAACAGAAAATAAATTTAGAGCAGTATAATTTATACGAGTAACACAAATTAATAAACAATTATGCGAATGACAATTAAATAAAATAAAATGCTATAGGAAATTTAAAACAAAATGAAGCTCTACTTAAACAAAGACCAAAAATAAATAAACAAAAAGAAATAATGTATAATCATATTCAGCATGTGTTGCGCGAGGAAGCGTTCTTAAGATCGGGAAGAACGGGATTGGTAAAGCTCTTTCATGTTGTAACGTGTTCGACGACTCATTATTAGTATAAATATAATATTTTATCATGATTCCGTCAATAGTGTTTGTTAGGGCATATGTGGCTGGATTTGACACTTCTTCGAATCACGGGTCGTAAATTCGAGATGACTTGTTTCTGTTGAATTGTCGTTGATTTAAGTTTGTTAATAAGAAGGTCTTCTCTCGCTCAGCGGTTCGAAATAATAATAACACTATAATTATGAAATACAAGAAAAACAATATTACATAAGCCGCAAGCAGAACATATTATTATAAAACTTGGTTACATTTCTAATCCTAGGGACTCTTGAAGCTGCTCGGAATGGCACGTGTGATCTCGTTGATAGATCTTAGCAAACTTCTACTTTTAATTCTAAAATATTAGCCCAGTAAAGCAGTTGCAGTCATAAGACTCCCTTATTTCTTATGATTGGTCAAAACAGAATATGTACATAAGTTTACATAAACTTGATATCGCTACATTGTATGGAATAGATAAATAGATAGGTTAGGTACACACGGTTTTACCCAGACTCGACCTTGGCTAAATTGTGTGGCCGAAACACTATCATACAAAAAACCTTCGAAAATGTGTAATGAAATTTGTAGAAAGTCCATCTGGCTTAATGGGCAATTACGTGTTTATAACAATAGGTGGCAAGCCTTCGATTTAGACATTACAATGCTTAACTGAAGTGTCTGAACATATGGTGACTATATCTGCTACACCTTAAAGTAAAGACAATACAAATAGAAAAAGATCTGAAAAAATAACTGTAAACAAAATGATAAGTACGTATTTCAAAGTACATTTTCTAGAAAGGATGAACCAAAACATAATTGTGATAAACGGTTAATGCAGGCCGTGCTTTGAACAATATTTATTCGATAAGGTAAGAAAGGCGCGTCATAAAATTATGTTTGACGCTGCCATAAACGATAATAACGGGGAATGCCGTGATCCCTCTGAATAATTGTATAAATTTCAAATTATAAAGAAATCTTGCCTAAGTAAAATTCAATAGTTTAATCGTAAAAACTTATTAATTATCAACATTGTCCAGATTTCTGGACAGTATTTGAACTATCGTTGATCAAGCAACTCAATTCAAAAAGAAAGTGTGAAATATGTAGAAAATCGAGTATTATCGTGTCGTTATAAAATTCCTTATAAAGCAAGGAAAGTCTATTCAAACTATAGTATAAGAGATACTGGTTTATAGTGATTCTCGCGCGAGAAGAACTATAGTTTATAAGTGGCACAGTCTCTTTAAACAAGGTAGGGAATCACTTGAAGTAACCACTCCAAAACTTGCCCGAAAAGTCGAAAAATTAATAATGGAAGATGCTTGGCTAAAGAAAATACTGCTGCCCACACAAGGTGCAACAATAAAACTCGCGAAAACTGGTTTTGATAAACTTCGAAATCCAATAGCCTTCCTCGGAATTATCTTTCCTGGGTGGGTTGCTATAAGTCAGCCAGCCAGTACCATAAATCTAGCTCAAGTGAAGACGCCGTGGGGTTCCTTGACGAAACGTTGTTAACCTAACTGAGTCTATATTTAAAAAAAGCCCCACCACGATTTAAAGGCTGCTTGTGAAAGAGGGTATACGTTACGCGGAGGATGTACAAGGGATAACTTACCGACTACAATCACTATCTCTGGAACCAGGGAAGTTATAACTAACAATTAAGAAACGAACAACCAAGTAATAAACAACAATATGTATTTTTGCTAAAAGCTCACCAAGATTTCCTATACAAAGCCATGAATGTCTATGTAAGTTTCAAAATAATAGGAAATTTATAAAACCGGTCTGTAGATACTAACAGATTGTATATTACAAATACATATATATATATATACATATATATATATATATATATATATATATATATATATATATATATGTATATACCCCCCGAAACCCTTTTACCCTAAAGGGTGTCGGGGAAGTACAGTCTAATCCAAATTATGCACAAAATTTCTCCATAATGTTCGGTTACTGGCCAGTGATTTTGCTTCTTTCTAGCTCTTTCCTCTCTTCTGGATGCTATTTCCAATGACATCCTCCCATACTTGTCGCGGTCTTCCTCTTTTCCTTTTATACTGGGCTTTGGCTTCATATATTAGCTTTACTGATCTAGTGTCGCCCATTCGTTGTAAATGCCCCCATCAATGTAGCTGCCGCTGTTCAATAAAGTCCATTATCGATTGCATCTCCAGATTTTATTAAGCAACGAATTTGATAAAATTTTACTTTAGGAATAAATTTCTGCTACAGATACCTTGAAAATGTTAAAAAAGGTTTCGGTGATGAATGTATGTCAAGATCAAGTGTTTGGTACAAAATATTGAAAGAAGGGAACTCGTTGAAGACAAAGCGATCTAGATTACCTTCAATATGCAATGATGAAAACCACTAAAAGGAAACTACACACAATAAGAGCTCACGATAATATTTGCGACTGGACAAGGAATGTACCACTTATACACACTCTGTGGTTGGGTGAACAAATAAGTCAGCGAACGCTCAGACACGTTTAAACATGCACAAACTGCTGTACTTGGGACAAATATTTAATACGATTGGGAATACAAGGGTATAATGCTTGTAAACCGTGACTGAAACTATAGTTATACAGGGTGTGTATAAATTGGCGGACCCACTACACGCGGCGATGTTCTTCGTTAAATTCGGAGTCCAAAATCCTAATACGAAAATGTTGTACCATGCTCCACATCTTTGCAAGAGGTTCCTAAAGTTCGGACTTTCAGTCTTGAAATATGCATTATTACTCGATATTTGTTGACAGAAAGAGCTACAATTTTGAAGAAAGAAGAATTGTTGTTATTATCCTTTCATTAAAGTTTTCTTTTTGATTTTAAAGTTTGTTTTTAATATTTGTTTATTAACTTATTTTGACGAGAAACACATCTGACAACGTTGTAAAACAATAAGTTGGCAGCCTAATGTTGTTCTAATCAAATACATTATTACTGTCAAATTCATTCTGAAGACAAAGGAAGCCTGATACATCGTTTTAGGATTAGGACTTTTAAATCAAAATTTGACCAAGAATGTCGTCACGTGTAGTGGGTCCGCCAATTTATACACACCTTGTATATATACATTTGCGCATACTTTTGGTAATACCTACTTTATTACTAAACTGTGAAAAATCTTTACGTGATAGAAACAAACGGACTTCAGTTTAGTAATAATAATAATAATAATGCATTTATTTTCCCAAACAATACATTTTCATATATCGAACAATATGGGTTAGAGAAAAGAAATTATAATAATAATACAGAAACCGGTGATAATAGAATAAACAAATAACAGGAATAAAAATTAAAATCAAAGTATTAAAATTAAATAATCAAGAAAGAAGTTGGGAAAACCTTAAGGGGCAGTTCAGCAAAATAACAATGTTATTAGCTGCTCTTCCACTGAACCCTTACTTTAATAACAAATGAAGAACATTCTCCTAATTCTAATTAAATGCCTAGTAAACTAACCTAACCTAATCTAATTCTGTGTGTGATGCCAAATGAAAATGAAAGAAGTATATATCAAAGATACAAATCATGTAACAAATATATATATAATACAACCGCATAAGCAACTTAAAACAAAAGATGCCTACGTATAATTCGCTTGTAGTAAAGAATTCATTGACGCAGAATGAGGTGATTGTACATTAAACGCCTAAACATCGCAACATTTTTCGTTTTCAGTTCACCCGGCACAGAGTTATATAATAAATAGATATTATAAGAGAACGATCGCTCAAACAATGCCGTCCTATGAGCAGGCGGTGTAATAAGATTCTTATTTCTTATATTGATGTTGTGGACATTCGTTCTGAAAGTAATCCTATCCAAAAGGTAGGGTGGTTTTCTGTGATACAATATTTTGTGATAAAGATTAAGCGAATGCAGAGCTACTCTCCCACGCATGTTTAACCAATTCAAATCCTTTAGTTTATGTGAAACATGCTCATATTTTCTTATGCCAAAAATATATCTTATACAAGCATTCTGCACCCTCTGTACCCTAAATCAATGTACAAAACACTGGCAGTGTATAATAAACACTTAGTATATTTATTTAGAATTGATTATTGCTGCTATTGCAACCTATAATCCAGTTTCTAATTATATATATATTTTCCTAAACAAGGCGGTTTTGTTTTGGTGTTCTTGTTGTTTTTAAAATTTATGCTTATATTTATGCTTGCAGTTATAAACACGTTGTGGTTTTTGAAAATTAATTTACATAAGTTACTACAATTTATTAACTATTTCTTTGTTAATTTAAATGTATTTCCTAGTTTAAGCTTGCTCTGAAAAATAAAGTGACGTGAATAATTTCATTTTTGAAGTATTTGTTATATTCCTAATGTTTATATTTATAATAGTAATATACCTTAGTAATAATAAAAGAATGTGGAGAACTTGTTAAAACCCAACCCTTAGCTTTATTAGTGATATAGAGAGAGGATTGAAGCATTGTTTGTGACATCGCTTTTGAACACTCTTGTAAGTTCTGAAAATATATTGGAATTATGAATTTTCACAATTGTCGTGTTTTCTTTAAAATATTATTATTGGCGACGGGCTTAGCAATGCCTTTGACGTGACAGTAAGAGAAAGTAATCTAACGTAGCAACGAGATTGAATTGTCTATAAAAGGTGTGTAATATTGGCGAACTAACTATACATGACGACGTTCTTGATTAAAATTCTTAATACTAAAACTGTGTATTATGCTTCCTGTGTTTTCAGAAAGAATTTCAAAGAAACATACATTTGGCAATATTTGTGAAACGTTTTAAATCGTGCACATGGAGCAAAAGAATAAAAGCTAGCTCTTGAAATTACATATATATTGTGAAAATATTAAAAAGTATTGTGATAGTATTGATTTATTTTTGACAGAAATCGATATCATTATTACCTACATAATTGTTCGAAATGAAATCCGTCAGTTTGTAGATATAGCTGCAATCTATGTTATATCGTTTGTACTATTCACTCAAGTTCTTCTTCTGTGTGTGATTTCTAATACTGCGGCGTCAATTCGGGCTCTAACTTGGTAACTCTTTTGAGAAACTGTAGAATAAGCTATTCCTCTAATAAAACCCCAAACAAAAAAATCTAATAGATTGAGATAGGGGACCTCGCAGCCCATAATATAGGACCACCAAGACCAATCCATCTGTTTGGGAAGTGTTCATCCAACCAGTCTTTTACATTACAAGCAAAGTGCGCAGGAGCTCCATTACGCATAAAAATCATATTACGTCGTATGTTCAGCGGTATCTCATCAACAATTTGTTCTAAAACATTTAAATATTCACCGGCATCTAGACGATTTGGAAAGTAAATTGGTCCAACTACCCTGTGGTTTATTATAACCAGCCAAACGCTAACGAAAAACCTTCTTTGGTGATCGTATTCCAGAAATTCATGTGGATTTTCGTCTGTCCAATGATGAAAATTATGAGTGTTAAACACACCATCTCTGGTAAACATGCACTCATCACTCCAAAGAATACGTCTTAGAAAGCCACATTCTTCCTGAATCCTATTTAAGATTGTATTGCAAAAATTTATTCGAAATAGGTTATTATTTTCGTAGAGGGGCTGTAGAAACATTGTATGAACGAAGTAAGTTTGCTCGTAGAACTAAATGAACAGTCGTATTACTGGGGATATTTAATGTAGAAGCTAATTGACGGCTACTCGCAGAGGGATCTTCCTGTATTGTGGTTAGAATGTGCTCTTCTGGTTGTACGGTACGCCTTTGCCTTGGTCTACCAGCATTAGTATTTCTTCGAATCAACAAATCTGTTTCACGAAAACGTTGATCCAGACTTAGAAATACATTTTTAGCTGGATGCCTCCGGTTTGGTAAACGCACTCGATATTCCCGTCCTCCCATGCTAGCATTTCCACGATAGAAACCGTATATCATGTAGATATCGGCATATTCATTGAACGTAAAAATCATAGTGAGGAAATAACACAATAAGTAAACACGGAAACACGAAAAATAATCAAAACTATACAGAAAAACACGAAAAAATCGAGATTACAGAAAAATAAGCAAGTCGAATGAAGTAGATAGGTACAGTCGCGAGCATGGAAAGCGGACCATGTCTTAACACCAAAATGCCGGAATTTTAGCTATGTGCAGTCACCGTTAAAATGTCGTTATTGGGTGTAGTGTCGTTACATCGTGAGATTCAAAATGCCACATATAATCTTGTCGGGCATTATTAAAATTTTAGAAAGAATTTCGAGAAGGCAAGTTGCAGAAAAGTTTGGAATTGATACTGGTTCAAGAATAGTAATAAAATGGAACCGGAAAGGTGCAATTGAAACAAAAAAGGGTATTTGTCCAAAAAGGATATCTACTGTAGAACAAGATGCGATATTAGTTTACGAAGTAATAGAACATCCTTTTATGTCGGTTATTAAAGCAGTTGAAGTAACAAACTTTCCCGATTTACACTGGAAGGCGTCGATTGAAACAAAGTGGTTTAAGAAATTCGGCGGCTACTCAAAAAAAATTATTAAATGGTCGACATAAAGAATAATTTATGGAGATTTTTGGAATAACGTTATTTTGACGGATGAAAAAGTATTTCAATTTACTCACAGTGGCAAGATTAGAACTTATAGGTCCAGATATACTCGATATGAGTAAAAATACGTAAATAAACAAAACAATAGTCGACGTTTTTCCGTTAATATTTGGGGATGGATATTTAGAGGCGGACTTGGTGTTTTATAGCATATAGAATACATATTTAATAGTGCTGAATATATGAATCTACTACAAGATGTTATGCTGCCCTATGTTTTACAATTATTCCCAGAAAGCAATTATATATATATATCAACAGGACAATTGCCATGTGGATAGTTCTCGTATAGTAACTGATTGTTTCACCGAATATAACATTCATGGTCTCAACTGGCCGAGTAATAGCCCGAATTTAAACATTATGGATAATATAAGGGGATTGTTACTGAAAAACATTCAAAAACAGCACGTTCGGCCTCGAAATAAAAGCGAACTATTGGAAATCGTGAACACAGCATGGGAAGAAGTATCAAACGATTATATTAACAGGCTGTATGAATCCATATCACATAGACTGGAGTTAATTATTGCTGAAAATGGAGCTATAACGAAATATAAATATAAAATTAAAGTTGGTGAACTTAATAATAAATATTTCCGTTGTAGTGATATTATTAACCATTTTCTAAAATATTTAGTAAAGTTATAATAAGTATATAGAAAGTTTTGATTAGACTGCCATAACATAAACTCAGACATATAACTTTAGGACTGTCATTGACTGTCATTTAAAGATAAACACTATAGAAATAAAATAAATGGCCGGCTTTCCATGCACATGACTGTACATAAGTGTCAAAATTTGAAAATAGTAATGCATTGGACTGGAACAACATTAGGCTACCTACTTGTGGCTACCTATTGTTTAACAACGTTGTCAGCTGTGTTTTTCGTCAAAATAAGATAATAAACAAATATTAAAAACAAACTTTAAACTCAAAAAGAAAGCTTTAACGAAATAATAATAATAGTAATTCTTTATTCTAAATTTTATTTCTTTCTGTCAACAAATATCGATTAATAACGCTTATTTAAAGACTGAAAGTCCGAACTTTGAGAACCTCGTGCAGAGGTATGAAAAGCATAGTACAACATTTTGGTTTTAGGATTTTAAACCCCGAATTTAACGAAGAACATCGCCACATGTAGTTGACCAATTTATACACACCTTGTAATATATTGTGATGAGTCATCCGACGACAAGTCAGGATCACACGGCCTAGCACCGTCTAGAAAAATGTCGATGCAGAAGGATCGAGAAGAATCATCGTCGAGTGAACTTATGGTGACTTATTGTGAAAATAAATGTTCTTATTATTAGTTATTAGTCTTTAAATTGTTATTTATTGTATTTTGTTTTTATTGTTAATATAGTGCGTGTTTAAATTATCGTTAGTTTTATTTAAAAACCCGGAAAGACAATACAATATCTACGTAAATGATTAAATTTGGCAAAATATAATAGGGGTATATATCTAAGAACCACTTCAGATTAAAATTTTCGATCACAACAATTATAAGAATGTCAACAACTGTCACTTTTAATTTATAAAATACTTCTTTTATAATAAATAAGTCAAGAAGTAGAAAATGCTCAAGATAACATAAAATGCAGAAGAAGTTTCATAAATATGTGCAGGTAGCTGATCCATATTCCTTTTTTGCACAAATCCGAACAACAGATAAAGAAAAAGCAGAAAAATGCCCACAGAACAAAATGCGGAATGCGACTTATACCTGGCGGAGAAACCGTAGGTATAATTGCAATACTCCGAAATTACTTTCGAATTATGTTTCGTGTTCGTGTCAACCAGTTCTCATCCCCGAAATTTATTTAAAACATGCATACGCTGGTCTTTCTTCATGCTGCTGTCGTTCTGCCGTAGTTATTGTGATTAAGGCTTCCTTTTTTGTGACTGCTGGAGCCGTAGGCTGCCGCACAGGAACTTTAAACGTACACGAGAATTGGGACGCACGGAATTCATCGCCAAAACACGAAATACTAACTACATTCGAAATACAATTTCGTTTAGAAATATTTCATAATTATACCAATTTAGTCTAGTAATAGGATAATTTGTATAATATTAATTACAGCGTTATTTAACAAATGAACATATTTACCTTTCTAAATTTTTATTGACTCTATTGAAAGTACACGAAGTAGTATTTATTATTTTATTAAGTATTCGTTAACGTTAATTTTAATATCGGAAACATTATTTAATACTTGAACGAATACGAAAAAAATTGGTTGTATAGGTACATAGTCAGAAAAATGTTCTGTTACAAACACGGTATAATAGAGTTTTAAGTTGGTAGCGCTTGCAGGCAAATTTACGGTAATGTTATATTGCACGAAAAGTTGTGAAGTATTTGAAAACAATAAGTCCTGTTTGTTAAAACAAAAATAATTATGAAGTGGAGCGCGAAAGAAGACAAAATGGTTTAGTTCTTTGATTACTAAGGGTTATTAACTCTTCATAAAAATAACAAAAATCAGTAGGCACAAGAGATAACATTAAACTTAAAATTCTCTCTTAATACAGTCGGTACGATATATGTTCAGCCAGAATTCCTAAAAAAAACCTATCATTTCTTGAAATAAACCGCATTCGAAGCAAGGGTTGGTCGCGACTAGATACTTGCAAGCAGTGGCATATCTTAAAACTTCCTTCATTCGTTATTTTCATTTTGGTGAATATTTGAGAAAGTGTTTTCGTTTTCTTTGAATAAGGTCAATATAATGTATTACATGTTCGTAGACACTTCATTACTTTGTCGCTAATCAGCCTCTTCTTTCTTTTATTTTGTTTCCTTAATTGAGAACCTACCTGTATGTTCAGATATCTGTTAGTACGATTGCGTATTAGCCTTCTTTGTTGTCTTCGTTGCTTTCTCCCACCTCGGTCACTGAGTGTGAGCTATTCATTGCGAAGTTGAAGACCGTCACCAATATCGAGAAATCGTTAACCCGTTCATGTTCTACACGTGTTTGCTAATTTGTTGGCCTTAATTATCTCTTTATGTAGATTAGCCACCTGTCTTCAGTGATTTATTTTAGCAACACGTTGTTTTATTGCTAGCGTTAATAACCCGTAGGGGATCGTTTTGAAAGAGAAAGATATCGATTCTCTCCAACAAGATATCGATTCTCTCCAACAAAATATCGTTGTGTTATAAAAAAAAACCATTGGAATTTATTCTGATACTTAATCTTGTAATTCATTTATTTCCTTTAATTTTTACGCGTTTGTTTTTTTTCTGTATCTCTATAACATATGAATTTTTGCCGGTGCGACTGTCGTAATCCAGGTCCTTGAAATATCACCGCTGCTGTTCTCCCGCTCTACTGCGACAAGTGGACAGAGCAGACAACGCTAATGACCCTACGAAGACTACGTCCAGCTAAGATTTTCTATTTTTTTAATTGATTCAGTAATCTCTTATTTAACTTTATCACCTTCAGTTAATTTAAGTTCTTTCTTTTGTTACACGCTACACACGTAATTTTCACGATCAAATTCATAATTTAGCTAGTAAATTAATATTCAATTAAGTTCTACGTGCTAAAATATTAAGATTTAGTTGTTCTCTATACATATTCAATGTTTCTTCATTTTGGTAACTACGTACATATATCCAAGCATCATATGAAATTTTATTTAATTCATTTAATCCGTAATTAGTTTATTTCATTTGGTATGCTACAATTTTAAATGATTAAATTTATTTTAAGAGTACAACGTAATTAAACACCTGTTACTCTTTCTTAAGAAAAAAAACAGTTTGGTTTTAAATGTGTCCAGATCTTTCTGTTGACGTTTTTTAATGGGTTGTTTTGGGTAAAATAGGATTCGTGTATAAAGATATGTGGTTCTTATAGCTGCACGTTAAAATATAAAATTTAGTTTTCCAGTATTTTCAATTTGTGATTTAAAATTTAAGATCTGCAATTTCTCTACTATTTGTCAATTTAATTAATTATAATCATCCATTCTTTGTATTATTACTAAATCGCCAACATTAGCTTAATTTATCTTCAATATTCAACTTTGTAATTTTTTTACTTAGAATATTTTTAATATATACAAAGGTCAGCATAAGTCAGGCAACGCTCTCGAAAAATCGGCATAAGTCCGGCAACGCTCATAAGTCTGGCAATGCTGTCGAAAAAGATTAAAACGAAGCATGTTCGTGCTTCAGACAGTTGTCTCGGTGTCATGATAACACGTGCTCGTCGAGTAGACGCGTTTTCAGAATGAATAACCGATACAAGTTCACGCTTCAAGAAAGAATTTTTTTTGTTAAGTCGTATCTTCGTACGATCGCGGATTACGAAACTATGTTTACCGAATTTCAACAATTTCCGAACTCGCCGCTACCAAATCGTTCAACAGTGTGGAAGATGTACCAGAAATTCTTAAAAACGGGCTCTGTTGCCGACGCGCCGCGTTCTGGACGACGGGTATCTGTAACAACTAACGAAAATATGGAAACAGTGGCGCTGGCGTTTGTCGAGCAGCCGAACCAATCTGCAGTGCGGCTATCGGGAGAACTTCAAATATCCGATCGTTCTTTACGACGAATGCTGAAACGCATGCACTATCGAGTTTACCGTCCGCGTCTCCTCCGCGCACTTCACGAGGATGATTTCGATCGCAGATTGGAATTTTGCGAGTGGTAACTCGGATGCAGTAAGGATGATCCGCAGTTCCAGCGTTCCATTTTGTGGTCAGATGAAGCAACCTTCAAGCTGAACGGTACGGTCAATCGGCATAACTGCGTGTACTGGAACGACCAGAATCCTCACGTCTTCATTGAAAAAGAATTAAACCTGCCTGGGGTGTGTGTGTGGGCAGGTATCCATGCGGGAGGTCTCGTGGGTCCGTACTTTTTTGAGGGTTTCGTGACGGGCCAAAGTTATCTGGAAATGCTCGAAGATTTACGTGGGCAAATGGACAACGATCCAACACTCGCGAACATCATTTTCATGCAGGATGGAGCTTCGCCGCACTACGCGTTATGTGTGCGGGAGTACCTTAATGTTCATTTGGAGAATGGATAGGCAGACGAGGAATCGTTGAGTGGCCCGCACGGTCATGTGAGCTGACACCCTGTGATTTCTTCCTGTGGGGCCTTCTCAAGGACCGCGTTTTTGCAAGAGGACCACGTACCCTTCCCGACCTCCGAACTGCAATTGAAGAAGAATTAGAAAATCTTCGCGGACAGCTTGACGTGCTTCGCTGGACCTGCCTCACCGTTGAGAAACGTTGCAGTAAATGCATTGATCAAGATGGCCATCAATTTGAACACTTACAGTAACCCTTTTTCGAATCCCTTTTGTAATTTCTTTGAATAAATTCATTTTGACGCTGCATTTTTTTTCTTTTAATGCAAATTTGTTGCCTGATTTATGCCGACCCCTGTATAACAAGAACCTACAGACATATACCAGGCCGGCCCAATAGATCTCGCTTACAATTTTGTAGTTACGCATGTGAACCGGATAAATACGTATTTTGATAAGTGGAAATAATTTTCTGGGTAGTGATTAGCCAGTATTTCTATCTAGTGCAAAGTAGTTTCACATTCATTCTTTTTTTTTGTATGATGTACATGATTAAGTATTGAGATATTACAGCTTGGTAGTGTATAATTTTATTCCATTTTGCTTTTTTAATTAAATAAAGCGTAGTCTAGTTGAATCCGAAAACTCTCTTTTCTTTTAATTTCGTTTCGGATGGCTTGGTTGCGTCATTTACGTGGCTTGCCTGCTTTTGTGATCTAATTTTCCGAATTTGCGACGTCTAGCGGTACTAAATTCGGTGGCACCCTTTACCACCTTTTCTTGTTTGTACCTCCGTGTGTCCCACCCCTGAGCTAAGGGGAGCTCAATGAACTTTAATTGAATATATATAAATTATTTTTAACTTTAACGGAGTTAAAGAAGTCAGTAATATTTTTTAGCAAAAAAATATGTATATGTGGCTTAGTAATTAAATAAATTGTAAATCTATACAATGCCGATAATAGAAACCAACAATACTGCAATGAAAACTAAATTAAAACCCATACGATACACATGTCTTCAAGGAAGCAAAAGTAAATTATTACCTAAATTCCAACAATATCTCTCTTTTCTAAAACATATACATATTTAAACCGAGCTTTACTTGAATATGCACTGTAATTATATGTATATTCGTTTTAATTATTCCAGAGGACTGAGATTTGATTATTAGAAAATCCAGTCGCATCTGTATTACGTTATTTTTTAAGATAAATTACTATCTTTTACATAGATATTCATGCAAATCATAAGAATAGAAAGAATAATTTATTCTTGGCTTAGGGGGTTTACGGTAGTTAACTAGTAACCTTATTTATATAATGCATATTGTCATCATTATTAGAATTGGAGTTTCCTTACACGAAACATAGAAACGAGGGACGGGAGAAATGCTAACTAAATGTTTTTGCATAATAAATATACTCGGCGCATTCGAGACTCACCCCCAAGGAATAGTACGTAAATAGATTCAAAAGCCAGAATAGTAAATCATACGATTTTACAGTACAAGTGGCTCTATTCAGTTGAACGCATAAATTATACACACGTTTACTTTATATTAAATTCCTTTCTAATCCAAGCACAAATTATTTTATTGGATTGGTGCATATAAAATAACGGATTTTAAGATTAAAATGTAAAACTATTCAGTTTCTAGAAAGCAAATCTACTAAACATGGACGAAAATTGTTTAGGAGCAAATCGACGTTTTAAACCGCTTCTTCAATACTTTTTTTTTCTTTTTAACCTGACTGGTAAATCTATTGGAACGAAGAACGAAATCACGCTTCAGTTTAATTTTGAATTACGTGCTTGTTTGCAGTGGCGGCAGCTTTAGCTGCAAAACAGAAGAAAGCAGAGACTCGTTGTAAATGGGCCAAATCGTAGTTATCGAAATGCAGTACCCTTACTCATATGAGTTAACTTGAATAACTGAATAAATTAAGGTTAAAGCCAGGAATGTGTTATAACACCGTTAACTAGAAAAATGTGACAGGCATTTACTTTTCTACTAAAATGTTTTTTATGCTAACAAATAATCTTTTAAACTTGCAAAATTTATGCTTTAATCATATAACATAAAGTTAATTTTTTTATTAGCGTGGTTATCCGTTATGTTATCACTTCTCCGTTTTGAGATCTTATGATGTGTGAAGAAAAGCAGATAGTCAAAATGTCATATATGCGGTTTGTACTTTTTCTCCGCCCCCGCACCGGAATTATTTGAAGCATTAACTTTTAGATTTATCATTTTGATTTACTTCTACGAAACATGACGGATTTTTTCTGTTTACCCAAACGGATGCCACAAAACAGACGAAAATCGAACTCACTTGATGTTTTCGAAGAACGGTTTTGTCCTTATTTTTATGGCGTTTTTGCACTTTAACGGTTTTAATCGTCGGATAAAAGTATTGAAAAACAACGAAATGTGGAGGCGTTCAGATGTTTAAAAAAATGTTTGCTTGTTGAAGATAAGTCGTGAATTACAATAGAAAGTTTCGAGACCGATGTTTGCGATACAAGCAACCGTTTATTACCAAGTAACGTAATAGGTCTCTGCTTGTTTATGAGATATAGGTCCTAATACAAAAGTCTTTTTAATAATATAAAATATTATTAAAAATGGGGTGTGAAGAACACAATTCAAGTTCATATATTTGTGAATGTATCTTCTCCAAAGACGCAGATACGTATTTCACATTTCTACATGATCGTCGGTGCGCCCCTGTTGGAGAAGAGACACATTCAACAAACATAACTTCCTTACTATCTACCAGAAATTATTAAGACAGAGCGTGAAAGAATATTCAGAATATGCTAGGTCTGTGGCTATTATATAGACAGCGCTGAATATTCTTTCACGCTCTGTCTTAATAATTTCTGGTAGATAGTAAGGTAGTTATGTTTGTTGAATGTGTCTCTTCTCCAACAGGGGCGCACCGACGATCATGTAGAAATGTGAAATACGTATCTGCGTCTTTGGAGAAGATACATTCACAAATATATGAACTTGTATTGTGTTCTTCACACCCCATTTTTAATAATATTTTATATTATTAAAAATACTTTTGTATTATACAATATTGGTGGGTTGTACCCACTCAAGTATGTTTCAAATTATGTTGTTATATACAGTCGGTTCACGCCGAACAAGTAGTGAAGACACGAGAATACAGTTTTTATAGATAGGTATGTTACCGACTATAAAAACACCTTGCTAGGTCTGTGGTTATTATATAGACAGCGCTGAATATTCTTTCACGCTCTGTCTTAATAATTTCTGGTAGATAGTAAGGTAGTTATGTTTGTTGAATGTGTCTCTTCTCCAACAGGGACGCACCGACGATCATGTAGAAATGTGAAATACGTATCTGCGTCTTTGGAGAAGATACATCCACAATATATGAACTTGTATTGTGTTCTTCACGCCCCATTTTTAATAATATTTTATATTATTAAAAATACTTTTGTATTATACAAAATTGGTGGGTTGTACCCACTCAAGTATGTTTCAAATTATGTTGTTATATTGGTCCTACATTTTTAATTTGTTCAATATATTAGCATTATACAGGGTTACTACTCAATAACACTCAAACTACGCGGATCTGAAGAATACGTATAAATGTCAAACTGAAAATCAAAAAAGGAATTTATTTGTAATTCATTAAAAATTTCGAGATTTTTAGGGTCAAAATGTTTGTTCGTCCTATATTTACGCAATTATAGTTGATAATTCAAGTTCACAGACCTACACCAAAAAATCTATGGAACTCCTAGACTTAAACTTGTTATGAATGTTATGAATAGTGACATTGTTTGTTCAGCAAACGATTTATACAATATAGACAGTCGAACATGTGGTCCTTTCATTCTTTTTTCTTTGTTGATATCAATAATATTTACGTAGAAAATGTCAACAACCTTTGGAAATATAGTTAAATAGATGTAACTTGCGTGTATATCGTGGGAATCTTCGTAGTGGTGAATATTAAGGTAATTCAAATTATGTACAATCTTTGATAAACGTTAATTCGTCGGTAAAGAAACTTACTAACACAAGATCTGGCTGATGAACTTCTATGTCTTGAAACCATCGCAGAAAGTAATTCGGCGGGAAAAATCTAATTCCGTTAAGTTAGAGAAGAAGAATGGAGTAAATTAGTTTTAAAAATTTAGCGCACCATCGTTTGAGACACATTTACTTCCCGTGCTAGGGTTGTCGTACTTACCACCGGGATTCGCTTCCACGATATTTCTACTGCTTGACTGCTCGTTGTACTCTGCGTGATTTTTGAAGGCCACGATCTTCGAAACGTGGAATTACTGATTCTGTATTCCAAAGTCGATACACGGTCAACACAATTGCCTTAGTCGAAGGAAGACGTCGATTTTGGAAACGTTGCCGCAAGCCAATTTTGTCTTGTTTCGCCATAAATTAAAATAATCTCAGTATATTCAATATTCGTGTGGGATTCCATTACGAACGCACCTAACCACAGCGAAGACTGTGCCCATACCAAATTTAGATCTCAGCGTTGTTTGTAGCGGCGATTCTCGTATTGCCGCCCGTATATTAACTGAGACAGGGCCAGACTCGAATAAAAAAATAATCATTTTGTTCACTACGTGAACATTGGACCACGATTTTTTGTTTGAAGGTATTGCGCACATATACCTTTCACCCTTTTGTTTCTTGGTCACGATACACAACTAGCATTGTATATTGGTTGTAAAACTTTCAACATTAACCAATTGTACCATACGATCTTTATTCTTAGTCTTGCTAAAATTATTTATGGACGAAGTAAGCTTAGAGATTTAGAAAATTCAGATGTTCTCCTATGACTGCCATATAATATCCATTTCACATCTTAATTCACTGATCGATCTATAAAAGGTACACCGCTATTTCTTATAAATATATTATGGAAATTTATAAGTATTTGTATGGCACAGTACTAATGTATGATTAACAATAAATATGTTTGCAAATTCTCTAGTATGTCGTTTCACTGAAGTTAAAAGTTCATTGTCAACGATCATCGATTCTATTCCATGCCACCGATGAAACAAAAAGAATTACATTTCTCGAAATTAAAAATATAGATAGGTATTCTTATATTATAATATAATTTTGTAGTATCGTATATGACTTAGTAACGTCTTAATATAAACTATATTATTGCCATACGAGACGTCTTTACTAATGTTTAGAAATTTTTTGTGAAATGACGACAATAAAAGGTGAAGGACTTCACCAATATAGAGAAATTAAAAGCTGGCACAGATTTTCTAAAATAATTTCAACAAAAAATTCTTCAGTTAAATTTTTGAGATTATAAACCAATTTATCATTTTTTCGTCAGCTATTGAAAACATAATTGCAGGAGTAAGTACTGATGCAAATGTATATTAATATACAGGGTTAGTTAAAAGTATGGAGACGGCAATTTATTATCGTGAATATTTATTTTAGGGAATTACGTTCATTATAAAAGTTTGTTAAGATATTTTGATCTACATTTGTGATTATTTGTTTTTTTTTCTTCAATTGTTTTTTTAGATACGCCTGTTCGCGCATTTTTTTTTTAAATGGGAACTGGTAAATTTTGCTCTTCCATTCGATAGAGGTTTTTTTCTCTTTACAATAATATTTTTGTTTTTTTTTTAAAATTCATTTTAATAACTTTTTTACAAGAAAACTTAAACAAATTAATAACAAAGTAAATTAAAGTAAGTGTTCAAATTGTCGTCCATTAGTAATTTGACAATGACCCAATCGATTTACAAAACCCCGAACAGAGTTCTGTAAAAAATCTCGGGGAATTTCTTGTATCGTTCTGGTAATTCGGATTTGTAAATCTTCGACGTTATCGGGCTTATCTTTGTAAACTTTGTTTTTTACGTATCCCCAAAGAAAAAAATCTAAAGGACTTAAATCTGGCGAACGGGCTGGCCATTCAATGGTTCCTCGTCTTCCAATCCATCTGTGGGGAAAAACGTTGTCAGGATATTGACGAACATTTACACCAAAATGTGGTGGGGCGCCATCTTGCTGGAACCAGATACTGTCATTGGGCAGGTGTTCATTGTTTTCACGAGGATAGAGCGTAGCACTAGCAGGTATTATTTCATTTTGCAATAACTGCAAATACAGAGCCGAAGTTAAATTGCCATTGATGAAAAAGGGACCGATAATATGACCGCCTAGAATGCCAACCCAAACATTAACCTTTTGGGGGTACTGCGTATGGTGCTCCAAAAACCAAGAGGGATTTTCCGATGACCAGTATCTGCAGTTATGTCTGTTTAGTTCACCGGTAAGGCAAAAAGTAGCTTCGTCTGAGAAAAGAATATTGTTGACAACATTTTCATTATTATTGCAAATATTTAACATTTCTTCAGAAAATTGTAATCTCCTATCAAAATCATCTTCCGCTAACTCGTGTACAAGGTGTACCTTATAAGGTTTATACTTTTCACTTTTTAAAAACGACACGATCGATGACTGTGAAATATTGAAATTGGCCGCTAATTGATTGGTTGATAAATGGGGATATTCAGATACAGCCAATAAAATATCCAGTTTGTTATCATCGCTTTTTGCTGTTCTAGGTCTACCACTCCTTGGCAAATCTTTAACGCTACACGTTTGTTCAAAGCGTCTTAAAGTTTTACCAACAACGGATTTAGAAATTGGATTTCTATTTGGATGCGTATCATTAAATAAATTACTAACGTCTTGTAAACTTCTGCGTCTATCTCCATAACCCAACATCATAAGTATTTCAATTCGTTCATGTTCACTTAAACTCGCCATTGTTAATATTAACAGCAACAAATTGCACAAATGAATTATTTCTGTCAAAGATTTGACGTACACAATAACCACTGATAAAATTATGTCGCTCAAGTTTGATTATCGCTACACTTCTGTCTAACTGCGATGTACCGAACATCTGTTAAACACATGAACCGGCCTTTTCTTATAAAAAAGTTATTAAAATGAATTTAAAAAAAAACAAAAAAAATTTTGTAAAGAGAAAAAAAATCTCTATCGAATGGTAGAGTAAAATTTACTAGTTCCCATTAAAAAAAAATGCGCGGACAGGCGTAACTAAAAAACAATTGAAGAAGAAAAAAATTCAAATATTCTCAAATGTAGATCAAAATATGCTAACAAACTTTTATCTTGAACATAAATCTCTAAAATGAATAATAACGACAATAAATCGCCGTCTCCATACTTTAACTAACAATAAATTAGAGGAACACTAAGAATAATAGTTGTTATGTACTATATAGTTTTATGGGAGCGACGAATTCTTACAAGCTTGTTATATTATCGTCGATTTATCATAAAATAAATTTAGTTTGAACATTTCAACCCTATCATGCCGTTCATCTTAAAATAGGAGATCATGCATGTGAAACAGTTAGCGAAAAATCATTTTTGTCAACAAAATAACTGTAAATTCTCAAAAAATCTAGTGTGCGTTTGCCAATTATATGTCATTAGACACTAAAAGCGTATCATGAAGCACCTTAATAAAGTTGAAGTTGTAAGAGGCATAACATTAATCGAAAAAGGATACAGCTTTCGTCATGTTGTAAGACAATTTAATGTAACCCCTTCTGTAATGTGCTGGCTTTTGAATCGGTACTTGGAGACAGGAAGATATGTTAGAAGAGCTAGTCAAGGTTGTAGACGTGTGAGAACCGCTGAACAAGACAGATACTTTCGCAACTGCGCACTTAGACGGCGCACATCTACTGCTAGAAATTTGCGGAAATCAAGTTTGTACGAAAAAGGTTGCGAGAACATAATCTTAGGTCGAGGAGACCAGTCTGAAAGCCACGAGTAGCTTTGGCTCATAAAATAAACCGATTGGCGTTTGCTCAACACCATGTAGATTGGGAGATGGAGCAGTGGTCCTCAGTGCTTTTCAGCGATAAGTCAAGATTTCGGTTGACACGTTGTTATGGATATATTCGAATTTGGGCGCGTACAGGCGAACGCCATCGTAAAGGACTGGTTCAGAAAGTGGACAGGTTTGCAAGAGGATCTAACATGGTGTGGGGTGGAATCTCATTTCTCGTACAGATCTTGTTCATATACCTGGGCGAATGAATGCTGCCCGATATATTGAAGACAAACTTACGGATCATGTAATACCTGCTAGAACTCTTATAGACCCTAGATTTCTATTCCAGCATGATAATGCAAAACCACATGTAGCAAGTCAGACAAGATAATTCCTGGAAGAACATTAAATTCATGTTATAGATTTACCACCTCTTAGGCCTGATCTAAATCCGATCGAGCATTTGTGGGATGAGCTGCATCGGAAGCTCAGAAGTCGACCTATGGCTTCCAAAATACTTCGACAGCTTCTGGTGGCACTTCGAGAAGAATGCGTTGCCATACCCCAAGAAGACATCCAGAGGTTGATTGAAAGTATGCCACGAAGGTGTCGAGCAGTCATTAAATCTCGTGGAGAACATACCCGTTATTGGATTCCCTTTAAAGGTATATTTTATTTAGTTACTTAAGTCTAAATTGTTGGTTCATTAAGAATTTTTTTAGTTTCTTGTATTGTTTGGCAGTGTTTGATTGTTTATTGATCTGAAATGTTCA
Source organism: Melolontha melolontha (assembly GCA_935421215.2). NCBI lineage: Eukaryota > Metazoa > Arthropoda > Insecta > Coleoptera > Scarabaeidae > Melolontha > Melolontha melolontha. The sequence continues at coordinate 65,256,153 of OW285237.1, read as the reverse complement.
AATTGCACTCATTTTATGATAAATAAACGATAATATGGCCAGCTTACGAGATTTAGTTGGTTTCATAAAACAATGGAACACATTATAACTATTATTCTTAGTGTTCCTCTAATTTATTGGAGCAGTGTATAAGATATTGCCAAAACTATTCCTTATTTCTACACTATCATTAACTAAAGATCTGTTCTAAAGAGTGAACGTGAGATTCACTTTAGCCACCAATTTTGCCTAAAGCTTTCTTTATGGATAAAATAGAAGCATTTTTAATAATATGGAAATGTTAAAAATCGGGCGTGGAGAACACAATATAAGTCAATATTTGCCTGAAGATGTCAATATTACGAACACCAATCAACCATTGCCGTTCACATGACAAGTGTAAGACGAAGGTAGTTTCCATCGTCATAGATGTAACCAACGAAAACTGTATTAACGTTCCACCACTTTCTGTGAAACTGACGTTAGTGATATTGACAGTAATCAATGAGCAGCGCTGTATGTTCTTCCATGCTGTCTTTTGTGACTTGATTGTATGTATCAACGGAGTTTTTATTGAAATTTGTCATTCCCAGTCTCATAGACTGATGAGTCTATAGTAAGACGAAACATGTGTCTGCATGTCGGGAAAGCAATTTTCGCACAAATATTAACTTGAATTGTGATGTTTACACCATATTTTTAATAATATTTCAATATTATTGAAAATGTTTTTGCTTTATACTAAAAACAGTGAAATGTTTCACTCACTCAAGTATGTTTCAAATTGTTGTTTTCTTTTTGAAATGGATTTTCAATTTGACATAATCTATCAAGCAAATAACGTACTGCCATTTGCACGTTATATGGAGTAGAGTTTCCTTTCCGAGAAATTGCTAAGGGGTTGCAGTTTCTCTTAAAGGAGGTGGGATAACGACTGCTTTATTGTTGCAAAATGTGATTGAATGCATACAAACATGGGAAAGCCCTCAGTGAGTGAATGAAAAACGTCCGACAAAAGTGTGGGAAGTAACAGTAAAGCGCTGGTTATTCTTTATACATTATAATAAAAAAAACTTGCTTTAGTCGCTCCTTAAACAACAGCTTGCTTTGAAAGAGGAATACGAATATTGATTTACAAAAAAAGATGCGTGAATGAGTTAATGGACAGTATAGATTTCACGACGAAACATGAAGGATAAAGAGAAATGTCTTTTTTGACAGATCAGTTAACAACTAAGTGAAAATCAAACCAGAAATGCAAAAGGAGGGATATTGGGTAATTCTCCATCCTCGTTTAAAATTATTAGTCATAATCTGGCTTCTCAGCGAGATAATAACGTAACACGTTTATCCAAAATGTGCAAAGTTTTATTTTTTATCAAGTATTTGTGTTTAGTTGTCGAAGCGTTAGCCGAGGCAAATAAAACACATGGGTTATGTGTTTTATTTGCCTAGGCAATAACTTTAATGCCGAGGTGAATATTAATTTTCTTCAAAAATCGCAAATTTGGAGAAAATATGTGTAAAACTATTTTTTGAGGCTAGGTCATTATTGTCATTGACAATCATAATTATAAACAAATTTACATTAATTGTAATATGACATTCTGTATTGTTTGAATCGTGATTTTACTGATGATTTCGGAAAAAATTAATTTAAATTCACTTGAATCGTCTCACAATAAAGCATTTACAGGGTTAGTTAGATCAAAAAGCCAAAAATTTGTAAGAAAAAAGCTATCCAAAATATTATTACGGACGCACACGAATTCCGTTATGGTCAGATGTTAAAATATGACACGTAGAAAGGGTCCCTTAGTCCCATCCTAAATTCCGTTACGAATGTGCTCGTTCGGACTAGAGGGTGTTCATCTATGTAATTATATCCCATATCTGCTAATACCAATAAGGTCTAATTAAGTAATGCGATTCTTTGAATTTTTGAAATGGGAAATGTTAGAGGGTGTTTACCTAATTACGTTAAGTAATACTAGTAAGGACTATATAATTAATCAGGGCAAATCAGGGTTCTATAAATATTCGATCGGAAAGAGTGTTCTTCGGTTTTAAATTATGCGTTAAGTTATAGTCGTGCATAGTATAATATGGAGTTTACCGAAATATTAAGTACACGTGGGAAGAAGTTATTGGTGAGGAAAAATTACAAGCTTTACTTTTATCGTGAAGTAAAGTCAGCAGGGCGAATGTGTTAGAAGTGCATAAAAAAGACTGTTATGCGAAACTGTTTCTTTTTAACGGAGTTTTTTTTAATTTTCTGGCAACCACAACCATGAACAGACAGAAGCTTACCAATAGTGTTAAGAGAAAAGCAGTCGAAGATACCTCTACCAGACCAAGGAAATTAATCCATAAGGAACTTTCGGGACAAGAAATTATTACAACGTTAATTAACATCAAAAGTTGTAAAGTATATTGCCAACAATATACCTTATGCGAAACTGCAACAAGTTACAAAATTACCACATTCCGTAAAAGAAGTTCAGGAAATGCTTAATGTAATCAAACCGACAATTTCATTGACTGAAATATGTGTTCTTATAAAATGACATTCTACGAGAGATTGTTGTATTTTCTTGTGCTTCTAACGTAGAATTTATGTGTAGAAAGAATTTATATGGATTTTATGGCATTCAGTATGTGTTTGGTACTTGCTTAGACTGCATGTAAGTGTAAGCATACGTAATAAAATGTCGTCGACACATAAATCGAGAAAACGACCGTTGTCAGACGAAGTGAATAAGTTTATTATGGATCTCCCGGACTTAATATACGATGGCTCAAAAATTAATGTGCAATACATATCTAATGTGTTGGTCAAAAACACATTGTAAAGAACACGTAAGCAGTTCGAAGCACAATAATAACAAAATTAATCGACAACAGTTTATACATGAACTATATGTAACTATGATTGTGTGTACACTGCCGTTTGCCTTATTAAGTAATGATTAATTTATTTCATTTTGGAATAAATACGCGAATCACACATTACCGAGCACGACAACGTTACGAAGGAATTTACCATCGGTGCGTAAACAGGTTGAAAATTAAATCAAAGCCGAATTGAAAAATAAAAAACTGTGGTTATGTGTGGACGAAACAACTGACAGCAAAAAACAATCTGTAGTTAATGTGATGGCGCGAATATAACATCACTAGATGTAGAACGCTCGTTTTCCTAGTATAAACATATTTTTTCCTCACGGCGGACATGTTTTTCAGAAATAACCTTAGAAACGCACCTGATGTTGAAAATATACAATCGAGTTTCTCCAGTTTGTCAATCCTTGGAAGATTTTAAATCCTCTGTCGTGCACACAATCACTGATTTCATACATTTTCCATTTCATTTATAGGTACATACAACGCTGCTATAATATGTACTATTCTTATTTTTCGTGTGTTTATGCATATTACTTTAATAGCAGAAAACCAAATGCATATTTAATTATTTCTGATAGAATAAATGTTTCTACTTCTATACTTATATCGGTAACAAGCTCATGTTGCGTCCCTATTCTATCGCATATTCTAATATATTACGAATTACACTCCCATATCGGCGCTCATGGCGCGCACGGAAATTGGTCTGCACTAGTTATAAGTTTCGAATAGTGCACAAAACATTTCCTTCAACTCTTCACTATATATGTCTACAAGAATGACATTTACATATCCGTCGTCTTCTGCTTACTGACGCGCAAATGTAAAACCAGCTACTCCGACTTATTTGCACTACTTAAAAGCAAACGTACAGAAATGAGTTATTATTTTTATCCGACAAATATAGTAATTGAATATGAAATAAGAATTCATCTGAGTGTTCAAGAATTGGTTCCTGGAGCAACAGTTGTCAACTGTAGGTTCCATTTGCCTCAGGCTTGTTGGAAAAAACTGCAGCAACTTGGACTTACTAAGGAATATAAGAACAGAAATTCCGAAATTGGTGTATAGTTACACCATATATTTGGATTAATGTTTCTGCCCCCGCATGAAGTTGGAGATGCATTTGTAGAAGACTTCATTTCATGTCCACGTTACCATTGGATTTCCGGATGGAACAATTCGCAAATTATTTGATCGAGACTTACTAAGTGAGGAATTCCCTCTACACCACAAATTTGGGCGGCATCAACGGAGTGCATTTCTCCAACTACAAAATCATGTCAATCGTTTCACGCCAAATTCGGGGGATACTGTGAAACACCTCATCCAAATATTCACAGATTTCTTAATGCCCTTACTAGTAAGCAAATTGATGCATGTATACATAAAAATTAATACTTGTAAAGCAAATGAGAAGCCTTCTAGAAGGAAAAGTGTTTTACGAAAAAAAGACTTTATTGCAGAAAAAATTCAACAACATAAAACTAATCAGATACTTATATATAGATTTTATTAAGTGTTTGTCTTACAAATATAATCAGTTCTAACTTTTTGTATTTGTATCTATGTATTTTATTATTCATTTTTTATTTTATATTTATTTTTAATTTAGTTTTGGTTTTTATATTTAACATTTTCTTTTTATCTCTAATGTACATTAAAATTATTTACTGTTTGTTATTAATAAAAATACGTAGTGTAAAACGTTTTTGCGTTTTTTACTTATTAACGGACGTTACGATCTGTGTGTGGTAGAACATATAAATAATCAATAGTAAAATAAATTTATAATTACATAATTTTATAAGATATATTCATCTGTTTCCTTTGATGTAACTCAAAGCATCCCCATAAAAGATTCTAGTTCACGCCTCAACAGCTCAGTGGTCGAGCAATGGTCCGGCAAGCCAGAGGTCGTGGGTTCGATTCCTACTTGAGGGCGAATTTTTTCTATGAAAAATTCGAATAAAATAGCGTCGTAAAGTGTAGAAAGAATATTTACAATTACATTACTTCGCGAAAACGCAATTAATTTGCTCATAATTTTATATTTTAAAGAAATATAATTCTACAGGGAACTCGCTGTGGTAAGTCATGACAGAATTCAGGAGCAAATTAGTGGTACTCAAGTACTTTCTGAAAATGGTAACCGAGCTCAAGTGCACCGGATTCTCTTACACTCATTCTATACAAGGGACGCGCTATATATTTTGAGATACCACAAAACTAGAGAAGTTAGAGCTGGCAACACTACATTTCCAAATAACACCATCCTTAAGTAGTAAACTCCGACTTTCAGTTGAGTTGCTACTGTCATAGAGCAAACGTGGTAAATACGATTTGTCATCGAAACATGGACTTGTCAAGAGAACATGCACGTGCAATCGGTTTAAGTGAACAAAAAAGTCTTGAACGATTGCAACTCGTATCTGGTGATGAAAATAATTCACGTGCGATTGTGTTTCGCTGGTATAGCGAATTTAAAAGAGGACGGATATCGTTTGGTGATGAGGAACATGCTGGTAGGCCATGTTCTTCAGTTACCGCTGAAAACATTGAGAGAGTGAGACGTATGATTGACGAAGATCCAAGATGCACCTATCAAGCGATTGAGGCAACTCTTGGTGTTAAATCCGCAATAGTAAATTAAATTTTACATGATCAACTTCGGATGAAAAAAATTGTTACGCACGCTTAAAGCCCACAAAGCAGAGCGAGTAAGAATCGTTCGGGAAACGTTAGAAATGTTAAATAATGGTGGACATCGCATTCTATCAAAAATAAATAAATAAAATAAATAAAACAAATTTAGTTTGAACATTTCAACCCTATCATGCCGTTCATCTTAAAATAAGAGATCATGCATGTGAAACAGTTAGCGAAAAATCATTTTTGTCAACAAAACAACTGTAAATTCTCAAAAAATCTAGTGTGCGTTTGTCAATTATATGTCATTAGACACTAAAAGCGCATCATGAAGCACCTTAATAAAGTTGAAGTTGTAACAGGCATAACATTAATCGAAAAAGGATACAGCTTAGGTCATATTATAAGACAATTTAATGTAAGCCCTTCTGTAATGTGCAGGGTTTTGAATCGGTACTTGGAGACAGGAAGATATGTTAGAAGAGCTAGTCAAGGTTGTAGACGTGTGAGAACCGCTGAGCAAGACAGATACTTTCGCAACTGCGCACTTAGACGGCGCACATCTACTGCTAGAAATTTGCAGAGTGACCTTAGCAACGGAAAAAATGGTCATGTAGGTGATGAAGTACTTCACGTGCAATTGTGTTTCGCTGGTATAGCGAATTTAAAAGAGGACGGATATCGCTTGGTGATGAGGAACATGCTGGTAGGCCATGTTCTTCAGTTACCGCTGAAAACATTGAGAGAGTGTGACGTATGATCGACGAAGATCCACAATGCACCTATCAAGCGATTGAGGCAACTCTTGGTGTTAAATCCGCAATAGTAAATTCAATTTTACATAATCATCTTCGGATGAAAAAAATTGTTACGCACGTTTAAAGCCCACAAAGCAGAGCGAGTAAGAATCGTTCGGGAAACGTTAGAAATGTTAAATAATGGTGGACATCGCATTCTATCAAAAATAGTAACAGGCGATGAAACCTATCCTATTTTACGATATTCCTATCCGCCAGGAGAGCCGTGAGTGGATCCACGAAGATGCTTCAACATCAACAAGGGCCAAAAAGTAAAGGCCTATCAAGAAAGTTATGTACGCAGTTTTCTTCCGTAGTACCGAATTAATAAAAGCAATCAAGCTAGAAAATCAACGTACAGTCACAGCAAACTGGTACACTACAAAATCTTTACCTGCAGTTCTTAAGTCAGTCAACATTCGCGGGTTAATGTTGTATCACGACAATGCATCGTCAGAGTAAGGTAAAAGTCATTGAACATATACCCTATGCCTGACTTGGCCATATGTGTCTTCTGGTTATTTTTTAATCAAAAGAAACATTTACGTGGTCGATGTTTCATGACGGTGGATGAGATAGATGAAGCAATTCATCTATTTTTTTGAGAGCATTCCAAAAGATGACTGGCTTCAAGCTTTTACGTTGTGGAAGCTTCGGTTACAAAAGTGCATTGATGCAGGAGGTGATTATTTTGAAGATAATTTAAATCATTTTCGTAAAAAGACTTGTAGTTTTCTTGAATCTCAAAATATATAGCGTGACCCTCGTATTTACTTTTCCAATACCAACATTACCAATAATAAAGTTTAAACATACCAAGTCCATATTTTCTTTTAATAATAATTAAAATTAAAATTCGTCACGAGTTTAAATTCTATCTTATATCTCTGTATAATACTTCCAATCATTAAAAGTCACCATTCCCAATAGATTTCTCATTCGTTACGCGCCGGAAGATTCCGACTGTATTACGCGACCCATTACGTCATTACGGTAATATCGTTTATTACTGAAGCAAACGATATGCAGGGAGCCGGTCGAAGTAAGTAGCAAGTAGCAAAGCACACGGTCTCCGGCTTAAGATACCATACATGTCGGGATATACATTACGGACAAAGCTGCATTTGCAATGGAACGAAATTATTAGCATACAGTTTTAGATGACATTAAGATGAAATACTATTATGGAACTCGTTATGTTAATACCTGTCTGCAGTTATGAGAGCAGACCGGTTCTAAGAGAGGCAGTGTTTATAGTTATTTATGTGATATTCGACGTAGATAATCTTGTCAATGGGGCCGGTTCTTGGTCTTTGTGCCCCGTTTCATTTACTCTCGCATACCGGACGGGTGTCGTCTCCGGTCACATCTGGATATTCATCTATCCAAGATGGATGTAGCATCATAGTTTGAACGGTTCAAGTGGAAAATGTCTAGAATAGGACTGGATGTATTCGATAGTAGACGTTTTCAAGTTCAGAAAACAGTAGCGATGTAAATAAAATAACGTTCGAAGATACTAAAGCGATGGTTTTGTTTTGAGTTCGTTTCGCTTTCGCTGTGGTTATCTCGTTGGAATGTTGAAATATGCATTGTCTTCCGCTGATGGTTATTTCTATCTATACTAAATTTAGGATAAATTTTGTGAAAGAGTTACTGTTAGTGTTTTGTTTCTTTTTCCCTTGTGTTTTACAGTGGGAAAGAACATTTCGAAGCATTGCTAAATTTGACTTAAATTATTTATTTGAATCAGACTTACAAGGAAAGTGTTTTCACTCGGAAACTCGGAATTAAATGAAGCGTGGAGAGTGTGTATACGAAGGCAACTCAAATTTGACCTGGGTTTCATTTTTGTCTGAACATAATTGTAGAGCAAAACGAAGTAGGAATGTTGGCTACATCATTTTTCAACTTAATTTCTATCTGTTTCTATACGGAGAGTCCTTGAAAGAAAAAGGCAACGTATGAAAAATGTATAATATTATAGAACATGATTAAAAAATATCCACAAATTCCTTCGTAAACGCTAGAAAAGAAAATGACAAAGATATTTACAAAGATATTTGTCCCGCCACTGCATTTTGTTCCGACTTTAACCAGCAAACAATTCTGCCTGTGACTCAGTCAATTTCGCTCGTTGCATGCCTTGTGCCTTACACAACGCATGAACTGTTCGGTATGATTTACAGTTTTTACATTTAAAGATAAAAAAGAGTTTATAAATGATTCACGGTTGGTATATTCGTACATAATCCTATTGAACTGTCTAAACAATGTTAGCTTCTACAGTTTTTATAAACATAAACATTGCAGGGTATGCTTGTGTGTAAATTTAATATAGGTATTTTTTATAGACATTCTGATTGTATAGGCGGCACATAATACAATTTTCAGGGGCTTTTAATTTTGGAATTCGCGTCGTAACTAATTTAGCTAATTTTTTGGATTCATATTTTATACGAGGTATGACTTTTATATTTCGGGAATGGGTGATCCTGGTGCTGTCTTCTAGCTCATAAATTTCAGTGCGATTATTTTTTACTACCTTCGAGGTGGATTATCACCACCAACAATTATCACCATCAACAACAGTGCATCAGTGAACTTAACTCGACTTTTGGCGAAGAATCACGATAAAGAACCCAGCGGATACTGAAGGTATACTGAATTCGATTGTGGCCATGCTTCGTTTACTGACAAATTTCGTGAAGGTCATCCAAAATCAGTTGTTCTTCCGAAAAACATTGCTGCTGTGTGTGAACAGATTTTGCAAGATCGTCATGTGACTTATAGTGAGATAGAGGTATACTTGGGCATGTATTCAATTTTGCATGAACATTTGGCCGAGAAAAAAATTTGGAGCCCACATAATTTGACAATCACTCAAAAAGAAACTCGTGTCGATCGGTCAAAAGAAACGCTAAAGAAATACGGTCGGGATGCTTCGAAACGTCTATGACATAGTAACAGGTGACGAATCATAGATCTACGCGTATAAGCCCGAAAGTAAACAGCAGTCGACTGCATTGGTCTTTGAAGATAAGCCAAAGTGGCGCCGGACATGTGGCAGCTGTACCATTAGTACAACGTCGGATGGTCAATTTTGAATGATACACAGAAGTACCAGAAGTATTCGGAAAAACTATGGAAACCAACCACCGAAGATGGATCATTCTCCACCAGGACAATGCGAGTTCTCACACATCAGCTCAAACAGGAGAGTTTTTGACAACTGCAAAAGTGGAATTGATGGATTATCCGCCCTACAGCCCTGATTTGACACTCAGTGACTTTTTTCTATTCCCGCAAATCGAAAATAATGCATGTTTTGAAGGCACCTCAATGAGAGTGGAAAAAGTACTTCCAAAACTGGCAAAGGTATATTGATCTTAATGGAGAATATTTTGAAAAACAATAAAGTCATGTACAATGAAGTTGTAGTAGCTTTTGTTCTCTATTCCCGAAATATAAAAGGCATTCTTCGTATAATTGCATCTTTCCATTTTTCATACGTTATCCCTTTCTTTCAAGGACATCCTATATACTTAACCTAGCCACTTTTCATTCTTTTTCAATTTTCTGAAAGAAAACCTTCGGGAAGTCCGTCATACTAGACATTCATTGGAGCTGTCAATTCCTCATTTGCCCCGAATCTCTTTTCACCAAGCCATTTTTTCAAGTTTGGGAACAGGAAAAAATAACTCGGAGCTAGTTCTGGTGATATGGTGATTAAGGTAGGAATTCGTATCCTAATTGAATGAGAGGTTGCCATAGCGAATTAATAAAAAAGCGCATTAACTTGATGGAACAAATTTTTTCTGGATAAATGGGGTGGCTTTTTCTTCAGTTCACAACATTTAAAAGTATCAGTACATTAGCATAATATTGACTTGTTATTGTACATCTGTAAATAGTTAATAGAGATTACGCTTCTATAATTCCAAAAAGTCGTAACCATAAACTTATTGGTCGAAAAAACGGTTTCTGCCTTCTCAAGAGCATGTTAGTCAAAAGAAATCCATTGTTTTGATTGTGTTTTTGTCTCTAGAGTATGGTGATATATTTACATTTGATTTATGGTGAGATATCGGCGAAAATATTCTCTTAAATTTCGTTTGAACACACACATTTCCTCATTACTACAGTGAGAAAAATACATAGTATAGGTTACTACAATTCCAATATGCGATACTACAAACGATAATTACTCTAATAGCAGCTATCGAGGTGCAGTAAAAAATACATTATTGTTTCTTAAAATGCTTGCCTGCAATGCAGTTATCGAAAAACAATATACTTACTCGTAATACAATTGGAGTAAAAAATATACTATGGCGTAGGAATTATTATGTGAATTAGTGGTGGCGTACAAAGAAACTACGTTTCTTTATTTCGAGAGCCGATATTTCAAATGCCGGCAGACGATATGGCACCTGAAATTATGTTTACAGCTAAACTAAACATATGTATACCATACCGAGAAGGAAACAGGCAAAAAGTTTCTCGAGGGATTAGGGTGCCGGCACCTGGTACACGGATGGATCACAATCCAATCGGGGCATAGGTGCAGGTATATGTTGAGCGTGCCCTAGAAGGAAGAAATCATTAAGTCTGGAGAAACATACAACGGTTTTCCAGGCTGAATTGTTTGCAGTCGCAACCTGTGCCGAGGAAGTTCGGGAATCCGGCTGCGCAAACAAAAGAATTAACATAATGACTCATAATCGGAGGCATTATGAATCCATCGTGGTGAAATATTGTTAACAGGTTCTCAATAGACTGGCACAAGACAATGTCTGTGTTATTGATATGGGTGCCCGGACATTAGGGATTATAGGCAATGAGATAGTAGACGAAGTGGCCAAGGAAGTTTCTTAGAGGAACTTCAAAAGGAACAGAATTTGTATGTAGATTGTAGAATCAAGAAGGATTCCGCTAAAAGGGAGATCTGGTTATGGCAAAAAGAGAACATAAAAAGAAATGGAAGCTAAACGAAGGTCAACACCATACTAAGACACCACTAAGGAAGCTAAACGCTATGCTTTTAGCCAACCTAATTACTAGTAATATAAAATAAATTAAAATTATTACCAGCTTAACAGCCGGAAATTGTTTTTTGAGGAAGCATCTGTACAGCCTGGGTTTGGTTAGCGAGCCCTGGTGTAGGGGATGTGAAAAGCAGGAGGAAACTAGCCTTCATGTAATATGCGCTTGTGAGGAACTCAAATTTACTCTGATGGGGGATAGCGGCTTTTATCGAGGACACAAAACTAACAGACTGAAAAAGAGATATATTGGGGATGGTACAAAGAGCACTGTGCTCAAGGGCCTGAACTTACTGGCGTCCAAGCCAAAAAAAAAACAGAAGAAGAAGAAGATCGAACAGCCGGTATAAAATAAAGACGTATTTCTGGTTAAGTGCTTTATGAAATGAACCAGAGATAATTTCAACCTAAAAAATACTTAAAATAAATTACGATTTTAAGTGGTTCAGGAAAATAGAAGTTTCAGCAAAATACATTCATAGTTAAAGGTAAGCAGTCAATAGTTTAATACAAAAAGGAATGTCCCAATCGCAAAGACGATAGGTAAAATTGCATTTTAATATGCTTTTCTATAATAAAATATAGATTCTAGTAACATGCCCAACATCTTGACATTGAAAATGCCAAGCGAACTCAACTAATAATCGAGAAGTACAAGAATACGACTAAAGGTAAGGATCGTTGTACAATGTCAGATAATGGTATACATGACAAGACGTCAGTATAGGCGACAAAATGTTTGTTTTACTTAGCTATTTTAACGTATTACTTCTAGAGACAGGTTTCTGATGTTTGCTTAATCTACAATTGCATAAAAGATCTTCATTAAAATTAATATTGAATGGAAAGGTCTAAAAGATTTCTAAAATATTATCTATTTCAAAACAGTTGCAGTAGATTAGCGAAATCTTTGAAAAAGTTGTAGTGAAAACCTAATGTGTTGCTTACAAATAAATGCACAATAAGATTGCCATTCGTTTGCTGTAGCATTTCATAATATTGGAAATGCGTACGAATAATTGTTACGTGACCGAAACTATAAAAACTAGTAAGAATTTTATTTTGATGAAAATTTCAAGCATTCATCTTCATTGTTAAGGCTTTTCGTATGACAGCCAAAATTCATTGAAACTATTGGAAGCTTTCGATTAACTGTAGAAAATCAACTATATTAATCCTTATAATTATTACATTGTAGATTTAGTCTCAAAATCGGCCTGTACAGAAACTTCAGTCCACTACTCAAGTTGACCTTTTCGCCGGCGTAGCCGGATACGTTAATTAATTAATTACATCAACGTCGGTTGCCGCAAACAGATTGGTAATTTGAGATAAGATTTATGTATGGCACTCATCTGTATTCATTCCGTGTCGTGTTCAATGAGTAACTTACTTGAAAATAAACTTGTCCCTTGTCGACCCATCCGACAATCATGTCAGCGCCCGCCATTCTTCCATCTTTAGAGAACCCGAAACCGACGTAGCCGAGTGTCCTTACTTGTAATTCGAAAGTAATGTCTTGGGGTCCGGGTCCCAATGACCACAATAATCTGTAATCGGGACTCAGCATGGCGGAATGGGACCAACGCGCTCCGCACGCAAGTTTCACAACGCACAAACCGCACAACACTGACAGAAACACTTTTCGCCACATTTTCATACTCTCAAATATCTTCACTCTGCATCCTCTGAAACAAAGAAAATATCATTTGTACAATATACATATTTACACATATGTAGAACATTCTATTTAAACGTCAATACATGATGAATTAATAATATTTTGATGACTGGTAATACTACATGGTAGTATTATTTAATTTTAAAGCTATTTACATCGATTATTCCAATTTAGACACAGGAACGTTGATATAGACATTTTATTTTTATTTTTGCTAACAAACGTTTTACGAGTAACTGACTTCTTCCGCTTTTATACTACTAAATACATTCGCGGATAAAAAATTCCGGACGCTGAAGTAAATGTCTGTTATCATAATTAAAATTCCTTTTTTATCAAGACATGAAATATTATCAATGAAATAAGAATTAAAAATTAAAGAAGATACAAAACATTTAATTTATCAAAACAGTCAAAAGAAAAACAAGAATAATGACGAACCCAAAAAATCCAACTCAACCCAAAAAATCTTGGTGTGCTCTTTATCCAGCTTTTATCTGGATTAAAAGGTCACTCGAACTGTCAGTACTGACACATATTGTTTGATAAAATGCAAGCAGAAAATATAGCCCGAGCAGTAGTTTTGAACGAAGATGAAAGCAGTATTGGATACATGCTGTCTTGAATATTCCAAGGAGTACCGTCCAATATACAATTCAGCGACATCGTCGAACTGGAGAATACATAAGGAAGCCAGGATCAGGCAGCCGAGAAGACCGTTTTATGATGTTATCTACTCTACGCGATCGTGGTTTACCATCCACAATTGTGTCTCGCCTAGTCTAAAAGGATTACGATACTGCAATTTCTGCACGAACCGTTCGCCGAAGATTGAAGGAATACGGAATGAGGTCAAGAAAATCTGCCACTTGTCCACTTTTGCTCCCAGCTCATCGTGTTCAGCGACTATAATTTGCTCGTGAACATACATAATTGATCAATGGGGCTCCGTATTGGGCAAGGATGAGTCTCGTTTTTGTCTGCGTTCAACATATGGATGAGAACATGTTTGGAGAAGGCCTGGTGAACGATTTTCAGCGTGTTGTATATCTCCAAGAATAGCATATGGAGGAGGCGGTATAATGGTTTGGGTCGGAATTTGACAGTACGCAAAAACTGAGCTTGTTCTCATTGAAAATGGTATCATGACGGCTGTTAGGTATATTAATGAGTGTTTAGCTGATCACGTCGTACCATTTGCTCCATTCGTAGGTGAGAACTTTACTCTAATGCGTCATAACGCGCGACCTCACACCGCATGGGTAGATGAGCAATATTTGGATGCGGTTAACTTTCGTCGTTTGCAATGGTCAGCTCGAAGCCCGAATTTGAAACTTAACAAAAATCTCTGGGGATCCATTAGGGCGACGTGTTCGGCACCGACAACCCATACCGATAACCATTCGGGATCTTCGAGTAGGTCTTCCTGGTGAATGGGAAAACATTACACAAGAAGAGGTCGCAACTGCATTCAAAGTTTACCACGCCGTATGGCAGAAGTCGTTAGATTTCGTCGAGGTAGTACGTACTATTAATCGCTTAAATTGTGTGAAAACCTAGCCAATAAGATCAACGAATTTGTTAATTTTGCACAATTTACTGTTTCGGGACTTTTTCTTATTAAGTAAAATGTTAGGTACCTCTTTTTAATTTCTGATTCTTACTTTGTAGATAATGTTTCATGTCTTGTACGAACAGACATTTACTTCGGTGTCCGGAATTTTTTGTCCGCCAGTGAATAATTCTAATAGAATCTTGGAACTTGCAAATAATTAGAAAAAAAAATCGAAAATGTAGTACTAACTATAATAGTTAAGAAAATGTATGGAACACTTATTAAAATTACTTTTATAAAAACAGGCTAAGTAATTGTGAATTATCAATTTCTAGACTTTCGAGATTCGAGACTGTTGCAAAAACTTAAAAAAAGGTATAAAACCCCTTACCACAATTATTAATCGTATCCTAAATACGTATATCGACAACTAAGTTGTCATCATCAGTAGGTAAAACCACTAAACAAGATGTCGCACATGGGGCACAGTAAAGCTAGAACAACTGCTTACGCAACAACTTTACACGGTATATAATTGTGGTAAGGGGTTTTATACCTTTTTTTAAGTTTTTACTTAACCACAGTCTCCAAAGAAAGACTTTTCACTGTTGCAAAGGTAAAACATAAAAAAGATCTAAAACACCTTACCACATTAATAATTGCCTCCTAAATTCGTATTTCGACAACTAATTTGTCATCCTCAACACATATTTTAGAAAGTAAAAATCTAAAATCTAATGCAAATTGAATCACACTTATAAAATTGAAAGCAACATAACATAAAGAAGAAGTAAATATCGCCTTAAAGGTATACTGATAGGTATCTAATAAAAGTTATTCAAATAATAACATTACAAACAAGAGAAAAGCTAACACATTTTGTATTAAAACATTTTTTCCTGGCTTTTTGCCCGGAAAATGCATGTATTGATTGGCAAATATCCATGTCTCTTGATTAATCATTCTCAATAGAGAATAAAGACATAGCTTGCAATATTGCATTGAGATCTTATTTCTAAAATAGTTTTTAAATTATCTTCGGTTTTGAAAAAGATCATTCGCTACTTGGGACGATTATAACGGGTTGGCCATTTAAAGTTGCGGTTTTAAAAATCGCGCTATTCCCTTGTATATATAGAAATTAATATAATATATATTTTTTACACTAGAGGGCCAAGCGCGGTTTACAATAAATATATGAAAAATTTGCCTTGTTAGTTTTCAAGATGGCGTCGTATCCAACAGAAGTGCGTGTGGAATTAATAAAATATTATTATAGAAATGGGGAATCTTTTGCAGCTACGGCAAGACACTTGCGTACTCTATTCGGGAGAAATAACGCACCAACGGAAAACACTATAAAAAGGTAAGGAAGAAAAGATAAGTTTAGAAAAGTAACAAAGTATTCGTTATCGTGTTTCCATGTCTACTAATCTGACAATATCTTAGGATTGTAGTGAAATTTGAAGCAACAGCATCTGCGGCAGACGAAAGATCAACTGTTAGACAACGTCAAAAGACCATCCAGGTACCGGAAACCATAGAACGAGTACGGGAGCACTTTACAGCTCAACCTTCAACATCGACCTCAAGAGCATCTCAAGAACTTGAAATACCCCGTACAACACTAAGGCGGATCCTAAAGCAAGATCTAAAGATCAAAGCATACAAAATCCAGATCGATCAGCCGTTGAGACCGTTTGATATGGAACGACGCTACAATTTTGCGAACGAAATCATCGAACGCATTGAAAATGGCATGGAAATTAGCAAGTTTTGTCCTATCCGAAGACATCAGATAACCTTGCTACATGACCGCAAGTGTACCTACAGTCTTTTGTCTTCGTAAATCTATCATTGACAAAGTGGTTACACAGAAACGCATGCGTCTGGTAGTTGAAGCAAAAGCTGGTAAATACGTACTGTGTGTCCATGCATATACAGATACAAATTTGTTGTTATACATATTTGTATTATTTTGTATTTTCATTATTGGATATGTAGGAGAGGGACAATAGAGTGGGCACCCAGATCGCCAGATTTATCTCCTCTCGATTATTTCTTGTGAAAATAATTAAAAAGTAAAGTATACGTGACTCGACCAGCGAATTTAGAAGATTTAAAAGCACGAATACGCCAAGAAATTAGAAACATTACCGCAGATGTCATCGACAACCTTCAACAAGTATTTCTTAATCGCCTGATTGTCTGATTGTTAACGGTGCTCAATTCCAACATTTAATTTAGATGATTATGTTTTTATTTTTAATGTTTACGATAATATTACTTTAAAATTTTGTTATGTAAACTTCATCCAAAATTACCTTGTCATATGTAGAAATATGCCTTTTCTAATTATCTAATAAAAAAATGGGGGTTCGTTATTTCCTCCAGGTTTGAAGGAAGTTTTCGGTATGTATCAACCGAAGTATGAGTTGAAATAATGTAATAGTTTTGAATAACGCTAATATATTTACAAGGTAATTCATTAATTTAATCTTGGAGTTCCGTTATACTTAATACAAATACAGGAATCTGGTGTTAATACTAAAGACCGAGAAACTGGTTAGCAAATAATATTTTCTTCTAGTGAGATTGCGGAGATCTTAGTAGGAACTGTAGTGCGATCGCTGAGATCTAAGCTGGAACTGTCTTTTGCTTTAACTTATTTTTGGCAAGAAAGTTTTGTCCCGGCCAGTTACAAGAGAGGAAGAAAACAAACTAAATTCATTATACAGAAATTGCCATACAAATATTTTACCCTTCTTCTAAGAAAAGTATATGCTGTAATTGCCAACGTCATAAATTCATCAAAACAAACAGTATGCACCAGAAACCTTAATTATGGAGAAATAAAATAAATATTAAATACTAAATCTACAATACAATTGTTGGCATATTGAATGACAATCTACAAAATACGTAAATTACCATAAACAAGAAGTGAGCTAGAGATAACAATATTTCGAAGAATCCAGGAAGAATGTAATAAACTCTCTAAACATATCGTAACAATATAGTACATTAAATACAATACAGGAAATATGCCAAAAAAAACTTATGCTATTATAAACATTTGCAACTGGTAAATGGACGGATTTAAAAGAAGGTTATACCTGACCAGACAGGTAATTAACAAAATTAAATATATGGGAAAGTCCAAGACCTTTCTATATACACTTCTATACACTTTTATATTTACAATTATTATACAATTTCAAACTATGATTGAATACATAAAATAAATACAACTACATTTATTTGATCATATTAAAATAAAACTAAAAATGTGCCTATATTAAAAAAAAATATGACGTCATATCGGTTTTTGGAGATAACTTGTATCTCTAAGTTTCACGTAAGGAAACTCTAAACTAAAAATAAAAATCGTGGCGCCGATGGATTTCTTGAAAAGCTTGTCTTTTCATTTTCATTGAATTTATCCGCTACTTTACGAATGCACTGTATAATATTTAATCAGCCTTTTGCCTTGTTTGGGTGTTGACTTTTAATAAATTGTATATCAATAATTTCTATATTCTTAAAATAAATAATAATAAAAATAATATTTACTAATATTATAATTTATCGAGAAACAAATATTAATATGTTCATGTTTTTTACTAATATTTCGACAATTACTTTAAATGCGGTTTTTCGTTTCGTCCATTAATTATAAGTTCTTACTGGGGCGTTTAGTAACTTTTAATATTACATTTTATGGGAGATTAATTTTAAGCTAATTTAGATTGAAGACTTCAAGCTTTTCATTATCGCCAGATTAATTTAATTATATTAGGGATGGTAAGAGAGCGAGAAAAAAAAAACAAGTAAAGGAGATTCGTGTGTAATTAATAAAAATTCAATTTTTCTATGGTCGTGAAAAAATAATTTTTCGAACGCTCTCTGTAATCTACGCCATCAGTTTCATTTAAAAGCATCAATGCTGTACCACTTTCGTCGCCTCTAAATTTCTAAAGATCGGCCAAGTCATTATGATATTAATGATGAGTCCATCAGGCGCCTTTAAAAGCATCCATGTCAAACCCTCCGCTAGAGATCCGATATCGTCGAATTCACGGCACTCCTTTGGCCAAATACGGTTTCAAAATTATATTCATGGACCGAATGCATTCAAGAGGCGCATGGTAATTACGCTAGTTAACTTTCTGTATGCATGTATTTAGGCCGGATGCTCTTATTCAAACGTAATATATCAAATATGCTGTAATTATCTCCGCATTTAATAAGATATATTTCAAATCATTTATATACTTTCTTCCTTAACTTATTGCGTGGGTATATAAAGACAGCCTGCGTGAATAAATTGAATAATAACAGTAACAGGTTGTTATATGATGTGTGCAATTTATCAGCTTACAAATGATTATGCAATAGCAAAAATTACAAATTTTGTTGCAGTTTGTGCCAACATGCAAAATAAATGGATGTTCAAATTCCAAAAATTTAGCTATTTATGGTACTAGTGTGTTATATATCAAATAACACACGAGACAAAAGGGTTACTTTTCTCAAGTGTGTTATGGTATATAACGCACGAGTGCCATACGAAAATTTATCCAACACCTCTTAATAACACTATATATATAGGTATATAAATTTAGAAATTTGCCACTTTCAAACGTCAAGTCGTTGCATTCAAAAATGTATATTTAAAGTGTTATTAAGAGGTGTTGGATAAAATTTCGTAATATATATATATATTAGAGTGCCCATAAGATATATGCAAAGTGTAAAGTTGTGATTTTTTTCCCCGTCCATTTTCGTAAAAAAAATAAGATCTGCAAAAAAAAATGGGAATTATGTTTACCTAGCAATAAAGTCAAAATTAAAAAAAACTTTTTTCCAACTTTAAGACTGAGCACACCTTGAAAATTAATGTTTTTAAATGTTTTTTTTAAGTAAATATGTTTAAAAAAGGTATATAACCCCTTACCACAATTATTAGTCGTATCCTAAATACGTATTTCGACAACTAAGTTGTCATCATCAGTAGGTAAAAACTACTAATTAAAAGTCGCACATGGGGCACAGTAAAGTAAAGAAAAACGCTTCCGCGCAACTACTATACACTGCAACCCTGTAAAGGCTCTTACAGACTCAGTCTTTACAGGGTTGCAGTGTATAGTAGTTGTGCGGAAGCGTTTTTCTTTACTTTACTGTGCCCCATGTGCGACTTTTAATTAGTAGTTTTTACCTACTGATGATGACAACTTAGTTGTCGAAATACGTATTTAGGATACGACTAATAATTGTGGTAAGGGGTTATATACCTTTTTTAAATTTTTATTTAACCACAGTCTCCATTGAAAGAATTTAAGTAAATATGTACTCAATTTTCTACAAAATAGCCTTTGCAGAATAAATTTTCCGGTGTTTAAAATTGGCAAAAAATTAATTTAAAGAAAAAAAGTTATGCAAATTTTCTTAAAAACATACAGTTTTTGGACCAAAGCAGCATTAAATTTCACCCGTATACCAAAACTTTCAGAGAACGAAATATTCATCTAGTTATACTATGAACAACCAAAATTTGTTGAAGGTGTTCCTGTGTTAAATTAGTTCTTTTAGATGTTAAAACGTCTTTAAAAATAGAAAATGTCAGTTCCACATTATAAGTGGTGATGTTGCAAAAGTGCACCATACTTCGAATGTATAGATTTTTCAATCGGCTCTGTGCAGAATTGATATAATATATTCAAATCTGGATTTCTGCTAATATAGCATTAACTTTTTGTCTTAGCTTGTTTCCAAATTCAGAAGGCTACTTTTTGTTCGATCGATAACCGTTTCTAAGTTAATTATCGCCTCTTTTAAGTTAATATCTTGATTTTGCATGTAAGTAATTGTATCTGTAAGACACTGGAAATTAGCTTTAATAAAGTTTAGCTGGTTTTGTAAATTTTCAATTTGTATCAGGTGTTTACAATTAGAAATGCTTTGCCTATCATCATCTTGAAGATGAAAAACAAAGCTTTTTAATTCATTCAAGTATGCTGAATAGAAAAAAAGAAGAAACAAAAATACTTCAAAAATAAGGTAGTAAATTAAACTTAATATTTAAAAAAAATTATAGGATAAATATACAATATAACAATATAAAATGGATTTTTTAGAATACTAAAATTTGTAACCAAATAACACAGAACGAAACGAAACCAGAAACAATCCCTTATAGAAGAGAATAGAAAATATACTATCTCAAGAACAATAAATACATATATGTATATACATGTATAACAGCATGTAAACACGATAATACACTTCGGAAATTAGCGGATATATTTTTTAAGCGATTATTGGAACGAAGTCTAACGAAATAATAAACAAATGTGTATTCCGTCTTACACGCCACTGTAGAATACGATAAAATTAAGAATGAATAGACACAATGTACTATGCCTAACGACGGAAATAACAGCACCTGCTCGAGGAATGCAATCGAGCAGGCAAATGGTGGGGCTGTTATAACATGCATTCTATACCTGAGACCGCTACAACATTTTATTGGGGCAATTGGTCATTTAATCGCTTCAGGCTGCTCTCTGATAATTAAATCTTTGCATTTATCATATGTTGTCTCTTTATTTCAAGAACAGGCTGTATGTACTATAACAAAAACCTGTAGTATATAAATTTTTATTTTATTTACGTAACCACCGAAGCTTTAATTGAATTATAGTAAGTTTGGCATTTATCATTTAAATCTTTTAGAATGTACTAGGTTTTTATAAAAAGTAATAGGAACTAATTAATGATCAAAATCATTTGGTGAATCAATTATATATTTTCACTCATATTAAATAATGTTTAAGTATAAATGTCGGAAAATTTATCATAAAAAAAGTGATTCAATGACACTTCATATCTGACTAAAGATTAAAATGAACCAATTCTTCCTAACTACCCACAGATAGAGATGCTTTTCTCCTTCAATTAGTGTAACTTACGTCATGCTTGTTGTCACTTCTATCGACTGCGCTCAATATAATAGGATAAATACATTTAATTGCCTGTAGCGTATTGCGAGTGGTAAATATGTAGGACAATGTGTTAAAAAAAAGCTAAATTGAGTTGAGCAAAAAAATAAATTTAACATTATCAACATCTCGAAACTATGTAGTAAAATAAATAACATAAATATAGAGATGTAATTTAGTTCATGATTGTCAAATAAACATGATATTATTCTGGCATACAGAAGTCACAGTGATTACATTACACAACAAATTGTGGACTAGGTTATTACATATAATTTATTGTAAATTGATGCCGGGGGGTTTATTCATTTTACACGGGTAATAAATTCGCAACGCAATTATTTTGATTTATAAAATAAATTCCCCCACTATAATTATACTATCAGTTTGCCTAATATGAAAGAGAAATTGCACGTTGTAATAGTTCAATTGCCAATTACGAGGACGTTCTGTAACATGACAGAGTGTATTTTCTATTTTAACGAAGCCCATTTCTTATGCTGCTAATTAGAAAACTTGTGTGACAAGTTTAAATTTAACGCTCCGGAGATGTTTTATCCTAATCGTCCGGAGGGTGGTGAACTTTAACACGCAGTAGCAGTATCGGAATGAAAATTTCCAAATTGAACAATGGCAATTTACAAACGAGCCAATAATAATTTTCTCTGACAAGTTTAGTTATATTTCTCAACCCACTTAAATATGATAAATGATGACGTACTAATGATACATTATTTATGAGACAGTATGCTAAATTCGGCTTCAATTGCGTTCAAATTGGCACTCCTTTAAGAGTTTCACCGGCACGGCATAAAGATATTAGACCGGAATGATGGAGAGTAAACAAGTATGTTGGTTTTCCTTATATATATTACCTTTTACGTGGGTAGATCTATGATGGATGATATATTTGTGAAGCTGTCATTCTTTTTTGTTTTATTAATTTTGAAGATTCATATTATTTGATCGAGAAGTTTTTACGTTAACTCTCTATATATACTGGATGACCCATTGGGATACGACTGTTTTTATTGCCTAGTTATGCGATTCTTAAATCGAATTAAAGGTATAGTATATACGTGCTGTATTGTCCATGTGTACAGATACAGATTTGTTTTATGCAGATTCGTATTGATTGGAATGTATTGATGTAATGGCCTTAAACGTTCAGGTGCATCCACCGTTCGTTCCGCCGTTCTGCCTGCCTTAGTTTGCTTTTGAGTTTTCGTCGAAGCGAACGTTGATCCGTAGTAGTGCCGCGTACATAGTGAACTTACAAATCGAGTTGCGCATTAATCTCAAATTCCTTGTGAAATTAAAAAAATCACTAACGAAATGTTGTCAATTGTTAAAGGAGGTGTTTGGTGATAATACTATGTTACGTAGGCGAGTTTTTAAATGACACGATCGGCTTTCAGAAGGCCGGCCAGGAAGAGGTTGAAGATGACGAATGTCCCTGTCAATCTGTGAGTTCAAGAAGTGGAGGAAACGTGTAGAAAATTAATGAAATTGTACGAAAAGATCGACGTTTGAGCATTCGGATGATTGCAGACATGATGAAACATTAATAAAAAGACAGTAAGACAAATTTTGCATAATGAATTAAACATGTCAAAGGTTTGTGCAAAATGGTGCCGAAAAACCTCTCACAGGAACAAGAAGAACATGTACTCTGACATCATGGAACGCCTCACAGAAGAACCAGACCTGCTCACACGTGTCATGACATGTGATGAAACATGGATCTTCCAGTCCGACCCTGAAACAAAGCGTCAATCGATGCAATGGAAGACCCCCGCATCGCCCAGAATGAAAGCAAGAATTAGCAAGTCAAAATTGAAGGCAATGTTGATCATTTTCTTCAATATAAGTGGTGTTATTATGACTGAATGGATGCCTGAGGGTCAAATCGTTAATCAGGAATATTACAAACAAGTCCTAATCAAGCTGAGAGAAAGAGCAACGAGAAAAAGATTAGATTTGTGGAAGAGCAACGCATGGATTCTGCATCAGGACAACGCGCCAGCACACAATGCGCTATCTGTGAAGGAGTTTTTAGCGGACAAGCGCATTCCTGTGCTTGATTATCTTCCGTATTCCCCAGATCTGGCTCCGTATGACTTCTACCTCTTCCCAAAAGTGAAAAGTGCATTGAAGGGAACACATTTTCAGTCTGTAGAAGAGGTAAAAGCAGAAACGGCAGAAATTCTAGCCAGGGCGACATTAGATGATCTACAGCATTGCTTTTATCAATGGAAGGCACGGATGTAGCAGTGTTTAGATAGGGGAAGGGAGTACGTTGAAGGAGATAAATATTTGTTGTGATTTCTTTTACAATAAAACACATTTCTGACACTAGTCCCATTATTTAATTGCAACACGTCATGCATGCTTGTTCATACCCGTCGCTATAAACGCAGCGACATAAAATAATAGGAATAGTCGTGTTACATTTTTTATACTGTCGGTATTTTTTTAATGTATAAAATTAGTGCAATGTAAGTACATACAGTAGTACCCCCATATCCGCGGGGGTTTGGTTCTGTGGTCTTCCGCGGATACTGAAAACCGCGGATAGTAGCGAACGCTTTATTTTCGAGTACAATATGAAATATGAAGCAAAGTTAAAACAATGAAACAAGAAAAAATAAGTTATATAATATTTATTTAAAATAAATAAACAACAAATAAATAAATATTCTTGTGCTGTGGCACAAATAGAATTTAAGTTTAATAAATATATAAGTTCATACATATGTACATATAGTACATATTTACATACACACATTGCCGACTTTTTCAAAGAACATTGTTATTGGTAGTTGTCGTTTTTGTCTTTTCATTTCAATAAACAAATCCTCCAAAGGTTTCAAGGCTTCTGTTATAGTGCGAGTAATTTTTATACTGCGTTCCATTATTGGATCATATTCTACTATCTGTTCTTTTAATGTTTGAGCAGTTCGAAATATCGCTGAAAATTTTTCAAGCGTCCATGCTGGCGGTTCTTGTTGACCCTCATCCTCATCGTCACTCGCTTCTGGAGAAGATTTCACAAGGTCTTCCAATTCCTCGTTGGTGAATACTTGATCCTCTTCGTTTATGTAATCACTGAGTTCCTCTTGGGTTATATCGTTAAATCCTTCTCCATCTATTTTCTGCGCTATGTTAAATATCGTTGTTAGATGTGAATTAATATCATGTGTGTCTTCAGAACTAAGAACGATGTCATTCCACAGATTTTTCCAACATGCTATTATCGTTTGTGACTTTAATTCCTCCATCGCTCCTTTGACAAATAGAATTGCGTCAGCAATTGTAAATGACTTCCAGCATTCCATGAGCCCGATATCAGAGCATTCGTTAGCCATTGTATACAGCATTTCGAAAACCTGTCGAATATATATGGCTTTAAAGCATCTAATGACACCTTGATCAAGGGGCTGAAGCAATGAGGTCGTGTTAGGTGGTAAAAAAAGCACTTCAACATTTTTATCTTCTGTGCCTAGTGACACAGGATGCCCAGGAGCAATGTCTAGTATCAGCAGCACTTTAAATGGTAATTCTTCCTTTTCCAAATATCTTTTCACTTCCGCAATAAAGCATTGATGTAACCATTGTGTAAATAGAACAGCCGTAACCCACGCCTTTCGATTTGATTGCCAAAACACAGGCAGGCAAGCTTTATCTTTGTATTTAAGAGCACGTGGATTCTGTGATCGGTAAACAAGTCCGGGTTTAATCATATGACCAGCTGAATTTGTACAAAATATCAAGGTAAGTCTATCCTTAATTGCTTTGAAGCCTGGTGCACTCATTGCAGTCTTATGAATATAAGTCCGTTGAGGCATTTTTTCCACATAAGACCAGTCTCATCGCAGTTAAAAACTTGCTTAGGATGATAATTCTTTTCTGCAATAATTTGTTTAAATTTTTCTGGATACAGGGCAGCAGCTACATGATCAACCGACGCAGATTCCCCTGTCATTTTTATATTTTTTAGATTAAACCGAGTTTTAAATCTATGCAGCCACCCCCTACTTGCTGTGAATAATTTTCCTTCCTCTTCAGTATAATCTTGGGTCTGCATATCTTCATATAAAACCAACGCCTTTTGTTGTAGCTCTTTGCCATCGATAGGAATATGTTTTCTTGTCATATCTTCCACCCATAAATTTAAGGCATTTTCTACCTTAACTAACACTTTATTACTTATTGTGGTTGCAACTTTTGCAGTTTGGGGTGCACTAGAAAAACTAGCTCGAATCTTATCTTTGTTTTTCAACACTTCTCGTGTCGACGATTCGTTTTTATTGTATATTTTAGCAACAGTTGCAATAGATTTTTTTTCTATTTCAATCATATTAATGATTTTTATTTTTTCACTAATAGTGAGCATTTCACGTTTTCTTTTTGGTTTAGAAGCCATTTTAAAATGATTTTCAAATTTACTTGCTTTATTTAAAAACTATTGCAAGCACTGTCTTGTCCGACAATTCGAATAGTACTAAACTCATAGTTAACAGGAGCGTTTATATGTACAAGTAAAAGCGAGTGGCACCTTAAGCACGTTCCAACTTGTTTAACTTATCATAAGAGAGCGCCGAATTCAGGGGATGACTCATATATACGACGATATATCGACAAATGCTCCTATAACTTTTATATTTATTGATATAACGCGTTTTCTGCTCATCATAGGTAAATCGCGGATGACTGAAACCGCGGATACGGAGTCAGCGGATAACGGGGCACTACTGTAATATTAAATAATTTTTATATTTATAATTACAGTCAAAATTAAATCTGTAATAGTAAGGCGTACTGGTATTATTCATTTAGGTGTGGGGGGTCGCGGTATTAATTTTATTTACATTTACTCTTTGGGGGGTCGCGGAGCTAAGTAGATAGAGAATCGATGGCTTAATGTGAAGCTTTCGTACTGTGAGTGCAGAAAGGACAATTGTCATGTTTTCCTGTGGATGTGAATGTATTATACATATAATTCCACACATTAAGTTAACGTTTCATTGTGTAAGTTTTATTCCTTCAGACTCTGTAAACTGTTGCTGTAGATTTTGTTCGTAAAAATTTTATGTGCAGCTTTTGAATGATTCATTGCAAAAGAACACTATGATAAATTTTAAATGAAAAATAGTATTCACAACAATTGTAGAATATGTAACCTCAAAGTATTACTCTAAATAAGCGTTTTACAAGAGAGTGAATTAACCATGAAGCAAATGAAGAAACACAATACATACCTATTGCGAGGATTTGCTTAAGGAATAACTATCGCAACAGGAGAACAAAGAACTTCCAACTACAACTTCTATTCCATATTCATTACTTTCGAGTTTCCGGTAAACCCCTTCGTTTGACAGTGCCATCGTTGCTTAATCGCGATCATCATGTGGCTGGGAAATAATTCGCGCTCTCGTGTAGCAAATTCCCCCGGATAAATTCGGATCGATTGTTCGCCAGTCACCGTATGACAAAGCCCGGTAACTTATTCCTTTTTTTCCGCCCGTTCGTTTTGCACCGAGAGAGAAGCCTTTGAATTTTATGCCCTGTCTTCGCTGAATATAATTGGATTGTTGGAACGATTACCATTGACTTATTGATATTTCTTCCATTTTCGCAGTCGTTTTCGTTGCTTTTGTATTCCCGCCGTTGGATTTCACGGTTGCGTTTTTGCATCGCTCACCATTTCGCTTCGCGTTATGAGTTTCTACTGTTTGGGACTCGGTTTACTTAATTGCATTGTTGAACGGTAAAAAACTAAATATTTAAACGAGCTTTTATATTGATTCTATGATATAGATTCGGTTCGGATTTTTATATTTACTCGTCAATACATGCTATTTAATTTGTTTTTTTAGAACAAATATATCAAAAATGTGTATTTGAAAGCGTTGAAAAACATGTAAACAGACATAGTTAATAGAAACGCTGTTCAATGTAGCGTTAAAAATAGTAAATTAATGTTTTAAAATATTTCACAGACCTGACTGGCACATTTATTAATGTAGGTATACAATACAAAGAACAGGTATTTTTATTACGTTCTTATTAATTGGAGGGCGAAGCAAAAACATTCATTTACATTCAAAAATATACGTACTTAACCTAATCGTGTCTGATACAGTAATGTGTCATGGTAAAATACATATTTTGATAAATGTGTACTGCGGAATTTGTATAGTTTTTCGCTGTAAAATCTATTACATAGAGTTATATATCCTCGTATTTGTATTAAATATTATACCAGTTTTTTTTTTAATCATTACTGGGGACCGGACACGAGAGGCCGATGACTCATCGCCACGGGCGTACTAGTGAAAATTTGTATTTTTAAAAAGTTTTTAATTTTATTTATATAAATGGAAACCAAACAGTGGTGATCCATAAAATACGAAATACATTTTTATTTGTTGATTTTGTAGTACAAGTTGAGTAAAGGAGTATTAATATTAACTAGCAATACTTTCTCAAAGTTCTCTTCTGTAAAATTTGTTCTTTTTGATTAAAATACATCCGTGTAGATAGAAAACGTCCTTTCTACATCGCCACTGGTTATAGGTGTATACTAGAAATATTCTTTTATTTCAGCGTATTTAGCAGTTGGATTTTGAGGCATTGTCCCCATACGCAATTACCGCAATGTTATTAAATCTGGATTCC
Source organism: Melolontha melolontha (assembly GCA_935421215.2). Lineage (NCBI taxonomy): Eukaryota > Metazoa > Arthropoda > Insecta > Coleoptera > Scarabaeidae > Melolontha > Melolontha melolontha. The sequence continues at coordinate 65,227,861 of OW285237.1, read as the reverse complement.
TATTAAAAACTGCATCTAACTCTTGCCGGAGGCCACATGAAGTCACTTGGAATATTTTTAGCCACATCTAATGTGGTTAATCCATCATTTAATTTGTGATTTTGATTTTCAAAGCAAGTGATTAGTTTTGGCAAATTTCCAAAGTGTTATTGAAGAAAGTTCAACTGACTTTTTAAATTTGTATTAGTTCCTTGCACTCAGAAATACGTCGAGCATCGTCATTTAAACATGTAACGAAATTTTGTAAACTATCGAAATTCTCTGCATAAAAACTAGTAGCTCCCAATAATGTTCCCCATATAGTTAATACTGGAGAGGGAGGTACTGACAAAGATGGAAACATTTCCCTGTAAAAAGCTACTCTCAATGGTGCTTTTCTGAAAATCTTTTAAGAGAGTATACAAGTCTATCAACTTCCGGAAAGGTGTCTCTGATATATTCACAGATACTGTGGGGAGCATATGCTGCACAAGTATTATGCGGCATATTAGTATATGTTTCTTTAGGGACACCTTTGCGTAAATTGATAGACTTAAAAAAGCTTTCAGAAAAGCACCATTGAAAGTAGCTCTTTACAGGGAAAAACTTTCGTCTCTGTCACTGCCTCCCTCTCCAGCAATAACTAGATGGGGAACATGGTTGGAAGCTATTAGTTTTTATGCAGAGGATTTCGATTGGTAACATAATTTCGTTACATGTTTAAATGACTAAGTTCGAAGTATTTCTGAGTGCAAGGAACTAATATAAATTTCAAATTTAATAAATCAGTTGTACTTTCTTCAGGTACACTTTGGGAAATTTGCCAAAACTAATCACTTATTTTGAAAATCGATATCTCAAATTAAATGATGGATTAATCACATTAGATGTGGCTATTAATAATTTGAAAACTATTCCAAGTGACTTCGGATGTGGCCTTCGGCACAAGTTAGACACAGTTTTTAATAGAAATCCAGATTTAAAATCATTGCCGCAATTGTGTATGGGGACAATGCCTCAAATAAATGCTGAAATAAAGGAATATTTCCAGTATGCACCTATAACCAATTGCGATGTAGAAAGGCCGTTTTCTATCTGCAACGATGTATTTAATTCAAAGAGAACAAATTTTACAGAACAGAACCTTAAGAAAGTATTACTAGTTAATATTAATACTCCTTTACTCAACTTGAACTACAAAACGAACAAATATAAATATATTTCGTATTTTATAGATCACCACCTGTTTGTTTTCCAATTATATAAATAAAGTTAAAAGCTCTTTAAAAATACAAATTTTCAATAGTACGCCCGTGGGCGATGAGTCATCAATAAAGCGCAAGGGCAATCTTTGCAAGTGTGCGGTTTGAATTTAAGAAACGATTGCTTCTCTTATGGGCATGCTCCAGAGTCGATAAACCCTCTGATCTTTGTGTTTTTGCAAAAAACGAATAAACTAAAATGTAGTAGATCCACTAGCTTTAGAATAAAAAATATTTTTTTTTGTTAAAAACATATTTTTTCATCCTTTTGTTTCATTCCACATTGCCACAGCAACGCAAGGCAGGGTATTGAATTGAATGATGTGTTTTCTCGGCGAATCTATGTCGGTACAATAATTTTATTAATATTTTCATTCATTTCATATCATACGAAGCGTGGACGGGATTAACTAGTGTTTTATAGATTTATAAAGGGAGAGTCTTATCGAGAGGGGAAACCTTATATGTCAATCCGCTCTTGTATATTCTATACTGTATATGAAAATATTATGCGTTTAATTCCATTCACGCGTACGACAAAATGGTAAGGAGCGTGTCTTAACTTTTTGCGATCCTATTGAGGTTTATACGAGTATTCACTCTCTGGCAGCCAGATTCGCTTATTTGACGGTACGAATTTGGTGTGAGAAAAGGAAACGCCCGTGTCTGAAATCCTCATTTTTCATTATTTGCTTATAATTTCACAGCGTACACAGTTCTGGTTTTTGTGGCGCATAATTATCAGTATTTGGGTAATTGAAATCCGTGATTCTGTTTAGACGTAATCCTCTTTTCTCCAGAGACAGAAATGAATTTAATTTGTGGAGATATACAAGCGGAATTTAATAAGATCAAGCAGAATGAGTGAAAGCTGCTGGCGGCTCCTTGGTGTTTGAACTGTTCCTTAAACTCTAAGCCGCTTTACGTCGTCTTCAAGATACTCCTAGCCTAAATGTTAATTTGAAGTGAGTATTGTTTAATGTAAGTGACACTACCAAAACTTCACTGCATTATCTCTAATCTCTATTGAATTCCTCCCTATCTAACTGAGTTGATTTATTATCTAGGATAGTTGAATTTCATTAATCTATTTTCACCCGGCTGAGCGTTAATTTAAAACTGATCCGGTAATGACACACGCCTATTAGCGCAAGCCAATAAATTTATTCGAAATTCGAATATATGTATTAGTTTTAGTTGGAATTAAAAGCGAAGCAAATTATCGAATTATTTTAGTCATTCTAATACCGTACATAGGGAATTTGATTTATGTGATTATATACAGGGTTTTCAATGGTTGTTTTTTCAATACACTTTTTAGAACAATATATCTAATGCGTATTTAAACTTAACTACGTCATATTTCTACTGGAGACAGCGAACGGTATAATATTCTGCTCGGAAAAAAATCTACATAACAAATTACTACAATTGTAGTAATTGCTTATACACATAGTAGAAACCTGTTTTGTTTTCTTTGTAGTAAACGTTATTACAATATATTAATAGGTGTTGCACAAAATATCATTAATTTTATTTGCAAAATAGTAAAATTGCATACAATTATGTATGTATTGTAATTATACTATATGCGACAAAACATAGGTAACTGAAATTATGTCATTTGTGGTTTACGTTTGCATAGTAACCAAGTGTTCATGAATGCTATACAATACTTTGACATATTGCGTATTTAGTGTTGGGATTTGTGTTATAATTATGGTTCGCATAACAGAGGAGAAGGTTTTTATCGTCGTATTATTTGCGGTCAAACGGAGTTGGGCGTCAGAATGGACCGAGTCTACGCTATGTTAGAGAACATTACGAGGAGCAATTTAACAAGAGGGCACTAAAGTAACAAGACAATTCTAGCTATAATCGAGAAGTTCTATCGTACGGGATCAGTCTTGTGTTAACGGAAGGGAACAACTGGGCGCCCAAGGACCGTTAACAGATAGACGACTTCTCCAACAAGTGAGACAGGTCCACAAAGCGTAGTCTGCGATGAACATCACTGAAACCTGGTGTGAGTGATAGGTCTGTTCGGTGGATGTTTAGAGAGCTAGGCGGAATCGCATACCGTATTCAAGTTGCTCAGCATCTAACTCAAATGGATGAGCGAGCCCGATTACGGTATTGCTGCCGAGTGTTGTTCATAACTTATGCGGACCCATATTTCCTCAATAACGTTTGGTTTCCGGATTAAAGCCATATTCACCTTAATGGCTACATCAACCGCCAAGCAACTCGTTTTCTAGGGTTTGAACGGTCTGATGTTCCCATACAGAACTCACTGCATAGTGACGATTTGGTGCGCCGTATCCGGACACGAAATATTGGGCCTTATTTTGTCGAAGATGATGCACAGAACCCGCTTACAGTAAATCGGGAACGCTACAAAGACATTATTATTGACCAATGCGGGATTTGCACACTTTATGCCCCGCAAGAAACCTGCCACTGCGACGACAGTGGATACATACAGCCCACACGGCGAGGGAGTCACTTACTCTTCTGTAACTGCATTGAAGATCACATAATTTCCCGTGGAACGCAATTACCGTTCCCTGTACACTCCCCGGATCTCATGGTCCTGAATGCCTACATATGGGAGTTGCTGAAAAAATATGTTTTTACTTCTACGATGAAGACTTAAAGATTACAAAATGTTATGTGTAAAATTGTAGTAAATATTGCAAAGCGATTTTTCCCTGTGAGTAATGTCTAAACATTTAATTAATCTCTTACAGGCTGTTCGAAATTTATTGGTTATTTAAGTAATCTTTAATTAAATAAAAATCGTTTTTTTAATGCAACAGCTTGTAGATACCAGAGGCACGTGCAGTAAGTAGATAAATATTTTACATCGTACAGGTATACGTTTCCCTATGCCTATCTCTCATAGTTTTAGAATACTGTTGTTAAACTAAAACGATTTGAAATAGGTCTCTTTTTGTTTCACAAATGCACTAAGAAGTTGTATACAAATTTACAATGCATAACGTAATTTATAGCATTTCCTTAATTATTGAGTTCTAAATATATTTTTTCCACATCATTCTCTTCGTCACTATTATCTTTTTTTAGACCCGTTACTTCGTTCATAATCTGTGTGTTGGTAAACATTCCAAAAGCAATAGATTTGTCATTCACTGTTACAAAATCGGAGACAATTTTTAGATTTTGAATATATTCTTAAGGCAGTGACGTAATTACATCCCAGCAAGCCCCCGAGGTGTGCGTGGTCGAAGGGGCAAGGGGCCGTAATGACCCACAACGAAACAAATTTAAATATTACTTCAGTAATATTAGACCGGTTAAATGAAATGCGGCTAAATATTCATTGCAGGGGACAGGGATATGATGGGGCACATGTTATAGGCGATATATACTGCAACCAACTGCAATATCCACTGCGCCGTGCATAACTTGAACCTCGTTATTAATGATGTAGTCAAAGGTATTAAGGTGCTTGATAAATTCTTTAATACTTTATAGAAAATATATTTTTTTTATGTAGTATAGTTCGTTGGGACCTAGTTTCCAAATGTATGACAAGTTCATCAATTCGATTGAAACGTTTTAATCCCACTAGATGGTCTGATAGGTTACAGTCTCTTACTACTGTAAGATATCCATTCATAGATATTATCAAATCTCTTAACCAAATAATTGTAATATCCAGTAAAACAGACGAGCGAGATGAAGCAAAAATTAAACTAAAGAACATCAAAATTTTTCTTTTTATGTGCTTTTCTTCCTCATAACGAGAAGTTGTTGACGTTGGATGATTAATTGAGTAGTTGTTTGGGCTATTTTCATCGTTTGTAGGATTTGAATAATCCAACGTTTCGGCAATCAATCTATTGTCGTCTCCAGGGTAGCCCTGAGAAGAGCCAGTTCTTCCCAAACCCATGTCTGACATTGGTAAGATATATATGTCAGACATGAGTTTGGCAAGAACTGGCTCTTCTCAGAGCTACCTTGAAGATGGCAGTAGATTGACTGCCGAAACGTCGGATTATTCAAATCCTACAAACGATGAAAATAGCCCAAACAACTACACAATGTTTTTCTTGATAGTATATTATAAGATATACAAAGTTTGTAAAACGCTGTGTAAAACTCATAAACAAATGTATAGTTATTTATTGTACAAGTGTGTTATGTTACAAATAAGTCACGCGAGAAAATGTTTAGCTCACGAGTCCGCTAGGACGAGTGAGCTACTTTTCTCAAGTGACTTATTTGTAATTAACACACGTGTGCAATACAAAACTTTATCCAACACCTCTTAAGATCCGTTCAAAATAGCTTTTAATGTTTTATAAATTTGACGTTCCATGTCAAATTTAAATTATAAATTTGACGTTCCATATCAAATTTAAATTATAAACGACTAATGCAAAAAGTTCATGTACAGTAATGCAGTTACTATGGAGAATAAATAATGCAAATCAACAGGCAAACAAAATTAGTGATTGATTAATAATACTGCAATTAAAAATTGATGGTACTGGAAGAGTTGCAAGAGGCTATTTTCATTCCGCTAGAAGTTAAGAAAGAAGCTCAAGCAGCCTGTTATAAATTACTGCCAAAAAAATCGAAGGATAATTACGACAAAGAATTTCGTCATTTTGAAGAATGGAGAAAACAGCAAAGTATTACTGGAATTAACGAAGAAGTTATGCTGGTGTATTTCCATATTTATAGAAGGAAAATAGCACCTTCTTCATTGTAGACGAAGTATTCCATGAAGTATGTACTTTGAAAGTGTATATGAATAGTGACATATCGAAATACGGAAAACTGATTTCCTATTTGAAGAGTGAGGCAAGAACTCACAAGTCCAAAAAGGCGAAAATCCTGGAGAGGCTACATATAGAGAAGTTTCTGAATGAGGCTCCTAACAATAAATATTTGATGATGAAGGTATTATTTATTTTCTTATATTTAATTCAAAGTATTTATTCATTATTAGTTCGTGTATTCTATGCAGGTTGCCTTAATAATGGGTATATCAGGTGCGTGTCGTTGTGATGAAACAACTAAGCTGAAAGTTGACGATATAGAAGATAAAGGAGGATACTTGTATGTTTCGATACCTGACACAAAGACAAACGTAAGTTTCACTGTTATGGCAGAAGGATTTACAACAGATATTCTTGACCTCTACAGAAAATATGTCTGTATGAGACCAAAAGGTATTCCACATGGCAGATTCTACCTAAATTACAAGAAAGAAAAATGCACTATCCAGCCAGTTGGAATTAACACCATTTCTAAGATACCTCAGAAAGTTGCATCTTTCCTGAACCTACCAGAAGCTCAATTATATACAGGACATAGTCTGAGACGTTCGTCAGCATCTCTTCTGGCAAACGCAGGAGCTGGTATTACAACAGTTAAACGACATGGTGGGTGGAAATCGTCCACTGTGGCAGAAGGTTATATACAAGATTTAGTATCCAACAAGATTGATATAGCCAGAAAGATACAAGTTCCAGACAGTCTAACGTCCTCGACTTCTGGTCATCAAATTTCTGTTCAGGATACTTCAAATACGTCTTCTAGTATAACTCTAAATTCGAATAACCTGAATGCAGAGTCAGATACAAAGAGGATTTCCTTCAACTTTAATATTAATGTAAATGTTAATTAGTTGCTATTGTTTACCCTTTAGAATTAATATAAATGTGTTAATACTATAGCAGTTTGAATGTCTCTATGCAATCTAAATTTCACCTTGTTTTATCTCACTAGTGAGATAAATTATGTTTTTAACTCACTACTGAGTTATAAGCTACATAATTGATTTAAAATCGCCATAGTTATAGGTCTATTATTAGGAGGTGTTGGATAAAATTCTTTATGCATTCTTTTAGAAAAAACAATCAAATTCTTCCTAGAAGCAAGAAAAAATATAAAATTTAAAGAAGGAGTTATCGAAATTGCGGAAAAATGGAATTTACATCCACAGAAAAAAGAGGCAATCAAAAATAAAGTCATTTTTTGATGAGCTTTGTTCTGATCATAGATTTTAAAATGCGGAGAATAAATTAAGATAATATATATTGTGCTAATTTAGATATGATAAAAGTACAAATAAAGAAACGGTTCAGATCTTAGTCATGTAAATGAAAAATTTCATTTTCTTAACCCTACTAGTTATTTGAAGCCTACATCAGACGAAATTCTTAACAAAGGAGACGCGCTTCAACCATTTTATAAAATAATTTTTCTGCATCCATGGATGTAGACCTTGTTGATATAAGAAACAATAGTTCAGTTGGTCAGGATATTAAAGAATTTGAAGAAATAAGTTCTTATTTAAAGTACCTCCTAATAGAAAATGAAACGAATGCCTCATGTGGTCCCAACATTATTCCGGTAACATTACCTATGTAAATGAAAGTTAAAAATGTATGCGTAAGTTATTGAAACTTAACGAAATTCACTGGATACATACGTCAAAATAATTGGGAGAAGTAGATTCGATGAAGGGATATTAAACAGGATCTATTACAAAAATTACGAAGTATGTAATTAGTAGTTAAAACAATGAAAAAGAGAAACTAACTCACAGTACTTTATTTATCTTAGAAAATATAAAGTAATAAATAAATTATAAGAACTTCTGACGCTTCTATCTACGCCCATGAAGAAAGGAATTTAACTGTAATAATGAAGCAATTGCGTCACAATTCCACAGCAAAAAAACAAATGTGCGGTTAACCGAATGAATAGTGCTATTCAATAACTGCGTGTTGTACTTAGCGATGTTATACGGTCCACCGTAATTTTGGCCTGATGCGTCCGGTCTCTAGTTATTAAATAGCATCCATAGAATTATATGTATATACTCGTAGCTATCAATTGTAATCTTTTACCATATTATTACGCAATGTTCTTATATGTATGTATTATGTAATAATAATTATTTTTTTATGTATTATTTTTATGTATTATTGCCTATGTTACTATTTCTTCGTGTTTAACTACTCTTTGCTTGGTTTCCAGTAAGCGAAATACATACAAGTGCATAAAATTCATAATTGGTAAAAATGAAGCATATATTTGACATATTTTTGGGAAGAACGTGACATATTTAAAGCATCTCTTGTGAAAAAAAATACGAACTTTAGTAGTAACTTCTTTACTGTTAAAATTATATTTATTATTATTATAGTCTTATTTAATTAGTTCTATTGTATTTTCTAATTTGTTTTGTACTACGTATTTCAAACTTATTAATTAATTATGAACACAAAATATCTTGATTCATATTCTAGTAATGACTAAAACCTAGAACACCGGCAAACTTCACAAAGCTTCAGAATTGTTCGGTAGCACTCATTAAATCAGTGAAATATGTATACTTCGACGTTGTGAGTTCGTTTTGCAGACCGTAATAATGAATAAAATTTATGCTTCATATTGCGCAACTTTTCATTTAGTTTTTTCAGGCTATACAAACAAATAAATAAAATTTCAAATGATAATTGCGCGCTCTAGTTAGAATGGAAAATATAAAAACCAGGAGAATTCGTTCCGGGAATGATTTTAGTTTTTTTGCTTAACACACATTAAATATTAGCGTCTGGGGTGTCATTTTAATTTGCAAATTCCCGATTCGGCTGTTGTCGCTGCACAGTTCACTTCGTCGGGCCAGTTAAAACAAATAAATCGATAGCAGCTCCCCTGTTTTTATTCCGGTCCATTTGTTATGGCTATTTCGTAAATTGTTTATCGGAAAAGTACTATTCGTTCTGGTTGCCAATTGGTAGGATGTTCGTGGATATTTTGTCAAAGCTCCCTTTTGTAAGTCATGCTAATCATATTAACGCACAAGCAAACAATTTAAAGTATAATATGTTTACTCATTCAATTTGTTTAACAAAAATGTGAACCATTATTTCCTATACTCTCGATAAGTGGCGTTTGTTTGACAAAACAAATTGAGGTCATATATCGCATTCATTCTTTTGAAAGAACTAATTAAACATGACTTTAATCGTTTTAAAGGTACACTGCCGGTGACAAATATTTACCCACTTATTCCCTGCTAGGTATATATACATACTAACTTTTACAAAAATTCGAACACCCATTAGGAGTTGATAAATTTTAATAAAATTTATACATAATGTTTGTTTAATCAAACTTAGGAAATGATTACATATTCAAACTAAAATATTGAAAAATCACAATGCTACTTAATAATGAGTGGGTCCGTTCGGTTTCTTATGCATTCGATAACTCTTTCAGGCATGCTTGAAATTAAATGATTTATGGTAACCCGGGGAATGTCATCTCAGGCTTTTTGAATTCGGTGACAAAAGTCAAGTCGGTTATTTGGTGGTTGGGGTAAATTACTCAGTCGAGTACCAATCATACCCCACACATGTTTGATTGGTGACAAGCCTAGGGAGCGAAAAGGCCATGGTAGCAGGATCCATAATTTTCTTGTAAGAACCTTATAGGTAGTAAACCTTGCAGTATGTGGACGTGCGTTGTCTTGTTGGAAAAGGGATTGAATTAAACTTCGTCGGTATGGCAGTGCAACAGGATGCAGTACATTTCGTAAGTAATCATTTGCATTCAAGTTTCTGCCAACAAAAACTAGAGGTGAACTGCTATCGTATGTTATCGTGCCCCATACCATCACTCCCGGTGTAAGGGCCATATGCCGTTCTACAGCAAACTCTAAATTTCTGCATTCTCTACGAAGTCGTCTTACTCTTCGACGACCATCGTGGAGTTACAGCCAAAATAGTGACTCGTCACAGAACACAACACGACTCCATTTACCATCCCAATTGATCTGGCGTTACACCACTCAATGCGAGCAGCGCGATGTCGAGAAGAATTATCGCATGCACAAGAAACCGCGACGGACCCACTCATTATTAAATAACATTACTTTCCAATATTTTAATTTCAAAATGTAATAATTTCTTAATTGATTAAACAAACATTGTGTATAAATTTTATTAAAATTGATGAACTCCTACTGGGTGTTCGGATTTTATGAAAGTCAATATATATATATATATATATATATATATATATATATATATATGTGTGTGTGTGTGTGTGTTTTAACTGGATTCCGGGTTTTCTTCCGCGTTTCCACTGTTTGGTCTTCGTAAAGACCGGTGCTGATTTCTGGACGACGTTCTGGTTCCTCGTAAACTTTACGAGTAACCAAAAGCAGAAGTAGACAGTTATCGCAGACCTGAAGATGGCAAATGTGATTTTTCCGAAACGTCGTCCAGAAACCAGCACCGGTCTTTACGAAGACCAAACAGCGGAAACGCGGAAGAAAACCCGGAATCCAGTTAAAACACATACTACTACCCGCGGAAACCTAAAAGAAAACATATATATATATATATATATATATATATATATATATATATATATATATTGAGGCATTGCAAGAAGGGTTTTTTTCTCTGAAAGAAACAAAGAATACATGTAACCATAAAGTTTATATCTACTATGTACTTTAATACCAAGAACGGGAAAGATTGATTCAAAGTATAAATACGTTATTTTGACGACAAATTTGCTTTGAAATAATTAACTTATTTTTCTATTTTTTTATTACTATGTTTATATTCATTTTTAATTCAAATTAATATTTAACGCGTTTTTATTCAAACAAATGTAACGTATTTATTTTCAAATGCATTTGAACGATTAAGCCCCGCCCACAATTTTAACGGTGCAATAACCCGAAAATAAACCGATATTGACAGAGTGTTTGTAAACACATAAACATATGTTATTCAACTAAAGTTATTTTATAAATCAAATTGTAATTTTTTTAACTGTTTTACTCTGTAAAAATGTCTAAATGAATAATATTCAAAAAGATAATGCAAGTAAAGAATGGAGCGATTTGCGGCAAGTTATGCAATTAAAAACAAGTGAAAAAAGTAAGCGTCGGTAATTAGTGGTTACAGTGAGAGGTCACGTTTTTTTGTGCTCCGAAGTAATTAAAATAAATTGGCGAAATTATTAAGTGCTGGAGATTTTTGAGTCTACAAAACGTTACACATACCTACGATCTACCTGTAGACCAAGTTTAACATCTGCCGACCAAATAGTTCAAGAATTACGAATTTTTAAAGTTTTCAATACGTAAACTACCCGCCATAAATTTCACCGTGCAACGACCAACATCTTTGAACGCTCGAGACCGGTCATCCGATCAAGCCGCCGTCGGACTTGGAGATTTCTAAAAAGTTCAAGTCATCCCGAGGGACCGTAGCAGAAATATTCTCCAGTTTCCCGTTGTGAAAACCAGCAGAACACAGGCGCAGGAAGCAACGGAGGTTATATCCGAAGATTCAGGTTTTTGCTAACTTTAACAATATTTTACGCGCCATTTTTACTTGCTCATGTACTTTTTTAGAACTTTCTTTGTTTATTCCATAACTAACTATTTACATTGCTTTCACCGATATTATACCACTGTAATTTTTATTCAACTTATTTAAATATTAGTATCCACTGTTTGTAATTTTAAAACTGGATTCTATGTCACTTTTATAAACTATTTTAATAAAACAACACCTAATTGCACTTGTCTTACACCATATTGTTATACTATAAGAATACCAACCGTTGAGTGTGTCTCCCTTATTGTTATATGTGTGTCACGAAATTGTCAATATAAATTCTCAAACTTTGCTAGATATTTTATCCTTAATAAAGTTAATTGTCAATATTTTACTTTGGTTTTTTTTGTAATACACTTGAGATATTGTTCCGATCCCAACTAAATAAACTACGTAAATAAAGTCAAAGTGGAGAGAGGTGAACCTACCTTAACCCTGAAGAAATCAAAGAAGCTAGCCGACGATAATAACAAAAAAACAGATAAGTATTGAACGAGCCCGATTTGAATTTTATATGACTTTTATGACATTCACTTTACATTTATCTATATATTAACATTTGTATATTAACATTCACGTATATATTAATATTCATTGAAATATAACATTTGCCAGCCCAACGTGAAATTCAGTAATATAACATTTAGAGCCCAACGTTTTGGGGCATTTATAACTATAATAAACATTTTTATATATTAACGTCCTTTGACATAGAACATTCTGCATCCCAACTTAGTGGGGCAATTTTGAAGTATAACAATATATATATATTGAAGAAGACCTTAGGGGCATATATGTTTTACGATTATATATAGAAAAGCTGAATTATAAATATTATAAATGAATTGTAACTGTTAAGGGCGATATTGATAAATGTACGACAAATATCTATTTTTTTAAATATGATAATATGTGTTACATATAGATGGGGTTCTTTATCATATTCTGTTGCATGCGTACAAATCTGAAATGCATAAATGTTATACGCTAAGTGCACTTGCCCTTAAACAGCTGTTTATGTACTCAGCTTCTCTGTAAGGTTATTCTTTGTATGTGAGTGTGTGTTACACTTTATAACTTTGGGTGTCCAGCTAGTAAAGAACAAAACCACTCTTGGTTGGTACATATCCAATGCACCTTCTAGTGGGGTCGGTGTCTAAATAGAATATACACCAATTTTGTTAGAGGTTATACAATAAACAAAGGTGAATACGTTATCAAACTACCAAGAATAAAACAAGCAAGATAAGGATAAATGTAAAAGACTTTAATGACGTAAAATCAAAGCAGGTAAGTGATTGAAATTATTATTAAATTATAATTATAATGAAAATGTAACATGTCACGTGTTAAATTAAATGTAATCAACTTTCTAGGTTAGCAAAACAATTTAAATACATGTTACCTACATAACTTCTAATATTTAAATGAATTTAGTATCTAATTAAATATAATAACAAGAAAACTGGATTCTTTTAACTTAATTTGCATTCATAAACATCAAATGTATACTAGGTTATAAATTTTTAATAATACATAGATTAAATGAAATGAATTAATTTTGCATTTTCTATAGTTCATTGGAGATTAAAGAATACTTAAGTGAATGGGTTCAGGACTGTTGTTGCTGGATATGGTCTGGAAAGTCAATTAATGCAGGATACGATTTTCTATGGGCAATGGCGCGTCGTTTGGCCTAGTATTCTCCTATAACAGTTAGCTTCCCCGGTAAACAGCAATTCTTGATTTCTCAGGTACAGGAAATCGGTTGGGCACGTAAAATACTTCAAACAGGTACTGGATGTATAGGTAAGGTATTACTAGTGTTTTATATAAGTTTCTAATTTTATTTTGTGTATTTTTATTTTAATTTTCAGAGATGCACTTTTATATGATGCGGCATTTTTAATGGCGTTTTTATTCTGATGACGCCAACTGTGTTTTGTTTTCCAGTTGGCTTCTTATTCGTTAATTCGTATGCATTACTTTAATCTCGTCATATTTTTCTAAAGAAAATAACAATTTAATCATTGCAAATATACATGAGCTTAACATAAATTCTAAAGTTTTTTTATAATATATAAATAATTAATATGTAAATGTTAATAAGTTTACATAATGTCATTTTATTGTGGTGAACTCTCCCGCTGTGTTTATTTTAAATAAGTACAGTTTCACCTAAAATATTATTATCTATTTTTGATAATCAATTAAGTTGACATATCTTAGTAAATACAAGATTTCGAAATAAAATAACTAAAGCAACTGAAAGAATAGAAATAAAGAAATGTGAGAATTAATTTTATGCATAAAAATAAACGTGAAATCAACTTTATTGATATACCATGAGAAGAATTCAGTTTTCGAAATTTCCTATAATTCTAATAAGTACATTAGTTTTTAAAAATTCTGTTATTTGTTCTCCTAGGCATCCTTATGTTCAGGTTTGCCTTATATCAATATATATATATATATATATATATATATATATATATATATATATATATATATATTACCTTCGTGACCTTGGTATGATATGGTAAATCTAATCAGTAGGCGATTAAAGGTCTGTATATTACTTCAAAATATATGTATTTAAAAAACTCTACATGTTTCGGCGGTACGCCTTTATCAAGAGGATACAAAATATAAATGACAGAATATAAATGTTTATAAATTTATATTCTGTCATTTATATTTTGTATCCTCTTGATAAAGGCGTACCGCCGAAACATGTAGAGTTTTTTAAATTCATATATTTTGAAGTAATATACAGACCTTTAATCGCCTACTGATTAGATTTACCATATATATATATATCTATATATATATATATATATATATATATATATGTACCATACAAAATCTAATAGAAAAATAAATAGATAAATTGAGTCAATAGATTCATCACCGCGGATTCAAATCATCGTTTTCAAAATAAGACAGTTCTTTTAATTTCTTAGTCAGTCGGTAACTAAAATTTCCGTTAACAAAAGAGAGATACGAAATAGAGCTAGATTTCATTAAAAACATCACGAGGTACAGTGGTTTTGACATAGAAATAATTAATCAATTAATCAATCAAAAAAACGAATGTAAAAAAGGCAATTCGCAAATCCACAAGTTTGTTATTTCAACGTAACCAGGAGACAAAATACATGTGTTTACCATACCATCCAATCACAAAAAAATATTAATAGAGTTGTTAAAGAACAAGGTCTCGCAAGTCGTTTTTCGGTTCGAAAGCACCATCAAAATTCTCCTAGGCAATACCAAAGACAAAGTTAATTTAAATATGAAATCAAGTATATACGAAATTAATTGCGGCGATTGTAATTTGAAATATATAGGTCAAACGAAACGCTCAATTATAAACCCGTTTTAAAGAACACACATCACATATTAAATTTAATAGACCAGAAAAATCGAGCTTCGCGAACCATGTACAGGACACGGATCACGGCGTCAGGGTTAAAGGGTTAAAACTTGTAAAAATATAAAAAACTCCAGAGATCTCGACGCATACGAGAGCATTCATATCATTAAAAACAAAATTAATACGTTTAACTCGGACAACAGTGCTATCCCATACAGTTGTCTTTTTTAGTTCTTAGAAAAGTAGGTAGAAACAGTCGAAGGCGTGAGACACATGGTGTTGCCGTTTTCTTAAGAAGGACAAGTTGACATAATCTTAGTTTTGTATTTATTTTAAAGTCAGTATATACGTGGGCGCCGTTGTAGAGTTGTGCGCGACTCTATGTGTTAGATTTTCTGTACCCCATGTTCGACACTTTGATTAGTGGTTTTACCTACTGATGACGACAACTTAGTTGTCGAAATACGTATTTAAGATAACATTATTAATTGTAGCAAGGGGTTTTTATACCTTTTTTTTTGAGAAAAGGAGGTTATTTCTCATGAATTTAGTTTTCCTAGCATCATGCACTGATGAATCTATAGTAAGATGAAACACGAGTCTGTTATAGCGCAAAGCTACTTTCACATAAATATGAACATGTATTTTGTTCTCTACACCTGATTTTTGATAATATTTCGATACTATTAAAAATGTTTTTGTTTTATACAAAGAATTATATTATTTAGTTCTTTACTTATTTTCTCAATCAATCCTTATTCAGCTACTGATTTTGTTTGTCAAAATTCAACTTGGTTTCACAATAAGGCGTCGTAAAAAATTCCATCTTCATTTCTTATTAGAATTACATAGTTGTGACACATCTCTAACAATTTGATTTAAAATTACTATTGATACCTTTTACCAAGTCCCTGTAGAAAAATTGATTTCGTTATGGAAGATGTTGGGGCTGTCCACCGTACCTTTCCACCGATTCCATAAAAGCTTGATTGGATTCAGAAGTACTAATCATTTCATCATGGAAATTACTTTGTGTTACTCATGCTTGAACATATCCTTTTGACCTAAAAATCATTCTCTTGACTTTTCGGAATTTGTTTTTATCTCCTTTTTTACGATTTTTCTATTTTATATAAATTACTAATCTGTTCACAAACATATATGTTCTTAAATCAAAGGTTTTAAATATGAACTAGCTTGTCCAGTAGACATTTTTCACTGCGTAACCATTGTCCATGCCACCAGTGCCAATTTTGACTTGTACATATGCAGCAAGGAAGAACTATCCGGAAATACCTGCAGTAGAAAAAGTAATTGCAAAAGAAATTAATTTAAATATAAGAATAGAAGCTATACCTTTTAAAATGTAATCTAATTTTAGTAACTCGCTCTGCGAAGTCTGGGTTTTTAATAATCGGAACACAAGAACAGAGAAATCAGAAAGTTTTAAGAAAGCTCTTTTCAGACAAAAGAAATTATCTGAAACAATGGAAATAAGGAAATTAAGAAAATATTCGAAATATAAAAAGGCCAAAGTTCAACAAAAGTTATGATTTGGCCACGTAATCTGAATGGACGAAAGAAGAAGTGCAAAGAAGAAATGCAACAAGAGAAAAAAAGGCATATAGGAAGAAATTGATGAAGGCGACCTGAGAAGATTTAGAGCAAGTGGGAGTAGGATTGGGACACAAGTGTAAAGAATCGGACAAACTAGAGAGTAGCGACAAGAAACTAAACCATAGACCTGCTTTATATATAATTTCTCTATAGCCATGTTAGGACGAGAGCAGAAGATCTATAAAAATTGCTCTTGTAATTTTACTTTCTTGGAAACTATGCTCAGTATATTGCGTTACAGTGACAATTTAAAAAATACTCTATTCTTAAGCCTTTCTAAGCTGGGAGAACTCTTCCAACCAAAAACAGTTCTTTGGAGAATATCCGCCTAAGTTTACAGCGGACCTACGAGCTAAAGACAGAAAGCCTGTTAAGATGATAGGCCTATTAACTGGGTATTGTAAGCCCAACGAACATCAGAATAAGGTGAGCTTGACGGAGGAAACGGTATGTAGATTCCCCCAAGAGGAAGAGGAAGCCGAGATTCACGTACGAGGGTTGTCTTTTATATTTTGTATATAAAGCCGGAATAAAACAGTAGATAGCTTTTAAAGACTTTATCGTTTTTCGAAGTATTTTCCACGGAGATTAATGAACTTTTGCATGCGCTCGAACCAACTCTGGAAGCAGTTATTCCACTCATTTGTTGGTCCAGTCAAAATTGTGTTTTTGTAGGCATCGACTGCTCCTTCTGACGACTGGAACCTTTGACCACGCACTTCGTCCCTAATTGTCGGAAGGATAAAGAAATCATTGGAGGCTGGTCTAACAATTCGACGTTTTGTTGCGTTAAAAATTCAATTGTCTTGCGAGCTGTGGGCTAACTTGCATTGTCTTGGTGGAGGTTGATTCGTCGTTTTGGGTTGATTTCTCGGTGCTTAGCGATGACTTGCAGCAAATGGTTGTATACCAATCGGCAGTGACAGTTCTTTGATCTTGTAGAAAAACCTGCTTTCGAGACAAATGTCGCGACCATCTTTTTGGAGACACTTCGAGAACGGATGAGTTTTGTCGGCTCTTCTTTATCTGAGAATACCCAAACAGACGATTAGCGTTTATTTTCTGACTCGTATGAATAAATCCAAGATTTATCGCCACTCATTATGTTGTATACGTTTTTTAAAGTTTCCTGCGTTGAAGCGATATAGAGATTTTATAAACCAATTCAATCTAGCTGTTTTCTGTTTTCTGTTCTTCGGACAACAGATATGGTATCCAACGGGAAACTAAGTTTTTTACATATTATACTTCAGGAAAAATTTTTGGAATTGAGATCTTTGAAATCCCTAGTGATGTCTCAATTTTGCGATATGTCGTCGTTTTTGGTGCATCTGCTCTTGGATCGTCGACTAATCCGCCACGTTTGAATTCCCAATGCCAACGAGAAATTGTTGACTGATATAGTGCTTCATTAGCGAAAACAGAAACTAACTCAGCGAGGTATTCTTGTTGAGACAATTGCCTTCGAGAATTATAAAAAATTAGTGCGCGAAAATGTTCACGGTTTAATTCCATTTTTAGACACTGACAGTTCGTTGTAGCTACACTACTACAAGTATCGCACTTGAAACTTTAGATTTTGGCTAACTTAAAATGTACGTTGATTTTTAGTACCGACTAGTACTGATTAGCAGCGCCCTCTATGTCCCAGTATGTAAAACATAAAAGATATCCCTCGTACTATGCCAATGTGAAGGTTCAACTAGAACGCGGTTCCTACAAATGGAAGATCAATATCGTAAAGCAGAACTATATTTAAAAAAACCGCTCTCAAAACTCCTAAGCTTAATTAAAAGAGCGAGGCTAAAGGAAGAACTCTAACAAGGCATGAGGACCACAATATATCTGGAAAGATCGCAGTGGAAGAGGCTTCACGACCTCCTCAAGTGATCTATCTAAGCGTTTCTATTGAGGAATAAGGTGTTACTTTGCTACTCTGGTGGGCAGTATTAAACAAGATTTACTGAGTACAGGTGTCCTCTTATAGATTCAGCATGTCAAAAATACGAATTTGTAAAGATTTGAGGAAAGTATATCATTGCCAAAAGTAGAAATGTGTAAATTGCCATAACCAAGATGTCATTCAGAAAATATTCTCCCAATAACCTATCCATTTACTATAGTAATCGATGGCAATTTTTGCAGTCCATATTTAATTTTCCCGAAATTTTAAATAGCTCTTACAGACAACTACGAATTCTATTACCATTGTACTGTACTTTTACTATAAATGTCCTCGAATTTTATCAAATATTAATACTGTATACGTGTCTAAATGTCCGCATATGAGTGCGTGCAGAATTATTTACGCTCGATATGGATACCTATGAATTTCCGCAAATGCAATCCACAGCAAAACGCCAAGTAATAAAAACAATCGGCTTTGCGTTCACATTTCAAGATAACAAAGCCCTGTGACGAAGTACCTCGAATACGGTTTGACGTTTAATATTATCTCTGAATATCTATTTCCATAAATTCGGCGATATGTGGCAGGAAAGCATTTTTCACTTTAACTAGTGTCTTTTTTTTGTATGTACATATATCCCATTCAGTACCGGCTTGACAATATTTGTGGCTGAGTCCTGACTGGTTACCGGTTGTTGTATGTACGTATTGTGTGTTAGCGCTAAATATTGATTTTACGATTAAGGTCACCATGTATATTAGGAGCTATTCTACAGAATATTCCTTTTTCGGAGTGGATTCATAAAATATAAGAAATAATGACCTTCAACAGAATCCAATTTGTAATCTTTAAATCTTCCAGGGAGTACTTTAAATTTAGCTTTGCGCGCTGACATGCGTGTGAGATTTATTGTCAAAGATTATTAAATTTAGATTTGCGCCTCTAATATACGCGTTAGTCAGATGATTGATTCTTATTTGATTAAAAAGTGATTTATCTACGATTAATGCCATTTCATTGTCTTGTTTAGACAGTGAACAGTTTTGTAATAAATAAATTCGAAAATAATATTAGACAGAACAAAAGGGCGAACATCAGAATAAGTTGATTTCAAGAACGGGCTACAACAAGAGGACTTGATGTCAACAGTATTACTTAATATACAATATGTAAGGAGAATAACTGTCATCCTTTTGAAAAAAAAATTTAAAAAACTTAATAAAGTGTATGGCAAAAATTATTAGTTTCCTAGTAAAAATAATAAAAAGCTTTGTATATTAAGGTGCTTTAATCTCTAATAATATTGCATGTTTTCGACTAAGTTTTCCACAGTGAACTCAGAAACAGAATATAAACAAAAACTCTAATGATAAGTTGCTGTATAATTAATCATTTCTGTGAAAAAAATGTGATAAAGAAGCTTCCGTAATAGTCGTTCCCCGATTAGGCTCCAACCTATCTTACTTATATCTTTATTGGGGGTTTGTTTATTTATTTTTACTCTGTTGGCCTCATAATAATACTCAAATGAATAGAACTGTTCAATGTGTAATTTACGATTCATAAAAACAACCAATTTTTATACATTTTGTCAATTTATATTTGTTGACTTTTTTACTA
This sequence comes from Melolontha melolontha, assembly GCA_935421215.2. Lineage (NCBI taxonomy): Eukaryota > Metazoa > Arthropoda > Insecta > Coleoptera > Scarabaeidae > Melolontha > Melolontha melolontha. The sequence continues at coordinate 65,207,689 of OW285237.1, read as the reverse complement.
GACTTTTTAATGGGGATACATGAAAACCTTAGTTTATACTGGAGGGGCTGCTCCTGCACAGAAGCAGTGTTCGCACGTGTTCGGGAAAACTGGATTCGTAGATGCAGCACTCTTGTGTTGAAAATAAAGGCGGACATTTCCAGAATTAGTTGTACAAAGAGTAAGTATCTAGTTAATACATGTTTTATTATTCCGACATGCATACAATACATAAACGAGAGATTGCGGCGTTGATAAGTTTTCCTTACTTCATGTTCAAAATACTCAGTCCTGATTTGTTGTAGACAAAGATGTGTTTAGAAATTTAGTTTTATTTAGTTTAATTAAATGTATACTTTAAAAATGGCAGTCATACTCCTTACACTCTGTATGTTATTCTGGAACAAAGATACACCAGAGTGTAAATAACAGAAGTATATATGTATATACTTAACAAGCTATACGAATCTAGCTTCACAAATAACACCGCACAACAAAACCAGTTTTCTTTTTTTGTTGCATGATATTTTTCAAGTGTTGTTTGCTAACGTCACGTCAGTGATTCTTAATCTACTTTTAGATACCTTCTGGCAGATCGAGTTATTGGCATATAGGTAGGTACCTTCTTAAAATTTATTAGCTAGTCGAGTACAGTTATCACTAGCGTTAGTAGTTAACTAGTATTAGTATATTTGTTGTGATATTTTCGTCAAGAACGATCTACGCATTTAGTAAAAATGGTTTCAGTTACAGTCGTAGCGATTATATGTTTAAAGAATCCCTCTTGAACGTGTCGGAGCTCGTAAAATAAGTTTACATGGACAACTTTGGAATTATCACTAAAGAGAAATAACAAGCCCTGGATTCCTAATTTGGTATGTAAAAGCTGTGTAAAGTCTTTGCATTTATGGGCAAATAAGAAAAAACATCTTTTGAAGTACAAAACTCCAATGATCTGGCCTGAATCATCAAATCATCATAATGACTGCTGTGCTAGTGCACCATCAACTATTAGACCTGTTCTGAGTTATTGATGCATTAGAGCCACATTCCAGGAACATAAAGACGAGAGCGGCCATCAAATCAATGATCAACTCTCTCCCCAAAAGTTCCCTAGATTGACAACAAAACGTGCGTTTGACTAATTAGCGGAAAATAGCTGTATTGTATTAATTAGTATATTTGCTAATTAGTATATTTGTTAATGCTTGAATCTTTTTGGTTTGTCAAAATTGATAGAGCAAAGAGTGGTGATAAGTTAAATTTTAAACCCGATAAATCTGTTACAGAGACATATCAGATGATATTAAATTGCTTAAGGTGCTAACTGTTCATCGCAATCAAAAATATTTGATTAGTTCAAAAGACTTGAAGAAGATCGAATAACAGAACCGGAAATTTGTTATCTTTAAAACATGTTTATTACATTGGCGTTTTCGGAAAAAACTGTCAGCTTTTTGTTATCGCTTAGGCATACTGCAACAACGGTTGTGAAACATGTTCTATAGGTTCGATCAGGAAGATGGATGGGGTGCAGACTAGTTCGCGCCTGTAGCAGACTGCTACGTGTGCACTTTAAATAACCCTAGATGAGCTAGAGCAAACTTCGGCAGTAGAGAATATCGTTGAATCTACTGGCTACTATACGAGTATATGGATCCACATGTCTTAGGGTCTCTCAACCTTGGCTCTTCTCAGAACCAAACGACAGGAAGTTTTGGAGAAACAATACAAGTTTGAAGCAAGAGGGAATAAAGAATATAGCAGGATATAAAATCCCTATCATCTAGTATATGTATATGTAGCGTTGTTAAGATCTGAATCCATGTAAGCCATTCGTTAAATAAATAAGTAAGATGGGTCGATTTTGTCAGATACTGTAGCTTTCTACATCGTAGAAATTGCAACTTGAGAAGCAAATCTCATTACTTACTTCAGCAACTTTCATATTTACCAGATTACTCTATTCTGTTTTTACAGCTCAAATTGCATACGGGAGTGAATGCTGAGACAATATTTATGAAAATCCACAGATTTCTTCAGAAACTAGAGAAGAACGATCAAACATTATCATTATTTTGTTTCATTGCAGTTCCGAAATTTTTTGTTCAAACAACGTCAGCAATCTAAATTGAAGCGACATAAATTTTTATGTGCTCAGTTTTGTCACTTTACTTGTTACATTATTAATGGATTGCGTAAAACCTCCCTCGCTTATTTCAAGCAAATCCATACTTTTCGGTTTGAACGTTATATGTACATATCTACTAATTCCAGCATACTATACTTTACATACATCGTAACCATCTGCAGAACACTCGTCCTGTACAAACACACGTAAATTGATTGTCTTTAACATGAAATGTGATATCACGAATATCAATAACGTAATAATATGCTGTATCATATAGCTGAATTATATGGACTATTATTTGCTATTCATGTCATGTTAAATATGTAGTTATCTTAAATAATTTATTGACCATATCTAACCCAATATTATCCGCCATGTATTTTGAAGTAACTACCAATTATATTAACAAAGGAATCTGGTATAATTACACGTTAGTTGAACGATATATTTGTTAATGGAATTTTGATTTTCTTTTTCTGTGTCTCTGAGCTTTAGATTAACATTTACCTTTTGTTGCGTTATTCGACTGTTTTCATAAATTGGTTTTCTATGTTTATATTTTATGAGAAAACACACGGTTATTTTCTTTTCTCTTTCGATAGAAATTGCTAGATAGCAGAGATATAATCTGAAACGTTTAGGTTCAGGTTTACCAATCCAAATTTATGTAATAATTATTTATTATACTTCAGAAAACAGGATTATATAGGAATAAAAAATTTTAAAAAAGTTGTACCACACCTTATACTAATAAATGTAATTTAAAATCGAAACCTTCAATAGCCTGATAAAAATAATCCATTCAATATTATTAACGTTGTAAATTATAGGTTACTAATTAATTATAATTAGAAATTTTTGTTGACTGCATGTTTAAAATTATATCACGTGCGCCAGAAACTTTTTAATCAGACTTTATCATGATCAAATTAGTCATGTCTAAATTGATTTTATCAGGGTGAGCACCGATTGATCAGTTAAGAGACTCAGTAAATATTCAGACTTAGATCTGCGCACGCTTTCAACGTTTAATTTTAAGATCTTCAGGGCGTTTCCTAGTTCGTTCTGAAGAGAATCATTTGCTAGAATTTCGCCGTTAATGCTGATTCTTTTTTTTGCTAGGAAATCTTTGCTAGGTCTAGCGACCTCGGCCAAATAATCCCAAATTTTTACAGTCTATCTACATAGAAATTCACCTGCCGATATCGATCAGACTATTTATGCTGTAGCTTGATGAAAATACTAAATACTATTTCGCATTTGTGCGAAATTGCACATAATTATGTATTTCAGGTATGTACTAATTAAATCATACTTGTGGAAATGAATGCGATCTCAATCCCAAACACACGCCCTGTAAGCAAATTCCCGGCGCAATATGTGCACGTTTGAGTGGTGTTAAATTTCCGATGTCGAAAGCATTGGCAGTGTATCAAGTCGTCTAGAATTGGTTTTACAAAGCCATAAATAAAGTAATTCCAATATCTGGACCGCTACTTAAACAAAAAGCACTGGGGGCAACAAAGCAGATTAAAGATGGAAAATTTCGCAGCATCAAATGGATGGTTGTAAAGTTTCTGCCGGCGATACAGTATAATTTTTGCATCAATTTTTGATGAGTCCGCAAAGGTTAATTTGGACGATATAGATGACTGGGAAAGCAAGTTGATTTTAGGAATTATTCTCCTCAAGATGACTATAATGCTGACGAAACCGGTCTTTACTACCGCCCCACGCCAAATAAAACATTGACATTAAAAAATGAGAATTGTACAGGGAAGAAGGTAGCAAAACAACATTCGACTATTTAACTATGGCAGGTAAGAAAGAAGATCCATTAATAATTTGAAAATATAAAAGTACTCGCTAATCGTGTTGACAAATTACCCTTAGAATTGGTTTCTAACAAAAAGGCTTGGATGACAACAGAGAAATAAATTATGACAAAATAAATTTTACAAGAAAATGAAAAAACAAAATAGAAAAGTGTTTCTTTTCTTGGATAATGCCACGTCACATTCCAAAGTTTCCTTAGTTAATCTAGTCTATCTGCCGCAAAATACCGCTTCGCATTTTCAGCCCTTAGATCAAGGAATAATTCAGAATTTCAAATTGATTTAATAGATATTTCTTTTAATTAAAAGGCGTCTAATGTTTATTGACAGTGAATGTGATTTTGAAAATCCTGAAAAAAACTATAAATTTAGATAATGCACTTGTATGGACTACAGCTGCTTGGAAAAGGTATCTCCTGCCACAGTTAAGAAATGTTTTTCCAAGGCTGGATTCTCTGATGTTATCCAAGAAGATACAATTTTTGATGAAAAAAGACAAAATACCCCTTGTCCAAGTCTTAGTAGCCAAGTTATAATTACTTCATTACTAAATGTTTGTCTGATTGTAATATATATTTGTCGTGTCGTGTCACTCTTGGCTTTCCCATCCAACATCCGGTGTACCACAAGACTCTAATTTGGGGTTTTTACTTTTTAATATATTTCTTAATGATTTACTTTGTTTACGGGATTGTGGAGTTTTGGCTTACGCGGATGACTTAAAACCCTATATGAAAGTTACGAACATTGGAGATTATTACGAGCTTGATAACAACTTGAAGTTGGTGCACAACTATCTCTTTAAATATTGACAAATGTGCCACTGTGACATATTCAGGGATTGCGAATTCATATCACTTTCCATACAGTGTAGACCAAATGGTGAAAGTCAAAGTCTTTGGGCTTCCTGATACGAACTTGTCGTAGTAATCCGCCGACTTCAAAGTGTCTGTTCTATGCTTATGTGCGGAGTGTGCTCAAGTATGGTGCAGTTGTGTGGTATCCACACTACGTCTACCAACAGGTGGCTTTGGAGAGAATTCAGAAGCGTTTCCTTAAATACCTCACCTTCAAGTCCGATGGAATTTATCCATTGCCTGGGACGGATTATAGCGTTTTGCTCACTAGAGATGGTTGTCGCTCTCTAACTGGTAGAAAGGAAGAAGCAAGTACCGCTTTTTTTTTTAAACTGGTCAACAACTCCATGACTAGATACATCTAGTCTGGTGTCTCAGGTTGATTTTCTTGTTCCGTGCGCGCTCGTGTGCCCTGCTTCATTTGCCAACAGCCATATCTAAAGTTTTAAAGAAGGCACTTCTCGGTACACATGATGTGGAATTGCAACACCTTGGATCTGGACGCGTTCCGCAGTTAGCATTGTTTTCTGTTACTCTTACTTTTCTTTGTTAAGGATGTTTTCGTAACATAACTTTTAACTTTTATATAAGCATATTTTGTATTCATTTTGAATTTTCTTTTTTGGTGTATCCCTAACTCTTGGTTTTTTATTTTTTTAAATCTTATTTTTGTATATACAGGCTGATTCAAATTAAGTGCGCACAATTGCTATCTCTGTTATTATTTATTCTAGAAAGTAGATTAAATTAGCAATGTATTAGTGTTTTAACATTGATTAGCATGCAGTTAATGAAAAAAAATTGAATAGCGCATTTTCCAGAAATTTTGAAATTAATAATTTTTTTAAATGAGACAGCCTCTATATTTTTTAAAATTCTGAATGATAATGTTCTTTGTAATATAAAAGTTTCAATACACTATTGTTCTAAAACGAATAATAAAGTATTTACGGTGGAATTTAGTTGATGTCAAAGATACTCTTTCATTCTGTAGAATCAGTAGTAGGCTTCTTTCACTTTAAACAGAACAAATAGTATGCCCTTTGTAAATATCAATAAGTCTAGAGAACGGACGCAATTTCCATAAAACGCAATCGGCAATTGGAATTGTGTATAACGTCGCTGAGTACATCCCGGCGTAATTCAATGAAGTATTTGTTTGACTTACTCGGACACCTGGGCTCTCAGCGATAACAATGGACAGGCCAGCTATTGTATTAGGAGAATATAGTGCTTTTTAAAGTGTTTTCATGAGCGTAGATAGAAGCGGGGTTTTTATAATTATTTTATTTATTAGTTTATATTTCGTAAGTTAAATAAAGTGCTGTGAGTTAGTTTCTTGTTTTCGTAGTTCTAACTGTTATTTACATCGTAATTTTTGTGATAGATCCTGTTTAATATCGTTTGATTGAATCTACTTCTCCCATATTATTTCGACGTAAGTGTGCATTGAATTTCGTTCGGTTTCAATAACTTACGCACACATTTTTAGTTTTCATTTATTTAGATCTAGAGCATGGTTTAAGTTACTTTTTCAGACATGATATGGAAGAATGTCGAGAACGGCATTGTAAAACAATGGCGAGTTGGATTGACGGTCATACTGATTGTATGTCCATTGTCAGTGATTCCGAAATTTATTACAAAATCCGTAAAATATCGTCAAAAATTCGTCACTTAGGATCGCAAACACATCTGAACTCTGTAAAACTTTTATGGCGGCTAATATTCCATTAAATAAACTTAGTATTCCCACTTTAAAAATATTTCTTCAAAAATATACTGGTCGAAATCTTCCTGATGAATCAACTTTACGCAAATATTATGTTTCTAGGTGCTATACGAGAACAGTAGAACGCATTAGAAGCCATCTTTTAAATCAATACATATGGATAAGCGCCGACGAAACGGTGGATATGTTAGGACGCTGTGTGGTAAATGTTGTATCTGGTGTACTACATCCAACTATTCCCTAGAACTCATATGTAATAGCAACAAGTGTTATAAATAGAGTTGATGCGGAAACAGTTGCTGAAACCATTAAGGAGAATATGCAAAAAATGCTTCATTCGGACGCCACGTACAAAGAAAAAATACTTTTATTTGTCAGTGATAGTGCTGCGTATATGTTAAAAACAGGCAGACTATTGAAGAAAACATATCCTAATATGCTGAATATTACTTGTGTAGCACATGCTCTCCACAGAATCTGTAAATATATCAGAGACACTTTTCCGGAAGTTGATAGACTTGTATCAGCTTTTAAAAAAGTTTTCAGAAAAGCACCATTGAGAGTAGCTCTTTTCAGGGAAACATTTCCATCTATGTCACTGCCTCCCACTCCAGTAATAACTAGATGGGGAACATGGCTGGAAGCTACTAGTTATTATGCTGAAAATTTCGATAGTCTAAAACATTTCGTAACACTGCTAAAGGAGGATGCTAGAAGTATTGGTGAGTGCAAGGAGCTCACACAAATCCCAAATTTAAAAAATCAGTTGTACTTTCTTCACGAACACTTTGGAAAACTGCCAAAACTAATCACTTATTTTGAAAATCGAAATCTCAAATTAAATGACGGATTAACCACATTAGATGTGGCTGTTAATAATTTGAAAAGTATTCCAAGTGACTTCGGATGTGGCCTTCGGCAAAAGTTTGAAGCAATTCTTAATAGAAATCCAGATTTAATTACATTGCAGTAATTATGTATGGAGACAATTCCACAAAATCTAACGGCTAAATATGAAGAAATAAAAGAATATTTCCAGTATGCACCTATAACCAGTTGCGATGTAGAAAGGACGTTTTCTATTTATAAGGATGTACTTAATTCAAAGAGAACAAAATTGACAGAAGAAAACCTTGAGAAACTATTGCTAGTCAATATTAATACTCCTTTACTCAACTTGAACGACAAAATGAACAAATAAAAATGTTCCAATTATAGAAATAAAATTAAAAACTTTAAAAATACAACTTTTCAACAAATACATATGTATTCGTAATTTTATAGATCACCACCCGTTCGTTTTCCAATTATATAAATAAAATTAAAAACTTTATAAATACAACTTTTCAACAAATACATATGTATTTCGTAATTTTATAGATCACCACCCGTTCGTTTTCCAATTATATAAATAAAATTAAATATTTTAGAAATACAGCCTTTCGCCAGTACTGCACTGAGTGGCAAGCGTGTCCGTTCTCTATCAATAACGTACTGAATATAAATCTTCCGCACGTTTAGTTATTAAAAAAATTTTTTTTTTATTTTGTGTTGTGTTCATTAGTTCTCTATTTATTTTTCTAAACATTTTGTTTTTACTTTCGTTGCTTAGTGTTTGACAATATTTCACTATGGTATTTCCTCATTTGGAGAAATGCGATATGTTGGAAGCAGACATTTTATGTCTAAAAAATTCACTAAGGACTTGCGAATATTATGCTGAACACTATCCTTTACGACAGCAGCTAGATCGACGTTACTTTCGAAAACTTTACAATCAGTTTAGACTGCATGATTGCTTATTTAGAAAGAAAAGCACAAAGAAAAATATCGTCGTCAACGAAGAAGTAGAAATTACAGTGTTAGCATATTTTGAAGCCCATCGCATATTTTTCATTAGGGATGCTACTAAGGAATTGGCATTAAGTTCTTCATCAGTTCAAAGAATTTTGAAAAAACATAAGTATATCCCCTTTAAGTTCAGAATCTCTCAAACATTACAGCCAGGAGATTAGCTTTCTGTTAGCTGTTTGTTAGTTTTTGTGATGAAAATTTGAATGGAGCACAGTGTATTTTGTGGAGTGACGAAACAAATTTTTCAAATTGAGGCGTGTTTAATAAGAAAAATCGTCACTACTGGTCTCAAGAAAATTTATTAATGCTGCACAAGTTCGATTTAGTTTTAACGTTTGGTGCGGATTAATTGGTTCAGTAGTCGTTGGTCTACTGTTCTACAATGGTACGTTGACAGGAAACAGATATCTGGAATTATTCGTAACGTTCTAGAGGATTTCCTTGAGAACGGCAATTACCTGATTCGCCAAAATTTATACTTTCAGCAGGACGGTGCTCCTGCACACAACTATGACCTAGTGCAAACCTACCTCGTCCAATGGTCAATGGTCCAATGGTAATGGTCCAATTCAATGGCCAGCACGCTCCCCTGACCTCTCACCTTTAGACTTTTTTCTTTGGGGATACTTAAAAAATGAGGTGTACAAAACGCGAAACGACAACGTGCACGAATTGCAAGACAAGGTCAGAGAAGTTTTTCGCCAATTAGATAGAAGGACAATCTTAAGAGCCACCCAGAGTGTACTGAAGCGGGCACGAAAATGTATTGAGCAGGAAGGTGACACCTTTGAGCAGTATTTATAAATTATACATGTACTTTCTTCCTTTTAATTTAATTTTGTAAGCTGTAATATGTTAAAATAAATATTAAACACAAAATATGTATCTGTTTTATCAAAAGTTAGCGGAGCAATGACAACATTTAGAAGGAAATAGAAACTGCTATAACTACTTTATTATTCGTTTTCGGACAATAGTGTATTGAAACGTTTATATTACAAAGAACATTAGCATTCAGAATTTTAAAAAATATATACAGGCTGTTCCATTTAAAAAAAATATAAATTTCAAAGTTTCTCGAAAATGTGTTATTCAATTTTTTTTCATGAACTGCATGCTAATCAATGTTAAAAACACTAATACTTTGCTAATTTAACCTACTTTCTAGAATCAATAATAACAGAGATAGCAATGGTGCGCACTTAATTTGAATCAGCGTGTATACTATTGTGGGTAGCAACCCTTTTTTATTATTATAATTATTATCTTACTGTTGGATAATACAGGTTATTATTATTATTATTATTATTATTGTTGTTATTATTATTATTATTATTATTAGTGGAATATGTAGTTCTGTTAGACATTAAATAAATAAAATAATAAATACACGTGTTACTTTACTCTTCGCCAAGTTCGGCACAATGATTATTTTTCCAACTGAAGATGATAACTTAGTTGTCGAAATACGTAATTAGCATACGAATATTACTGCAGTAAGGTGTTTTATACATGTATTAAGTTGTTACTTACAGTAACACTTTTTCTTAATTGGATTAGTTTTTTAGCTTTATCTTCTATTGATTTATTTATTCTGAATTGAAAATAAAGACATTATTATCATTGTTGTTATTATTTCCATGTTCCAGCCTGTTTTATATAAGATGACATTTGAATTTTGTAAATGCGCAGTATGTTGCAAAATTTTATATATTTCAAAATAGGAAATAATAATAAACCATAATAACACCCATCTTTATTAAAAACACAGGAAATACATTATTTTACAGAGGTAGTATGTCTTACTCTAAAGCAAGAAATAATCCATTCGCCTGATTAATTTAAAGGCAAATACAATGGTATTTCTCAAGATATGACGCACAATACGGGGATTTATCCCAATTTCTAAAATTACTTCGGAATTAAGGGCTACGCAATTTTCATAATTCACACAACTTTTGTTGTGCTACACCAAACACATTTTACAAAACGTTTGAAAGCACTCCAAGCACAAGTAGCACATAAGTATCCAGAGTTAAGAGCATAACGTTTAAAAAAATATTCAGCTCAATGACTGTAACGGAGCAGCTGGTCGAAACCCGGGTTTAGAGTCTGTATGTATGGGCCTAAGAGTGTAATTTCAGTAATTCAAGTGAGAAGTAGTGAGGCGGTAATATTTAACGGCACTTGGAAATTTAACCTGACAATTCCGTAAAATTTAGTGAGAAAGTTCCTTACAAATTTAATCCGACATCGACTTCTATCATGGGGAAAATGTACTGTTAACCTAAAACGATTGAAAAAAGACTGTGGAAACTGTTAAAGTAATTGCAAAGTATATAAAAAATATACACATTGATCGGTTTATTTTTCTTATTTTAAAGGCTTCTCCAGAAAGAATTATAAACGCATAAATAAAATTACCAAATATAGTATTTCCAGGTGTTATGGAAGAAGATAATTATAATAACACTGCGCATTACATTTTAACACACACCAAGCCCTTCGTTTCACTTTACCAATATATTTTAGATATCATGATAAACTGAAAAAATGTACCGTTTTACGTGAAAAGTATCAATCTCGAAATGAAAATGATATAATTTAATTAGATAGCTAAATCTTGATATAGGTAATTAAAGATATTTTTTCAGTAGGTATTATACGAGTATATTCATAATTTTTGATTATAAGTAACGGGTTATCATAAAATAAGGGAAATATTTTAAATTATTACAACTTTTTAACAAATTAAGTTAATAACAAAAAATAAATGACTTTGATGGCTTAAGAAATGGGATTTAGTATGCACAAAACCGGTTATGGCAATTGCTCAATATGACCTCCATTTTATTGTTGTAAGATTACCAACCTTTCCTCCAAATTGTACACAGCATTCCGTAACATTTCTGGTTGAATTGCACGAATTTGCTCCATAATATTGTCTTTTAATTCTTGTAGCGTTGTTGGTTGTTGGTCGCCTTCTAACACTAAACTTTTTAAATAACTCCAAAGCCAGTAATCCGCCGGGTGAAGATCAGGTGATCTTGGTGGCCATGAATTTGCGAAATGTCTGTTTAACACACGATCTTGAAAAACGTTTGGTTAACAATTCTTTGACTCGTCGGAAAATGTGCGGGGGTGCTCCATTCTGCATAAAAATGATGTTTTCAATTTTGTGGTGCTTGTTTTGCAGCTGTGGAATAACATAATCTCTTAACATTTGCAAGTATCGTTCACCGTTTACAGTTACAGATACGGCTTCTCCATTCTGCATTTCCTCGTAGAAATACGGACCAATGATAAAAATCAGCTGTAAAACCGCACCAAACGGTGACTTTTTTGTCATGAAGACCTTGTAGAACGATTTCTTGTGGATTTTCTGCCGACCAGATTCCACAGTTTTGAGTATTGACTCCACCATTCAGAGCAAAATGTGCCTCATCTGTCCATAAAATACAGGATAACCATTCGGGTTCAATTTCCATCTGAGTCATTACTCGCAAAGAGAAATCGTACCTAGTAGCCAAATCTGCCTCCTTTAATTCAAACAGCATTTTCAGTTTATATGGATACATTTTTAGAATTTTACGTAAAATTTTTCAAACCGTGGTATACGGCACTTGCAATCGCTTGGATATCGCATTTGCACTGCTGATCGCTAGTGGATTACCTCTGGCTATGTCCTGATTTTCAGGAAGAACCTCTGCAACTTGGACATCACTAATTCTTGGTCTTCCTGATTTTGATAGGTCAGTTACAGACCCTGTTCTTTCAAATTTTTGTATCAAATTGCGGTACGCTTTCATTTGACAGGGCCCCGCTCTCAAACCCATTCTCGTGCGAAATCTTCGTAATCCAGCGGTGTAATTTCTGCCGCATTCATAATAACACTAAACTAAACCAAATCTTCTTTATTTTTCAAAACTAAAACTATTTTCAAAATTAAAACCTAAAATAGAAAAAATCGAGAAACACATATAACACGGGCCTACAAAAAAAATTTTTTTTTAGTGCATCTCTGTTTGTTTGAATTGTCGATAAAGTAGGTAATGTACAGTATATTGACATACGTCATTTTATCTCATCAGCTCTAGTTTACCTGCTACCCTCATTGTGAATTGTTGTCGGTCTTATTATGGTCTTGTTCGTAACTAGTCATTATTACAATATCATCGATAAAGTTTGTGTTACTATTTCATTATGGCTAGTACGTCCAGACGTTGTGTTAACGATCCTGATATATTTTGTTATGTTTGTGGTGAATACATACTGAAAAATCAGCGTAAATCGATTACAAACACAGTGCGTCGTTTGTATTTTGCTTACTTCGGTATTGAAATTCTTCACCAAGATAAAGTGTGGGTGCCTCATAGTGTTTGTAAAATATGCATTGAACATTTGCGACAATGGGAGAGAGGGAAACGTAAGTCTTTGAAGTTTGGAGCGCCTATGATATGGCGAGAACAAAAAAATCATTATGACGACTGTTACTTTTGTATGATTAATATAGTGGGCATCAACAAAAACAATCGCCATAAATGGAAATACCCCAATATTTCTTCAGTACAAAGACCTGTTCCTCATTCAGAAAATGTTCCAATACCAACTTTTCACCAGGTAGTGCAGCAATCTCAGGAGGATGAAGCTGAAATACCTATTTCTTTCCAAGTAGATGATGACTTTCAATACTGCGCAATAACATCAGATCCTAAGCCATTTTCGCAGAATGAGCTTAGTGACCTCATCAGAGACTTAGATCTTTCGAAGGAACGTGCTGAGTTACTAGCGTCAAGATTAAAAGAAAAAAATTGTCTTTCCTCAGATGTTCGAGTGTCTACATATCGCACGAGAGAGGGAAAGTTATTGAAGTTTTTTTCATCTGATGAAAATTTTGTGTATTGCTGTAATGTGAGTGGTTTGCTGGCTTTCATGGTTTTAACGATCTATCAGCCCAATGAATGGCGTCTCTTTATTGACAGTAGTAAACGAAGTCTAAAAGCAGTTCTTCTACATAATGGAAATAAATATGCTCCCGTTCCAATTGCTCACTCAACATGTGTAAAAGAAGAATATGAGGTAATTTCAAATCTTTTACAAAAAATAAAATATATTGAACATAACTGGGTGATCTGCGTCGACTTGAAGATGGTTAATTTTTTATTGGGTCAACAGAGTGGTTATACTAAATACCCATGTTTTATTTGTCTCTGGGACAGTCAAGCTAAATCACGTCATTGGACTGCAAAAAATTGGCCTGTGAGAGATGCTCTTGTTGTTGGGGAAAGAAATGTTATAAATGAACCCTTAGTTTCAAGAGAAAAAATCATTCTTCCGCCATTGCATATAAACTTAGGGCTAATGAAGCAATTTGTTAAGGCTCTCGATAGAAATGGTCAATGTTTCCAGTTTATTTCTCACAAATTTCCTGGTTTAAGTACTGAAAAACTAAAAGCAGGTATCTTTGATGGACATCAAATACGTAAATTGATGAAAGATACAACTAATTTTGAGACTTGTATGAATGATGTGGAGAGGCTTACCTGGCAATCTTTTGTAGCAGTTGCACAAAATTTCCTCGGAAATCATAAGGCTGACAACTATGTAGAACTAGTAGAGGAAATGCTGGTGCGATTCAAAGATTTAGGCTGTAATATGAGTATAAAATTACACTACCTCAATAGTCATCTACATCATTTCCAACACAATTTAGGAGATCTAAGCGAAGAACAAGGGGAACGTTTCCACCAAGACCTAAAAACAATGGAGAATAGATGCCAAATAAGGTGGGACAGTCATATTATGGCTGACTATTGCTGGGGAATCATGCGAGATTGCCCGAGTCAGTTTCATTCTAGAAAATCACTCAAAAGACAATTTCTTTATGTTTAATGTCAATAAAATATATATTTTTTCGTGAATTGTATTTTTTTTCTCGGGAACTAGAGCTGACAGAAGAAAACGGTTAACATTTTTGATATCGCCATGTAAGACATACTTAAAATCGGGTCTAAAATCTTCAGCACCAAAATGGTTGTAGGCCAGTGTAATCTATAAAATACCAAGTCATGATAGCGATAATTACTACATAAGCCAAACTAAACAATATTTATGCAAAGAATACAAGCCCACAAGTACTCTAAAACAGACAAAACTACTTCATTTACACACAAACTACAACGCGATCACCATTTCGATTTTGAAAACACACAGATAATTGATAAAGAACAACACACAATGAAAAGGGAAATTAAAGAAATGATTAGTATTAAACAGGAAAAAAATTCAATTAACAACAGAAGTGATATAAAAAATTAAGCAGTATACTACAACTACAACTTAATTATGTAAGGATCTGCAATTTACCATCTTAATATATGTTGCTGTTATATAAATATATATTTATGTTTTATTTAAATATCTGTACATTTGCTTATCATGCTGACAGGTTTTCGTGGTTTTCCTTCTCGTTTAAGGCGAATGCCGACAGCTTAACATTTTAAGCAGCTCTACGGGCACATACATAATAACTCATGCCTCGCCATTCTCCGTTTTTGTTATCTAACTAATTTTTGAATACTAAGGCATAATTTATTATTATTAAACTGGATGTATCTTTGAATAATTTTATCCATGACAACTACAATTGTATAAGTATGACATTAATATACTGACATTTATATTTTATATTTTTTGAGAAAGGCATCACTTGCCAAAAGATGTAAGATTGTTTTAAATATATGCATTTTTGAGTAAAACCAGACCTTAAATCGCCAACTAATTAAATCTACAATAACACACAAAGTTCACGATATAATTATCTTTATATATATATATATATATATATATATATATATATATATATATATATATATATATACCTATATGTATATATACGAGTATATATATATATATATGTGTGTTTTCTTTTAGCTTTCTGCAGGTAGTAGTATGTGTTGTAACAGGGTTCCGGGTTTTCTTCCGCGCTTCCACTGTTTGGTCTTCGTAATGACCGGTGCTGGTTTCTGGACGACATTTCGGCAAAATCACATTTGCCATCTTCAGGATCCAGTTACAGCATATACTATTACCCGCGGAAACCGAAAAGAAAACACACATATATATATATATATATATATATGTATATATGTATATATGTATATATGTATATATATGTATATATATATATATATGTATATATATGTATATATATATATATATATATATATATGTATATATATATATATATGTATATATATATATATATATATATGTATATATATATATATATATATATATATATATATATATATATATGTATATATATATATATGTATATATATACATATATATATATACGAATTTTCGGAAAGGAAGATCTTTTCAGTTCAGTTCAAAATATACTAGAGTTACTTGTTTCATATTATCAAATTTATGCAAGGAACCTTGAATATTAAATAAAAACTAATATTAAGTTCAATTAAAAGAATTCTTCTAATAAACCTTGAGTAATTTCCCTAATATGTAATTTTCAATGTATACAATTACGTTGATTTTTTTATGTATCGTATGAAATAAATGGAATTTCTATTATTAGAAATAATGGCACACTGTGACGTGTATTATATTAAGGACGCGTTGTGTAAGTCAAGTCAGAAATTAAGAAATTAAAGGATGACGTGGATCTAGCCAAATTACACGTAGACTATCGTTATAAAAATAAAATCGACATTATCACTACTTTTATTTCGTTAACATATCTATTTCAATCAATATTTAGTTATAGAGATACTCTTATTTGCAGAGGTGCATTCCGAGCGTAAACTATGGTTGGATACTCTTAAACTGTAGATATGTTATACATAAAAAAGATATGTTACGACCTAAACAAAGACGTTTCATAGCCACCCATAAAACGGGAACAAAAACAATTTGCCCGCCTTGAGGTTTCCGTCTGAATTACTGTTGTTACACTAGTACTCAAATTAGTAAACCTCTTCGCACCTTCCTTAATAATGTACCGTCATTAAGACAGTTCCAGAGCGGATTTTGCGTAGTATATATGCGTACGTCCAGGATAGATGGAAATAATTTTAAACTTCTTTGACGTTATGTAATTTAAAATATTGAAATGTTTCGTTGTATATTCTACCAGCTACATTGAAAATTAAAGAAAGACGCTTTTTTAATTATGCAAGTGCTTAATCCTAAAGCGTTCTACCTTATCAGGTGTAAGGCCTCACACAAATGTAATGCAATTATTATTTTATATGTATATGAATTTACAAGCTAACCCGACAGACGTTGTACTGTCAACATTTTAATAAATTTGTTTGTGATCGTTTTGTTAATTTGTGAAAAGCTAAATTGGAAATGTGTAAACAAAGTAAAAATGAGAAAAATAGGTATTTCTGAGTGATCATTATATCTATTAACGATTCTGACCATGACTATTCAATTTGAGGAGGAGTACATTCAGAAGTACGCCAATGAGAAATTTTACAGGCAAGATGAATTCTTCGCGAAACAATACAAAAGTAAAAACAAATGTACTTTTATTTTAATTTAGGCTGGAAAGTATTTTCTCAGATTTTTCTCCAGATTTTCCAGATTATTTTTCTTTCAATTAAAAACATTCAATTGAGTTATTTCCATCCCGGGAGCATAACGAACAAAATGAAAAAAGAATCAACCAAATATGTCGTTCCTATCGTTAGTTATGATCGAGAGTGCATACGAAAATTATGATTTTTGCAGTTTTACCGAACATTAAATTTTTATTGTATTAATATATTGCGACGAATTTGCTATGCGGTTCTAAAAAAAAAGTAAGCCTTTTTAGCAGGTAGACTGTTTTCGGCCATGTGTTTATTTTTGACAGGTGGAAAGAACGTTAGCTAATGGGGAGGTATATTGCTGACAAGTTATTAAAATCTGTTCGGTCAATAATTGAATTTGCATTTTTTTGTATGTGGATGCTTTCTAGTATATTTCTTGCTTTGTTGTTTTTTTCGGATATAATTATTGCGGTTTTATCGAAATTGAAATGTTTTTTTAAGGACTGTACTATTGTTTGAAAATTTGTGTCCATTTAAACGTTCTTGTCGATATTTTGTTGCTTGGCCGATGTATACGCCTTCGCAGTTGCATGGAATTTCATAAATAACGTGTATTTTTTTTTAATGTAGGTATTTTGTCTTTTATTTTGTGGTATTTATTTTATTTGTGTTGTAGTGTTGATACAATTTTTGTTTTATGATTTTGTTAATGAATGATAGGGGATAATTATTTTGTTGTCGAGAATCTTTTTTTTTTGTGATAAAATCTCTAGTATGAAATCTAGGTTTGTCAGGGTTACCGACTGTTTTCAAAACAAAAAGAACACTTGCATGGGAAACGATTTCCGTCAAACAATGTTCGGTAAATCAGTGATTTGCAGAGGTTGAACAATCTTAGTTTCGAGAAACATTACAAATGCTAGAACAGCGATGGGAAAAATGTGTTTATCTTAATGAAGACTCTGAACACCATACACTGGTTTCAATGACTCTTTTTAAGTAATACGAGGACGGTCTGATATATTTCCGACTTTACCGTTAAGATGGCAGCACTTGCCAATAAAAGGAGGGAAATGCGGTTGCGCGTTTATAGACAGGCACTCACCAAAATTTCAGCCATTTTGGATGCGCAGTTGTTCTTTGACAATCGTTTGGGTGAGTCGATCTGAGTGTTTTTGGAAAATGAAAAAAATTGAGTATGGAGCCGTCATTAAATATTTGTTTTCAAAAGGCAATACGCCTACGCAAATTAAAGGTGAGTTGGACGCTGTGTACGGGAACTCTGCACCATCATCTACAACGGTGAAATTTTGGGCAGCTTAGTTTTAAACGTGGCCGTACCAGCCTGGGAGACGATGAGCGTTCGGGACGTCCAAAAATTGCAACGACTGACGATAACATTGCTAAAGTTCACCAAATGGTGCTAGATGATTAAAGTGAGACAGATAGCAAAGATCATGAATATGTTCAAAGAACGTGTTTGTCACATACGGAATCAAGATTTAGGCATGAGAAAGCGGTTCGCGCGCTGGGTGCCGCGTTTACTAACGTTATACCATAAACGTGTTCGAATTAATATTTCCAAAGCAGTTTAAGCGCAATAAATCAGAGTTTTGGCGCCGATTAATTACTATAGATGAAACTTGGATACGCCATTATACGCCCGAAACAAAAATACAGTCAAAACAGTGGACTGCGAAGGGGAAAGCGTTTTTTGGGATAGTAGTGGAGTTATCTTAATCTATTATCTGTAAGCAGTAAAAACCATTACAGAAGCATACTACGCAACATTACTTAACAAGCTGAAGGCAGAAATTGCAGAAAAGCGGCTACATTTGCAGAAAGAAAATTTGTTTCGCCAAGATAATGCGCCGCCTCACACCTCAGCGGTTGCCATGGCGAAAATCCACGAATTACAGTTTGAACTGCTTAAACCTCCTTGTTCACCAGATCTAGCTCTAAACGACTTCTTTTTGCTACCTAATCTCAAAATTGCGCTCTGAGGACAAAGATTTTCGTCACATGAGGAGGCCATCACCTTCGTCAACAATTATTTTACAGAGAAAGACGCCGAGTACTATTTGGACGGGTTGAAGAGATGAGAGCATCGCTGGGAGAAATGTGTAGATTTACAAGAAGACTATGTAGAAATATAAGAATTAATTTTAGAAAAAAAGTCTTGTATCTTGTATTGTTAGGTCAGGAACATTTCAGACCACCCTCGTAAGTTAGTAATAATTTATTTTCTATAGATGGATGAGATTTGTTATCGATAAGTTCGGTCCGGCAAGCCATGCAAGTTTATTTAATTTATATCCAAGATGTAAATATGCTTTCTACATATTACGACGCTAATTTATTCAAATTTTTTATACGTGCACGACTTGCCGGACCAACGGTCTAGACCACTAAGATATTAAAGGCAGTGGGTCCGAATCTTTCTGGAGATACCTTGACTTACATCAAGGAAACAGATGATATATATCTTGCCCGCAATAGGCCGTGTGCAAATTTATTGCATTTTTTGCGAAGTAATGTAAACGTAAATCGATGTAACTCAAGGCAGCCCCATAAAGATTCCCACTGCCTTTAATAGCTTAGTGGTCTAGAGCGTTGGTCCGGCAAGCCATGTACGTGGGTTCGAATCCCACTTAAGGGAGAATTTTTTTTCTATAACAACAAATTATATCCAAGATGCTTCCTTTTTTGTAAAATGTTTGTCTTTCGTATTAAACTCCTCTTCAAGTACATCTCGAGGTATTTAATTTTATGCATTGGAATAAAGATAGTGCTAGCAATCGAGTCTCGCTTTCCGCCAAATCATACTCGTAGAGGGTATGTATATCAGGCAATAAGAACTACCTATATTAAGCAATAGAATGAACACTTCAGCAAAATAAGTGAAATTTTTGAATTTACCTATACCGTATATGTGTTCGTATTCTTCGACCCATAAATATGTATGTATAAGTATGCATAAATGATCTGTTTTATATGTATATTAGATAGATATATTCTCGAGTCAAATACCATACACGTCTCTAAGACACCTGGGTTCTCTGTATGAAAGCTTTTATATTGAAAATACTCGAATTTAAACTGAACACCGCCCGTGTTTATTTATGTCTTCCCTTTGCATTTCAAGACAAACATAAAATCTACTGGTTCGCCGCCGACTCCGAATACTAGGATTTCATTGAATATTACATAAGAACGTAATTTCCGTCTTAATTAAAGGTTAATTAAAGCCTCACTTATTCGTTACATTATTTAGCGGCAGATGCACCATTTTGGGTTGATCGGTATCATTTTATAGGACACTTTGATGAATTTTTATTCGATGCAGTGAGGTTGGCCGAGGCCGATCACCGGCCGTAATGAAAGTCGCGTATTGGAATTTCGAAAAAACTCCGCTCTTCACATCGTTATATCGGAATTTTATTGCAAATGAGAACGCTAACTCTTCATACAGGCACAAATAAAATCGCTATATCGATTATGCAAATTTCCGACATTCCCGACGTTTTATTGACCTTATCTTAATTGCCGGGCCAGGAAAACAAACAGCTTCGCATGATGCGAAATAAAAATCACCACAATTATTTCTTTTTTTATCGTCGTGTCATATTTCGCCGTGCGTTCGCGTATCGCGATCGAGGAAAAAATATCTACTCGTAGTCCCGTTCGCGTAATTAGTCAGTGTAATTGTGGTGATTTATTTTATTTCATGAAATCGTGTTAAATGCATATTAAAACTGTTTAAACACCGCGGGTGAGCGTGTCGTTACATTTCCCATTATATGGTGTGAAAATTTCATCAAAATTGTAATGTCCAAGTGCCCTTAAAAATGATCTTTTAAAATTAAATGAGCCAGAAAAATTTCCGAATTCTGAAAACGTTTGATGTCAATTTGAAATATTTTCCAAGATGAAAAATGTCCAAGAAACGATAGTGTATCTAATAATGATCATATCTTAGTAATAATAACAGATATAAATTATACTTTAGGTACATGTAAAGAATAGGTAATAAGTAAGAAATATAAAGATTACGTAAATGTTAATTAGTAAAATTACTAATAATAATGATATACATAAGCATAAGCATAAATTACACTTCTCAACTTTTGAACTGGTACACTTACAAGAACATATATAAATAACAATTTACTACTTTTTGAGTAACACTTTCTTGCTTAATTGATGGTATATAGTTCTGGGAAACATTTTTAAAGCGAAGAATTAAAAGAATAAAACTTAAATAACGAATTTCAAATGTTTTAATAGAAAAATAACAAAATCTTCATTTTAATGTTACAGAAAAGTTTGCTTTGGAAAGAAAAGATAACCAAACACTTAAAGATTAATAATGTGTGGGACCTCCTCTGGCTCTTATGACAGTCTGGCAACGTCTTGGCATTCTGGAAATCAAATTCCGAATGTAATGCTGAGGAATATTTTTCCATTCTTCCAAAGCGGCAGTTCGGAGCTGATGGTGATTGTTTGGATGCACTCCTCATGATCTTATCAACCTCTTCAGGTAATCCCATACGTTCTCTATGGGATTAAGATCTGGAGAGTTCGCTGGCCAATCCATGTGCGTAATATTGTTCTCTTTAAAAAATGCATTGATTTGTCTTGTTCTATGAGGACGCGCGTTATCATCAACAAACACAAAACCATCGCCTATTTCATTAATAAATGGCAACACTCCAGGTTGTAATACCTCATTAAGATACCTGACACTATTCATTGTAGCATTTTCAAGCATAACCAATTCAGTACGACGAGTCGCAGAAATACCTCCCTACACAGTAATTAAACCACTTCCATAAGCTTGATGGTAAGTCACGTTGTTCTCAATATAGCGTTCTCCTCTGTTTCTCAAAACTCTAACTCTTTCATCTGATCTATGGAGGCACACTCTGGTGTCGTCACTAAATAAACAACGACCCCGATCTTCTACATTCCAATTTGCATGTTGATGTGCCCACTCTAGCCTTCTTCTTTTCTGGGCTCTGGTCAACAATGGGCATTTCTTAGAAGATCTGGACCTTAAATTTACCCCATGGAGCCTTCTTCTTACTGTTTGAATGGATACTTGAGTACCTGTTGCATTCAATAACTGGATTTGGAGTGTTCTTGCAGTAGAAAATCTCTACCTTCGACACTGAACTGTAATAAAACGGTCCTCCCTGACTGTTGTACTGCGATTTCGCCATCAGCCGTGTCTATGTTTGACAGATCCAGTATCTTTAAAACGCAATCGAACTCTTCTGATCACATTGTGGCTCACATCGAAATGGGCAGCAACGGTCATAAGCATTCCCATAGCTTGGCTCATCTTTTCAATACTTAAACGCTTTAATGCCATCTCTAAAATGCAATCAACCACTCTGCTTTAAAACTTATTCGAGAAATTAGCAAAAATTCTCTGAAAACTTGATAAAAGTATAAGCGTCAGCGAGCTCAGTAACTGCACTAATGACAGATAATAACAACAAACAACAATGGCGTCCCAAATGTCATTCGATACACATTTGCTTGCATTCCCAAACACAGCCCTGGTCATATAGGAAGTCATGCCTAACGCCTATGAAGGGTTGTTTACTTTTACTGCATGCTATATAAGTGTACCAGTTCAAAAGTTGAGCAGTGTATAAAAATCAATGTCAAGTTGTTAATGTGGACTTTTTCTGTGAAGATATATTGTATGATCTACGAAATCCCATTATTGTAGCAGCTTAACACATTCGCGAGGGGATGCTAAATTTTACCCGTGTAAATAATAACTTTCGTCGTCGAATTATTAGAGCTCACGATGGGCATTTCGAACACTTTTTGTAAATAATTTTTCCCGTTTTGCCTACATCGGTATTTGTCAGAGCAGTGTATAAAAATCAATGTCAAGTTGTTAATGTGGACTTTTTCTGTGAAGATATATTGTATGATCTACGAAATCCCATTATTGTAGCAGCTTAACACATTCGCGAGATGCTAAATTTTACCCGTGTAAATAATAACTTTCGTCGTCGAATTATTAGAGCTCACGATGGGCATTTCGAACACTTTTTGTAAATAATTTTTCCCGTTTTGCCTACATCGGTATTTGTCAGAGCAGTGTATAAAAATCAATGTTAAGTTGTTAATGTGGACTTTTTCTGTGAAGATATATTGTATGATCTACGAAATCCCATTATTGTAGCAGCTTAACACATTCGCGAGATGCTAAATTTTACCCGTGTAAATAATAACTTTCGTCGTCGAATTATTAGAGCTCACGATGGGCATTTCGAACACTTTTTGTAAATAATTTTTCCCGTTTTGCCTACATCGGTATTTGACAGTACCACCACAAATTTAAAATAAAAAAAAAAAAAGATTTGAGATGGCATCTAACAATATATCTAAGAATTTTATTGGTTATTTTTATAGATCAATGATCTTGAATCAGCTGTATTTTCCAAAATATAGAATGAGCAAACATATGGACCGGCTTTAACAACATTTTGGTATTAAAAATTTGAAAATTTTTGATGAATTAGAAATAAATTTTTTTTGGATTTTCAGTTGGACATTTATACCTATTCTTCAGATTCGCATAGCTTAGACACTATTTCATGGTAAGCCTGTATATTATTATAAATGTGTTGTATATCTTTCTACCATATACTTTTATATAATAATATAATAAAATGCTTCTATTTTTCTACAAATGTCTTTATTCTACAGAAACAATAAATACTATAGCATATGTATTCAAAAAATAACGATAGGTGGACTGTAATGTAGCCGGGTCCTGTGGAGGCTACAACATCGAAATAATACTCAGATGATGTTTGTTTAACGAAGTATAATAAGTTAATACATATCAAACATAACAATTATTTACACATATAACAACGAATAGTATGGTAGTCAAAGGAGAGATCTAACTGGCTCTCTAACTACGATTGATCCTTGTTCTTCAATAGAACATCTTATATACCATTAGATTGCCCTCGTTTGACTACGTCCTCGCTTATTTGTAAACAGATGTGCAAGCGTGTAACCTCCGATTAATAATGCTTGTGTTTACTTAAGCAGGTGGGCCGGGGTCGTGTTTCCTAATACAATGCAAATAAGACCAGGGCCACGCCTTGACTGATCGAGTACTACAAACATTACTTAACTAGGTTATCACAGGACATAATCTTCTTCTCGGCTTTCTTCCTCAGCTAGCTCTTTCTATCATGGGCACATGGACTGGTATCTTCTTATCTCAGGCGTTTTTTTTATATTTTAAGTTTTATTCTTAATCTGTTATTTTTTTTAAAATTAGGTTCGTGGATTCTTGAGAAACAAGAACAGGCACTGTAAAAAAATTCTATTGACTCTCTGTAATTGAATTTCTTAATTTTGAATTCAGTTTTTGAATTATATTCTTTGTTTTAATGTTTATAATTTGACATTTCTGAAAAGGTGTTTTTAAACTGGCATTTGTCTGACCTTAAGTTATTGGATATAGATGGCTCTTTCTCTTCTAGAAATCTTCTTTCTTTCTGATATGCGTATTTATTTTTAGGTAGTACCTAACTTTTTTTATTGCTATCTTTACTTTGTTTGTATCACACTTAATTGACACTATTTATGTGCTCTGCCTATTATTTTTTAGGTTCGAACGAAATTGACTTTGACAACACGAAGTATGTGTTTACTATTTGACTTTGACAGCACGAAGTACGTGTTTACAATTTAGGTATCGAAACAACCAATCTCGAATTCTTTCGGTTTCTGGCTTTTATAGCATTTTCTGTTTTAAACAAAAGCTATACGTCTTTTGAGATACTTCTTCTTCTTAATTCTTAAAAAAATTTATGGAATTTGATAAAACTAACATTGAAAATTAGCCCTTTTTTTCTTATTAACTGTCCAGATAATTATTTTTATTAATGTTTTAGATATTACACATTTTAATTAGTATGTCAAATTTTTTATATTTTTCCAAAATCTCATTTAATTGTTGATATAATGTTGTTTTTGATTTTATAATATTATTATTTGTTATTTATGCCCTTTCAGCAAATGTAATCTTAATATAATTTATTCTATTTTTTAGAATTCAAAAATCTTGAGAAATTTAATCCTATTATTGTTTTATTTTATTTGTTTTTTAGGTGAAAAACTTCCTTCAGTTGGTGTGGAGAATTTAGATTGTTACGTGCTCCTAGCTACGTCCTCGTTTTGGTTGCAAGTTAGCGTCTTCTTCTATTTTATTCCGTTATGTTTATTGAGATCGCTATCGATAGAGAGAAGGTCGATGGTTATCATTCGTCATTTGTTTTGTAACGGCTTATTGTAGGGCCTGATTGCTTAAAGCAGTATTCTGTTTTTTTTGGCAGCCCTCTCGTTTGAGCGAGGTTTTAATTTAGTCGCTATAATTTTTAATTGTAACTACAATTACCCAGCAGGGGATTTCTTGATGACGATTAGAGCCGATTGCCTCCTTCTCTACGATACACTATATTCCATTGTTAACCATCAGACATGAAACTGGTACGTAATTTTGTAATTCATTTATTAATTATACTTTTCTTATTAATTCTTTTTTTCGCTTGTGCTCCCGATAACAGGTGTCTTTTCCTCTACCGACGCAAACGTCGTTCACAGGGAGGAAACCGATGACGCTTACGAACATCCCGATTGCTGGAGAGACGGACACAGCTAAGACTTTAAAATATTACTTTATTAATTTAAACTGTAATGTTTTACAATTAGTTTTCTTTGTTGAAATTTTTTTAGATTCAATTTTTCTTTGTTTAGTTATTTAACTTAGTTATTGCGTCAAGAAAAAAGTAAAAAACTTGACCTGTTAGAAAACTTAGAAATTAATAGATACAATAGTTTAGGATTAGCTTTAAATGACCAACTAGATTTAAACAACTCCCCTCTACTAAATTTAAGATTGTAAAAAATTTTCCACCACCATTTCCCCAATAATTTTCACATAAATATTCAAACTTGTATTGTACATATTCAGTATTTCATCCACCTGAAGAAGCCATTGTATGGCGAAACAATATTGTAGTGGTATTTACAATAAAAGAATTTTTGAAACTAGAAGTTTAATTACTTATTTCTTAGCCTTATTAACACTACATATTCAACACTAAAACTTGCTAACGTGTACCCACACTAATAGTGTTAAAAATTTAAGTATTTTGGTGTAGAGTTGAAGTATATTATAGTTTATAATGTATTTATTATTCAGAAAACAAGTAAATATGAATGTATTTTAAAAATACAGTTGTCAATAGTTATTTCTGTGATATTGCTCTGGCAAAAAGTCATATAAATTAACATTTAGTTGAATAAAGTACCATTTAGACCATATTTAGCATTAAGAAGTCTATTTCTTTCTACTCTATAATATGTGTTTGCCCGTGCACTAGTCAAAATTACACGAGAACATTTTTTATTGTGTACCATAACGTGAAAATCAAATTATAGGATTTATGACAAAAAAAAAACCGAAATTCTGCCATTAGAATATTGCATTGAACTTCCTGATGAACATGTATACATATAATCGTTCAGATGAATATTATCGGCCTATCAGAAAACGGAACTACATGTAAACATTTGGCTTCCTTCCGGATTCTGCACCGATGCAATATTCATTCACAATTGATCTGATCTGAATATTGTCGCGCATTATCGGCGACTTGCAACATGTGTTTGCTTTTATGATACCAGATTGTTTCTGTATTCCAGTACTCTGACAACATTCACATGCTCTTTTACACATGTCAGCAAATATCGATCCAGTAATATGCATCCTGTTATACAATGTACGTTGCACGAAATGCAGTATATATAGTTTTTATGACGTGATTTTCAAACATTTCAGTTTTTTTCTCTCTAGTATGTACATGTAACATTTTCCAGCTAATTAATAATTAAAAACAATTCGTATCGAGTGTTCCGGAGCTATATTGTCGATGATTGATTGTACCGATGAGTAGTTTTGTTGTTATTGCTGTGTTAAATTTCGAATTGCAAAAAATATTTTAGTTAGCATTTTGTTTATGTACGACTGCCTTACAGAAGTAATATGAAATATTATTGTATGTGGAAAATCAAATAGTTCATAATTGTTTTAAATTCAAAAATTTAATACTTGAGTTGAAGGCAATTAAAGGCAAATGACGAATTTCTTTGTGCATCAATTACTAAATCAAAGAAAAAATATTTAATAAAAATAAAATTTCCTTTTTTACTAGCACACACTTACTTATTAGCGTGAAGCAGTGTCGTGATCATAACCTCAAGGGAAAGCTATAGAGTAAAATAATCCCTAAGCAAAAATTTCTTGGGTAGAGGCGCAAAAGAATGAAAATTGTTACAAATTAATCCTACAATTTAATCCTACTTTACTTAAAATGAAATGCCATACGTCTATTTACTTTTACAAACTCAGCTATTACATATTGTGATGAGTCATCCGACGATTTGTCATGTATCACACGGTCTAGCACCATCTAGAAAAATGTATATGCAGAAGGATCGAGATAATCGAATATGCGAGAGTTTTCCCATGAATATAAATAGCATTCGAGAGGAATTTAATTCATTCCACACCAAATCATCGTCGAGTGATCTTATATAAATATAAACACATAATGTTCTTATTGTTAGTTATCAGTTTTTAAATTGTTATTTAATGTATTTGAATAATTAATTGACTTGGCAGATACATGTTGAAACTCCATTATAAATTATAATAAAACACGTTTATACGTTTGTTTCAAATCCCCTAATGGCTGAGATATTTATGGATATTAGCAGCATACGAATCTATGATACATAGGCTAATTCACGTACCTATAAACAAAATCAATTTTGACATTGAATTAAATAGAATATACACTATAGCAATCAATAATGGATATACAGTAAATTTAGTTAATAAAATTCTCGAACAAAAACAGAAAAAAAACTTGCTCTCTCTCTAATCTACCCTAAAATACCGTCTAATATAAAAAAAACAGTACAACACCATTACATATATAGGAAATACATCTATTAAAACAGGTAAACTAATCAAAAAAGTTAGCAATGGGTTTATTTCTTACAAAACTAATAACTCAGTCCAAAAATATATTAGGAATGACAAAGATAAAACGGATAAAGGGTCAAAATCGGGGGTCTATGTGTTGACTTGTGAGTGCAATAAGGTATATGTGGGTCAGACGGGGCGTACCTTCCAACAGAGGACAAGGGAACACGAAAAATGCTATAGATACCAAAAAGCAGACTCCACTTTCGCAAACCACTGCTTAGAGTTAAATCATACATTTAATATAGATTATAAAATTTTACATGTACAGGATAAAGGCAAAAAACTTAATTTATTGGAGACTTTAGAAATCAATAGATACAACAAATTAGGCGTAGCGTTAAATGAACAAACTGAATTTAATTTTTCACCCCTCCTACAATTATAATATCTACAATACATCCCCACTGTTAATGTGTTACATACATGAGTGTGAGACTATATATATTAAGTTGTTGTTTTATTGTATAATCAGACTATCATCACCTGATGAAGCCAATGTTTGGCGAAATAATTGTAGTGATATTAAAACGTATTTGAAACAAACGTATAAACGTGTTTTATTATAATTAATGTATTTTGTTTTTATTGTTAATATAGTGTGTGTTTATATTACCGTTAGTTTTATTTAAGAACCTGGAAAGACAATATCATAAAAATATTTTTGGCGGGAATATTTTTTCAGTAATTCCTTTTCAATTGATATTCATCCCAGAGCAGGGTCGTCCTTGACCTGTAGAATTCCTAACAAAATTTTTTATTCGCTTAAACTCAGAAAAGGAACGTTCTGCAGACGTACTTGTGGCGGGGAAAGCGAGTGTTAATTCACATAGTTTTAAGAATTTCAGGACCAGCACGATCTAATCCGCAATATTTAAGAGATTTCGTCACTAGCACTCGTTTTATTTAAGCCTTCTAAGGAGTTTGTAATTCACTGTGAGTTCGGAGCGTAATGCAGGAAAGTCAAAATATTGTGGATAATCTTGTTCAAGCGATTCAAAGGTTCCTTCAGAAACTGTGGGTTTATCGTAAAAATTAACTAATCCTAGAAATTTTAGGGTGCTAAAGTTCTTAAATCTGGGCGAAAAGATACTCAATTATTTCAAAGAACAACTGAAGGAATCGTGATTTTTCATCTGTTCTGCGTTCCTTGGCAATATCGGTGCGTATTCTGTTTGTTTGTAGTCGAATATTTAAGCGCTCAAATTTATTCCACAAATGATTAAATTGTTCTTTTTTTAGAAAAAATGAGGGACTTGAATTCCTAAACTTTTTTATACAAAAATGAATGTCGCCAGTTTTATTTTGTAAAACAGCAAATAAGTTGTCACAAAATTGGAAATATCTCGGAAAAAATAGGCAAGCAACAAAAGATTAAAATTAATTTCAGTTTCTAACATTGAAATATCCTCTAGTGCAAACTCGAGTACCATTGTCCCATTCTCTTGGTTATTTATAATATTTTGAAAATATTAATAAGTGATTGTCGATGGATATTCAAATACAGTTGGTACTATATATGATTGTTTCGGCCTTTACTTGATGAAATTCCATTATAACTATTAAGATAAAATAAAACAAATTTTATGAATTTCACTTTTTAATTATCACTGTAACTAGTTTGAAGAAAATCTTGATTTCCTTTATTATATTAATTATTATATTATATTGTAAAATAAAAGTGTGGCGATGTGCCATATAATGTAAAAAAATGCGGTTGGATATGTTTTCTTTACTGTAACCCCGCTAATTCACCTGCCACTACTGCTGCTTCATCATAACTTTGAGCTAATAATTTTGAAACACAATAATACTCATTCACTATAGTCTGAACAATACAATATGAAGCAGAAGCTATTTTTTGATAACAGACTACTATATGTCACATCTGTAGTTTCGTCCAGAATTATGACAATTAAGGCAACAAAAGAGGCTTCTTCTACTTCAAATTTTATTTTTCTCAATATTACTTTTTCCATGCATAGAATAAGATCGTTTTGTATTAAATTAGAAGTTTCTTTAAGCCTTGTATAATTATCCAAATGACATTCATTGTAAAACTTCGTCTTACTTTGACAATAAATTTACTAAATCTACGTAGTTTCCCTTGTTTGAATATCATTCAATTTCACTATGACCGCGAAATGCAAGTTTATGTTCTCCAAGGAAACAAACTACATTTATTAACCTCTTAAATATTTCACGGTTTTTTCGTACTATTTAACTATATTCTTCTGTATCAATTCTTAACTCATTGTCTAATGTGTTTTCAATTCTGATTTTCTCATAAGCTTTTTCTTTAATTATCGCATGAAGTGTGGTTGACTCAACCCATGCCTTTTTATTAATTTTTGTAAATTATTTAGATCAGCAAAGCCATTTTTATTCCAAAAATTTTTTTCGCTTGCAAATTGATGGCCGGAAAAACAAAATAGACTTATTGTAACAACCAGTTAACCATCCGCACTTTTTATAATTTTGTTTTTGAAATTGTCCATGCCTATAATATAATCTATACGTAAACAGCTTACACAATGGACTATTTTAACTTCAAACGAAATAATCCGTAAAAAAAGATTTTTGTGCTAACACAGTATTTGCATTGTCTATAAATATAATAAATTAATAACTAACTAATTTCATGTGCATTATTCGACAATAAAACTATTTTTATTTTAACTTATTTGCTGATATGCACAGACAAACCCATTTAAACGTGATGCTTAAGAAACTACCTATAAAGACGTATGTTGTAGATATCTAGCATATATCTCGCTAACGTCAGCATTTGAAATTGACATGGAAGCGCTTTAATTAGTAATACTAAGTAATAATTTAATATGTAATATTAATTGATTTAATTTATACACTGTATTTTATTTGGTTCATATAGGGCAAGCTGTGCTGCCCTAGCTTCTACGGCATACACGCCACTGGCGTGCAGAATGGGCAATTGAACATAGCTCTTGTTGATTTGAATTATTTAATAAACTTATATAGGATGGGAAAATATCAATAACTCTACCAATCTACAAAAAATGAAGACAAAAGAGAATATACAAATTATAGGGGGAAGCTCTATCTAGTATTCTAGGAAAATTATTAGTAATAGTGGAGAAAAGAATAAGAGATAAAATAAACAAGACAATAGAACACACACAGTACTTAAGCAAAACAGGCGACTCAACTACTCAAGATATAATTTTTATATAGGAAATCAAAGAATCTAATAAATAAAAATAAAGAAATCCATATGTGCTACATAGACTTGGAAAAGTCATTCGATAGAGTGAATAGAGTAAAAGACATAGAAAATACTGTAAAAAGAGGTATTCGATAAAGAAACAATAGAAGTCACAAAAGCAGTGTATGTGGTGCTACCCAGAAATCCCGGAATTTGAATGTGACGGTGTGAGCTACAACTAAGTCAGTCTGTCAAGCGGTACATTTATATATATATATATATATATACAGAACGCGTGTTTTTGAAAACCAAAAAAAAACGTTACTTGAAAAAGACTGAATAATAATAAAAGTCGAAACGTCGTAGAATAAAACATCAAAATTCAATAAAAGGTCGCTAAATAAATAAAAAGTCTATTATTTTTAATATTAAGACACGGCCAATAAAATAAATAAGAAAAATAAAATTCTTATAAACACTAAATATATATATATATATATATATATATATATATATATATATATAAGGTAAACTTAATAAGTCGGCGATTAAAGGTCTGGTTTACTTCAAAGTATATATATTTAAAACAACCCTACATGTTTCGGCAATGATGCCTTTGTCAAGGGAATAAAAAATATAAATGACAGAATATAAATGTCAAATAATTGAGTTGCTATGGCTGCCCAATAGGCGGTCAGGTGCCATTCCGCCTTTCCAGCAGGAGTGAGAAACCAAGCTACGCGGCGCAAATCACGGCGCCGCGCAATGCACACACCACTAGGACCGGTCCTGGGCGGCAACCTGGCTAGGCTGCTGTTAACAGCACACACACGTTCGACGTGTGTGCATTGCCCCCGCTTTTGCGGAAATCGTTAAGATGGCACAAAGTGTGACCGTCGTCGACTGAAGTAGCCACTAAGAGTGTTCCCTCGGTTGGCGATGAGCAACCCCGTGCAGGGTGCGCTTCGCTGGTCTGCGCCTTGCCTCGTTGGGGCGGGGGTCGGGCCGTCGAAGTACTGCTCGGAAAAGTAAAGAAGTTGCCGGGAAAGGGTTGGCGGCCCTACGCAACGGCTGGTTATCCGATCTCTCTAAATTTACGCGACCGGTCACTAAACACACGCACGAGCGCACTAACATACAAAACCCTACACTTACGCGGTCACACAAATACAAAATCACACACCCAGAGAGAGACGCAAGCTGCCAGCAGCAACCAACACACAGGTTCATACCCAGAAAGAGACACAAGCTGCTGGCAGCGAACAACACATATGTTCACACGTTGCTATCTATTTTTTGGAATACTAAGGCATGACTTATTATTATTATTGGAATGTATCTTTGAATAATTTAAACCATAGCAACTCAATTATTTGACATTTATATTCTGTCATTTATATTTTTTATTCCCTTGACAAAGGCATCATTGCCGAAACATGTATGGTTGTTTTAAATATATATACTTTGAAGTAAACCAGACCTTTAATCGCCGACTTATTAAGTTTACCTTATCATACCAAGGTCACGAAAATATTATATTTATATATATATATATATATATATATATATATATATATATATATATACCGTGTGCACAACGTCGTGCGATCGATGGATATATAAGTAATGACTGGCCAACTGCAAGTATATTCGCCTTGCTTGAACACAATGAGCGACTGATAGGCATATTCAATGTGTTAGAGAGAGATTATTTGATTCGTACTTAGATCGTATGTAGAATGTGTTGGATAAAGAAATGGAACGCCCGTACAGTTAGACAGTAGAACATATTGAATATACTCTCTCAACCCTAACCACATAAACTCGCTATTCGTCTTCGTCTTACTACATTGTGGTAGATCAATCACTCCCCGGCGTTCATACGGTATATATAGATTCAATTAGTTGGCGATTTAATTAAGGTCTGGTTTTACTTCAAAATGTATATATTTAAAACAATCTTAAATGTTTCGGCATATGATGCCTTTTACAAAGAAATTTGAAATATAAACGACGGTATGACATTAATATACTGTCATTTATATTTCAAATTTCTTTAAAAAAGGCATCATATGCCGAAACATGTAAGATTGTTTTAAATATACACATTTTGAAGTAAAACCAGGCCTTAAATAGCCAACTAATTGAATCTACCATAACATACTAAGGTCAAGAAATAATTATATACAGTAGATTAAGTTAGTCGGCGATTTTAGGTGTGTTTTATTTTGATATGTATATATTTAAAACAAACTTATATGTTTCGACACATAGTGCCTTTTCAAAGAAATTAAAATTAAAATATTCAAAGATACATTCAAGTTTAATAATAATTCATGCCTCAGGACTTTCGACAGTAAGACGTCAATTACGAGGGATTGACAAGCCATGAGTTATTATGTCTGCGACCGTGGAGCGACTTAAGATTTTAAGCTGTCGGCATTCTCCTTGAACGAGAAGGAAAACCACGAAAACCTACTCGGACAACCCAGTCAGAGATCTCAAACATGTTAAAATAGATTTACATTATAAATCTATACATGTTTAGTGACGTCCACTGCCAATTTTTAACTCTGTTTTTAGTCTCCTGAAGAAGTAGCAAACGGCTACGAAATATAGAGGTTAAAAAAATTACGTTTTTTAGTGGACAGACTGATTACTCGATTAATTAATTATTCATTATTATAGTAAGGTCGATAATACTTACAAGTCTATATATATATATTGTTGTAGGGCAATTAACCCACATATCAAATTCTTCTGCTGATAAGATAACAGATCCGAGAATGTTATATCTGAAAAATAATGTATTGTGAGATTATTGTATAGCTAATTTTTTGTATATTAATGTAAAACCATAGTTGGATTTAGAAATATTGATATCGATAAACATTGTAAATTATATTCAATCCATTTTTATTACTCGCTCTTTATTTAGATATCTTTATATTTTTCCGCGAAGATCTAGGTTTTCTAAATCTGATTATAGTTATATTCTTTGTTATACATATATTTCTTTTAATATTGTAATATCTTTTATTGTTCCTTGGATAATATCATATTCTAAATTTGTAATTTGGAATACGTGAGTAGATTTTATCAGCATGACGTTTAGCTGTCAAAATTATTTTCATTACAAAATTATATATTTTATTTACAAAAGTAACATTCAAAATTATTATTTATTTAAATTTGTCATAGTTGTCTTTAATATAATTTTCGAGATCATTGTACAAATCCCTAAGAAAATCTGATTTATGGAAATACAAATTTGTCTTATGGGACCCGGGACAACGAAAAACAATATTATTGATTGAAAAGTTTTTTTGCATGCAGTTGAAAAATTAAGTGATATTTTGGAATTCCTCTACGAAATTATTCTCATAATAACTTATAACAACGTGTTAATTACCAAAAAGTGGATAATTTATAATTACTTGACATATTTACTTTGCGAGAAGATTTTGTTCGTGTGTGGAGATCAAGGGGACCTATTAATCTTCACTATTTTGATTCCTTTTATATATTAATCTACTCGTATTTTCGTTTATGCAGTTTTATTAAAGAAGCTACTGGATTTATCTTTTGGAAATTTTGGACAAGATACACTCATCTGGAAAACGTATATACACATAACCATGCTGTTTACTTCATGCAAGAGGACCATTTGCGAGGCTACAACAAGATTATCTATCAGACGTTCGAGATAAGGATATCGTAACCTGCCTTTGCTGTATTTGTTGGTTTTCTACGTAACATTTTACAGTTGAGAAGACACGTGGTTTGACATATCCATTTGTACTTAAAGTGACAGGCATTCTGTAAAGATTGTTTACCTTAATTATATAAAAGATATAACTATTCTCGAGATCAAATATCTAATATTTAATTTTACTCACGGCATTTCAAAGTATTTATACAACTTTCATATATTATAATATTATATCTTGTTTTATATTTGGAAAAGGACATCAATTAATTTCTAAAATATATTACTATTATTATTGACCTAATCGTTTTATTTTATGTATTCTTGTGTAGCTGTCTGTACGCCCGGAACCTACCTTTGACCCTGAGATAAGCAGTTTTCATCTCAGATTATCTTTTATATACATAATATTTGAGCTAGCATAATACAGGGTATTCTTTCTAAATTTATTTATATTTATCATTAATAAATTTTCTTATTTTCTATACCGCGTCAGCGTTATTACATTATTGGCGCCCAACGTGGGGCTGTTGTCCGTATTATATCAATATATATATATATATATATATATATATATATATATATATAAAATAATAGACTTTTTCTATTTCGGTGGTATAAAGTGCACTTTTCGACACCCGTTTGGGTTGCATAAAGTATTACTTTTTCGCACGCAAAATTTTGTTTTTAGAGGTTGGTCACAAAAAAAGAAATGGAACTAAATCATATGTAAATGTCAAATATAAATGTGTATAACAAGCATGTGTAATAAAAGTTGTATAGGTACAAAGAATAAAAAACACTTGCTAACATTTTATTTATACCAATTTACAATATAAATTGTTAAACAGAGTTGGAAGATCTAATGCTACTATTGACATTTACTTCCCATTTTGAATAGTGCAACTGTTATAAACGTTTACTGTGACACTAGATTCATGATGAGATGAGAAGATTCATGTGCATTAATGGAGATTCCAGGCAGATTCTGGGAACACACTATGTTTTGTTTGAATTCCTGTTGATTCACATTGATTGACACATCACTGCCTATTGCATCAGAAGTCGATGGATTCTGAATAATTTTAGTGGATGTATTAGGTGCACTAGACAGTATTCGAGCAACATCAACTTTTTTCATGGTGGAATTATCAATGTAACCTTCAGCCACTGCTGAAGATTTCCATCCTCCATGCCGCTTAATTGTTATTAAGTCACCTCCACTGTTAGCCAAGTGTGTCACACTTGAACGCCTAAAGCAATGTCCAGTGAAGAGCTCAGGATTGGGCAAATTTAAGTAAGTAGCAATAACTTTTGGTACCTTTCCTATAGTATTAATGCCAATTGGATTATTCACGCAAGAACCATTTCTATATTGCAGGAAGAAGCGTTTATGTGTAACATGAGTGAGACGAAGTGAATAATATTTTTTAACCAAATCAATCCATAATTCTAAATTGTCTTGGAATATAAGTTTCAGTTTTTGGCACTCTAACCATTATGACATCATTTTTAAACTGTATATCATCTAAAATCATGTTCATGATTTCTTCACGACGACAAGCTCCATTATAACCCATTATAAGGATAACCTATCAATATTAATATGACTATTATAACAAAATAATGTAGAACATTAATAAAATACTATTACAAGGACGTTTGTATTACTTACTTTCATTGCTAAATATGTTTTATCATCGGCTTCTATTATAAAACAGTTAATATGATCTATTTCTAAAATCTTGGATTTCTTAGGCTAGTAGTAGCCTTCAGATAATCTTTTTAAATATGCAAGAAGCCTAGAAAATTTTGAGATATTTATATTTTTATAAATATTTAAACAACATCGTAACATCGAATATGTGGACCACAAGGTCGATGCCTTTTGTATCTCCTTATCAAAATAAGCAATAATTACATTTTTAGTAATATTCGCGATATTATTTTCTTTACACCAAGTTAAAAAGTACTCGTATTGCTTTTGATAAATATGTCGAGACTTTGTTGGCAAAAGACTTTGTAAATTATCTTCTGCTATTTTGCGAATCTCTGGGGGCGTGCAATTATTTGCTTCGTCCATTTCGTTAATAATTTATTGCATAAATCAATCTAAATTTTAAACTTAAAATGACATATATTACCGCCGATTTTCAAATATTTAAAATGCTCTAGTTAAACATCAATGCTACCAAGTTCAAAAAAAGAAAATTTCTACAATTTTCGTACAAAACATGCCTCTTATTTTAAGTCTTTTTGAACATTTAATGTCCGAAATAGAAAAAATAGTATAAAATACACGTTTCATAAGACATTTTAGTGCACTTGTTCTTTAGAAAACTCGCCTTGCGGCTCGTTTTCTAAACTTGAACGCGTGCACTAATATCATGTCTTATGCAACTTTAATGTACTTTTATATACTATTTTCTTGGTTTAGCGACCGTTCATTAAAGGTCGCTAAACCAAGAAAAAGTCTATTATTTTAATATTATGACACGGCCAATAAAATAAATAAGAAATAAATTTTAATTCTTATTAACACTAAATATATATATATTAGATAATTATTTCTTGACCTTTGTATGTTATAGATGTATGGTATAGATAGTAGATTCAATACAAATCTACTATACAATCTACTATATAGGTATATATCAAAACTATTGTTAACTACTATTAAATCCCACCTTACGAGTTTATTCAAAATAAAAAAGTTATAAATCTTAAACCGAATTTAATCGACTTCTTCTTCAATAGCATTAGTTCGTTTCATTCTTAGTACTTCTGTATTTGTACCATTATTTAGGTGTTATCGTTAACGAACTATTATTTGCTATTATTAAACTATAGCCTACGCGTTAATTTTACACTAAAAAAGAAATGACTCACATATCACCTTAAACGACTTTAATCGGGTCTTTTAGAATGCCAGCAGTTTGTTTCATACACGTATAAATCGGAGAACGATATCACTTCTACACTCTATTAATCTGAATAAAATACCAAGTTATAGTCGCAAAAGTGAGAGATTTTATTCGAAATCAATGAATACGGCACGGATAAACTAATTCAAATTGATATTTCTTAGCGTTCGGAGAATTCTTCACGTTATAATGGTAGTTCTTAAAACATCTCATTTCACGCCTGTTATTCACGTTGAAAGGCTCTTTTCCTGACCAGTTTTTTTTTCTTCTTCTTCTTCTGAGATTTAACTTCGTTTCTCCTCCACAATATCAACCTTCTCGTTTTATAATTAATGTTCAGATTCCTATTGCATACACAATATTACATTTACCATGTATAGGATAGCCGATTAAAGTTCTTTCGACACAATAATCCGGTCTAACTGTAAAATTTCTCGGCAAACACAACACAGTTGTTCTTTCTTGTTCGTGTTCGTCACCTCTTTTTTTCTTTTTCTTGTTGATGCCATTGTTATTTCCGAATTAGCAACCGACACACATGTACGTACGAAGACGATGAGATTAAGTTTTATTATAAATGAGATTCACGAAACCGTTTTTCGAACATGCTTAAAGGACAATTAAAGTCGCTTATAACGCCGATAATTTGATTCAGCGTTACCAACCCGAAACCAATTTATTTTTAACAATAAGAGGTTCTCGGACAAAAACACCATCCGAAGATAACACCGTGTTATTTATACCGTAGTTTCTCATAAATATTTCAAAAGATCTCCGTCGTTGGGACTGGTTTGGAACAGTTTTAGTTTTTCCGGTACGTTTAAAAACTGACGCGCCTTCATATCGATTGTTCACATCGTCAAGTAGCGATGGAGAAGTCAATTTAGTACAGTTTTCATTGATATGCCTCGCGGTTAATGTACATAAATCGTAAATTGCGATGAACGTGTGTTTTTGTTAGAAAAAGAGAAAGAAACTTAAACTAACAAATGTCGGCGGTAATAAACATTCTCTTATAGGAGGGAATCAAGCGTAAATAATGGTGATTGGTAATTTTTTATATTTTTTTTGATATGCAGTGAATGTGATGGATATTTATCACAAATGTGTAGGTTCTCAAGAACTGCCTTAACAATAATATTACATTACTTCAGGCCTGGCTGCTCATCATTCGTGTATTAAATAATAATATAAAATGCTGCAGTATTGTTGATAATCTCATGCTTTGAAATTTACTATTTCTAAATCATTATTGCTGTGTAAAATTAGATAAATTTGTTTTACGTCTAAAACATTAATATTTTTGTACTTTATTAATTTATCCCTACGGAAAGCAATACCCAGGCTGTTTTTGATATAAAAAATAGGTATGAAAAATGGAGAGATGTACCTAATTATAGAGAATATAAATCCAAAATATTTTGTCAATTACGACACGAAACCTAAAATTAAAAACCGCCTGAAAATTGTATTACGTGGTGCCTATGTATTCAAAAGATTCAGAATGTAAATACCTCTTTGACGTTACATACACACATATGTCTACGTATTGTTATGATTTTTCCCCGAAGACAATTTTCAAAATTTATAATTTATTTATTTACTTTTATTTTATAGGTAACCAGATATATACATATATTTTGAAAATTATTTAAATTTAATTCTGGTACACTTTTGTTGTTGAGGACTGTATATTTTATATTTAGGATTGATTTAGGCAGTTTCCGGGAAGGTGTTCGATCTGCACTGCATTTTTTATTTATTTGTGCCTTTCATGTGCGGTCAATATTTCCGCCAGAGATTGATTTCGTTTCAAGTGAGAGTGTTGTGGGGAGATAAAAACTTCTTTTTTATCTTTTATTTAAAAGTAACTTCGGATTTCTTTTGTTTAGTGTTTTGTGCTTTAGTAAGTCATTATCGTAGTTATACGAGTTTTCTTTTTCTCGTATTTTGATATATTTATACCTCACTTGCAATCTCTCTAATTAGTTTTTTTTGTGTGTGAAAATTTTACGCTAGCGTAAGTAATTTTTCTATTTTATTTGATTGCTTTTCATTGTAATTTAATTGTAATTTTGATGATTTATATTTATCGATTTATTGTTATATTAGTTTAATAGATAGATGGTGAAGAAAACTATCATTTTTTGTATGGGAGTTTTTATTGTCACGTTGTTTTAGAACATTTTGAAATTCAGGTTTGGAGGGAAATTTATACTCGTGTTATTGCGCATGAGTGAATGTTATTTACGCGTTTGACAGTTGGATCTGTGTACGTTTGAAGTTCGGGTTAATTAAATTTTGAAATTGAAAGTTTTCTAAACAATCTATTAGGATTAATTTTGCTCGGTTCAATTGAGGTTTTCATTGTATGCGTGTTTATTATCATACAGCCTTTTTCCTCTGTGCTTCTGTATAATGTTGCAGTAGTATTCTTAACATTTGGTAAATATTTTTTGTTTGTTTGTTTTTTAATAAAATATAAAATAGACTTGTGTGTATGATTACTAATTGATATAAGTTTCCACGTTCCTTTACGGGAAACCCTGGAAGAAGAGGAGTCTCATATAAAAAGAAAAAGCTGACTGAGTTCAAGTTCGGACAGATTGTGGTGGATAGTGGACTATCTCTCAATTAAACCCACTATACACAGCAGTATGTAACAGCTGTCGATATTATAAAAACTATTACATTGTTCTATGCTAAGGTCAATAACTTCACTAAAAATCAGCTGTGTATACAATCAAGTAAATTATTAAAAATTTCAAAAATGTGTATTGTGAATGTTTTTTGTCACGAGAACTAGCAAATATAAAATATAAATATGGATATAAAATATGAATATAGCACAAAATATCTAACACACTATCCTGATAAACTACATTAAAAGCCTGGAAAGATCGTTTAGTATAAAAGAAAATCGAATATAGGTTGTTAAGGAAATTAATTCTATTAACATTAATGCGATATGATCGAAATCCTTTCTACTCCAGAAAGTCATGCAATTATTTATCCAAAAACATTATATTGGCAGTGACAAATAAAATACAGCTGCAATTGTGTGAATTGTGTTGCTTTATTCACAAAGCTTTCATTTTTAAAAACTTCGTTAGAAATTGTGTACATACTCTTTGTAGCTATGTATGGAAGAATTTCGGGGGAATTTCCAAATTTTGCGGTTCCGTACGATACTTTGCGATAAATGCTCAACAATCACAAAATCTAAGGAATCTCTTCAATAACAAGAAGCAAAGAGTGGCGTTATGTAAAGCTGTTTTTTTTTATTATGACGAATAGTCGACGAACAGATCGAATCATTAGGTCCCTACGGCGACCCAAAGTTTTGCAAAATTTCAGGATTTTTCAGGGAAAGGCATGTGTGTAATGAGATATGTATATGCAAATTTAGAAGGTGAGTTCACCCGAATGAATAATCCTGGCTATTTTAAATAAATAGTTAATTTGTGAAAGCAATCTACACCATCTGCTGCAGATGACACCTTTTTTAAATCTGGACGTTTTAGAAGAAGCATTCGCAATAATATCAAGAGTTCCAACCGGTAGTGATGATCCAACATACATTCCACATCAATCAGACCTGGATATAGTTGGAAATGAAAAAGTTGCAGAAGTGTCTACTTCAATGAAACGAGGACATTATACTAAAATGTGTGATAGATTTGGAGTTTCAGATAGGGTAGCTCCATGTTTAGCAACAGGTCTTTTGGAAGACAAGTTTATTGTGAACTTGTCCTTATGGATAAAGCTAAAGTGGCTGGAAAAAAAATAAAATCTAGAGAAGCGGTTCCTCGTAAACAACAATAAGTTCCTGCATAATTGTATTCTCTTTTAATGGTAGAAAAAATTATTCATTGACTAAAGAGAAAATTTATGGGAAATTCCATAAAATTGTGCTTAAAGAACCTCATTTAGTTGTTTTAAAAGAGTCTAATGCGAAGTTACTGGGATATTTAAATTTGGATGATGAACATGGAAAAGCTAAACAAAGAAAATTGAGTGAATTCTTCATTAACAAAACCTTGTCAATTTATTTATTAATTAACAAGCACATGTAGGGATGGCGAAGCAATAAATATTGGCACAGAAAATTGTATTTTACGACTATTTGAAAAACAATTAAGTACACCACTGCATTGGTTTGTGTGCCCGCTACATTTCAATGAACTGCAATTCCGCCGTTTATATGCAACATTGGAGGAAAGAGTCACCAGAGGACCACTAGCATCAAGTGGAAAGTTATCAAGACATTCAAGAATGTGAGACATTGTAGGTATGCAATACCTTATTTTTACCCCATATCTTCACTGAAATAAAAAAAACATAGATGTTAATAGTTATTCTAAAAGATAGAAGAAACACCTTTCCAACAAACCTATACTGAACAATCTACTACAATTCTATAGGATTTTATGACGATCTTATTGAAAATAATGTAGTTATTAAGGAAAATATATATTTTGAAAATTTCGGGGCTCCAAATCCAAGCTTAAAGCTATGG
Source organism: Melolontha melolontha (assembly GCA_935421215.2). Lineage (NCBI taxonomy): Eukaryota > Metazoa > Arthropoda > Insecta > Coleoptera > Scarabaeidae > Melolontha > Melolontha melolontha. The sequence continues at coordinate 65,165,306 of OW285237.1, read as the reverse complement.
TCTCTTGAGTAATTTTCTCAGAATTATCTATATATTAATTTTTTGCTATACGCGTTATGGAGAGAAAACGTTCCATACAATTTGACCCACCCTAAATATATACTAATTATTATTATTATTACTAAATTATTCATTAACAAAATCGTAAAAGTAAAAACTATATTTCAGTGGTCTTCCTCCATTTAACTCCTTTTACATTTCCTCGAGAATTGGCTTTCGAATATTATCAGAAATATTTACTCTCTCAATTGTATACTGCGCACATGGTTTAATGATGTGTTAAATAAGAAGTGTTTTCCATTACAAATTTCTTTTCTATTTGTGAAATTGTCGGGGCAGTGCAAGCAGAAAATAATAAGCAATAACTTATAGTTGGAAGTTGGGATTTCAGCGAAGCCTTTCAACACACCCGCAGAGAGCACAGAACGATATGGAAAAGGAATCAGAAAGCACACGGGGCGGATGGTGGTTCCGTGAAGGTCTGTTCGGTAGCACTGTTCTTGACTCGGGCCATAAATATCAGAAGCACGGTCCCGCTTACTTTGCGAGGCAACGCTTCTACCCAAATACATGACCGGAATAAAGAATGTGCAATCTGCCAGTTGCACCGTTCTCTGTATATCCCCCGATGTCCTAGAAACGAGAAGCGCCGCGCGAAAACGAAAAAATAAAGCAGCACGAAATAAAAGACCGCATAATTAATTTTAATTATTTCGTTATTAGCCCGGAATTGATTATTCAACTATTATTCATTTAAATAGTCGGGGGCAAAGTGAAAAATATTACCGACCGCTCGTAAATTATTCCCGGATATCTCTCCCGGACTGCTGAATATTCATTTCCATTTTATGAAAGTTGAGAGCGGGCGCGAGAGAGAGTGCGAACTCTGGAAATTAAACAATTCTTTCAAACAATTTCACTGGGGTTGTAATTTCATTGTTTGCTTAAAGATATATTTTACTGACTTTCCGGAAAGGCTCGTATTTAACAAGCTCTAGGCTCTTTAACAAAACAACTTCAGTAAAAAAAGCTTTAGTGTTTAAAGGTAAACAGAAAGCGAACAATAATTAGTACATTAATAATAATTACTTAATCTTAATACTTTTATTATATGTAACAAATGCAACAAAACTGTATAAAGCACAAAATTTTAATGATTATTTTCCTTTCGATTTATTGACTTTTTGATCACTTTCTTATTAAAAAAAAAACTTAATCGTCATGGGACGCCTGGCAGATATGAAACATCCAAATCGATTGTTATTTAGAGAAAGGAATATAAAGTAAAGAAACATTTAGATTGTCACTAGCAATGTTACTTTCACTATCACCCATATTTAAAATCAATAAAAAGTTGCAACGTATTTGGTTGGAAATACATTGTTATGCTCGAAAAGACGAACCCGTACACTAACATATTACTATGTAAGCTAGGCTTATCAAATTTGATATGTCAAATTTGACTTAAGTTTTACAGATATTAGCAATACAGGCTGATTCAAATTAAGTGCGCACTATTGCTATCTCTGTTATTATTGATTCTAGAAAGTAGGTTAAATCAGCAAAGTATTAGTGGTTTTAACATTTATTAGCATGCAGTTCATGAAAAAAAAATTGAATAACGCATTTTCGAGAAATTTTGAAATTTATAATTTTTTTAAATGGAACAGCCTGTATATTTTTTTAAATTCTGAATGATAATGTTCTTTGTAATATAAAAGTTTCAATACACTATTGTCCTAAAACGAATAATAAAGTATTTACGGTAGAATTTAGTTGATGTCAAAGATACTCTTTCATTCTGTAAAATCAGTAGTAGGCTTCTTTCACTTTAAACAGAACAAATAGTATGCCCTTTGTAAATGTCAATAACGTACTGAATATAAATCTTTCGCACGTTTAGTTATTAGAAATATTTTTTTTTTATTTTGTGGTTCTCTATTTATTTTTCTAAACATTTTGCTTTTACTTTCGATGCTTAGTGTTTGACAATATTTCACTATGGTATTTACTCATTTGGAGAAATGCGATATGTTGGAAGCATACATTTTATGTCGTAAAAATTCAATAAGGACTAGCGAATATTATGCTGAACACTATCCTTTACGACAGCCGCCAGTTCGACGTTACTTTCGAAAACATTACAATCATTTTAGACTGCATGATTGCTTATTTAGAAAGAAAAGAACAAAAAAAAACATCGTCGTCAACGAAGAAGTAGAAATTACAGTCTTAGCATATTTTGAAACCCATCGCGAATTTTCCATTAGGGATGCTACTAAGGAATTGGCATTAAGTTATTCATCAGTTCAAAGAATTTTGAAAAAGCATAAGTATATCCCCTATAAGTTCAGAATCTCTCAAACATTACAGCTAGGAGATTAGCTTTCTGTCATTGGTTTGTTAGTTTTTGTGATGAAAATTTGAATGGAGCACAGTGTATTTTATGGAGTGACGAAACAAATTTTTCAAATAGGTGCATGTTTAATAAGAAAAATAGTCACTACTGGTCTTAAGAAAATTTATTAATAGTTCGTCCACATGCTGCACAAGTTCCATTTAGTTTTAACGTTTGGTGCGGATTAATTAGTTCGGTAGTCGTTGGTCCACTGTTCTACAATTGTACGTTGACAGGAAACATATATCTGGAATTTATTCGTAACGTTCTAGAGGATTTCCTTGATAACGCCAATTACCTGATGAGCCAAAATTTATACTTTCAGCAGGACGGTGTCCTGCACACAACTATCAGCTAGTGCAAACCTACCTCGACACCATCTTTGCCGAAAAGTGGATTGGTACAAATGGTCCAATTCACTGGCCAGCACGCTCCCCTGACCTCTCACCTTTAGACTTTTTTCTTTGGGGATACTTAAAAAATGAGGTGTACAAAACGCTATACGACAACGACAAGGTCAGAGAAGTTTTTCGCCAATTAGATAGAAGGACAATCTTAAGAGCCACCCAGAGTGTACTGAAGCGGGCACGAAAATGTATTGAGCAGGAAGGTGACACCTTTGAGCAGTATTTATAAATTATACATGTACTTTCTTCTTTTTAATTTAATTTTGTAAGCTGTAATATGTTAAAATAAACATTAAACACAAAATATGTATCTGTTTTGTCAAAAGTTAGCGGAGCAATGACAACATTTAGAAGGAAATAGAAACTGTTATAACTACTTTATTATTCGTTTTAGGACAATAGTGTATTGAAACTTTTATATTACAAAGAACATTAGCATTTAGAATTTTAAAAAATACACAGGCTGTTCCACTTAAAAAAATTATAAATTTAAAAATTTCTCGAAAATGCGTTATTCAATTTTTTTTTCATGAACGGCATGCTAATCAATGTTAAAAACACTAATACTTTGCTAATTTAACCTACTTTCTAGAATCAATAATAACAGAGATAGCAATTGTGCGCACTTAATTTGAATCAGTCTGTATATATATATAACCTATGAAGTCTATAAGGTGATAGTATGAATATATTTGTCTCGTTTAAGCAAATATAAAACCCTGATTTTATGCTCATAAGAGTTTTACGTGCTCCTATATCGTGCGGTATAAACTGGCGGACAAAAAAACTGCCCGACCCATTTCGAGGTTTTACAACATTTTAACAAAATTAGCACGTTGTGAGTCAGTTTTTAAGTTTTGAAGGTTATTAAGATACAAAATGTAAATGTAGGTATATTACTTATCTACCAAATGGATCTTTTTAAATATTTTATTTATAATCTACATATAACAATTCATATGGTATTTTTGAGAGATCGATAATTATCGATCTTAATAACTTTCAATAACTGCGTTTTGTTCTTAGCGATGTTATAGACTATTTATATGGTCCATCGTAATTTCGGCCTGATGCGTCCGGTCTCTAATCATTATATAAACTGTTCCGTTTTTTTTTTACTTTCCTATCTATGTTTCCTAAAATGACGCTATAATTATAAAATTATTCATTTTTTATTATTAAACATAGTACCCTTATACCCTAACGATTCCTACGCCGATGGTTATATCAGGAGCGATATACCTATGTGTAATAATATTATATAATTGAGAACAAAGACGACGGAAATCTAGATATTGCAATTGATATATTGTTTGGAAACTACTTATGGAATAAATCCAGTAACTTCAAAACTAATGACATCTGTCGAAAACACTGAAACATGCCAATTCTTATTTCTCATATTGCTTATTGCAACTTACTCCATTTATTCATGGCGTCATACATTTTTTAACTATAACGTCATACTATTTTCATATATTTTATATATTTTTAATGTACTGCAATATATTTTGTTTTAATTTGGGATAGTAGCCTGAACCGCTTAGTAACAAACCCTAATGATGTCCTTATCTGCAATAGTTTTTGAAACAATCACATTTTGTCTATCCAAAGAATACTGTAAGTAAGCATCACGAAAAAATATTAAATAATAGGATTACAAACAATTTTAGACTTGTTGGCAAACTGTTAATCTAAAATAAAACTCTCCGTTAACATTTTGTAAAGTTTCAGGTGTAATATTACTAATATTCCTTCAGTGATATGCTCCTTCAAAACATGTAAGTTGTTAGGTTTTGTTTTAAATGAGTAAAAGAAGTTGTTTGGTACGTATATTTTGTGTTTTTGGAATTAGAAAAACTACTAATGAAAGAAATAACACAAACGTTAAATATATACATTGTACTATCGTGAGCAATTGAAAGTAAACGCACTATTATAGCTGTGTAAATTTGACCAAATTGTCAAGCTAATGTCATTTATGTTATGATTAAATGCTGACACTGACACTTCAAAAGTACTGTATACATTAGATAAATTTTGAAATTTCGACATGCCAACATAATAAAGTGTTAACTTTCAATTGCTCACGATAGTACATTCAAAAACATTTTTATGGAAATTATTTTCAACATAAGAAATGGTATTAAATTATACAACTTCTTTTTTAATTTAAAAGCACTTCGATACGTCATGAGTAGACTCGGCAAAGAGGGCAAGTTTAAGTTTTATAAGGTTAGTAGTTCCTACAATAGTCACTCTTTTCAAACAACAACAGCCATCTATACGTCGGATCGGGTACTTCACATCACTTTTTAATACAAATATACAGTTAAGCTCACATAAATCTACTATAGCCTAACTTGTCAAAATTTTCTAATATTGCTTAGTGTTTATTAAACTTTTTTTGAAAGACGAGTCAAATTTTTTAATACAATTTAGAAAACATAATAAACTAATACTTAATTGATCGGCCATTTGCATCAATCACTACTCTTAACCTTCTGGGTACAGAATCAATGAGACTTACGAGATCTATGAATTTGCTTTGTCATGTTTTGATTTTCTCTCAAATATTTAAACTAAATAAGTTGATATTCTTTTTCACGTTTACGACATATACTGCCTTCATTTTCCCATCATTTTTAACATGTAGTACTGTAGATTTGTTCAAATGAAATTCTTCTGCAAATTGTTTAATGGTGCAACTTTCCAAATTCAACAAAATTTGTACTTTGTCTGAGTGAGTCAGTTTTCTTGCCATTTTGAATATCAAAAACTGACAAATGTTATTTTGACGTTACAAGAATGAATTACTTTTAAAAATTACAAAACACTTCGGATTCATATGCTGTTCATCAAATTCGATTTTGCATAGGTAGGAATAAAAATCTATTTATAATTTCTATATTAAATGGCTATGCTAACATAAGCCAGAAGTACCCGACCCGACGTATAGATGGTTGTTATTGTTTGAAAAGAATACCAACCTTAAACTTGCCCTTCTTTGCCGTGTCTAGTCATGAGCGAAAGAAATCGCGTTAACCAAGAATGCCCGTTCCTGGGTTATCATAATGGCACTTTCTGTATTTTTATGGAAAACGAATTGCAGAATCGGATGCATAGGTTCTCAGTGCGAGAAATTAAAAAAAAATCATCGATTACAGCGCCGTCTATAATGAACTGGAAAAATATTTCAGACAAACCCTACGTATTTTTTCTAGTAGAATTCGAATCTGTAACAAAATATACGGGTTCTATTTAAGATTTCAAAGGTACCCCGTCCCACCTACGCGGAGGGAGAGAGAGCAACTAATTTTAGCAATAATGTATTTCCTCCATTGAGTTATTAAATTTTAAATCTGGACCGTTTTTTGGTACTAATGAAGACATACACCCAGTATTTATATTTTGAAATAAAAGAAAGTAAATTAATTCTATATTATGAAGTACATAAATCTTCAGCAATCAAACTATTATAACGGATCTTAACAAAAAAACAATTTAATATTACTCTGCGTTAACAATATTAAGCGTTTAGTTCACAGGTGAAACGAAGGACATATAGAAAGGATACGTTACTACCAGCATAACATCATATCGTCCGCAAGGATACACTCAAACTTAATACTACGTTAAGTTAACAAAGATATTAGGGGGCGTATCTCCAGAATGGATATTAAGTTACATACGTACGTATATTTATGCCGTAATAACTGTAATGAGAAACTTTGCTAATTTGCTTTTTACACAATCGACAAACTTTGCGAATTGCCGCGGAAGAGGAGGAAATGGAACAGTCGATTTCCGAGGGAAACTAATTCCGTTCCTCAATTGAAAATTCCTTCCATGCGTATAATTCATTTTTGAATAAAATTTACATAAAAAGGTATCACTTACTCAAGTAAATTCTCTCGCAATTGAATTTTCTATTTTACCATTGAATTTGTTTCCGATTTTTCTCTTGAACGTTTCAGATGAAGAAAAAATCGAACCTTATTTCCATACTACCGTACCGTTCTTTTGAACATAGAATTCTCTTCATTGCAAAAAAATAGGTTTTATGTGCTACATATTCGCTTGGTAGAAATGTTATTTCAAATATTTTTTTAGGCTTTTCCAAGGCAGAAAAGTCATTTACCGGCCATTCAACAACGTATGGAAGTTTTCCTTAATGTATGTTTATGAAAAGATACTTAATTTTATAAAAAAATATTTGGTTAATAGCATTGTTATAGAAACAAGGAATAAGGGAATAATAACAGTTTCGACTCTTTTGGTTTATTATAAACTAATAGGAGTTTCTAATAAAAGGTCCGAACAACTGTCCAATTTGTTTTAAATAAAGCTTGAGGGGCAAAAAGATTAGTGTCTAACTTTATCAATTGTGATAATATCAAAAACCAAGCAAGAACTCGCCTCAACTTGCATATACTAAATTTATATTTGATAAATAAGAATAGTAAAGAGGAATATGGGTTGGGTTTACTGCTGAAAATTTAATGTAGAAACAGGTACTTTTCCATTAGTCCAGTCATTCTGTCCGAAAATAGGCCGTGAATTAGATCCCATCAAGCAAAATTTCTTATATGTTGCTGGGGGGGGCTGGTGCGCCCAATTTGAAGTTCTCGAACGAAACCCGACTACCGTGATTATTTTCCGCTATTTAGAAAATAAAGGTGGATTCTTGTTTCCGCTGTAACTCGGCTCCTCGGATATCGGCGAAAATAGGACAAAATTTGGGGTACGAACTCGGTTTTCATTTTTTTCTTCTTTATCGTCACACATAGCGACAAAAATGTTTATCGTCAAACTTGTAGAGCACGTTCGTACCTACAATTCGATATTTTTGTTTCCCCTCCATCTCCAAAATTTCGAGTTCTAGCGCGCCGCAAAGTCGGCACGTCTATGCGAAGTTTCGGTCTTTCCGCTCGTGCGCCGCCATCTTGAAGAAAGAGTGATAAATTATGATTTTCACGATAACTCGGCTCCTCATCACCCTACGAGGAAGCTGTATTGTTACTTTTTGTTAATTTTTTATTCTCTACAATTTGCGTCATATGACTTTTTCACATAGCATCGTCCGTTCTCGAGATATCGACGAGAATAAGACAAAATTTGGGGTTCGAACCGGGTTTTCATTTTTTTCATCTTTATAGTTTACCCATAGCCAAAAAATGTTTATCGTCAAACTTGTATATCACGCTCGTACCTACAATTCGATATTTTTGGTTTACCTCCATCTGTAAAATTACGAGTTCTAGCGCGCAGGACCATCGAAAAGAAGGAAGATATGAATTTCATTTGGACCGGAAGAAAACAAATTTGCATAATAAAATATTATACTTGTGATTCATAATTTCACTGTCATATTTACCTATATTGTCTTTCAATAATTCTATTTAGAACGGTGAATCTGTTACAACATATCTACACAATCGCGCGAGCTATAATATCGACACTTCGCACCGACTTGTCGACATTGCGGCGCGCTGTAACGCGTAATTTTAAAGATGGAGGGAAAACAAAAATGTCGAATTGTAGGTACGAACGTGCTCTAAAAGTTAGACGATAAAATTTTTTTCGCTATGCGTGATGATAAAGAAGAAAAAAATGAGAACCGAGTTCGTACCCCAAATTTTGTTCTATTTTCGCCGATATCTCGATAACGGACGATGTTAAGTGAAAAGACCATATGACACAAATTGTAGAGAATAAAAAAAGTAACAAAAAAGAACCATACAACTTCCTCGTAGGATGACGAGGAGCCAAGTTATCGTAAAAATCATAATTTACCACTCTTTCTTCAAGATGGCGGCGCACGAGCGGAAAGATCGAAACCTCACACGGACATGCCAACTTGTCGACTTTGCGGCGCGCTAGAACTCGAACGTAATTTTCGAGATGGATGGGAAACAAAAATATCGAATTGTAGGTACGAACGTGCTCTACAAGTTTGACGATAAAAATTATTACGCTTGCGTGATGGGATCTCGTTCCAGTTCAAAGGTACATAATGACTGGACTTCATAGTTATGCTGAATGTTTCAGCTGGCTTAAATAATTATATGTAGATCTGTTGGGAGAACATTAACTCAAAAATCAACCCTCCGAAGAAATTATATCTTTTTTTAGTACAATTAGCGAACACCCATTACATTATTTATGAATTATTTCTATAATTAACACAGTAATACGTGCTGGAACGTCCGCTATGCCAACATCCAGACACCTAATTTGTTTTCGCAAAATGGAATCGATTATATAACAAGATAACGCCTCTAATGATTGGGAATGTTCAACAGAATTAGAACAAATAGAAGTATATCATCATGTAATCAGACTACCTTGGTAAGACATCTAGACTTCTCAGTTATCAATTCTACTGTGTAATTGGCAGCAATTATTTGGCCCTAAGACTCGATTGTCATTTTATTGAATCAGAAATGCTAATATAGACTTTTGAACAAGTTTAAATTCATAAAGTCTATCACTAATAGAGATGATTAGAATTGCGTAACTATTATAATATATATATATATTATAATATATATATATATATATATATATATATATATATATATTATAATATATATATATATTATATATATATATACAGATTGAACGAACAGAAACTTAGGGTCCTACCAGTACTAACGTTGCCAAATCAATAACTGGTGGGGATGCGAGGATTAATATAACTATAGTGCACAGTCGAATGTATCAGTATATCAGTTCTCTCAGAGATTCGGAAGAGGTAGCGTCGATTGATCTGTTAGAATTTCGTTTATTTTTGTTATTATTGTTAGTGTTTTTTTCTGTGTTTCTTGTTTTCAATTTCTAATTCCTAATGAAGATATTATCTTTATGAAAATATTGAAAATGTCGAGTTATACAAAAGAGGAGCGTATTAACATGATTAAATGGTATTATTCATTTAGTAGTACCGATGAGGTTGTTGGGCGTTTTATCTTTTCTTTCCCTAATCGACCAGTCCCTACTAATCAAACAATATTAAATACTGTACATAAGTTTGAAAATACAGGTTGTATTGCAGGTTGTTCACAATGTAATAAAGGCAATCGACGAGAACTACCACATTCTGAGGAAAGAATTGATAGAGAACTCAAAGTATGTGCTTTTGTTGAAGCTAATGAACCATGTTCGAGCCGTCAAATTTCTGAAGTTGTACACATTCCAAAGACTACAGTTAGGGATATTTTAAGAAGAAATAAATATAAATGTTTTAGATTAAATAAAAGTCAAGAACTTCTCATAGGGGATTATGCAAGACGTCTGGAATTTTGTGAAACTATGAGAGAAAAATTTGACAGAAACGAAATTCTTTTGCAGAATATTTTGTTTACGGACGAATCATCGTTTGCACTTCACAGTCACCATAATCCTTCTGTCGTCCGATATTGGTCCCAAGAAAACAAACACCTAACTGTAGCCACCAAAACACAGTATCCTAGAAAACTGAACGTCTGGGCAGGTATTCTGGGTGATCAGATTGTAGGACCATTTTTTCTAAACGGCAACCTAAATGGCGAAAGGTACCTACAACTTCTTGAAAATGACGTTATCCCTGCTGTACGTAACATAACTGATCATCTGGAGGATATTTGGTTTCAGCAAGATGGATGTCCGGCTCACAACTCAAGGGTAGTTAAACAATGTCTAATTGATAATTACCCTGAACATGTCATTAGTACGTGGGGTAACATACTTTGGCCACCTCGATCCCCCGATTTAGCGCCGACAGACTTCTTCTTGTGGGGTTATTTAAAAGAGACAATCTTTAGACATCCGCACGAAAGGCTCCAAACTTTAGACGAGCTGCGCAATAAAATAGAACAGGCATGCAATAGCATTCCAGTTGAAATGCTGGCTAATGTGCGGACATCATTTTATAACCGGTTAGGTTATTGCGAATTGCAGCATGGAGGACTCTTTGAATCGTTGATTAAATAATTTCATTTTTTGTATTTATACAACAAAGTTTCATTTATATTTAATTTGAAAAAATAAAAAAACCAATTTGAAAAAATAGAAAAACAATATTTTTTCTTTTTCTCTTTTCTTGAAAATTTTTTAGAATTTATTTTCACTTAAAAATTATGTAGAATCGAAAAATTTTATTTTATTTTTACAATTTTAATTTGATTCTTTATCAGAATTAGTTTTGTTTTGTAAAAAAATTAATAGCTATAGGTATATCAATATTTCTTGAACATGATTTATTATTTTCTAATAATTTTACTTCCTTTACGCATTATTTAGTTCAAAAGCGACAACAACGAACAGTCTGTACAAGCCGGCGTATGCTTCTAGAGTGACTGTTAGACGGATATCTTTGAACAGCGAGCGCGCTATTGGCATCAACGCTGGTGATCGTTCTTTCCCGTCCTCGTCTGTTTAATATCCACACATATGTACGCTCTATTCACTCGCACTCTTTGGGTCACTACTTATCCCTAAGCATTCGCCCGGCCAATCTGTATATATATATATATATATATGTATATATATATAAAGGTATTGTATATTGATTGTTTATTGTAATCCTTTCTTTTTTTTACTACATTATCATTTATGTTTATAGTAAGAATAAAACAGAAATACTAGCAGACGGTAGTAGAGAATTAAGTAATAAGAAGACTTCTTGTTGTCCACTTTAGTTTTTGGTGTTACCATATTTGCTATACGTATTCGGACGAACTGAATCATATTACTCTAGAATTTTATGCAAACATCCCCGAAATATTTTATCCCAAATACATTAGCCGTTCAAGTGTTTAATTCGGTATATGGATATTTTATGCTTTCTGTCTCTATCTTTCTTCATGCTTGCACAGTTGATGGTATATTTGCGGTTTATGGCACGTCGTTATCTGCACGAACTGAACGATTTTAGTAAACTAATACGATTAAAACAGGAAAACGGATATAAGCCGACCTCCCAAATATGAGTTATAACTAATCCAAAATACGGTACTTCTCACGTTAAAGTGCGGTAGCTGTATCAGGGATTAATCAAGAAACTGGGAATGCGCAAATCCATTCTTAGGTATGTATATTCTGCATGTATACTGATGAAACGTAATAATATATCGTACTCTTAAAACGACTTTTTAATTTCAAAAATAGCGGTAGAAGATGATTTTTTTCTAAAAATCTTAACGTAAAATGTTACTTCATTAGTTCAATATTTGACAATACGATGTTCTGTTAATAGCTTAAATTTACACAACTCCTCAAAAGTATGTGGGCATCCTTTGTTTTTTCACTTTTTGTATTATATTGAAGAAATACATTTTACTAATACTTAATAGTTTTAAGGTACGTATAGCAATCGCCAATTAAGTTGGCGCGAGTAGGGGGTGCGCAAAAGCCGTTTTTAAAAACGTCCACCCCCACTACTCAAGTAATTGTCAGAATACGCAGAATACATTTGTCATTGACGTTTGACGGAACATAATGCCTTTGCTAGGGGATCATAAAGTGATACACGCTCAGAGGTTAGAATTATCTGACATTTGATGTAAATCCAAATACAAATCTCCCCACTACTTCTAATCCTGCGCGAACTTACCCCTCCTCGCGCCAACTTAATTGGCGTTTGCTATACTTTAAAATAATAATTATCAATGTAGGTGCAATTACGCCTAACTCGACGCGGTTCCAACCCGGAAACCGAGATCTACAATAATTTTCAAATTATTTACCCTATTTACAGCAATAATCCGATAATCCTTTTTTCTGAAAAAGACCGTATCAGGAAAAGTAGAATTTCCGAATTTAAAATTTTCTGGAGTCTAGATAATGATTAGTATGATCACTTAAACATGTTAGAAAGAAGTTTTTGAATAGGTTGCAATTACGGTCATTTACTTAATTTGTTTCCGTATTTATACTAACAACGTTGCGATTTGTGAGTTAGTGAAATAATATAATTGTCAGAAATGGAGTTAAGCGTTGAAACACGTATGCTGTAACGAGCTGAAATCGCTCCTTTGTCATTTTTAGTCGTTCTGTCAATAAATTTATGAACGGGCCTGTATATCCTAGATTTTAGAATATATTTTGCTAATTTCGATCTTTAAAAATCTGTATATTTTTTTTGCGGATATTTATCCTATCGTTAGATGAAATTGGAAATTTCGCTATAGTAATGTTATAAGTATTACTTAAATTTAATTAAAATTGCGAGATATTGCACACGGATGTAAGCAACCTTGTTTACATTATAGCTTGGATATCGTTCATATGTTACGATTGTAGATGGCGTATATTTTATTTTCAATAACATAGTAGAGTCTGTATAGTAAACATGTTAATTTGAGTAAATTGTAACAGTTTTAGTGCGAATCTTTATTTTAAAATTATCAGAATAGCTTACAGCTTTGTCTGTAGTGAATTCAGAATTGTTATTGGTATTTTTTTTTAATATCTCCATTAGTATATTGAAGCATCAGAGACCTCTTTTTTTCTATTTTCTGGATAGTGGTTTTCCATTAAAAATTCTTTATTAAGAACGTAATTAATTGAAATAAATTCTGTCTGAGCTGGGTTCCATATTTTGTCTTAATTTTGATGTAGAGAAATGTTTTTCTAATTATGTAATTCTTCATTAAATTCTTCTCTACAGTGGCTTCACCTATCGGTTGATTTCTTAGGAACTATGGATCTTATCTTATACTATGGAAGTATCAAGTTTCACCTAGTAACACGTGTGCTGAAGACGTATTGTGCAATTATTAATGGCTTTTTAAATGTAGTTAATTTACTTCCCTAATGCAGATTATAATTATTATAATTAATATAAACGATAACTGTATCGATACACAGTGACATATCGGAGTATCGTTTATCGCTGGGTTTCGACGGTTATTAAAATTTTCTATGTGAGAACTACGCGTTCGTGAGTGTTTAAAATTTCCGTTCGACGATCTTTTACCGTACTGTAGATTGAGCAAATGCAGCAAAAACCGTAAGGTACAGACCATTCCTTCAACTAAGGTAGGAACTGCTTGTTCTATATTTTTTCCGGAAACTGCAAACCATTTAAACTCACTACGAAGAACTTGTTGGTGTTAATTGTACATATTATCCTAATTTTTAGAGTCGTTCATTTTTATTTTATTTAGTAGAGCGAAAGCAATCGATAACCCTCATTTTGCTTAAACAAGGTAGTCGAATTTATCGTAACATACTTGGATCATGTCCGATTTCTTTGCTGTGAATTAGTGTTCTTAACGTAAGAAAGATTTCTAAATCTTAAGTATTAATTATAATTGTGTGTAATGATATAGACCAACATATTGTCAACATTTATAGTATAGTTTCACTGTTGCATTTTTTCTATTACGATGTTAAATTATAGATTGATTTTTTCCCAATATTTAAAAATCTAATTATTATACTGAGTGTACAAAAATTTCGATGCGAGATTTATCGAAAGATCTTTAGATAAATTACCAATCGATTTATTATTTAGACTAGGCATACAATTTACTTATTTATGGCTTAATGATTTAAATACTGAGATCTTATCGCTTTTGTTGCATCACTTTTATTTTATTTTTCTAAATTCATTAGTATACTTTTACTTCAATTTAACTTCAGTATTTAATTGCATATTAAATGTACATGATCTTCTATAATACACAAATGACTATACTGAGTGGGTAATTAACTCGGTGTCCAGTTATTACTTGTAATTCAATTTTAATTATATAACTTTTGTACTACTTAGCAAGTTGGTCATCAAGCCTTAATCAGATCTTGCGTTATTTTGTTATATTTATTTATCTAGTCTGTGTTGTTCAACATAAAGGCTTGTCGATATCTTGTTTTTGTTATCTTATTTGGTATTTTATTGTTGTGATTGCAATTTTCCATGTATTACCTGCGATTTATTTAACTTACTGTCGGCAGCGTCTGTGTTCGCTGTACCGGTTCGAGAGTATATACACGGTGGCGCCTATTATAAAATAAGAACCTCTCCCTAGCTCACCTCTTAACTGAGTTAGTCTCTCAACAGAAGATCTCCGGGGCAATCGTGTTGTTGGGTAAGTTAGTAAGTTACTTAGGTTATACGTTTCATAAGAAGGGCACACATAACAACGCGTATAATAGCACATCATAATTCTGGCAAAAGTAATCGTGCAATTGCCGAACAATTAAATTTAAATAATTCTACCGTTGGATTACAATATACAAAACTATCGCGAAAGTAGCAGTTTTCTCAATAAAAAAAAGAAGTGGGAGACCAAGGGCGACAATATCTACTGAAGATCTTGCCATAATAGTTACCACCAAACGAAACAGATGTTTTTACTGTAAAGCGTTGCTTACAAAAACCCGGTCTTCATGGGAAGAAGTCGGTGCTATGTTTAGAAAACAAAACATGCAAAACTCTGTCGTAGAGGCGAAATGAAGGTGTCTGACGAAAGTCGATCATGTCGACCAGTATCAGTGAGGCAGGAAAAGAATCAAGGAGAAGTGGATGTACTGATTTTGTCCCGCAACAATTAACGGATGTCATGAATAAACAAAAAAAAACATTTGTCAACAACTTCTTAACTTGTATCACTGTGAAGGAGATGATTTTCTCATGAGCATCGCCACCGGGGGAGAATCTTGGATTCATCATTATGACCCCGCTAACAAGCGGCAGTCAATGGAATATTATTGTCCTGATTTTTAACGTGTACGAAAATTTGAAAAACAAAATCCATCCGTGCGGAAATCATGTTCAACCTTACTGGGAAGCAAAGGGAATCATTCACACTGAATATTTTCCTAAGGCACCAAGGATTTATTGAATGAGATACTGCAAAACTCTACGATCACTAAAAAATCATAAGATGGTGACAAGCCGCGATTCACGCTTGTTTAGCAGACTCCGCAAACTCCTAATTTAGCATATTCAGATCTCTAGTTGTTCCCATAGTTGAAGAAGGTATTGCGAGGTCCACATATTTTATTAAACACTGAAGTTCACTCGGCAGTCCCAACTGGATCGACAGTAAACAAGAAAGTTTTCGCATGGATGGAATGAAGAAATGGATTCAGCGTTTGGAGAAATGTGTTGAACTAAATCGTCATTATTTGAGAAAATAAATATTTACATTGGCAGTACAATAAATTTACTTCATTTTGAGATTGATTTCATTATTTTGTCTTTTCTTGTTCTTATTTTATAGAGTTGGAGACCTTATATACCGTGTGCACAACGTCGAGCGATCGATGGATATATAAGTAATGACTGGCCAACTGCAAGTGGGAGGGGCTACATACGTTAAACTCCTACAGGGCGTATTTAATTGTGGTGAACCAAGAAAGCGTTATGGTTGTTTATTAATAAATGATGTATCAAAATAAATATTCCAAATTAATAACTAATTGTTTAACAAACTACAAAACTATTCGTAGTATATTATTTATGGTTAATGTACGAATTTGGATATTTTATCCGACTACACCGTTGCTTTTCGCACTATTAGTCATATGCCGGCTGTCAACGTCCCTACAATAACGGATACTTTTGTTTATGTCTCTTCGGCCATAATACTTTAAATTTAACACTTAAATTTAAATAAAATGATATAATATAGTTGAAAGTATCATAAAATACAATTCGCCGTAAAGTGCAGAGTTTTTGTTTACTGCATAATAATAATTCTAATTCTATTTTCATCGCTAAATATTCAATGATAAGTTTCATCATAGCTTTGTGGCTTGAACTTAAAAAATTCTTATTCAAATGAAAACACATAAATAACATAAAATTATGAAACAAAACCG
Source organism: Melolontha melolontha (assembly GCA_935421215.2). NCBI lineage: Eukaryota > Metazoa > Arthropoda > Insecta > Coleoptera > Scarabaeidae > Melolontha > Melolontha melolontha. Next base: position 65,148,689 of record OW285237.1, on the reverse strand, counting down.
TAACTCTTATTGAAAAAAATTAAAATAAAAAGTATTCTGTAATAGCATAAAATTTCAAAACAATAACGATTCTTGCAAGAATATAAATAAAGTGTTTACCAGTATAAATAAATTGTTTCCTTAAATAAACTACCTATAAAATATTAAATTTAACTAAAATACCTTTATTGGTAATAAATATTAATTATTAAATAAAAGAACATTCTAAAAAGAAAAACTAATTATTTAGTAAATGCTAAAATAAACCACCCTCTTGAGCCGAGCAGTAACCCAATCGGTTATAAAAATTACGACGGACATTTGTTAGCATTTCTATACGTACTCTCCCTACGGATGACAAGGAGCAACTGAATGACCAGTCGCAAGCTTGCTTGAACACTTTGAGCGACTGATAGGAATATTCAATGTGTTAGAGAGAGATTATTTGATTCGTACTTAGATCGTATGTAGAATGTGTTGGATAAAGAAAGGGAACGTCCGTACAGTTAGACAGTAGAACAGACTGAATATACTCTCTCAACCCTAACCACATAAACTCGCTATTCGTCTTCGTCTTACTACATTGTGGTAGATCAATCACTCCCGGGCGTTCATACGGTATATCCGCCCTCGTAGAATTAGCGAGAATTTTAGGTTTATTATCAAAAATGAATAGTCAAATACGTGAAACCATTGTAAAGAATCTATAAATATAATATTGTAACTCACTGTAACATTAAAAAAATATTCTTAAAATTTGTAACTAAAGGTACCCTATAATATCTTGGGAGAAAAATTAGGAAGGAAATACTTCCAATTTATGTCAACAAAGAGTCGAATTTCCTTTATCTGTCTCCGTACGTGTATTAATATGTACTTTTGCACCTGGTCGAAAGTAAATAGCGACAGCACCGAGAAACTGACACCTGATTGAAATTTTCTTTGATAATGACGCGATATGTTGTGACGTTCGTTCGACAGTCTTTGTGTTTCCGGTTTTATTGTGTCCTCCCCTTTTCGTCTTAACCATTTTTCCGTGCTGCGCACCGCCCCGCTGTCAGTTACTTGTAATTCGGTCTGCATCGCTATTCTGAACGCCAAACTCAGGTAGGAGTACACAATAAAATATAATGGGTACGGGGTGTGTTGAATTCGAACGACACTCCAAATCATATATGCCAGGCAGAAATTTTAACGATTTCATATTCATTCGGTTTTTTGTTTGTTTTATTGTGTCGCTCGTCGCTCGACTGCTTTGTCTTTCAAGCCGGTAAGACGTGTAGAATCGTTATTTATCGACTCCGTTGAGTCTATTTACATACAATATCATATTAACAAGTACACCGACAAGATAGTAAAACAATTATAAAGAAAAATTTAAAAAAATGAACAATTGAAAAACGTCCTCTAACATAAATTGTATTTAGTATGAAAAATTCCCATTTTTTCAGTAGTTACACACCGTAAATTGTTCATGGAAAAATCTTAGCACTTCATACATGTTATGTATGAGAAATTATCACATTATTATTTCTTATTCTTACTCATAACTGGAGCTTGGAAAGTATGCAAAATGCATGTTAAGTGCATAACGGCATATTGCCAGTGTTGAACCTGGTTTGAGAAGCTTTTCGCTATGCACAGTTCTCCAAATAAAACACTCGTTTGTGACCTAAAATATTTTACTCTATTATGTACACAACTATTAATTATTTGATAAAAGTTACTTATTATTTATTTCATGTTTATTTTGAATATCTAAGCGAATGCCGAGTTTTTGTCTAGCTCGATGCTTTATGAGTTCTTGCTAGATGTTTTCCCGGTGAGTTCTTCATAGATACTGGTATTTACTGGTCATTTGTGCCAGGTGAATTATGTGGTCGAATTCACATTCCGACATTATTCCGACAAGGTCATAAAATTAAACAAAAACTTATTGAAAATAATAAAATTAAATAAAATAAAACAATGACTTGGTTTTACCACTTTATACACATGTAATAGTGACCGCGGTTTCGACATACAATGTCATTATCGAATTGCAAAAGTTACAGGCCTACATAGATCTTATAAATGACACAAAAATATATGGGGTGGTTTATGATGTTATTTAAAATTACTACTAAATACGTAACTATTATATACAACATCGGAAAAGAGGTGTATATATAAGATCTAACTGGTCGTTAAGAACAATATCTATTGTGTTGTTTCCGCTTTTAAAAATTTCAAATGACTCTAAATTATTTAATTTACGACCCTTCTCGGCCAAATGCAATATTTTATGATGACCAAATGTATGCCTTTCTGTAATAAGATGGTTTGCGAATGTAGAATCTGTCTTATTTAGTTTATAAGACCTCATGTGTTCTTTTACCCGTATAATAAAACTTCGACCAGTCTGACCTATATATATTTACACTTTTACAATCATTACAATATAATTTGTACACTCCTGATTTATTATTGATATCTGTTTTTGGTTTTGCGTTAAAAATGAAGTTACTTGCTTTTACATATGGTTTGTAAGCTATACTAACATTACTATTATTTTTTGAAATTATATTTCCAATTTGCTCGCTTATTTTACCGAAGTAAGTTAACGAGACAAATTGTTTCAAATTAGCACTATCTTTAAGATATACTAAACTAAGGGCCACTTGTAACTGTTTTTTCTTTAGTATACTGTCAATTACGCTACTTTTATAACTATTGTTTACCGCTATTTGTTTTATAGTATTGATTTCACGAACAAAACATTCATTAGACAAAGGAATATTTAATGCCCTATATATCATAGAATTAAAAAATGAATGTTTGTGTGTCTTAAGGTGTAGCGAATCTTTTGTGAATAATACAATCAGTGATTGCATTATTGCACTGATTGCATTATCCCCAAAGATTCGCTACACCCTAAGACACAACATTCATTTTTTAATTCTATGATACATAGAGCATTAAATATTCCTTTGTCTAATGAATCTTTTCTTCGTGATATCAATACTATAAAACAAATAGCGGTAAACAATAGTTATAAAAGTAGCGTAATTGAGAGTATACTAAAGGAAAAAACAGTTACAAGTGGCCCTTAGTTTAGTATATTCTAAAGATAGTGCTAATTTGAAACAATTTGTCTCATTAACTTACTTCGGTAAAATAAGCGAGCAAATTGGAAATATAATTTCAAAAATTATAGTAATGTTAGTATAGCTTACAAACCATATGTAAAAACAAGTAATTTCATTTTTAACGCAAAACCAAAAACAGATATCAATAATAAATCAGGAGTGTACAAATTATATTGTAATTATTGTAAAAGTGTATATATAGGTCTGACTGGTCGAAGTTTTATTATACGGGTAAAAGAACACATGAGGTCATATAAACTAAATAAGACGGATTCTACATTCGCAAACCATCTTATTACAGAAAGGCATACATTTGGTCATCATAAAATATTGCATTTGGCCGAGAAGGGTCGTAAATTAAATCTTTTAGAATCACTTGAAATTTTTAAAAGCGGAAACAACACAATAGATGTTGTTCTTAACGATCAGTTAGATCTTATATATACACCTCTTTTCCAATGTTTTATATAATAGTTACGTATTTAGTAGTAATTTTAAATAACATCATAAACCACCCCCATATATTTTTGTGTCATTTATAAGATCTATGTAGGCCTGTAACTTTTGCAGTTCGATAATGACATTGTATGTCGAAACCGCGGTCACTATTACATGTGAATAAAGTAGTAAAACAAAGTTATTGTTTTATTTTATTTTAATTTATTATTTTCATAATCAATTACCACAAAGTTACGGCTACCAGTATTAAGTTTCAAAAACTTATTGTAAGAAATCTGGAATATTAATCAATAGACATACGGAAAAACTCTCAATAAACAGGACAAAAAGGGCTATAAACTGTAAAAGCAAAACCCATAATAGACCTTTACATTCAATTACGTACGCATTTGCATATTTGACAGAAATAACAGGCACGTGACGGCTCACAGAATTACATCTATTATATTCAATCAATTAGGAAATTTCGCTAATATAGCATTTCGCCTGGATTTCAATTGTAATTAATATTGAATGGTATTATCTAAATGCAAAATCTTTAAGTATGGTATATACATTGATGGGTATGAATTTAAAGAAAGTAATTAGCTAAATATATATATAAACTAAACTAAATCTATGTAAAATAAAAAACACAAAACAATTATGAATATTATTGTTTTGCATTGAATATATGCATATACGGTGTCAAACAAATGCTCACCTTTCACAGTTTTCTTAATAGTGAGCATTTTCTTAAAATACAAATGCAAAATTCCACAATGCATATATGAAGGTTCCCATCCAAATGTCTTTTATTGTAATATTACCTGCAAAGATGACTCTTTTACTTGTAATCTGTCCGTTGTGTTAAACAATTTTGTAATGCGAATGTTTAATAGTTATGTAAAAGCACACTATACCACTATTTGTAAATATTATATTGTGATGTCAATCTCCGCTGTATATTTAAGTTTCTGTTCAAAATTTGAATGTAATTTTTCCACGTAAATTTCCGAACGTTACTGAATGTCTTCATATAGTCAATGCAACAGTCTTTACTTACTAAACTAATGCTAACACCTACATTTTTATCACTTAGATACTTTGTCGGTTATTGTACGATTCATTCGATGAATGTTTTGAAAGCGGTAATTTACAGTCTACACAAGTTGGGCGGTCGCAGTGAAGGAGTGTGTTTGTTACCCGTTCTCTTTGCTTCAACTTAATATAAGTACATAGAAGTTAAATATAAAGTTATTGCATCACTGACATTGTCAGTAATACATACTTTCCCCAAATGGTCATAGTGGAGTGTGATAGTAAATATGCTGAAAGCAGCGTCTGAATATATTTATATATACTTTTCATGACTTTATACTCCGAAAGTGGATTCAAGATAAAAAACATTTGCAGATCTTCCTCAATAACTTCATTTTTTTCGGACTGTTCGACAAACGAGTAAGTTGGTAGCTATGTATATGTAACCACGCATGCATTAAAAAAAAATTCTTTCACTAAAAAACACAAATCTGGACAAGAAATTGTTCCAACATTTCTTAAAGAAACACTACTCTAAAGAAAATGTCAATGTTCCTTTATCATCTACGTTGAGAAAGAAGTATGTCGACCGTAACCTTGAAGACGTGATAGAAGCCGTCCAAAATGAAATTAAAAATAAATATGTATGGTTTTCTGTCGACAAAACTACAGATGTTCAGGGAAGGTATATTACCAACTTCATCATTGGAGCTGTGAACGAGGATAGCCAAGGAAAAGGATATTTGATTGGTGTATATAAAAAACGAATAATTTAAAAATCGCTAGGTTCGCTAATGATACTAGTTTCTTTTACCGCAAAAATTACCAGTCGAAAACGTATTACTAATGGTAACTGATGCTGCTTCGTATATGGTGAAACCAGCAGAAATTTTTTTTTCATAATTTAATACATTGCACGTGTTTCGCTCATGGATTAAATAGAATAGCCGAAACTGTTAAATCAGAATTTCCTTTAGTTAATAGTTTAGTAAGTAAAGTGAAGAAAGGTTTTGTTATAGCTCCACTTCGAGTTCAGATATATAAAGAAAAATGTCCAGAATTGCCAGTACCTTCAGAACTGCCAGTACCTTCAGAACTCGGTGGGGGACGTGGTTAAACACCGGAAATTTTCTTGCCGAAAATTATGAAGAAAGAGGAATGTTATTTGTGATTTTGATCCAGACTGCTCAGCAGCAATTAGAAAATGCATTAGTTTAATTAAAAACCCTTTACTTACTAGTCAATTGTGCTTTATTAACAGTAATGTTTTGTGTATTGCTACCGCAATCATAAAACCAGAAGGCAAAGAATTTTCATTAATGTCTCTATGTCTCTAGTAAATTCTAGTATGTCTCTAGCAAATTCTTTAAATGATACTTAACTTAACTTAACTTAAAAACTTAATTCGGTGTTAGACAAAAACCTAGGACTTAAAAAGCGCATGGAAATGAATGATATCTTGCAAGAAAATTTTGAAGAAAGTATCAATTTCAGTCCAAATGTAATGTGCGAATTGAAGTATGCTCCAATAACTTCCTGTGAAATTGAACGGTCATTCTCCAGTTACAAGTTAGTTTTAAGTGAACCACGACAGAATTTTACAATGAACAATCTAGAAAATAATTTGATTACTTACTGTTATTATTGAAGTAATAATTACTTAATTATGATTATAAAAATTGTAATGTTTCAAATTAAAATATAAATATATTGTTAGGAAATATAAAAGGGCCATATTTTCTGTTTATCATTTTTATTGTTCTTACACTACCTTAAATAAATAATTTCAAAAACAAAAGTTGTTTTATAGCTTTTATAACCTTAAACACACTATGTAACTTGAATATGAATACATACTTCTTCTTATTACTAATATAATATTTTTTTTATTACTTATAAAGTTAAGTACTAATTGCATCTTTCAAAGCATAAACGCATGTTTAAAGGCATAACTTAATAGTTTATCTTGCATATTAGCATGCATTTTGTTTAATATTTTAGTGCATATTTTCCAAGCTCAACTTATAACTAAAGTGTCTGCATCCGTGTTTATATATTAATGTAACGTAGACAACATGAAGAGAAGTACGGCTCGTACAGTATTTAAAAAAGGAGAAGAAACTATACCTGAAGTTTATAAAAGGATGACCCTGCTAAGCACTTCCGACAAAATGTTCAAGAAGGAATTATCTGAACAATTAAATCAAGCAACAATAATAAAATATGAGCAACAATGCTTCAGCAAAAAGTCGGCAGCTATTAATTCTACTTTTATATTTTCAAAGAAAGATTTAGTCTAGATCTAGTCCCCAGACCAGAAGAGCACTTCGGAAAACGAAAGATGGGTGGAGTAGGGATGGAAATAGTGACAGTGGCAGATATAGCCGAAACCTAAGAGTTAAATCAATAATTAAATTAAATTAATAGTGTTAACACCGAACTATTAAATATGCGGGCAATATATGTAACAAGGTATTTACAAGAAAAATTCGTATGTTATCAATGTGCGGAAAGTTACCTATAACAATAAATCGAATTTGATTCGACATATTTTCAAGTGCGGTAATGACATCAATTAATAAAATAAAATCAAAATTGTATAACATTTTCTCTTCAATATCTTTTACTAAGTACCCGACATATAAAACCCGTACACTAACATATTATCAATGTAAACCAGGCTTATCTAATTTGACATGCCTTATTTGACTTGTCAAATTTGACTTAAGTTAAATGGTATTAGCAATGTATGTATAACCTATGAAGTCTATAAGTGACAGTATGAATATATTTGTCACGTTTACATAACTAAAAAGCTCTGATTTTGTGCTCATAAGAGTTGTACGGGTTTTATATGTGGCGCAGTGTACCTATAGCTTTTATGAAATAAATGCCCAAACACTGCCCAATTTCGAGTTGATTCGGTAACCTTCGGATGCTCTTCTGGTCTGGGGACTAGACGTTAATGGCAAGCAGTGGCGGCACTGCATTGGCTTTACAGAAATAAAAATGCGCCTTATTTAGAATAATACTTTCCGTTCGAATTACACCTACGGTATTTGTAAATACGTCTATAAACAACTTAACTACTATTATAACTGTTCATGTATTACATACATATAGTACGCGAAGCGCTGGTTAAGCAAGTCTCCCGAATCTCTTGCTTATCCACGCCGCTGTGAGCCGACCGAGAATGGCGGTCTTTATTCATAAGTATTAAATAGTATTTTAAAACACAAGTTTCACATGGAACTATTTTGTCGCACGAGTTTTCTAAAGAACGGAGTGTGACAAAAGGCCTTATGAAAGGAGTTTTTAATATTATTTTTTTCTATTTTGCATTTCTTACATTAATAAATTGAAATTATTTAACTTGAAAGCTCAAGAGTTTTATGTTTATGTAAAGTATGCAGATGGTCACATTGATATTAACAGTTTCAAATTTAAATATTGGGATCCGCGAAATATTATTTTTTAATTCTCCTCGAAATTACTTGATATTTAATTTCAAAATATAAACATAAGTAAAACAGAAACTAATATATCTTGTATTACGCCAGTTACAAACTTAAATTCTTAAAATAAAATGTCAGCAATAAGGTATTTATTTTTGTGTTCGAACAAAGCCAACATTGAATAATGAAGAAAATCGTATCAAAATGAAGCTCATTTCTATACTGTTTTGGGTTTCATAATGAGTTCATTACGAACGCAGAATAGAAAGCTCAATCTCAAAACCTGAATTAAGTAATAGTTGGGGTCAAAAGAGCGAAATTTTATTTTTCAATTAGCTTTAACTACTGTATATATTTTACTGTTCCTTTTTCAAGCAAAAATGTGTTTTAAAAAAATATTACGTTTAGTATGAAAGGCTTAAGGATACTGATATTATTTTAGTGTATGTGCATATGCACTTAGGATTAAACTTGTTGCTTCCATAATTTGCGAAATGGAAAAAATAAGAAATATTAAATGTTATAAATAATGTTATAAGTAATACTTTATTTAGCTTCCAGATAAACAGTGCTTTTTGTAAGATTGACAGTGGGTATTTAAATGTTAAATTTTAACTACATGTTAAAATATTCTCCATCTTGGTAAGAATATAAGTTCTACTAGAAAAGGTGCCCTAGCTTTTCAAATTGATTTCTCAATATACCGGGTGTTCTTGAAATAAAAAGACAACGTATGAAAAATAGAAACATGTAATTATACAGTGTGTTTAAAAAAGATGCGGCAATATTAAAGGGGTCCAGGTCATTTTATACAAAAAGTTCCTATAAACATAGGTCCGCATACGCTTCGTTACCGATCTACAGCATGTTGAAGTTTAATTTTAAAAAACAGTAAAAGCTTGATTTTTCCAAAGCGGCTTGAGATATCATAATGAAATTTTAGGCGTGTTAATAGCTGTGGGAGACACATACTTTGCAATACAACACGATGTTTCAGTCGCACCTGTGGCGCGCGTATTGGCACGTCACAGGCTATTTTTCAAGAAAAAATAGGACGCCTCTGATTTCTCTAAAAATACAAATATGCTTTTATTTATTGTTCAATTATGAAGAAAAAAGCTCTCTTAACTTTTTATCGTACGACTTACCGTTTTTTTTAGTAAAAAAATACATTTTAGTGCATGTCCATTTATTACAGAAAAAAAAATAAAAAAACAAGGTTTTATTCAAGGGCAAAAACAAATATTTTACCAAACCACAGTCCTGTTTTATTCACTGACATATTGAATGACATATTGAATGAGTCTTGTGATTAATAATTTTGTATGTGTCGAATTTGTTGAAGTTCCTTATCATGAATCGCTATACGAATGCCGAGATGACCGACATGCACTACATTTATGGGCGTGCTGATGGCAATGCATTAGAAGCTAGGCGGTTGTATACTGAAAGATTTCCTGGCCGTATTGTTCCTGATAGAAAAACTTTCGAAAGTATTCATCGGCGTCTTTATGAAACAGGCACATTAAGACGAAATGGAGGAGCAGGAAGGCCAAGGACAGCAAGAACGGTTGAGCTGGAAGATGATGTGCTAGACATGATTGAAGAAGATCGAGGTACTTCTACTCGAAAAATTTCTGACGCTTTGGATGTAAGTAATGGGACTTTTTGGCACATTCTGAAGGAAAATTTGTTGTATCCATTCCATATACAACGCGTTCAAGCACTTCTTCCTGCTGATTTTCCTCCTCGAATTGCATTCTGTCAATGGCTTTTGCACAAAATGGTTCAAATCCCTCAACTCCTGTTGTTGATTCTGTTCACCGATGAAACGAATTTTTCAAGAAATGCAATACGGAATTTCCATAATAACCATGTATGGTGTGACGAAAATCCACATGAAATTGTTGAAGATCGTTTTCAACATCAGTTTTCTTTGAACGTTTGGCTTGGGATTGTGGGTGACTGCATAATTGGACCGGTATTTTTACCAAGGAGATTTACCGGAGACGTGTATCGCCACTTTTTGGAAAACACGCTCCCTGGATTTCTGGAGGACGTACCATTAGCAATTAGAGATGCAATGTGGTATATGCAGGATGGCGCACCAGCCCACTTTAGTCAAGTAGCTCGTGATTTCTTAACACAAGCATACGGAAATCGCTGGTTAGGCCGACGTGGACCTCACTCATGGCCTGCACGTTCCCCGGACTTAAATCCCCTGGATTTTTTCATGTGGGGCCATTTGAAGTCCTTGGTGTACGCTGCTCCATTGGAAAACGTAGAAGACTTAAGAAACCGAATCATTGCTGGGTGCAACTCAATTAAAACCGTTCCTGGTGTTTTTCAGAGAGTTCGCCAGTCAATGAGGAGAAGATTGGATTCTTGCAGCCGAGCTAGAGGTGGTCACTTTACACAGTTTTTGTAATTTTTGGTTGATAAAATTGTTGGTATGGTAAAATATTTGTTTTTGCCCTTGAATAAAACCTTGTTCTTTAATATTTTTTTCTGTAATAAATGGACATGCACTAAAATGGTTTTTTTTAATAAAAAACGGTACGTCGTACGATAAAAAGTTAAGAGAGCTTTTTTCTAATTGAACAATAAATAAAAGCATATTTGTATTTTTAGAGAAATCAGAGGCGTCCTATTTTTTCTTGAAAAATAGCCTGTGACGTGCCAATACGCGCGCCACAGGTACGACTGAAGCATTGTGTTGTATTGCAAAGTATGTGTCTCCCACAGCTATTAACACGCCTAAAATTTCATTATGATATCTCAAGCCGCTATGGAAAAATCAAGTTTTTACTGTTTCTTAAAATTAAACTTCAACACGCTGTAGATCGGTAACGAAGCATATGCGGACCTATGTTTATAGGAACTTTTTGTATAAAATGACCTGGGCAATCACCCCCTTTAATATTGCCGCATCTTTTTTAAACACACTGTATCCAATATATATCCAAAATATTTTCCAAAAATTCCCTCTCATAAGCAGGAATTTGTCACATTACTGCGCAATCGACTATTTTATAAAAATACGATACCTTAAATTTGACCAACAATAACAAAAAGAACAGTTTTGTTAATGACCATCTCATTCTTCTGTTACGTATGTAAACATACGCTGTAGTGTATGTGTGTGTAAGGTATTTATTATTTATACACATTCTGGATATTTTGAATTCATAGGCGTCACGTAATATGATTTTCAAGGTGTTTCTAATTTCGGGGTGTGCGACGTAATTGACTCACAATATTTTGGATTTATGTTCTATATATTACATCTTTCCATTTATCATACGTTGTGTCTTTACTTCAAGGGCACCTGTATATAAAAAAATGTTTAATAAAATGTCTGGAATAAGTTTTAACGCGAATTTCTTAAATATTTTTGTTTGTTACTAAGTAGAAACATCGTTAAGTTAAAAAACATGGTCTGAATTAAAATTTAATATGGATTTCTCAAATATTGTTTGTGTGTTACTAAAGAAACAATCCCAAGCCAATTTACTTAGTTTATAATCTTATCCGATATTTTACATGAAAGCGTAGAGTTGTGAAAAAGTAATTTAGTGCATACAGTTTACAACGTAACACTTTAGGTACCAGTAGCGAATGCAATTTTTTATTTATTTGCGAGAGCGTGAAAGCAATATACGAGGTGCTACCCAGAAACTCCTAGAATGTGAAAAAACACGATCAATTGTTCCAACAACTAATTCGCTACGATTCCCTTCAAAATGTGACAAAATGTTCGTGACTAGAAGCAGTGCTGGAACTCTTCGCGTGTTAACGTGTTCAACACTGTCTGCGATTAGCTCAATCGTCTCAACACCCATTGAACTAACTTGAGCTTCTAAATTGGGAAATAGGAAGAAGTCACAAGGCGCAAGTTCTGGGAAGTAGGGAGGAAGGTTGGGTAGTACTGCCGTCTTCATTCAGGCAAGAAACCATAGATAATTGAAACAAGTGTGAATGTAAGCTCCCATTATAAATGGTGCAACCATAAAGAGAGCCGTTTCCCGGAAAAATTTGAATCCTGAAATTATTACATCTTCTTTTAAATATTTTGCATAACTTATTTTTTTTACGACATTGTTATAAAATTAGTATCAATATATTTTTAAAATAAAATTAATATTAGTGACACTACATCTATACAAAATAATACAAATCTGTATAAAAACAAATTTGTATCTGTATATGCATGGACACACAGTACGTATTTACCAGCTTTTGCTTCAACTACCAGACGCATGTGTTTCTGTGTAACCACTTTGTCAATGATAGATTTACGAAGCAAAAGACTGTAGTACACTTGCGGTCATGTAGTAAGTTTTGTCCTATCCGAAGACAACAGATAACCTCTTGCCATCTGACGGACAAAACCGACCACGCCGGTGCAAAGTGTTCTGCTCGAATAGCGAAGCTATTACTGATAAAGAAGAAAATACGCATATTACTGTGAGTCCATTAACTCGTCGCCAGGTGGCGTAGTATAGCAAAAAATAGATTGCATGTCGATGCGATAATTCACATCTAGCTTTGATACAAAATAATACAAATCTGTATAAAAACAAATTTGTATCTGTATATGCATGGACACACAGTACGTATTTACCAGCTTTTGCTTCAACTACCAGACGCATGCGTTTCTGTGTAACCACTTTGTCAATGATAGATTTACGAAGCAAAAGACTGTAGTACACTTGCGGTCATGTAGTAAGTTTTGTCCTATCCGAAGACATATGGCAAGAGGTTATCTGTTGTCTTCGGATAGGACAAAACTTACTACATGACCGCAAGTGTACTACAGTCTTTTGCTTCGTAAATCTATCATTGACAAAGTGGTTACACAGAAACGCATGCGTCTGGTAGTTGAAGCAAAAGCTGGTAAATACGTACTGTGTGTCCATGCATATACAGATACAAATTTGTTTTTATACAGATTTGTATTATTTTGTATCAAAGCTTGATGTGAATTATCGCATCGACATGCAATCTATTTTTTGCTATACTACGCCACCTGGCGACGAGTTAATGGACTCACAGTAATATGCGTATTTTCTCTTTATCAGTAATAGCTTCGCTATTCGAGAAGAACACTTTGCACCGGCGTGGTCGGTTTTGTCCGTCAGATGGCAAGAGGTTATCTGTTGTCTTCGGATAGGACAAAACATACTACATGACCGCAAGTGTACTACAGTCTTTTGCTTCGTAAATCTATCATTGACAAAGTGGTTACACAGAAACGCATGCGTCTGGTAGTTGAAGCAAAAGCTGGTAAATACGTACTGTGTGTCCATGCATATACAGATACAAATTTGTTTTTATACAGATTTGTATTATTTTGTATCAAAGCTTGATGTGAATTATCGCATCGACATGCAATCTATTTTTTGCTATACTACATCTATAATAAAATTGTAAAAAAAATTACTAAGTATATAAAATTTTGTAATCGTAAAAGCTTGTATTGTTTACAGTCATTTCAACGAACCTAATTTAAAACAAATGTAATGTTAAAAATAAAATCAAACACAAATATATTTTATCTAACTTTATTTACAGGTATTTACAGTGACAGGTCTGCGATCCTGTCCATTAAGTATTCTATTTGCTCGTTTCGCATAATTATAGATCAACAGCTTTGTAAAACTTATTAATTTCACTTTCACAATAATTAGTGTATATTTGTAGTTCTTGCATAATATATCATTTAATTAACATACGTACAGAAACAGTTTAGGGTAAACCTTTTTTTTTTAATATTCTATTAGGTCCAATATCGCTATTCAGGAATTGTTTACTATAAATTCTATAGTATGTATAAACATATTCATCGGTAAGTTCAAGAAATTGTTTGGTTCCTATAACTGATAGCCACTTTCTGCAGTTCGCCGTATTTTGCAGGGTTGGGAAAACAATGACGAGAATCTGATTTTAAAGGAACGCATCCAAATACGACACAACCATCTTTCCCATTTTGAAAACTACATGCAATTTTTTTAGAATCTAAACACTAAAACAATATTTTACTTAGGTACTACTTATGACCTCACTATGTTTTATATGGTAGGTATTATTAGCTGTGATGTGGATAACAAGATACTATTAATAATAATAATAATAAATATAAAAACACGCGAAATAACTGCTTAATGTAAAAATTACTTATCCCAAAGAACACCACAAAAATAAAGCGTGAAATGCATCACCTGTGTCACTATCACGTATCACATAATTAAGTTATCCGTTAGATTTCTGTATTTGTTAGATAAGAGTCATCTTACGTTTAAGGAGAATTTCATTCTAAACGCCATGACAGTTCCTTAGGACTTAGGGAAATGAAGCTTTCATTCTATACTTGTTATAATTATCTATGCTAGAAACAAATGACATATGGAATAGTACATTGCCGTGATGAAGGATCCAATTGTTATGCAAATTGGCAGGCCGCTCGCTTCAAATGTTTTCTGTTGTCGAAGAACGTCGCCCATTAGCTGTTTCACCTGGGTCACGCACTTTTGCCACATTTTTTGGCGTGTTTTCCATCGATGGACGACCGGAAGGCTCACCGTAATCAACCGACACACGTCCATTTTTAAAACAGTTGTACCACTCGTAAGTATGACCTAAAGAATTGTTTAAACATTTTCAGAGTTTCCACTGCCGTTTTACCGAGTTTAAAGCAGAATTTGATGTACGTTCTTTGATCTTTCTCATCAGACGTTGTAGTGTCGCAGAATAACTCAAATACAACTCAACAAATATAAACACAAAAACTATTTGTCACCACCTAAAAAAGTATCGTTTGATAGACTGGCTTAATATAGACGTAGCTCAAAAAATCTGGACCTATAGAGCCTGGACTCCTCTATTATTTCACATCACACCCAAGTATTTTATTTGAAACAAAGAAGCAAACTTTAAATTTTTGAATACAGTTTTACCATAATTTCGTTATTAAAAACTCATATTATTGCATGTATATTTTTCTAATTTGTATATAAAATAGTTAATGTAAATTACACATTTAAGATTGAAGTTTCCTTCAATCGATTTATAAATAAACATAACACTCGAATATTAGGCTCGTCTTTCTTTCAATAACATTTTAACTTCACTCCAAGCATTAATATTTAATAAATAGATACTATAATTAAGGAGGGTTTATTACACTACATCTATAATTACAGTTATTTAAGGAGAAAATATATAAAACTTGATATTGAATTAACCTTAATGTGAACAAAAAATGAGGTAAAAAAAGTAAGCATATGAGTCGTCGAAAATGTCGATACATTAGTAATAAAAAAACAACATCATACATATATAACCTAATGGGGTATAATAAAGGGATAATAGCTCCACCTAATTATTAGCTCTTAACCTACCACGCCCAAACAATGTTCTTATGAAATATTTTTTTTATTACTATAGACTCCGAAAATAAGTGTAAAGACGTAATCAAAATATATCTTAGCACGTAATTTCAAATATGCACAAAGGTCGTAATCGTAAAGAAGGGTTTCTTCTGCTAATACTGTATTTATATTTATAATTTTTGATTTTTAATAAAACTTCTCCATTTATGTAATCATTTATCATTCACATAGGATACGATTAGTGTTAGATGTATTTTTTAGTAAAACTCTAAAACGCTTCAAGTTGTCAAGCAAGAAATTATCAGAAAATATCACAGTCCGACGGATGCGGTTCAAACAACATGAATTGTAATTCAAACAATTTTGTAATAATACTCGTGAATTTATCCAAAACAACATTGTCTTGACGAAATAAACATTTTTATGATTCTTTCATTGGGATCCCAATAAATACTGGTCATACTCAAGTTAACACTATAATAACAGTAACTTTCATAACCCTAAAGTTCATTGAGAAAAATATAATTGTACAAAGAACAAAATATTTGTAGTAAATGCATTATAGAAAGGCTAGTAGTAGTAGTAATATAACGAACATTCAAGTGCGCATGCGTAACTTTGGGGCAACTAAATCGTAATTTAAAGGCATGTAAGGTTATTACCGCCAAATTTAGTGCCTGTTTTGCACACAATTTTTAATTGAGAGTCATGTTAATAAACTTCTTTGTAATACTCATATAATAAAATACAATATTATTTACCTGGATCGCAAGGGTTGCTAGCCAAAATCTCCAATATACAAATATAATAATTGTTGATTTTGTATTTAGTTTTGCAGTATAGCATATTTGTTTATACTAACCTTATTAATAAAAGTTCAAAATTATGGAATCCAGCAAATGTGAATATTGCGATAATTTTTTTTAACACTAGCTCCAAAAGACGACATATTAGAACAATCCATCACGAGCATGCAGAAAATAGAAAAAAAAGTTATATTCATTATCCATTGTGTATAGGAGAATCATCTTTGGGAAGCTACAATAGCTTAAACAAACATCTGAATGAAATTCATAATGTAAGTATATAACTGAAGTAAGTTTTGCATTTTCTAGCAAAAGGCAGTATGAAGCCTGGAAAAGTACAGTAGCGTTAAAAGTAAATTATGTCAAAAAGATCAGACTGAAATTCATTATATATGTAATCAAAGTAATGCAGTTAGTATTTATAATATGATGTGTTTTTAAATTATATTTCAATGACAAATGTTACTAATTTAAGGTTTTACAAACAAATGCTATTTGAGAAGACGAAAAAGTGGGAGGTTCCATTAAAATACAAATAGTTTGTCCTTCACGTTAAATTATTAATTCTTTCAACGACGGTATAGTATTATAATTTATATACATAACCAGGGGTAGTAAATCATAAAGTTCTACTCTTGTAGGTCAGGTCATGGTTAAACTCATGTTGGCACAAGGAGATATCCGTAGCCAACATTTATCGACAACAGAAAAGAATAGTTATTGTGACAAAACTTTAAATGTGAATTACAATGGATAGAATTATAACAGATGCCAGAAGTTCTGAGAGTGAAAAATTAAGCAGATTAAATGTAATAACTAGAAAAGATAATAATCTGAAGATTTGGTAGATATAAAAATGTGGCAAAGAATCATAAATATAGAAATACTAAATCCGAATAATTACCAAGATGGAATAACTATAAAATCACACAAACAAGCAGAAAAGATGAGCAGACACTTACTCAGGGAGGCAGGGTTTGGAGAATTTCAGGTACGGTTTATATTAACTAGTAATATTTATTCTATAAGTTATAATGAACTGTGTGAAAAAGAGTGTAAGAGCTTATATTGTAGAGTTTGCAAGATTTGTATTCATATTCATAGGTATAAATGTGATTGTCCATAGTATGCTGTGAAAACAACCATTTGTAAACATATACATTTAATTAATTTATATGAGCAGGATGGAGGATGTAATTATGTTTTAGCACTTAAGTAATAGGATTTTGTAAAATAATTTAGAAATTAAGGAGTATCATAAACAAGAAATACAAAAATTTATTGACGAAAAGAAGACTGATGCTGAAAATTTACATGGCAACTAAGATGGAATAAGAAGAGTTCAAAATCAAGAAGTAATTAATTTTCTAAATGGATTGGATTTTGAAACATTTAATAGAATAGTAGACAATATTTTGAAGATAAACGAAGATAAGCAAATAGCAGGAAAACGAAAAATGGAGAAGCAGCATTATTTCCCATTGAAAAAGAAAAAACAATAATTATATTTGCCTACATACCTACTTATATTTTGAATTTGTATATAATCTATGTAGAAAGTAAGAAAATATATTTTTATGTAAATTCATGTTTGATTTTTTTACTACATAAATTTTAATAACATAACCTACTTATAAATGAGTAAATTTACAAAGAACTTGTAAGCATTACTAAATATAACAATAAATAAATAGACTTAGTAGTGCTTAGTTTTTATTTTTTCAAATAATTTGAATAAACTATATTTTTTGTTTATAAATAAATTATATTTAAATGGATTTCGTAATTTTATACCTAGTTGTTTTCCTGAGTTCCATCATAAAAAAACAATTTATTAGAAAATTAAATCCATTATTAATCATACAAGTATGAATTGAAAATTGTGTATATTATGTGCGCAACATGCACTAAATTTGGGGGCAATAATCTTGCAAGGCTTTGAATTTCAATTGCATGGGCACTTATGAATGTTCGGTGTGATATTTAGACTAGCCTATTATAGAAATATACACCACAACTGTGTTCAACAACAAAAACTACTATTAAATCCAACCAAATTAATTGCACTAGAAACTATTTTTTGTAGTATGGTATTGTGGTAAATTTTACAAACGTTTTATATTTAAATAAACGATACTTTCGAAGTTAGCTTGTTGTGATACTATACAACACAATTAATAGTCGAATTGAGAAATGTAAATATTAAATTTTGGCTATCCTAAAAGTAACATAAACCATTACTTATTGTATGAAGAACAATGTGCATTTGATTCTTGTCGAAGGAGACAAGCTCTAGAAGTTACTAAGCTTCTAGAGCAATGCCTACCTACTCAGACAATTTACAAATAAAAAAAACTCAACTGAAACTTTATTGAAGGAGTACAGTAGAAGAACTAGCAGATTCGTCGACCAATGACGAGCAATCTGAAGAACCGTACCTAGCTCTTCTAACGCTTCTATCTTGCCGACCTTGAGGACATAGTTCGGTATTAAAAATTATAAATTATTGGTAAACAAAATTCTTATTATTGTTACGATAGAATAGACTATATAAAATTAACTTTATCTGCTTTCATTAAATCAAACTGCGCAGGATGTCCTTGAATGTCCAGAATATAAATCCAAAATATTGTGAGTCAATTACAAACAAACCCCAAAATTAAAAACCCTTTGAAAATTCTATTATATGCCGCCTATGAATTGAAAATATTCAGAATGTGTATAAATAATAAATACCTGTATTGAACTTATTGCAAATGAGAATTAACGACTATTAAATCTTGTTTCCACATGCAAATGTCGTCCAATGTGTTGTGTTAATTACTGTAATTTGACAAACTTTGTACCAGTATGCAAAACGCAACACGTCGCGACGTCAACCTTCCTGGTTAGGATAATTAAAAATTCGTGAAAAACCTATCTATCCCGGAACGTTTTGATGCATTTCGCTCTTATTAGAGCTCGTCAGCACAACGATATCCACGATAATACACGAAGTATAGAAGTGAAGAGTCATACACTGTCTCTAGGGTATCGTTGTGCTGACAAGAGCGAAATGCGTCTACACGTTCCGACATAGATGCGGCTTTTCATGAATTTTTAACTACATCCATTAACGTTACACACATACGTAACAGCTGTCGATGTTATAAATACTATAACATTGTTGTATTCGAAGGTCAATAACCTCAATATATTTGCATACAAAATCGGCTGTTTACAAACTTTTGGAACTCACCTAAATCGACTATTTCATGTCTATTACGTGAATGTTTCTTTTTGTTACGAGAAGTAACAAATATAAGATAATAGGTATATAAAAAAGACCGCTATTGCAAACACACGCTTAATGTTTAAGTTTACAAAAACTCTAGAAGATAACATTTTGTAGACAACTTTGTATGATAAAGGTTCGATAACCTGGGCCGAAAAGTCAGCTGTTAAAAAAATTATACGTTTAGTTTGTTTACATGTGAATTTTTAAAAGATTTGTTAAAGGAAGATGTAAGATGAGGTATTTATTTGATGACGAATTTGGTAACAATCTACCTTTAATCTAAAACGTAAATAAAAAATCATATCGAATGTACACATGCACAGTTAAGCTCACATAAATCTAGTATAACCTAACTCAAAATTGTCAAAATTTTCTAATATTGCTTAGTGTTTATTAATCTTTTTTTTTGAAAGACAAAGCAAATGTCAAGTAATTTTTTAAAACAATTTAGAAAACACAAATAAACTAATACTTAATTGATCCGCCATTTGGATCAATTACTAACCTTAACCTTCTAGGTACAGAATCAATGAGACTTCTTAAAAAATTAGGTTTTTCAACAATGTTTTCCCAGGTATTTTCAATAGATTCCCATAGTTGTTCCCTATTTGTAAATCTTATACGAGATCTATGAATTTGCTTTGTCATTTTTTTAATTTTCTCTCAAATATTCAAACAAATTGTGATCTTCTGTATCAGTTGGTATTCTTTTAAGACCAGTTCCTCGTTTGCGATATGTACTTCCTTAATTTTCACATTTTTTTTTAACTTGAAGTATTGTAGATTTGCTCAAATGAAATTCTTCTGCGACTTGTTTAATAGTGCTACTTTCCAAATTTAACAAAATTTGTATTTCGTCTACCGGAGTCAGTTTTCTTGCTATTTTGGATATCAAAAAGTGACAAATATCATTTTAACGTTATAAGAATAAATTACAATACAACAAAAATTCAAAAATGGTTTATACCAGATTTATGTGAGCTTAACTGTGCACACGTTAACGACCGACAACTGATTGCATCGGAGACGATCTTAAAGTTAACACACAATAATTTCGTTATTGTCCGTCGCCTTTAAATATCGCTTTATGGTATAGTCAGTTGCACAGTGGCGTGACAAATATTTTTGAAATATTTTTGCCATTTATTTAATCGCTTATGAGAGGGAATTTTGAGAAAATATTTTGGATTTATATTCCATATAGTTACATCTCCTTAATTCAAGAACAGCCTGTATATTACACAAACTATATTCAGCATAAGTGGCGCAGTAGTAGATGTGTGTATGCGATTCAAAAGAATGCTATTGTCAAATTGTCCTTTCTGCATATGGTGTCTTAAGTGCTACGGCGGCACAGAAATTTTAACAGGTAACGACCATTATTTTTATAAGCTAATTTTTACTGTCTGTACAGGAGAAATTAATTCCAAATATCTAAGGATGTGAAGGTGTCTAAGCAACACTAAATAAATAAACTGCATGTGACAATAGTTTTGAATTAGAAAATAAAGTTCAAGAGATTTGTGTTGTGAACTGGCATATACTTGCTTCTATATAGCCTCGTGAGGAGATGTTTTAATTTACATTTAAATGTGCAGATGTTTATGTATTCCTTCCTATTTTTTTTGACAATTTATAACAATGTAGCAAGTGCAATAGCCGAAATACTAAAGTGAAAATACTTCGAACCCGAAGAAATATAATCCTGTAATAAATTAGAACGGAAACAGGCGGTATATTTACTTGTTCTTTTTTTCTGAAGAGATTGAAACATTATCGAAAGAAAAAGTATCCACCTGTATCTGTTTTGTACGTTGGACATGTCTATAAATTCTCGAATTTATCTGTACGGGAAAAAAGAAAGTGGTCCTAGGTACAAATAAACCAATTACGTTTCGATGTTGCTGACAACTAGGAAAAAAATATAAACACTGATATAGCAATAATAATAAATACACCTTTCAAGACAAACGCAGAAGGAACATGACATCGTATATTGTTACACATTAACGTGAAGAAATATTATTGCGTCCGGCCTAGTTTTCGCTCCGGAGAGCAGCGCTGCTCAAACTAAACGCGACCATTGGTATACTTCCCACCCGAAAGAAGGCTATTACTTCAACGAAATCCATCGATCAAAATTTACTCCGACCTCGGCTGAGTTTGAACCGTTTCTCATCCCACATCGGAACGCCGCATCAAACTAAATTGCTCCGAGCCATCAACGTAAATAATTAACACTTTATATATTAACATTTCCTCATTTGTTAGACTTATTATAAGTTCTAATCAGTTTTGTATAGTTCTTAATATTGGAACTTTTTTTCTGTCTACTAAATATGTTTTTTTTAGATATTCGAAAGAGAAAAAAATTCTTCGTCTTGCTTTCTTGTTTTATACAGGTGCGGTAGGGGAAACGAATGTTTTTTAAATAGAAATAAAATGCGTTGAGTTAAACAAAATTTAATTAAATAGAAATAAAGCCAGTATAATTTTATAAATTAACTTCGAAAAATAACGTCCATCAAGTGACGCCTTTCATTGTATATGCATTGTACAAATTCATTCGATTGGTCGCTTAGCTCACCTGACGTCCGGATACGACTACGTTTTGTGGGGTTACCTTAAATTTAAGGTGTACATTAACAAACCCCATACCTCCCAAAATGCTGAGAAGACCAATGGAGAGCTTTTAAGGGAGAATAAAAGGGGTGACTTGACGGACATTATTTCTAGGAGTTAATTGATAAATTGTATTGTACCAGCTATGTAACTACATATATCTATATAACTAATGGGGACCGGACACGAGAGAAATTACAATGGACCATATAAATAGTCTATAACATCGCTAAGTACAACACACAGTTATTGAATAGCACTATTAATTCGGTTAACCGCACATCTGTTTTCTGTCGTTGAACACAATTACTTCAATTTTACAGTTAAATTCCTTTCTTCATGGGCACAGATAGAAGCGGGCGGAGTTTTGATAATTTATTTTATTTATTAGTTCATATTTCGTAAGATAAATAAAGTGCGGTGAGTTAGTTTCTTTTTTTCATTTTTTTAACTGTTAATTACAAAATTACATAGTTCGTAATTTTTGTAATACATCCTGTTTAATATCGTTTCATTGAATCTACTTATCCCAATTATTTTGACGTAAGTGTCCATTGAATTTCGTTAAGTTTCAATAACCTAAGCATACATTTTTAATTTTCATTTATTTAGATCTAGAAAACTGTTTAAGTTACCTTTTCAGATATGATATGGAACAACGTCGAGTATAGCATCGTGAAAAAATGGCGAGTTGGATTAAGGGTCAAACTGATTGTATGTCCACTGCGAGTTCACTCCTAAATTTATTGCAAAGCCTGTAAAATATCGTTAAAATATTCCAAGAAATCGGACGCAAAACGTCACCTAGCATCGCAAAAACATACACAGAAATTAGACCCGTTGGAATCTGACAATTTTAGCGAAGAACTCTGTGAAACTTTAATGGGGGCAAATATTCCATTAAATCAACTTAACAATTCCACCTTCTAAACATTTCTCCAAAAGCATACTGGTTGAAATGTCCCTGATGAATCCACCTTACGTAAACATTATGTTTCTAAGTGCTACACAAAAGCAGTAGAACGCATTAGAAGTCATCTTTCAAATCAGTACCTATGAATAAATGACGATGAAACTGTCGATATATTAGGGCACTGTCTGGTAAATGTTGTAGCTTGTGCACTACATCCAACTATTCCATATAATGCATATGTAATAGCAACAAAAGTTATAAATACAGTTGATGCGGAAACAGAATCTAAAACCATTTACGAGAATATGCACTAAATGCTCCATTCGGACGACAGGTAGAAAGAAAAAGTATTTTTATTTGTCAGTGACAGTGCCGCATATATATTAAAAACAGGCAGACTACTAAAGTAAACATATTAGGCTAATATTCTGCATATAACTTGTGTAACACATGCACTCCACAGAATCTGTGAATATATCAGAGACACCTTTCCGGAAGTTTATAGACTTGTATCCGCTTTTAAAAAGTTTTAAGAAATGCACCATTAAGACTAGCTCTTTACAGGTAAAAACTTCCATCTTCGCCACTGTCTCCCTCTCTAGTAATAACTAGACGGGGAACATGGTTGGAAGCTACTAGTTTTTATGCAGAGATTTTATGCAGAATTTCGTTACATGTTTAAATGACAATGCTCGAAGTATTTCTAAGTGAAATGAATTAATACGAATTCCAAATTCAAAAGTGTTTCTTCAGGAACACTTTGGAAATTTGCCAAAATTAATCAATTATTTTGAAAATCATATTAACCATATTAGATGTGGCTATTAATAATTTGAAAAATGTTCCATGTGACTTCGGATGTGGCCTTCGGCAAAAGTTAGACGCAGTTTTTAAAAGAAATCAAGATTTAATAACATTGCGGAAATTGTGTATGGGGACAATGCCTCAAAATCTAACTGCTAAATACGCTTAAATAAAAGAATATTTCCAGTATGCACCTATAACCAGTTGAGATATAGAAAGGATGTTTTCTATCTACAAGAATGTATTGCATTCAAAGAGAATAAATTTTACAGAAGAGAACCCTGAGAAGGTATTGCTAGTGAATATTAATACTCCCTTACTCAACTTGAACTACAAAATGAACAAATAAAAATGTCTATCGTATTTTATAGATGACCACTCGTTTGTTTTCCAATTATATAAATAAAATTAAAAACTAATATTTTCAATAGTATGCCCGTGGGCGATGAGTCATCGGCCTCTCGTGTTCGGTCCCTAGTAATTAAATATTGTTTAATATTAAAATCTAAGGGTCTTGCAGATCAAAGGTAAAAGGCGTCAAGTATTGCGGTTGAAATGGAAATACCAGAAGTCACATATCAAGTTCAAGGGTTGACAATGTCATTCCTGAATTAAACAAAAATCTTGGAATGGACCCCAAAAATGCATGAAAAACTTTAATAACAAAGTCTTAGATTCAAAAAATGTCAAAAATTCTAGCAATATTAAAACCTGGTAAGGCCCCGGAAGATCCTGGAAGCTATAGACCTATAGCTCTCTTATCTGTTTGCTATAAACTTCTAGAACGACTTATTTATAATAGAATAACGCCCGTCGTCGAGGAGATTATTAATAAGGAGTAGGCCGGTTTCAGAACAGGAAGGAACTGCTGTGACCAAGTCCAGGCGTTAATAATGCACATTGAAGCAGGTTTTCAGAAAGGTCTGAACACATTTGCTGCCTTTGTTGATATTTCCAGTACCTAGACACAGTCTGGAAGAATTGAGTGATTTTTAAATTTAAAAAAATTAACCCATGCGCTAAAATAGGCAAACTTATCCAGAATATGTCGAGCAATCGCCGAATCGTAGTCCGGCGGTAATCCTTCCTCAAGGATCGGTTCTGACTCCTCTAATGTTCAACATTTACACCAATGATCTTCTAACTACAAAGTCACGAAAATTTCTACATGCAGATGACCTGGCTTTATGCTCCCAAACAAAGAATATAGGGAATGGAAAAGTACAACTTGCTGAAGATCTACAAGCATTAGGTGAATATCATAAGAAATGTCGCTCACAACTAAATACTTCAAAATCCGAATCATCTGCCTTTTATTTGTGTAACAAGGAAGCTAACAGAGTGCTTAATGTTGAAATTGGTTTTAGTCGGATCAACCACAGCCCCCACCCTAAATGTTTGGGCGTAACGTTAGACCGATCTCTGACATTCAAGTACACCTCTATGAAACTAGTTAAACGGTGAAGTTCCGCAATAATGCACTACATAAACATGCCAGCAATCATGGGGAGTGAATAGAGAGACCTTGCCAAAGGCAGCCATTGCATTGGCTTACTCTCTTACTGAATACTGTGCTGCTGTTGGGTATCATAGCTCTCACACCAAGCTAGTAGATACTGAACTTAACTATACAATAAGGATAGTCACTGTTATATCCACTCCTAGTTTCTGGTTGCCGTCCAACAAAACTTTTTTCGCAAATTGTAAGACATTGTAAGACAGGGATCCACCGACAAAACAAGAATCCATGTAGCAGTTCAACAAGAATTTACCACCACTAACGCTGTTGTGAGATACTAAAGAAACCTTGTTAATTGAATACAAACCATACAACAAAAACAACCCTGAAACTTTACTTAAAAGATTATGCTGCTTTATGGCAATTGTAGAGTTCACAAAGCTCGCCAAGTCCGAGAAATAATCGATGACTATGGTTTTATAGAGATGGAACTTCCACCAGTAATTATTATCTCCTTCGTAAATTAAAAAAGCATCTGCATTTTTCTTCAGATGATTGTCTGAAAGAAGCTGTGGAGCAGTTTTTTGTAAACTTACTAAAAGAATTTTCGTCGAAAGGTATAGCTTTATTAGAAAAACGCTGAAATAAGTATGTGGATCTTATGTTAAAAACTAAAATATAACTTTTCTTATGACGCCTTTCATTCATATCTAAGTAGATAATATAAAAATCTCCCCTTATATATTAGCTATTTATTTTTTAAAGTTATGGACTGATGGCATTTTAAAATATCACTTTACAGGAGAGAGGTTTTTCTGGGAAGAAAATGCCACAAAAAAAGAATAAAATTGCTCTTTTGGAAGATAACACCTGTAATAACTAAACCCTAAATATGGCCTGAAAATATTTACAAACTATAAAAAACAAGCTGTCTCCATGTAAAAGGAATCCGCGTTGCATTTCACGGAGCTATCTCGAAATGAAAATATGACATTTATCTGCTTTGCATAAGTTAACTCTTGAATAAATTCTATCCCTTGATACTGGTACTTTTCTGCAAGTGGTATTTTTCAAGTGTTTTATACAAGCTGCTCCTTGTTTGCGTTGTTTTTTTTTTATGAAAAGGACGCGGAAAGAAAAGAAAACGTATGAAGTAAAAAGTACGCGTCCACATTAAATGTTGCCTGTATATGCATTGCTTTGGTGACAACGGATCATTTATAACATGGCACAAAGTTGGTTCTTATCTTTTGTGTTGTCACGGTACATTCAGAAATTGTGCAGTTTCAGTAACAAGATAGGTAGGTGTGCATTGAAATAAAATGTTCAGAGTGTCTCAAATGGAACTATTAATTTTTAAGCGTCGTTCCGTCTTACGAACGCTTTTTCTTTGGAAACGAAAAGCGAACGACGCTTCCTTCCTGTTAGTTGTTTTTAACATTCAAACATTAATTTATTCAACCTACTCTTTTATTTTTGATAGTGCAATACTAAACACAAATAATTTATATTGCTTCCATAAATCAGTTCTAAATTTGTGCGATTTTTTATAACTTCACTATTTCCTTTTGGCTAAAACAAAGGACTCAAAACCCTAAGGTTAAAGGCCTGATTTAAATTGCGCAATGAAAGAAATAAAGACTATATGATTAAACGAATACATTTGCTACATTCTTCAGTACAATAATAACAATAATAATTGTCTTTATTATCCAACAGATACTCATATCCATTTAAAGTATAATATAGAAAATCACAATCACATTCCTTGTGACGCTGTAAAATAGTTAATTTTATGACAAGCCGACTGTTACAGGTATAGTATGCATGTTATAACAGCTCCACTATTTGCTTGCTCGATTGCATTCGTGGAGCAGATATTGTTATTTCTGTCTTTATGAATAATACATTGTGTGTATTCCTTCATAAATTCAATATCAACAGTGGTGTGTAAGACGGAATATACATTTATATATTATTTCGTTATACTAGCTAATTTTCAAAGTGTATTCTCGTGTTTACATGCTGTTATACATGCATATTCATGTAGGTATTTATTGCTCTTAAGATAGTGTGATGACTCATCCAATAACGCGTCACGCGTCATTCCTCTGGTGTTTCTCGAGGCCTACGAGAACGCTCTAGAAGAGTATTCACCACGATATAAAGGCCGCGTCGAAGAAGGGATGGGACATTGAATCCTAGAGCCTCGCGCAGTAAACATAAATATAGATACATAAATATAAATATATAAATGTGCTTATTATTAATAGTTAGTTTTATATTGTTATTCATTTTATTATTAATATAGTGTGTGTCTAAAGTTATTGTTAGTTTTATTTAAGAACCCGAAAAGACAAACTTTACAATGGTGTCCGGTGTGTGATTTTATAAATAATAAACTAAGTAGACAATTAAGTGTTAATTAAGTATTCCTTTAAATAAATATACAGTGCGGAAAGACGTTATTTTAAATATCGTGATGGCCAACAGAATGAAACTGACGGAATTAAAAGTGTCCGCGATAAAACGAGAATTAGAAGAGAGGGATGAGGATACAACTGGCAAAAAGTCGATCCTCCAGCAACGGCTTCGCAATGTGTTGATCCAAGAAGGCGAGGATCCAGAGAATTATGTCTTTCAAGTTCCAGGCGGAGATGCTGACGTGAATTTGCTGTTAATTCAAATGAAGCAAATGGAACAGAATAATCTGGATAGTGCGAAAGTTTGGAACAACGACTAATAGACAACTCGCAAACCTTGGAACAGCGTCTAATAGATTCACAAACTCAAATGCAACAAATGGAAGAAAGAAACCTAGAAGCCTCCAGAATTCACGAGAAAAATCTAGAAAAGAAATTACTGGAAAATTCTAGAACTTTCGAGAAAAGTCTGAAACAAATGGAGCAAACTTTGGAAATGATGGAAAAGAAGAATTCTGAAAATTCGAGAGCTTTGGAGAAAGTTCTAGAACAGCGATTAGTGGAAAACTCAGAAGCGTTAAAGGAAGAGGTTTTCATAGCTGTCGAGAAGAAAATTGGAGAACATTCTAGACTTTTAGAGGCAATAAGGACTCAGATGAAATTACCCGTTGCCATGAGTCATTCTGATCCCAAGCATGTCAACGAAGAAGTTATACCACGGCCCATCGAAATAAAAGAAGAACTTGTGGCTATTTCGAAGACCAGAATCAAGCCACCAACCTTTGATGGAAAAACGTCATGGGCAACTTACCTGAAACAATTCCAAGTGGCCGCAGAAGCAAACGAATGGTCTTCTGTCGGGAAGGCGACTGCTTTAGTCATAGCACTGAGGGGTGATGCTAGTGATATTTTGCAGACATTGCCTCCTGAGGAACGTAGAGATTATTCTCAACTCATTAAACGCTTGGAGATAAGATATGGCCATGCGCATTTGGAGCAAGTACACCATACCCAACTGAAGAATCGACCACAGAAGAAAGGCGAGAATCTTCAGGAATTTGAGGCAGATATTGCTCGTCTAGTTCGACTTGCATATCCGATGGCGCCAGATAATTTCATGGAACACCTAGTTGTCCAGACGTTCATAGATGGTCTCCGGGATATTGATACGCAGCAAGCATTAAGGTTGGCAAGACCGAAAACCTTGATCGATGTTTTGGCGCACGCGCTTGAGTTTGAGACTCCAAAACAAGCCTCTCGGAACCATGCTCGTGTCTGCACCGTTGACAAGCAGGAAAATATGGAGTTCATGGAGCAGGTGGTTAGTAGAGTTCTAAATCAGATCAAATCATTTAAAAGAGTACCGCGATGCTGGAATTGTGGAGAGATTGGTCACGTTCGGATAAGTGTGGTAAGGTGGCCAAGAAAGCATCGTCTGAGCAGCAGGAAAACTAAAGCGGGTCGATGAGCGGGGGCAATCATCGATCCAGCATCAGGAAGCCCCAAGGACGCCTGGCCAAGTCGGATCCTTGCAACATCAAACCAACGGCCTGTATGTGGACGCTGTTATGGAAAGAAAGACTGGATCGACGAAAACCATCGTGCGGCCCGATTTAATTCCCAGAAATAAAAAGTTATTTTCTAGCAAATGGAGACTTAGGACAACAACAGGAGAAGCAGCTTTTGTGGCAGGTGGTTACCATGAAGGCGATCGGGTTTGGATATATAATCCACAACGCCGACGGGGCCTATCTCCAAAACTTCAAAAGAATTGGGAGGGGCCATACGAGGTGTTGAAGCGGATCAACGATGTAATATACCGCATCCGGCGAACACCTCACACTAAGCCAAGAGTCGTACATTTTAATCGATTAGCCCCATACTCTGGAGACAATAATGACGAAACCGCTGACTTGCGCCGATTGGATAGCCAATACCAAGAACTAAGCTTCGAAGACTTTATGCAAGAGTATTCTGGTGTTCGAGAAAAGCTCGATTTGGGGTAACCATCGAGAAACAGCAAGATTTGTTTACGGCGCCGCCAGACTACGGCGCTTGCTCATTGCGTAACCCGAGATCTGCGAATGGCCAAAGGAATTGCCAGGGAATTTAAAGAGAGATTTGGCAGAAACGAAAAATTAAGGCAGCAGGGACCAGCAATTGGGAAGAGTCTCCAAATACTAAATGAAGGACAGCCCATATTTTATTTGGTCACGAAAGAACTGTCAAACCCGAAGCCAACCTATCGTGCCTTATGGGAGGCCCTGGTCCACTTACGAGAACAAATGTTACAACAAGACATTTTGAAATTAGCAGTTCCAAAATTGGGTTGTGGATTAGACCGCCTGGACTGGAGAATTGTAAGGAGCATGTTAGAAGTAATATTCCAACATACTGGTATGGAAATTCTGGTATGCAGTTACCGGCTTGAATATTCCTGTACATCCAGGCAAGATAAGACGGTGGACTGTTATTTCGATATGACGTCACAATGTAACAAAGGCCCTACCTGTCGATTTCGCCATCGTTTGAGGGTACCAAAGTATGACATGTTTCGGGACGAAACTTCATTTTTAAGAAGGGGGCAATGTGATGACTCCTCTGGTGTTTTCTCGAGGCCTACGAGAACGCTCTAGAAGAGTATTCACCACGATATAAAGGCCGCGTCGAAGAAGGGATGGGACATTGGATCCTAGAGCCTCGCGCAGTAAACATAAATATAGATACATAAATATAAATACATAAATGTGCTTATTGATAATAGTTAGTTTTATATTGTTATTCATTTTATTATTAATATAGTGTGTGTCTAAAGTTATTGTTAGTTTTATTTAAGAACCCGAAAAGACAAGCTTTACAATAGTATATTTTGTATTCTCTTCTATAAGGGATTGTTTCAGGTTTCGTTTCTTTCAGTGTTTCTTTGGCTACAACGCTTAGTATTTTAAAAAATCCGTTTTATATTGTTATATTGAATATTTATCCTATAATTTTTATTAAATATTATGTTTAATTTACTACCTTATTTTTGGAGTAGCTTTCTTTTTTTTAGTCTAGTTCTTTCTGTTCTTAGTATTTCTATTATTATTATTATTATTTCTCTTTATTTTCATTAACTATGGAGAATTCTCGTAGGACAACCATGATAGGATGGATTAGAGGCTATACAGATTGGTTGCATATTCGTAATAATACCAAGATATATTGCAGCGCCTGTTCATTAAGTTTAAGGCGTCCACAAAAGTGTAATGTGCAGAGACATGTTTCTTCGAAAACTCATCAAGATAACATATGACGCTGTTAACGATGAACGTTCTGAAGCTTTCATGGCAGCCAATAGCCCATTCAAAAAGCTTAACAATGAAGTCCTCAAGAGGTTTTTACAAAATATACCGATCGTCATATACCAGATGAATCTACTTTACGTAAATACCTCTTACTAAAATGTTATTTGAGAACCATTGAAAAAATACGAACCAACCCATCTTGTCATTATCTTTGGGTAAGTGCAGACGAAAAAACGCATGTAATGGAACGACATGTGATAAATGTAGTTGTTGGTATTCTTCATCGGACATCTTCATACCAGCCATATTTAATTGCAACTAAGATATTGCCAATCGTAAACGATGAAACAATTGCAGAAGTAATTGATCGATGTATTCATAATATTCATTCGATAACAACTCTAAAGACGAGATGCTATTATTTTTGACTGATGCGGCAGCTTATATGTTAGAATCAGGGAAGTTATTAAAGCAATCTTATCCCAATATGCTACACGTTACCTGTGCAGCACATGCACTACACATAGTATGTGAATACATCAGGGGTCATTATCCAAATGTTGATAAGTTAGCTTCATCATTTAAATATTTATCAAAGCTGACACAAGGAATTCATGCCATATTTAGCAGAAATCCAAATTTGAATATATCGCATCAATTCTGCACAGAGTCGATTGAAAATCTATACATTCGAAGTATATTGCACTTTTGCGACATTTTAGTCACGCACCCATCACCAGTGATGTGGAATGGACATTTTCCATTTTTAAAGACGTTTTAACATCTAAAAGAACTAATTTAACACTGGAACACCTTGAACAAATTTTAGTTGCTCATGGTAATATTGTACAGTTGCAATGTTTCACACAAAATAAATAGTTTAAAAGTTTGTTCTTTGTAAATTATTTTTATTCAATATTCAATACGCAATTCGCTTGACAGCATTACTTTTGTTTGAGCAGGAGTTGCTACCGGTAACCATACCGTTTATTACATTCGCTCTGTTGTGCATTGACAGATACATATTAACTGCATATGTAGGTATGTGGCACTTATGCAGTGACCACACGTATCAAATTGTTCAAAACTCACGGATCGCAGAAACAAACCTATTACGAATACAAGGTAGACGGCTATGGGCTATGTATCAATAATCGCTCGAGTCCGCTCTCTGTTCATTAACTACCAACTTCGTTAATATGGTATATAAGTTTCCTGTAAGTAATCTATTACAGATTTATGACGAATATTCACATTTTAAATTATGTGTCATTTATCTATTTAAATAAATTATTGAAAAAAAAACATTTTGAAGTTATGTGAAAACATGTAACTTTAGTTAGAGTAAAATCATTTTCGGATGAGACTGGCGCAGAAACACATTTTAGTAATTAGAAAGAGAGCGACCTCATAAATGAGAGAAACAGCTAGTAGTATAAATCCGTGTACTATACGAGCCACAAACGTTTATCGATTATTTGTCAGTCGGGACCAGGCATTTAATCGGTGTGTTTCGTAGTGGTGTTGTACGTACATTGAGAGTTTTCCTATTTGTAATATTATTGTTGTGTTTTATCTATTAATTAATTTTTTTTCAAAGCTATTCAAGAGTAAGAATGCATCCTCTTCTAAGTAGAAATATACTTATCATAAAATTCCTAAAAATTTAGTTGTATTTATTTACACAGGGTAAAATGTCTGATATGGCAACAAACTCTGTCCTGGAGGAAGTGAGCCCTTGTTCGAAAAATAGAAAAGTTACTCTTGAACAATCTCGTAAAATAATTTTTAATGTATATAACTATTGAAAAACAAGGTGTGACAGGTAAATATATTTACAAATTAGGTGGATACATAGTATTTAAACTGTAATAATATTACTTTTTTTAAATCAAATTAAAAATTATAATTTATGTTGTTCATCATTTATAGGTCAGCTGCTAGATACAGTTGCAGAAGCAACAGGTATTTCTAGGAGCACTGTAGGTCGAATAATTAAAGAAGGTTATGCTGTTGAAACAAGAAAAGTAAATTCATTCTTATCGACAAAAATAAAACCACCAAAACCATCACCAAAATCTACTGTCGATAACTGTGGGGAAGAAATTATTCGCAGAATTATACATAATTTTCATGTGACTGAAAAGAGAAGACCCCACAATAAAAGCCGTTTATAATAAAATTCACGATGATGAAGGAATCGGTTTTGCGGGAGGGCTATCATCTTTTAGGAAATTATTGCTGCGAATAGGATTCAGGTACTTTTTTTTATTATTTTTAGTAATATCACTCTAAACTTTTTATTTGCTAGATGGAAAAAAACTACTGATAACCGTAAGATTTTAATGGAGCGGTTTGACATAAGAGAGCTGAGGTGTTCTTACATCCGCAAAATAACAAATGATCGTACCCAAGGACATCCAATAATATATACAGGTATAAAAAGCATTTAGAAAATCTATTTAGTACATATTTTAAGTACATAAGTAATTTTTAGATGAAACTTACATACATGCAGGGCATACATCTCCTTTTTGGATGGGTCGATCAACCTAATGAAGGATTAAAGTGTCCAATTTCAAAAGGGAAGCGTTTAATAATTGTTCATGCTGGTTCTGCAGAGGGTTTTGTTAATGATGCGTTATTAATTTTCAAATCAGGTCAAAAAAGTGGCGACTACCATGACGACATGAACTTCATAAATTATAAAAAATGGTTAGAAATATCTTTAATTTCTAATTTGCCTGATAATTCTGTGATTGTTGTAGATAATGCCAGCTACCATAATGTTATGTCATATAAACATACAACATCAGCCAGTAGAAAGTGGCTAAACGAAAGGGGCATAACTTACGATGCAAATTGTACTAAACCGGAGTTGTACAATTTAGTAAAACTTCACAAGCCAAAACATATACAGTACAGCATAGATGGTATATTTGCAAAAAAGGCCACACCGTCCTGAGATTGCCACCATACCACCCAGAACTAAACCCGATTGAAAAAATCTGGGGCATTGTAAAGAATCGGGGTGCATCAAGAAATGTTACATTTCATATAAATGATGTTGAAAAATTGGCGAGAGAAGAATTTTCAAACATCAAGGTAGAGGAATGGTCAGAAACTTGTCGACATGTGGAAGGTGTAGAAAAAGATTACATTATGAAGGAGCACATAATGGATGATTTTTGTGAAGAATTTCTTATTAATGTCAATAATGACTCTGAAGATGATTTCTACGATTTTTCAAGCGATCAAGACTGAAAATTTTAAATGTTTCAAAATATATTATATTAATTTTGTCATCATTTTTTCATTTTGTCGAAAATAAATATTTGATTATACATTGTATGTATGTATATTTGTTTTAATAAATACAAACATTTTTCTAGGCACATGCTTGTGTATTTATCTTCTTTTAATGTCTCTAAAGTGAGATTTTGGTTAGGAGTAAAATTATAATGAGAAAAAACAAAATTAAGGTTAATGAAAACCATATTACAAAATATGGATTAATATAATAATAATTTGTAAATACAAAGACTTAAATGTAAAAGCACTATAAAAAGAAATATTTCATTGTAAAATACAATTTATAAAAAAAATGTTACATAATACCAATTGATTTAATAATTATTTTATTCTTCGCGAAGTAATAAGTTTATTTAAAATCGAAAACAAAACATAATTATTATGGCTTAATATAACTAAATATTATTTAAACTTAAAACTGCCGCCTATATTGTCAAGACTGCTCAATGTTTTTAAGGTGTTCAGTATTTTTGCTCGCTCGCGCATCTTCAGTCTCATCCGAAAGTAATTTTACTCTAGTTAAGTGTACAACCAGTAAAAGGCCATATCTTAGAGCAAATATTTAAGATAAATGGACAAGAGCTGTTCTCTTTCCGCAGAACCTATCTAGTAGGCGATGATATTTGGCGACAAATTTTGTTTGACAATCTAGTTGTTTACAAGTTTAGCTATAGTGGCAGTTGTCAAATATACCTGATTATTTGTAAGTTACATAAGTTTAAAGTAATCCTTTCGCCAATATGTCATGGAACTGAGCAAGGAGCATTATCGAGCTGTGATCTTTTACAATTTCAAGTGTGGCTGAAGCCGTAAAGAATGTGTTGAGGAAATCAATCGAGTGTTTGGTGACAAGTCGTATTTCTTCGCTACCGTAAAGCGGTAGTATAATGAATTTCAACGCGGTCACCTTTCCTTCAATGACAGTGTTAGAGCTCCTAAGTCAAAAACGGCAGTTACAGAACAAAATATTGGTCTTATTCGGAATATGATTGAAAAGGACGGACAAACTGCTGTCAGAAGCATTCAAGCAACTTTAATTTAAAGATTGCTGCGAAAGCAATTTTACACAAACATTTGACGGCCCGTAAGCTTTGTTCTCGGTGGATTCCCCACAACTTGACTACAATTCAAAAAGAAGACTGCGTGAGATGGTGCAGATCTACACCAGATCGCTTAGACCGTGGATCGTCTCATTTGGTGTACATCATCACAGGTGATGAAATATGGATATACTGCTATAATCCCGAAAAAAAAGCAACAATCAGTTTGGGTATTTGAGAATGTGTCGACTCCAACAAAATTATTCGTGAAAAAGAAACAGGAAGATGGTCGCCACATATTTTGGAATTACTGGGCATGTTTCCACTGGAAGATAGATGTACTGTTAATTTAGAATGGTATACTATAGCTTGTTTGCCTCAGGTTCTAATAACGCTCGGGCCCACACTGCGGCTTGAACAACTGAGTATTTGAATGCCGAAACCATAGAAATAATGGCTCATTCACCGTGTAGTCCAGACCTAGCACCTAATGACTTCTGAAAGCAGTTGATGCCTTTAAAAATGAAATAAACAAACTACCACCAGAAGATTGGGGAAAATGTTTTCAAGATTTATTTTCACAGATGTAAAAATACATTGGACTGTGGAGGAGAATACTTTGAAAAATTATAAATAAATATTTTTTGTAAATAGTGTTTTAATTTACCAGGCTCAGCGAAAAAGGACAGCCCGTATATACCTATACGTAAGATACCTAAATTTTCTGTATATTCTTCTCTAAATGCCTTAATATCGAAGATTGTATATTTGTGTTTAAAATTTCAAACACACCGGCTTGCAGGAGCCTTTGTTTAAAAAAAAATAGTAATTTAGTAATTTTCTGCCTGGCTAAATTTAAGGAAAATTGTTGATCAAAACGAATTTTCCTGCGAGTTAACAGTTGCCTTTGGCGAAAAATGTTTTTCAAAACATACAATATTATTAAATTTCCTGACTGCAGGCTTAACTGAATGTTCAATTTTCTTTGCCGCGAATAACCGAGCTAAAATTCGGTAATATTTCTTTACTGTAGTATTTATATATACTCGTACTGCGTTGAATCAAATCACATTTATAATTTACAGAGTACAGAAAAATGGATAATATTTTTTTGCTTCCAGTTTATAATTGCTAAAGTACTATGCTAAATACGTCTTTGAAGTCATTATTACTTTAATAATTGATCACTAAACACAAACATGGCTGTCAATGTTTGCATGTTTTTCATTAAAATTTATTTATTAATTTCTTCGATGTGTATTTGTTACGTCAACTGTGATAACTTTTAATTTATCCGATTTTTGAGTTACTTAAAATCTCGAAAACTTAATATGAACACAGCTGCTGCTCAATAAATAACTTTTTAAAACAAAGAAGTTCAATAAAACTTACAGAAAATTGTCGTCTGAAAGTAGATGAAATTAGATTTGGGTATTTGCAACAGAATTTGAAAAATTTAGGACAAAATTTCTGAAAATACATGCATTCAAAAAAAACGTTCACTGGATTCTATTGGTATGATATCAACTCATTTTTCCCCATTAATAACAGTGTTAAAACTCTATTAAAGACAGTAACTGCAGATACTACAGTTCTTGTCACGAATCCAGCCCAGAATCCGAAATGCAATCACAGTAATTACGGAAGCGATTTAACGGAATGGCTAAAATAAAACATTTGAATTATTTTTCAACATTAATACACTTGGACGAGCAGTGCTGGAGTGTCATTATACCAGTTTTATAATAATCAGCATCGAAGTCGTCAAAATACAGCCCTACCCTACTCCTACGTCTGGCTTGGATTTCCTTCTGGTGAGAAACAACTTAAGTTTTAGGAATAACGTATGGTCCCAATGTCTTCGGAAAAATTTTAGTAGTACTAAATGACCGATGGTAAAGCTGTCGCTGGAAGTCGTATGTTGTAATTCATTTGTTTTAATTATGACAGCTTAGTTTTTGTGATCTGGTTCAGCAAAATGTCTTAAAGCTAGATATTCGTAAAGGAATTTACAAACTAGTTGGATGAATGCCCAAGCGTGACATTGTTGCCATTTATCGTGAACAAGATATTTATTTATCAACAATTTATCAAACCATAAAGGAATGTGAAGGAATAGCCTGCGTTCATTTTCCCACAAGTGGTCGGCCGATAATTTTGAGTTAAATGAACGAATAAAGAATTAAAGAAGGAGAAATAAGAATTGTTTTTGCAGAAACTGCAGTACCGTAAACATCTTCGACTTGGCGAGATACAATTTTTGATGGTAAACTACGATCGCGTAGTGTAGATAGCACCTTAAACCGGTCTTCCGGCGGATTGTTGTGCAAGGTCTGCCTGATCCTGGCCTTCTTGTGTAATCCCCAGTTTTAGGATGACACTGTATTGCGTTTTGGATGGTACTCCTGGGAATATGCAAGACAGCAGCGATGTATCGAATACTGCGTCCCTCTTCGTTCAAATCTACTGCTCCAGCTACATTTCTGCTTGTATTTTTCCAATCAGTAAGTGTTAGTACTGACAGTTCAAATGATTTTTGAACACCACAGATAAAAGCTGAATAAAGAGCACACCAAGATTTTTTAGGTTCGTCATTATTTTTGTTTTTCTTTCTGCTGTTTCGATAAATTAAATGTTTTGTATCTTCTTTAATTTCCAATTCTTATTTCATAGATAATACACTTCGTAAAAAAATTGTCGCATAATGGAAAAATTTTTAAAGATCGCATTTGAAAAATAAATATAGGGTTAGTAAATATAGGATCATCTAGTCGTAAATCGAGGTACTTGCGTGTTGGGCGGCCCTAAACTCGACCCCGAGCAGGTACTATCTAATGTCTGCTACAATAATTTGCCCTTATGCTCATTACGGTGTTTTGATCCCATACCTTAATTTGTCCCCGGACAAGAGATTAAGAAATTTATACTTTCTTGGAAATTGTCCTGCCTATTAAATACAAATTAAATTAAAATTTATCTAAATTTAACATTTACCCAAATCTACCATATATACTATACCGATAGGACCAGCTCTCAACGGGCCATACCCAGCAATAAGTGGCAACAGCGAATCCCCTCTACGCGCAGTAGCTTACATTACCATACATTGCAGAGTTATGAATTTAGTAAGACTTAAACCGCGCAAGGATATAGTCGTTTGCATATTCGTTCTGTATACGTAATTTGCCCATTTGTTTCAGATATAATAAGGTCGTCATATCTCCAAGTTATTATTATTGTATTCTTAGCTGCTACGGAAAAGTAATTTTAAGTAATAAAAAAACAATAACGTTTTCTAAAAGATAAAAGTAAAGAAATCAATAATTCTGCAAAATAAATTTTAATTCTAAGAAAGTCACTAAATATAGGATTCGAAAATACCGCCCTCTCTCCCCAAACAATAGCCGAGCCTATTGTAAAACTCCCACCTCACTCCCTCGAGATTTCTAGGGGTTATTGTCTCGAAAATTCTAAACAGTTGAACTTGCAACTGTTGCAACCTTTACGTTTGCACAGCTAGATACGAATGACGGGCAATCTATTGCTCTCGATCATCGGACTTTTGTATGCGCACGAGGAGTGGCATCGTACATACTTTGCCACATCGCATTACGTTCCATACGTATATTGTTGCGTATGGCCCGTAGCGGGTTGGACCTATCGGTATATGTACATATAATTCGTCAGTCTGAAATAACATTCCTGGCTAAGAAGTGCTTTTTATTTGTGAGAAAGCATGGAACGCTTCGTCAGTTTGAGTGAACGTGGAAATCAAGTGCTAATTGAAGACTCTGTAAAATTTACCAAACACAAATCCTTAAAAAGTGGTGAAATATATTGGCGATGTTCGAATCGCTCGTGTAAGTCAAAAGTTATACTGTGGGTGCAGAAAATTTATTTGTGCGCAATGAAATAGAACATTATCATGAAAAGAATCTGAAGAAACTAAACAGACAGATAGTAAGTGCTAGTGTTAAACGTAAAACAACCGATGACATTTGTGAGAAGCCTTGAAAAAGAATACATTCAGCTCTAAAAAAAATACCGGTCATTTCCGTACAATCACCGTTCAAGACATTCCTTACACCGCAACAATCTATATAATAACAGAAGAAAATCTCGACCGCCCTTACCGAAAAAAAAGGGCAGAAGTTATTAAATGTGTTACAACATTGAACAACACTGAAAAAGGAGAATTTTGTCTTTATCCGACGATGTTGAAGAAATTGTCGTACTCACGTGCCTAAAAAATGTTTTATGCAATAGTGAAAAAGTATATGTCGATGATTCAGGTACTGTCCTGATCATTTTCGAAAATACAACCTCTAGATGAACGTTTATCACGCTTTTCCGATTATTTGGTTGACAATTATGTTTCAGAAGAAGCCGTTTTTCCACCTAGATTGTGAGCAGAACTTAGCGATAGCATAGAAAGAAGCACAAACTCTTGCGAATCTTTCCACGTTAAATTGAATGCCAGTTTATATTATTTTGAAGCAGTTTCAAACAGAAACTTAAATAAAAATTCAAAGTTTATCTGAATGTGCAAGAATACGACATTCAGTCGTTCGTAGACGAAAACAGTGCGTTACTAGAACAATCGATGAGTATAAAAATGGATGTGTTTCGAGATTTGATTTTGTTAAATGTATAGCTTATTTTTATAAACGTTTATTGTAAATGTTAATATGTATTAGAGCTTGTATAAAACACAAGCAGATATTTTTATTCTATTCTTAATTAATAAAATATGTTTTGTGGCACTTTCTGAGCTTTTCATTTCTTGCATAAATAAATATGTTATCTACAGATTTTAAATAAGTATATCGGTCATTTATACTGCGATAAAGTCAGGGACGAATTCATGAAGCTATTTTTGTAAACCTACTCTTCTCAGGGACAAATTTATATATATTTTTTCAGGTACGAGTTTAACTAATTACTTAATTCTATTTCTGGGGACGGGTTTAGGTACGTCCTTGCATGTTTATTTATTTCTTCTAGTAAAGATAATTACTAAAAAATCCATTCTTTCTAATGATAAATTAAAATAAAAGCCTTACGGCTCTGTTGTCTAGGGCAAAAAAAACAAGTTGAGGTTAGGTATAATTCAGATTGACAAGTCATATGGCTTTTCAGCATTGTAATTCACGTTATCTGTCTCATGATGAAGTTGTTGTCGCAACACTGTTAGATGTCGGTTTAAATCAGCAAGAGATAACGCAACTCATTGATGTAAGTCAGTCTTCCATATCTCGTGTCCTTAAAAGATATAGAGAGACAGGAACATACGAGAGAAGACCAGGACAAGGGCGCCGATGGTGTACCTCAGAGAGGGATGATCGTTCTTTGCGTGTGAGTGCACTGCGAATACGACAATTAACTTCAAAAATGTTACAAAGCGACTTTTTCCATGCCCGAAACGTAGTGGTTATACGTAATGTCTTCGGGAACATAATATACGTCCCTATGTGCCAGTCATAGGTCCACTTCTGACCAGAGAACACAAAAGAACACGATTGGAATTTGCTCATGAACATGCCGAATGGGAGGCAAATGACAAAGAATGCTCTTCTCAGATGAATCCAGATTTTGTCTTTACACTTCGGACCGGCGAATTCCAGTTTATAGACAACCTGGTGAACGCTATTTACAGTGTAACATAATTCCAAATATAAATTACGGTGGTGGTTGGGTAATGATGGGAGGTATTGCTTTCGGGAGTCGTACGGAGTTAGTGCCACTTCCTGGAGTCTGATTGGCGGCACATAGGTACATAACAGACGTTCTAGATCCATATGCTATACCTTTTTCACCGCTTGTTGGGCCAGATTGCCCACACATTGCTCATATAGTGAGAAATTATTTGCAAGATGTGGAAATACCCACTTTAAACAGGCCAGCACGAAGTGCTGATCTCAATCAAATAGAACATGTTTGGGATCACGTAGGACGACAATTAAAAACACGAGGAATTCAGTTGCGCGACCTTCCGACACTCCAATCGGCACTTCTTGAAGAGTGGGATAATATGGATCAGAATTACATAGATGACTTAATTAACAGTATGCCGCATCGCATCGAGGCTATATTGTTAATTAAGTGTGATTAGGGCAAGAGGTAAAAACACCGGCTAATGATTTAGTTATGTAACGTTTTACAAGAAGCGTATTTTTTTATGTTAAAATTTATGAATACTAGAACTTGTTTTGAGAACACCATTTGTTAAATTAGCTCTTAACGGCATTTGACATATTAATATTCATTATTTACAGTTCACTACAACATTGGTAGCTGCATTTATGCGACCATTTTTTTGCGGAGTGTATTTCATGTCTTGTGAAAAAAAAACAAAAAGAAGGAATTTTAATTATGATAACAGACATTT
This sequence comes from Melolontha melolontha, assembly GCA_935421215.2. Taxonomy (NCBI): domain Eukaryota; kingdom Metazoa; phylum Arthropoda; class Insecta; order Coleoptera; family Scarabaeidae; genus Melolontha; species Melolontha melolontha. The sequence continues at coordinate 65,106,926 of OW285237.1, read as the reverse complement.
ACTTCAGTGGTCGGAATTTTTTGTCCACGAGTGTATTAAGAAACACTAATATTCATTAACTAATACTAAATTGTACTAATTACTTTAAAAGTTCAGCGATTTGCTTGAGTATATATTCTCATTGACGCTATGTTTCATCTAAAAATTTCTATTGCATTTTAACATATTTCAAGTACATTTTCAATTATCGGACCTAAATTTAATTGAGAAAACGCAGTCGCTTTCTCAAGCTTTAATGTTAGCCTATCGGCGAGGGACCGTCAAACTAAAGTATTAACATTACACTTTGATGATATGGGATATATTCCTTACGTGACGGGAATAAAGAAAGGCCATGCATTACAGCCACTAAAAATACCTATAAATTTTCTGAAGCAATTACTATTACATGATAATATTCGAGTGGAGCGATAACGATTTTTATATTCTAACAGCCGTAATAAACTTCACTACAATAAAATAGAAACGCCTGATAAATTTACATAATCACAAAATATTACTTAATTACTGCAGTAATTATGCATTCCGCTAGTATGTTCTACTTTTCTCTCCGTCTCCCGTTCACATCCTATCATTTTCGTTACGCTTTTTAATAAGCGATAAATCAATACCCTGACCACCGTGTAATTTTTAGGACATTAGGGAGGACTATTTACGGAGTTTTCTGCTGACTTCTTATATTCTCTCGCCCAGCATGAGACGCCGAAAGTCCCGAAGAGCGAACCGTTTTTCTATTCAATCACGTTCGGTCGTAGGTAGGCTTCTATACCTGTCTCCCGTCGAGAGAATGAAACCTTTCCCGAAGAAAAATGTCAAATTTGAAACAATATTTTATGACATGTCAATGAAATGGATGGAAAAAGGACCATTAAATGGTTATTTAGGTCTGTGGGCCAGTAAAATGATTTTATTAACCCCGATTTTTCTTCTCCAGTTCTGGTAAACCGAACTATTAAAACCAAAATGAGTTGTAAAACTTCTTGTGGTCTGAATATAATAAAAGTCGACGACTGAGTGATTGCACTGTAAATCAAAACAGAAGGGATTTTCAACTTTCTAGTGAAATACTTAGTACACATAGTGTATATTAGGCAGTTTTTATGTTTATGACTTTGTTCTCATGATTAACGATTATATCAAAAATTTAGGGCTTAATCGCTAATAATTTTGTGATTATGAATATATTTGTGGATTAATCATATTGAACGCAAACTAAACAAACTACATACATATACAGTATGTCAAATAAAATTGACTTCATAGCTGTGTATCTGAGGGAGAAAGGAATATTGCAGAAATTTTAGTACGTCACATGGTAGGTGGGACTCCTCACTAGGACACCCACTTTGTCGGACGGAAGTGGAACAAAAATACACGTTGTTAGACTTCTTGGAAAGAATGTTGTTTAATTTAGCAAGTGTTTCTTAGGCACGAATAAACATTATCATGACACTTAAAAATAATTTTTCAGTATATTTTATGGTGAACAACTGGTTATTTCAACATAAATTTGATAAACATACCTACTTGTTTGGATTATAGTAAACATTTTATTTCATTATTTATATTTTCCACACTTACTTTATCTTTATTTTGCCATTGCGGAAAAAATTATTTAAACGTTTAGAATTATAAATCTATTTAACACTTCGGAAAACTCTAAGATCAAACTATTACTTTCATTTGTAAGGAATTTATTCATTTATCTGTTTGTACATGCATTTAGTTAAAAATTCAAATTATCAAACGATTAGGTAAATATCACGTTTTAGTTTATAATTGTAAGGAATCTTCGTATGCTATTACAAGCAAGATTACCTGTACGTTTTATTGCTGGACCTTTGTTACTATGTATATCGTATTTACATCAAATTAATTTTAAATAGTTAATAGTAAATAGTAAAATATGTATTAACTTCCAGTTTAAAAAATTCTTTTATTGTAAATTCATGACAATATTGTTTTCCCGCCACCATTTTTCTGAATAATTTTTACATACATAAATATTCAAACTTGTATTGTACATATTCAGTATTTCATCCATCTGATGAAGCCATTGTATGGCGAAACAATATTGTAGTGAATTTACAATAAAAGAATTTTTCAAATTAATTTACCATTCCATGGTTAAAACGTTTCCAATATGTTTATATAAATAGTTGCTAACCAAATCAGTCGTCGGGCTTTTCCGTTTTGACCCCGTAATATATGCTTCGTCATTGTTATTATTTTAATTTTATTAGCGTTCACCATTTTGCAGTCTCTTTGAAAACGCCTATCGAGTGAACCTTAGATCATCTTTTTGTAAGAAATGCAGTCCTATACGCACTTCCAACGAAAAAACATCAATTAATATCGTTTCTGTATATACACTAGTTCATTTAAGAATAGCTGAAAAAACAAGTCAATCAACGGGAAACGTACAGACGGCGTTTCGTTCTGGTTGGAACTTTTCAATGCACGGCATTCCTCGAAGACGGACATTGCTTTTCATTTCTATACTTTCTGTATATATAGTTAACATTTGGAACTTACTGCAAGTGAGAATTAATGAATATTAAATCTCATTCTTACATGTAAATGTCGACTTATGTGACGCGTTCATAACTACAATTCGACAAACTAAGTTTGTACCAGTATGCAGAACACACCCTTTCGCGACAACGAACTTCCTGGTAATTAGGTTAATTAAGAATTGCTGAAAAAAACAAGTCAATCAACGGGAAACGTACAGACGCGTTTCGTTCTTGTTGGAACTTTTCAATGCACGGCATTCCTCGAAGACGGACATTGCTTTTCATTTCTATACTTTCTGTATATATAGTTAACATTTGGAACTTACTGCAAGTGAGAATTAATGAATATTAAATCTCATTCTTACATGTAAATGTCGACTTATGTGATGCGTTCGCAACTACAATCCGACAAACTAAGTTTGTACCAGTATGCAGAACACACCCTTTCGCGACAACGAACTTCCTGGTAATTAGGTTAATTAAGAATTGCTGAAAAAAACAAGTCAATCAACGGGAAACGTACAGACGGCGTTTCGTTCTGGTTGGAACTTTTCAATGCACGGCATTCCTCGAAGACGGACATTGCTTTTCATTTCTATACTTTCTGTATATATAGTTAACATTTGGAACTTACTGCAAGTGAGAATTAATGAATATTAAATCTCATTCTTACATGTAAATGTCGACTTATGTGATGCGTTCGCAACTACAACCCGACAAACTAAGTTTGTACCAGTATGCAGAACACACCCTTTCGCGACAACGAACTTCCTGGTAATTAGGTTAATTAAGAATTGCTGAAAAAAACAAGTCAATCAACGGGAAACGTACAGACGGCGTTTCGTTCTGGTTGGAACTTTTCAATGCACGGCATTCCTCGAAGACGGACATTGCTTTTCATTTCTATACTTTCTGTATATATAGTTAACATTTGGAACTTACTGCAAGTGAGAATTAATGAATATTAAATCTCATTCTTACATGTAAATGTCGACTTATGTGATGCGTTCGTAACTACAATCCGACAAACGAACGCATCACATAAGTCGACATTTACATGTAAGAATGAGATTTAATATTCATTAATTCTCACTTGCAGTAAGTTCCAAATGTTAACTATATATACAGAAAGTATAGAAATGAAAAGCAATGTCCGTCTTCGAGGAATGCCGTGCATTGAAAAGTTCCAACCAGAACGAAACGCCGTCTGTACGTTTCCCGTTGATTGACTTGTTTTTTTCAGCAATTCTTAATTAACCTAATTACCAGGAAGTTCGTTGTCGCGAAAGGGTGTGTTCTGCATACTGGTACAAACTTAGTTTGTCGGATTGTAGTTACGAACGCATCACATAAGTCGACATTTACATGTAAGAATGAGATTTAATATTCAATAATTCTCACTTGCAGTAAGTTCCAAATGTTAACTATATATACAGAAAGTATAGAAATGAAAAGCAATGTCCGTCTTCGAGGAATGCCGTGCATTGAAAAGTTCCAACCAGAACGAAACGCCGTCTGTACGTTTCCCGTTGATTGACTTGTTTTTTTCAGCAATTCTTAATTAACCTAATTACCAGGAAGTTCGTTGTCGCGAAAGGGTGTGTTCTGCATACTGGTACAAACTTAGTTTGTCGGATTGTAGTTACGAACGCATCACATAAGTCGACATTTACATGTAAGAGTGAGATTTAATATTCATTAATTCTCACTTGCAGTAAGTTCCAAATGTTAACTAGTTCATTTATGTAAATAAAATAAACAAAAAAGTACATACGTGATTTCAATATAATATATTAAAATAATAGTCCTCAGGGCTTTACAACCCGTGATTCAAAAGAAGGAAAGCGAAAAAACGCAGCGCACAAACATTTACAATACTGACAGTCGTTAATTATGAAAGAAAATTAATTTTGCTACATAAAAAATATACAGTAAAAATTTAATTTTAAAGCTGAAAATAAAATTCTAGACAAAAGGTAAACAGTGGTAAAACCAATTAAATTCTAAGTACAAAATAAAAAACATGGAAAATTTAAACAGAATCAATTATGAGATTTTATTTATAAACCAAAAAAATTAAGCTCCCTCAGCAAGTAAACAATAACACAATCTGACATAAGAGTTTTGTTTGACTCTCTCTAACATAGCATGAATTCGTTGACAACTATTAGTAATTTGAAAGTTCTTCTAGATTACTAAGTCTTTCAGTCGGATATACAGCGTGTAAAGAAAATTCCTGTAGTTTTTAAAATATACATTTCGACTTACTAATGTTTATTCAATATCTAAAACGTATTCTAACCTAATAGTAATGAAAAGTCTTTTTTTGCGAGACTGTGGTTAAGTAAAAACTTAAAAAAAGGCATATAACCCCTTACCACAACTATTAATCGTATCCTAAATACGTATTTCGACAACTAAGTTGTCATCATCAGTAGGTAAAAACCACTAATCAAGGTGTCGCACATGAGGCACAAGTAAAGCTAGCACAACTGCTCACGCAACAACTTTACACAGCGTCCACGTGTACAACTGTATACGTGGCCGCTGTGTATACAACTGTATACGTGGACGCTTTGTAAAGTTGTTGCGTGAGCAGTTGTGCTAGCTTTACTGTGCCCCATGTGCGACACCTTGATTAGTGGGTTTACCTACTCATGATGACAACTTAGTTGTCGAAATACGTATTTAGGATACGATTAATAATTGTGGTAAGGAGTTATATACCTTTTTTTAGTAGTAATGAGTTAATAATAAACATTAATTAACTAGGTTCTAGTTTTTACAACAAATGTTGAAAATTCACAACGTTATTTTTAATACAAACGTTGCATCTACAAATCTAGTTTTTCCGAGTATATGTGAATAGATGTTTGAATAGACAAAATGTGCAACAACCGACTATTCTTATGAATCGCAAATTATATACTGAACAGCAGTGTTGCTCCTCAAATTGTCTTTTTGGTAATAGGATTTTTAACGAAAAGACAATATATAGTAATAAATTTTAGTGTAAAGGTAATAAAAATGTATTTTAAAAGATCAATATACTTTTCTTATAAATTTACATAAGATCTATTCCTGAGGGAATGAGACTTGTGACTGTGACAAATAGCATATGTAATTTAACCACAGAACCTAACATATAACTGACATAGCATCACATAACATAATACATAAAAGTGATAAATTGGTGATAAATAAAAACTGTGCTGTGCAAAATAAATAAACATGAAGTCTTGATTATGAAGTATGAAAAAAAATGTGTCCCTTAAAATGACAAATCTTCCAAAAATTGCAAGTTTTCATCTTCATTTATATTATAATCTAATAAAGTATTGGATGGATTTAAATTATAACAATTTATTCACCTAATTATTGTTTAGTAAAAATTAAGGCATTACAAGTTTCTATATTTAAACGATTCCGTAATTTTGAGTTTACTAAATTAAGTTGCAAAAATATCCTTTCTCCAGCCACAGAAGAATATGGTGGTGATAATAATCCTGACACTATTTTTTTTTTAATTCGGTTATATCAGTGCATTTAATGCATTCTTTTGGATAAATATCTGCCTCCAAAATTCACGAAAAGGAACCTCTGCATTTTTTTTGCTTCATTACAACTGCTCAATAAACGCCATTCATCATTCAAGTATTCAACATTATCAATTATGTTGGGAAAATAAATTTTAAATTCGGCTATTGAATCAGCCGAGCACTATCCGAGCACACTAATTTAGGATTTAAATTTGCTACTAACTTTAATACTGGATCCTTAAAATTAAATCTTTTATTTGTCTACAAAGTTCTACATAAAAAATTAAGATAAATAAACTCTTAGTACACATTAGTAAGTATATCAATAAACAAAAATAGAAACCGGCGACATCACCCGATCCGGGTTGGCGGGGAACTACAGGCTGACAATTTGAATTCATGCCCTAGCATTAGATAACAAAAACAACATAAATCAGTGCAACTGGTTGTATCACGCTTTAGTTTATTAGTATTATGGACGCCTTGTTATAGCTATTTCGTTTTGTCAATAGATGCCACTTCCTTACACGGTAGATGACTCCAATTATAAGCAGGTAATAGATTTTGATCAACATTTGGAAAGGCATAATAGGGTAAAAAAAATTTTATTTAGTAATAAATCTATTACAATTGTAATAGCAATAGCAACCTTGCTGAACAGTTTTATTCATATGAATATTATTGGGAGATCATCGGAGTAAAAGTAAATAAACAAACCCCCGATAAAGATTTAAGTAATATGGGTCCGGGCCAAATAGCGGGACGACGGTATAGAAGTTTTTTTTATTATTTTTGTTCGTGGAAATGCTTAATAATATAGCAAATTGGCATTAATAGTTTCTTTTTTGTTTCTGCATTCATTGTATGAACTCAGAAAAATATGCATTATTATTAGAGATAAAGCATTTTATAAAGACTGGATTTTGTATTTTTTTACGTGAAACTTCTGATTTTTGCCATCCATTTTATTAAGCTGAAATTGTTTTTATACATTCTATCTAGTTTCAAAAGGATGGCAGTCATTCTCCTTACACAATTATACATTGCCTCGATTTCTAATGATACGACCATTAAAAGAATTCTTTAAATAATGATGTACCGTATTGTGTGCTGGCCGTCCGTGATTTTATCAATATTTGTATAGTTTTTACAATGTTTTGCACTTTTGCAAACAACCACTTCGCTCCGATGATGCACGTACATAATGTATGCGTTTTCGTGTGCATTAAGAAATAGATTTACTGCATCTTTCAAAAAATTTCCAGCAAAATAAATTTTAGTAATAGTATTTGTTGATTTGTCTAGCAACTTTATACAATATTGTCAACTATAATCTGAAAAATTATGCAAAATGCACCCTTAACTATCCTCTCTAATCACATCCACTAATACTGATTTGAACTGTTGCATTTGAGTGTGAATATTTTGCTAGAGGGTGATAACGCCTATCAGATAATATGTATCTTTCTCCCTTGAGACGTACAGCTATGAAATCAATTTTGCTTGTCAACCTGCATACCAGTCGTTGGTTAACAAGCGGATCATAAGCGATATAAGTTTGACTGTTATTCATTCCGCTCTCGCCCCATAACACCAACAGCTATTGTCTCCAGCATTAGTCACAACTAAACACCGCCACTTAGGTAGGCAAGCAACGGCGTGACTGCGTTCGCTTTACTGAAATAAAAGTGTTTGTTATTTAAAAAAATTATTTCCGTTCGAATTACACCTAGGCGTATTCGTAAATACGTCTATACAGTTATTTGTTTTACTTAGGCGAGAAAGGGTCTGGACAAAGGAGAAATCAATGGGCATTAGATGATATTTACAGGGTTGGCTGAATTGTCCCGGTCCCGGCAAACGATAGTATAGTAATTATTAGACGTCCGATTATATGTATGTTCGAATTTATTTTCGCTGCATGATACTAATACCTCCCTGTTCATTTTGTGTTTGTCGTTCGCATAACCCGAACGAGATCGAAGCAGACATCGCCATCTGCCGGAATTTACCTAAGTAAAACGAATAAACTGTTCGTCAATAAACAACTTCACACTATCACAGCTGTTCATGTACTACATACATATAGCACGCGAAGCGCTGGTAAAGTGGTCTCCCGAACCTCTCGCTTGTCCAGACCTATGAACCGACCGAAAATGATGGTGTTTAGTTATAACAAACCGTAGTCCAGTACTGGTACACTTTGGTTTACGTAAAGGCTTAGTCAATTTTCATAGATTTAAATTATCTTACAATTAAAGAGCCCACTCAGAGTATAAAATTATGTCATAAAGGCAATTCTGCTGAAATATTCGTGGCTTTTTTTGAGAAAATTTCCTCGTAGGCTTATTCCTGGTATCAGTACAATTCTACGTTCTATAAAAACGTTTGAAAAAACTTCTGTAAAAACTTTTAAAAATAAAATTTCCCATTTACCAAATCCAAATAGTAATATAGAAATACTGGCTGTTGCTGACAATCGATTCAACACCTCAAGAAAAAAATTCTTTAAGAGAAAATAGTGAATTAGAAGAAAACACGAATAAATTCGATATATGTGTTTGCACATTAACGAATTTGAACGCACATTATTACGTCAAATAACTACCAAGATAGATATCAGTCAAGTTATTTTTTTTAATATATTTAAAAAACAAATATCGATTATATAAATACTCAACATTGCAAGAAATTTATAAATGTGACTGACTATCTTCCTAGAATGCACTTTTGTGAAACCTTACTAAATGTGTGTCAAAATGGCAACAATTCAAATTTACTAACTGCCGGTTTCATAATATGTCCTTAAACGGGATTTTATCTAAAAGTTTATTTTGCCTAAAACCTCTTTTAAATGCTATATTAAAAGATGACCGTATCATAATCATAATGTCACTTCTTCTTAACTAAAAGGACGTTTACCTTAAATTAGTAACGTTGGTCATACTGAAAATTCAAATTGATTGAAATACGTGCATCAGACCCAGAACATAACCTAATATTTTGTAGCGTCATATAACGTTTTGCTGGTATTTCTATAGGTTTAGTGCTTTTTAACAAATTCGGCTAAATATTATTTTAATAATTATTACAGATATGTACTACAGTGATATTTTTAGCGAGAAAAATCGATGAAATCATATTATTTCGTAGTTGAATTTCCTTTATATTTTAGCATTATGAAAACTTCTACGCCCAACAAAAGAATCTGTCGGAATTTTTCTAACGGTCAACTTATTTTAATTGAGGAAATCAGTAAATTTAAGAAAATTATATAAAATAAAACAACTGATAAAATTTCATGTAATGAAAAGATAAATTTATGTTGGTATTGTGTTTTTTATATAAATTTTTGGAATAATTAAATATCAGTATTTGAAAATAGAAATATATTTATTTACATTTGCATTATTTTACATTTACAACCTTGGACTGCTCTGTAATTAATAACTGCTTTTCCGCTTCATTATCAAAGTTATGCATATCTGCATATACAAGTGTCCCGTATCGTAATGTTCAAATTTTAGGAATGTGAAGTAGACTTCATTTCAAGTAACAAAAACGCAAAACTTGTATATCAATTTTTATTTGTTTCAAAGTTACAGATCTATACATGTGATTGTCAGATTATGAAAGAAAATGTAATCCTAAAGTCAATAAAAACTGATTTTATTTAAAAAAGTTCAATTAATAATATTTTCGAAATGTCCACATCCTTGTTGTATGCAGGCTTGTGCCCGTAAGCCAACAGAACAAGTACATACTTACCCGAATTTAATACTTCTTTTGTTGGATTTGCTCGGCAGCCAGGTGAATACGATCCAACAACTCTTCTCTTGTGTTTGAAACTTGCGCGTAGACTAAATTTTTCAATCCATCTTGGATAATTGACGTTAACCCATTTTCGGACAGCAATTTTGAAATGTGGTGGTGCCCCATCCATTGAAACATGTCTCGTCGAACATTTAGTGGGATATCCTATAAAAGACATGGCAGTTCGTCAATAAGAAATTGAAGGTAATTGTCCGCATTTAACCTCCCAGGAAGAACAACAGGACCAATCAACAAGTCATCGATTAGGGCCGCCTAAACGTTAATAGAAAATTGATGTTGAAATTTAGATGGGCGCATAGCTTTGGGATTTTCTGATGACCACCTGTGCAAGTTTCTCAGATTTGTAACACCACTTCTCATGAACGTAGATTCATATGTCCAGAGGACTGTTCTGCAGAAATTAAAATGAAGCCGTGACTGTCTTAATATCCAGGTAGAATAAACTAGACGAGCATAGTGGTGTGCCTCAAACAAACCGTGTCTCCTGCGATAGTGATATGGATATAAGCCCTCACGTTTTAAAATTCGCCAAGCTGTCGTTCGTGGCACTCCTAGTCTAGCGATTCGACGTACACTGAGAGTTGGATCCCTTGTAACAATAGCTACTGCTTCTTCCTCTAAGTCTGCTGGCAAATTTACTCCTCGGTCGAAAAGATAATCACGCAGTCCGCATTCCCGAAATTGTCTGTGTACTTCCAAAAACGTTCTGTAATGAGGAATGCGCCTTTCGGGAAACCGATGTCGTTATTCAATAACTGCTTGATGTGCACTGCCGTTACAGTAGCCATACACAAAATGCATGTCCGCATACTCTTGGGAAGAAAATCGGTAAGGCATTTTGAATAAAGAAAACGTGTCCACTCACTAATAAGCTGTTGTATGAACTGAAACGTAATGTAATCCTTTATTTAAAAATTCAACGTTAACAGTCATCTGAACATTTGTTTGTTGTATGATATTCATGGTTCAGCGCTTACGAAATAAGTAAGAACCTTCTTTATCATAAATCAATTTCCTGTATTCTTTTTTGTAGATCTCCAAGAAATTACTGTATGCACTACGACACATGTTTATTTATTTTAGGATAAGATTTTATTATGCGACGTTAACAATCACAAGCCTGTTATTGAACCGTATAACTTTTGTTTTAAATAAAATCAGTTTGTATTGACTTTAGGACTACATTTGTTCTTGATCTGACAATCACATTCATAGATCTGCAACTTTGAAACAAATAAAAATGGATATACAAGTTTTGCTTTTTTTTTCCTTTAACTAAACGCCGATTTAAAACAACCTTTTAAGCTAAATGGTAATTATGAGGGGAAATATTTCACTAAAAGCCCTTTTAAAAAATAAAAGGCCGTTTAATATATAATAAGTACTATTTTTTCTTGCCATGAGATTACATTTTATTCAGATGAATATTTCTAAATATTAATAAATTTAAGCAAACGTTAATATTCGTAATAAGTTGCTTTGTACGAACAGAAATAAATGATAAGAATATCAAAGTGCAGTTTATTACTATGTAAATTAAATATGTATATTTGTTCATACATGAATTAAGCTGATAATCACAACAATATTACTTTATTCATAATTTCCATCATAATTCAAATTTACCCTAGCGTTATATTGCTCGTTAATGGTCGATAAGGTTTTAAGTATTGAAATTAATTCTGTTGCATTTTAATCGAAAAGAAAGCTGAAGTAATAATATACGTAATGAAGACATAAGAAGTCAAATGCGTGAAAACTATTTCATAACTAGAACGTAAAAGTTACATTATGCATTGAGGATTTTATAGTCTAGTAAATATCAAGGCGGTTTTAAACAAACAAATAGGATGTAATAAAAATATCGGTAAGGACCGTCGCATATATAATCTGAGTTTAACAGGACGCAACAAGAGGAATGCTTAATATATAAAATAACCTATTTACCCATTATCTTTGAATAATGAATTTTTATTACACGAATTATTTAATAGTCTTGGTTTTAAACGAAACTAAGATATCAAACATAATCTACACTCCACACCATACAAGTAATTATGATACTTAATACATACTTCGATAACGACGTTAGTATTTTTAGCAGTAATGTTAAACAACTAACCCTAAGTGATAATTATTTATGCTGTGTGGTATATAAAGATGTTTTATGTTTTTAGTGAGAAGCAACAATTCCAAGAACGAGTCTATATTAAATATCAACGATACCAGTGGTTATTAATTTAATAGCTCTAGCAAATATAAGTATAATTAAATTTAACTATTTTGTAGAAAAACACTTAATACTCTTAATATATACTTATATCTAATGCCTTTTTGGATTTTTTCATCTTTCGTCTATTTAATCGTCTACTAAAATAGATATTATTCACTTCAATTAAAATAAAGCACTTAATTTGCTTGTTTAGAAAATTTCAATTTCCAAAATTAAATATTTATAGCAAGCACGGCTAAAACTAAATAAATATCTAGAATATTCGGAAGATTTTGTCTTATGTAGAAAAAATGTTATAATTTTTGAAAACACTTTCGGTCATTTTTTATACATTTCTTCATACACCAAAACTAATCAGTGCTAATATGTGTACTTTTCGTGGAGGACAAGAGCACAAGCTTAATTCGCGCCAGTTGTCAGCTCCTCAACGATGGCAAAACATCGACTTTGTAGCTGATTTATTAAGTTTGGAAAAAACGTAAAATCAGAAGCTGCAAAGTCTAGCTTATATGAAAGGATGATTTAATAATATCAAACCTGATACAGCAACAGAAACGCTTCACGTGAGCTCTATATGCAGGTAAATATTCTTAAGAGACGACCCAATCTTCTTAATTTTCCAGAAGTTAAGATAGATATTGCTTCACGTGAGCTCTATATGCAGGTAAATATTCTTAAGAGACGACCCAATCTTCTTAATTTTCCAGAAGTTAAGATAGATATACTTCAGTATACCATCTAGTTATAACAGTTTTTCGAGTTTTAAGCATTACATACACAATAACTCCACAACTTCGGAAAAATACGATTATTGCTTGCTTGTTTCATATGAGAATGAAATTTAAAGCAGTCGACACACCAAGAACTAAACTTTTTAATCACTTATACAGGTTGGCCCAAAATGACCGAAGGGGTTTTAATTCCTTACAACCTTTTTATTACAATTGTTTTTTTTTTTTCAGTATTTTGTAAAGAAGACTTGGGGAATTTAAAATGGAACAGTACCCAATTGAACAACGTGCCAAAATCGTGGAACTTTATTTCTCAAATCAATGATCCATTGTTTTGGCTCAGCGTGCATATCGTCGTTATTTTAATGTGCAGGTTGGACCCTCAGAGTCAACAATAAACCGTCTGGTTGCAAATTTTCGAGAACAAGGGGCAGTAAGGAACCTTCCTGGTGCCGGCAGACGACGAACGGTGCGCACGGATGACAATATTGAACGGGTATAGGAGAGTATTCGGGAAGATGGAGAAACATCAACCAGGAGACGTTCGACACAACTTGGCCTCTCAAGAGGGTCGCTGCAGAGAATTTTGCATACAATAAGAATGTTTCCATACAAAATTCAGCTTGTCCAACAATTGAAACCGACAGATTACCAGCAACGACTTGATTATGCAATTTATTTTCGTCAAAAAGCAGAAGAAAATCATGATTTTATTCATAATTTAATGATGAGCGACGAAGCCCATTTCCAATTAAATGGGTTCGTTGCTAGGCAAAACTGCAGGAGATGGGCTACGGAAAATCCAAGATAAGTTCAACAGCGAGAATTACACCCACTTAAGTGTACCGTTTGGTGCGGTGTTTCGTCGGAAAGGATACTTGGCCCATATTTTTTTGAAAATGAACACGGTGTCGCCGTTTCCATCACTGGTGTTAGATATCGGACAATGTTGGAAAATTTTTTAAGGTCAGCCGTGGAAAACCATCCGCAAGTATGGTCCCAACAGGATGGAGCCACGGCGCACACTACGAGGGACACAATGGCTCTTTTACGCGACATCTTTGGTGACCGAATTATTTCCCGTACAAGCGATTTTAATTGGCCTCCGCGTTCACCGGATTTAACCGCTTCAGACTGTTTCCTTTGGGGTTATTTGAAAGGAAAAGTCTATATTAATAAGCCTCGAACCATACAGCAATTAAAAAATAATATACGCGACGAAATCAACAACATAACACCTGAAGTTTTGCGAAAGGTTATGGAAAATGTTTTGGAAAGAGCACGAATATGCGAAGCAGAAAATGGCCACCACTTGCGAGATATAATTTTTCATAATTAAATTAAAAATATTCTCCATTAATATACTGTATTTAAAATTTAAAAAAATTAATAATTATGTCTTAAATAAGAAGTTATAATGAACTCAAACCCCTTCGGTCATTTTGGGCGACCCTGTACTTCAGTATACCATCTAGTTATAACAGTTTTTCGAGTTTTAAGCATTACATACACAATAACTCCAAAACTTCGGCAAAATACGATTATTGCTTGTTTTTTCCATATGAGAATGAAATTTAAAGCAGTCGACACACCAAGAACTAAACTTTTTAATCACTTAGGTATATATACTAACCACAATATTTTAAAGTGATCATAAAAAATTGTATGTCTGGTATATTAACGATCAGTATTTTCTGAATGAATTAAAATATATGTTTGGTGTTGATTTTGTTCAACTAATTTTCGATTAACACTCTTATATTCTTTCTTATAGGGACACGTGAAAAATGAAGTAAACGTGACAGGATATTAAACATTAAATCAGTTACCAAATTCCATTACCAACATCAAGAGTTATATTGTTGCACAAACTATTTTTAAAGCAACTTGCAGTGTTCATAAAGGTTTAGTAAAGGGTGTTAGGCACGGAGGCAATGTTTTTAAACAATTACTACAATATAAAGTAAACTCATTTTTTCATTTAATATTGTTTTTTTTTTTTAAATATAAAATATCACAATAACTAGACAAGTATTACAACTTTTCTGTTCAAAATCGAATTCTCGTTGAATTTATTAAAAAATATGGAGGGGCGTTCTATTTAAAAGAAGACTGTTCACCACTGCAATCGCTATATAAAATCCTAGTACTGTGTCCGTTCAATGCTTTATTGCTAAAACTTTTCATGCAAAATTGTCGGAGAAAATCTAATAATTTATTTAAAAAGGTTTTAGTGTGCTTCTAAATATTTATAAAGTAAATAGTGAAAATTTCTCTACACATCACATACCTCAATTCATTCAACACTTTTCAAATCTTTACAATTTCATTAGATATTGTGTTAACTGGTCAACTGAAATTGATTTTGTGCTGTTTAAAAATTTACTATGCGACCAAATCAAGGATGATAGGATAATCAAATATGTATTGAACTATTGTGGGCCTTAACAAGACACTGAATATAGTGGACCATAGCAGATTACTGGATAAATTTTCTACAATTACGGAATGCAGTGCGATGCTGAATTCGAATATAACGTATTTAATTTATGAGATACAAATTACTAAGATTAGAAGATATCTTTTCAATCAGCAAAGCTAGAATGAACATTTCAGTTGCCGCTGGTGTTTAGCACCACATGTTCATATACCTTTATTTAACCATTTTGAAGGCAACTAAGTATGGGTATACGTAAATTGCACGCCAAACCCCCAGGTCAATGTAATCCTACAGGTATTTTGCACTCCGGTTTCTTCATTGCCCATTAATCTGACCGGTAAATTGAACTCTAAACATGAATGAATTTTCTATCATATTTTATTCCTATACATATAGTTAAAAATCCAACATAAAAATACATATATAAAAATATAGTCACTAAATTTTACAGAAAAAAAAGGAATATAGTTTATTACAAAATACATACAATTGATGTGTGAAATACTATGATACAGAGAAATGATCATGTAGTTATCCTTTGGGAGCACTATGGTAAGATATAACTTTTAAGAAGGTATGTCTCTGTATCTCTCCGCTTACGGATAATGAGTATGCAAATGATTAGAGTGCAAGAGTGCATTTTACATGTGGGATTAGGGCGCCGGATTTATAAGTAAAGCTCAAGCGGATTCAATAGCGTGCAAATTACCTGTGCCCCTAAGTATTACATTTATTTGGTGTATAGGTTTTATAAATTATATTTAAGCTTTTCTATTAGTATTCCACTGTACCATTAATGTAATTATATTGTTCTTTAAAGGAATTCATCTGTTGGGCAATAAAAACTATTAAATTTATTATTATTATATATTGATTGCATCTTTATTATTTAATTTTGCAATGGTATATCAATAATTTATCCATAAGTTACTAAATTTCGACATATTTTCTAGAACTGATAAATCTAAGAATGAATTAGTTACTTGGAAAAACATATTCCAAGTAACTAATTCATTCTTAGATTAGACTACTGAATAGATTTTCGGACTTGTCAAAAACAGATTACACCTCAATTCATATAAAACTGTTAATATTCAATATATGCTGTTTACAAATATGACCATTAGGAAAAATTTACTAAGGTTAGATGAAACATAAAACAGGCGAGCACCATTAAAAAAAAACAAGATTTTATGAGATTCTAACAAGATTTTTGTATGTTGATATTAGAATGGAATTGGAAACTGTATTTTATAAATTTGGCGAAGAATTATTATGACACTGTTATGGGACCTATTAGTTAAGAGTAACCGTTAGTATTAAAACAATATATCCTATTATTAAGCCGACCGTGTGTGTATTTTGTTTGTAAATTGCACAAAATTTATTAAAGTTTCTAAAGCAAAAATTTTTTTTTTCTCTATACTTACATTTAAAATAAGATAGAATTACTATTTTTTAAAGTCTAATAGTTTCAAACTTTTATCAATACACGTATATTATAATTCACATAATTTACCACAAAAGCGATTAATGAAATTGTTCTATGCCAAAAATAAGTTAAGATATTTCATCTACCTATAAAGACTTCGACGCAATTTTTACGAGCTACTAACAAAACCTGTTGGAATGCTGAGTTTGAAGTATGTTATCTTTTGTGTTTTCCTAGCCAGTAATTACAAATACATATTTGCAATATTCCATGTATGCTGCATCGATTGAAAAATTGTACAAAAAGGACAGAAGCTGATGAGATCTACATACATATTATGCTCAAAAGAAAATTTTGTATTCCTGAAGAAATGAAGCGCCAAGAAGATTTGAAGTATTTTAACACATTTTTCAGTCAATGCCAGGCACTTTTAAATCAAAATTAGTAGATACGTAATAAAAATTATAGTAGATACAAGTTAAAATACGAATAAAAATCGGCTCCTAAATGGATAATGATATATTGCTCTTTTTACATTAAAAATAATGATATTTTACATACTCTGTCGCATTCTTGAAAAGCAATCGAGGAATCATCAAGGCATATGTGAATTAAAACGCAAGAATACCTTATATTTCGGGCAAAATGAAAATTAAAAGTTGTTTCAAAAAACTGAGCAGTTTGGAATCTCTATTTGTGCATTGAACTTTTAATTATTTTCATTGGATTTGTTTGAAAAAAGTTTTGCTGCAACTTATTCGTAAACTTAAGATACGGTGAACTAGGTAATAAATTTCTAAGTAATCTATTATTCTAGACTGGTAATGCTAGTAATTAGAAGTTAATATTTTCATATAAGAAAGGAAAATTTAAAATAACCTAGCTGAAGCAAAATATGTTAGCAGCAACTGGGAGCTTTGTTCACGGCTACCTTTTTGAAAATAAATTACTTAAACTTATGTAGACGTTCCAAACTACAAGCATGTCTCAGGCTTATATTCCATACACTTCAATTGTACTGATAAGGAACTTATTTATGTACGAAATTTATGCGTAAAATCAGTATTGTTATGATTAGCTATTTAATATACCTATCTGTTAGGATAAAAATTGTAACATGAAGTTTATTAAATTTAATACGGTGTAAATCTAGAAAATTAATTTGTTATTTTTAAAAATACATGAACTATTTCGACAAATATTAAGGTTTATATACAAAATTCAATTAAAAGTATGTTTCAAGAGTTTTCTTTTAG
The DNA here is from genome assembly GCA_935421215.2 of Melolontha melolontha. NCBI lineage: Eukaryota > Metazoa > Arthropoda > Insecta > Coleoptera > Scarabaeidae > Melolontha > Melolontha melolontha. Next base: position 65,088,945 of record OW285237.1, on the reverse strand, counting down.
ATACAAGTCATATGTGATTGCTAATCATATACTTGATTTCAGTTTCGTTTCTTTCATAATATTATTAAAATAGCAAAAATGTATTAAAAATCAGAAATCTGATCTAAAATATACCCAGAAATTCCCAGAGTAATATAAGCTGAGGGGATATATTTTATGATTATATATATATATGTATAACAAACGCTGCAAGTTTTTAGATGTTTAAATTAGTGTCTTCCTAGTATCGTAATGATGTACATAATTGTAACAAATCTTAAATTTAAAAGATGCATGATTAAATTTGTATGAGCTCGTTAAGTAATATATCTAAAGTATAAACAAATATGTTCAAAAGATATATTTTATGATAGTTTTTTGCTTTCATTGGTCGAATATATTCTTATCGAGATGAAATTTTAAAACACTAAAGTAAACCTTAAAATAGACTCATTCAATATAATCCTCTGAATAGGAACTACATTTTCCTGACATTGTTCTTTTGGATTTCAGAACGAATCCATTTACATTCCTTCCGTTTTCTTTTTCTAAATAAATAACTTAAAATCCTTTCAGTTGTACGTTTTCTATTATTAGTTGTTTTAGGTTTCACCAAACAAACGAACATAATTTGATAACTTACATTTCGTTCGCGTCCAAAAGAAAAGCACACACACGTAAAACAGAAAATAAATAAATCCACTGTTAAGCCACAGAAATTTTCATATGAACATGTGCATCTTAAATTTTCAATGAGGCAGGATGAAGGTGGAAAGCACACAAAAATAAGAACGACGTAAATAAGTCTTCAACAAAAGGAAAATACGGGCACAAAACGTATCACATAAGATTGAAAAATCGGATACAGAAACTCGAAGTGATGCCGTTAAAGCAACGAATCTCACACAAACTCTAAGAGCGAACGGCTATCGAACAGCAGATCGTACACTCAACGCGGTCGGCGTTACACTGATGGTAGGATTCGAGTATTATCCGAAGAGCGCTGAGTCCCTAAACCACCCTACTACATACTACTCTATATACTCGTGTTCTCTCGCTCTGGCTCTCTTTCTCTCTCTCTCTCCCGTTCATCCGCTCTCTATCTCACTTATTCTCTTTTACCACCAACACCTGAATCAACATGCACGATCGACCGATGCATTCAGGCACTATTCATGTCAGCCTAACATGAACACATTGGGAATAACCACCGTCAAATGTGATTGGGATCTTTGATCTTGCACGCCGTCATGGTACACCTTGAATCGAATATGATGGTACGTACTTACTCCTCAGATGATTCGTAATTATGCGATATTTCTGCAGCAAACCACCCTCTATCTGAAATCAAGTCGATATTGTTCGAATTCTCCTTGCAATAAAAAATCTAAAAACTAACAGGGAATGAAGTGAACTAATCCACTGAAAATTATTGCTTACTTGCGGAATTTTCGAATCGTCGGTATAAAAATTAGATCGGAAAATTTTACGAGTATGTAATAGATTTGGAGAAAAATGTTTGATGTTTTCGTTTGTCTTAGATTAGTTATATTATCATTATTATACGTTCAAATATAGATTACTGTTACATTGCATAACACAAATATTACTTATTATTTAAAAAGCAGTTTAATTTTGTATAGGCTGAACAATATCGGGTAGCGAAAAAGTCGGGCAACAAGCTATTTTTTTTAACGAATGAACTTGTAATTATGTAATTGTATTATGATGAAGAGGATTGTATTCTGCATTTTCTAGAGGACATATCAAATTTATGTGACGTCAGCGTTTAGCGTACTATCGCTATCCTCAATTTTTTTAATAAGCAACATAGGCTGACTGACATATCACAGAAATTCTTATTTCTTATAATTTTCAAAAATACTAATAACGTACCACATTACTAAGGAAATATGAAAAAAAATTGTCGAAGACATAAAAATGTAATTGTTGAACACATACATTAATTTACAATCATAATAACTAAAGCAGTAAACTAATTAGCAGTTTCTTCATTACAACAAGTGCTCAAAGTGTTGGCCATTTTTTTCTGGGCAATAATGCAATATTTCTTGAGGTATACGTAAATTGCACGCCAAACCCCCAGGTCAATGTAATCCTACAGGTATTTTGCACTCCGGTTTCTTCATTCCCCATTAATCTGACCGGTAAATTGCACTCTAAACATGAATGAATTTTCTTCATATTTTATTCCTATACATATAGTTAAAAATCCAACATAAAAATACATATATAAAAATATAGTCACTAAATTTTACAGAAAAAAAAAGGAATACAGTTTATTACAAAATACATACAATAGATGTGTGAAATACTATGATACATAGAAATGATCATGTAGTTATCCTTTGGGAGCACTATGGTAAGATATAACTTTTAAGAAGGTATGTCTTTGTATCTCTCCGCTTACGGATAATGAGTATACAAATGATTAGAGTGCAAGAGTGCTTTTTACATGTGGGATTAGGGCGCCGGGTTTATAAGTAAAGCTCAAGCGGATTTAATAGCGTGCAAATTACCTGTGCCCATTTCTTGGAAGCTACGAATAGAATTGCCGATCATTTCTGGGGAAATGGCCCGTATGAGATCTTTTAAATAATTTAATTTAGATGGTCTATTAACATAAACGCGGTCCTTTACGTAGCCCCACAGAAAAAATTAAGTGGAGTTAATTCGGGTGATCTTGCCAGCCACTCAACCACACCTCTTCGACCAATCCATCTCTGGAGGAAAATGTTATCCAAATATTGCCTAACGTTACTGTGATAGTGCGCAGGTGCTGTTGAAAATATACGTTTACATTTGGAAATAAATTGTTTATTTTATGTATAATTTGATGCTGGTGAAGAGCAAGATACTTTTTACCGGTAAGAGTGCCTTCAATAAAATGAGAATCTATCAAATGGTTTCTCGCTAAACCAGCCCACACATTAAATTTTTGTGGAATTTGAGTATGAGTTTCCTCCATCCAGTGCGGATTAGAAGCTGACCAACACCGGCAGTTATGCCTGTTAACATTACCGTTCAAGCAGAATGTAACTCCATCACTGAATACAACTAAAAAATTGTTTTGTCCATCAATTTTCTCTAATACGTTTTCACAAAACTCTAATCTTCAACCAAAATCATCTTCAGCTAATTTTTGGTGGTTTTGAATTTTTAAATGGATGAAATTCATTTTTATGCAAAATGTTTTGTACAGACTACTAATACTTGACAGTTCACATGTAGATGTTTTAGGATTTTCTTGAACATCTAGTTGGACATCTAAAGTCTTATCTTCATTAGATACAGTTTTTGGTCTGCCAGAACTTAGACGATCCTGAATACTACCAGTTTCATTAAATTTATTCATTATTCTCGAAACTGTAGATCTACTTATAGGAGGGTGCTGACGAATTAAATCGTTAAAAAGATGACTTACTTCTTCATAGGCACATTGTCTATCACCATATCCAATTAACATTAGTATCTAAATTCGTTCTTTTTCCGATAAGTTTGCCATTATTCTTAATTTACTTTTAAAAACTATAGCTGTCAAATACTTTTTAGACTAAATCAACTGTGACACTTTGTAGACTATGTTTTTGGCATTTTTTCAGCGCCTACTACTGTTTTTTGTTGAGAGAAAGAAATAAGTTCGTTTGTGATATATCACTTAACCTATGTTGCTATTTAAAAAAAAATTAAGATGGCGGCAGTACGCTAAACGCTAACATCCCGAAAATTTGATATTAACTCTAAAAAATGTAGAATACAATCTCATTCATTACCCCACAATTTTATAATTTTAACTTAATTCGTTTCAAATAAAATAGCTTGTTGCCAGACTTTTTCGCTGCCCCGTATATGTGACTAGTTAGCCTCTTAAATATTTTTAAAACGAGATAAAATTCGCCCTGAGCCCTCTGAAGAACATTTTCCATCATTTTTTGGTAGGCTTTAGGAGAAATATTTTGAATGGCTCCCCTAATATTGTTCTTCGGCAACTCTACAGTGTTTGGTTTGTTTACATAAACATTATTTTTTATAAATTCCCATAGAAAGAAGTCTGGAGCCGTTAAATTGGGTGACCTTGGGGCCAGTTGACATTGCCCAATCGAGACAGTAATCGCCCCGGAAACATTGTTCGTAAAAGATTCATTGTTTCCCTAGCTGTATGACAAGTTGCTCCGTCCGACTAGAACCACATATTTTGCAGGTTAAATTATTGAATTTAAGGATTCAGAAAGTTTTGCAGCATATCGCGGTGGCGCTGGCCAGTGACAGTTTAATAACACCTTTACACCAAACACCGCACGTGGTCGTTGATGGATGACACGAGGGTTTTCTAATGCTCAGATACGACAATTCTGCTTATTAGCAAATCCGTTCATATCAAAAAGGGCTTTATCACTCATTATGATTCTTCGGCAAAAATCGTTAGCTTGCTTGTTAAGCTGCAATATTGCGTAACTGTATGTCGGCGACTTTCGTAGTCTCTAGACTGTAGCTCTTGGGTCAACTGAATTTTACATGGCCGCGAATGCAATTCTCTTTTAAAATATTGCCTAATGACGTGCGACGAATGCCCAGCTCTTGAAAACGACGTCTGGTAGAGGTCTCAATGCGCTCCATTACACTTTCACGAACTCTCTCAATATTTTCCGGGGTACGTACAGTTCGAAAAACCACCTGACTTTGGCAAGTCTTTAACTTTACAGCTTTGTTCAAATTTCCGCACTAATCGACGAATGGCGTTGATACTGGGCATATTATTTCGACTGTAGATTTCGTATAGTTGCAATCATTGACTCATTATTTAAATAAAATGTTTTAACAATACAGACGCGTTGCTGGATCGTGTAGCGTTCCATGATAAATTTCACACACGCACTTTAAACAACTACTATAGCGCTACCACGCGGAAATGCGTGTATTAAAAATGGCGCGCTATTTAAATCAGTCAGGTTTATATTGGCCACCTTATATTAAACATATTTTATATTACTATTAACATATACATGGCACTAACATGCGAAAAATTGCAATTATAGCAATGAATGACTTCTAGATATCTTGCCAAAATTTAAAGGGTTTATCCAGAGTACACAAGAATATAACAAAAAAAAGAAAACTAATCAAAACGCCTAGAAAATTACGATCAAAAACAAAATAGTAACTTACTTTTGCCACCACATAAGACCTCTACTTCCCCTTGACTTTCCATCCATATGCGGTATATGATATATATTTCGCTTTTTGAATTCTAACCCATATTCATTTTTACCCTATTCTTACGCAGTACTTTCATTTGCTGAAAGGTTTTTCTCTTTTTTTTACTACATTCACAAATTCATTAATTCAGCTATTTCTTGAGCTTTGCCATTCATTCATTTTCTAATCTTAATTTCTATGACATTTAGTTAGTGTTTCTTTCTTGATCGACTTTCCTGATTATCTAATATTTTTAGCCTATTTATTCTACCTTTTTGTTTTTTCTACAACTCTTTTGATGAATATTTATTTCGTCTTTTCATCATTTATAAACTTTTCTTATGTTTTTTGTACATAGATTGATTCTTGGTGGTACTGCTGCCATTGTATATTTTCATTTTTGAAATTCTGAATTGCAATCATTATTGCATATTCTTCCTTTTAGTTAATTATATCCTGGTCTACATTTTCACATCGTGTTATTATACTTATAAATATTGGTATATTGATGTTCTCTTTATTGTTTGATAATTAACAATACTAATTTCTTGCTGATCCTCCATATTATTAATGCTTTAATTATACTAAACATCGGCTAACATTCACCCAAAATAATAAGAAAATAAGTAATTTTATGAGCCACATATAACTACTAGAGTACTTAATTTGAAGTGTTGACATTGAAGTTATCCAATGTATCAGAATGAAATAGATTTCTCTATTTGCCTAAGTAAGTAGAAATAATATCAAAGCAGTCTCCTCCCTCTTATATTTAGACGCAAGTAGGAATACATGTAGTGAATCTGTTTATTCTGTTTATGCATTGAATACCTCTCTTTACCACTATTACCAATCCAACCAATGTGTATAAAGAAAGTAAAGGGTATATCAACTACTTCCACACATACCTTCGCAATGTTAGGAAATTAATTTACGTACCCTGGTATATATTATCAGGTGAAATTATATTATGTAAATACTAAACCACAGAAGTACGTATAATTGGCCAAATACAAACATATCAAACCACAAATATGGAATTTTCTGACAATCTACATGTCACATAAACAAAACAAAATTTCGAGCCGTAGTTACATTGTGTAATATTCAAATACTTATGAATAGCAATAACTAAATAAGTGTAAATAAATAACAAAACTAAATGAAGTCTTAACAGGCATAACATTGATTAAACCTGCATTGAGAACATTTGTTGATATTCTATTTAAAACGATAAAAATTCTGCAGTGTGTATTGACATGAAATATAAAAAACAATATTTATTACATTCCAAAATTCCAAAGTAACAAAACCATATTTTACTCAATGAATTTCTTTTAATTATAAAAAATTCGGCAGCTCATAGTTTCTTGTAAATATCATTAAAGATCTATACAAAAGTCTTTCTTTGGAGACTGTGGTTAAGTAAAAACTCAAAAACGGTATTAAACTCGTTACCACAATTAATAATCGTATCCTAAATACGATTTTGGCAACTAAGTTGTCATCATCAGTACGTAGAATTAATTAAATATTATGAACTGGAAGACGGAGAAATTTTAGTTACATTCGATGTAACGTCATTATTTTCTTCAGTACCTATTCCAGAAACCTTGAAAGATTCAGAACACTTACTGCATAAGAATAACATTGAACCTTCAAAAATAAAGGAATACATGAGATTGACAACTCTTTGGATGATGCAAAATTGATTTCAAGTAAGAGAAGAATTTTGTGAACAGAAACAAGGTACAAAAATGGGCAATTGAGTATCTCCTTTCATAGCTAATTTATTCATGAGATGAGTCAATTTGAAGTTGAATTTAAAAATAAAGCTAAATACCAAGAATCTGGACCAGGTACGTAGATGACATTTTCGCGATTTTTGCTACACGGAAATGTAAATTGGACATGTTGGTTAAACAATTAAATTTGAAATTTCCAACTATTAAATTCACGGTCGAAAGGGAAAACAATGATTGGATACCATTTTTAGATACATTACTAATTAGAATTAAGCATAAAATAGAAATAGATATTTTCCGGAAAGAAACCAATGTCAATAGATTCGTCACCGCGGATTCAAATCATAGCTTTCAACATAAGACAGCTTCTTTTAATTTCTTAGTCAATCGGTTACTAAACTTTCTGTTAACAAAAGAGAGATATGAAATAGAACTAGATTTCATTAAAAACATTGGCTTTATTGGCATATAATGGCTTTGACATAGAAATAGTGAATAAATTAATTGGAAAAACGAATTTAAAAAATACCATGCGCGAATCTACAAGTTTGATATCTCACCGCAACCAGGAGATAAAGTACGTGTATTTACCATACCACCCAATCACGAAAAACATTAATAGAGTTGTTAAAGAACGAGGTCTCCAAGTTGCTTTTCGGTCCGACAACACTATCAAAAGCCTCCTAGGTAATACCAAAGATAAGAACGTAATTTGAAACATACTTGAGTGGGTAAAACCTCACTAAATTTGTATAATACAAAAGTATTTTTAATAATATAAAAAAATATTATTAAAAATGGGGTGTGAAGAACACAATACAAGTTCATTTATGTTTTTTTTAATGTATCTACGTCTTTGGAGAAGATACATTCAAAAAAACATGAATGAACTTGTATTGTGTTCTTCACGCCACATTTTTAATAAAAATTTTTTTATATTATTAAAAATACTTTTGTATTACCAAAGATAAGGTTAATTTGGATTTGAAGTCAGGTGTATACGAAATTAATTGCGACGAATTAAAAATATGTAGGTCAAACGAAACGCTCAATAATAACCCGTTGTAAAGAACATATGTCACATATCAGTTTTAATTGACCAGAAAAATCTAGGGTAGCTTATCATGCCCTACACACAGATCACAACGTGTCGGTTAAAGGGTTAAGACTTGTCAAAGCCATCAATAGCACCAGAGATCTCGACGCATATGAAAGCATTCATATCGTTAACAATAAAAGTAAAACGTTGAACGCGGACAACGGTAATATTCCATATAGTTGTCTCTTTTCATTCTTAGAAAACGGCAGAAAAGGTCGAGGGCGGAGAATGGATAGTAAATACATGTAATGCCGTTTTCTTAAGAGAGGCAAGTTTGTCGTAATTTTTAGTCTGCAAATTTTATTTTAAAGTTAGTGTATACGTGAATGCCGCGTAAAGTTGTTAGATTTACTGTGCCCCATGTGCGACACTTTGATTAGTGGTTTTACCTACTGAGATGACAACTTAGTTGTCGAAGTACGTATTTAAGATACGATTACTAATTGTGGTAAGGGGTTTTGTACTTTTTTTGAGAAAAATCTCTGTTTTTTTTTCTCAGGAATATATCATGTAAATACAAACTTATTGATAGTGACGTCCTAGAAGACGTCCTAGAGGGTTAGTGGGGAAAACGAATGCAGCGTTGGATAGCTGGAAGTGTCTACTACTCCTATACGAAAACACGTTTCTGTCACTGTAGAAGTATTTTTTCTATAGAGGTTAGAAACGAACGTGTTTTTTCCTCGTGCCGATAACAATGTGTGACAAAAAACACGAGCAACGGATTAATGTGAAATTTCTCGTTAAATTAAAAAAACTCCGAGTGCTATAAGTTGTTGAAAGAGGCCTATGGTGAGAATTTTCTATCTCGTGCGCATGTTTTCGAATGGTATAAATGGTTTTCTGAAGGCCGAGAGAACACCGAAGATGACCAACGTCCAGGTCGACCTGTCTCGTTTTTTTCGACATCGACGGCATCGTGATGAGTGAATGGGTTCCACAGGGTCAAACTGTAAACCAAACTTACTATTTGAAAGTTTTGGCAACACTGCGAGAGCGAGTTCATAAGAAACGGCCGGAGTTGTGGTAAAACAAGTCGTGGATCTTGCACAAGACAACGCACCTGCCCATAACGCGCTGTTTGTGAAGCGTTATTTAGCCGCTAGAGGCACTCCAGTGCTCGAACACGCGCCGTACTCGCCTGATTTAGCACCCTGTGACTTTTTCCTATTTCCGAAAATCAAGTCTGCCTTAAAAGGAACCCGGTTCGAGTCGGTGGAACAGGTAAAGCGAAAATCAGCGGAGCTCCTAAATGCTCTTACAAAAGAAGACTTCCAGCAGCATTGCTTAGACCAATGGAAAAAACGAATGGAACGGTGTGTGGCGAGGGGAGGGGAGTACATTGAAGGAGAGCATTCGATTGTAGAATAATTTTAAAAATAAAACTCTTTTTCATAAGCACTCTCGTTATATAATAGCCAGACCTCGTATATGTATGTAAACCATTGCGCAAAAGTCTGATCTGTTATCTTGTTTCCATTCGGTTTTGCAGGTCAACAGAATGATACAATTCCCAAACGAAATAATAACAATACTAAAACGACTTAATCGATATCTTTCTTCAAGTAGCATTCAAAAAAATAAGTTTACATTTTATATTTCACAATAATTTTCGGCTGATTTTATCTACCTACCTACATTAAATCTACTAGAATGAGAAATTCAAATATAAGACAAGTCAAACTTTGTTCAAATTTTAATTTAATAAAACTTTAAATGTTATAAAAAATATTATAGAACGAGAACGTTAACGAGAGACACACAATAATTCAACATGAGGGTGTTAGTACAGGGGGTGCCATCTTTTGTTAAGCTTGGAGTCTAGGGTTGGTAACGAATGCGTGTGGAATATAGGGAACACAAAAACGTAATTTGAAACTATTCTCACAAAAAAAAAAATGCGATATGAAGAATTTACATATTCTTACTGAAGGTACGTATTTTTTTCTTTCATTTTACAAAGTAAATTTTAATTGCTTTTACACAGAAAATATTTATATTAAATAGGTTTTTTATTTTCTTTTAGAGTAAATACTGTAATGCAAGCTTACGCTCCAATAACATTGTTTTCATATAATCTTTCACAGAAAAAGAATTACATTTCAGCACGTTTTAATTTCTGGAAAGTGTATTTATTATTTTAATCTAGTAGGAAAAATCCTAATTTTCTAGGTAAATAAGAATTAAATACTCTAGTATTTTCTATTTATACAGAGCCTTTCAAAAGAAATAAATTGTGCCTGCATATATACACTACCGTCGAAAGGTTTTGAAGGTGCTTAGAAATTTGACAATATATCTTTTGTTAATAAATTCTATTTAAGTACAAAAAAAGGTTTAAGTATATCAATACGTTAAGCACGTATTACGCATTTGTTACAAATGAAACAGACATGCAATATACATATCTGTAACTGTACACATGGACAATACACCTCATATTTTCAGCATTTTCTGCTTAAGACACGTGTTTCTGCCATTTACTATTAGGCGTCATCAGTTAAACTAGTGAAATAATTAAAGCTTAAATCGCCTATAAGTCATAGCAAATTTTGTCCTATCAGGTAGCACCATATAATATAGTGACATCTGACGGACGAAAGAGACTATGCCGAAAATGGCAACCTTTCCCTTGACCGGCTATGCCGGTACAGAAAGGAAGAAAATACGTATATAGGTGTAAGTCCATTAACACGATGCCAGATGGCAGTAAATATACAAAAAAAGGTTTAAGTATATCAATACGTTAAGCACGTATTACCCATTTGTTACAAATGAAACAGAAATGCAATATACATATCTGTAACTGTACACATGGACAATACACCTCGTATTTTCAGCATTTACTTCTGCTTAAGACGTGTTTCTGCCATTTACTATTAGGCGTCATCAGTTAAGCTAGTGAAGTAATTAAAGCTTAAATCGCCTATATGGCATTTCGTCCGTCAGATGTCACTATATTATATGGTGCTACCTGATAGGACAAAATTTGCTATGCCTTATAGGCGATTTAAGCTTTAATTACTTCACTGGCTTAACTGATGACGCCTAATAGTAAATGGCAGAAACACGTGTCTTAAGCAGAAGTAAATGCTGAAAATACGAGGTGTATTGTCCATGTGTACAGTTACAGATATGTATATTGCATGTCTGTTTAATCTATTTAAGTACATTTATAATCGAAATAAAAAACGTTAAGCAACATTTTACGATTAAAATTATTAAATGTAAATTGGAACATGTCTAGTATTTAGTCTTGTATATGTCAAGCGATAGCGCGAACATTCGTTATTATCATCGTATTGGTAACTTGTCTGTTATTAGTATGGTACTTTAATATTTGCTGGCTGATGGGTAACTTGCATCTTATACCAATGTAGTTGTTTATAAACAGCATGAATTCGTTCGTGGTTGTAGTACTGAAACTAACTTATTAACATATTATATTTACACTGAGTTTCGAAAAACATTCGATCAAGTTAACCATTGCTTAGTTCTACTGCAACTGGAAAAATACGGCATAATTGGAAATGTTCTAGCATGGTTTCGATCATACTTAGCGGTTTGTGTTCAAAATGTTGTCATAGGTAATACAATGTCTTGATGTTTTAGTTACATGTGATGGATTTTAAAGAAGCCGTTTGATTCCTATTCTATTTTGATTCTGTTGTTTTCGATTATTTACTGATGATAAGAGGCTCTTTACCTATCAGTCCTCCTAACGACTATGACTCGCTTCAAGCAGATTGAAGTATCATTCATTCTTGATTAATTAAGAACCACATATCAGTTTATATAAACGTAAAGTAATATTATTTGTTAGAAAGATAAATGGACCTTTAGCAGTACAATATAATTACATAAATAATAAATATACAACGTGTTTCAAAAAGAACTTCATCTCAGTAGGCACTGAGTAATTAGTACTTGCAAATTATTATAAGCTTTTTAATAAGCCTTTTATTTATAACTATTTATCTAAAGTCATTTTGTGACTGGCAATACATTTTTTTCTTATAAATAAGTTTTTTTACTTGATAAACAATACTACTAAATAATGTACACATTTTAGAAAATATTTTTATTGTTGAAGCATATTTCCGAAGTGCACAATTTTTTAACAGAAAATTGCAATATTCAATATAAGTGACAGTTTCACTTGCAGTTTTCTAATAAAATTGTGGATAATACCGCTTTACATCATCACATTCGTCTAGTAGTGGCGAAGTTTCGGGCTATAGGATCTGTGTTAAAAGGCAAAAGTTCTGGTAGACCACGTACACAGCAAAATATTGTTGAACACGCAAAAAACCTTGTTTGGAGAAATCCCACATACATCAATTCATCGTTTATCAATTCAAACGAACGTATCTTCTAGTACCGTTCATAGAATTTTGAAGAATTTTGATGGTTTACATATTGCTATGAATAGTGGTTTGAAGATTTTAGCGCGCCACCATCCACAACTAGTTTTGCCAACTAGGTTTCTCAGACGGTGAATTTTCAAATGTGAGACTTCTAACTTCTCGGGTTCCAATAAGGAAAGTCGTGTTTGTGAATTATGTTAGGCGCCAGTGAAATGTTCACACAAATTTATTTACTTATATATATATTAAGCCTGAACAGCAATATTGGTATGAAAATAAAACACATATCCTCATATAAATAATGTTTACTACTTAGAATGTAGAGGAGTTATGGAACCTCTTGGAAAATACGATGAAAGCCTCACTGCAAATGCACCTACAGTATTCAATAAAATGATTATAAATAATCTGACTGATAGAGCAGTAAAACTATCACATACTCAATACAGAAAAGAAAGCATCAAGAAAATTAAAACAATCTTAACAGATAATAATTATCCACCACAACTTATAAACCAAACAATAAAAAAAAAGAATCCACCAAATATACAACACTGCACACACGAATAACAATTTAAACAATGACACAACATATATCACGATTCCATATGTTCCACAATTATCAGAAAAAATTATATACACTTTAAAAAAATATGATACAGCTACAACAAATAAACTTAGTAATACTAATAAACATCTATTTTCAAAACTTAAACCTAAAATAGAAAAAATCGAGAAACACATGTCATCTATAAAATACCATGTCGCGATTGCGATAGTTACTACATAGGCCAAACTAAACAATATTTATACAAAAGAATACAAGCCCACAAATACTCTAAAACAGACAAAACTGCTTTATCTACACACAAACTACAACGCGATCACCATTTCGATTTTGAAAACACACAGATAATTGATAAAGAACAATACACATTGAAAATGGAAATCAAAGAAATAATTAGTATTAAACAGGAAAAAAATTCAATTAACAACAGAAGTGATATAAACACTTTAAGCAGTATATTCTATAACTTAATTATGTAACGATCTGCAATTCACCATCATAATATATGTTGCTGTTATATAATTATATATCTTATGTTATTTAAATATCTATAAATAAATAAAACACACATAAGATGTTTTAGATTTACACTTTATTAATAAAATAATGACAGCTGTTTCGCTAACACAGTAGCTTCTTCAAATTCAACTTAAGACTAAAGGTACATACAAGATACAGCGTTAATCAGCGTTAAGTTGAATTTGAAGAAGCTACTGTGTTAGCGAAACAGCCGTCATTATTTTATTAATAAAGTGTAAATCTAAAACACCTTATGTGTGTTTTATTTATTTGTGATATGGATTTACATCAAGCAAAGGTCGAAACAATTAAAGAATTAAATATCTATACATTTACTTATCATGCTGACAGTTCTGTTCTTTGATCCCTGACTGGCTGTGTGAGTAGGTTTTCGTGGTTTTCCTTCTCGTTTAAGGCGAATGCCGACAGCTTAACATCTTAAGTCGCTCCACGGGCGCATATATAATAATAATTCATGTCTTGCTTTTCTCTGTTTTTGTTATCCTATCTATTTTAGAATACTAAGGCATGATTTATTATTATTAAACTGGAATGTATCTTTGAATAATTTTATCCATGGCAACTACAAATATGTAAGTATGACATTAATATACTGTCGTTTATATTTTATATTCCTTGAAAAAGGCATCATTTGCCGAAACATGTAGGATTGTTTTAAATATATACATTTTGAAGTGAAACCAAACCTTAAATCGCCAACGAATTGAATTTACAATAACATACATTGGTCACGAAATAATTATCTATATATAATATATATATATATATATATATATATATATATATATATATATATATACTACTTCTCCTTGTCTATATCTCTATGATTCTCTAGTCTTAGTTGATAAGATTAGGTTGAATCGTAAATAATTTTCGTTTTGTGCAATGATGCATTTGTCCTCCCACTGATACTCTCAGTCTTGATTACAGTAATTGCAACGTACATATAGGAACTAAGTAATAAACTTCTCAGTTTCGAAAAGTGCGTATTTTTAACAGGTAATATTGAGCGAGTTTAGGCGATGAAAAAGGCGACACGGGGACATTTAATAAAATGTCCCTGTGTATTTTTGTATTATTGTGTATGTTTATTATCCTACATTACAACTCCAGACCCATACAGCAATAGTAACGCCTGGAAATATTTTAGAGATGGACCGATCTTACGACATTTGATTATTATCTTTTCCGATCACTGTAAAGTACTTTGATTATGAAATTTTTCTCTGAACTACCAAGATCGAAACTTTGTCAAAAGCTTTTTTGCGTCAAAACTAATTGAAATCTACACCAAGGATTTCAAAAAGCTACCTGATAAATGGCAACAAACGATCCAAAATAATGGCGAATATATGATAGATTAGATTATAATTGTTGTTTGCTTAATTGATATATAAAGTTGTTTTTCTGAATCAGAAATTATTTATTATTCAAACTGATTTCACTCGTATCAAGCGACTTAATAACTGATAAAAAGAATTTTGCTTTTAAAAAAGTTTATTAAGACAATTTCTCGACAACTAAATACATGTTACTAAATGTAACAGAATAATTGAAACATACATGAGTAAAACCTCACCAGTTTTGTATAATACAAAAATATTATTAATAATATAAAATATTAAAAATTTGGTGTGAAGAACACAAATACAAGTTCAATATTAGTATTTTTTGTGAACGTGTCCAAACATATCCCTCCCCAGAGATGCAGATATGTATTTCATCTTTCTGCAGATTCATCAGTACGCTCCTGCTGGAAAAAGGATATCTTCATACACATTCACGAAAAAAGAACAACTTCGCTATCTCACAGGAGTTATTAAGACCGGGCGTAGAAGTACATACAGCACTGCATATTGGCAGACTGCCCAAGTGCTCTCGCTTTGTCTACATAACTAATGCAGAACTAACGAAGATTTTCTAGCGGTGGCACTGCCCTGTCTCTAGAAAATGTATTTTGTTTGTGTCTTCACTCATACTTACGGAATAACCGCATGTTTAATGTAACAGAATAATTGAAATATACATGAGTGGGTAAAACCTCACCTAACTTCGTTAATTCTGCATTTGTTATGTAGACAAAGCGAGAGTACTTCGGCAGTCTGACAATATGCAGCGCTGTGTGTACTTCTACGCTCGGTCTTAATAATTTCTGTGAGATAACGAAGTCGTTCGTTTTTTGTGAATGTGTTTGAAGATAACCTCTCTTCAGCAGGGGCGTACTAATGAATCTGTAGAAAGATAAAATACGTATTTACGTCTCGGGTGGGGGGGGGGGGGGGGATATGTTTGGACACGTTCACAAAAAATATTAATATTGAACTTGTATTTGTGTTCTTCACACCAGATTTTTAATAATATTTTATATTATTAAAAATACTTTTATTTTATACATGTTACCAATTTGAGATCTGTATTAGAAGTAAAGTTACAATTTAATAACTGTAAAACTGACATAATTATCATTTTGATATCTTTATCAAGGAACGTGTTGTTTTCCGGTTCACGGTGCTCTTCTCACGGGAATGACTTTGCGTTAACATGTAAGTAGCGTAACATAATTAGTAGAGAACGAATGCAATTTCCATAAAACGCAATCGGCAATTGGAATTGTGTATAACGTCGCTCAGTACATCCCGGCGTAATTCAATGAAGTATTTGTTTGACTTACTCGGCCACCTGGTCTCGCAGCGATAACAATGGACAACCCAGCTATTGTATTCGGAGAATATAGTGTTTTCAGTGGTGTCGTGTACGTGGATAAAATAAATAAGTTTATCGTATTTCGTAAGAGAAATAGCACGTACATTCCTTTTCTTTTCATTTAAGCAACATCTTCCAATTATTTTCACGTAAGTGTGCATAAAATTTCGTTATTTAATTTCGTTTATTTGGATCTAAAATATTCTTACTTTTTCAGACAATGGAAGAGCGTCGAGAATGGCATCGTGAAACAATGGCGAGTTGGATTGAGGGCCATACTGATTGTATGTACATTGCCAGTGATTCCGAAATTTATTGTGAAGTGTGTGAAACGTTATTGAAAAATTGCAATAAATCAACCGTAGGATCGTTAAAGCACGAAAAAAAATTGAACCCGTTGGAATCTGACAATTGTAACGAAGAACCCTGTGAAACTTTTATGGCAGCTAATATTCCATTATTTAAATAGAACAATCCAATTTTGAAGACATTTCTGAACAAATATACTGGTCGAAATGTTCCTGATGAATCAACTTTACGCAAATATTATGTTTCTAGGTGCTATACGAGAACAGTAGAACGCATTAGAAGCCATCTTTTAAATCAATACATATGGATAAGCGCCGACGAAACTGTGGATATGTTAGGACGCTGTGTGATAAATGTTGTAGCTGGTGTACTACATCCAACTATTCCCTATAACTCATATGTAATAGTAACAAGTGTTATAAATAGAGTTGATGCGGAAACAGTTGCTGAAACCATTAAGGAGAATATGCAAAAATGCTTCATTCGGACGCCACGTACAAAGAAAAAATATTTTATTTGTCAGTGATAGTGCTGCGTATATGTTAAAAACAGGCAGACTATTGAAGAAACCATATCCTAATATGCTGAATATTACTTGTGTAGCACATGCTCTCCACAGAATCTGCGAATATATCAGAGACACTTTTCCGGAAGTTGATAGACTTGTATCAGCTTTTAAAAAAGTTTTCAGAAAAGCACCATTGAGAGTAGCTCTTTTCAGGGAAAAATTTTTCATATCTGTCACTGCCTCCCACTCCAGTAATAACTAGATGGGGAACATGGCTGGAAGCTTCTAGTTATTATGCTGAGAATTTCGATAGTCTAAAGCATTTCGTAACACTGCTAAAGGAGGATGCTAGAAGTATTGGTGAGTGCAAGGAGCTCACACAAATCCCAAATTTAAAAAATCAGTTGTACTTTCTTCACGAAGACTTTGGAAAATTGCCAAAACTAATCACTTATTTTGAAAATCCAAATCTCAAATTAAATGACGGATTAACCACGTTAGATGTGGCTGTTAATAATTTTAAAAGTATTCCAAGTGACTTCGGATGTGGCCTTCGGCAAAAGTTTGAAGCAATTCTTAATAGAAATCCAGATTTAATTACATGCAGCAATTACTCGTATGTATGGAGACAATTCCACAAAATCTAACGGCTAAATATGAAGCAATAAAAGAATATTTCCAGTATGTACCTACAACCAGTTGCGATGTAGAAAGGACGTTTTCTATTTATAAGGATGTACTTAATTCAAAGAGAACAAAATTGGCAGAAGAAAACCTTGAGAAACTATTGCTAGTCAATATTAATACTCCTTTACTCAACTTGAACGACAAAATGAACAAATAAAAATGTTCCAATTATAGAAATTAAATTAAAAGCTTTAAAAATACAACTTTTCAACAAATACATATGTATTTCGTAATTTTATAGATCACCACCCGTTTGTTTTCCAATTATATAAATAAAATTAATTAATAAATATGTATTTCGTAATTTTAGATAGATAGATCACCACCCGTATGTTTTCCAATTATATAAATAAAATTAAATATTTTAGAAATACAGCCTTTCGCCAGTACTGCACTGGGCTTTGCGTCATGTGGTAAGCGTGTCCGTTCTCTAATAATTAGATATAATAAAAAACACTTTTTAAAAAGAAATTTAATCATTTGCATTTGTCACACAAACAAAAAATGTCAGCATTTTTCGAGATTTCTTCTTATGTAGCTAAATAACTAAACAACTAAACAAATAAAAGCATTAATTAGTCTTGATATAAAAGCACATATTAATGACCCAAAAAAGGAAATTAAATGTTAACAAATTGATGCAAATAATTGCATTTTCAACAAATAATCTAGAATTGTTTTCTAAAAGCAAATTATAAAGACTTCATGTTTATTACATTACTTTTTATGCAGATTGTATAACGAATGTATTCCAGTTAGTTATAAATTGTTATAATAGACCAGTTTCACGACATCTCGCCAAACCAATTTCATTATATTTGTATCATGTTTTCTTATACATTTATAAACATAAATACGGATATACTCTTATTAACTGGCTATTTAGGATAAGTTTTATGGTTGTAAACGACTCCAGGTTTCCTGTCTGTTTCCAAATGACTCAGCAAGAATTACTCACATGAAATTTCTTAATCATTACAACGGTTACATGGCTTGAATGTAGTACTAGCCAGTACATTTACATATTACGAGTATACTTGTGTATCTTTTTTTTTTTAGTAAACATTGTTTCGATAAGGCGATAAATAATTCAATTTTGTAGCTTTATGGAATTAATAATAATGCCACAATACATATTTTTTGAGATAATAGGTATTCACGCATGGAAGCACATCTTTTATAGAAACATATGCCTGTTTTGTATGTGTGAAAATTTTGAAGTGTCTGTATGTAGATAAATACGTTCATATTTTAATTGAAGTAGACAACAAACGTAACGGAAATAAGCCATCTTTCCATTGCATTCTAATAGAGTCGTTTTTATGGCGCTTTGATCACGCGCATACCGTGATTTAAATTCTACATCATGCACTGAAAAGAAAGAACCCTCTGATACATCCTTTTTAAATATTCATAATAATTTACTTCTTTTTCAGGGGCAGTCGATTTTTATTCACATGGAAATGGGTCTGGTAATAGTACTGATTCAGGTAGATGTTATCGTTTACTTCATAAAACACGTATTACATGTGTGTGTTCTTTTCAATGCATAGTTAATAAATTCCTAACCCAAATGTTTGCTTTCTGAAAAGTTCAAATATTTTGTTTGGTCTGTGTTAGTGTGCCTAATATTATTTTAATATTTACATTAACTATTTTTCAAAAAGGTACAAGACCCTTTGCCATATTAATGTTCGTATTCTAAATACAATTTCGACAACTAGGTTGACATTCTCAGTAGGAAAAAATGAGTGTTGAACATGGGGCACAGTAAGGCTAACACAAAAAACATTTCACAAGACTTCACGTATACACTACTAGTAGTGTATACATGGACGTCTCTCTATATATATCTATACATATATATATATATATATATATATATATATATATATATATATATATCTGGAATTAATTTCAATTCAAATTATTTAAATTCATTTAACTTCAATGTATTATTTATTTTCGTAAAAATAAACTTCCGTATATACATTTCATTGCTTTGTTACTACACTGGCGAAACATATTTCACAACTCCGTCCGTTTGCATTAATATACGTACAAACAGACAACTTTTACCAATATCATCGCGCTATAGCATTTATATACCGGGTGCGGCAATAGTGTGTCGGCGGAGCTTAGCATGAAAACTAATAAAGTTGTAACAATGAAATTTTACGTACACATGTAGTATGCTACAGTGCATTTTCTAATTTTATTTATATATTTACAGGGTGTTCCAAATTTCCGCAACCACTTTCAATTTTTTTTTTAAATAGATTGCTATACTTTCTTGTTATTATGATGATAGCCACCCAAATTATCTTTGCAATGATATATGACAATGTACACTTACAACTGTTAGTTTTGGTGTTATTCAAATTTTGTTAAAATCTTGACAGTTGCAGCGTCTAACATTTTAAGTCTTAGCCTGAAAATGGGTGCAGCAATGATGCCTCACGTAACTTTTTTGTTACCAATTTATGGACTAACACGTTATATGTTTTGAGGGTGAACAACGTGACAACATATACAGAGTGTTAAATATGTCGTGCCAAAGTTATCGAAGTTTAAAGGCTATTTTCTCTTTTTTTTTTAAATTGAACCTATAATTTTTTTATTAGTCAGCAAATTCCTTGTAAAATTGCCGTTAAAATGGTACCAATAACATAGTACTTATTTCTAGTATTTTCGAAGTTATAACCCTTTAATGGGATATACCTATGTTTATAATATTCAATATGCGGTGCATCTAATAGTTGGCTGGCCATGAAATGATATCAAACAAAGTAACTTTTACAAACACCTGTTTCTTAATTCTTTATTATTAGTTTTAGAATTACATTTTGTAATTTTTCAATAATAAAACAAAATTAATTTGAAATGTGTTCAAATATATTTCCATTCTGCTCTACACATGCTCTTAAACGCCTCTGCATCGACAGACTTACATTTTGAGCCATGTTGTTTTCACTTACTTGAAGAAAAGCGTTTCTGATTCTTTGCTGCATGTTCTCTGCCGTTGTAGGAGGTGTTTCGTAAACTATATTTTTTACAGTAGGCCACAGAAAAAAATCACAAGGGGTTAGATCTGGTGACCGCGGTGGCCAGCTTATAAAGCTTCCTCTCCCAATCCACCTATTGGTGAATACCCTATCTAAATGTGTTCTTGCAGCAGCACCGTAATGTGCAGGTGCACCATCATGTTGGTACCACAATCTCCTTATGACGTTATCTGGTAGGTCTTCTAACAGCAATGGTAAATTATTTAATAGGAAATTTGTGTAGATTTCACAATTTAAAGTATTATTAAAAAAGAATGGACCTACAATAGTGTTTCCTATGATGCCTCCCCAGGTGTTAACACTCCATTTTTGTTGGTATAAAATGGGTTGCACAAAATGAGGGTTTCTAGTGTTATAATAATGAGAATTTTTTCTGTTTGTTATTCCACAATTAGCAAATGTTGCTTCATCTGTGAAAAGCACATGATCTAGAAAAGTTAGATCTTGTCGTAATTGGAAAAGTAGCCATTCACAGTAAACAAGTCTCCTTTCAAAATCCGTTTGTAATAAGCCTTGATGATTTTGAATTTTGTAAGGGTGAAATTTATGTTTTTTTAAAATCCTTCTTACAGCAGTGACTTCTATCCCGTGTTCTTTCGAAATTATCCTTGTAGATACGCGCGGATTTTCCACAACGGAGTGGACGACTGTCACTTCATTATCTTCTGTAACCATAGACTTAGTTCTTTCATGTTTGACATAATTCACTGAACCCGTCCGAAGAAACCTTGTCAACAAATTTTCAAACGTCTTAATATCTGGTGCTCTTCGGTGAGGATAGTCCATAGCATATGTTCTTGATGCTAAAAGTGGATTTCTATTGCTAGCGCCAAGAACAAATACCATGTCTATTAGCTCCTCCTTCGAAAAATTCATTCTAAAGAAACACAACTATAAACTATTACGGCATGGAAATAAAAAATAATGACAACAAAACGATATAACGTACAACAAGAGAACAACTAATATCGAACAAACGGAAATTGATAATTAACTAGCCGAACTTAAATTATAACAATTAAACGCGATTACAGTAAAGAGAAACTATTGAAAAACACTTTATATGGAAATTTTAAGTAGATATTTGACGTTTGGTTACACAGCAATTTTTGCTTAATATCATTTCATGGCCAACCACCCAACTATTAGATGCAGCACCGCATATTGAATATTATAAACATTGGTATATCCCATTAAAGGGTTATAACTTCGAAAATACTAGAAATAAGTACTGTGTTATTGGTACCATTTTAACGGCAATTTTACAAAGAATTTGCTGACTAATAAAAAAATTATAGGTTCAATTTAAAAAAAAAAGAGAAAATAGCCTTTAAACTTCGATAACTTTGGCACGACATATTTAACACTCTGTATATGTTGTCACGTTGTTCACCCTCAAAACATATAACGTGTTAGTCCATAAATTGGTAACAAAAAAGTTACGTGAGGCATTGCATCCATTTTCAGGCTAAGACTTAAAATGTTAGACGCTGCAACTGTCAAGATTTTAACAAAATTTGCAATAAAACCAAAACTAACAGTTGTAAGTGCACATTGTCATATATCATTGCAAAGATAATTTGGGTGGCTATCATCATAATAACAAGAAAGTATAGCAATCTATTAAAAAAAAAAAATTGAAAGTGGTTGCGGAAATTTGGAACACCCTGTAAATATATAAATAAAATTAGAAAATGCACTGTAGCATACTACATGTGTACGTAAAATTTCATTGTTACAACTTTATTAGTTTTCATGCTAAGCTCCGCCGACACACTATTGCCGCACCCGGTATACATGTTAAGTTGATCGATTGACATTTTCGGCACCGATGAATAACACCCGATGCGGGATAGCGCCATTTCCGATCTGGCAATTACATAGAATACAAATCCAAAATATTTTTCCAATATTCGCTCTCATAAGCGAGGAAAAAAATATAAAGATATCATGCAATAACGTCACCCGCTGTACGCGTCAATACGTTTGAAGCCCCTCTCGAATAAACATCAGTCGCCTGAAGGATTCTAGAAGCGGAGATCGGGAATATACTCGAATCGAGAGAGAGGATTCATTCAACCAGTGTCC
Organism: Melolontha melolontha; assembly: GCA_935421215.2. Classification (NCBI taxonomy): domain Eukaryota; kingdom Metazoa; phylum Arthropoda; class Insecta; order Coleoptera; family Scarabaeidae; genus Melolontha; species Melolontha melolontha. The sequence goes on along the minus strand of OW285237.1, from coordinate 65,066,070 downwards.
GTGGTGTTAAAATATAGTCATAAAAACGAAATAAATATTGTGAATATAAATACTGTTATTGCTATTATTCATTATTAAGTGTTTTTAGTGTACTTTTATTATTAAAAGGAGTTTATTATTATTATTACAAGGAGTATCGAAGACGACCTTAAAGATTATCTCAATAACAAAAAGAGTAGTTTTGTTGTTGTCCGTCCGTTTTAAGTATCATCTCCGTTTCAGTCAGCTGTCGATCGTAATATGTGTACATGTGTACGTTCAATATGATGATTTACGTTTACGTCTGCGATTAAAGGTAGATTGTTACCAAACTGGACGTAAAATGCCCATCTTACATCTTTGTTTAAAAGCTCACGCGTACGTATATATTTTTGACAGCTGACTTTTCGTTCCAGGTTATCGAACCCTTAGCATACAAAGTTGCCTCAACAATGTTATATTTTAGAGTGCTTATAAACATAAATATTGCATTTTGATCCATAGGCGGCACATAATACTATTTTCAGGGGGTTTTTAATTTTGGTGTTTGCGTTGTAATTAACTCGCAATTTTTTGGATTTATGTTCTATATAATTGCATATTTCCATTTTCATACGTTGTCTCTTTATTTCAAGGACAATCTGTATAGCACATCTATATGTCTTATTCTGCAACAAAAAAATAAAGAAATTATTCAATTTCTAAAATTGCTTCTTTAATAAACTTGTCTTCTATGTAAAGGTGAACATTAATGACTAGTCATTCTTGAATATTTCGTACGGGCTTGAAAGAACTTAAACAAAATAATCCTCCTACTCCTAATCGTTTTAGCTCTACAGTCTTCGTTTTCATTAAATTAAATTCAATGTGTACGCACATATAATAACGTACATTGAAATCTTCAAGGAATAATAAACGAATAAACAGGCTTAAATTGTAATATGTATTTATGTACATAAATATATATGTATGTGTATATGTAACATAATAATAGGATATTGTTATATTTTATCCCTCACACTACGTGCCATATTCTTTGCTTTTCATGCCTCATTAACTTTTAAAAAGTTCGGTACTGTATTTACATAATGTCCTTTTGATAGCTTAATATTAAGGGTATGCGAATATTTTTCCTAAACTTATATTTTAAAATTGTTTTTTGCCACGTGTCGCAGTAAATATATAGATATGTACATTACGGCAACAATGGATTTTTTATATTAATTATATGCCGCAATAATTAAATTGTGTACATTTCGTATAATGTTCTCGAATTTTAACAGTAAACAAAAAACAAATAGCTTTTAACTTATGAAATTTATTGTTAAAGGTGGAAAGCCGGAATCTCCACAAAAATCCCGGAATTATAGGGTGTTATGAAACTATTATCACGAATCCCTAAATGAAACTCTACACCGATAAAATTCAGATAGAAGTTAATTGGATTATCTACCCTTTTGTTTTACTAAGTGTGAAAAACTTGGTTAAGGTTAATGATTTCAAATGTACGATTATAGAAAGAACGCTCTAATTTGGCATCAAAAGAAATACAATAAGGAAATTATTTTTACAATATATGATAAAGACAATCTATGATGTTTGTACAAAAGTAGAAATATTGCACAAGGAAGGTATTGAATAGGTTATCAATATACACCCTAAGTTTTGTACAGCGACAAACATAAATGGGGTGAAAGATAGCTACAGTTCATAAAGTATAAGTTTTCAGTTCAAGGCCAAATTCAAAGCTGTGATTCAAATCAGTACTACTACAGAGTCAAATGTAGTCAATATTCAACCGGGGAAATAACTGTTTATCATAATAAAATATAAACGTCATGTTCTGCAATATTGTCAAAATTTTAGTATGTACTATATAGTAATATAACAAAAGAAGCATATACATAACCTACATGTCAAAATAATAATAATGACTAAAGTAGAAACATGAATAGATCAAAAGTCTAATTATTTAAAATGTTATTTACAATTATAAACTCACGAGAACATTCCATCAAAAATTTATTTAAAAATAAATATTTCAAGTCAGATATCAATAGTGAAATACACAGATATTGAAAAAGATCTTTAGTTTTAAAAAATTATTAAGAAATAATCTTCTTGCACTATATCTGGGCTAAGAAGATTGGGAATGTATGAATTCAATGTATAATTTACATTTCTACTTAATTTATATATGTATTGCTTATATTTTAAATAAGTTTCAATATATTGGAAAAGAATGTAAAATTTATTTTTGTAACTCCTTAAAAAAACAAGTAAAACCTTTTAAGAGTTGCCAATACATGTTTTCAAATTACATTTAAAATTATACATAAAAGAAAATCTTTATATAGTCTGCATTTAATAATTTATTGTTTCTTAAGAAAATAATGGTAAAATAATTCATATATGATTGTTTCGGCCTTTACTTGATGAAATTCCATTATAACTATTAAGATAAAATAAAACAAATTTTATGAATTTCACTTTTTAATTATCACTGTAACGAGTCGTTTCGCACCAACCTGGGCTTCGTCAGACATATAACTAACTTATTTACAAAATAATTTTTTATATTAAACACAAGTAAACGGTAACAAGCAAAAACATATGTTTTATTTTAAAAATAGTCAGAGGGATGGGTGCTTTTTATTACTGGATGAATACAAAATGTACTGTTCTTAAGATAATAAAACTAGAGGTTTACATTATATTACAGGGAGGTAAGAATTCTATGGAAAAATACAAAAAATACAAAAATGTAACTGACTGCATATCAAATAAATAGATTGAGTAAGGGTAAATTATTTGTTTCTAATTGATCATTTAAGATCTTGTCAGTTTTCTTTATTTTATTGATTTCAAGTGACTCTAATAAATTAAGTTTTTTGCCCTTATTTTCTACATGTAATATTTTAAATTCTTTGTTAAAATTGTGGTTCGTTGAATTGATATGAGACGCATATGAAGAGTCACTTTTATTATTTCTAAATGAAGAAAAATGTTCTTTGACGCGTATTTCAAACGATCTGCAAACTTTCTTAAATATTTACAAATTTTTGTGCTTGAAGAGCCTATAAACGTGATCATTTTAAATTTTTGGGTGTTATTATTTAATATTGGGTAAACTTGTGATATGGCTTTTGTACGGAGTTTTTTTATTTAAAACGTTATCTATTATATTACTTTTATATCCATTGTTGATAGCTATTTGTCTAACTAAATTTAACTCTTTCTCGAAATTTGTTTGGTTCAACGGAGTATTTATTAATCTATGTATAAGACTGTGATAAGCCGCTAATTTGTGTTGTATCGGATGGCAAGAAGTGTTATGTATAGTAATATCTGTAGTTGACGGTTTGTGGTAAATAGCAAAGTTACATTTATTGGTAATTCTAGTAATCGTTAAATCGAGAAAGTTAATACTATTATTTGTTTCCTGTTCCATTGTAAACTTAATATTTTGATGCAATGTATTAATATAATCAAATAATAAATTTAATTGTCTATTTGTTCCTATGAAACCTAGTAATATGTCATCTACGTATCTATACCAAAATAATACATTTTGAAAAAGAGGATTTTTTAAAATAGAATTTTCATGATGATCCATAAAAATCTCAGCTAATAACGGACTTAGGGGATTACCCATGATTAAACCTTCTTTGCAAGTGTATATGTTTTCATTAAATTGAAAGTAATTTTGTTCTATGCATAAGTTTAGTAGATCAAGAATTTCATAAAAAATATAATTAACGGATTTACATTATTTTTAAGGAGAAGATCTTTTACTAAAATAACCGTTTTTTCTGGAGGGATACTAGGGAATAAATTTTGAACGTCGAAGGAAATAAGTTTTGTGTTAGACGTTAAAGTAACATCTTTGATTTTGTTTATTAGTGCATATGAGTTTTTTACGCTTAATTTAGGTTTAAATCCTGGCTTATAGATATCATTATTAAATATACAGGATTTAAACCTAAATTAAGCGTAAAAAACTCATATGCACTAATAAACAAAATCAAAGATGTTACTTTAACGTCTAACACAAAACTTATTTCCTTCGACGTTCAAAATTTATTCCCTAGTATCCCTCCAGAAAAAAAACGGTTGTTTTAGTAAAAGATCTTCTCCATAAAAATAATGTAAATCCGTTAATTATTAATGAAATTCTTGATCTACTAAACTTATGCATAGAACAAAATTACTTTCAATTTAATGAAAACATATACACTTGCAAAGAAGGTTTAATCATGGGTAATCCCCTAAGTCCGTTATTAGCTGAGATTTTTATGGATCATCTTGAAAATTCTATTTCAAAAAATCCTCTTTTTCAAAATGTATTATTTTGGTATAGATACGTAGATGACATATTACTAGGTTTCATAGGAACAAATAGACAATTAAATTTATTATTTGATTATATTAATACATTGCATCAAAATATTAAGTTTACAATGGAACAGGAAACAAATAATAGTATTAACTTTCTCGATTTAACGATTACTAGAATTAACAATAAATATAACTTTGCTATTTACCACAAACCGTCAACTACAGATATTACTATACATAACACTTCTTGCCATCCGATACAACACAAATTAGCGGCTTATCACAGTCTTATACATAGATTAATAAATACTCCGTTGAACCAAACAAATTTCGAGAAAGAGTTAAATTTAATTAGACAAATAGCTATCAACAATGGATATAAAAGTAATATAATAGATAACATTTTAAATAAAAAACTCCGTACAAAAGCCATATCACAAGTTTACCCAATATTAAATAATAACACCCAAAAATTTAAAATGATCACGTTTATAGGCTCTTCAAGCACAAAAATTTGTAAATATTTAAGAAAGTTTGACATTAATACAGCATATAAAACTAATAACAATTTATCCAAATTTATAAAAAACAATAAGGATTTAACAAACAACAATAAAAAGTCAGGGGTCTATGAGTTAACCTGCGGTAGTTGCCCTATGACTTATATCGGACAGACAGGCAGATCGTTTGAAATACGCGTCAAAGAACATTTTTCTTCATTTAGAAATAATAAAAGTGACTCTTCATATGCGTCTCATATCAATTCAACGAACCACAATTTTAACAAAGAATTTAAAATATTACATGTAGAAAATAAGGGCAAAAAACTTAATTTATTAGAGTCACTTGAAATCAATAAAATAAAGAAAACTGACAAGATCTTAAATGATCAATTAGAAACAAATAATTCACCCTTACTCAATCTATTTATTTGATATGCAGACAGTTACATTTTTGTATTTTTTGTATTTTTCCATAGAATTCTTACCTCCCTGTAATATAATGTAAACCTCTAGTTTTATTATCTTAAGAACAGTACATTTTGTATTCATCCAGTAATAAAAGCACCCATCCCTCTGACTATTTTTAAAATAAAACATGTGTTTTTGCTTGTTACCGTTTACTTGTGTTTAATATAAAAAATTATTTTGTAAATAAGTTAGTTATATGTCTGACGAAGCCCAGGTTGGTGCGAAACGACTCGTTACAGTGATAATTAAAAAGTGAAATTCATAAAATTTGTTTTATTTTATCTTAATAGTTAAAATAATTCATCTTGCAGATAATACAATCTAAATCCATATTATCCTTTATTAGATGAAGATCATATTTAACAAACACATGAAGATTTTCTGATAACTACATTTGGTAATTTTGCAAGTTAGTGCACCCCAATGAAACAAACAAACTTCATTCTAATAAAACGTTGCCTCGAGATCTTGATCCTGTAATGTTTCTTTGAACCAGTGCCAGTAATCTCTTCGTTGCTTCAATTGTGTATTCAAATGATGCACATTGATGATTTTTATGGCAGTATTAATGTTACCATATTAAACTTCTACAAAATATAAATACAAAAATATTTTGTCATACATGTCGAACAGTATTTCGAAATTCCATTTTATTTGCTTCTTGTAAGTCCTTAGTTTTTGGCTTCTTACAAGACCTTTTTTGCCAGGAGACGATAATACTGGATTCTGAATGCTACTATGTATAATAGTGTAGACCGTTCTACTAGAAATATTAAGGACTTCTGCTACCCACTAAAATAAAACTTATTTTATAGCACTGCTTTATCGAGCTGATTATGTGAATTACCTCATGAACACGATCGATAGACATAAAAGGGTCCACCATTCTCTTTTTCCATTTAAAATAGGCTTTAAGATTTAATAAAAGCTGTTGAGCTTGAGAACCAAGAGATTTACCAGGCATCTAAGAAATATTCTGTAAAATAAATAGGTTAGAAATGTCAATGTGATAATCAAACAATTTCGTACTTATTGCCACTAATAAACATTACAATTTATTATCAGTATTGTTGTCAAAAGAACAGATTTTGTAATTTTTGATGGCAAACTAAATATTCAAATTAGAAGAATGCTTAACGTAGAAGTCAGAATATCGGAAAGAAAGTCAATAAACAACAATATTGAAATAATTTGACAGCAAGCCGAATACCATAAGACTATCTCCTGGACAACTTATCCTTTTTATTTAATATAATATTTCAAAGACGTACGTCTTATCCTAAAATGACAAACGTGTGTAGTATTGCAGCGCGTATTCATTTATGTTAGAAAGAGATAAAGTACAATTTGCGGTTCACACTTGGGCAGTACAAACTGATAACTTTTACTTTATGAACTGTACATGTAAGTATTGCCTTCATACAATAAATCGCGGTCTAATGTTCACGTAATAAGCTGCTAGGGAATGCTTAAGGCGTTAGTTATTATTATTATTGTTATTATAAGCAATTTTAAGTTGTATTTTTGAGTTTCTATAAGAAGACGCCAAATATGACCATGATTGTGCTGTTCGATATCTTAAAAAATTACAGGAATTGCTGTAAAGCTAGATACAACATTATAAAGCGACAAAATACTGTACAATATCTCAGGTCAATGAAATTTACGCCAAAACACATCCAGACATGACAACGCAATTATATTTCTTTTAAAGAAATAAGTTATTAGTTGTCAAAGTTATCTAGAAAACACATGAATATATAAATAGTTCCTCTTATAGAACGATTATGTGAAAAAAGAGTACGATAGCAAAAACATTGCTCACGAATAATCATAGTAGGAACACGAGTGGGAACACAACAATATTGGACGAAATTAGTTCAATGTTGTGTTGACGAAGAAATCGTCTTTCTACGCCGAAATACGCTGTTCGGGAAAAATAGAGTTAATTTTGTATTTTTAGTTTCATTTAAATATAAGCAAACTGATGTAGGTATATTTATGTTAATGTATTCAATCCTAGTTTTAAATTGTAAATATTGTAAAGTGTATATAGAAAAGGTTCTTGGAGTTCGGATATATTTAATGTTGTCAATTACCTAGGCCTGATCACGTATTACATTTCTTTATTCATTGTCTTGTTTTCTACGGTCATAAAAACTATTTATTTTATTACAGGCACAACCTTCTTGTTAACCCATCCATTTAGTAGTTATAAATGTAATGTAAATTGGAATAAGTTTTATTGACATATTTCCTGTTATAGATAAAGTGTTATATTATTATAATAGGTTAAATAGTTCGGTTCGATGCGATTCTGCGAAATATTATGTTATCTCTAACGCACTTCCTGTATATTGTATATTTATTATTTTAATAGTTATTTTATTTTTCTATAATTAAGGGTTTCCGGCGTATATTGTTTATTTTAATACATTGATGACATTGGAAACTACAGCATATACTTTTCTTGGAAGAAAGGTAAAAATAGTTGTATAGAAATTTCTGTATTATCAATTTCGTTGTTTTCTCCCTCTCTTATAACCGGCGGGGACCAATCTTTCTTGCAGAAAAATAAGTAAATGAAAAAACAGTTCCAAGCAAGATCTCTTAGAGCTCACTACCGTTCCAAGTACGATCTCTTCGAGTTAACTACAGTTCTAGCTTAGGTCTCAGTGATCTAAATAGGAGCAAATATTATTTAGCCAGTTTTCTCGGTCTTTAGTATTAAGACCAGATACTGCATTTGTACTAAGTTAACGGAACTCTAAGACTAAATTTGTAAGTATTGTAAAGTTTGTCTTTTAGGGTTCTTAAATAAAACTAACAATAACTTTAGACACACACACTATATTAATATTAAAACGTATAATAATCTAAAACTAACTATTAACAACAATAAGTACATTTATGTATTCTATATTTATGTAACTATATTTATGTGTACTTCGCGAGACTGTAGGATTCAATGAATGTCCATCCCTTCTTCGACGCGGCTTTTATATTGTGAATATGTTCTAGATGCAGGCAGAACGATTGAGTAAATGCGAGAGTGTATGACGCGCTACGCGTTGTTGGATGAGTCATCACATTGCCTCCTTCTTAAAAATGAAGTTTCGTCCCGAAACATGTCATGCTTTGGTCTCCTCAAACGATGACGAAATCGACAGGTAGGGCCTTTGTTACATTGCGACGTCATATCGAAATAACAGTCCACGGTCTTATCTTGCCTGGATGGACAGGAATATTCAAGCTGGTAACTGCATACCAGAATTTCCATACCAGTATGTCGGAAGATTACTTCCAACATGCTCCTTACAATTCTCCAGTCCAGGCGGTCCAATCCACAACCCAATTTTGGAACTGCTAATTTCAGAATGTCTTGCTGTAGCATTTGTTCGCGTAAGTGGGTCAGGGCCTCCCATAAGGCTCGATAGGTTGGCTTTAGGCTCGACAGTTCTTTCGTGACCAAATAAAATATGGGCTGTCCTTCATTTATTATTTGGAGACTCTTCCCAATTGCTGGTCCCTGCTGCCTTAGCCTTTCGATTCTGCCAAATCTCTCTTTAAATTCCCAGGCAATTCCTTTGGCCATTCGTAGATCTCGGGCTACGCAATGAGCAAGCGCGTAGTCTGGCGGCACCGTGAACAAATCCTGCTGTTTCTCGATGGTTACCCCAAATCGAGCTTTTCTAGAACCAGAATACTCTTGCATAAAGTCTTCGAAGGTTAGTTCATGGTATTGGCTATCCAATCGGCGCAAGTCAACGGTTTCGTCATTGTCTCCAGAGTATGGGGCTAATCGATTAAAATGTACGACTCTTGGCTTAGTGTGAGGTGTTCGCCTGATGCGGTATATTACATCGTTGATCCGTTTCAACACCTCGTATGGCCCCTCCCAATTCTTTTGAAGTTTTGGAGATAGGCCCCGTCGACGTTGTGGATTATACAACCAAACTCGATCGCCTTCATGGTAACCACTCTTCTCGGCGTTGATGTCATAGCTCTCTTTCATTCTGTCACTAGCATCTTGGATATTATGTCTGACTTGTTCATGGATATTATCTAGTCGTCGTCTGAGCGTGCTGACATAATCTTCTCCGGCAAGATCTTCACCAGGCTTGCTCCCAAACTTTAAATCACAGGGCAATCGGAGTTCCCTCCCGAATAGCACGTTTGCTGGTGATTGGCCTGTTGTCTCTTGAACGGAGGCCCGATACGCCATTAGAAATAATGGTAAATGTTCGTCCCAATCTCTCTGGTGTTCGGAGACCACTTTGGATAAGTGTCTGATCATGGTCTTGTTCATTCGCTCTACCATCCCATCTGATTGTGGATGCAAGGGAGTTGTTCTCGTCTTCCGTATGTCCAAAAGTCCACACATCTTTTCGAATAGACTGGACTCGAAATTCCGCCCTTGATCGGAATGAAGTTCCAAGGGTACACCAAAACGGCTGACTAACTCCTTCACAATCACGTCTGCTACAGTTCCAGCTTCTTGATTTGGTAGAGCATATGCTTCAACCCATTTGGTAAAGTAATCCATGACCACTATTATGTATTTATTTCCTTTGTCGCTTTCTGGAAAAGGACCGGCGGCGTCTATGGCGATCCTTTCAAATGGGCTTCCTACATTGTATTGCCGCATGGGTGCACGTCGACGCCTCTGGGGACCATTGCTTCCAGCGCAATTTGCACACTTTCGGCACCATTCTTTCACATCTCGTGAACAATTCACCCAGTAAAATCTCTGGCGCACCTTCTCCAGTGTTTTATGGACTCCAAAATGTCCCCCAGAAGCACCATTATGGAGTTCTCGCAATACCTCTGGTATTCTTTTCTTGGGAACCACCATTTGTATCTTGCGCTCACTTCCGTCGTGATTTTCGACCTCACGTCTCAGGAGATCGTCATCCATGGTTATGGAATCCCATTGTGCCCAGTATGACTTCAATTCTCGTGAATGGGGAGCAATTTCTTGCCAGGTCGGTCGTTGCCCATTTCTTTTCCAAGCCCTGAGGACTGCAAGATCCGGATCAGCTTCTTGATCTGCGCGCAAATTGTCAGGTTGCCATTGGTCATCAACAACGGTGGTTCGAAGAGCGTTGGCCGATTTGTCTTCGATTCTGTTGCAGTATGGACAGTCTTCTGGACAGGGCCTTCTGGAAAGGGCATCTGCATTTTGATGTTTGAGGCCTGCTCTGTGTTCAATGACAAAGTCATACTCCTGTAGCCTCTCAATCCATCTAGCTACTTGACCCTCTGGATTCTTAAATTGCAAGAGCCACTTTAAGGCAGCATGATCAGTGCGGATCAGGAACTTCTGCCCATACAGGTACTTGTAAAAGTGCTCAATGGTCTTAACTACTGCCAATAGTTCTCTCCTGGTTACGCAGTAGTTCCTCTCCGGTTTGGACAGGGTCTTGCTGAAGTATCCAATGACCCTTTCTTGTCCATCTTGGATTTGAGAGAGCACGCCACCAATCCCGACGTTGCTGGCATCCGTATCCAAAACAAACCTCCCAGATGGCAGTGGATAGTTTAAAACAGGTGCACTGATCAACGTACCTTTTAACAACTCAAAGGCCGCTTGGCATTCGTTGTTCCAAATGAATGCTCGATTTTCTGTTAGGCGAGTAAGTGGTTTTGCAATGTTGGAGAATCCAGGAACGTAGCGTCGATAATATGTGCATAATCCCAAAAAGCTTCTTAGCTGATGTTTGTCTTTGGGTACCGGCCATTTTTCCACAGCTTTTACTTTTTCTGGATCCACAGCAATTCCTTTTCCGGAAACCACATGTCCAAGGTAATTTACCTCCTTGCGGAAAAGGTGACACTTCTTTGGACTTAATCTCAGGTTGGCATCTCGCAACCTCTGGAATACTACTTCCAAATTTTTCATGTGATCTTCAAAAGTCTTCCCTACCACAATCACATCATCGAGATATACCAGGCAGGTGTTCCAAGACAGTCCCCTAAGTACAGTGTCCATGAGTCGCTCAAAAGTAGCTGGGGCGTTACACAGTCCAAATGGCATGACTGTAAATTGCCAGAGACCTGTACCTAAACTGAAGGCAGTCTTCTCTTTGTCATTGGGATCCATTCCCACTTGCCAATAACCGCTCTTTAAGTCGAGAGTGGAGAACCATTTTGCTCCTGCCAAGGTGTCTAGCGTATCGTCTATTCTTGGGAGAGGATAGCTGTCCTTTTTGGTCACACTATTCAAACGACGATAGTCCACACAGAATCTGGTGGATCCATCCTTCTTCCTGACAAGGACCACCGGTGAAGCCCATGGACTATTCGATGGTTCAATTACTCCTTGGCCTTCCATATCTTGTATAATTTGCTTCGCTTCTTCACGTTTTGCCAGTGGTAACCTTCTTGGTCCTTGTCGAATTGGACTTGCATCGCCGGTATTTATTTTGTGCATTACAATATTGGTTTTACCTTTCGTACCAGTCTCAGTTTCGAAGACGTCTTCATAATGTTTGATTAGGTCCTTAACTTGATTTTGTTCCTTCTTGCTCAATCCTTGACAGGCGGAGTCGATTATCTTGGACAATTTCTCAGGAACCTGCACGAATCCATTCTTCTTCGCCTCTATGCGATGAACGACGGCCGACACTGGCGAACACCACCCCAGAATAGTACCCTTCTTCAATGAAACAGGGTAATGGTTCACATTCATTACCCTTATCGGTACAGTCTTCTGAGTCTTAACCAGCATTTTGGCAACTACTATTCCTCGGCCCACCTCGTCATCATCAGCCTTTGGTTCCAACATTGTAACATTTCCGTCCAAATAATCACCTTCCATACACGCCGTCAAAAATGTCTCACTTCTTGCATCCAGAACAACATTCTCTGCAGTAATTACTTGTACATTCCCACAATTTTTTCCATGAAGAAACAATTCCTCATTATTTATTTTTAAAGTGCCTTCTTTCATGTTTAACTGGAAGCCGTAGGTGTTCATGATGTCTAATCCCAATATTATTTGTTCTTCTATGTCGGCTACGAGAACACGATGTCGGACTGATGTTGGTCCTATGATAAAGTTGACATCCACTTCACCTGCCACAGAAGCTGCTCCTCCAGTTGCTGTCCTAAGTCTCCATTTGCTAGAAAATAACTTTTTATTTCTGGGAATTAAATCGGGTCGCACGATGGTTTTCGTCGATCCAGTATCTAGCAAGCAAGCATAGGTCTTTCTTTCCATAACAGCGTCCACATACAGGCCGTTGGTTTGATGTTGCAGGGATGCGACTTGGCCAGGCGTCTTTGGGGCTTCCTGATGCTGGATCGATGATTGCCCTCGCTCATCGACCCGCTTTAGTTTTCCTGCTGCTCAGACGATGCTTTCTTGGCCACCTTACCACATTTACTCCGAACGTGACCAATCTCTCCACAATTCCAGCATCGCAGTACTCTTTTATTTGATTTGATCTGGTTTAGAACTCTACTAACCACCTGCTCCATGAACTCCTCATTTTCCTGCTTGTCAACAGTGCAGACACGAGCATGGTTCCGAGAGGCTTGCTTTGCAGTCTCAAACTCAAGCGCGTGCGCCAAAGCATCGATCAAGGTTTTCGGTCTTGCCAACCTTAATGCTTGCTGCGTATCAATATCCTGGAGACCATCTATGAACGTCTGGACCGCTAGGTGTTCCATGAAATTATCTGGCGCCATCGGATATGCAAGTCGAACTAGGCGAGCAATATCTGCCTCAAATTCCTGAAGATTCTCGCCTTTCTTCTGTGATCGATTCTTCAGTTGGGTATGGTATACTTGTTCCAAATGCGCATGGCCATATCTCATCTCCAAGCGTTTAATGAGTTGAGAATAATCTTTACGTTCTTCAGGAGGCAATGTCTGCAAAATATCACTAGCATCACCCCTCAATGCTATGATTAAAGCAGTCGCCTTCTCGGCAGAAGACCATGCGTTTGCTTCTGCGGCCGCTTCGAATTGCGTCAGGTAAGTTGCCCATGACGTCTTTCCATCAAAGGTTGGTGGCTTGATTCTGGTCTTTGAAATAGCCACAAATTCTTCTTTTATTTCGATGGGCCGCGGTATGACTTCTTCGTTGACCTGCTTGGGATCAGAATGACTCGTGGTAGCGGGTAATTTCATCTCAATCATTATTGCCTCTAAAAGTCTAGAATGTTCTCCAATTTTCTCTTCTACAGCTATGAAAACCTCTTCTTTTAACGCTTCTGATTTTTCCGCTAATCGCTGTTCTAGAACTTTCTCCACTTGTTCCAGACTTTTTTCGAAGTTTCTAGAATTTTCTAGTAATTTCTTTTCCAGATTTTTCTCGAGGATTCTAGCGGTTTCTAGGTTTCTTTGTTCCATTTGTTGCATTTGTATTTGCGCATTTTTTATTAATCGTTGTTCCATATTTTTCGCGCTATCCAGATTCTTCTGTTCCATTTGTTGCATTTGAGTTTGTGAATCTATTAGACGCTGTTCCATATTTTTCGCACTATCCAGATTCTTTTGTTCCATTTGTTCTAGAGTTTTTGCTAAATTTCCAGAAGTTTCCAGGTTCTTCTGCTCCATTTGTTGCATTTGAGTTTGTGAATCTATTAGACGCTGTTCCAAGGTTTGCGAATTATCTATTAGTCTTTGTTCTAGAGTTTTCGCTAAGTTTCCAGAAGTTTCCAGGCTTTTCTGCTCCATTTTAGTTTGTGAATCTATTATTCGTTGTTCCATTTTCATCAACAGCGAATTCACGTCAGCATCTCCGCCTGGAACTTGAAAGACATAATTCTCTGGATCCTCGCCTTCTTGGATCAACACATTGCGAAGCCGTTGCTGGAGGATCGACTTTTTGCCAGTTGTATCCTCATCCCTCTCTTCTAATTCTCGTTTTAACTCGGACACTTTTAATTCAGTCAGTTTCATTGTGTTGGCCATCACGATATTTAAAATAACGTCTTTCCGCACTGTATATTTATTTAATCGAATACTTAATTAACACTTAATTGTCTACTTAGTTTATTATTTATTAATTAGTCCACACCTGAATACCACTGTAAAGTTTGTCTTTTAGGGTTCTTAAATAAAACTAACAATAACTTTAGACACACACACTATATTAATATTAAAACGTATAATAATCTAAAACTAACTATTAACAACAATAAGTACATTTATGTATTCTATATTTATGTAACTATATTTATGTGTACTTCGCGAGACTGTAGGATTCAATGAATGTCCATCCCTTCTTCGACGCGGCTTTTATATTGTGAATATGTTCTAGATGCAGGCAGAACGATTGAGTAAATGCGAGAGTGTATGACGCGCTACGCGTTGTTGGATGAGTCATCACAGTATATTAGTGTTATTCAAAAACGAATGCATTATTTTAACTCATACTTCCGTCAATATATAACGAAGTTGCTTCAAACCAGAAGGATGAAACATACGTAAAAAAGTCCTGCTTCCTACGCGAATCCCTGTCACCGAAAACACTGTAAAGTTTAAAAGGCACATTTGGGGATATTTCAATGTGCAAGAATTTGGATTGTTGTGCGTATTTGTTCAGAATTTATATGCACAGCAAATATGAAAAAAAGTCTACTATAAGTAAATTGGTGACCAAATCCAATTGAATATTACAAGAAGATAATGATCTAAGTCATTACAGTCGATTCTGCAATAGTGCAAAATATTAAAAAGACGTTTCTAGGAGAGATTGATTCAGTGTTTTGGTAATTGTGAAAGAAAGATAATTCAATAAACGTAGCTACACTCTAAAGCAATTGTCGCGCAGGATACACATTGTATAGCAATCATTACCGAGAAACTTTATAAGGAATATAATTGACAACAACATTTACTAAACTCATTTCTTGTAAAGGCCTAAATTAATATTTCTAATATTGAATTGATTCGGCCTTTACTTGGTGAACCTTCCTTACTGCTATACAAAGTATCAGAAAGTTGTAAGAGAATGACATTTTAAATGTCTACCTCTACTTCCCCAAAAAAGGAATACCACCAATAAATTTAAAGTAATTACTTACATTGGATCTCCTAGCCTTAAATTATCAAACTTTCTGAAAAAACTAAATGTTCAAATAGCTTTCAGAAGAAATAATACCATATCAAAAGTTATTAAAAGTAGCAAAGACAAAATCCATAGTAGCAGGAAATCAAGAGTCTATAAGTTAATATGTCGTACATGTTCGGGAGTTTATGCTGGACAAAGAGGTAAATCTTTGAATAAACTGATATCAGAACATAATAATAAATTCATAAATTAAAGAAGCACATTCCGATACAAATTAGCACTACGACGAGTCAATTTGTTCCCGAGACAATAAAACCAGATGTAAAACCAGTAACGAAATTGGTGAACAGACATTTCAAACCCATCAAAAGAACATCAACTGGAAACATATACAACACACAATAATCACCAACGTAGTTACCAAAGTGCAATCCTGGGCGTAATAGCATTGAGATTGGCTAAAACGGCATAAAAAGGCATAAAACGGTGTCGCCAAATGAAAAGTCAAACTCCGAGATGACACAATAGAAGAAACGACGAACCTACCACCGAACAACAAATTATAGAATTGAAATCTATTTACCCAATTAATACAAAAGAAAAGCAACCGAGTCCATCGACGAAGTATCCCTAAGAAGTCAAAGTGAACCAGAAAAATATTTAACTCAAGCGTCGACTACACGCCAATCAGACCCAAGCCGGGAATAATCAAGGCGACCCCATCATGATGAAGACAGGCAACTTTCCTTGTTGAGAGTTGGCACTTTGTTTAATCACTGATTAAACAACATAATTTTAATCTATTTAAGATAGTTAAGTTTCATATTTCATAATTATCATACTGTATAGTTTACCGATTATATTTAAGCAATCAAATAATTCGCATCCAAGTCAGGTATTTCATCTAAGATAGTTCATTATTCTGCTTATTCGCAAATAACCATAGGTGGGGTATTTAAAATAAACTAGTTCATTATTCTGCTTATTAATAAACAGTTATCGCATAAACATTGTGAAATACGAGTAAGATAACAGAAAAATGCATCACAAGCATCTGTGTAAACTTTTTAATAAAACTAGGTGATAATATCAGCGATACCGCAACAAATATTAAATTGTCCTCGATTTTAATTACATTTACTTAATGTATATAAAATTAACATATTTAGAACTGCTAGAATTAAGTTTTATATAGAATTTGTATATATACCATAATTTTTGTTGTGTTCTTTAAACATTATCCAACGGATTATAATTTTTGCCAAATTATGAGGGCGGATGTAAACTGGGCACCAAGTATATGGATTTACCTGCCCTGCAAAAAGAATTGCTTAATCCTACAGGTAATCTAGGCACCAGTACCGTTCGGGTAATGACGAATACGCCGATTATTTATTGGAGACATACATAGAAGACGATGCTCCTTTTCCTCCACATATGTGGGCTACTGCAACTCCATCGATCACTAACACCACAAACGCATGCGAAGCGTTTCATTCCAAACTAAATGAGTCATTTTATTCAACACATCCATCTATTTATATTTTTATCGAAAAGCTTAAGGAATTTCAAATAGACACTTATGTTAAAATTCAAAGTGTACACACACCAGCAAGAGTTAAAGACACACGCGCAAAACAAAAATTAAGAACTCTAAATGAACTGTGTGAACAACTAAATAATGGAACAATATCACGATTACACTTTGTGAAGTGTATATCATTTTATTCATCAGTATGACTTCAAATACACTATTTTTTTATTATAGTTTTTATATAATTAAGTATTTGCTTTTATTATTATTTTCATATGAGTACATATTTTTTATTTTCTATCTTTTTGCTGTACTTCAACTTGAAATACACTATTTCTATATTATTGTTTTTGTTTGCTTTATACGGTGCCCAGTTTACATAGACCCTCTGCGAGTACATTTTTAGCTAGTGCTCGAATTACCAACGAGATTAAAATTTCAGGTAGGTTAGTGCCCAATTTACATCCAGCCAATTATGAATATAAAAATTCAATTTACTAGAAAGTTGAAATAAATATACATAAAAAAAATAAATGGTTTAATAAATGAAATAACAGAGATAAGCAATGAACCGTTACTAAATCTTTGTGAAATATAAATATAAAAAGATTTCACAATTTAAACATGTTGGTGTTTGGGTCAAAGGTTTATTACCCATTGTAGAAATACGATCCTCTTAAAATTTTGCTATGTATAGTTTACTCGCACCTTAGAAAACAGTACAGGCTATAATGGCAGCATGTGTATCTCTGTCTAATTATAGAATTAACATATATACCTCTCCATTTGCTGGTGTGTAGTGTTGTTGGATTCTGTTAAGCAATTTTAGTATATTAAATTAGCTACTATTAGCGTTTATTATCTTCTTTATTGTTGTCCAAAGTAAATATTTATGTACAAAACAAAATTATTTTTAATAATATAAAATATTATTAAAAATAGGGTGTGAAGAATACAATACAAGTTCATATATTTGTAATTGTATCTTCTGCAGAGGCGTAGATACGTATTTCACCTTTCTACAGGATCATCGGTACGCCCCTGCTGGAGAAGAGGCGCATTCACAAAAACAACTACTTTTCTATCTGATAGAACTGCAGAACTAGCAAAGTGTTTCCATCAGATAGTAACAACTGTATGTGTAGAAATTGTATTACCGTGTCTTCATTCTTTAACGGACAAACCGCATGCGTATATAACAAAATAGTTTGAAACATACTTGAGTTGGTAAAACCTCACCAATTTTGTATAATACAGAAGTTTAATACTAAAAGCACACTTTGTGTCCCTAAATTTTGGTGCATACATTAATTCTTTGCACCCAAAATGTCAACATGAGTGGTATTTTTCTGATAATTTTAAATAAGCAGACACCAACATTTTATAATACCAAAAGCGAATTTTGACTGCTTTAGGAATTAATGAATAAATTTATTAAATGAAAATAAGTTTCAACACAAATATAATTTTAATTATCAAGATCGTAAAAGGAAATTCGAAAGCATGTCCTGTGAAAAGGGTGGAACATAGTTACACACTAATGATTTCAGTTCGTTTCCTATTTATTTTTCAGGGTTCCTGAAATTTTATTAAAAATTACTGATGTTGAATCAAACAAAATTTCTTCCTTTCAGCTGACGTATGAAATGTACATTCTTTTTTTTATTTCATCTCGTCAACACTTTCAAAATTACTACATTGCAATTTAAGTAAATTGTGTTTCTTAACCCTTAAGTGCTATTGTGAGACCTCAGCAGAAATTAAGCTGTGTAGTTTTGCTATCAATGAATAGATGCTACTGTCATCTTAGCTAGTCTTTTGTTAATAGTATTTCTAGAGTTTGATATACAACACGTGTTAAAACAAGGAAACATCTCAAAAAACCCTACTGTACCGTTTATGTTAAGTCTTATTTTTGGCTTTCTTGATATAATTTTATGATAAATTACTTTGAAAAAGAAAATAAGGATGTAAATTTGGGGCTAGGATATTTGTTTTAGCATCTAAGCTCTAAACTGATGATGAATTGCGTGCTCTATTGGAAGACCTAGCATTTTTTGACTCAGAACTAGGAAGCAATGAAGATATGAAGAAATTTATAATTAGTAACAATGGCACTAATCTGCAGTTCTTACAAAAAAAATAAGGCACAAAATAGTGATCCTTCCGATACTCTCTTCATCGCAGTTATTTATCATAACGAATTTTTGCAAATAACATTGACACCAATAATAAATTGAAAATTGTGTCTTAGTATAAATCTACACAGTCGACGTTTACCAAATCTCAGGATGTGATAGAATTGAGAGTTTTTATTGTTTTAATTTATTTATCAGGCGTGCTTAACTCTAACAACGAAAATATTTTAGGAGTTTTTGCTGGGGATGGAACGGGTCGTGTGATTTTTCCTGCCGCTATGAGCACTCGTCTCATATGTTTATTTTGTGTTTATGTTTATTTTGTCTTGTTTGAGGTTTGATTGTTTTACTACAAGAGAAGTTAGAAAAGCAAACATACCCAGTGTCAATGTTACTACAGACAAAAAGTTAGTTCCCTTTCGGGGTAGATGCAGGTTTCGGATGTAAACAATTTTGTATAATACAATAGTTATTTTTATATCTAGAACGCTAAATGGTACTTTTGCGTTCGAGAATGGATGTTATTTATTTTATCCATATCCATCCATATCCAGAACGCATACGCATTTCGCGTTTGGGATACTAACAATATGTGTTATGCACAACAATTTAATTTATATTTGAAATCGTTTGAACCGTGTTTGAAACAAAATGGTTTAGGCGCGTTGACTATCATAACGATAGCAACCTAATAAACAATAAATATTAGTTGCTTGAAAAAGTAGTTTTAGAATTATATATTCTAAGAATGTTCAATTCAAAATGGGCTCGGAAAGTGAAGACGAGCATTTACCAGGGAAAGTGCTAAGCCTAAAGTGCTGTTTCACAATTAATCCCAAAAAAATCATAAATAAATTTCGGAAAAATGACAAATTATTTTGATATTTGTTTTATGTTCTAGCACGAAATAGTTATTTATGTGCCAAGGGCATAATGAGTAGAGAACGGACGCAATTTCCATAAAACGCAATCGGCAATTGGAATTGTGTCTAACGTCGCACAGTACATCTCGGCGTAATTCAATGAAGTATTTGTTTGACTTACTCGGATACCTGGGCTTTCGGCGATAACAATGGACAAGCCAGCTATTGTATTAGGAGAACATAGTGTTTTCATGAGCGTAGATAGAAGCGGAGTTTTTATAATGGATTTTATTTATTAATTTATATTTCGTAAGATAAATAAAGTGCTGTGAGTTAGTTTCTTGTTTTCATAGTTTTAACTGTTAATTACATCGTAATTTTTGTGATAGATCCTGTTTAATATCGTTTGATTGAATCTACTTCTCCCATATTATTTCGACGTAAGTGTGCATTGAATTTCGTTCAGTTTCAATAACTTACGCACACATTTTTAGTTTTCATTTATTTAGATCTAGAGCATTGTTTAAGTTACTTTTTCAGACATGATATGGAAGAATGTCGAGAACGGCATTGTAAAACAATGGCGAGTTGGATTGACGGTCATACTGAGTGTATGTCCATTGTCAGTGATTCCAAAATTTATTACAAAATCCGTAAAATATCGTCAAAAATTCGTCACTTAGGATCGCAAACACATCTGAACCTGTAAAACTTATGGCGGCTAATATTCCATTAAATAAACTTAGCAATCCCACTTTAAAAATATTTCTTCAAAAATATACTGGTCGAAATGTTCCTGATGAATCAACTTTACGCAAATATTATGTTTCTAGGTGCTATACGAGAACAGTAGAACGCATTAGAAGCCATCTTTTAAATCAATACATATGGATAAGCGCCGACGAAACGGTGGATATGTTAGGACGCTGTGTGGTAAATGTTGTAGCTGGTGTACTACATCCAACTATTCCCTATAACTCATATGTAATAGCAACAAGTGTTATAAATAGAGTTGATGCGGAAACAGTTGCTGAAACCATTAAGGAGAATATGCAAAATATGCTTCATTCGGACGCCACGTATAAAGAAAAAATACTTTTATTTGTCAGTAATAGTGCTGTGTATATGTTAAAAACAGGCAGACTATTGGAGAAAACATATCCTAATATTACTTGTGTAGCACATGCTCTCCACAGAATCTGTGAATATATCAGAGACACTTTTCCGGAAGTTGATGACTTGTATCAGCTTTTAAAAAAGTTTTCAGAAAAGCACCATTAAGAGTAGCTATTTTCAGGGAAAAATTTCCATCTCTGTCACTGCCTCCCACTCCAGTAATAACTAGGTGGGGAACATGGCTGGAAGCTACTAGTTATTATGCTGAGAATTTCGATAGTCTAAAACATTTCGTAACACTGCTAAAGGAGGATGCTAGAAGTATTGGTGAGTGCCAGGAGCTCACACAAATCCCAAATTTAAAAAATCAGTTGTACTTTCTTCACGAACACTTTGGAAAATTGCCAAAACTATCCAGATTTAATTACATTGCAGCAATTATGTATGGAGACAATTCCACAAAATCTAACGGCTAAATATGAAGAAATAAAAGAATATTTCCAGTATGCACCTATAACCAGTTGCGATGTAGAAAGGACGTTTTCTATTTATAAGGATGTACTTAATTCAAAGAGAACAAAATTGACAGAAGAAAACCTTGAAAAACTATTGCTAGTCAACATTAATACTCCTTTACTCAACTTGAACGACAAAATGAACAAATAAAAATGTTGCAATTATAGAAATAAAATTAAAAACTTTAAAAATACAACTTTTCAACAAATACATATATATTTCGTAATTTTATAGATCACCACCCGTTTGTTTTCCAATTATATAAATAAAATTAATTAATAAATATGTATTTCGTAATTTTAGATAGATAGATCACCACCCGTATGTTTTCCAATTATATAAATAAAATTAAAAACTTTATAAATACAACTTTTCAACAAATAAATATGTATTTCGTAATTTTATAGATCACCACCCGTTCGTTTTCCAATTATATAAATAAAATTAAATATTTTAGAAATACAGCCTTTCGCCAGTACTGCACTGAGTGGTAAGCGTGTCCGTTCTCTAATAATGAGGATATTTATATTCAGGACAACAGTTTACAAAACCGAGGGCCTTCGGCCCGAGGTATTGTAAATTGCACGAGATTTATAAACATCGAGTTATGCCAAATGTTTATATAACGTTTTATTTTTCACTTTAAAATCAATTATTAATTGACAAAAAGCGTATTAATACAAACGAAGTCTACCACAAGTCTACTTTGTATTTGTGCGTTGACGTATGACGATTGAGTGATTTGTTTATTTCATGAAAAGAAAATTGCGATGTGTGTTACAACGTATGTGATAGAAGAAGAAATTCCGGAAGTAATACACGAACGAGAATTAAAAGCCGATGGGAAGTTACTCCCCAAGAAATCATGACCACTTTATGAGAGAGAAATTCGACGACTGGAGAAGCAAAAATTCTGTCAAAACTGTTAATGAAACAGTTCTAATATACAGATTGTTGAATTTTTTACTTTTTATTAATAATAGCGGGCGTTATAATAACGCCCGCTTATTATGCCCTAGGGCGAAATGAATGGAGTTATATATCGCGTATCACAGATATAAACAACCAATTATAGACAAGTGAAAAATAAAAGACTTTTTCGTTCTAGAACGTAAAAGTATTTCGCAGCTAGGTGACAAAAAAGACTCACTTTGTCAACTGAAAATTTAACGAAAATATCAACTTTTAATTACAGTTTTCGAAAAAAGTATTTTTAATAATACAAAATATTATTCAAAATGCTTTAGTATTATACAAAGTTGGTAAGGTTTTACCTACTCAAGTATGTGTCAAATTATTTTGTTAATTATTTTTGTGTCTATCTATTTATTTATGGCCTCTTGCATTTTATTATTTATAGTATCTTTTATCTTCTACTACATTAGCTGCTTCATTAGCTTCTGTAATTGTAAGTATTTCGCCAACCTAATTCGTAGTAGCAAAAGAGAAATTAAAATAATTACCGGGTTAATAACCGGACATTGTCCTTTAAGGAAGCATTTGTACACCATGGGCTTGGTTAGCGAGCCCTGGTGTAGGAGATGTGAAAAACAGGAGGAAACTAGCCTTCATTTAATATGCACGTGTGAGGAACTGAAGGAACTCAGACAGAAATATTTCGGGAGAGATCTATTGGATCCTTCAAGTGTACTCAAACTTCCCCTGAGGAGGATAGTGGCTTTTATCGAGGACACAAGACTAACAGACTGGAATTGAGAGATCTATTGGGGATAGTACAGAGAGCAGTGTGCCCAAGTGCCTGGACGTGGTGGCGTCCAACCCAAAACAGAGAAGAAGAAGAAGAGGAAGAAGAAGAAGAAGTATTTCGTATTAGTGTTAAATGAATTATTTTATTTATGTTATTTTAGAACAATATGGATATTACTGTTAGAAAGAGAAGACCAGAGGAAATTTATTTATATCTACAAACTACGAAAATATTGCAATTTGGTTTGGTCACACAATCCTAAATTTACCTTCGTGGCATTACATACTTAATTCGATAGAAATGATGTGGGCTCAAATAAGGAATTTTATGCGAACAATGGACTTGTATATGACTAATGTAATAAGTGTGTAACCGTTAGTGAATCATATGCTGAAAAATAAAATATAGCTTTTTTGTAATGTCTTTCAATCTAAGGTAGATAATATACAAATCTTCCGTCGCATAAACATAGATACTTTTAGAACCAAGTGTATGTCTCCTGACTTTCTCCGCCTGTATATATTCTGTCGAATTTCGCTGTACATTCGAGTAATCTCGGTAGATCTTGAGTTTCAAAGGGTCGTTTAACGGCGAGCTCAATCAACAAATACGCCGATATAAAAATCTAAAAATTAAATTTCGAACTTGATCCCGGCGGCACTTTTCTGGAATCCTTCCTTTGGTGTTGCCCCGTCATTAATAAGAGAGCGTTTATCTTCTTTCGCATTTTCGCCTCCTCTCTCGACTTCTACCTTTCTCTCTCTCTTTTTATATATGAACATTGATGAGATTCGTTTGACGGTCGTATTTAAATTCCACCCTCCCCATTTCCCAAACAGAAACATTAGAAAGCTCATTACTTATCCCTCCTATTAGATGCCACTCGAAGGCAAGAACACAGAATATGTACACACGTACACAACTAAAACACACTTACACACGTATATAAACACACGTTCCTCTGTGCGCGATCGCAAAACACAATTAATTAAAATTGTAATAAAATCTTGTAATAGGAGAGAGAGATCGGGCGGTGTGTTAAATAAATCCGTCAAAATACAAAGAGCGCTATAAGATTCGATGGCATGAAATGCGAACGGCACAAGAATAAAGAACCGTATGCTCCCTTTTTAAATTAATAAATTGCATGCAAGCTAGCATAGAGACGACCGTAAATGCACGCTTCACCCCAGGCGGCAATATCTGGTGATCTACTACTGAAATTTTATGTATTTGCGAACTTAGTCATATGATATATCGGTAACAATTACTGGTGTAATATGACGTCGTAAATTATGAAGAAAACGCTACACTTAAGCCTCAATTATTAAATGCTAGGGTTTTATGGAAAAGTTTGTTTTCATATTAAAACCATAATGCTTTGAAACGCACCTTTACGGGCGACAAATAAAACAAGAAAACTGTTACGCCGGGAAATGTTTCCGAAGTGTACCTAGCAAGTTTAAGAGTATTAATTCTGGGAGATTATGACGTGTTTAGACAATGTAATATATATCAGGAGATATAATTTGCGATAAGGTATTTTATAAGGTAATTTGATAACAAATTAATTTTATATAGAAATTGTTTTATTTGAAAATACGAAAATATTAATCATTAGCTCCTCAGGCAAGCAATTTAGTTTCTTTCTTATATATAGGTGTCACATTAAGAGCGCAATATTTAATTTTGTAATAAAATGCATTATATATTCAAAAAGTGTAAAAACTTTTATTTCAGTATAAAGCGGTTAAGTGTGGTACATAATATCGAAGAAATGTCACCCACGACTCTGAGGGTATGCTCTTGTTCTTTTTACGAAATTCTCGATGACTTTTGCGCGTAATTGTGGTTCGATTTTGCCAATAACGTGTCTAATCTCCGCCGTCTGCTCAGGAATTCTTCGTGGATTGTTGGCATATACACGAGATTTCACGTGCCCCAAAAGAAGGAAGCGCACAGGGTCAAATCGCATGAGCATGGGGGCCAATTCCAGTCGCCATTACGTGAGATGATTCGTCCAGGAAATTTTCGTCGCAGCAAATACATTGTTTCGCGCACCGTGTGACAGGTTCCTCCGTCCGGTTGAAACCTCATTTCTTCGATGTCCATTCCATCCAACAGTGACCACAAAAACTCCTTCAGAATGTTGTGATAGCATACGCCATTCACTGTTACTGCTTGTTCAGCATGTTTTTCAAAAAAATATAGAGCTCTATTATTCCGCCAGGCCAGAATCCACACCAGAGCGTAACTCGTTCTGCATGCAATGGCTTTCCATGAATCACTCGAGGATTCTCTTCGTCCTAAATCCGACAATTTTGAGTGTTCACATACCCATTAAGTTCGAAATGCGCCTCATCGCGAAAGATGATTGACTTCGTGAAATCGTCGTCCTCTTGTTGGTTTTCCAACACCCAATTAACAAATTCGGGATGTTGCCAGTAGTCTGCTGGCTTGAGTTCTTGTAACAGCTGCATCTTGTTCGCGTGCATGTGCAGATCTTTGGTGAGTATTCGATGCAGGGTGCTTCGTGAAATGTCTAATTGTTGAGAACGACGACGAATCGATATTTTTGGATTTTCGGTAACACTTTCACGCACTACTGCAATATTCTCAAGAAATCGGGTGCTATGACAATGTACGGCTACTTTTCTGTTAACAGTCAAACCGGTTTCCTCGAATTTCTTAAATAATCTTTGAACTGTTGACTGATTTGGTGCATTTCGTCGACCGAAAATTCCACGAAGTCTGCGAACTGATGTTATAGTTTCAGTGCCACCAAACTAACTAAACAAACATAGGGCACATTTTAGATCTTGCACTCTTAATGGGACATCCGTTACATCCATAGCACCTTCTTTACTTCTAAAAGCAAGTATAACTCGTAG
Source organism: Melolontha melolontha (assembly GCA_935421215.2). Taxonomy (NCBI): domain Eukaryota; kingdom Metazoa; phylum Arthropoda; class Insecta; order Coleoptera; family Scarabaeidae; genus Melolontha; species Melolontha melolontha. The sequence goes on along the minus strand of OW285237.1, from coordinate 65,039,992 downwards.
ATGAGTTTTTCACTATTAACCCTTACCGGACGAAGCGGGATACATTTGTATCCCAGACACCAATTCTTTTGCTGCTGTAGTGTTAATTTTCTTTTTCCGTTGGTGCTGATTTTTTTTGTTACTTATGTTATTTACTAACAATTACAATAATTTGTTTTTTTTAAATTTGTTGGTTCACAAAAATAAATAAATTTGTGTACAGGCACTGTCGAGTTTGTCAGTCAGGGTTGTCAATTATCCTACAGTGAGTGGCGTTGGTGGTGCAGTTAGTTGCTTGTCAGAGTGCAGTTGAATATTGTTTGTTGTGTGCAAATTTTTGAAACATATCTAAAAAAATTAGATTTCATCTCACTGACGAAGCTGATCAAGCAATTGCGATGCAGTGGCTGGAGGAATCTGATGAATAATTTATAAAGAAGGAGGTTATGTCTAATACATCAGAAGTAGGTGATTTCCTATAAGTTCAAAGCGACATAGAAAGTGTAGAAGAGGTGAATTATTACTTACTTATATCAGACAATATTTAAGTTATGAATATTATCATTTTTATCAGTATGAATCTGAGGACGACAGAGAGAGAGAGACCCAATAAGATGCTCTATTTACATCAAGAGATGGTATTAAGTGGAGCAAGAACCCATCGAAAACGCACAGGCGGTTAGTTCAGAAAATAGTAACTGCCAGAGATTGCCTCAATGCCAAATCTCAGAATAATGCAAATATTTTTGATTGTTTCAAGCTGTTTGTGATGTAATTGTTGATATTGTGGTTAAGTATACTAACCAGAAAGCCGAGTTTACGAAGAATATAACAGAATGTGAACCATTTGATTAGTTAAATTTTTTATATGACGATCAAATAATTGATCAAATAGTTCGACAATTTAAAAAAGTAAATAACATTAATTTACAATTAACCTAATTTAACATAAATTCACAAGCTTTATTTACACGAACCAAAGACAAAACACCCATTTTAAATCAAAATAATGTCAAAATCACATTTGCCATCTTCAGGTCTGCGATAACTGTCTGCTTCTGCTTCTGGTTACTCGTAAACTGAGTTTAGGCCACGACAATGCACCTTTTCGTATGAATAAAGTTTTTATAAAGTCAATATCCAGCGAATTATAATGAAAATAAAGTGAACTGTTTAGTAAATTGACGTCTGAACTGACAAATTATTTTCTTGCTTCATGGCACTCTTATTATTGGAATAAGAAACTATTATCTACAGATAGCATAAAAATGTAGAAGAATTTAAAATTAAAAAATTTCAGCGAAATTTGGTATTAGGGGTTCTTGAGTGGTTTGTAAAAATTTTTCCTAATACTTTTTTGCTCTATCTTAATCGCTAGTATGACTTTACTTGAAACAGTACTTTTTATTTGAATTATAGTTGGCTAGATGTTGACTTTATAAAAACTCTATTCATGCCAAAAGGTGCATTGTCGTGACCTACACAACTGATAAAAATTTTATATTAATTGCTTTCAAAATAAAAAAGTTATTTAGGTGTCCCCATAAAAAGTGAAACACACTGTATATATATATATACTAGTGTGGTGCTTTTATGATTTCCATATATTTTTATTATTTTCCTTACATTTCGTTCTTATTTCACTTATATGTACAGTTCGTAATAAAAATATTTAATAATAAAATGTTTATACAAGGCATTATACGCAGACCACACTTTTTGAAAAAGTCGAAAGAAAGTAGCTTGTATATAGCGCAGATTCATTGGTGAAGGTCGTTACTTTTGTGTTCTCAGTCGTTGGTATGTTGGAGATATGGTATTGGGCATAAGATGCTGTCCTGAGGTGCTCCCGGTTAATTTCTCGTATCCTCCTCTGTGGTAATACTTTGAATCTTTCGTATATATCACTAAACCATAAACACTTAGAAACTTTTATGACATCATTTGTGATATTTGTGAAGTAAAACAACTCTTATGCTAAAATATAATTGAACACCGGATTTGATACATACCTACTCTAATTGCGATTTTCAAATCAATCGTCTCTTTTCAAAGCCCCGTACACTATTTACGAATTAATGTAACTTCTGTCTTAGAAACGGAGAAAACGTAAGTACTTCCATCATTACTTCAGCGTACGTGTTTATTTGTTTTGACTTGTGCAGAAAATAAATTTACCCAAAGCTACAATAACGGAAGAAGTACGACTTGGAGTAGGAAATGTGTATATTACTGACTTGTTGCTCGTGTTTATTTTCTTCGTCCACAAAAAGAGACTGAGTAAAGATATTTAAGGTAGTCGTGAGTTAACAGCAAGCACTCTTGCATCTGTAAACATAAATATTTTATATCAAGATGTATGATTTTCTTTAGAAATTAATTTCGTAGAAATCTTGAACTTTGAAAGTAGAAATAAATGCATATGTAGTTAAAGTATTATATTCACATGAGAATATTATTGAGATTCGCTTAAACGTTTGATATTTATAATTATTTCTTGTATAAAATATAAATCCATAGCTCTATACCTTAGTGGACCCAAGAACCAAAGAGAAAAAATATATACAGGATGGCCCAAAATGACCGAAGGGGTTTGAGTTCATTATAACTTCTTATTTAAGACATAATTATTAATTTTTTTTAATTTTAAATACAGTATATTAATGGAGAATATTTTTAACTTAATTATGAAAAATTATATCTCGCAAGTGGTGGCCATTTTCTGCTTCGCATATTCGTGCTCTTTCCAAAACATTTTCCATAACCTTTCGCAAAACTTCAGGTGTTATGTTGTTGATTTCGTGGCGTATATTATTCTTTAATTGCTGTATGGTTCGAGGCTTATTAATATAGACTTTTCCTTTCAAATAATCCCAAAGGAAACAGTCTGAATCGGTTAAATCCGGTGAACACGGAGGCCAATTAAAATCGCTTGTACGGGAAATAATTCGTTCACCAAAGATGTCGCGTAAAAGAGCCATTGTGTCCCTCGCAGTGTGCGCTGTGGCTCCATCCTGTTGGAACCATACTTGCGGATGGTTTTCCACGGCTGGCCTTAAAAAAATTTCCAACATTGTCCGATATCTAACACCAGTGATGGAAACGGCGACACCGTGTTCATTTTCAAAAAAATATGGGCTAATTATCCTTTCCGACGAAACACCGCACGAAACGGTACACTTAAGTGGGTGTAATTCTCGCTGTTGAACTACTCTTGGATTTTCCGTAGCCCATATACTGCAGTTTTGCATATTAACGAAACCATTTAATTGGAAATGGGCTTCGTCGCTCATAATTAAATTATGAATAAAATCATGATTTTCTTCTGCTTTTTGACGAAAATAAATTGCATAATCAAGTCGTTGCTGGTAATCTGTCGGTTTCAATTTTTGGACAAGCTGAATTTTATATGGAAACATTCTTATTGTATGCAAAATTCTCCCTCTTGAGAGGCCAAGTTGTGTCGAACGTCTCCTGGTTGATGTTTCTCCATCTTCCCGAATACTCTCCTGTACCCGTTCAATATTGTCATCCGTGTGCACCGTTCGTCGTCTTCCGGCACCAGGAAGGTTCCTTACTGCTCCTTGTTCTCGAAAATTTGCAACCAGACGGTTTATTGTTGACTCTGAGGGTCCAACCCGCACATTAAAATAAGGACGATATGCACGCTGAGTCAAAACAATGGATCGTTGATTTGAGAAATAAAGTTCAACGATTTTGGCACGTTGTTCAATTGTGTACTGTTCCATTTTAAATTCCCCAGGTCTTCTTTACAAAATACTGAAAACAAAAACAAAAAATTATAATAAAAAAGTTATAAGGAATTAAAACCCCTTCGGTCATTTTGGGCCAACCTGAATTATAAAGATGCAAATAAAAAAACAAATTATAACAGAGTAGACGCTCACAAAGATTGTTTTATTAGTTTTTACATGTACATGTATAATCTGTAATGTTTGTTTTTTTTAGTTTTATAACATTAGAGAGAGCTATGTCGATATCGAGGGATAAAAGATTGGTCATGTGCTTGGTGGCATTCAACACCCTATTGTTGCACCAATTTATTATTTTATTAACGCTTTCAATGGCTGTAGAAAAAGGAATTGTTGGTGTGTCATTCATAACTACTTCGCCACTAATATCTGAAGCATCATCATCGCTATTGAGTTCATCTTCAAATCTGTTCATAACATCTTCATTCCATTATTCGATTATGTCTACACCAATAGAATTATTTGGTTAAATTTCTTCTAAAAGACTTAGATTCCTTTCGAGCACTTCATTCCATAGTTGATTTTTTTTTAAGTAATTGTGCTAATGTCAAATTATCGGCGCTTTCGTATTAAACAGAGTCCAAATTTAACATTTGGACCAAGAATTATTTAGTATGCTTTGCGGTAACTCATCCCAAGCTTCGTTCAAGAAAATTATTGTATTGAGAATTAAATGGCGATTTAAAACAGTATTCATTTCATCACCTTCAGCTATTATTGAGCAAGAAGTTTACTTCTCCAAGTTAACTTTGATATCTTTATAAGTTCCTATTCAGCGAGAATTATGAATCCATTGATCAACAAAATAATCATTGAATTTAACAATGGTTTCGTCGGTAGGAGCATTTTCCATTATACAGAGCCAACCATCTGTAACTTTATCTTCTGGCAGATGAGCTAATGCAGCACATTCCCTTATGTGGCTTCTTACTTCCTCGTTTTCCTTATACAAGTTTGTTAGATCTAAATCTTGTACTTTACGCCAAAGAACTTGATTAAAATTAAAGTTACATCCTTTGATAACTGTAGCCGAAAAAACTTCTTCTAAAGTATTAATTGCGGAAACTTAAAAATCAAAAATACATTTTTTTAGTAAAAAATCTTTGATTTTAATTTTTAATAAGAAAAATTTATACGTCGTCTCTTTTTTGTCATGTAGCAGGGCATATATGGCAGGAATTACTCGTATGTTTGTTCTTTCTTCTGTACCACCAATATTCACGTGAATTGTATATAATTGGCAAAACAGTGACCTACAGCTTTTAAAAATCCCATCGAATATGAAGCAAGAACCTCCTGCTAATAAATTGCTTCCGTCCATTGCAGGTCTTCCATACCATCGTTAATTACAACATATATTTTCATAAACACGGAGACCTACATATTTTCTCCTTTTTCCGGAAGTAAGCTAATTCCTAGCGATTTGTGTCGCTCCAATGAACGTTTCACTTATGTAAACTGGAGTATTTGTAACGAAAGCCAAACCTCTGTCCTTAGCAACCATCAACTCTTGTCGATATATTTGCGATACTGGTGTGACTTCTTCTCTTGCTCTCTTTTTGGCTTTATATAAACACTTATCGACTTCATTATTTGCAATATCTGGAACACAGTTATGGCTTTTTTAACTTATAACTTTTGATTTTACTTCATCAATAACAATCGGTCCTGAGCAGTTCCTGTTTATGCAAATCCATTGAAGAGTTAAGTTTTTATTCTTGCTTTTAAGTTGAACTTGTATTCAGATTATAGGATAACTGGTTTTCCACGTTTTGATTCGATCACTTCCATCACAAACAAAAATTCACGAAAGCTTGAATAACCTAACTGCACTTACAAGATTTCCGAAGAACTAATTTATTTTAGTAATAGTGCAAAGTATGTTTACCAAATAATAAATTGATAATCAATCTCTGGGCGAGTTTATTGTAAACAATATTAATTCCTTATGCAATTTGTAGTAAAGTAATTATAAATTTACAACACATTGATTCTTAATCCCTTGACGAATTCAATAATTATCTCTTAATAGAGAGTTAATGCTTTAATTGGTTTACTGTTATCTGCAAATTTTACACACAAAATGGTATTCAAGAAAAGGAAATATAATTTTGACGCCCGAAACGGGAATATTTCAGGTAACATTTTTCGAAGCCTAAAAATGTCTAGCGTTTATTTACTAAATAACTTTTATTAGGAATCATATTTGGAGGTGGAAAGACAATTAGATTAGAGTTAAATTTTGTATTATAAACAATTTCTGTTTAAAACCTTATGTTTACTATTACCTCTGTTTTAAAGTACTAACATTTGGGAAAGTGTGTTAATACAGCATATATCGTTGTTGATCTATATTTTCCTTTCAAGCTTTTTTAACCAATAATTTAATTACAATCGACGTAAATTAAGTAATGAGTTCGTTATTAACACTAATTGCATGCGATTGAGGTTAACAATATACTTTATTCGATTGTTTTAGTTGTCATAGGTATTATTCGTGCTCTAATTACCTGTCACCTCATTAGTGCCGTCTTGGTTAGCGTCAGGTACACTACATATCAATTATGTACAATCCATAATTAATAATGTTGAGAGACAAAACGATAGTTATGTACTGATAAGAAACTAAAGGGGATTAAACAGAGGGCGCGGTTTATAACTTGAATAATAGATTCTGCTAATTCAAATTTAGTAGTTGTAATTATTTTGGTACAAGGATTGTTCAAAAAATATCTAAAATATTTTAAGTGATATATTTTTCTTTAGCCATTGATACACTTCGTATATATCAAGAATGTCTTTAATTATTTTTTTTATTATATTCACAAATATATCAAATTTAAAATATTAAAAACTTCTAAGCATTTTTTCGCATAATTCATACAATTCGTATTTGCAAGAGAAATCATTTCTTTTGTATCGCTCTGATCATAACAGACTTCCGAGAAATTATTCACCGAACGCTTTTAATGCTTTTAATTAGAATATCTCTTCGCATATTAAATATATCATCCAAAGATTCAGAATGTAAATTACTACTACGCAACTATGTGGAATGATATTAAAGTTACGAGCAATAATTAATTACCATTTAGAAAGTCAAACAAAATCTTGGTGTTAGAAATCTTAAATATTCTAGTAAGGTATGAACAGTAAACATTATTATCTGTGATATTGTACAAAAACGATGTAATTATTTTAGTACGAGGATTGTTCAAAAAATAATAGTAATTTATGAATTTAATTGTTGTACGAACGCAGGCCTTAAATCATCCGCTGCTTTCGCCAATGCCTATAACACAGTCTGCAAGAATGGGATGATTTTAAATTCCTAAAAACCATCCCATCTGCTAAATTAAGAACATTTATCCCGAATATACTAAGCCATCGCCGAATCGCAGTTTAACTAAATAATTGAACTATTAATTGCTAAACATTGAAGAATAGCCTTCCTGAACGCTCGGTTCTGGCTTCTCTAATGTTCAACATTTACACCAATGGCCTGCCACCCTGGCTTTATGCATCTAAACCAAGAATTTAGAGGATGAAGAATTACAACTTGCCAAAAATCTGCAAGCTTTAGACGAATATTATAAAGAAGCTGAATGTTGGATTTGCTGGTAGTCAGATCAACCATAAGCTAACCGTAAGCTAAACAATGTAACTCTTTTTATTTTTATTTGCTTTTGTATAGTGTCGTAAACATTTACAATTAAATGCTTTTCTAAATTCTCAACTAAGAATGATCTACGATCCGCTAATAATAGTTTGTATGCTGAAAAGCTTCGCTCAACATCAACTGACGTAATTGACGCACGTTTATATTTGTAGATAATTGATGGACTCATCTCAATAGTTTCATCGTAATTTCCTTGCCACACACTGGCTATTCTAGTAACCTGTTCAAAGCCCTAGTTTTGCTCTAGAACTTGCGTTAATTTAATTTCGAACCGGTCTCCTGAGAGGTACCATTCTCACGTTATAAATTTTATATTTGAAACTTTAAATCAATTCTATCGATTCGCTGAGTTCAACACCTTGAACTTTAAGTTTACATAGTGTTTCACTAATAAAACTATAGCATGCTCTGATAAAAGATAACTCCTGGCGCATTTGCAGTTTATTTAGTATATCTTTGCAATCTGCAATTGCTATCGAGTCGTTTGAAAAAGAGAGAATAAATTCTCTTATTTGTTCAAAGGTATCTACATAAAATACAGCAGCATCAAGCCATGTGCCCCATCTTTTTATTATGGGTTTTGGTGGCACTGCCAGACCAGGTGACTTATCTTTGTATGCTTGAACCCTCAGAGATGCTTTAATAAATACTTTTTTTTGTCAAATTGATCAATGCATTAATATTTGGAAATGTGTAGCGTATTTCTTCTGCTACTTTGTTAACAGCATGGGCCAAACATGTTACGTGCATCAGATTTGGGTAAAAAATCTTCAAGTAATCAACATCAGTAATACCTTGTCCCTTGGAACGGCATTCGGCAAACAAATCCTCGTTAAACTATCGTATATAAATCTTCTTATAGTTAAGTTGTCTCCAATCTTCTGTACAAATTAAAAGTATTAGCCGGAGCAATTTTCATTCATAATTTTCACCTATTGTTTCCTTAATTTTCATCATAGTTTGCTCAAATAATGAATTAATATACTTTTTTCTTGTAATTGAGCGACTAGGAACTGACAGTTTCGTATACTTCTCTAAAAAAATTTTAAAAGTTCAAACACTTTGAAAGTGGAATGTTTGCACTTAAGAGGGCGTTACACGAGTCATAATGGAAACTATTCTGTTCTATATTTTTACTTGTTGAAGTACACAATTGATTCAGAGTAGCTTGTGGTGCATTTTTAAATTTAAATCTTGTGGTATTTCTTTTATGCAAATCAGTTCCTACATGCTGCGTTAATTGACATATTTTTTGGCATCGAATCTACAATACTGAACTGCACGTATTAAATTATTAAATTAAACGTAAACAAATTTAAACTTACAATTTTACTGCAATACTTACAAAACACTCCGCCATTATCTACACAAAATTTAGGACAATCTTTTATCCAGATCGACACATGTGAATATGATTTCGACATATCAAATCAAAAATAACAAGGTAAAATTACGTGTATGTATGCTTTCGAGAACTACCTAACACAACTGGCAATATGACTGACCTATAGGTCAACTTCATTGCTCGTAGATTCACTGAAACTTCCCCGACTTGATAAATACAAATTTGACAATTCCCGCTGAACGGAGATGCTCATGCGGACTGTTAGTGTAATTTTGATATATTATGAATAAATGGTTTTATATATTTTTACGGTGCACTTTAGAAATAAATTATAAAATATGAGCAAATAGGCAATTTTATATGAAATATGCTCAAAGTCAGTATTTACATTCTAGATATGCAACACAAAAACAGTCGCAAATGCTTTATTTCTACCTGATCTGTATTGATCTGCAAGAATTTTGGTAAACATATCATAAATAAAAAATATGTATTTTCATATAATCCCAGCTTTAATTATAATAAAGTCACCGATATATCGTGTGTGTCATATATTGAATAATTTAGTAGCCGCACATAGTGAATGTGATATTAACCAGACAAATCTCTCCGTTCTATTAGATAAAGCTCTTAGTATCAAATAGTTAGTTGTGTATTTCTTTTGTTTTTATTTCAGAATCTTTTATATTATTATCATTTATATATTTGTTATATACTCTTTAGAATATAAAAATATAATTTTTTTGGTAGAGCTATTGTTTATTTGGGTACATGTAAATTGCCTCCCGAGATAATGAGCAACTATTAATAATAGTTAAACTGCCTCCCGCAACTTTTAGGTACCTGAGATATATGTGTAAATTGGGTCCCGGTCGATAAATAATAAAACAAAAATGGTTAATTAAAATTTTGAATTTATTGGAAAAAATGTAGAATGCAAACTAAACAAAAATATATAGTACATAAATTATAAGATGTATCCTAAACCTTAAATCTACAATTACTTAAATATTAAAATTATACTTAAATAAACAAAAAATGTTCAATCTCTAAAAATAGTTAATTAAAATACACAATGGAAAGAAATACATTTAATAAAGTGTATTCTGCTTATCTCGTTTTTTTTATAAGACTCGATCATTTTTGCAATGAATCTTTTGCGATTTTTTACCTTCGCGTTAAGAATTTTAGCAGTTAAATCCACACTTGGAATTCTGGAATTCTTTAAGCTTTTCTATAAATACAAAAAATATTTGGATGAGCTTTGTAGAAGGAATCGCTAAAATGTTTATGGAAAGATTCACAAGCATTGGTAGTGCGAGTGAGTTCCGCTGAATCTTCAGCCCAAAGATGTGGAGGAAATAAAGAGTTCTCTGATACATAATTGTCTATTAAATAATCAGAATATTTTCGAATATTTTCCAAATCCGGTGCAATAGATAGTAAATCAAATACAAAACAATCGCTAACTTCATCAGGTTTTAAAAAAGTAAGGGCGAATGTCATTCGTAACCATTTTCCGATTTCAGAGCTTTCATCTTTATATGAAGAAGTCAAGCCGTATTCCTGGATTTTGCGATACCAAGATTGTGAAAGATGAAATCGGCAACCAATTATCTTTGCTAACGGCCAAGTTTGTTGAACAGTCTTGTGGATACCTTTTTCAAAATAAATTACAACCTCCAAAATGTCTACTTTTATATGATTATTTTTAAAGCTATCCGTAATTAAATGAAATAATTTTAAATATATCTCTGTTTGTTTATCAGGCAACAACGAAAATATTAATGGAATATAATGTCCATTGTAATACCCATGAATAGTGAACAATTGACAAAAGAACTGGGCGCAATAATTAAAGGTACCGTCCAAATAAATTCGTGTCACCTTTTCAAAACACTGGATATTTGATTTACAACAAAAAACAACTATTTTGTCAATTTTACTACATATTAGTAAGCATAAAAGATTCACCTTTACATGTTTAAATTGTGATCTCCTCCACAATTCTGAAACAATCTTTAATGCTCTTCGGCAATGCAGGCTGCTCTTTCCGACGAGCGTTGTAAAGATTTCTTCTAATACAAGCTACATCAACCGTGGTAACCGTTGATGGAAGATTTTCTTGTATTACGCGTCGTATAATTTTCGCAGGTTTTTCAGACATATCTTCGATAGCCTTCTTTTTACAGCACGTGTTAGCAATTTGACGATGTAATTTTTCTATCTCAACGTCATGACTATGTTGCTGAATATGTTTTGTAACAACAATATATTGTTGTCGACTTCGCCCAGGGTAAGAAAGAAAGATTTGCACGTTTTCTTTGTACAAGTCCACCGTTCTTCACCACTTTTTAAACATTTTTGGAAACCATATTTATACTTGTTTAAAAGTAATAACTGTCTTCCCCTTTCACTAAAAATAATACTGAGATTCACGTTGGAAAACTTTAAAAATCTTAACCAAATGAATTTAGAAATCTAACTGATAAATATTCTTCATGAGTCGTTGAATTTTGTTTCGTGGTCGAAGTTGCCTCCATTTCCACTCCATTGTTTCGTATCTCCCAGGGTTGTGACGTGTTTGAGTCTGATTAATAATTAATCGTGTGTTGTTGTGTTTTTGTGCGGTCCTGTGTTGTGTGTGTGTAGTCTGTGTGTTCGTCGCATTTTGCGTCTAAGTCATATGTGTTCGTTTACTGGTCATCATCATTTTTTTGCGTTTCAGTTTCGTGTGTGTTTAATGTTTATTGTTGTAAAGTGTTATTATTGTCTGTGTTTGCGATACGAAGTATTGTATCTGTTCTTTTGTTGCGTTTGTCGAGTGTAATGTTATTAGCATATTGCCTAAGGCAAGTGCTAATTCGTCAACTGTGTTAAGTGTTGTGTTTTTTTGTTTTTGTGTCCAGGGATTAGTTGTTGGGGTGGTGCTGGTATGTATCTAGGTTTGGGTGTGGTTTTGTTTGCAGGGTTGTTTGGGTTGTTAGGACAGTTTATGAATGTGGATAGGTGAGGACCACCGCAGTTTGCACACTTTGGTGGGGTTGTTTTCGTCTTTGTACATAAGTGTGTCGAGTGTTCGTCTCCGCATTTCATGCATTTGTAGTTAACGTTGCAGTTTTTTTGATGGTGTCCAAAAGTCTGGCATTTGTGGCATTGTATTATGTCTGTCGGCTTGTTTAAAGGTTCTATTTTAATTGCGAGTCCGCAGCAGTCGTGTATGTTGTAAATTGACTTGTACTGTCTCGTTAGTTCGATTAGCACTAGTGGTGCCGGTATGCCATGTTTACCGTTCATTCTTTTGATTTTTAATGTCGGGTAGCCTTTGTCAGTCAAGTCGTCTGTAATGTCAGTGTCGGTGATAAAGGTAGGAATACCTCGCATAACTACCTTTAGTGTCTTTTCGGTTCTTAATTGAAATGTATAATATTGAATGTGTTCTTTGTCGAGTATTTGTTTAAGTGTACGGTAGTCTTCGTCAGTTTTCGGTTCAATATGTATGCCTGGCTTCACTAGTTTGTTTTGTACGGTGTTAATATTGTGTGTTTTGAGTATTAGTCGTATATGTGCCCATTTGTCTTTTTCTGTTATTATTATAGGTGCAATTTTGTATTGTGTATTGCGTGCTTCGGTGTTTGTGTTTGTTTTGTCACTTACCCTGGGAGTGCTGTTGTTTGAAGTTGACGGTTGTGGAGTGAGTTCGTTTGCGTCTTGTTCCATCTTTTCCTCGGCGTTAGTTTTTTCGAGGACACTGTAGGAGTTCTTTGTTTCTATTGGTGTGCTTGCGTGTTCTGTTTTCTGTTTTTTCGCTGTTTTTTTCGGGTTTGTGAATGCGTCGTTGATTATGTTTTCATTTTCCTGCTCCGGTTGGCTTTTTGTCGGTTTTATTGGGCTTGTTTCTTCTGTGTTGTGTATGGTAATTTCCAGTTTTGCTGTCGGATTGTCGCGATCTACCATGAATATTTGTGATTGATTGCGCAAAAGACGTTGGATGTCTTCTTCCTCAGTGGTTTCTTGAATTATGGTTTCAGCGTCTCTTAGTTGCTGATCGGTACATCTTCTTCTGAAGTTGGGTCTCAGCGCCAGATTAGTAATGTAAATAGTATTATAAGTTACTCCTTCTCCGGCCATTTCTTCCGGGTTCGTTTAACGAATGTCGTCGTAGGTTCTCTCAAATACGATACTGCCAGTTCAGATATCGCAGTGAGAATGTTATATTCTTCACCAACATGCTGTCTTATATACATAAGAAGACCGATAATAATGTAATTAACAGTAATTACAACAGATCATTAAGATTAATCCTCTATGAAAATGGCATTAGCAATAATATTAATAAGTAACTTAAAAATAATCCATCCTAAATGATTACAAACGTTTGGGAGGCAATTTACCTAATTATAAGACGGACTAAATCCGACCCTTTCTCTTACTACCTGCGGGGAGCCAATTTACCAACACCCGTTTATTTGGTGTAAGTTAATTAATTAATGTGTTTATTATGTAGAATATGTAGATGATTCAATATGGTTGCTTCATTTTTTTGTCCTGTATTGGATATATGTATATCTGAAAATGGGCAACAAATAAATAAATAAATAAAAGAGATACAAAATATCAAATATAAAATTAATTTCAAATTATATAATGTGTCACCAACCACAACGAAAACTCCAAATTTTTAAATTATAATTACTTATGGAGTAAAAGTCATAAAAGAGGCAAATTAGGCATAACACGAAGAGCTTATAATGGGATAACACCCGTATACGATGCTTGTTTTTTATTATACTAATTTATCAATTACGTCTACATTACATTAGAATTTTTTAAAATACTTTTACTACTCTAAGTTTATAAACTTGTACTAGACAAAAAACGAATACTTTTAAGCTATTTTAAAAGAACTTTCTACGAGCCCTTTCATCCAACGTTCAATAACTTCGTACGTTCTCTTGAAGAAGCAATAAATTATTGCCAAAACATTAGCAAAATGAAAAGAATTATTTCACTTTGTCTGTGCTCTATTTACTTTATTACTAGATACTAGATACTTTATTTATACTAGATAGATTACTAAATACTTTATTTATAAATATATTTCTGAACCTTGAAAAAGCTAATTTAATTTCCGCTTAGTAGTATTCCTTTAAACCAGCAGTTTTAAGGGTACAATTACAGTAAAACTGCTGATTTAAAGGAATACTACTAAGCGGAAATTATCATATGCATTCTTTGTTTATTAGTTTTAGCTGTAGTACAAGAAATAAAATAAAATCATTTACATTAAAATGTTTCTAAAGATACTTTATTTGTAAATACAACCGAAAGGTGCATTTCTATCTAGCTACATTAAATTTAATATATTCAAGTCAAAGCAAGAATTCGACGAAGGGTGAAGGTTTCATTATAAGCCGGTTAAGTTAAAAGGTTTAAGTAAAACATTTTCTAGAAAGGATTACTGTTTTTCATTACTGTTATTATTAAATTGTTTGGATATTTTTAAAATGTACTTTCAGGAATTTTAAATGCAGGCATCTTAAATATATTTTTCTACGACAACATCGAAAAATGTTCATATCAAGAGTGTAAATTGAATCATAAGAAGCTACATTTTGTACTAAATTTCATTTTGCATCGGTTGCTAGGCAAGTTGCTAGACAACAAATGCAATTTGAAATATTTCGTGTTCGGTCTGCTGTTTTTGATAACAAAAAGTAAGGTGGCTTAGAGAATATAACGCCGAACGACAAATGTCATCAGTTTGTTACAGTTTGTGCATTACAAATAATTTCGTAGTTATTTCAAAGAAACCAGATAATTAATATGGAAAGTGATAGTGATAGTGACTTGGAATTAACACCTCCAAGTATAACAGAAGCAGCAAATTTAACAACACTAAATTTATTGCCGGAAACATCGAAGAAAATGTACAAACGGACTTATAACCTATTTTTGGAGTGGACAGAAGATCGGAACGCCAAATCGTTTTCCGAGAACGTCTTAATGGCGTATTTTGGCGACTTGGCAAAAAAATTCAAAAGTTCCACATTATGGACACAATACTCAATGCTTCGAACGACTCTCAGTATTCATAATAATATAGATATTGCAAAATACTTAAAACTGAAAGCATTTTTTAAGCGACAGTCCGACGGCTACAAACCCAAAAAGCCGAAGATCTTTACATCAAATGACATCAATAAATTTATTAAAGAAGCCCCAGATGAGATCTATTTAGCGACAAAAGTAAGTTTTATATAGCCATATAATGAAATATATATTTAATCTATATTTTAGGTCGCATTAATTATGGGCATAATGGCTGCATGTAGAAGACATGAATTACATCAAATGAAGATTACTAATTTCAATGATTTGGGTTCAGCTGTTTTAATAACTATACCAGACACTAAAAACAAAACTATACGAAGTTTTACTGTAACTAGTCCTTATTATGAAATTTACAAAAAATATGCAAACCTCCGCCCTTCAAATGTAAATGGTACATGGTTCTTCATTAATTATCAAAACGGAAAATGTACCGTCCAAAGAATAGGCGTGAATAAGCTTGGAGGCATGGGAAAAGAGATTGCTAAATATTTAAATTTGTCAAACTACGAATTATACACCGGATACTGCTTTCGTCGATCTTCAGCAACAATTCTTGTTGATGCTGGTGGTGACATAACTAGTTTGAAGCGTCACGGTGGCTGGAAGTCCACGACAGTCGCCGAGGGATATATCTATAAATCGGAGAAAAATAAATTTGACACAGCTAATAAAATTGTAAATGCAATACAGAGCATTTCAAATATACCATCGACTTCAGGAATAGGAAATCGTGAAATGCCATCTACTTCGACAATGGAAAATTGTCAATATCAAGAAAATTTTATTATCCAGCATTCCACAAGTTCTCCAAAAATGATTTTCAATAATTGCACATTTAACTTTAACAATAAATAAAATACGTAAGTAGGAAGTTATTTCATAGTTCTTCTTCTTAAATGGTTGGGCACTGTGCAGGCTCTGCTAATGAATAGGTAATTTCGTATTTTCATGGATCCAAAGCAATAAATAAAATATTTTCATATTTATTTGTATCTATTTTTATAATTGTCGTTGTCGTAGAAAAAGTATAGTATGCAACGCGCACAAAATAGCAATTTTGCACTCGTTTCAATTGCAACACTCGCCTTCGGCTCGTGTTGCAAACTTTGAAACTCGTGCAAAATGTGCATCATTTTGTGCTTGTTGCATAATATACTATTATACCTATAATACTGTTGTGCGTACTGTGAGATTTAATTTATATTTCTCTGGATGAATATTTATATTTAGATACTTTAATATTGAATATATGATTAAGGATGTCCAATATGCTCTATTAGTCTGACGTCACAGCGCCATTTTTGTTGTGGTAGGCAAAGGTCGTGAATTAAAAAAAATATTTTCTCCATAAGAATTAGCTAGTGTTGAACTTTTTATTTTTTATTAACATAAAAAGCGTTAGCTTTTAGAGGTGATCAGTATCTTATTACCAAAACGAACGAATTTCCAAACAATAGACTATATAATGCTTGTGGAAATAATCTTTACTTTGATAATTTTTGGTTAAATAACCTTAGTGTTGAGGTTAGATTGCTAGAATTAACATTACAAAATGTCAAGTAAGTTATTGTAGTAAATTAAGAATCATTGTAGAATGTTTTTTAATATCTGTAGAAAGACATTTAGACCAATGATAAGTGAAAATGTAATAGATAACTTGAAATTAAGTTAGAAAGTTGATTACATTTGAAAGGAAGATAACGAATAAATATTTCTACCAATATGATTATGTGTTGGGCCCCTGATTGCAAACATTGTAATTGGGGATTAGTGTTAACATTCCACCATTTCTAGCCACAGTCCAGTTTACTCCAGAACAGATGAAACAAACCGAAAGCATAGTTCGTGCAAGGTACATGTAGAACGTGCAATATGAAGACTTAAGGCATATAATATTTTAAATTTTATTCCAACTTCATTGTTACCGTATCTGATGTATGGCCAAACTGTAGCAGTATTGATAAATTTGCAGTATCCTTTCATTAAAAAGGTTGAACAATATTTCCTGACCCAGAATAAATTATTTCTTATTTGTGGTTGTTTCTTTTTATACCTTTAATATTTAACATATAATTGGCTTAGTCGTTATTGGAAATTTTTTTAAATTTCATATACAATTGAACTGTAAAGTTTAAAATAAGTATTTTCGATTTGCATATTCTATATTGATAAAAGGACTTGGGTGTAAGAAACTAGCACTAAAAAACTCTAACTGCTAATACACCTTAAGACAACTCACATTGTTTAATTTATTAACACACACAATTAAATTATTACACAATTATCACAATTAAACTAATGTGGGTTATCTAAGGCGCATTAGCAATTAAGTGCTTTTTAGTGACACTTTTATGGTCCACTTTATTACTACAAAGCTTTCATATATATAATTAGTATATATTCAATATATATAATGTGCGTTCAAATAAATTTTACCTCTAGTAGTCCATGACAATAAAAATGTTTGTCGTAACTTGTACTATTTACATTTGTTATTGCTATTTACAGTTGTCAATTTGACAGACTATTCTGATGTATACTTAATTGGAACTTTTTTAAATTGCTTTGTAACTTAAAATTGATTTAAAACTATTCAACACAAATCATTCATGGTTGAATCTTATTTTCGAAACGGACGTAAGATTGACGGACAATGGCACTATTTTATTGAAGAATGCTTAGACGAATTTAGAAATGTTTCCAAACTTCGCCTTTGATATTGATAGTTTTCGGTACACAGTTGCACTAAGGTTTTCAGAGAAACAGGGAGTGTTATACGGAAAGAAGGCAGTGGCCGGCCGGAAAATCATACGGAAGAGCTAGTTGACGATGTAACGCAAATTATGAATGATGCACCACGAACTTCCATACGAGTATTATCTCAACGAGTGGGTGTATCAATTGGCACCTGTCATACAATTTTGAAAAAAGATTTACATTTATTTCCATATCGCATAACCTGTTATCAAGAAATAAAAGAAATTGACTATCCTAGAAGAACAACATTTTGTCAGTGGTTCTTAAATAATTTAGATAATGACTTTCTTGATAAAACTTATTTTTCTGATGAATCATGGTTTTATCTGAATGGATATGTTAACTCACAAAATATAAGGATGTGGAATACTGAGAAACCACATGAGTTTTATGTTGAAACCTCACTTCATCCACAGAAAATTGGTGTATGGTGTGCGCCTAGTCGAAGGAAAATCATTGACCCTATTTTCTTTAACGGTACCTTAACAGGAGAAAGGTATCGACAAGAAATTATTATGCCATTTATTGAATAGCTTAATGAAGAAGAAATAAATTAGGGTTACTTTCAACAAGACGAAGCCAGAGCGCACACAGCTGGTGAAACAATTAATATGATACGGCAAATTTATCAAAATTGGTTGATAAGTTTAAACACCGAACATGAATTTCCACCAAGATCTTTTTTCTGTGTGTTTTTTTTTTCTGTGGCCTTTTTTAAAGAACTAAATTTTTCGGGTACAGATGCCTGATCTTGCAGACCTTCAAATCAGAATTGCTGAAAGAATTAACGAAATCGATGACAGAAGAAGAGAAGTGAGAAATGTGTCGAACAAGGTGGTGGCCACTTTCAACAATTTTTATAAAATGTTACTTGTTTGTTGCAAATAAACGTATCTCATTTAGTTAAATATTTTAATTTTATTATTTTGGCATTTATCATGTCATTCAAATAGTTCATAACCAACAAAATTCATATTAAGAACTTAAGTAAAAAGCTAAGATATACGTATAATTTCCATGGGCAACTTCGAGGTAAAATTTAGTTGAACGCTCGTTATATGCTATGGAGTTAGGCAAAAATATATCAAATAACCAAAAGGTATTTTGCCTTTTTCCATTCTACGAGTATTTTATAAATCTTTACTTCTACCTGCTAATTTTCTTTCTTTCTTTCATATATTTGCTAAGAATATGTTACTTTTTATATATAAATATGTGGAATAAATTTATTAATATAAAATTCCTTTAATATATTTATATTATTTCGCCAAGTTGAATGCACACTATCTCACTTTCAGATGGTGTCCACACAATTAGATAACATAAATCCTTTCTTGTTATATATAATTGCCGTTGGATTTGATGCCAATAATCATGCTCTGTGTTAAGAACGGTTTTTCCATTTTGCATTTTTTAAATACATATATGATGTATCATTTGTTAATGCCGGTGCCAATGATGTATTTCTATATTTAAAAGGACATTTTACCTTTATGACAGCAATTTTAAAGTATGTTACTCTTGGAACCTAATCTTTACACTAAAGTCAATTGTTCCTAAAAACAAATAAAAATGATTTACATAGGTACATATTATATAGCCAATTGTTTGGAAATTCGGTCTTTTTTAGTGATACGTTACTTACCACCACTAAAAACTAACGCTTTTTATGTTAATAAAAAATAAAAAGTTCATTACTAGCTAATTCGTATGGAGAAAATATTTGTTTGGATTCACGTCCTTTGCCTACCACAATAAAAATGCCGCTGTAACGTAAGCACTAATAGAGCGTATTGGGATCAAACACAGTGTCGAAGTGGAAGGGGATTCGGTTGCACGCGCATGAATTATTTTATATGTACATGATGCTGTGAAATTGATTTTGCTATAAAATAAATATAGAATCAAATAATGTATAAATTAATTAAACGTAATCTAAATAAGCAAAAGGAAATTAAAAAGAAATCAAGCGAGGTTGTGTCTTTTAAAATGCACCTCGTACATAACATTCAAATTTTGTATTAAAAATTAGGTGTGATTAATTGAATGATATGTAAATACATTTTGATCTTAATCATTAAACATTAAATTAATTAACAAAACATTCTGTACGTACCAGTAATCTAGAAAAAGGATATAGAATAATCTTTTCTTTATGCATTTATTAATATCAGTAATCACATTCAATTTTATTATATTTTTTCACACGTCCCTTTCATTCAAAAACACCTCTAGAGTTGAAAGGCAATTATGGAGAAAAATAAAACGTCTTCTGTACCAACAATAGTTTTTCATTTAAAAGTCCATTTCTCCGCAAATATCTCTCGTAATATCTTATTGATGCGTTCTAGTTTAAATATGGACCGACCATACTTACTGCCTTTAAATTAATAGTAAAGACACTAAGTGTGAGGGCTAAATAGGGCTGTATGTAATTTTAAAATATTTTACCATATTTGACTTTATTTTAATTAAGCTTCAATGAATTGTTTTTAAGTTATTAAAATTTCTCAATAAAAATATATTTATTAAGACAGAAGACACTTTTTAATAAATATTCTTAACAAAATTCTTAATTTGTTCAAAATATTATGCATAAATTCTGTTTAGGTATTTCCCTTTAATGCATTCTTAAATAAATTATAACTTTTAATTTTCAATTAATATTGAATTAGAAGGCTGTAGGTAAAATTTAATTTTCATGTCAAAGAAGGAATTAAAATATTTCCTAACAAAATATATCCGACAAGGGGTGTAGGTTTCGTTATCAGCCGGTTAGAATAAAGGGCTTAAGTAAAACATTTCCTAGAAAGGATTACGAATTGTAATACCATTGTTATTAAATTGTTTAGACGTTTTTAAAATGTACTTTCAAGAAATTGAGAAGCATCCATAAATGGTTAGAAGTAAAGACTCTTCAACTATATTTCTACAATAGAGTTGTATATTGTCAGTTATGATTTATGGCTTAAATACTGTTTAGATAAGATAATTTTAAAAAGATTACTCATTCCTGTAAGGAAGGTACTTGCATTATTAGAATTGTTTGTTATACGTTAATGGTATTAGAATTATACAGTTTGTATCAAGTTTTTCATATAGTGATAAATTTAAATTACTTTGTTAAATATTACATTAGTTTTTCGACGGTCGCAATTAGTCCATTTCTTTTCGACTAAATTGAAATAAAATTTGTTGACAGTGTTAACTAGGGTGTATAAATGTATACAGTCTAATTGAGTGTAAAAATTAGGTATAAAAAAGGACGAATGCAAAAGTTAAAAAAAAAGGAAAATTGTTAAAAAGCGAATATGAAAACTTATCACGAGAAGAAAAAAGTAATATCATTGGATAATAATAATAATAATAATAATAATCTACATTGTCCAAACGAAAGCCACATATAGGACAACTTAATGATCGTGCTCTGGCGACACTTTCTAACTGTACGACTTGAAATTAATTTGTGGCAGTAAATTTACAGCAAAGATAATAGTTAAGAGTTCGAAATGTGAACGTGAACCAACCTGTGTCTGTTAGTACAAGAAAAAAATATGTTTTTTATTTTTTTTTAACAAGCCATGAAAGTCCTTATCTAGGAATGGCACGACGTGATCAGTTAAACACTCATTGATGTTACTAACAGTCGTCATGGTACCATTTTATGGAAACAAGCTCAGTTTTCACATATAGTGAAATGCCAGCCAAAACCATTATACAACCTCTCCTAAATGCCATTCTCGGAGATATACAACACACTGAAAATCATTGACCAGGCCTTCTCCACGCACGTTCTCATCCATTTGAACAACGTTGACAAAAACGAGACACATCCGTGAACAATACAGAGCTCCATTGATCCATTGTTCAATGTCTATGTTAACGGGCAAATCGTAGTCGCTGAACAGGATGAGTTGGGAGCAAAAGTGGACAAGCAACAGATTTCTTTGACATCGATCCATATCCCTTCAATCTTCGGCGAACGGTTCGTGTAGAAACTGCAGTACCGTAAACGTCTTCGGCTAGGCGAGACACTATTTGATGGTAAACCACGATCGCAGTGATCGTAGTGTAGATAACACCATAAAACGGTCCTATCGCCGGTTTGTGGTGCGAAGCCTACCTGATCTTGGCTTTATTTTGTATTCCCCAGTTTGACGATGTCGCTGTATTATGTTTTGGACGGTGCTCCTGGGAATATTTAAGACAGCAGCGATGTATCGAATACTGCGTCCATCTTCGTTCAAAGTTACTGCTCAGGTTACATTTTCTGCTGGTATTTTGTAAACCACTAAGTGTCAGTGCTAACTGTTCAAATGTTCTTTCACATATCTCTCACATGATAAAAGTTATGCCAACATTAACAAAAATAGTATTTATGGTGGAAAAGGTATAATCTGAAGGAACAATGGTTAGAGCGGAGTTAGGCTTTACAATTTATGTGAGATCGAAAAAGATGGGAAGAAGGATCGACGAAGTTGATAGATACAAACATAAGTATGTTTATTGTTTGCTACTGTTCCTTCATTGTTTAATTTCGTATGTGTGTAATCATATCTTTTCGGTGATATCGAAAAGTGTTTTTATTATTTTAAAGTAACTATTCTGTTTCTTACTATGCTCGTTCTCATCTTAATTATCTCGATATTTTAACTTGGCTGCTTGTTTCGAGGAATATTTTAGGTATTCAGATATTCTAGCTTCTTTTCCTACGTGTTATTTTACTTTACCGTATGACCTATATTATTTTAATACCGGGTGTCCATAAAAGAATGTCCCGCCTTCAATGGAATATTATAACAGTTTAATTTAGACTATTGGCAAAAAATAACATACTAAATTGAAGGTAAACTAACCTAGTTTTACTTACAAATGTTCAATATGCAATAGTCTTGTTCTTCCCACACTTTGGTTAACAAGTCCGAAATAATAGAAGCAATACCCTCTTAAATTCTATGTCTTAACTCTGACAAATCATTAGATAGCGGTGGAACGTAGACACGATTTTTTTATAAAGCCCCAAAGGAAAAAATCGCATGGCGTTATGTCAGATGAATGTGGAGGCCAGCGAAGAAGAGCTCTATCATCTCGACCATTACAACTAATCCACTCGACGATCAACCGCTCTCGTATAAAGAGATTCAATGGGGAGGGGTTCCATCCTGTTGTCAAATAAAGTTTACAGGTTCCCCTCTACTAATTGGGAAAAGAGACATTATTTCAACATACCCAGATAAGTCACCCCTGTTACTGTAACTTCAGCGAAACAAAATGGTTCGTACACTTGACGTCGAGGTATAACGCAGAAAACGTTTAATTTTTGTGTTCGAGGATGCTCCTTCCCCCAGATGCGAACATTGTGGGTATTTACTTTCCCACTTAGTTAAAAAGTTGACTCATCGCTGAATAACATACGATCAAGAAGGTCATCTTCCCGCTGCATGTGGCACTGCAAGCGAGAAAACAACAAAGAACTAATCGCGCATGCGCTTATCTAAAACTGTTTGAGTTACTCTTTAATTGTGACCTTGAACCAACACTCTACAATGCTTACAGTTGATACTATTAAAATTTATATCTGGGACATTCTATCACGGACACACAGTATTTCTATCACCAACAGTTGAAATTTATAATCTCCACCATCGTGTTTCATTTACCATTAATATACTAGTGGGTGGATTCGTTCAGCAGCCCAATTTTTTTTAGTTTATCTATAATAATAATAATAATGATGATGATAATTCCACAGCAAATGCACTTATGCAGAAATACAGAAAACTACACCTGCGTTAAAAGAATAACACTAAGTAGAAAATTAGGAAGAAAAAAAAATCTAGTGTGCACGCACTCCATGTGAAAAAAATATACAACTTTCAATGATACTTTCACGATGAACACCTACACATCGCAATAACAAAAGCAGATAATAATAATAATAATAATAATAATAATAATAATATTTATTAAATTGTCCAACAGATCACTCCAATATAGACAATATAAACAAATAATAATGGGAAAAAAATAACAACAAAGTATAATTCAATAAAATAAGCAAATTATTAAAATACAAAAGAATAGGGAAATAAAAGAAAAAACATTGACCGCGATTACTGGTTGAATGATCCCTAACCACTTCCTCGACGGTTTATATATCGGCCGTTGCATATTCTAGTACTATTCTCGTACTTCTCTCGTGTTGTTCTCGATCTTTCATTCGATATCTTTCTAGAATGTGCGCGACGTGTGATATCGACGGATGACTCATCACAATATTAATATTTTCTCCTTTCAACTTGGCTTAATCAATCTACATAGTTGTTAATTTTTATTCTACAAAAATATTTTAAAAATTATGATTTCATTAGAAGGAAAAATGCCAGTGGTTTCATTGTTAGGGAATGGATGGAGTATTTGTGCTGTAACCATAAGAAATAAGTACTAAACTTCTAATTCAAAATTTTTTTATTGTAAATACCACTACAATATTGTTTCGTCATACAATGGCTTCATCAGGTGGATGAAATACTGCTGTAGCACGTGAATTCGGTTTTACTCCGAACACCATCTGTTTTTTGAAGAGAAAATGGGATGTATGGCATACAGTTGCAAACGCTTTAAAAATTCCAAAATGGAGAGCATCAACTGCAGAACAGGACACTATATTGAAGCAGTTCCATAGAGACCATCCTTTCTCAAATTGCAAAGCGGCTATTACCGCACCTGTCTTTCCCGGATCTATTCGTGTAAGTACGGCCAGAAGTACACTGAAAGAGGATGGCCTTAAAAGTTACAGTTCTGCCATTAAAATAGAAATATCAGAAGAAAATCGGCAAGAAAGTTTGAATTTTGTAATACAGTATAGAAAGATTCATCTACAATATTTTTATATTACAATATTATAAATAACCAATTCATACTGCTAATGTTATCTGACTATGGATTGGAGAAAATAATTTGGAGACATCAAACTGGCCTCCACGAATTCCAAATTTGAACCACATAGAAATCTATGGGTCTACATAATGAAGAAAATGAACGTATACCCTATAGAACGATTAGCGAACAGAAACCAGCTATGGGAAAAAAATTGAACAAGCGTGGGAAGAATTGAGTAAGGAGCTATGCCATAATTTAAAAGTTTCGATGCTGTCAAGGTTAGAAGAAGTAATCCAGAACAATGGCGATTAATAAATTATTTTTATATTACACATTTGTTATATTTGTGCTTTTGCATGTTACTTAAAAAATACGAAGTAAATATAATAGTACCAATTTTATGTTTAAATTATAGTTGAAATCTAGATACCTGGCAGTTTCGCTGTATTTGTGCAAACATTTTTTTTTTCTAGAGATATGTAGAAATCATTGCTTACCTTAAGTTTAATTCGTACTTATGCATTTGTTGAGGATGCATTTAATATACTTTTGTAATATTTTAATTACATTTTTTAACATTTTTTATTGTTAAATATAAGTAAATCTAGGATATAGAATTTAAACATAAACATTTACAATTTTGTAAAAATTTTACGATCATTTTCGAGTTTAAATCATTGTATTACATACTTTTATTAGCACATTCAAATGGTAAAACTTTCTTTAAATTCTAAGAAAGCGATATCCTTTACATTTGCAAATTTATTTATTACCTACTTTATAATTTAGACAACTCGATTGATTACCAAGGGTTATTTATAATCGGCAACTTTTTTAAAACTTATTTATTGCTTTATACATCAGACCGCTTGTTTTATTACCTTGGCTTATAGTAAACAAAGCGTTTAATCTGTATATCTATTCCTAAGATTATGTTTCCTAGGCATGTATAATAAATTTTATTACTTTAGCAAAGTAATTAACAACATATTATTCAGTATATCGAAATTCTACGAGGATCATTTGAACGTGACCGAGACACAAAACCAATAGACGCCATCGATTTGAAAGCATATATAGGACTCTTAATTTTGCCCGGTCTCAATAGGAGTAACAGGCCAAGTTTAGAAGATTTTTAGGGCTCTGAAAGAGACGGGATTGAAAAATTTCGCCTCCTAATGAACATAAAACGTAGATTACAGAGTGGAACTGAGAGATATATTGGAGATAGTACAAAGAGCAGTGTGCTCAAATGCCTGGATATGTTGGTGTCCAGCCAAAAACAGAAGAAGACGAAGAAGAAGAATATAAAACGTTTCAAATTTATCACAAGATGCTTTAGTTTGACAACAACCGGAATGAAAGAAAACAAACGATTTTACGATTTTTACGATTCTTGTTCAAAATTGACAAGTAGTACAGCCGAGTACATACAGCCTCAGTACATACCGGGTAAGCCGAATAAGGATGGAATTGAAATATTTGCATTTCTTGATGCTAAAGTTTTTTACGTATATAACCTTGGGATTATCATAGCTAAAGAAAAAGAAGTCAAGTAGCATTTTCCAATCCAAGAATGCATGCTCGTTGGCCTCTTACTTTCCAAAAAAAAGGGCACAACAGTTATTTTGGCATCTAGCCTCGCATGGTGATAATGAAATAGATCTCGACAGTGGAGATAACCGTAAACCATCTATTACAACCTTTTATAATCAGACCAAAGGGGGGTTGATACCATTGATAAATTATGCGTTCCCTAAAACGTCGCAAGGAATGTGAGACGATGGCCAATGGTCATATTTTTTGCAATGATAAATATTCGCGAAATAAACGCTCAAGTTATGTATTTGAGTAATACACCTTTCTGAAAAAAATTTCTCACGAGCTAGTTTTACCCTAAATTGTTCGGAGAAGTGTAAACACTGTGTGACTGCATAATGACCTCATACAGAGACACAGCAAATATAGACCACCTCGATGACGTAGAAGAAGACAGCTTACAAGATGGAAATCAAAAAGGAACGAAAAGAAAACGTTGCAAGGTATGCACTGCAAAACAGCGACTGACCAAATATAATTGAAAAAATTGCAAAGATCCAGTCAACCTTTTTTTCAAAATGCAGCGATTTTTTAAAAAATTTACAGGAGTATGACGAAGTTCAAAACTGTAAATGACTGATAACTGTTACTATAATTATGATTAATCTATTTTTTATTATTTCTATTTAGTGGCTTTAGAATTGACTCGTTTGTTTTTTAGTTAGGTACTTTATTGTAAGAAATTATTTTTTGAATTTAAGTATGTTAATGAAAAATATTATACTTTATTCCAATATATGTTTTCTTTTGTATTTTTTTTATAGTGTTATGCATTTTCTTTTAATTTTGTTATAATATAATTAACATTCCAACTTTATTTAACTATATAATCTGCTTTGAAAATTCTGCTATGAAGGTAACATTTTTATGTGGTGATCATTTTGATACACCGCGCTCGTTCTCATTACTTTAGAATCACTAATTTAAGTTATGGGTCGTAATTTTAACTATCTCTCACAAGATTGTGAAATATTTTTTGTTCTTTAAATTTTTTTAAAACAAATTTTATCCGTTACTATAATATATTTTTAATATATTTAAATATTTATTTTTCTTTCTGCTATAAATTTTCTTTTAGTTTATTGCTGCGACATATATGGCGAAGTCATTATAGTATTTTAAGGTTTTTGACCCGAATCTGATACGCGTAACATGTTTAGCCCATCCTGTTAACAGAGTAGCAGAAGAAATTCGTTACACATTTTCAGATATTAATTCATTGACCAATTTGACAAAAAAGTGATAATTAAAGTACCGCTGAGGCTTCAAGCATACAAAGATAAGTTATCTGGGTTAGATGGGACACATGGGTTGATGACGCTGTATTTTATGCTGATACCTTTGAACAGATAAGAGAATTCATTCCCTTTTTTAAACGACTCCATAACATGTTTAAATGTCATCCTAGTAAATAAATGCAATTTAGGAAATATTCTAGTTAACAATAAACGAAAAACAGAATTGCGTGATAAGTCAGGGGTGTATGAATTAACTTGCAGTGATTGTGACGCGGTATACATTGGCCAATCAGGACGCTCTATAAAAGAACGTATCAAAGAGCACAGAGTTCTATTCTACATGGCAATATGACCACGGGATTCGCGGAACACTGTATTCAAAATTCTCATCTGTTTAATGCTAATAATTTCAAACTTTTACACTCTTGTAATAAGGGTAAAAGGCTTGACTTCTTAGAAATTTTAGAAATAAAAAAAGCCATAAATCTCAACAGACAGGTCACAAACACGCAATTGGATTTTTCAAATACCCCCACAATCGATGCTGTAATAAAACTTTTAAAAAATAAGCCATAAATATTGGGAGGAGTATTCTTTTCACTTAGTTTTACATGACTCTTTGAGAATGACTGTATAAGTCGAAACATATGTCAGATATATTTTAAATACATTTTGTGAAACAAATATACCAAGTGTTTTATTTAGTAAATTATGACTCCATAACAATTGTAAATTGCAAATATATACTAAATAAACCGCAAATGCGCGCGAGTTAGCTTGTATGAAAGCAAACTATGGTTTTATTAGTAAAACACAACGAAAATTTGAAACTCAAGGTGTTGAACTCAGTGAATCGATAGAATTGATTCAAAGTTTCAAGAATAAAATTTATAATGTGAGAGATATCATAGGAAAGCGGTACAAAATTAAATTAACACATGTTCTAAAGAAAAACAAGGGCTTTAGTCAGCTTAGTAGAATATCCAGAGTGTTGCAATGAAACTACGATGAAGCTATTGAGATGAGTCCATCAATTATCTGCAAATAAAGGCTGTTTCAATAAGAGTGCAATATTTTAATGTTTAATAAAACATGGTTTTCTGTAGTAAAGTATTGAAATTTTTATTGATTTATAATGTATACATTTCGGAATTATGTATGAAACAAAATATCTTGTACATGACCGCCATGGCTTTGCTGGCATACGCGTACTCTCTTGACAAAATTCGCAATAACATTATTGTAGACATGTGGCGGTATTTAATTGACAGAGCGTCTAATTTTGGTCTTCAATGCTTCGGTGGTTGCGGGCTTATCGGCATAAACCCGTGACTTCAGATAGCCTCACAGCCAGAAATCCAAAGGTGTCAAATCTTAGGAATATGGCGGCCAATTCTGGTTACCAAACCGGGAAATGACACGAACAGGAACAAACTCGTACAAGACAGTGAATGTTTCACGCGGTATGACATGTGGCCCCGTGCTAAACCGCATGTCATCAAGAGCAACATCTTCCAATTGAAGCATAAACAACTGCGTATCATATAACAAAAACGTTCGTTCGCGATTCACCGTTACTGTATTACCTACCGCATTTTCAAAGAAATACGGTCCAATTATTCCTCCAGACCACAATGCACACCAAAGAGTAACATGTTTCTGATGCATTGTTTTCTGATGAATCATTCTTGGATTTTCTGATCCCTAAATGCGGCAGTTTTGCTGATTTACGAAACCATCGAGGTGGAAATGGGCCTCATTACTGAAAATGATTTTGTCCACAAATTCGGCATTCACTTCTGTTTGCTCAAATATCAAAATTGGTAAACTCGCTGTACGTGGTCTGTTGGCAGAAGTTGTTGAGACAATTGGACTTTGTAGGGGTGGAAATGCAAATCTTGAGTCAGAATACCCTGAAGAGTGGCTGTTATAATGTCCAATTCTTGTGCACGATGACGAATCGACGTCTTTGGAGTTTCGGCAACACTCTCACGAACTGCCGTGATGTTTTGTTCTGAACGACCTCTACGAGCTCGTGTCGCGTGTTTCACATCACTAGCCGCACCAGTCCTTTCGAATTTTTCGATTATTCTTTTCACTATAGCTGAATTAAGAACATATTGTCGACCGAATTTTGGACACACTTTCGAAAGGTGGCAATCAAACTTTCACCATTTTGATAATAATGTTTAACAAACAGTACGCGCTGCTCTATCGTGTAATGTGCCATGTTTACTAACTCCCATCTGTCAGTTTTCGATTTGTCACATCATAAGCACGTGTCATTATGACTATCAAACATGGCGGGCAATTCAAATCTTGCACTCTTACTGAAACACCCATTAAAAGTATGCACCAATTTCATCAGTTGACGTTGAGCGAAGCTTTTCAGCATACTCTAGCTATTATTGACGGATCGCAGAAGATAATTTTTAGTTGAGAATTTAGAAAGCATTTAATTGTAAATGTTTACAATACTATACAAAGGTAAATATAAATACAGAGAGTTACATTGTTTAGTTTAGTAAAATATTGATATAGTACATATTTGTGGCATCCCTAAATATATATAGATATTATTTAATATTTCGACAATAATTTAGTTGTGTAACTATCAATTAAACTTTACATATGTTTGCATATTTTAATAAAAGTTCTGTATATTATCATCGAATTTTGGATGACGCATATAATACAGTTTCCATGTGCAAATAATTCACAGCCTTAATAATAGTGTAAAAAAAATCAAATAAATATCTTTGTAATTCAACTATGTAACTAAATGTTGACCCAGCAAGAAATCCAAATGTCATTTATTGCAGTTGCGTGCAGTAGAACAATTCCCACATTACAAACTGCAAACACAAAAGTTCATGTAAAACAAACAGCTATTAATAGCAGTTGTCTTTAATATGTTAAATGTCAAGGAGGATCCATTACAACGTAAGATGATCTACCGGAGGGCGGTCAAAAGGGCGTGCATAGGCGGGGAAGGGAAGTGTATTGTTCAGCGACACAGCCGGTCACTGTTTGTATATAAACACTCAGGCAACGGATACGCTTGACACCAGACGTGTCATTATCTGACATTAACCCACCCTCAAGCACAGAAGCATGTACATAAGAGTTCTTTCTTGAATGGTTGTGGCTTCTCTGAAAAACTATCTCGTATTAAATCTTGAGCTTAACGTTACCGGAGCACTACCGCAACATTATAGGTATTATTATTAAGGTACAAACGCACGGATGTTGCGTTCTTGGCCAAAAACGATCCCCTATTCCAGGAGTAATATTTCAAACGAATCCCTCGTTGGGGGAGATCTTGAGCAAAATGTAATTTGAAAACGGAAAGTGATTGACACTTGCACTTTTAGAATGTTACAATAGACGTGAAATTTGTATACATTTTAATTGCTTTTTAGAGAGCGAACACAATCTTTTAATACTTCGCCATCTTTATGAACCGATCCTAATAACATGAAAAGTTGTTAGTGTACCGCGAAATAAGTATTATTTTTTAATTAGTGCTGATCTTAGTTTGTTTTGCTACATCATAGGTTTCCAAAAGTATATATATATATATATATATATATATATATAAATATAATAACTTCGTGACCTTGGTATGATATGGTAAACCTAATCAGTAGGCGATTAAAGGTCTGTACATTACTTCAAAATATATGTATTTAAAAAACTCTACATGTTTCGGCTGTATACGCCTTTTTCAAGAGAAAAAGGCGTATACATTCTCTTGAAAAAGACGTATACAGCCGAAACATGTAGAGTTTTTTAAATACCTATATTTTGAAGTAATGTACAGACCTTTAATCGCCTACTGATTAGGTTTACTATATATATATATATATATATATATATATATATATATATATATACAGTTCGCAACGGGCCATATAGCAATGTGTGGCAACAGCGAATCGAATCCCCTCCATGCGCAGCTCCTTCGATTGCAGCACATTGCATATTGCATTGAAGTTAAGAATTTAGTAATACTTAAACCGCGCAAGGATATAGTCGTTTGCATATTCGTTCTGTATACGTAATTTGCCCATTTGTTGTATTATTGTATTCTTAGCTGCTACGGAAAAGTAATTTTAAGTAATAAAAAAACAATAACGTTTTCTAAAAGATAAAAGTAAAAAAATCAATAATTCTGCAAAATAAATTTAAATTTTAAGAAAGTCACTCAATATAGGCATCGCACACACGTTGCCACATTGCATTACGTTCCATACGTATATTGTTGCCTATGGCCCGTTGCGAGTTGGACCTATCGGTATATATATTTAGTGTTTAAAGAATTTTGTTTTTCTTTTTTATTTTATTGGCCGTGTTTTAATATTAAAAATAATAGATTTTTATTGGTTTTAGCGACCTTTTATTGAATTTAGATGTTTGTTTGCGACGTTTCGACTTTTTTCAATTCAGTCTTTTTCAAGCATCTGGAAACAAGAATCATTACAATGAACATGAGAACTGTGTTTGTTTTGTGTGATATAACAATTGAATTAACCATTTTAAATTTAACCTTATATTAAGAAATGAATTACGGATTAGGTTAGTGTTTTACGTTGAAAATTAAATAACATTAAATTAAAATAGCTTAGAATGGTAGGGGGACATTTACGTGATTAATATCTGTATGAATTAATTGGAGACTTAACAAATATTAACAATTTTTAAGTTTAAAATTAGATTAAAGATGATTACAAATTGAGTTAACATTTAACGTTGAAACTTACATAAAATAAAAATAAGAATGGCTAAAATGAACAGGAAAGTTGAATTACAATACAATTCGTAAAGAGAACAAAGAAAAGTCAAATAAAACTCACATGGTTGTTTTTTCTACACGGGTACGCATTCATGTGCCACATGTGTTTGGAGCACCCAGGACCAATTTTCTTAGAACGAACATGCTTATGCGGATTTTGTAAGTGAACTAATGCTTTAGTTTGCGGGGGTTTAATTTCTGTTTTTTGGAATGAGCATGGTAGTCAGGACCGTATTTAGGGGTATAAGTTAACATTGTTATTTCTAATGGGAGATATTTTTTTCCCGTTTTTGTCTTGTGCGTGCAGGGGTTTTTTTTTTTTTTGGTTTGATTTTTCTATTGTTTTATGAGACGGTAATAAAGTTTTGAGAGCCCATAGATTTCGTTCCTGTCGTTGATTGTTTTGCTATTTTTAATACACATTTTCAAAAATAGCAAAACAATCAACGACAGGAACGAAATCGATGGGCTTTCAAAACTTTATTACCCTCTCATAAAACAATAGAAACATCAAACCAAAAAAAAAAAAAAAA
This sequence comes from Melolontha melolontha, assembly GCA_935421215.2. Lineage (NCBI taxonomy): Eukaryota > Metazoa > Arthropoda > Insecta > Coleoptera > Scarabaeidae > Melolontha > Melolontha melolontha. The sequence continues at coordinate 65,007,298 of OW285237.1, read as the reverse complement.
AAAAGAAAACCCCTGCACGCACAAGACAAAAACGGGAAAAAAATATCTCCCATTAGAAATAACAATGTTAACTTATACCCCTAAATACGGTCCTGACTACCATGCTCATTCCAAAAAACAGAAATTAAATCCCCGCAAACTAAAGCATTAGTTCAATTACAAAATCCGCATAAGCATGTTCGTTCTAAGAAAATTGGTCCTGGGGTGTCCAAACACATGTGGCACATGAATGCGTACCCGTGTAGAAAAAACAACAATGTGAGTTTTATTTGACTTTTCTTTGTTCTCTTTACGTATTGTATTGTAATTCAACTTTCCTGTTCATTTTAGCCATTCTTATTTTTATTTTATGTAAGTTTCAACGTTAAATGTTAACTCAATTTGTAATCATCTTTAATCTAATTTTAAACTTAAAAATTGTTAATATTTGTTAAGTCTCCAATTAATTCATACAGATATTAATCACATAAATGTCCCCCTACCATTCTAAGCTATTTTAATTTAATGTTATTTAATTTTCAACGTAAAACACTAACCTAATCCGTAATTCATTTCTTAATATAAGGTTAAATTTAAAATGGTTAATTCAATTGTTATATCACACAAAACAAACACAGTTCTCATGTTCATTGTAATGATTCTTGTTTCCAGATGCTTGAAAAAGACTGAATTGAAAAAAGTCGAAACGTCACAAACAAACATCTAAATTCAATAAAAGGTCGCTAAAACCAATAAAAATCTATTATTTTTAATATATATATATATATATATATATATATATATATATATATATATATTAAAATAATAGACTTTTTATTGGTTTAGCGACCTTTAATGAATTTTAATGTTTTCTTCTACGACGTTTCGACTCTTATTATTATTAAGTCTGTTTCAAGTAACGATTTATTCTGTTTCAACACTCATATTGTGAACATTAAAATTCATTAAAGGTCGCTAAACCAATAAAAAAGTCTATTATTTTAATATTAAGACACGGCCAAAAAAATAAATAAGAAAATTAAATTCTTATAAACACTATATATATATATATATATATATATATATATATATATAGATATATATAATTATTTCGTGACCTTTGTATGTTATGGTAGATTTAATTAGTTGGCGATTTAAGGTCTGGTTTTACTTAAAAATGCATATATTTAAACATGTTTCGGCAAGTGATGCCTTTCTCAAAGAATTTAAAATATAAATTCTTTGAGAAAGGCATCCCTTGCCGAAACATGTATGATTGTTTTAAATATATGCATTTTTAAGTAAAACCAGACCTTAAATCGTCAACTAATTAAATCTACTATATATATATATATATATATATATATATATATATATATATATTAATTTATTACTACACTTGTGTAGAATTAGAGTGTCCTTTTGTAGAAAAACACTATTTTGGTTTCGTGACGTTTCGGTCTTCTATTTAGACCTTCCTCAGACCTGTTTTTATTTATTAAGAAGAAAAAGAGAAATGTAACAAACTTGCCAATATGTTGTCATTGTACAATATTAATAAAATGTATCACCAGTACTTACATAACCTAACTATATGGGCTATTGATTGTATTACTCCACACACGAGCCTGTTACAATGTTTTGTGTTTTTTACTATCATTAACATAACGATGATTTTAAAGTGTAAAGGCCACTGTAACAGGCTCGTGTGTGGAGTAATACAATCAATAGCCCATATAGTTAGGTTATGTAAGTACTGGTGATACATTTTATTAATATTATACAATGACAACATATTGGCAAGTTTGTTACATTTCTTTTTTTCTTCTTAATAAATAAAAACAGGTCTGAGGAAGGTCTAAATACAAGACCGAAACGTCACGAAACCAAAATAGTGTTTTTCTACAAAAGGACAGCGTAATTCTACACAAGTGTAGTAATAAATTAATATATAGTGCTATTCACCATCAATATACGCGTTGAATTCCACCATACATATATATATATATATATATATATATATATATATATATATATAACAATTCATAAATTATTGCAGTTTTTCGGCTTTTATAGGAAATATTTACTTGAATATTTAATTGAAAAATATAAAATATTTTTCAATTAAAAATTTCGTATCCAGCTTTGTAATTTGTAGACAGCAATGTTTACATCCCCACTTACTTTGCAATTACATACATACTAATTTTATATTTGTAAATATTTCATATAAAAGCCGAAAAACTCCACTAATTTATCAATTGTTATATTTAATAAACGGCTAAGGAATTATCTAAACACTATATATATATATATATATATATATATATATATATATATATATATATATATATATATATATATATATATTATTTATGAATACAATCTTTTTTACATTTTCCAATAAGAAAAATTTATCATATTTTCTCCAACTCAAGAGGAACTGTAACTATGTAGTATTCTAAATATAACTAACTATAATTAGTGATTTATGACAAAAGGAATTGTAAAGACAGAGGCAATAACTTAACGATCCGTTCTGGTGAGTTACGCAAAAGAAAAATATTGTGCAGGAGAACTTCCGTTATATATATATATTATTTATGAATACAATCTTTTTTACATTTTCCAATAAGAAAAATTTATCATATTTTCTCCAACTCAAGAGGAACTGTAACTATGTAGTATTCTAAATATAACTAACTATAATTAGTGATTTATGACAAAAGGAATTGTAAAGACAGAGGCAATAACTTAACGATCCGTTCTGGTGAGTTACGCAAAAGAAAAATATTGTGCAGGAGAACTTCCGTTACTCGAGGTAATTAGGACCAATGTTCTCTTAAATAATTCTTAAGGGTCTAAAGAAAAGCTCAGATAATGCATACTTGTACTCGTATGTATACAGGTGTCCAGAAACTCTCCTGACAAACGAAAACCGGAGATTCCTCTGATAATTTTAGGACAATTAAACCCAAATTCACCTAGTCCGAAAATGCTTCCTAAGGAGCTAGAGTTCTTTGAAGATGGCGCCTTGTATTTATTTTTTTTTAAATTCCAGAACGCTTCTATTTAGAAAAACAAAAACTGGTATGCTAATTTATCCTCCAGAGATGAATCGATTCCATCAATTGCGAATTTTTAGTACCGGTCATAGGCGTCCGTTTTGGGTAGGTCAACGGTTATTTTAAGGCATAACTTTTTTGTCTTTAACTTTTAAGCATTTGTGACACTAGATTATTAAATTTTCAGGTATTCCAGTACTAAAATGTACTCTTACTTTAAGTCGGTAGGATACACCGTTTTCTAGAAAAATCGATTTGTAAATATTTCGCTTTTTCTTCATTAAAGTTCAATTTATTATGTATCTACTTATTTTTAGCGACGAAGTTGGCTTGGACTATCAAGGCATGGATGAAAATTAATTTAATAAATTAAAAACAAATTATTTATTACAATGGAACGAAACTAACAAAAAAAGAACAAGTATCAAAGGTAGATTGTTACAAAAGTTGCTCGATGTGATGACCATTAGTCTCTAAGCATAAGTTTACCCTTTTGCTTAGAGAACGCCGAATTCTTGCAAAAATTCCAAAGTTATTTCTAAATTCGTTGCAAGCATCTTGTATCCTTAGCCAGAGTTGTGCGCGATTTTATATCGGAACGGAATAAACAAATGCTTTTATGTATCCCCAAACACAATAATCGCAAGGATTCAAATCCGGCGACCTTGCTGGCCAAGCAACTGGACCGCCTCTTCCAATCCAATGGTCTTCGTAGTTATTATCTAGAAAGTCTCGTACATTCCTGCTAAAGTGGGCCGGACAGCCGTCTTGTAGAAACCATAAGTTTTGCCGAATATTTAAACGCACCTCATCTAACAAATCAGGTAAAATTTTTGCAGGAAATGTAAGTAATCAGCACCATTTAAACGAGCAGGTAATTCCACAGGTCCAAGTAGATAATCGTCAACTACTCCTATCCAGATATTTATGCTAAACCTATGCTGATGCTTAAATTCTTGAACAACGTGGGGATTGTCACCAACGTACGAATAATAATGTGCATTATGTACATTAAAAATTCCATTTTTTGAGAATGTAGCTTCGTCACCAAACAAAATGTTCCTGAAGAAATCTTCATCTTGATTTTTCTGATTTTGTAACCATCTAGCGAATTCTACGCGAGCAGGAAAATCTCCTTCTAGCAGTGCTTGCACCTTTGTAAAATGAAAAGGATATAAATTTTCTTTGTGTAAGATATTTCCTACGGAAGATTTTGAAATTGTGGGGTACATGGCAGATAGTCTTCGAACGCTAATTTCTGGATTTTCCTCAACTTCCATTAAAATAACATCTTCATGTTCTGCTGTTACATCATTATGTCTCCCTGTTTCATTATTTTTTGGGACCACTGAACCTGTTTCTCTTAATCGTTGATGAAGAGCTGTAAATGTTGAGTGAGTGGGATGCTGACGATTGGGAAATTTTTCAGCGTATCTACGTTGCGCCGCTCGAGCGTTACACCTCATTTCGCCATAAACTAAATGCATATCGGCGTATTCCTCATTAGTAAAAACCATTTTTTTTTAAATTGAAATCGTTGTGTTTGAATAACACAAAGTAAAAAATGAAAAGATAAACTTCGCGAACTGACAACAATTTGACAATGAAAAACGTAGGTTTTACTTCTGTTGGCAGTTCAGAGCTAACTATTGCAAAAAATAAAAAATTGAACTTTCATGAAGAAAAAACGAAAAATTTACAAATCGATTTTTCTAGAAAACGGTGTATCCTACCGACTTAAAGTAAGAGTACCTTTTAGTACTAGAATACCTGAAAATTTAATAATCTAGTGTCACAAATGCTTAAAAGTTAAAGACAAAAAAGTTATGCCTTAAAATAACCGTTGACCTACCCAAAACGGACGCCTATGACCGGTACTAGAAATTCGCAATTGATGGAATCGATTCATCTCTGGAGGATAAATAAGTATACCAGTTTTTGTTTTTCTAAATAGAAGCGTTCTGGAGGAATTTAAAAAAAAATAAATACAAGGCGCCATCTTCAAAGAACTATAGCTCCCTTAGGAAGCATTTTCGGACTAGGTGAATTTGGGTTTAATTTTCTTAAAATTATCTGAGGAAATCTGTAAAAAATTACCAATATAGGGTCTCGTGTGACGTATATCGGCCCTGAAACGTTTCATTCAATCGACTGTCGATCGCACTACGTTTGTCTACGTCGACAGAGATAGTCGTGATTCAGTTAGTGTGCTTGGACCTGCGGTAAGAGTTTTAATTTTCTTTTGAAACTTTGTTTATGTGCTTCTTTATCATCCCTAGGATATATTTTGGGGCGACCACCCATCTTTTACGAATTTAAGCCGAAAACTCAACGAGTACTTCACCAAGTGGTGGGCTTGTTTTTTTTGCACACGCAATTTTTCTACTCAGCGGAGTATCTTAATCATTATACTTCTTTTGGAGGTGATCCGAAAATTTTATCCATTTTCCACCCGCTAGGGTGAAATTGGATACGTCGAGGCTACCTTTTTCCTGAATCTCAAGCAAATTTTTCCCCGACGCTTCAAGATGGCGGCATACCCACGCTTTCTTAGCGTACATATGGCGGTGTAGACGCAGCATCATTTTAGTTGGCGTGGTATTTGGAAAAAAACAGTACATACAGCATCTGAGAAGACAATCTCAAGTAAGGATTGGGAAATTTGGTCAAATTGGGGGACGAAATCAAGAACTTGTTTAGAAGTAGGTTTTGAAAATCTTATTTTATTTTCTTAATTAAATTTTTGCTAATTCTATCTATTAATCTAAATTTCAAAACGTTTACACCTGGGTAAGCTTTTAGATAAGCCGATTTTTCTGTTTGAAGCAGACGTTGATTAGTTTTCTTTGCATTTAAATTGGCATCGTAGAACCCTGATTGTGTTATCGGGTTAGTTTCTCTCGGGATTTATTTTACTAGACCTAGTTCTGATATGTTTACTGTATCCTTTATCTTTCCTGCTTAACAACGTCTGTTTGCTTACCTGAAACTTTATTTTGTTGTAAATCAAAAATCTTTAATAGCTGTCTAGGCTAATGCATAAAATTTTTAATAGTTAGTGGCTAGAACACCTGGAATCTAGAATTCATTTTGTAATTTTATAATCAACCTGGTCGTCGGCTTCACTGATAATCAGTTGCAGATATTGTAGTGTTTTTTTTTTACGTGGCAAGTTCCTTCAGACGAGCCTTCGTCTTGTTAACTACAATATCCAGGGGATACGTCTCTCATTATTATTTCATATTTTAATATACTCTGTAAACTATTTGTAAAGAACCACTATTACGTGTACATAATTTGAGTTCTATTTAACTTATGTCTTGTTCATAATACGAATATAACTTCATCTTTCACAGTTTTATCACCTGTGTATACAGGGTGTTACTCATTAATTTAGATGCACAAGCTATCTAACTCTTGTAACTTCGCAAGCGACTGTTGTTGCTTTTGTTTTTCACCTCATATAAAACTACCTAGTCTAGACAGTTTTTCTTAATAATTTTATTTGCATTGAAGTTTCAATTTTATAAGATTTTATATTAATTTCAGTTTTCTTAATTAACGTATTATCACTGATAGTTTAAAACTTGAATCATCCTATTTATTCTTGTAACTATATCATTATATATAACCTCATATATTATTATATTTCTCAATATAAGAATTAATTCATTAAAATAATTAATTATTTTATCTTATTGCTTGGTTGATTTCTATATAGAATTTGAATTTTGGCAAACTTTGTTCTATTTTGTTAAACACCTGTAAATTTGTGTTTTATGGCATCTGATAACTAAACTATTGATATTTTGGAACCTACTTATTAATAAACTTTGTTATTGTTGATGACTTGGGTTTATTTGAATCCTGTCCTACAAGTGTTGAAAGAAGGTATTTGTATCTGAAACAAGTAGTAGTAGTGACTCTCTCTCTGGTTGATTTTGAAGCTACCAGGGTCCCGCCTGCTTCCGTTTTCTAGGATTCTCTGCAAGTTGGAAAACGGTGGCGTCTTTATCTACATCTAGCGATCATTTGGAACTCGCGACACTCTACGTTACTTGACTGAGTTAGCCGGCAGAGTACTTTCCTGGGGACGACCATCTTCAGATAGGTTCAGGCCAGAGGAGGAGAGCAAGTAGAACATCGCGCAACCTCCTTATTACTTGTCTTAACTTATTTTGGTCGCGTTGTGGTAGCAACATGAACTCCGCAGGAAGTATAATTCTCGTCAAGATCATTTAAAACGACTTGTATAAAGGTAATGAGATTTTCAAGATTACCCGAATAGAATCTGTGAATAGCAGTAGTAAATACAGCAGGATCGCATTAAGGTGAAATATTCTTAAGCCCGATTTTACAATATTTCCCTTTACATTTAATAAACGAATTAGCTTGTTAGTTTCCGGACCGATTAAAAGGGACGCGAATGTATAGAAATGTGGATCAAGTAATGATCTCCTTAATTGGTTTTTTATTATGAAATTATTTGTTAAATATGTTGTTCCAAATGTATTGTTTACCTTTATTATGAATTTGGCGTTTAATTTTGTAAATAGTTTATTGAAAAACTTGTGTAGGTATTTGTACCGTCCTCATAAAGTTCATCACGTTCACGAACTCTCTGATGATGATTTCGACAGAAGGCAAGAGTTTTGTGAATCAATAACGAACATTTGTAAACTTGATAACAATTTTGTAAATAATACAGTATTTTTGGATGATGCAGCCTTTTATTTGAACGGTACTATTCGTAGATATAACTGTCGTTATTGAGCACAGAGTAATTCTCAAGAGACGCATATGCAACACCCTAAAAACTTTAACGTTTGAGCTGGTATTTGTAGAAGCAGAATGATAGGGCCCTTTTTCATAAAAAAACTCCAAATGTTCAAAAATATTTAGAACTTTTAAATAACCAAATTTTTCATTGGAGGAAAATGGTCAACTTCCACAAAACATCTTGTTTCGGCAGGATGGGGCATCCACTTACTATTTAGATCGATAAGATCGAACTTTTGTCCACAGGTGGATTGGAAGAAGAGGCAAAATTGAACGGCCCGCGCGTTCTCCCGATCTAATTTCGCTAGATTACCTTAGCGGGGCTATTTAAAACAGAAAGTGTACCCAACCCGACCTAGAAATTGGAATGAGTTTGCTAAAAGAATTATTGAAGAGATACCAAGCATTTCACCAGACATAATAGCGGGGGTTATAAGAGAATTTGAAGACAGAATGACTTATTGTCGGGAAGTAGGTGGCGCCCATTTTGAAAATCTCATAAATTAAGTTTGACTTTATTTGTATGACCAGTTTATTTTCTTTTCCTTGCCAATTAATAAATAAAAACTACTTAAAATAATGGCTCTTCTTCCCTAATTTTCGTGTCTAAAATTTCATTACAATAACTTTATTAATTTAACAGATATTTAAATGGTTTCACACATTTGCCCATCATTGTACGAGGCTAAGCTGAAATATTCGGTAACTAACTATAAGATGGCGCTATGTAAAACAATCTTTGATTCTATTATGATGTTGCAGCTTGATGTTTCAATGATATACACGTTAAACTTCATGTCGATCTGTCAAGTAATTTGTTGTGTACACTTGCTCAAAGCAGAGTAACTTTTGTCGCTTCTTAAAATGGACAATATCGAAATTCGCGCAGTGATTAAATACCTGTGGAAAAAGTATTCTTCGCCTAGAGAAACTCATGTTGGTATGGTAAATGTGTCAGGCGAGGAAGCTCCTTGTTTTAAGACTGTTTGTAGATGGGTCAACAAATTAAAAAAAGGTTGTACGAGCGTAATTGACGATCCCTGTTCTGGACGTCCGAAAACAGCCACTGCTGCAGAAAGTGTGCAAAAATTTTGAAATTTGTGGAAGCTGATCGCCGATACACATTGCAAGATATTGCCATTTTAGTGCGGTTTCGGCAAAATCCAACAGATGGGTCCACCACTACACACCAGAAAATAAACAGCAACTGGACTAACAACAGTGGACTAAACGTGGTGAACCGGCTCCAAAAAAGGCCAAAGTCAGTCTATCGGCAGGAAAGTTGATGGCTTTCATTTTCTGGGATGCGAAGGGAATCTTGCTTATCGACTACCTGCCAAAGGGACACACGATTACTGCACTATACTATTCTAAACTTTTGGATCGATTGAAGGCAGATTTCGTCGAAAAAGGAACCGGAAGAAAGCATAAAAAATAATTTTCCATGAAGACAATGCTCCAGTTCATATGAGCGTCGGACTCTCGTCTGTTCCTCAAACTGAAGAAACACCTCGGCGATATGAGATTTATTTCGGATGAGGAGCTGATAGCTGCCGTTGACCACTATTTTGAGGAACTCGAGGAGAATGAGTACTGTGAAGACATAAAGAAACTTGAGCATCGACTAAATAAATGTATTGATCTTGAGGGGATTATGTCGAAAAATAAAACACTTTTCACTAAATATTGTTTTTTGTTATACTTTAGTTACCGAATTTTTCAGCTTACCCTCGTATACCGATAGGTCCAGCCCGCTACGGGCCATAGGCAACAATATACGTATGGAACATAATGCGATGTGGCAACGTGTGTACGATGCCACTCCGCGTGCGCAACATAAGTCCGATGGTCGAGCGCAACAGATTGCCCGTCATTCGTATTTACCTGTGCATACGTAAAGGTAGTTATCATGTCAATGTATACAACCGCAGAGAAGGTACAAATAGTTTCGTGGTATCTTGCCGGCAATTCCTGTCGAACAACCGCTGATTTATTTGCTGTAGATTACGTAAATCGGCATATTCCTTCGCATTCGACGATTGAAAGTATCGTAAATGCCTTTAGGAAATATGGCTGTGTAGTCGGAAATTGCCGCAAATGTCAACAAATTGACGAACAGCCTCATATCCCTCTAATACCTGCCGATCGGGAGGATAGAGGCGTGAGGGTTTGTTCGTTAGTTGAAATGGGCGACCTTAAGTATACACGGCAAATTGCAGACGAAATCGGTGTTAGTAGAAGTACAGTAAAGCTGATTCTTAAACGCAACAAATATAAAAGTTACAAAGTTCGAAAGTGCCAGGAGATTTTTCCCGAGGACAATTTTGCAAGAATGGAGTTTTGTGAGTCTGTGATGGAAAAGGCTAACAGGGACGAATATTTTATAAAAAATATTCCGTTTACAGACGAGTCTTCTTTTCCACGTCATGGCAAGCATAATCCCTCAGTCGTGCGATATTGGTCTCGGGAAAATAAACATCTAGCTCGTAATGTTAAAACTCAATACCCCGAAAAACTTAACGTTTGGGCGGGTATCTTGGGTGATAACATTATAGGGCCATTTGTTATCGACGGTAATTTGAATGCAGTAAAATATTTAGATTTGCTGCGAACACGAATTATTCCTGCTGTCCGTCAACTGAACGTCGATTTTGATGCAATTTGGTTTATGCAAGCCGGTTGTCCCGCGCATAATAGCAGATTAGTAAGAGGGTTTTTAGAAAACACTTTTCCTAATCGTGTTATTTCCGGGAGGGGTACGATAATATGGCCTCCTCGATCACCCGACCTTAATCCCTGCGATTTTTTCTGTGGGGTTATGCCAAAGAAAATCTTTACGGTCTTCTAACAATACCGAACTTGCAACAGTTGCAAGTTAAACTGTTTAGAATTTTCGAGACAATAACCCCTAGAAATCTCGAGGGAGTGAGGCGGGAGTTTTACAATACTATTGTTTGGGAAGAGAGGGCGGTATTTCCGAATCCTATATTGAGTGACTTTCTTAAAATTAAAATTTATTTTGCAGAATTATTGATTTTTTTACTTTTATCTTTTAGAAAACGTTATTGTTTTTTTATTACTTAAAATTACTTTCCGTAGCAGCTAAGAATACAATAATAATAATAAATTGGACCTTATTATGTCTGAAACAAATGGGCAAATTACGTATACAGAACGAATATGCAAACGACTATATCCTTGCGCGGTTTAAGTCTTACTAAATTCATAACTGCAATGTGCTGCAATCGAAGCTGCGGCGCGTAGAGGGGGTTCGCTGACTCATTGCTGACTATGGCCCGTTGCGAGCTGGACCTATCGGTATATAACGTGCCTTCAAACCTTTCCTCATTGTTATATGCAATGCTTTAGAAAACATAAAATTCTGACAAGTTGTCATACATAAATTCAAAATATAAAAATTATTTTATTATAATGTTAGATTTATAAAATAAAAAATGTATTATTCAAGGTTGCTACAGAACAGGCCAAAAATTACCAAATAGAAATTGGGTTTATTCCACTAATCAGTACTTACATGATTTTTGGCAACAGTATCGTAATCCGCCAGTTACTTACGCACAACTTGCGAAAACATATTCAAAAATTTAGTGATACAGGGGAAATAACTCGTAAACTTGGCGGTGGAGCACCTTGAAAACGAACAGCAAATTGCATAGAGGATATTCAACGTCGTATGGACAATTCACCCAAAAAATCAATCGCAAAACTATTACAACAATTTAATTTGTTAGCGGAAATATATTATTTTAAAAAGGAACTTAAAGTTGTATTAATATAAAATTCAAGCAGTCTTGGTATTCAAACAGTTAGATTTTGTAACAAAAAACACAGTATTGTCTATGGTTTTTGAATAACATCAATAATAATGTCATTCTCGAGAAATGCTTCTTTTCGGATGAGGATTGGTTCCATCTTTCAGGATATTGAAACATGCAAAATATGAGAATTTGGTCTGCAGAAACCCCTTACGAATTTGTGGAAACTACGCTATATCCACAAAAAAATAGGCATCTGGCTAGCAGTTTCAAGAAAACGAATTATTGGGCCTATACACCGTAACTGTCGAAGGATATTTTCAGCAAGATAATACGCCAGCGCACAAATCTCGAGAAACAATGCCATTTACAACAATTATTCGAAACAAGAACTATTAATTTTCCTCCAAGATCTTCAGATTCGATAATTATATTTAATTTATTATCTATATTTAAAGAATACCATTTTCAAGACCAGACATTATGCAATCGAAGAGCTTCCTAATACTATTGTGAAGTCTTATGCTGACATCACCCAATAAATGGCTTTGAAATCATGAAGCGTAGAGTTCAATTTTGTCTTAAAAATAATGGCCAACATCTGCTTTAGTATTATTTTCTTTTAATGTTGATTATTGTAATAAATATTTTTACAAAAACTAAATTACTAACTATTACACACAATTACATGACATAACCAAACTATCAAAATTACACGTTTGTGACAGATTACGTGCACTGTCACCAACCATTAAAAGAAAGCTAATTAGAGACGCCTTCTCTAATTAGGAAAGTTTTAGAAGGCACCTTATTTGTATTGCACTTGACTTGTACCGAAGATCTTTATTATTAATTCAAATAACATTAAATATCCCATGTTTAGTTCTTTTATTAAAAATTCCACACGATGTTATAATTGAAACAAGATAAATCATTAAACGGATATTATTCAATCTTATTCGAACGGTACATTTGATTTAACAAGACAATAGCAAAACTTTCCCGTCTTGATTAATAAAGATTCCAACATATTGAGTTAAACGACATTATTGTATAGTAACCGCAAAGGATTAGACCACAAAAGAATTCATAGTGAAAATGAACTATGGTCGTTTGTTCGTATATTAAATAGCAAATTAAAATTCCATAAACTGCGAATTCCAAATTGCAGACAACGCGAACAAATTTCATTAGCCATAAAGCCCATCGTAAGGATATTTACTTTATCAAGGATCGCTGTTTTACGACGTCATGTATCTTGTTTATTCAATATTCAATTAGTATACAATTTAATTTACATAATTGCCGCTCTTACTTAATTTATACTAGAAATAAAAGAGATTTTTATGGAAACAACTGGTTTTTATTAATTTTTAAATATGAAAATGAATGAGAAAGCCGTTGTGAAATCTGATATTTGCGGATTAATATACGCCATCCTTCGAATTAAAGTGTAATAAAAATGGTAAAGCATCACGTTCGAAACCTGTTTAGGAATAATAATTACAAGTTTAAACATAATCTTTGTTCAGAAGCTACATAAAAATACAATTTAATCGCCAAAAATTTGCTTACATTTTCTTTTTTTTTATAATGTATGGCCCAGTTAAATCTCAAGCTTTAAACCTTATAGAAACTGCGTCAATCCCCAGTATATAGGAAGGGTTTCACGTACAAAATATTGGAGATTGATGCTGCTAATAATAAAAAGAGAAGCCGAAAATTTGTCACGCTAGAGACCAAATAATAGGTTTTACGTCGTATTGAAGCTGGTGAGAAAATTGTTCAAATTTTTAATGCGATGGGACTGGCGAAATCTACCGTTCAAACTATTCGTGTTAAAAAAAAAAGAAATTGAAATACATTCGCTATCCTACACATTTAAGTGTTTCAAAATTAACTCGCGAAAGAAGCAGTGTTATGGAAAAAAATGGAAAAATTATTAGTTATGTGGATTAAAGACAATAATGAACGAAGGATGCCAATGAGCCAGATAACTATCCAAGAAAAGGCCAAAAGTATTTTCGAAAATTTAAAGAGAGAGGATAATGAAGAATCTGCGAAAGATGCAAAATTCAAAAATCGCCACTATTTGCATAATTTAAAAATGAAAGGCGAAAAAGTTAGTGCCGATGATAACGCAGGCAAAGAATATTCCAACACTTTGAAAAAAGTTATAGAAAGAGGTAGATACCAATCAGAATAACTTTTTAATGTAGACGAAACAGGACTCTATTGAAAGCAAATCCCAAAAAGAGATTTCATTTCAAAATCTGAAAAGTCTGCATCTGGATATAAGTTCTCTAAAGAACGAGTAACTTTGCTTCTTGGTGCGAATGCTGCAGGGGATTTTAAGCTAAAACCACTTTTAGTATATCAATCAACAAATCCAAGGTGTTTTAAAGGGCTGAACAAGAAACAATTACCTGTCATTTGGAAATTCAATAAGAAAGATTGGATGACTAAGATTATTTTCGAGGACTGGTTCAAAAATAACTTTTGGCAGAAGTAAAAAAATATTTAAAGGAAAAGGACTTGAACAACAAGGCATTGCTCATTTTGGATAATGCTCCAGGGCACCCGGTTAATTTACCAGAATTATTAGAAGATGTGGAGATTGAGTCCCTTCCCAAAAATACAACAGCTCAGATCCAACTAATGGATCAGGGTGCTATAGCAACTTTTAAGACTTATTATTTACGCAGAAGTTTTCGTAAACTTATTCAGCAAATCGATGGTGAATCTTTGATAAAACAATTTCGGAAAAACTTCATGCCGTGTACAACATTAGCGAATCATGGAAAGATTTAAAAGTAACCACAATGAACCATGTTTGGAAACAAATTTGGCCAGAATGCATAAAATCTAATGAGTCTGAAGTTAATTCTCTCCTTGAAGTTCGACAAAACATATTGAGCTTAGGTTTTGAAGATTTAAATGAAGGTGATTTGATTCACTTGCTCGATGCTGACAGAGAACCTCTTTCAAACGAGGAGCTGATCCAGTTAGTAACCGAACAAACTCTTGATGAGGGGCCAGAGCCTGCTACATACAGGCAGCTAAGAGCAAAAGCCTTGACGAATGCGCTTTCTTATTTCGAGAAGGGAATGAATATCCTTCTTCAAAATGATCCCGACGAAGAACGCAGTTAGAAAGTATCTCTAGAAATAAACTCAGCCACTAGATGTTACAAAACGTTGCAAAAAGAAGCAGAAAGGAGGGCGAAGCAGACAAAGTTGGACGAATCTTTTAAGTTAAGTTATTCAACAACAACGGAAATTGACGACGGCAGCATTTTATCCGATTAAAATAGCTTCCAAACATTTTAGAATTTTTGTATGTCAATATGCTCTCTTTTGTTTTTCTTTTTTGAACTATATAATGTGTTCATTTTATGTATGAATTCTTATTTGTTGTGTTATTTTATTTCTAAATAAGTATGTATTTTTATAGAAAATGAAAATAATAAAATGCCTGATGAACTAAACCTTTTAAATATATATATATTTTTTTAATTGGAACCGATCTGATTGAATTTCTATGGGTTTGTATGAAAATAATTGATTCGTTTAACAGCTTTTCGCTTTACGGTCAATTTTTTCGGAACGTATCTAGGTCGCTAAGCGAGGTACGGGTGTACTAAAAATATTGTTCTGTCAAACATTGTGTGGACATGTCTGAACATGACCCTGCATGTTTCCTACGTCAGAACACTTAAACCACGCCTATTTTTGCTCTGCAACCAATCAAATTAGGAACTGATAAATATGTGACTATGTGGGTATACAGTTCATTCGTAAAGTAGCGGATAAATTCAACAAATTTCTAAAAAAAACCCTCGGACCCGCCGATTTTTATTTTTAGTGTTCTTACCTGAAACTGACATATACAGGCTGTCTCTAAAAAACGATATGACAGCATTTTTTTTTCTTAAATAAAAACATCCATTTTTTATTACAGAATTAGAAAGGGCAGACCTTTTACATACAATAAGTGCTGAATGAATTGTGGAAGAAGGAAATAAGTTTACTGAAATCAATAAAGTATTGTTCGTGAGTCCACCAAAACGATCACGTAGATGTACCGTCACTCAATTTGAAAATTACGAAAAAACTTTGTTTCGGCATTTTACATACAATTTCCACAATACTGACGGTTGTCAGGGAAGCTACAAGAAAAGTTGCGCTCTGAGATGGAATGGAATAGTGAAAAAAACTCATTCGTATCATATTGTTAAAGTTTTAGGATGCTTCTTTCATCGTACAAGAAATAATCGTCAGTTATTAATTGAATTAATTTTTTGTAAATACTGAATTCGCAATTCTCTAATATCATATTAGAGTGTTTATCAGTGTTTGAATTTATTTTTACTGCATACTACTAATACCTCCCTGTTTACTTTGTGCATTCGCATAACCCGAAAGTGTTCGAAACAGACATCGGCATGCGTAGGAATTCGCCTAAGTAAAACGAACGGACTGTAATTCATTTCGTTCTGCGTATATTTTATTATTTCATTTTGAGATTGTCTCAAGAAATAATAACCCTAGACCACTAACGCAAATGGTCACCCGTTAATACTCAGAGGGGTTATGGGTATACGTATTTTTCAAAGAGAAAAGATGCAATATTTTTAAAATGAGCTTTATTGAAGCAACACGCACTCTAGATACATTTCTGGCAAATATCGTATCGATGCTCATTGCACACTGGTGCTGAACGCTTAACGCAAGCAGCCTTTGTTTTTCGATCTGAAGATCGTTCACATAAGGCACAGCGAGCTTTGTATCTGATGTTTTATGTGATCGGGTATATCTTGAGGTATATTATTTGGTTTTTCTCTTTGCCCGCCATTTAGAATATTTTGAATTAAAAATTTTATTTCTTTCGTTAGTGGTCTAGTGAATCTTCCTTCCATATGCGATTTGGCTAATTACAGTCCGAGCTCAAAGAGATATTTTCTCCTGTTACATCTCCAGGTTATTTTTTGAAATAAAACCATTGAATGGACATCTGCTTGGTCAAGCATGCCGTAAAAATACCTTAGTGGCCATCTACGAGTTTTGGTTAAACAGTATAAGTATGTATCAACTGGTCAAAAGTATCAACTCCACCTTTAGAGAGGTTGTAGAAATTTATTATTTCAGGTTTCTTATTAGATTCGTCAATGCTTTTGTCAGAATGCATTGTAGAAAGTAATATTACTGGCTTACTTTTATTGGGAAGAAATCATAGTGGGATTCCCCTTTTATTTTTTCTTAGGGTTTCTGCAATTGTAAGCTTGTAGTCTTTCAGCATGGTTTCGGCCAACGAGAGATAGAAGTAAACCAATTATCTATGGTTATATTTCTGTTAGTCCTATGAATAGATTGACACAATGTTTTAATGTAATACACAGGAAGCGGGTATTGAGTAGGACGAGTTCCTTTTCCAATATAAAGTACTGTGTTTATCATATAAAAGGCACAGGCGCCACGCATGGTAATTATCTCTATCTCGTATTTGTTCGGATTTGATGCGATATAAACAAGAAAATGACATTTAATGCGCAACCCCAGTAGTTGTTCATTTATTGTACAATATTCATGAGGAGTATAATACTCGGTACAATGAAAAATAAATGAAGTCCAAAGGTGCCGAATTGGAGCAAATTTATCCTAAGGATCTCTAGTTATCCTTTCGTTGAAATGCAAACATATTATCAGAAACTAAAAACGTACTTTAATCATGATGCATTTATATATTTTCTGTTCGAAAGCTGACCACATTTCAACAGTACTGTATAGCCGTCGTTCCAACAGCCTGCAATGTATAGGAGACCAATAAGTGCATGTGTGTCTAAGTTATTTGTAGGTCCAACATACCTGCAGTTGCCTTTATAATTTCTTTGTCGTATATCAATTTCTATATTAGTATAATATACAATTGCATTTAACTAAGCATCATCAAAGAGCAATATCCAACAAATAATATTTTGCGCGGTTCCTTACGTTCCAGGGATAGGAAGCGCAATATTTCTCTGAGGATTGCATGATCGGGAGGGTGCTTTATCGGACCACGAATGTCCATTTTTGCTTTATAAACAAAAGTACCGGAAGAAGTTGAAGGTGGATAATCAACAGTTTCTTAATCACTAATGGACGTTTCGTTATCAGGTTCAGAATGCACAGGGAAAATGCGTTCGTCATCAGAAGTAGAAATTCAGTTTTCATGGTCAGAATATATAAAAATATTATATTCGTAATCACTCCCACCATCACCAGAATCGCAATAATTATTCTCGTCTTCTGCCAACCATCCTAGCAAAGCCTAAATTACATCGAATGACGTTGAGAATAAGAAACAAGCAAATCACGAACCTCTTCGAACTCAGGATCTGTTGGCCTCACTGACGTTCTTATGCGTTTGGGAGGTGGAGGATTATTAATTCTAAATTTTATATCCATTTTACCACCAAATAGATAAACAATATAAACTAAGACCAATTTATTTCTGAAATTAGGCAACGAAACTTGTTCACGGGCAATACTAACATAGGGTTACGCGTCACCTCCAGAGGAACTAATAGGTAATAACAACGAGCGATAGAAAAGAACTGACAGGTGCTGACAGGTGAATATAACCTCAAATAAGGTTACACGAAAGCACATACGGAGGATGTCCGGTTACTAAGGTACATTTGTGAATTACAGACAGACTACTTTATTTATATAAATCAAACATACACTAAGTAAAAACGTGAACTGTTTGCTACTTTTCAACATAATCGCCGCCAAAATTAAGGCATTTATCCCAGCGAGGCACAAGCTTCTGGCCTCTTCCTAAAAGTTGTGACCCAAATTTCTAAAATACTGCCATACTTCATCTTGTAGTTCGTCCTCGTCTTCAAACCTTTTGCCATACAAATAAGTTTTCAACGGCCCAAAGAAATGAAAATCAGAAGGAGGCAGGTCTGGACTATGGAGGGATGGACAATAACTTTCCAGTTGTCTTGCTGAAGCCAGGCCTTCGTCTGATTTTGGGTGCGCGGTCTTGCGGTGTTATGCAACAACCTGAATCCTTTCGTCAACCTTCCTCTGCGTTTCTGTCGAATGGCTTGGTGTAGTTTTTCGAGAGTTTGGCAATAAATATCGCTGCTGATTGTCGTTTTCTGTGGTAAAAACTGTATGAGCAAAATGCCTTGCATATCCCAGAACACAGTTGCCATTGTCTTTTTTTGCAGACTACTGAACTTTGAATATTTTCTGTGTTGGTGAACTCGGATGCTTCCACGTAATCGGGTCTTTTTTAATTCGGGGTTTTTGGTGGTATACCCACAGTTTGTCTCCTGTAACTATAGACTCTAGAAATCCGTTATACTGACGATAGCGCGTTAAAAGTTCCATTGCTACCGCCTTTCGTTGCATTTTGTGTCGGTCGGTTAACAGTTTTGGTATCTATCTCGCGGACAATTTTCGATAGCGAAATTCAGATACAATTTCATGAACAGAGCTTTTAGAAATGCCGGTCAGTAGAGGAATTTCCCGTACTTTCAACAAACGATTTTCTCGAATCAGCGTATCGACCTTTAATTGATTCTTATCCGTTTTCGTTGTTAATGGATTTTTTGCACACCTTCGTTATCATCGTTCATAGCTGTGCGTCCACTTTTGAACTGTTTACACTAACTTGTTTTCGACTCATATCGCCTTCTCCGTAAGTCTTCAGTATTTTTTTATGAATTTCGGCTGTGTTTCATTATTGCAAATTTCGTTATTGCAAGAAACGAATGACCGCTCGCACTTCAAACTTGAAGTATGTTTCAATTGGAAATGACATTGTGTGGTTGTCACTGCACACTAGAGCTGTGTCGTTCCAGCCGGACCCGGTCCAATGGATTCGGTCCGGTGTTATAATCGGACCCGGTCCGCAACTTTGTCTGAACTCGGTCCGAAGGAACGATTTCAATACTTTTATTGAATTCGTTCCTTACGCGTACGGTACCGATTCTCGCTCGTTCCTTACGCGTACGGTACCGATACGGTAGCGTCAAGGATAAGTAGGCAAGTAAGTTTAATTTGTTGGTTATTGAAAGACTTAAATTTATTTGTGTTTGTAATTATATTTTTTTTTATATTTCGTTATATTTATTTTTTACTATATCTGTACCCTTTCAAAAATGAAAATTTGATTAGTAAAAGCAAAAGTTGTTATTGTTTTATTTTTAAATAAGTGTAAATAAATTAATTTTTAACTACTGGCAATCAGTACTAATTTACTATTTCTGTACAAGTAATAACGAAAAACAACGTAAGTATAATTGATATAATTATTGCACTATGCAAATATTAATTACATTTACATAGCTTCACGTATTGATAGATTTGATAGTTCTCCGTTCTAAAGATTCAGTTCGAACCTTTCAACCTACATATATGGCTTGACGGTACGGTACACGGTCCATTGGTTCTACTACGATACACGGGTCCACGCTCTCATATCAATACCGATGTCGGTCCGGATGGACCGAATCCAGCGGACCCGTTCCGATCCTAGTACGGACCCGGAATGAACGAATCCACAAAAGGAACGACATCGCCCAGCACTACTGCACACGGTGTACTGAACCCAGGCCCTATTCACTTGATAATTTCGCGCCCATTACTGATGTAACTGCTTTCCCAGTCGCAATGGCCCTAGCTTATGCATTTCAACTAATCAGATAGCTGCAATAATTTGACACATTAGTATAGTTGATGGCGTTGTTTTCGATTGGTTATGTTCACTTTGTCCCTCAGTTCTATGGTGGTTTTATCGTTGTTTTATAGATTTATTTTATCGTTGATCAAATTTTGTTCCTTTTCAAATTTAATAAAAAATTTAGTATAGTATATTTAATAAATAATTTAGTATAGTTGGATTCTAAAAGAATTTTAAAAACTATAACATGGTGGTTAGTGTCCAATTGTGGAAAAACACGATCTAAAATATGGAAACTTCACCGTTTTCTTACTGATATGAAGGTAAATGCGATATGTCCAAAATGATAGAAAGTATTAAATATTTTTAGTTATTCTTTAATGAAAATGAATACTGTAATGCTGTGTATAATATAATAAAGTATCAAATAGAAAACGCAATGTTGTTTAGTTTCAAAAAAATATATTGTATTGTATATACACAACATACCGTAGTAGACAAATTTTAATTTCTGTTTGCGTATATAGTGCATGCTTGTTATATCCAACGATGCCAGCTTTAAAAACAGTGGAGGGAGAAGCAGAGTGGTGGACACACATACACATTTAACATGCCCTACTCCTTAACAAACACTTACCGGGTATACAACACTTATTTCTCTACATGCGTACATTAATAGTCGATTTCCAACTCAAGAAAAGACACAAATTATAAAATGGTATTATGCAGGTAGACACCTCAATGTAAGTGTACATACCCGATATCCACAAAAATTAAATGTATGGGCTCGTATCTTAAACAATTCAATTGTCGGTTCTTTCTATAGGGACATATCAGCAATGTCCGCCAAGAATTTTATTATAGGTTGGCATACTGCCAAGAACAATGTGGTGGATTATTTGAACCTTTAATTTAGAATATTTATTTTTATTATTATCGGAGAAGAGTTAATTAATTTTTTTTTCATAAGAGTTACATTTACTTTTTTTTATATAATTTAGAATTAATATTTAATTTCATTTTATTTATACGCGGAAAATATAAGCTTTGTTGTATATCCTCATAAAAGTAATACACCATGAAATAAATATTTTTTTGTAAATATTCATGGCGAATTTTATACGTATTTCTAAGATGCGTTCTACAACCCTCTGAAGCAATAGACTTACAGACTAGCTATAATCTGACTGAACCTTATCGTACTTATTCATTGGCAACCTTGCTATATGTCTTTCTTTACTTTTCTCTGTAGCGCCCTTTTCCTCTTCTACTTTCGTACAAGAAATTAAAATTTATCGATTGCGGTATATGTTTCACCATACTGTGGCTTCATCAGGTGGATGAATATATTTTGCAAACCTACATTTGGTACCTATTTATATAAATACAAATATAAAGGTGATAAACAAAAATTCTAATCTGAGAGAGGGTGGACCAATTGTAGTTTCAAGTTGAGTAGGGGAGAGAAAATTATGCCTGAATTATGAAATTTATTAATTTCTAAAGCTTCTAACATATTGAGTTTTTTACTTTTGTCTACTGCATGTAATGTTTTGAAATTAGAATTGAATTTTTGGTTATATCCGAAGCAGTTATTATAAAAATTAAATATGTCTTCTTATCCTTATAGCTTCTTTCGTGTTCTGATATTCTAGTTTGTAATGAATATAATGAAGTATATACTTTCAGATGATGGAATGGTGGCTTACGCTAATTAATGGTTTGGATCTGTTGTAAAAATACGTCAATTTGGTTAGAGATGCATACATAATAATGGGTGTTTCAATAAGAGCGCAAGATTTGAATTGCGCGCCATGTTTGACAGTCATAATGTCACATGATTATGACATGGCAGATCGAAAGTTGACAGATGGGAGTTAGTAAACATGGAGCATTACACGGTAGAACAAAGCGTCCTGATTGTCAAAAATTATTATGAAAATGGTGAAAGTTTAATTGCCACTATTCGTAAAGTGCGTCCAATGTTCGGTCGAAATAATGTGCCTAATTCATCTACGGTTAAACGAATAATCGAAAATTTCGAAAGTACCGGTTCGGTAAGTGATGTGAAACACACGATACGAGCTCGTAGAGGTCGTTCAGAACAAAACATCACGGCAGTTCGCGAGAGTATGACAGAAAGGCCAGAGACGTCAATTCGCCATTGGGCACAAGAATTGGACATTTCAACAGGCACTCTTCAGCGAATTCTCACTAAAGATTTACAGCTGCATGCTTACAAAATCCAACTGACTCAATAACTTCTGCCAGTAGACCATGAACAGCGAAGAGAATTCAACTTGGATCCTTGAGCAACCTGCTGATTTTACAAACAAAATCATTTTCAGTGATGAGGCCCATTTTCACCTCGATGGCTTCGTTAATAGGCAAAACTGTCGCATTTGGGCCTTAGAAAATCCACGAATGATTCATCAGAAAGCAATGCATCCACAACGAGTCACTGTATGGTGTGCATTATGGTCTGGAGAAATAATTGGACCGTTTCTTTCGAAAACGAAGAAGGTAATGCAGTAACGGTGAATGGTGAACGTTA
Source organism: Melolontha melolontha (assembly GCA_935421215.2). Taxonomy (NCBI): domain Eukaryota; kingdom Metazoa; phylum Arthropoda; class Insecta; order Coleoptera; family Scarabaeidae; genus Melolontha; species Melolontha melolontha. Next base: position 64,984,466 of record OW285237.1, on the reverse strand, counting down.
TCGTGCTATGATAACACAGTTTCTTGTGCCTCATTTGGAAGCTATTGATCTTGACGACATGTGGTTTCAGCAGGACAGTGCCACATGTCATACCGCCCGTGAAACATTGACGATCTTGCACGAGTTTGCTCCTGGTCGTGTCATTTCCCGATTTGGTGACCAGAATTGGCCTCCACGCTCTTGCGATTTAACGCCTTTAGACTTCTGGCTGTGGGGTTATCTGAAGTCACAGGTTTATGCCAATAAGCCTGCAACCATCGAAGCATTGAAAGCCGAAATTAGACGCTGTATCAATGAAATACCACCACATGTATTCAATAACGTTATTGAAAATTTCGTCAAAAGGGTACGCATATGTCAGCAAAGCCGTGGCGGCCATTTACAAGATATTTTGTTTCATACATAATTCCCAAATGTATATTTTCTAAATCAATAAATATTTCAATACTTTGCTACAGAAAACCATGTTTTATTGAACACTGAAATCTTGCGCTCTTATTGAAACAGCCTTTATGTTCGTATCATTTCATCAAAGAAGGAAAATTTACATAATAGGATAAGAAGACTTAAAACAAAATGCATTTCCACCAGGTGGAGTATTACTAGAATTTGTCTAGTATATAATAAAAATTAATACATTAATTTAATAGAAGCAAAAGTATGTTTTTGTTGAAAACCGAGGAGTAAATACGTATATTAAAAATATTTACAAAGAATTTATAATAAAAATTCTTTTCATATCAAATACTATTTATATGTAGAATTATATGGAAAAATTTTGTTCATGTTTACCACAATTATGTACAAAAAATGATGTAAAATAGTTATTGAGAAAAGCCTCCATCAAATTTATACTTGTTGTATCCGTATGTATATTTGCTATATTAATAGATTTAATTTTAGATTTTTATATACAGTGTTGGGTAATGAAAGTAAATAAAATATTAAAAGGTGTAGATTTAAGGAATGTAAACGATTTTATTAAAGAAAAGCCTTTCTTAAAATATAGAAAATTAAGATATAAGATATTAAAAAACTAATTAAGAATGTTTACTAAGAATTTTTAATAAATATGCTTTATGTTTAACATTGTATTTTTTCTCTCTGCTGTATAGCAGTGATTTAAAACTTCAGGCGAATGGCAGTTCTAGATTCGTATATAAATACATATATTCTTGGATGGAGTTCAATTCTATAGAATAGGTAATTATCAATAAATATTTTAAAATGATTTGTTGTCACATTCAAAATCGAGAACGATCTTGTCGAATATACATTACTCGTGTTTGCATAAGTAAACATGATTAAATTAAATAACATATTACATTGTTTTAATTGCTTTTAAATATACGAGTTTCAATTTCTTATTATGTAAATATAAATACAAAATTTAAGGACGCCGCTGTGTTTTATTTTATGTATTAAGTTGTTGTATATTTATTTTAGTTAACCAATACCACGCACGTCCTGGACCTTGATGAGACTTCACCAACACCACAAATTATCTTAATTATTACAAAATAACTAAAGTATAAGTTTATATTATTTATATTAGAATAATTTCCTTATTATTATAAATAGCCGAGCCCTCTATTTGTAATAAGTGACGCCCGGAACGTGAGGCAAAATTTGATTAAAGAGTAATCAACAAATCCACAGCAACATGGTGAAGCCAAAGGAACAACAGGAAAACTCTTCTAATTCCAAATCGAATGATTTGGTGGCGCCTAACGAAAACTCATCAGATATACTTATGCTTAATCAATGTTTTACAGGAATTTTGTAGATCAGTTGCAACGCAAATATGTAAATATAAATACAAAATTTAAGGACGCCGCTGTGTTTTATTTTATGTATTAAGTTGTTGTATATTTATTTTAATTAACCAATACCACGCACGTCCTGGACCTTTGAAGGAACTTCACCAGCATCCGTAATTATTTTATTATCTATCAAATAATTTTATTATTATAAATAGCCGAGCCTTCTATTTGTAATAATATGAACGATAGCGATGATGATGACAATTTAGAAGACTTAGACTGTCCAGAATCAGGCTTAATCTTAATGTCACAAAATGAACAGTACTCCAAAAATATGTGAAGATTGAACATGAAAAAGAGCTCACTTCTTTTGGACTGTAATACCAGGTGGAATAGTCTTTTAACCATGCTGGAACGATTTCTTCTTTTAAAAACCTTCATTCAAAAAGCTCTTATAGATCTCAATCATCAAATCCGTTTAGAAGATGCTGATTTTGACTTGGTAAATAAAATTGTTGATGTGCTGACCCCAATTAAATTAACAGTAGAAGCAATCTGTCGACGAGATGCTAATTTATGCACAGCTTATGCCGCTTTGAAATTTCTTATAAAACAATTGTCTAGCAAAAACTTAGCACTCGCCAATAAAATGAAAACATCCTTAGTGGAACGTATAAAGCAACTACAAAATGACGATTTAACTGGTGTGTTGAATTATTTACAAAATCCAAGAAAAGGTGATGAAAATCAGTTATTATCGGATTGGGAATGCATTGAATTTTCAATTCCTACACAGGCTTTAGTGAGGGCGCAAATAAAGAGTATTGTTAAAAGACTAAATAGTCGAGATGACACGAAAGAGGAAGAAAGGTCAGGATCACAAACAGATGATGAGCCAAGGCAACAAACCTCCCAACCCCAATTGACACTAAAGGAAAAGTTACAGCTGGAAATTAATAAGAGCATGGAATCCCCAGATCGTGAAGTACAAAATGAATCGGGGTTGGGAAATAGTATTACACGCGAAATGAGCCTGTTCGAAAATGGAGGAGTTTGTGGATATCACTTAGAATTAGCATATAAATATCTATTGCCTATTCCTCCAAACAGTGTAGAACCTGAGTGCACGTTTTCAGCTGCTGCTTATGTTGGCAATAAACTACAAAGCAGGCTTGGAAGTCAAACATTGGATGCTTTGATATTTCTGCGATGGTATTTTCGAAATTCAAAATAGTTTTTTGTATTGTCTTTTATGTTCCTTATTTTAATATATTGTGTTGTGCAACAATATTAATAAATAATTTTTAAGAAATTATTTAAGTTTTTTTTCATTTGAGCCCAATTAGAAACCACAAAGTCTAATCCCGGGATTCCGGGATTACGCTTCAAAAATCCCTTAATCCCGGGATTGAAAAACATGCTCGGGATTGTATTCTCTAGCGGTGCGCCTCGCAAACGTACCTTTGGAATCGGACATCCTTCGGGGAATTAAACCGTGGCAATGTTAAATAGTGCTTGTGACCCCGGTTTGTATTCCAGGGTTAAATGTACTAAGTTCTAATTCGTCCTGCGTATTACTACAACTCCTATTCTATAAGCGTAATTGAAATAAATGTAGATAAACGCGTTTTACTACTATAAATTTAAAACACCATTGAATCTAAAGTAATATTGAAAGCAGTGTAGGTGCATTGAACCGTAAGTAATTTGATTTATCTTGATCCAGCTATTTATATTAATTTACACCCAGGTCGACCGAGAATGAAACGAATTTATATTCGTCTACGTGTCGAGATCTTAAAACTGTTTAGTGTTCCATTCGTAAGGAGAATATTAACGTTCTAATAAGAATATTGCACGTAGATATTAGCAATAAATTGACGTGGAGTATAATTAATTCGACATAGTTTTCTTTACGACTCATCAAAATTCAGCGTGTATTCCAGAACAGCGATGGACTCTACACAAAAGCTTTAATCCTTCCGGTGTAAAACAGGATTTGAATACAAAAAGTGTCACCAGCATTGAAAACTTATTAGTTATTTATAACTTATTCACAGGAAAGTTTGAGACGTTACATAAATATTTACCGACTGTTATTTCCGAATTGCCGAACCGACAGAAAGAGAAAAAAATGGAAAAGAACAAAAGTAAAGAAGTACTTAGATACAAAAGAATCGATTGTGTTTCACATCGCTTCTTCATCGAGGAGTGCTAAGTGCAGAAAAGCGTTTCTGCGACTTTTTTCGATAATACGTATGTCGGTTCAAAAACTTTAATGCGGCTTCCCAAATAAAGATGTAAATTTCTATAATATGCGAAAACTTCTCGGCGGTATTTGCGCTTTAAAGTTTAAATTTGAAGTCGACACCGTGGACTAACGTCGACGGGAGCGGCGACGTCACCTGGCTTTTTTAATTCCTAATTTTTAATTTCGCTCCTTTCCAGTGCATTTAAATTTTCAACTGGATGGACGTCATCTTATTAAAAAAGAAGTTCTCTTTTTTTCAATTTAGCTACCGACGTTATGAATAATTGAGCCACTCGTGAAACTGACCTAATAAACGTCAAAACTTCGGCAATTCAGTGCAGCCAGCGCTGCTCACCTGAAACAAAAGAAAAAAATATCCTTTAATACTTCGTAAAATGAAAATGCATATTTACTAGATGTAATAAAGTTTGTTGTAGGCTATTCTAATATATCGAAAGATTATTAATTGAATATATTCCTTAAAGTATTTTTTCTATTTTATAGCCAATATTAGTTACTACTTCCTAATAATTTGGTAATGTTAATATGTTCAGGGCTCGTCAATTTAATAAACATCTTGACTGGCGATAAATAAATCAATTCTTATGGCAAAAGACAAAACAAACATTAATAAAATGTAGAAAATATTATATACAGGGTTACCGCTCAATAGCAACCAAATTATGTGAATCTGAAGAATACGTATAAATGTCTAACTGGAAATCAAATAAGAAATATATTTGTAATTCATAAAAAATTTTCAGGGCCAAAATGTTGTTAAAAGTCGGTCCATATCTTTGTTTCTTCTATATTTACCAAAATACAGCTGTAATTAAATTTCGTTGACCTGCAAAAAACATCAATGAAGTTCCTAGACATTGGTTAGACGATACGTTTAACACAATTTCCTATTCATAAAAATAGTAAATGTTGATATTTTCATATCAAAACAAGTAACAAGTAGAGGAAAGGAGCCTAATATTGCATACATTTTTGTTAAATGTTAACTTTTTATTAAATAAGAGCTCTACATTTGTGCTAGTTTAGTGAAGTTATAGCATATCCATGTATTATCACTTGAGGTGTGCAGCAAAAGAATAAAGGTCTTATTTGAGAAATTATTAATTTTTTTTAAATTGTCAATTTTGTCAATTCAGATTAGTAGTAACCTAATATTGGATATTATATATATCTATACTAGGAAACCATGTTTTTAAACAAACAGTACTCATAATTTTAATATTTATTTTATTGACTAAAATACAAAATGAAAAAGATCAATTAACAGACTAATATAGGAAACGCAAGATCATCCATCCACACAAAAATCGCAGATAAATTTTTTTTTGTCTTCAGCACCGGCACATGCTTCATGGACCCATCTGTAGCATTTACAACACTTTACCCATTTTTTCCCTGCTTTATCTGAAGAAAATGATTCTAAGCAGAAGAGGCATTCAACATCTTCTTCTTCGCTATCCATATCATTTTCGAATTTACATCGGAATCTGACGAATCCGAGGAAACAACTTTTTGTTTTTTCTTTTTAGATGTGTTGTTTTTCTTAATCTTATCGGGTGGTTTTGGTTGAATGTTTAAATTTTTCTTAAACTTTTTTGTGGTTTTTAGATTTTGTGATTCTTCAAGGGCTGTTTTGTAGGGAGAACCACTAACTAAGGCAGCGGCACCAGAATTTTTTCTCTTTACTCCTGAAGAACCAGGTAACGCTGGTAATGGATGAATATAAACTGGTTTTACAATTTGTTTTTGATTTTATTTATTAATGGCAGGCTTTACAGAGAATTTGACATTAGGTTTTAAAGAAATATTTTGCAAAATAAGAACTTTAGGTCCAGGTGTTGGAGCAAGAGGTTCTGTTTCCATTGTTCCTTTGTCCATAACATTTGCAGGACTTCCTCTTTGGATAATATTTTCAATCTCAAGGGATGTTCCTAATTTATTATGAATTGAAAAATCATGGTCTCGGAATTTATTCCTATCAAAAGGCATAATGCCACATTTCCGAAATCCCTTTATGGATATTTCTAGTGATGCAGTCCTTAAATAAACTTTTCCCAACAAACCTGCAATCTGATAGGGTGAAACTATTCTTCCTGGATTAGCTTTTAACCAGTTCTCAATTTCTTGAGAATAATATGTTTTTAAGGGTCCCATTAAAGCTACATCCAATGGTTGAAGCTTATGGGTTGAGGGTGGAGGGAGGCATATTAAGGTTATATGATTTTCTCGAGCTTTGTTAATGACATCCAAATTACGCGTGTGTGTATAATGCCCATCCATAGAAAAAGAATCACTAAATTAACTAAATAAAAGCAAAGATAAAAGAATAATAACTATGCTCTCCAGAATGAATCAAAATACAGCCGATTAGACACAGCACATATGCAACAGTAGCGATTTGTGGAGGAAATCTGCACGCGCCTTAGGTAAATGAAATGTCTCCGATGACCTAATTTTACACTTTGGCACCAGAAAATTAATTTGTCTGAGCAAGGAAGATGAAATCACATCATAGTTGAAGAGATTATCAGCGACACTGCCATAATCCTCCCTTGCGAAAATAAACACATAAGTGTTTGAAAAGAATGCCAAAAACAGGTATGTAAAAAAATTCAGAGAAAAACAGATACAGTGATTAAGTCATTATATATTTAGTTTAGAACAGTTTTACAACATTACGAGATTACATATAGCCATTTATTTTAATACTCATTTTAATTCTAATATCTAATATACAATGCAACTTTTAGCAGTTATATTCTATATAATTATATCTTTTCATTTTTCATACATTGTCTCTTTATTTCAAGAACATATATTGTATTTGTATAGGCGCGTGCATGATTTGAAAGTAAGTATTTTACTTAATTCTGGCATTCAAAGATGTCAAGCTTCTGTCCCGTGAATCGCATTATTTCCCTAGGAAAATCCGTGAATCTATTGAAATTTACAAACATCCCCGCAATCTCAATAGAGACGATGGCTATACGTTACATCCGACGTGGCAAACTCTACTGAACTCTACTAAGAATCACCACGCCCATACGACGCATGCGATTGGCTCATTGTCCCCAGCCAATAGCAGTCAACCATCTGACCCGGTCCCCCTTATATAAGTTGTACCGGTCTCTGTCATAGCATTCTTCACGCTACTGCGAAACGACGAACATCTACGTACAGCCCTGAAGATGCCCCTTGAAACAGTGGACGAAACGTTGGCAAATACGCCTAACTTGACGCGGTTCCAACCCGGAAACCGAGATCTACATCTAGGGAACGACCGCGGAAACCTACACCTACAAGCATTAATAATATAATTTTTCTATTCCGGTATCATAAAGTGCTAATAACGATAACCCGTTGCTTGGTTACACAGTATCGTAATGTATTACTTTACCGCACTCTAATTTTTTTTTCGAAGTTGGTCACAAATGTAGTAAGTAACTAAATCGTTTTAAAAGTTAGATATGGTTAGATGTGAACGTTTGACAGTGATAAAAATGTAAAACACTGTAACACTAGAAGATTCGTGGGCATTAATAGATATTTCGCGCAGATTCTGGGAACACATTATATCTTGTTTGAATCCCTGCTGATTGACATTAATTAATAATTCACTGTCCATTGAACTAGAAGTTGATGCATTCTCTGTGATTTTAGTAGACGTATTAGGTGCAGAGTTAGATTGTATTTCAGCAACGTCTAATTTTTTTTTGATGGAATTATCAATGTAACCTTCAGCCACAGCGGAAGATTTCCATCCTCCATGGCGCTTAATGTAATTAAATCGCTTCCACTATTAGCCAAATGTATTACACTGGATCGTCTAAAGCAATATCCAGTGCAGAGTTCAGAATTAGGTAATTTCAAGTAAGTAGCAATACTTTTTGGTACTTTTCCTATTGTATTAATATCTATTGGAATATTTACGCACAAGCCAATTCTATATTGCAGGAAAAACCTGGGACGAAGATGATAATATTTTTTCACCAAATCAATCCATAACCTTTGAGGTATAATAAATTTTCTAGGAACATAAGTTTTAGTTTTAGCAGATCAACCACTATGACATCATTTTTAAACTGTATATCATCTATAATAATTTTTGTTATTTCTTCACGACGGCACGTTCTATTAAAGGCCATTATAAGAATTACCTAACATAATTTTGAAATGATTATTATAACAAAATAATGTAAATAATTAGTATAATACTACTATAATTATGTTTTTATTACTTACTTTCATTGCTAAATATGATTTATCATCGGCTTCTATTATAAATTGATTAATATGCTCTATTTCTAAAATCTTGGAATTCTTAGGCTCATTGCCTTCAGAAAATCTTTTTAAATATGCTATTAGTTTAGAAGGTTTTGAGATATCTGTATTTTTATAAATATTCAAACAACATTTTAACATCGAATATTTGGACCACAAGGAAGCATTTTTATTTTATTTTCTTTGTCAAAATAGGCAATCATAATGTTTTGTGTAATAGTCACGATGTTATTTTCTTTACACCAAGTTACAAATTGGTTATATTCCTTTTTATAAATGTGTCGATATTTTTTTGATAGAAGATTTTCCAAATTGTTTTCTGCAATTTTCCGAAGCTCTGGCGGCGTGCAATTACTTATTTCGTCCATTTTGATGTTAGATAGTTACATAAATTAGTCTAAGATTTAAATTTCAAAACACATAACAATATTTCAAATATTTGAAATGTTCAAATTATAAGTCAGTGTAACCAACGTAAAAACTCGTTCATTAGAAAACTCGTCTACGGCTCGTTTTCGTGCGCAAAAATCATGTCTTATAAAACTTGTATCTTAATATACTATTTTATTGTTAAAGAAATAAAATTGTGAATATCGCAATTGCGGAGGTATTTGAATTGATACCCGTATCTCATTCGCACTATTTATTTGTTTATTTAATACAACAATTCTAAATATTTTCTATAATAAAGAGCTATTCATCACGCTCTATTAAATATATAATTAATTTAACGAAACATTTTACATTCACGTTTAAATTAATTATAACAGAAAATTATTATAAGCTAAGACTTTTTAAATGGCGCCTTTATTTACAATTTGTTAATTAAAACAAAACAATAGAATATGCTAATGGACCTAGCAACATAATTAATAAAATTGAAGAAGACAAGAGGAAATAGAACTCAACTCAAACCTGTCATAAACACTGAAAAATTAAAAGCTCGTCAACAAGAGAATAACGATACTAATTTAGTCGCTATGTACTGCACAATATACAATCTAGAAGCGACATGAAGATTGAGACAACCGTTTTTATTGTTCTCAAATTTATGTGTCCATTTTCCTATTTAGGTATGCTTACGCTACTGGAGGTCAAATCAATTTTGATATAGCGATTATTATTATGTAAATGCATGAAAGGAATTTAAAATTAGAATAATTAAACCGAGGAAAAATATTTCATCTTACGTAGTGCTTCAAGAACACATGTTACTCATACTTCCTGTACTTAAAATAATTGTTTCAAAATCATAAGGTTAATTTTATTCTATAGTGCAGTAGTTTTTTTATTTTAAATTTTGCATTTCACAATCAATAGGAAATTTGCAGTGCAAATACCGGTTCAATTTGAAGTTTCAAACAGGAATAATTAAAGGCGGGTAATGAAATAGCTTCCAGGGTTACACTGCTAATATATAATTATGTGTGTACTGTATTATTCTAGGAGACTAGTTGATTTATTTCTGTTCACCCTCTAAGGAAACCACAGTACAAGCTAATATTTGTGTTACCTGAAGCTAGAACACGGTATATGTTTGCAATAATATACATATATATATATATATATATATATATATATATATATATATATATATATATATATATATATATAAGGTAAACTTAATAAGTCGGCGATTAAAGGTCTTGTTCATTACTTCAAAGTATATATATTTAAAACAACCCTACATGTTTCGGCAATGATGCCTTTGTCAAGGGAATAAAAAATATAAATGACAGAATATAAATGTCAAATAATTGAGTTGCTATGGTTTAAATTATTCAAAGATACATTCCAATAATAATAATAATAAGTCATGCCTTAGTATTCCAAAAAATAGATAGCCAGGTGTGAACATATGTGTTGTTCGCTGCTAGCAGCTTGTGTCTCTTTCTGGGTATGAACCTGTGTGTTGGTTGCTGCTGGCAGCTTGCGTCTCTCTCTGGGTGTGTGATTTTGTATTTGTGTGACAGCGTAAGTGTAGGGTTTTGTATGTTAGTGCGTTCGTGCGTGTGTTTAGTGACCGGTCGCGTAAATTTAGAGAGATCGGATAACCAGCCGTTGCGTAGGGCCGCCAACCCTTACCCGGCAACTTCTTTACTTTTCCGAGCAGTACTTCGACGGCCCGACCCGCGCCCCAACGAGGCAAGGCGCAAACCAGTGAAGCGCACCCTGCACGGGGTTGCTCATCGCAAACCGAGGGAACACTGGCTACCTCAGTCGACGACGGTCACACTTTGTGCCATCTTAACGATTTCCGCAAAATATATATATATATATATATATATATATATATATATATATATATATATACAGGGTTAGTTAAAAGTATGGAGACGGCGATTTATTGTCGTTAATATTCATTTTAGGGAATTATGTTCAATATAAAAGTTTGTTAAGATATTTTGATCTACATTTGAGAATATTTGAATTTTTTTTCTTCAATTGTTTTTTTTAGATACGCCTATCCGGGCATTTTTTTTTAAATGGGAACTGGTAAATTTTGTTCTACCATTCGATAGAGATTTTTTTCTCTTTACAATAATATTTTTGTATTTTTAAAATTCATTTTAATAACTTCTTTACAAGAAAAATTAAACAAATTATTAACAAAGTAAATTAAAGTAAGTGTTAAATTGTCGTCCATTAGTAATTTCACAATGACTCAATCGATTTACAAAACCCCGAACAGAGTTCTGTAAAAAATATCGGAGAATTTCTTGTATCGTTCTGGTAATTCGGATTTGTAAATCTTCGACGTAATCGGGCTTATCTTTGTAAACTTTGTTTTTTACGTATCCCCAAAGAAAAAAATCTAAAGGACTTAAATCTGGCGAACGGGCTGGCCATTCAATGGTTCCTCGTCTTCCAATCCATCTGTAGGGAAAAACGTTGTCCAGATATTGACGAACATTTACACATTAATGTGGTGGGGCGCCATCTTGCTGGAACCAGATACTGTCATTGGGCAGGTGTTCATTGTTTTCATGAGGATAGAGCGTAGCACAAGCAGGTATTATTTCATTTTGCAATAACTGCAAATACAGAGCCGAAGTTAAATTGCCATTGATGAAAAAGGGACCGATAATATGACTGCCTAGAATGCCAACCCAAACATTAACCTTTTGGGCGTACTGCGTATGGTGTTCCAAAAACCAAGAGGGATTTTCCGATGACCAGTATCTGCAGTTATGTCTGTTTACTTCACCGGTAACGCATAAAGTAGCTTCGTCAGAGAAAAGAATATTGTTGACAAAATTTTCATTATTATTGCAAATATTTAACATTTCTTCAGAAAATTGTAATCTCCTATCAAAATCATCTTCCGTTAACTCGTGTACAAGGTGTACCTTATAAGGTTTATACTTTTCACTTTTTAAAAATGACACGATCGATGACTGTGAAATATTGAAATTGGCCGCTAATTGATTGGTTGATAAATGGGGATATTCAGATACAGCCAATAAAATATCCAGTTTGTTATCATCGCTTTTTGCTGTTCTAGGTCTACCACTCCTTGGCAAATCTTTAACGCTACCCGTTTGTTCAAAGCGTGTTAAAGTTTTACCAACAACGGATTTAGAAATTGGATTTCTATTTGGATGCGTATTATTAAATAAATTACAAACGTCTTGTAAACTTCAGCGTCTATCTCCATAACCCAACATCATAAGTATTTCAATTCGTTCATGTTCACTTAAACTCGCCATTGTTAATATTAACAGCAACAAATTGCACAAATGAATTATTTCTGTCAAAGATTTGACGACACAATAACCACTGATAAAATTATGTCGCTCAAGTTTGTTTATCGCTAGGCTTCTGTCTATCTGCGATGTACCGAACATCTGTTAAACACATGAACCGGCCTTTTCTTATAAAAAAAGTTATTAAAATGAATTTTAAAAAAACAAAAATATTATTGTAAAGAGAAAGAAATTCTCTATCGAATGGTAGAGTAAAATTTACTAGTTCCCATTTAAAAAAACTGCTCGGACAGGCGTAACTAAAAAACAATTGAAGAAAAAAAAAATTCAAATATTCTCAAATGTAGATCAAAATATCCTAACAAACTTTTACATTGAACATAATTCCGTAAAATAAATATTAACGACAATAAATCGCCGTCTCCATACTTTTAACTAACCCTGTATATATATTGTTGTGAGACATATTACCTCCAACAATATACGAGGGAAAGTCAATAATTAGGTCACAAAAGGATATTATAAAAATAATTCGAGAAATAGTTAGCTAAAAACAAGTTTTATTTTTCAACAAAGTCTCCATCTACATTAATACACTTATCCCATCGCTTTATCAATGCCCCAATGCCTGCTGCATAAAAGTGTTTGGGCTGGCGTCCGAACCACGTGCGTACCTCTTGTTGAACATCGTTGTCACCCTCGAAATGTTTGCCGCCAAGATGCTTTTTGAGTGGACCGAACAGATGATAGTCGCTTGGGGCCAGGTCGGGACTGTAAGCCAGATGTTCAAGAAGTTCCCACCCTAATTGCGCAATTCTCGCCTGGGTCAAGTGGGCCGAATGGGGCCTGGCATTATTGTGATGCAGCAATATTCCTTTCGTCAGTAGGCCTCGACGTTTTCGTCGAATTGCATCCCGAAGCAACAACAAAACTCTACAGTATGATTCAGTAGTCAAGTTCTCTTTTTTGTTCTGGAAATGGGCTAGGGTCTCTCCCTGAGAATCCCAGAATACGGTAAGCATAACCTTACCAGCTGAGGGCACAACCTTAAATTTCTTTGTTGACGGCGAAGAAGGATGTTTCCATTGCATTGAAGCACGCTTTGTTTCGGGTTGGTAGTGGTGCATCCATGACTCATCACCAGTAACAATCCTGTTAAGCATGTTCTCCCCTTCCACTGTGTATCGAGAGAGGTGTTGCAAGGACAAGCCCAATCGAATTCTTCTGTGTTCCTCGGTCAGTTGTCTAGGTACCCACAGTGCGCAAAATTTTCGGAAATTCAAACGATCGTGCATCAGTTCGTAGGCTAAACCATGAGAACACCCTATTGCAGTTGCTATACTGTCTATTGTTACCCGCCTGTCAGTTCGAATCATCTCTTCCACCCGTCGAAGTGTTGCATCTGCCGAAATCTGAACGGGGCGGCCACTTCGCTGATCGTCAACAACTTTCGAGCGTCCTTGAGAGAATTTCTCGACCCAGTTATATACGGCTTTACACGATAAACACTTTTCACCGTAAACAGGAGACATTTCCTTATGAATATCTTTTGCAGAAAGTCCTTTTGCCCAGAAAAAACGCACAATAGCACGTTGCTCTTCCACAGTACAATCTTCGTGCACGGTCGCCATTTTAACACTGCCTGTGTTCGCGCACACCAACTGTCACTTGAGAATTATAAAGCTGGATTGTGGTGACACCTATTGACAAATAGGGAAACAACTCACTCCTATTTTCAGCTTTCCTACAGCAATTTGTGACTTATTTAATGACTTTCCCTATTATTTCCCTATTATTACTATAATTTAGTTAATCTAAAACTAAATAAAATTTTGAAAAAAAAAAAAAAAATTATTAAATACTTAATTAGCACTAAAAGTAATTTAAGGAAAATCAAAGGAAATATAAATATGTACAGTATTTTGAATAGTTTTAATATCCAAATTTAAATATGTAATTAGTTACAAATGAAACAGACATGCAATATACACATCTGTAACTGTACACATGGACAATACACCTCGTATTTTATAGCATTTACTTCTGCGTAAGACACGTGTTTCTGCCATTTACTATTAGGCGTCATCCGTTAAGCTAGTGAAGTAATTAAAGCTTAAATCGCCTATAAGGTATAGCAAATTTTGTCCTATCAGGTAGCACCATATAATATAGTGCCATCTGACGGACGAAAGAGACCATGCCGAAAATGGCAACCCTTCCCTTGACCGGCTATGCCGGTACAGAAGGGAGGAAATACGTATATAGGTGTAAGTCCATTAACACGATGCCAGATGGCAGTAAATATACAAAAAAGGCTTAAGTATATCAATACGTTAAGCACGTATTACGCATTTGTTACAAATGGAACAGACATGCAATATACACATTTGCTATACCTTATAGGCGATTTAAGCTTTAATTACCTCACTAGCTTAACTGATGACGTCTAATAGTAAATGGCAGAAACACATGTCTTAAGCAGAAGTAAATGCTGGAAAATACGAGGTGTGTTGTCCATGTGTACAGTTACAGATGTGTAAATTGCATGTCTGTTTCATTTGTAACAAATGCGTAATACGTGCTTAACGTATTGATATACTTAAACCTTTTTTGTATATGTAATTAGTTGTATGTAATTAATTCTGAAGGAAATTGTAATTGATACCAATTTGAATATTTAATCAAATTATAAATTTGATTATCATTTCCGTTGTTCTAACAAACCAATGAGAAGTTGTGAAGCAGATTTTAAGGGGACGTTTTTTGTTTTTTATCGGCGTCTATGGGGAGTGGTTGTAAAAAGCCCATCATATACGGTCGCCATTTTTCGTAAAATATCAGCATTGTTCTTAGTCCGCATCTTCCTAGAATAGAGATTTAAAAAATTACAACTACTAAAAGTGTTCAAAAATATATTTAAAAGATAGCGTAAAGTTTAATTTATCTATTAAAAGTCATTTGAACGGCGTAATCCAAGTATTTAATAAATTATCATCTAAAGCATCATTTTGAACATACATATTTTAATGGCGGACCAGATGAAAATCTGGAAGACATTGTCCTAAACATATAATTCTTTGAATACCTGACCTTCTACAGTCATTCCTGGTCCTGATTTTAGAAGATCCGAGAGATTTTTCCAGTGTCCAGTAATATTTGAAGAAATATACCAAGATCCTTCCTTTTATCCGGACTTAACTTTGTATCCCGATTTAGAAGGTACCTTAAATTACACTCATAAAAGGAAAATCATTTGGTAGATATTTTAAAATAAATCGATAAACCTTGTCAAATAGTCGTAACTGAATGATACTAGGAAACTATTCAGAATGCGTCTTCCCATATATCAAGTGGATTGTTCTTAATACTAATTAAAAGTTTACAGTCCATTCAAGAACTTAATTTCATTTATTTGGGTAAATTTAGATGTGAGTTACCTCATCAAGGTTATTCTTTCTCAGAACACTTCGGTTATCGCTGTTATCAGTGCACTGTATTATAAAGTTTTTGATTCATGCATTTAGTGTTTTTTACAATTTATATTTCCTTTGAAGCAAACAATCTGACGTTTTTTTTGTTTTTCTTTTACATTTCCTGCAAGAATAATTTAACTTAGGTTATAGTAGTATAATTAGTACTTTTAGTAAAAGTTTAGAAAACAAATACCGACCTGTTAAGGTATTCAATATCCAACTACTGTATTTGTTACCTTTTTTTAGCATTCTTGGCTTTTAAAATAAATATTTTATATTGCTTTGTTTGAAGAAGAAGTTTTATTGTTATTATTTTAACCGTAGATATATGTTGAAAGGTTTCTTTTTGTGTCTACCTGTTTCAAAGTAGATCAAATCCTTACTGATTTCACACAGTGAGTTCTTTCTACCCTGAGATAGATGTCAGCTTGTATGACAAACGGCTTAAGTAATTGATATATATATATATATACCCCTTTTTAAATTGATAAAATTAATAAAGGTTGTTTTTTATATGTATGTTTATTTCCGCAGCTTTTAAAACGGATCAATTCACACTCCTGAGATATATAATTTATTTGTAAGAGTCTCATTAATATTCCTGAATGTAGTAAATTTCCACATTATACATTTTATAGTCGACTAAGCGTGGGACATTAACCTGTTGTGGTATCATTTTTTCCACATTGCATTTCGGGGTTTACTACAATATATATAAAATTGACGTACAAAAAATAAAAATTATATGTACGAGATAAAAGTATTATTTTTTGGGAGTAGCGGCCGGGTAATTAAAACATTATTTAATTTGACGTGCCCATACTATATATAGTATCTTTTTAAAAAAACTAATTTTTGCGGTGTTAATATATTGCGATATATTTGTTTCGCATTTCTAAAGAAAACTAAATAAAATAACTGTATTTAGATAGTAAAATTATTAATTTTTACATAATTTAATAACTGAAGTAATCAAAAACAACTAAATATTCACCAAGTTAATGATAAAAAAAGGTTTTTAAATTATATGAGGTTATTCGACATCAATATATATATATATATATATATATATATATATATATATATATATATATATATATATATATATATATGTCAAAACTACCAGTTTCCAGTACCTGCTCCAGTTAGTAAATTGTACAGGGTTAACTTTATGTTCATATGAAATATAAACTAGTTTGGATTTTATTTATTTTTATATTGATCGAAGCGAAACTAACGGGAAAGTTACATCATTTAACAATACGTACATGGATTTTTCTAATAACTAGAAAAACCGACACACTCAATACAACGTATGATTATGACGAGCATCAATTTACAGCTTGACATTTACGTTACATACTGTCTATCAGCGTGTAAAGAATATTTTGCTTCAGATTATTCCATAAATGTGGTAATGTGCGTCTTAAGTCATCTAAAGATTCTGGAGCCGGTTGGAACGATCTAATCTTCATTGAAGTATATCTCATGCATGCTCAATACAGTTCAAATTAGGAGGTCGTGGAGGTAGCTGTAAAAGCTCCTCAATGGCATCTAGAACTATAGGAGCGCGGTGAGGTCAAGCATTATCGTCAAGGAAACGAAGTTTTCCCGATAGCACCTTGAAAATACGGTATAACGTTAATAATGTTGTCCCTTTAATGCAATCCATTCATGTTTTCATGGCAAATATAGAGGTTTGTACGCCTATTAAAACATATGCCAGCCCAAACTGTTATAGAGCCTCCGCGAAAAAGATGCACTTCTTGAACAAAGTGAAGATTTCTAGAAATTCCTGGCCACATGACTGGATTCATCTGTGAAAAGTATAATGCGCCATTGCTGATCCCAATTAGCATGTTCTCTTGCCCATTCAAATCTTAGTCGCTTATGCTCGCCAGTGCAAGAAATGCCTCGTAATGGACGCCTAGATACAATGTTAGTTTCATATAGACGTCGACTAATAGTTTCTCTAGAAACACGAACGCCGGTTCCTGCTTGAAACCTCCCTTGTAGTATTCTGAAAGTTTCGTGAAAATGTCTTCCTGCAGATACTGTAATGTAACAGTCTTGCATTGGTGTTGTTTTCCGAGATCCACCCGTTTTCCGTCGTTCCGACAGAGAATCAGTTTCAATAAATCTATTCCAAAGGCGAGATATGATACTCTGTGTTACCCCAAAGCTTCCTGCTACAGTAAGTTGCATATCACAACTTTGCAGCATTTATATATTTCTGCTGCTACGCTACTTCAGCAGCGATTAATTTTCGTCTAGGCATATTTGAAAACAATTTAAAAAAAAAAGAAAAATTAAACTAAATTTGGGGTGGTTAAATCTGATCAACTTGATACTTAACAAAACTGCCAAGAAATAAACAACCATACTTGAAAACCAACCTTAAAGATAGTAGAAAAATTAAACACAATTTGGGGTACTCAAGTGTGACCAATTTGATACTTAACAAAACTGTCAAGAAATAAATAAACCGTAACTAGGCAACAGTCGTATTTGTGCCAGTTTACAGTATATCATTAACTCATTTGATCTTTTTTGCGCGTCCACCAAAAATTTTTTTTCTTAGGCGTTATTTTACTCTATAGCTTCCCCTCTTGTGAGGTTCTGAACACGCCATTGAATAGATCTCTTAGTTGGAAAGAGTATTTTAATTGTTTGTATGTGTTTCTTAATTACACACTCGGATCTATTTTTATCTAAGAATATGTTTTAGTCTTCATGAAAATCTTCCAAAGGTACATTCATACATAACAGTTTTTAGTAGACACATAGACAATAATTATTGTAAGTTAATAATAATAATAATAATTTACAAATAATTAAATCATTATTTTACACATAAAAGTCGAGCAGTGTAATATTAGTATAATATTAACAAATATGTATAATATAATCTAGCGTACATCATGAAATAACGTTGTAATATTCCAGGATGATTTTTTCTTTTTGAGATAGATCTTGCAAAGTGCTTTATATGTGTGATATATGATCCCTTTTTTCCCTTTCGCCGTATATAAATCTAAGGTAGGCGTTTTGCGTTCTCTGTATTCTTTGTACCATTCAATACTTTGTCAATACAGAAGTTTCACACTTCACCCAAAGCAAAACCCTAGTGACATAAAGAACCAACCATTCTCCTAAATAAAGTATTGAAATAGTTTCTGAGAGAGCTTTGTTGCGTTTGGAATGTATTACGTTGTGCTTCATATATACGCGTAAATATTTTATCATTTACGATCTAATAACTTTTCAGCGTTTTTTGTTTATATTGGCGTAAAATCTACCAAATGTATTTTAATACATGTACAAGTTCTACACAACATTTCTTTTTTAATATACACAACAGAAGAGTGGAGTAATATACAGGAATTTTCAGATTTAAATGTATTGTCTATTAATTAATGTATGTTAAAAAAACATTTTCTCTGTCATACATGTTCTTTATTAAATTAAAGCCTAATTCACATGAAAAAAAAATTGAGTACGGCGAGCTATTTATATATATATATATATATATATATATATATATATATTAAAAATAATAGACTTTTTATTGGTTTAGCGACCTTTTATTGAATTATGATGTTTTATTCTA
The DNA here is from genome assembly GCA_935421215.2 of Melolontha melolontha. NCBI lineage: Eukaryota > Metazoa > Arthropoda > Insecta > Coleoptera > Scarabaeidae > Melolontha > Melolontha melolontha. Next base: position 64,965,360 of record OW285237.1, on the reverse strand, counting down.
CGACGTTTCGACTTTTATTATTTTTCAGTCTTTTTCAAGTATCTAGAAACAAGAATTAATACAAATGAGAACATATTTTTGTGTTTGCTTTTGTGAGATTGAGTTAACACTTAAATTAACAATTAAATTTAAATTAGATTAAAGACTGAATTACCAATTAGATTAACAATTAAAGTTAAAATTTAAAATTAGATTAATAATGAGTAAGGACAATTAAAGTGATTACATCTGTATAAATGAATAGAAAATTTTAATTAAAATACAATACAGTAAGGTAACTAGAAGCAAGAATTACTACAATGAAAACGTGAGAGCTGTGTTTGCTTTTGTGAGACTGAATTAACAATTAAATTAACCATTAGAATTAAAATTAGATTAAAGACTGAATTACCAATTAAATTAACAATTAAAGTTAAAATTTAAAATTAGGTTAATAATGAGTAAGGAAAAATTACAGTGGTTAAATCTGTATAAATGAATGAGATGTTAAACTTTTGATGTTTAACTACATTACAGTAAGAAACAATGAATGAACAAAGAATGACAAAACTCACCGTTTCATTTGGTTTTTAAAATTCCTACACACCAAACTAAAAGACTCAACACCTACACTAAAACAATCACACACAATATACAACATACCCTGCAAAGACTGTGACAAAGTATACATAGGCCAAACAAAACAGTTACTACAAGAAAGATTGAAAGGTCACAAATACGCGAAAAACCAAACTGCTTTAAAAAAACACCAATTGACACTAAAACATAATTTTGATTTTGATAACACCAAAGTAATAACACAGAAAAAGAATACAAAAGCTAGGGAGGTCTTAGAAATGATCCACATTTTCAAAAACAGCAGAACAATCAACGACAGGAACGAAATTGATGGACTGTCTAAACTCTATTACCCACTCATTAAACAATAGATAAAATCAACCCCCCCCCCCGCACACACAAACATAAATCAAAAAAACAAAAAAAACTTTTTATCAGTTCCCATTTGTAAATACTTTCACTACATACCCCTAAATACAGTCCTGACCAATTTGCTAAATCCCAAAACAGAACAAAAAATAAACCTCTCTTAACAAAGCCACAAACACTTACAATATTCCAACCAGTGCGATCGGTTCGTTACAAAAAAAGGTCTCGGGCCCCCGATACACATGTTACACAGAATGCGTGATTTTAAAAACCAAATGAAACGGTGAGTTTTGTCATTCTTTGTTCATTCATTGTTTCTTACTGTAATGTAGTTAAACATCAAAAGTTTAACATCTCATTCATTTATACAGATTTAACCACTGTAATTTTTCCTTACTCATTATTAACCTAATTTTAAATTTTAACTTAATTGTTAATTTAATTGGTAATTCAGTCTTTAATCTAATTTTAATTCTAATGGTTAATTTAATTGTTAATTCAGTCTCACAAAAGCAAACACAGCTCTCACGTTTTCATTGTAGTAATTCTTGCTTCTAGTTACCTTACTGTATTGTATTTTAATTAAAATTTTCTATTCATTTATACAGATGTAATCACTTTAATTGTCCTTACTCATTATTAATCTAATTTTAAATTTTAACTTTAATTGTTAATCTAATTGGTAATTCAGTCTTTAATCTAATTTAAATTTAATTGTTAATTTAAGTGTTAACTCAATCTCACAAAAGCAAACACAAAAATATGTTCTCATTTGTATTAATTCTTGTTTCTAGATACTTGAAAAAGACTGAAAAATAATAAAAGTCGAAACGTCGTAGAATAAAACATCATAATTCAATAAAAGGTCGCTAAACCAATAAAAACTCTATTATTTTTAATATTAAGACACGGCCAATAAAATAAATAAGAAAAATAAAATTCTTATAAACACTAAATATATATATATATATATATATATATATATATATATATATATAGGTTAAAATTACTTTTTAAATAGTCATGTTGTCTACAGAATACCATATTCGGATTGGTGAGGCGTTTTTATAGGTCAGATTTCGAATGGCTACAAAAAGCGCAGCACACAGCATAAAAGTCATCAATAGAGCTGAGGATGTTTGCGGTACGGCAGGACCGTATGTAGTGCATACCCACATTTAACAATTTATCTAAATATTCTCTGAAATGATTTGCCGGATCTCATAAATTAATAGAGTGATATTTTAGTATGCACTGGATATTGTTATTATACAAAATCATAATAGCCATTTGTATTTATGGATCATAAATAATAATACGCATGTATTTGTATTTGGTTGTGAATTCAATGTAAACTTAAAACGAATCGTCATATTTTAACGACAAGCCGTCCTTACAATACATGCATTCGAGACAAAGTATGCAACTCTACGAATAACTTCCATAATTGATCGAAAATGGACATTTTGGAGCTGAACTAAAGCCCCTATTCTTAGAAAATTTTATTACTGTCGTTAAGAACTATTATTATAAATAACAAAGGCCTTTTATTAGTGTTGAAGTTTTAGTTTCATTGAATTTCCATGTTGTAAGTAGTCAATTGTAAAGTGTTCATTCACAATATTCTAAAACAAGGTGTAAATTTAACTAAAATCCAGAAAAACACATTCTGATAATATATTACTAGATTAGAAGCTGTGTTTATTACTATTTATTATATTATTTTTATAACCAAATGCAATAAAAGCTACGAAAACAAAAGAAACCTCGATTTATTAAAATCTTGTCACACAGCCTTTCAAAGCCTGGCAGCACATATTTTGCATATATTTTATATATACTACCTACTTGAACTAGGTGAATGAAGTTAGAAGTTATAAGTTATAACTTCTAACTTCATTGACGTACAAAATATAAAAATGATTAATCATTTTTATATTTCGTACGTCAATTTTATTATTTTTTAAATATATACATTTTGAAGTAAAACCAGACCTTAAATCGCCAACTAATTGAATCTACTATTACATACTAAGGTCAAGAAATATTTATTGGATTAGTAGATTTAATTAGTTGGCGATTTAAGGTCTGGTTTTACTTAAAAATGCGTATATTTAAAACAATCTTACATGTTTCGGCAAGTGATGCCTTTCTCAAAGAATTTAAAATATAAATGACAGTATATTAATGTCATACTTTTACATTTGTAGTTGTCATGAATACTAAGGCATAATTTATTACTATTAAACTGGATGTATTTTTGAATAATTTTATCTATGACAACTACAAATGTATAAGTATGACATTAATATACTGTCATTTATGTTTTAAATTCTTTGAGAAAGGCAGCACTTGCCGAAACATGTAAGATTGTTTTAAATATATGCATTTTTATGTAAAACCAGAGCTTAAATCGCCAACTAATTAAATCTACCATAACATACAAAGGTCACGAAATGATTATCTATCTATATATATATATATATATATATATATATATATATATATATATATATATATATATAATTACCCAACCCAACCCAACTCAACCCAACCCAACCAAACCCAACCCAACCAAACGGTTATGTATATAGGTATAACTAATTTTAGAGTCCGATGATAAGTAATAAAATGCTTTAAAACAATAAAATTTATTTATCAGAAATACCTGATACACTGCAATGTTTCTGGTATAATTCAGAGAAGAAATAGTTTTCAGCAATTCATCCTGCACCATGTACAGTAATCCGAATTTAAAGCAAATCCGCAGTCGAAACAGCCATTACAATTTTCAGAGTTGACACTAAGAAGTTATAAAAAATAATATTAAGTAACATAAAAAAAACGTCACCATTATTTGATACATAGGAGACTAACTTTTAAAGTTGAAGAATCAACTCTATTAGTTAATAATTTCAAAAGAACTGAACTCTGATTTTTACTTGTATATTCTGTAGTAATTGAAAATCATGCTGCATAAATAGTTGGGCATAGTTTACATCGTGACCCGATTAAGTTCCAATAAATTTGGAAGATGTGCATCAAAAATTTTCTGCTTACACTACCGGGTGTCCGTGTATTTGTGATACTTCGTACATGAATTCAATGACTAATTTTAAGCAAAAATGATTTTCTTCACTTTTCCAGAATTCCTAATGGTTCTTGAAATATCATGGTTTGAAGCTAAAATACTAGATTTACTAGAAATTACTAGAGGGCTCAGAAAAAATGTGGTTTATTTTTAAGAAATGCGCAATTATTAAAGCTGGTCAATGTGACCAGCACCTTGTGTAATGCAGAGCTCAATCCTCCGTCGGAGCTCTCGTTTCCAGTTGTAGTCCTCCATATTGCTTTTTGCCTCATAAAACGCTGCATCAGTCTTCTGGATGAGTTGGTCCCTATTATTAGGCTTTGCCGTTGAATAAGTAAGTGTCTTCACATGTCCTCACATAAAAAAATCTAGTGGGTTGAGATCCGGAGATCGCAATTTCCAAGCAATGGGACCACCACGACCTATCCATCCGATTTGGATACTGTTCATTGAGGAAATTAGTGACACCTCTTCCATAATGGGCCAGAGCACCATCATGTAAAAACAACATCATTCTTCTGATTTGAAGAGAAATGCCATCAAGTAGTAGAGGTAGATCGTTTAAAAAAAATCCAGGTATATATCGCTGATCAAATTTCCATCGAAGATATATCGTCCGATAACTTCATTATTAATTATTCCAGCTCAAGCGTTTACGGAGAATCTTCTCTGGAAGTGGGTTTCTCGAAGATTATGAGGATTTTTGATTACCCACACATGTTCGTTGTGGAAATTGTTGATTCCAACTCTTGTAAATGTAGCTTCGTCACAGAAGAGATTTCTTGAAAGAATATCCAGAAGATCCGTGGGGAGAAGTTCTTGTCCAGGTTGGTAATGATGGGGATGCAGTCCGCTTTCTCGCAATGTGTCTTGCACAGCCGTCCTAGTCTGGCCAGTAAGTATAGAAATTGTTTTCGTGTTAACACCAGGATCATTTTCAACAACTTCAAGCACTCCTGCAGCATTACTTCTTGGTGTAAGTTCTTTTTCACAAGTCGGTTGGGAACGCACCTATTAATCAAAAAGCTGTGAAGGTTCTACTCAACGTTTGCTTGTCTGGAAGACGGCGGTTTAGGTATCGTCGCTGATATTCCCTAACTGAGGTGGTAGTACTACCATTGCAAAATTCATACACGAAAATCATGTCCACGTATTATTCATTTGAATAAATTAGAAGCAATATCTTGACACAAGCGACACAATTAAAAAAAAACAACAGTCAATGATGAAAATTAACGAATTGATAATCAACATTTTTTTTCTACGACTCTTTATAAAAAGACATTTTTTGTCACCGAATACGGCAGCAAATTTGGTTTCCATCACTAGTGAGAGAAAATCCCATAACGTTAACTTTCGTCCCTAGTGACGAAAATTACTTATTAATTTTCACCTGCAACTAGTTGCCTGCTGTTGCTATATCGCGTCGTTTTTAAAGCACGTCAGTTTGCGCTGTTTGTAGCTTTATCGTAATTTCTGATCCAGAAAGTGATTTAGATATTCTCAATATACCACCAGAAATAGTAAATCAAGCTAACAATACCTATGCTGACTTATTACGAGAAAAATCGAGAAAGAAGTATGTAAAATTCATTGAATAGAAGGCTGATAATCGCGTAAATTGTGCTGCTTTCATATTTTGCAAAATTGTGGGAAAATTTGAAGCCATCAATTATGGTCTACAAATTGTATGTATCAATGTTCAAATCATAACTAATTTAAGTATGATCTATAGTTTTTAATTGAAGATGAAGTATTTGTTTACAACATTTTTTTAAGATTGTTATAATGCCATGGCGAGGTCGTAGAAAAAGTATAGTGTTTAACACGTCGAAATCATTTTTTTAAGTGCGCGAACTGTTCTCTCGCTTAAAAAATATTACTTTCGTCACTCGTTACACAATATACTATTTTGCATCTATCTGTACGACTTGCTAGCTTCAAAATAAGATATTTCAAGAACCGTTAGGAATTCGGGAAAAGTAAATAGAGTGATTTTTACTTGAAATTATTCATTGAATTCATATACAATGTATCCCGGATACCTCGGCGCGCACCTAAATGGTTATTTAGTGAAGTCCATGAGAATGACAAAATGTTAATAAAACTCTAAAATGACAATTTTCACTTTAAAAACTATAAACACCTTAAATTCACTGCACATAATTGTTTTTTAATTATGCGCAATAAATTATTAAATAAATAGATAGTTAAATACATAGATTATGTCTCTGATTCTTTAATAATTATTAGTGATACTTACTAGTGTGGCATAGTAGCCATGACCAGTATAATTATTAAAAGTACAACCATGAATTGATTCATTTTTGTTATAAATATCGGTTTTTACTGGCTTTTATATACGCAGACCTGCGCTTTTATAGGCTGGCTTGGATTATTTATCGCAAATATATGGTATACAATAAAATAGTAATGGCTTTTCTTTATTTTTCATTGTTTTATTCTAGCAGTCTTATTACATTAGCGCTTCATTTATCAAAAATAAGGCGGCTATTATTAAAAGTATGTGTTGGATGTAATTGGAAAAGATAAATATAAACATATAATATAATAGTTTAATTCTAAAAATTTATAATTTTACATTTACAACATGACTCTAAACAAACTTTGGCATTCCAAACTCCAGAATCAAAAAATTTTTACCCTTTGGCTAAGCGTTTTTGTAAAAATGCTGAATGGCCTGCAGTTGGCCTCCCACCATTTCGGCCCCCAATTCCTTCGGGATACTTGGCTTTTAACTTGGCCTCTTCTATCTTTTCCACTTCGTGAGAACTCATCTCTTCCGATTGTTCATTTTCCTGTTCACTCATGTTCACTCATTAACTCATTATAACATATTCCTTTTTTAACATGGTAATTGATAATTTGTCTTTAAATACATTTTTCGATCCTCAAAATATACATTTTTACATATAAATATCTATAGCTTCAAATATTCATTTATTTCACTACAACAAGGTGCGCCAAATAGTGAAGAATTCGACGGTATCAGCTTGACCAATTGAGTATCGACTTTTTTTAACTAACCTATATTAGATAGTTATAAATTATATTTTAATATTATAATAATGTTATGAATAAATGCTTACACGATTTTTTTTTAATAAAATAAGCTTATTTAAATATACAATATAATTTTTGCACGATGCGTATGGGTATTTGACCGATTTAAGATGATTTGAGGATGCTGAACATGAATCTGAAGTCCGTTTCTTTTTGTATGTTCTCTAGTTTCTTTATAAATAAAGGGTTAAAATGTTCGTTAAAGTAAAATTTAATATTTTAAAAAACTTGGCTTTGGACGTATTGTTTGAAATACGATTTATACAACTTTGAAATTTTCAAGAAAGTAATGCATCCTAGGTTATGGAATATTCTTCGACAAATTTTTATTCCTCGCCCACCAGACTTCACACCTTATTCTTCAAATTTCTTGTGCACAAGGAATCATTCGGAAGTTGAATGGAATTTTTATTTAGAGTGTCCTTTCGTCCTAGACTATACATTATATGTATATTAAATTCTTCGCATGAGTTTGCAAGTAAAATACAAGTTAGAAAATACAAATTGTTAGAAAATGAATGCTTCTGGCTTGTGTTGATTCGTTCCGGGCTAGTATCCTAACAATACTGTAAATGATTCAAAATAATAAATGGTGTGATGATGATTTAAGCTCGGATTTTTATCTATAAAAAATGCTTTAAATATGCGCATAAATATTTCGCGTTCTTCCCAAAAATATGCTGTATTTTTACCATGCATTTTTATGAACTTTATTTTTGTTATATTTCGCTTACTGGAAAGCAAGGAAAGAGTACTAAAACAACAAAAAGTATTCTAAATAAAATTATTATTATTACATAATATATGATAAGAACATTGCATAATAATATGGTAAAATGTTACAATTAATAGCTATATACATATAATTATTAATAGACTCGGCAAAGAGGGGCAGTGTAGAGGGGAGAGTTGCGCGGCACGGAAACTCAAGCGTCCGTATCAAAGCACACTTGTTCAGTATTATTCCACTGGTCGTTATGAGTACATGTCAGTACACACATACTTAGAAAATGTCGCATTTAAGTACGTTTCGGAAACGGCGTATTTCGAAGAAACTAGAAAACGTAATAGCGAGTATGCCGGATTTAGAATACGAAGGCGATAGAATTAAATGTGTAAGGTGCGACGATTGTTTGACGTGTAGCAGCAGGTGGCAAACGATACAGCGGACAATTAACATTTAATATAGGTGTTTGTTTTATTATATGTAATCTACCGTTCACTTTGCTAGACCAAAAAGCATTTGTCTCCTTCTGCAGAAAGTATTCGGATTATACATTATCAAGTCGGGCATCGAGAAGAAACGTTATATCATCTGCTGGTGCCTATGTTGAAAGAAGGATTAAAGTAGAATTGAAATATAAAAAATTGTGGTTATGTGTGGATGAAATAACCGATCGGCAAAAAAATTCTGTGGTGAATATGATGATACGTACAATGGAAGAATTTGCCGCCATCCTCTATCTTACTTGCTTCCAAAAGAGTTGCAAAATGTACTAGCGATGAAATTTTAAAAGCGGTGTTGAGCGCATTGAACAAATTTCAAGTTTAATATTTGTGAGTGACGGTGCCGCTAATATGGTTTTCCTAGGCCTATCTCTTCAAGAAGAGAGTGGCAATCTGTTACATGTAACATGTAAAATCCATGCTTTATACCTTATGGCGCAATTGATACCTAAATGTTTTCCACGAGTAAATGCTTTAATTGCTCATACGAAGGTAGTGTTCCTAAAATCTCCAAAACGTACAAAAAAATTTCACATTTTGATTATGTAAAGAAGCTAGTTTTACAATTCGATCCGAGACACGCCGAAGGTATTAAGAAAAGCCAGAAAATGTTTAAAGATGGTCAGGGAAAAGGTGATTTAGAAACTTTCGCAAGAACTACTATGTAGCAGAGGGAATTGAAAAATTACGAAATGATTCGATGTCGTTTGTGGATTCTATTCAAATTGTGGAAGATGTTCACCCACACCTATGTGCGGTGGAAGGTGAAAAAAATGAGTGTGAAATACGAAAATTTGCAAGTGTTATTGATAAGGATTTAGATTTTCTCATACAAAGACAAATTTGTGAAGGTGCGTCGAAAGATCCATTAAGTTGTCACAAGGATTACTTTAAATTTGCAAATATAACATCACTCGATGTGGAACGCTCGTTTTCATCGTGGAAAAATATTTTTTTGACGCTTAAATTTTGTCTTCTATCGCTTAAAATCTTTTTATATGTTGGAAACGTTCTTTCGAATTCAACTGAAGTGATAGCGAACTTAATGATAATTATAAAATCTTTGATATTTCTGTTAACTTTTGAAAACCATCATTCTTTGTTGTAGCACTATAAAATTTATCTAGTATAAGTTTACCAGTTCTACCTGGAACATTTTTTAATAAATTTTCACAATGTTCTGCAATAGATATTGACTCTAATAAAGATTGGTCAGTCTCTAATTTTTTAATTAATTCACTTGAAAAACTATAATGAGCTTTAATATACGTCAACTGATCTAGAATCTCGCGTCTTTCCAATAAACTTTTGGATTTTGGATAATTGATTCAGCTGAATCAGAAAAATCAAATACAATGTTTTTTTGTATGATCGTAGTTATTCGTGTGGAACATGGCGGCGTCTAACCACGTTCATCATTGGATAAGAACTGGTTCAGGATGTAGAGGAATATTCGACAATTTTTCTTTTTATATTTGGAATCGTAGTTCGAAATTAAAAAATTAACTAAAGAAAAGTGACCTCTAATTTCCTCGTAAACTTTATTTATTTCATGCGCTAGACAAGTCACGCGGATTTTGCCCCTGCTTTAGTTATAAACGCTGCCGCATTTATGGCTAACAGAAGAATTTCGTCAGTCGGCAGAATATCTGGAGCAAAGAAGTCATCAAACTTTCATTAACAAAGCGAACAATTTCTACGCTATTAGTGTTTTCTCTAACTCTTTCGTACTGATTAAAAAAGATGTTGGAAAAATATTTTCATCTGTTGTTTCATAAAAAATATGCAATTTTTGTTGAAAATGTAAAAAATATTCACTTTATGCACACAAACTAAAAACATGAACTAAAGTTTAATTTATGTATAATATATATATATATATATATATATATATATATATATATATATATAATTGAAACGAAATTATCGACCGTGATATATTATAAAAAATTAATTTAAATTCGGATAAGCGGTCTGTCAATTAAAAAACTCCTTTATTAAATAACCCTATATTTCGCAACAGAATTTGTTGCTTCTTCTGGGGAAACTGCAAGATTAATGAGAAAAATAACAAAAAATAAATAAGAGTATAAAACAGTAGTAAAAATACTTACAAAATGTAGAGTTGAAAAATAATAAAATTGAAGTATAAAAAAAATAAAAATGATTAGATTTAAAAAATACAGTAACTATAGAAACAAACCTTAAGAACTTTTGAAAAACATGTATATGTAAAAGTTAAAACATGAAAAATAATAGTTATTTACGAACCAAGTGCGTGAAATCATATTTCGCGAATGAGTGACCAGTTTAAAACGCTAGCCGTAGGCGAGCGCTTTATGGACACGAATTCACGAAATGTTTCACCCACGAAGTTTGTACAATATTTTTTGTACGAGAACTATAATAATAATACATATTGTTAAATACGTTATCGTTTATTTTGAGTTGGCAGTATTGATTATTTGAAGTGACATTTAATTTAAAATTATCAAATTCAAAAAATTCCATACAAAATAAAAACCTCACCAACAACATGAATTCTGATAATGAAATGCAATGTACACCGCCTGAAATTCGCGAAGCTGCCAATATTGCAGTGGATAATTTATTACCCATAGAATCAAAAAACATATACAAAAGCACTTATACTAAAGTCGTAACTTGGGCTAGATCTAAAAATATACAAAAATACTCCGAAAATTGTTTATTAGTTTATTTTCAAAATTTACAATCAAATAAATCATTATGGTCCACTTATTCTATGTTAAAATCATGCTTAATAATATATGATAATACGGATATATCTAAATATGCAAAACTCATAGCGTATTTAAAACAGGTAACGAAGCAACATCAGCCTAAAAAATCAGCAGTATTAACCGAAGAACAAATTACTAAATTAATTGGTGAAGCACCAAATTCCTTGTTCCTACTAATGAAGGTAAAGTCATTTCCATATATTTAAATTCCATACAACACTATATGTATTTATAGGCTGTATTAATATTGGGTATTTCTGGAGCGTGTCGACGTGAAGAACTTTGCAAAATGTCATTGCGAGACATAGAATTTAAATCGAATTTAATTATCGTAACAATTCAAGAAACTAAAACAGGTAACAGCCGTACATTTGCAATCGTTAAGCCCGAATGGATTGCATTAATTCGGCAATATGCAAATTTAAGACCGGAGTAACCAGCAGCGATTCTTTTTAACATATCGCAATGGCAAGTGTGTTTGTTCACCTGTTGGTCTTAATACAATTGGCAAAATTCCAATGCGAATGTGTACCTTCAGCTTGATAGCGCAAGTAACTTCACAGGTCACTGTTTTCGAAGGAATTCAGCGACATTGTTGGCAAACCAAGGAGGTGACTTGCTTTCAATTAAAAGGCATGGTGGATGAAAATCATCTACGGTTGCAGAAGGATATATCGAAAATTCTCTCCATAGTAGAATTCAATTGGCTAAAACAAAGACCCCGTTAGAGATACCGACTCCGTCTGCAACTTGTTCGACATCTGAAATACAAGATATATGTAATAATACAATCAACGTTACTCTACCTTCGCAATCAAGATCAATTCAAACAAACCAGTTAATCCCTGGGGTATCAATCTCTGGTTGTCAAAATTGCCCAATCAAAATTTTTAATAATTGTTCCGTTTCAATTTCTGAAAAGAATGAATAATGGTAATTTATATAATATTTGTTGCTGTTCTGACATTGAATTAAATACCTTCCAAATATAACAATTTCTATTTCATTTGCTTTTATTTTCATAGAAAAACAACGAACTGGGTAGCATATTATTAAGGTTAGGGATTTATGATTTTAAAATGTCACTAAATTAATCAAGTTCCAGGAAGTACCAACTTTACTTTTACGCACTCGTGTTTAACGTGACTTTTTACGCACGCAAATCGAATCGTGAAATGACAGGTTTTGATAAGCGAGTACAAAAAAAATATAATGCAATATACATTTAACAAAATATGGACCAAACAACAAAACGATTTAAGATGGTCAACTAACAGTCAAACCCAGTATATTAAAATAAATTATACTAAGACCATTAGTATCAGATCTATAATTTATGTTATTTGTGTCTCTGTTAATGTGGACCATTTCTAAAAAGGTTTTTTTTAAGGTTATTTTCAACGTCTAAGATCTTAACGTCAACAATTTGCATATTTTTTATTTTTCATGTTTTAACTTTTACATATACATGTTTCTTAAAAGTTCTTAAGGCTTGTTTCTATAGTTACTGTATTTTTTAAATCTAATCATTTTAATTTTTTTGTACGTCAATTTTATTATTTTTCAACTCTACATTTTGTAAGTATTTTTACTACTGTTTTATACTCTTATTTATTTTTTGTTATTTTTCTCATTAATCTTGTAGTTTCCCCAGAAGAAGCAACAAATTCTGTTGCGGAATATAGGGTTATTTAATGAAGGAGTTTTTTAATTGACAGACCGCTTACCGGAATTTAAATAAATTTTATATATATATATATATATATATATATATATATATATATACCGGTTAAATGGGGAATGTTTTGCAGAATTCAATACTTGGGGCAAATCCCATTTCAAATTAGACCTAACTTTTTAATTTTTTTAAATATTTTGAAAAATCAAAAATTTGCCGATTTCGTTATTCCTCAATAAGTCGATAACGCTTAGTCTGACCTCTTTTAAAGTTTTACATTGTTCAGACACTTTTTAAAACAAATTATTTGATACAAACAGAAACCCCCGATTGTAATTTGTTTTTAAGTTATTACCACTATCTTTTGTTTTTCATATGGCGGCCATATTTGATTTTGGGTTTGTTAGGTAGTCCTCAAAATGTGCTTTTCAACGATGTATAACATGCCTGAAAAATTTTTATTTATAAGGAAAATATTAATAAAAACGTAAATTAATCTTTAATATGAAATTAGTAGGCTGAAAAATTAAACACCAATGTCAAATCAAAGTGAAAAGATATTCTAAGTAATACTGTAAACAAACGAAACGATAAAAAAATTATAGAAATAAAAAGTAAAGATACAGAACTTAAAGTTCACATTCACTTAAAGAAATTGTTCAATATGACGACCATTCTGTTCCACACAATTTTGACACCTTATTCGAGTAGAGTTACAAACTCTACGTAGCGTGTTTCCGTTTACTGATCGTAGCACATCTAGTACTCTTTGTTCTAAAATTTCCCGAGTTTCTGGCGGTTCAAAATCAAATACTTCGTTTTTAGTGGTACCCCATAAATAATAGTCAAGCGGGGTAAGGTCGGGTGATCTCGCAGGCCATTGCACGGGTCCATTATTTGAAATCACTCTCTCATTAAAGTTTTCTCTCAAAAAATGTTGCACGTTACGAGTGTTATGGGCCGGGCAACCATCTTGCTGGAACCAGATGTTTTGCATGTTCTCGGGATTAATAATTTGCCTCAAAGCAGGCATTATCTCGTTTGTTAGTAGCTCCAAATATCTGTTACCAGTTAAATTGTAATCAAAGATGAAAGGACCTATTAACTGATTATCTAAAACGAAAAAAAGAGTTTAAAAAACAAAAAAAAAGTAAACAAAATGTCATACCAATTAAACCGCACCAGACATTAAAACCAAATCGAACTTGAAATCTTCTTTGATTTACCAAATGTGGATTTTCAGTAGACCAATGATGATAGTTATTCCTATTGAACACTCCACAATTGGTAAATCGTGTTTCATCTGTCCATAGTATTTTCCTAGGAAAATTAGCGTCATATTCACATTTTTGAAGGTACCACCTGCTAAACTGTAATCGTCGGTGATTGTCATTATCACTTAAACCTTGTACAATTGTTGGTTTGTAAGGGTGATACTTGTTTTTCGTCAAGGTTCTGTGAACAGTAGATTTTGAAATCCCTGTTTCTCGTGTCACACGACGAACTGATGTGCTGGGATTGTTCCTAACGTTCTGCAAAATATTATTTCGACGTGTATCAGCATCATTAACTTCATAGTTAGCTAGGTTTTGTTCGAAGCTTCCAAAGTTTTTTAATTTGCTAACTAGTCTTCTAAAAATTGTCCTGTGTGGCTGTTGTCTTTCTGGAAAACGCTCTGCATAACTCGTGCACGCATTTTCAGTGTTTTTATTTGCTTTGAAATACACTTCCAACATATCAACTTTTTCTTCGTTTGAATATGTATGTGCCATTATCAATACTTATAAATCTTAATACTTGACAATAATTACTTATCACTAACTACAAGTAGTTTTAATTAACTTATCTCTGCAGCACTAATTGTACTTTGACAGGTTATCGTTTTGTTTCATTGTCAGAATACATTTGTCATTGACGTTTGACGGAACATAATGTCTTTGCTAGTGGTACACGCTCAGAGGTTAGAATTATCTGACATTTGATGTAAAACCAAATACAAATCTCCCCACAACTTTTTATTCTGCGCGAACTTACCCCTCCTCGCGCCAACTTAATTGGCGTTTGCTATACTTAGAATATCTTTTCACTTTTATTTGACATTGGTGTTTTATTTTTCAACCTACTAATTTCATATTAAAGATTAATTTACGTTTTTATTAATATTTTCTTTATAAATAAAAATTTTTCAGGCATGCTATACATCGTTGAAAAGCACATTTTGAGGACTACCTAACAAACCCAAAATCAAATATGGCCGCCATATGAAAAACAAAAGATAGTGGTAATAACATAAAAACAAATGACAATCGGGGGGTTTCTGTTTGTATCAAATAATTTGTTTTAAAAAAGTGTCTCAACAATGTAAAACTTTAAAAGAGGTCAGACTAAGCGTTATCGAGTTATTGAGGAATAACGAAATCGGCAAATTTTTGATTTTTCAAAATATTTAAAAAAATTAAAAAGTTAGGTCTAATTTGAAATGGGATTTGCCCCGAGTATTGAATTCTGCAAAACATTCCCCATTTAACCGTTGTTCTATATCTTCTAATAACCGAGATACCAATGGTAAGCATCGAAATTGGGACACACGGTATATATAAAGTATAATTTATTTTATTTAATTTATGCAAAATATGTAATTTATTTATACCGTTAGTCGCATTATTTCAGTGTAGAATGGATATATTCACAATATTGATGTGATATTCCTAATAGTAGAAAATATGTTTTTTACATAAAATACGAACTCTAATGGTGATGTATCCAAGGTCCAGGACTAAATCTTTTTGAATATATTTGACACACATCTATTTCCTTGGGCTCTCAATTCCATTTGCGCAGCATAGATAATTTTCTTGGGACAATCGGACAAGCATATACTCTCAGTTTTGCGTTTTTTGCTTCGCTCACCAACATATTCGAAAGATTCTGTCCGTCTACCCAGTTTTGTTGCTAATATGGCTAATTTAAACACTCCACTCAACCACTTTTCATTGTTTTTCACAAATAAATCACCTCTGTATTTTGCTGTTACCCAGTAATGTTCCATTTCTGATCTCAATTTTGGAAAATTACGTTTTATTTCCGTTACTTGTTCTTTGGTATAAAGTTTAAGTGAAATCAAGTAATCTTTGATGTATTATAATGGACCGTTAAAATCGAGATCATTTTGTGATCTCATAAGATCAAATATTTCCTTAGAAGTCATACTCATCATACTACTTCCACAAGGTACTGAAATAATAAAAATAAAATTTATCGAATGTTATATTTTCGCATTTTTATGTTAAAAATCTGAAATCGCTCAACATGGAGGAGTAGGAATTAGTTGGAACCAATTTATATATTTTTAAAGAGTAGAATTATTATATTTAAATAATATATAAAAATCATAGCCGGGCAGTGCTTGGTACTAAAACAAAAAGGCTTCCAAACCTATTGTTTTCGCGAAAAATTATGGAATATAAATGCCTTTTCAAAAGTACAAAAAAGAAATAAATGGCGTTAAAAATTATAATATTTTGACTATAAAAAAAATCACTTACCAACAAGTAATGAATCAATAACTAAAATGTATTTTTTTCGAAAGAGAACATAAAATAATAAATAATTAAGTATTGAGTTTCAAAGCACAAATATCAAGAACCCTCAACCACTGTGAGCAATGCTTGAATTTCGACTGACCATATCCTTTGTAAGTTGTGATGGGTGAGATGAAAACAACGTGGTTGGGTCGCTCCATTACATGTTTTTTTGGGAACCTGTTTATTTTACCCGACTGCAATTATGAGAATTCGACTTTTAGCTAGCTAAATCGGCCAAATGTGCCAAATGCCAATGTGCCAAACGTGTAATGTACAGAGAAATCAAAAATTGCTTATTAAGTTGGCAATTCGGAAATAGATATTTTTAAATTTACAAGTTTGCAATATCTCTGACTGTCAGAATTTTATGTCTGTCATCTATTTATCATTGGCTTGCGGCATTTTATAAGATATACTTAAATTATTTGTTTGAATGAAAAGTCCGGGTGTAGTGCCCTCTGCGGAAGAAATTTGAACTATGTGACAGTTCTCTTGAACAGCTGTGTTTATTACATTTGTGTTTTTGTGCAGGAGCTTTGAAGTTAGTGCCCGTTTCGAATCATAAAATTTAGTAGAAAATGGACAGAAAAATTCGTCTTAATATTCAATTCTGCGTTAAACTAGGTGATAACCTAGTGGAAACGACACGCAAGCTGAATGCTGTATATAGCCGTTAATGCCCACATCGCAATACTATCTTCAAATGGTATAATTATTTCAAACAAGGTAGTACAGAAACCGCCACGCAGACGAAAGAAGCACGACCTCTAAATCCGGTTAATCTGAGATTGCTAAAACCATCACCGACTGTCTGGTGAAGAATCCCAAAATATCACTGGCTCTACTTTCTGCTGAACAAATAGGCAAGTCAAAGGAATGCGTACAACACATCATCAAAAGGCGTCCTCAGTTCAGAAAGGTCGTGGCAAAGTAGGTACCCAAGTTGCTGTCTAATGGACAGTGACCGGACACGAGAGACCGAAATTACGATGGACCATCTAAATAGTCTATAACATCGCTAAGTACAACACGCAGTTATTCGGTTAAACGCACATCTGGTTTTGTCATTGAATTGTGACGCAGTTACTTCAATATTATACTTAAATTCCTTTTTTCATGGGCGCAGATAGAAGCGGGAGGAGTTTTCATAATTTGCTTCATTTATTAGTTTATATTTCGTAAGTGAGTTAGTTTCTTTTTTTCATTTTTTTAAGTGTTAATTACATATATACCTAAGTATCCAGTGAATTTCGTTAAGTTTCAATAACTTACGCATACATTTTTAATTTTCATTGGTTTACATCTAGAACATTATTTAAATTACTTTTACAGATATGATATGGAACAACGTCGAGAATGGCATCGTGAAACAATGGCGAGTTGGATTAAGAGTCAAATTGATTGTATGTCCATTGCCAGAGATTCCGAAATTTATTGCAAAGTCTGTAAAATATCGTTAAAAAATTCCAAGAAATCGCACGTAAAACGCCACTTAGCATCGCAAACACATACATAGAATTTAGACCCGTTGGAATCTGATAATTTTAACGAAGAACTCTGAAACTTTAATGGCGACAAATATTCCGTTAATAATCCCACCTTCAAAACATTTCTCCAAAAATATATTGGTTGAAATGTTCCTGATGAATCCACCTTACGCAAATCTTTTGTTTCTAAGTGCTACATGAAAGCAGCCGAAGAAACTGTCGATATATTAGGAAGCTGTGTGGTAAATGTTGTAGCTAGTGTACTACATCCAACTATTCCTTATAACGTATATGTAACAAAAGTTATAAATATAGTTGATGGGAAACAGTGGCTAAAACCATTTACGAGAATATGCACCAAATGCTTCATTCGGACGACAGGTACAAAGAAAAAATACTTTTATTTGTCAGTGACACAGCTGCTGCACATATGTTTAAAACAAGCAGACTATTAAACGAAACATATTCTAATATGCTGCATATTACTTCTGTAGCACATGCTCTCCACAGAATCTGTGAATATATCAGAGACACCTTTCCGAAAGTTGATAAACTTGTATCCGCTTTTTAAAATATTTTCAGAAAAGCACCACTAAGATGCGTCTTAAGTCAGCTAAAGTTTCTGGACCAGGCTAGAACTGATCTAATCTTCCATGAAGCATATCACATTCATGTTCAATACAGTTCAGATCAGGAGAACGTGGAGGTACTTGTTAATGTTGAATGGCAAGCTCCTCAATGTCATCTAGGACTATAGCAGCGTGGTATGGTCTAGTATTGTTGTCAAGGACGCGACAGTTTTCACCGATAGCATCTTGAAAATTCGGTATAACGTGCTACGACCGCTAAGTGTCGTGCTTAATAAAACAAAAAAAAAGTAAGGGAGAAAAAAAGAAACAGAAAACGCTCGGGCTCGGACCACTAAACCTGCCCCTGCCCGTTCTTGCCAAAGTCCAACGGCCCACCCGACTTCTGAGGCTGCCTCAGCCCAGGGGTGGGGAGACCCAGAGGTAAGCAAGTCAGCTAAAAAAACAGATGGACAAGGGCGCCACCGAATTTTTGCCGCTGGACGTCGCAAACTCGGAAACTTGATAAAAAAAGCTTATATAAAAAAAAGAAGGCAAGCTGCGTGGGGCAGAAGGTCGGTCCCGTGTCCGAGATTCGTTCCACTCTCGAGGATCGAGAGACGGGGGAAAAAAAGAAAATACGGTGTTTCGAACAAAACAACCTATTTATTTAAACACACCGTGTATAGTTAAAGTCACCAAAAACCCAAAAAAAAAATTATTAGAAGTTTATTTATGAGCTGAAGGTCAGTCAAAAGCAAGTAAGAATTTAAAATTAATAACGATGTTGTCTAATTTCAAATGAATAAAAAAAAATAAAAAAATTACAAAGCGTCTGAGGGCCTTAGTACGCCCTAAAAAAAGAACAATACGTATTCTTTCTTATTGGTTCACAATAGATTACAAGTTCCACAATTCGTGGTAATAAAACGGTCTTTAGCTAGAACGTTTTTTTATTATACAAATAAGGTTACGCAAAATATGTAATTAGCGTATAATGAAAGTATTCACATTAAATGGTAAAAATATGGAATCCACAAAATTAAAGTGGAGAAAAAAAAACAAAGTAATCTAATTACTTGGCAAAATATGTAATACAAACAATTCAAGTGTAAAAAGTATTTTAATTAAATTAGCAAAAATTTGAAATACCAACACTTAAGGTGTTGAAATAAATTTTATATATTTAAATGCAAGGTTAAAATTTGAAGCTATAAAAAGAAAGTTCGTGAGGCGAACGCAAATGTATAAAAAAAATGATCTGCAAAAATAAAGTCAGGCGACACAGATTTTTCGTTAGAAAACACCTGGGACTATTACACTAATGAATAATGACTACAATTTTTAAATGTAACGAAATAGGAAATTTACGAATGATAATTAATTATTAACAAATATAATTAGTGTAACAAACTTATCTGATGGATCCAACGGCGTTCGGCGATTCCTTTTCCCTTCAGGAAAGAAAATCGTCACTAGCGGAACAGGTGATGTACGTGTTTTTTTTGGTTTTGTTTAGCCCGTCGGAAACACCGTCGGGTATACGTTCGATGGCGATTAAATAAAACAATGATTGTTTGACGAGTTACCGGGTTAATTATTCCTAACACTTGAAATCCTCCCATGGAGAAATATCGCATTTAGCGAATAATATTTTTGGATAGGTTTGATCGATAAATATCCCTATGGGGCCGTAATCACAAGGATAACAATACGGCTTACATCGATCGATATCCGTGTTAGGTGAAACGACGTAACTTCGTTCAAAGATGATAGCGAACAACACCAAGTCTCAAGAACGAGTCGGACTTTTCTTAACAACGAAAAAACAAAGCGAGCACTAAAGGTCAAGGAAAAAAAGGAGAAAAAGCTTAAAGAAATTGAATATAAATTTAAATAACGAATAACGATACCTATACAGGTAGGTTCGCTGGAAATGAAATGAAATATATTGAAGATATTAATTAATTATAATTCGAAATAAAGTAATAAAACATAGCGCATTACGGACACGTAACAAACGTTATTAATCATGTTTTCCCTATATTGCGATCCATTCATGTTCCCATGACAAAGATAGAGGCCTGTACGCCCATTAAAACATATGCCAGCCCAAACTGTTATAGAGCGTCCTCGAGAAGGATGAACTTCTTGAACAAAGCGAAGATTTCTAGGAATTGCTGAGTCCACACGCGAACTTTTCGATTATCTGAAAATCGGGAATATATCGATTCATCTGTGAAAAGTATAGTGCGCCATTGTTGATTCTAATTAACACGTTCTCTTGCTCATTTCAATCTTAGTCGCTTATGTACGCCAGTCAAAGGAATTCCTCTTAATAAACCCCTAGATACACTGTTAGCTTCGTATAGACGTCGCCTGGTAGTTTCTCTAGAAGCATTAACGTCGATTGCTGCTTGAAACCTCGCTTGCAATATTCTGCAAGTTTCGTGAGGAAGTCTTCTTGTAGATAGTGTAATGTAACGGTATTACATTGGTGTTGTTTTCCGTCGTCCAATTCTGACACAGAACCAATTTCAATAAATCTATTCCAAAGGCGAGATATGATACTTTGTGTTACCCCAAAGCGTCCTGATACAGTAAGCTGCATATCACAACTTTGCAGCATTCCTATAGCTTTGTTTGTTTCAGCAGCAATTAATTTTGGTCCAGGCATACTTGAAAACCAACCTTAAAAAAACAAAAAAGTTAAACTAAATTTGGGGTGCTCAAATGTGATTGACTTGATACTTCACAAAACTATCAAGAAGTAAACAATCATAGTGGAAAACCAACCTTAAAGAAACTGAAAAATTAAATTGAATTTAGGGTGCTCAAGTGTGGTCAACTTCATACGTAACAGAACTGTCAAGAAACAACCCGTAACTACGCAACAGCCATTTTACGCTGTATTCCTAACTCATGTGGCGCAGTTTATTTTGTATATACAGGGTGTTTCTGAATTGATACGAAAGATTTCAAAGGGTGATTCTTTAGCAAAAATGAAGGGAGGTCTTTCATATAACTTTTTGTTCAACACCCTTTTCCCTCCAAGTTACAGTCCTTTAAAATTAGGTAAAAAAAATTGTTTTTATTTAATACATCCACTTTGGAAAAATTTAGAAGAATGAAATTTGGCAGATAACTCATGCTCATAAAACGGCAGTTTTTGAGTGTTTTTTTACCCTAAAATGTAATCACAAGAGGCTGAAAGAAACAACCCCTATAATATTTTGCATTAGAACTTTTTAATGCGTCTATATTTTCCTATTTAAAAAATTGGTTTAAAAAGACAGGCTCAATCTGCAACTTTTTTATGTCTTGACTTTTTAACATAAAATTGTTAGTTTGATCACAAAAAATGAAATACTGCTAAGACTCTTTTCCCATAAATTCACAGAGAGGTAATTATTTATTTAAAAAAATCAAGTAAGCTGCTGTCAAATGAAGTCATATGACAAAGAATTTTATTGTCCTGATTTTCTCTAATTTCTAGACAGTTTTATAAGGACTTCAAAACATTTTTCACAACTAAATAAAACTTTATTGAAAGAATGGCATTTTTTTATTTAGTTAAAGAATATTCTAATTAGAACGGATTGAACAATAATTGTACTACTAATAACAATTAACAAATTACAAAACAACTAATAATAACGTGGACAAAATTTCAATTACAAAAATCATAATAAATGTTGAAAATGGTGCCCCTCGACCAAAATGCAGGACTCTACTCTTCGTCTAATTGAATTCCGTATTCTTTGAAATAATCCTGGTGTATTTCTAATAGTCTCACGTGCTACGATGATACGATCCCTTAAATCATCGATATTTTCAACGGGAGTGGAATAAACCAGTGTTTTTAGAAAACCCCAAATGCAAAAGTCCAATGGATTCAAATCTGGAGATCGGGCAGGCCAATTCTGGGTGCCTCCTCGTCCTATCCAGCGATTTGAATAAACTTCGTCTAAGTAGCGACGAGCGTTATTACTAAAGTGGGCTGGAGCGCCATCATGCATGAACCATAGTTCTTGCCTAATTTGCACAGGAACATCATCAAAAAGTTGGGGTAACTCTTCTTCAAGGAAACGGCAGTATGCGTCTCAATTTAATCTTATTGGGAGAAAATATGGCCTAATTAAATAATCATCAATAACACCAAGCCACACATTCAATGAAAATTGATGTTGAAATTTAGATTCAGCAATTTCGTGTGGGTTTTCATCTGCCCATATGTGATTATTATGGAAATTTCTGATAGATTCCCGAGAAAAGCTTGCCTCATCAGTAAACAAAATACGAGATAAGAACTGTGGAGCTTGTGTGATCATTTGAATTATCCATTGACAAAAAATTAAACGAGGTGGAAAATCTCGAGGTAAGAGCGCTTGGACTCGTTGGATATGGTAGGTATACAGCATTTGTTCTTTAAAAACTCTAAATACTGTGCAATGGCTCACATTTAACTCTCGGGCAATTTGTCTCGTACTTGTTCCGGGAGATTCTTCAATTAATTAAGAATAGCCTCCTCTAGTGCTACAGTTCGTACTTCTCGAGAACGTCCGCAATCGACGGTTGTTCTTGAAAAATTTCCTACTTCTCGTAAACGTTGATGAATACGGGCGAATACGCTATGATGGGGTAATGTTCGTTCTGGATATAACTCAGCGTAAAGCCTCCGAGCTCTTAATCCATTTCCATTAGCACGACCATATAAAAAATGCATATCTGCCATTTCGGCATTTGTGTAATTTGCCATTTTATTTACTTAATTAGTTTTAGTTCTTCAGAGATTAAAGAATAACACAGAGAAAATCAGGACAATAAAACTATTTGTCATATGACTTCATTTGACAGCAGCTTACTTGATTTTTTTTTAATAAATAATAACCTCTCTGTGAATTTATAGGAAAAGAGTCTGAGCAGTATTCTATTTTTTTGTGATCAAACTAACAATTTTATAATAAAAAGTCAAGACATAAAAAAGTTGTAGATTGAGTCTGTCTTTTTAAATCAATTTTTTAAATAGGAAAATATAGGCGCATTAAAAAGTTCTAATGCAAAATATTAAAGGGGTTGTTTTTTTCAACCCCTTGTGATTACATTTTAGGGTAACAAAAACACTCAAAAACTGCCATTTTATTAGCATCAGTTATCTGCCAAATTTCATTCTTCTAAACTTTTCCAAAGTGGATATATTAAATAAAAACAAATCTTTTTACCAAATTTTAAAGGACTGTAACTTGGAGCGAAAAGGGTGTTGAACAAAAAGTTATATAAAAGACCCCCCTTAATTTTTGCTAAAGAATCACCCTTTGAAATCTTTCGTATCAATTCAGAAACACCCTGTATACAAGGAAACGATTTTGTGGTGTTCACACATGCTAAAATATCTATTCTAGAAAATACATATGCAGATGCGATAAATGAAATATGCGAGGGGTATCATATATGGAACACGTACAATATAAACCCGCTTAGTATTAGGGAAGGAAAAGCTGGTATTCATTCGACCAACGAATATTTCCATATCTTCGTTTAAAGCTTACGCATTTCATTGTATGCATTCCACTAATCTACTGCACTGGGTTTGCTTTTTGTGCACGTATAATAGTCCCTACCTCACCAGTGTTCCTGGCCACGAAATGAGCAGTGCGATATTATCCGTCTGACATTTCTGGAAGGTATACGTTCTTTTTTTTTGTTGTCAGCCGAAACCAATTCTTCTTTGGAGTCCATTTCACGGTAAAACACGGTCGATTTAAAAATAATAAAAATTTAATCCCATCCCCTCGGGCGCGGCTACATATTTTATTATCGCTGAAATATGGAAGTCTGTCGGTTCAGGTATTAAACGGACAAAATGTACGGACGGAAATTTCAAAAATTAATTTCACGCTTCACAAACAAAAAGTGAATCTTTGTATCTGCTACGGATATAAACATGTGTAACGTATATACATATATTGAAAAAGATATACAGAATATACGGAGTGAATATTCAGAATATACCGAAATACATGAAATTAGGTGTATTTCTAATAAAGTAATAAATAGAAACAAATTAGAAATCAATATTAAACTACACAATCTATTAAATTAATAAAATCAAAACGAGCAGGACCGGGATTATAAACGATAATATCTGCAGATTTTATTTAGTAAGCAAGCAAATTTAATTTACCCTATTGATTGAGTATTATAAATATCGAATAAGGAAACTAAGTAAGTAAAAATAACAATTAATTTACACCCTAGAAAATCGTGGTATTAAATGTTATTCATTGGTTAAATGCGAACAGCTGTTTGCTCCACTATTTCAAATAAACATAAATATAAACAAAATATAAACAAAGTTTATATTTTGTGTGTTTGATAACTTGAATTTTGATAATGCCAGATTTATCGGTTTGAATTTTGCAAATATAAACAAAAAGAAATAGTAAAGAATTAGGATTTTTTGGGCTTCTTCATTTTATTCAGTGGCTCCATCATTTATCGAAACGCTAAACTACAAAATACATAGCTATTCTCAATTATTGTAACGGGTGTTCAGAAACATTCGAAGTCAAAGTAGTCCTTGAAAATATGAAGTCATGCCTGATATAGATTGATACATTTACTTAATACAATTTTATAGGTTATCATTAGAGAACGGATGCAATTTCCATAAAACGCAATCGGCAATTGGAATTGTGTATAACGTCGCTCAGTACATCCCGGCGTAATTCAATGAAGTATTTGTTTGACTTACTCGGCCACCTGGTCTCGCAGCGATAACAATGGACAACCCAGCTATTGTATTCGGAGAATATAGTGTTTGTCAGTGGTGTCGTGTACGCAGATAAAATAAATAAGTTTATCGTATTTCGTAAGAGAAATAGCACGTACATTCCTTTTCCTTTCATTTAAGTAACATCTTCCAATTATTTCCAGTATTTCCAGCTATTTCCAGTATGCACCTATAACCAGTTGCGATGTAGAAAGGACATTTTCTATTTATAAGGATGTACTTAATTCAAAGAGAACAAAATTGACAGAAGAAAACCTTGAGAAACTATTGCTAGTCAATATTAATACTCCTTTACTCAACTTGAACGACAAAATGAACAAATAAAAATGTTCCAATTATAGAAATAAAATTAAAAACTTTAAAAACACAACTTTTCAACAAATACATATGTATTTCGTAATTTTATAGATCACCACCCGTTCGTTTTCCAATTATATAAATAAAATTAAATATTTTAGAAATACAGCCTTTCGCCAGTATTGCACTGGGCTTTGCGTCATGCGGTAAGCGTGTCCGTTCTCTAGTTATCATACACGCAAATGTCAGTTTATGTCGAAATATATTACTTTAATATGCCATATTAATTAATATAAACTAGTCAAGTAATGATTTTAGAAGGTAACAGTAATTAATTTGCAAATTTCAAATTAAGTATTTTGATATTTTAGAGAATTCTTGCTGAACAATAGCACCTCTTCATGCGATAACTGGAAAAAATTACATAATCCAATTAATATGCTGTTCATTCTTGTGTAATAAAGCTCATCTAATCTGTAGTAACATGTAAAAAGACAATGCAGAATTACGAGGAAATAACTTAACAAGTAAAGGTTTTATTCATCTTATAATGACAATAGTATCTAGTTATAGTACTAGTTTAATATATTAACATTCAACAAATTATTGTAAGAAATGGCTTAAAATAAATTTGAAATAAATAAATTGTTTGTAGAGTCCTTAGATTACAACCTTATAATAAATATCATAAATTGTAGTTGTATAAATTACCAACAATAATAACCATAATTATAAAAGATGTTGAAAATGTCCACCACCTCCTTCCAAGCATTTTACGCACCTCCTCCGAATGCTACTAAATACATTTTGCAGTATGGGACTTTTTCTAATTTCACTAATTTTATTTATAATTCTGTCTTGGAGATCTATATAATCTTGCACTGGCACTTGATAAATTGAATTTTTTTAAAAAGCCATAAATAGTAATCACACGGTGTAAGATCACAAGATCTTGGAGGAAATTCATGATCGCTGTTCAAACTAATTAAACGATTTCCAAACACTTCTTGTAACATATTCATTGTTTCCCCCGCTGTGTGAGCTCTAGCACCATCTTGTTGAAAGTATCCCAAAGCTAGTTCATCACCGCGAAGTTGATTAAGGAAAGGCAATAGTATTTCCTGTCGATATCTTTCTGCAGTCAAGGTACCATTAAAAAAAATTGGACCAATAATCCTTCTTCTACTTATAGCGCACCAAACACCAACGTTCTGAGGATGTAAAGGAGCTTCAACATAAAAATTATTGGGCTTTGTATCACTCCACATTCTCATGTTTTGCGAGTTAACTTATCAACTAACATGAAACCATGCTTCGTCTGAAAAGAAAGTTTTGTCTAGGACATCATCATTAAAAATATTTGTAAACCATTCGCAAAATACTACTCGTCGCGGATAATCAATGTCGAGGATTTCTTGCAAACAAGTTATACGATATGGGAATAACTATAAATCTTCTTTTAAAACTTTATGGCAAGAACCAACTGACAACGCGGTTTGTTGAGCAAGAGTTCTTACTGAAGTTTTAGGGGCATCAGTCATTATTTCTCTAACATTATCAATCGCTTCGTCTGTCCGGACTTTTGGTCGCCCACCACCCTCTTGGCGTCCCACACTACCAGTTTATCGAAAAACTGGAACAATTCTGATTTGTGTACACTGAAAAGTATTATAATCAAAAGCAAGGTTGGGAAATTCATCTCGAAATTCTTCCAAACAAGCTTGAATTGAATACTGGCCATCGATCTTTTGACCATTTCGAAAATATGCTTCAACCATGAATGCTTTGTGTACGTTAGTAAATACCATTTTCAAAATTAAAAAATATAAATTAGTATCTTCGATATTAGATTCTGACAATTTTTGACAGACAACAGTTGACATTTAATAATTATTACAAATCAGATATAGCAAACGCCAATTAAGTTGGCGCAAGGAGGGGGTGCGCAGAAGCCGTTTTTAAAAACGTCCACCCCCACTACCCAAGTAATTGTCAGAATACATTTGTTATTGACGTTTGACAGAACATATTTTGTAATGTCTTTGCTAGGCGATCAAACACGCTCAGAGGTTAGAATTATCTGACATTTGATGTAAAACCAAATACAAATCTCCCCACTACTTCTAATCCTGCGCGAACTTACCCCTTCTCGCGCCAACTTAATTGGCGTTTGCTATACTTAAGTAAAGATATACGATTTTTTGTTCAGAGCCCACTTGACTTCGAATGTTTCTGAACACCCGTTACAAATACTTATTTTAGGTGCATGCATTTTTTATAATACCATATTTCAATTTATTCGTTGAGTAAATTTATTCGTCAAATTGTTATTAAGAGATTTATTCGCGGTTTTATTTCATTTTTGAATTCTGCAGGTATTTTTTATGTACTATATCCTATACCCAAATTCAACAGTTATCGAGAATTTTACGATTGAACATATCGATAACTGAGATCGTGTCCGATAAAATTTATTTCACTCTGTGGTCTGAAAAGGTCCGATTTATTAAGAAAAACGGAGCTACAAATCAAATAAAATGTTTACACTGTTGACTATTACATTCCTGACAACATGCAAGACGAAATTCAATTTACTTAACGTTTGTGACTGTAGGTCTATCAAATACGAAATTTCGGGCAAGATGTGCGCGCTCTCTTGGTTTCATATGGCGTACTAAATATAGTATTGTTGCCAAGTTTTTATAGTCTCTGTATCTAAAAGAATTATAATCAAATTTGGTGTGAAGAATGATATAGTTTTTATGTTTATTTTCACCAAAAAATCTTCGTTACTCATATTCTTAAAAAATCGATGAATAAATATGGTTAATTATAAGAGTGTGCGATATGGCAACAGTGCACGGTACCGAGCATGCAATAAAAATACAAGTCATAATGGGCGACGCTAAACCCGTCCCCGAGCACGTACTATCTAATGTCTGCTACATTAGTTTGCGTCGATGCTAATTATGGCGTTTTAATCCCTTACCTTTTTTGTCCCCGGACAAGAGATTAAGAAATTTATACTTTCTCGGAAATAGAAATACAAAATTTTCCTGCCTATTAAATACAAATTAAATTAAAAGTTATCTAAATTTAAAAGTTACCCCAATCTACCATATATACTATATACTTATAATTCGTCAGTCTGAAATAACATTCCTGGCCAAGAAGTGCTTTTCATTTGTGAAAAAGTATGGAAAGGTTAGTTCGAATGAACATGGAAATCAAGTGCTAATTGTAGACTCTGTAAAATTGACCAAAAACTATTACAAAAACGAGCTCTTCACATTATGGTTGTGCTTATTAATAATATGAATTATTTAACATAAAAAATTGTGTTGCTAGTGAAGTATCCTCAAAGGTCCAGGACGTGTGTGATAATGCTTGAATATATTACAACTTACTAACTAAATAAAACACAGGAGTGTTGTCCTTAAAATTTGTATTTATTATTTACATAAAAGAAATTGAGCTTGGTGTATTTAGAAGTAATTGAATAAAAGTAATATATACACAGGGAGCGGTAAATAAGTAATTAAAAATTAACACAAAAAATACTGAAACGTACGTTAAATTGGGCAGTAAATTAAATGCGAATTAATATAAAATAACCTCTGTATAGAACAATACAGAGTTACCTTTGAGTTGCGAAGAATGGTCGGCCACGTGGAGCGCTATATACTTGGACAAGTATGGAAAGCGTAGACGGACGAAAGAATCAATTAATTAAATCAATTAAGTTAATGTGGATTAGCTTGAAAGAATAATATATATTTAACAATACAGATTACCTTCTAGTTGCGGAGATGCAAGGGCATCATGGCCGGTACTTGAACAGCACGGCGTGTAAGATATTTAACTTACGAAGCTTCTAAAGAGAAGACTGAGAATTTGTGTCGATAGAACACTGGTTTAGAAAAGGTCTGTTTTATTGCTCTACGTTAAGAGGGGTTCGATATTGTCGATATCTTGACTAATAATTAATAAAAAGCGCGACCTGAAGAGGTGTGCTATCGATGACATAAATATTGTTAAAATATCCCTTGTGAGTCAACCTTTCAAATGATATGAGACACCATATATAAAATTAGACGTACGTAATTAAATTAAAACAATTTAATTTAAAATGAAATGTATATAGAAATTTCAAAGTGAACGTTATGGTTGCAAAAAGGTAGAAGACCAATGGTGTGTCGTCTAGAGCGAACAAAAGAAATGCTTTCTCTTTGCAGACGAATATGTACACAGAAAAATGTCTAAGTCAAGTTTAATATTTAAAAAATGCCGAATATTTAAAGAAATAAATATAATTTAAAAATAGAATTAAACATTCTTATATATGCGAAGAGTAACAACACAAATCCTTAAAAAGTAGTGAAATATGTTGGCAATGTTCGAATCACTCTTGTAAGGTAAAAGTTTATATTGTGGGTGCAGAAAATTTAATTGTGCGCAATTAAATAGAACATAATCATGAAAAGAATCTGAAGAAACTAAACAGACAGATAGTAAGTGCTAGTGTTAAACGTAAAGCAACCGATAACATTTGTGAGAAGCCTTCAAAAATAATACATTCAGCTCTAAAAGAAAATACTGGTCATTTAAGTGCAATCACCGGTCAAGACATTCATTACATCTGCAACAATCTACATAATAACAGAAGAAAATCTCTACCGCTCTTACCGAAAAATATGGTAGAAGTTAGAAGTTATTGAATGTGTTACAACATTGAATATTACGACACTGAAAAAAGAGAATTGTGTCTTCATCATCCATGAAGTTGAAAAAATTGTCTTATTCATGTGCCTAACAAATGTGACTGTTTTATGCAATAGTGAAAAAATATATGTCGACGGTACATTCAGTTACTGTCCCGATCATTTTCTGCAGTTATTTACACTGCATATATTACAAGATGGGTAATTATATCCCACTAGCATTTTGCTTACTGCGAAATAAAAAGGTGTATTCTCAAAAAACACTTTTTAGCCTGTTGCGAAAAAAAGTTCATAGTTTGGGTTTAAATCTGAAACCAAAAGTCATCGTAGCGGATTTTGAAGTAGCAATCCACAATACCATTAAAGCAGAGTTTCCAGATTCCAAAGTTATAGGCCGCAGATTCCATTTAATACAAACTTGGTTCCGCAAAATTCAAAATCTGGGCCTTGTTCCTTATTATAAGAACGAAACCAGTGAAATTGGAAAATGGCTGCGCTATATAATTGGTTTGCCATTTTTATATCCGTCGGAAGTAGGTGGTTGTTATGCTTTTGATTTTTCGGAAATACAACCTCAAGATGAACGTTTATCACGCTTTTTCGATTATCTGGTTGACAATTATATTTCAGAAGAAACCGTTTTTCCATCTAGATTGTGGGCAGAACTTAGCGATAGCATAGAAAGAAGCTCAAACTCTTGCGAATCTTTCCAAGTTAAATTTAATGCCAGTTTTTATTCTACACATCCATCAACCTTTCATTTTATAGAAATTATGAAGCAGTCTCAAACAGATACTTATACAGGGTGTCCAGAAACTCTCCTGACAAACGAAGACCG
This sequence comes from Melolontha melolontha, assembly GCA_935421215.2. NCBI lineage: Eukaryota > Metazoa > Arthropoda > Insecta > Coleoptera > Scarabaeidae > Melolontha > Melolontha melolontha. The sequence goes on along the minus strand of OW285237.1, from coordinate 64,934,305 downwards.
GAGATTCCTCTGATAATTTTAAGACAATTAAACCCAAATTCACCTAGTCCGAAAATGCTTACTAAGGGAGCTAGAGTTCTTTGAAGATGGCGCCTTGTATTTATTTTTTTTAATTCCTCCAGAACGATTCTATTTAGAAAAACCAAAACTGGTATGCTTATTTATCCTCCAGAGATGAATCGATTCCATCAATTGCGAATTTCTAGTACCGGTCATAGGCGTCCGTTTTGGGTAGGTCAACGGTTATTTTAAGGCATAAGTTTTTTGTCTTTAACTTTTAAGCATTTGTGACACTAGATTATTAAATTTTCAGGTATTCCAGTACTAAAATGTACTCTTACTTTAAGTCGGTAGGATACACCGTTTTCTAGAAAAATCGATTTGTAAATTTTTTGTTTTTTCTTCATTAAAGTTCAATTTATTATGTACCTACTTTTTTTTTAGCGACGAAGTTGGCTTGGACTATCAAGGCATGGATGAAAATTAATTTAATAAATTAAAAACAAATTATTTATTACAATGGAACGAAACTAACAAAAAAAGAACAAGTATCAAAGGTAGATTGTTACAAAAGTTGCTCGATGTGATGACCATTAGTCTCTATGCATAAGTTTACCCTTTTGCTTAGAGAACGCCGAATTCTTGCAAAAATTCCAAAGTTATTTCTAAATTCGTTGCAAGCATCTTGTATCCTTAGCCAGAGTTGTGCGCGATTTTGTATCGGAACGGAATAAACAAATGCTTTTATGTATCCCCAAACACAATAATCGCAAGGATTCAAATCCGGCGACCTTGCTGGCCAAGCAACTGGACCGCCTCTTCCAATCCAATCGTCTTCGTAGTTATTATCTAGAAAGTCTCGTACATTCCTGCTAAAGTGGGCCGGACAGCCGTCCTGTAGAAACCATAAGTTTTGCCGAATATTTAAACGCACCTCATCTAACAAATCAGGTAAAATATTTTGCAGGAGATGTAAGTAATCAGCACCATTTAAACGAGCAGGTAATTCCACAGGTCCAAGTAGATAATCGTCAACTACCCTATCCAGACGTTTATGCTAAACCTATGCTGATGCTTAAATTCTTGAACAACGTGGGGATTGTCACCAACGTACGAATAATAATGTGCATTATGTACATTAAAAATTCCATTTTTAGAGAATGTAGCTTCGTCACCAAACAAAATGTTCCTGAAGAAATCTTCATCTTGATTTTTCTGATTTTGTAACCATCTAGCGAATTCTACGCGAGCAGGAAAATCTCCTTCTAGCAGTGCTTGCACCTTTGTAAAATGAAAAGGATATAAATTTTCTTTGTGTAAGATATTTCCTACGGAAGATTTTGAAATTGTGGGGTACATGGCAGATAGTCTTCGAACGCTAATTTCTGGATTTTCCTCAACTTCCATTAAAATAACATCTTCATGTTCTGCTGTTACATCATTATGTCTCCCTGTTTCATTATTTTTTGGGACCACTGAACCTGTTTCTCTTAATCGTTGATGAAGAGCTGTAAATGTTGAGTGAGTGGGATGCTGACGATTGGGAAATTTTTCAGCGTATCTACGTTGCGCCGCTCGAGCGTTACACCTCATTTCGCCATAAACTAAATGCATATCGACGTATTCCTCATTAGTAAAAACCATTTCTTTTTAAATGGAAATCGTTGTGTTTGAATAACACAAAGTAAAAAATGAAAAGATAAACTTCGCGAACTGACAACAATTTGACAATAAAAAACGTAGGTTTTACTTCTGTTGGCAGTTCAGAGCTAACTATTGCAAGAAATAAAAAATTGAACTTTAATGAAGAAAAAACGAAAAATTTACAAATCGATTTTTCTAGAAAACGGTGTATCCTACCGACTTAAAGCAAGAGTACCTTTTAGTACTGGAATACCTGAAAATTTAATAATCTAGTGTCACAAATGCTTAAAAGTTAAAGACAAAAAAGTTATGCCTTAAAATAACCGTTGACCTACCCAAAACGGACGCCTATGACCGGTACTAGAAATTCGCAATTGATGGAATCGATTCATCTCTGGAGGATAAATAAGCATACCAGTTTTTGTTTTTCTAAATAGAAGCGTTCTGGAGGAATTAAAAAAAAAATAAATACAAGGCGCCATCTTCAAAGAACTCTAGCTCCCTTAGGAAGCATTTTCGGACTAGGTGAATTTGGATTTAATTGTCTTAAAATTATCTGAGGAAACTCCGGTCTTCGTTTGTCAGGAGAGTTTCTGGACACCCTGTATAAAAATTCAAGGTTTATCTGAATGTGCAAGAATACGAGATCTAGTCGTGCGTAGACGTAAGTAGTGCGTCACTAGAAAAATTGATGATTATAAAATAGCATCTGCTTCGAGATTTGATTGTGTTAAATGTATAGCTTATTTTTATAAACGTTAATGTTAATATGTATTAGTGCTTGTATAAAACACAAGCAGGCACTTCTATTCCATTCTTAATTAATAAAATATGTATCTCAGTTAAACGTGCCATTCTTACAAATTTTGCAACTGCACTTGTAATTTATTTATGAAATTGTCATGCATTTTCCATGTGCCTAAATGGTGACAAGTCAACAATCAAAAAAATAGTAAACACAAGATTGAATATAGGTGTAGGTTTCCGCGGTCGTTCTCTAGATGTGGATCTCGGTTTCCGGGTTGGAACCGCGTCGAGTTAGGCGCAATTGCCAACGTTTCGTCCACTGTTTCAAGGGACATCTTCAGGGCTGTATGTAGATGTTCGTCGTTTCGCAGTAGCTTGAAGAATGCTATGACAGAGACCGGTACAACTTATATAGGGGGGACCGCGTCAGATGGTGGCCTGCTATTGGCTGGAGACAATGAGCCAATGGCATGCGTCGTATGGGCGTGGTGATTCTTAGTAGAGTTAAGTAGAGTTTGCCACGTCGGATGTAACGTATAGCTATCGTCTCTATTGAGATTGCGGGGATGTTTGTAAATTTCAATAGATTCACGGATTTTCCTAGGGAAATAATGCGATTCACGGGACAGAAGCTTGACATCTTTGTATAGAATTTGATGACCGGAGTTGAGTTTGTGTTCTGCCAGCGCTGAACCGGCTATATGTAACAGTTTAGTACAACGTTCATGTTCGGACACACGCACGCCGACTGGCCGCTTAGTTTCGCCAATGTACATACTGCCACACGAACACGGAATGCGATACACTCCTTGTGCTTGGAGTGGAGATATTTTGTCTTTAACCGAGGGTAAGAGGTCCAAAACTTTAGAATGGGGTCTGAAGACAGAAATAAAATAAAAACTGTCTTCAGACCCCTTTCTAAAGTTTCGGACTTCTTACCCTCGGTTAAAGACAAAATATCTCCGCTCCAAGCACAAGGAGTGTATCGCATTCCGTGTTCGTGTGGAAGCGGTCAGTCGGCGTGCGTGTGTCCGAACATGAACGTTGTACTAGACTGTTAAATATAGCCGGTTCAGAGCTGGCAGAACACAAACTCAACTCCGGTCATCAAATTCTATTCAAAGATGTCAAGCTTCTGTCCCGTGAATCGCATTATTTCCCTAGGAAAATCCGTGAATCTATTGAAATTTACAAACATCCCCGCAATCTCAATAGAGACGATGGCTATACGTTACATCCGACGTGGAAAACTCTACTGAACTCTACTAAGAATCACCACGCCCATACAACGCATGCCATTGGCTCATTGTCTCCAGCCAATAGCAGGCCACCATCTGACCCGGTCCCCTCTATATAAGTTGTACCGGTCTCTGTCATAGCATTCTTCAAGCTACTGCGAAACGACGAACATCTACGTACAGCCCTGAAGATGTCCCTTGAAACAGTGGACGAAACGTTGGCAATTACGCCTAGCTCGACGCGGTTCCAACCCGGAAACCGAGATCTACAACAAGATTGAATGTTTTGCTAAATTTACTAAAAAACTTAGAAAACAAGTCGTTAATACAAATGAAACAGATATGCAATATAGAAGTCTGTAACTGTACACATGGACATACACCTCGTATTTTCCAACATTTACTTTTACCTAAGCCACGTGTTTCTGTCATCTAGGGGAGAACGGGGCAAGTGAGGCGCATGATAAGCATCTATTAATATTTACAGGAAAGGTGTTCGGGGAATGTCACTTTTGATAGTTCAGTTACATTATCTATTGTCTATGAAATACTTACAAAACATAAAATTTAAATAAAGTTTCTTATATAGAATAACTAATCCCTGTTTTCTTTGGAAGGTAAATGCTTCACATGCCCCCAAGCTAGTTGGGTGTAAGTGAGTTGCGACACAATAACTCATATAACTAACGACAAATGTCGCACACAAAGTCATTATTTCCTGTTATATTGTCGGTGCAGTCCTCATGCATTCAGTTCATGCAGTTTTGGCACATAATCCATTCTTCAAATTGAGTATCACCATAATACTCACCACAATATAAACACGGCCTTTTGTCTTCATCTGACTTTCTTTTATGATCACCAGTGGTTTTAGTCTTTATAACTTTCTTGCTTCCTTTTTCCGTTTCCGGAAGACTTTTTCCAGAATTCAGTGCTTTAGTTGCATTTTGATTACCTTTCCTAATCTGAAGATTTTCTTCTAGGTAACGCTTGTATGGTGTATTTGTAATAATTGTTGAACTTTCTTGTTTTCTTTCACTTTTTTATTGGCAGAAATGCCAGAAGGGGAAGCAGCTGGTGGTAGAGAAATGGTCGAAATAGGTATGTAATGCGAATTTTCTTCCATGTTTTCTATAGTGCTATTTGTAAATGACGATAAAGAGTTTAAAATAGAAGGAATTGTGAATAGTTTCGCACGATTTCGATATCTAAAAAATATTGATGAAATGAAATTCAAAATATTAACGCATTAGGAGGCAAGTGAGGCAATGATTCATTTACTCCACAATAGAAACGCCTCACTTGCCCCACATGATCTCTTCAAAATGATTTAATTATAACTGGCAACCAAGATTTTTTTTAACTACAATTTAACCTGTTCACACAACAAAAACAATCTCGTGTTTCACAACAGGATTCAAATTTGATTGTTTTTAATGCACGTTCTAATATATCATTACCTATCTATTGTATTTCATATAAGTAGGAATATAAATCCATTCTCTTACCATTAACTAAGTATCGGTAAACAGATCTTTGGCTTTCTTTGTCGCGTTTTTGTAGTAGCACTTTATATTACTGGTTGCATACAACCAAATCAAACGTTAGTTCGAATGTGTTACATCGTTTACAGCAAATGCTTCACTTGCCCCGACTGCCTCACTTACCCCGCCCACCCCTACTATCAGACTTCATCAGTAAGGCTAGTGAAGTAAAGCTTAAAGAATCGCCTCATAACAGGTGGCACCATATAATCTAGTGACATCTGACGGACAAATGCTATGCCGGTACAGAAGAGAAAAAATAGTGGCATGAGTAATCCTGCCTACCATAAGGACATTTTTTTAGGGGTCTCCGGAGACCAGTCCCCACCGGCTGAATTTCCCGAATTTTTTGATGAAATTTTTTTGGAATATTGTTGAAAAGTTGTTCTTTCATGTGCTCAACACTTCGAATGAAATAATTCATATGTTATATTTTTAAAAAATCGAGAAAATATACTTTTTGCCTTGGGTACGAAACCCACGTAACCTCTTAATAAGTTAAAATAACGCTTACACCTAAAACTATAGCACGGGCTATTATAGTGCTTGAGAGTGGTTGGAGTATTAGAGGAATAGCTCATGAACTGGAAGTCAGCAATGTCGCAATTTTTAAGTTGAAAAGAAAATGGTACCAAGAATGTTCTATTGAGAATCTGTTAAGAGGGCACTATCATAGGATTTTCGCAGTTTAACAAGACAACTGATCAAAGCAACCCTTGCACAAGTTGTAAAACTGCAAACGTTGAAACAGGATCTCTGGAAATGTTTTAAAGAACCAATAACAAGGCCGGTATTTAAATCAATAGTGTTTACTACTTAGAAAACTATTCCATTACTATTGCATAATGGATAACTTCATTTCATGAAAGAGTAAGAAATGAATGCAGCCTTCCTTACAATAAAGTTCGCCAAACGTTTCAATTAAAACCTTATTAACTTACTTTTCGCCTTTCGTCGACGAAATTTATTAAAATCGACTAAAGCGGAAAAGCGGAATTAAAAAAAGGTGGCCACTCTAAAATACTCGCATTGAAGTAAAGTATAAATCTTTCTTTAATGTGTAAAATTCTCGCCAAAAATTTAATTGGAATTAATTATGATTTCCATCGGTTTAAAATATAAAAAGAAATTTTGGAATCATTATTTTATTGAGATTTTCTAACTTCTAATTAATTTTTGTATTAAAGAACTTCATTAACTAATTGATTCCTATTACTTTTTGACTATATGCAGTACTACAATATACGTGGCAATTCATATATTTTAATGTCTTGAGATAATTCTTCTTCTCTTTTTCTACGTTTCTCTAAATTTTGTGTTACTAGGTAACTTAATTTTTAAAAAGATTACTGTTTCATACAATTTCTGATCTATCACGAGGCAGCAATTTTACAAAGACCTTTGATACTCAAAATTAGCTATGATCTCTATAGATAGTTACGAGGGTGTTCTGAAGTGTTCTATAGATGGCAGCACCTCTCTCATGACTTTCTTCTTCTCATGTTTGTATAACTGTTTAGACGCCGTGTGAAATTGCATTCTGGCAATTCTCAGCAGTTTGCTGTAGGCGATCGTTTGAATCAGTTACGGTGCATTTGTAGTTGGAAATGAAAGAAATCGATTATTCTGCGGTGATAGAATTCTTCGTTAAAGAAAGTTTGATGGTGACCAAAATTGAGTTTTGGTCATCGGGCTTTGTAATGTGTATGATGACTTGGGATTGGCAGTCAAGACAACAGTCTCAAATCATGTTCAGTATAAGGCACACAGTCTTACAGTATCATTCAGAACCTCATAACATCATAACAATCATTTTTTTATAAAAGGCACCAGTTTAAACAAAAGTTTATGTTAGTATAAGTCGTTCTAGATCCAAAATAGACGTATATAATGTAAATAAATATAATTAGATGAAAGTACATTTATTCATTAACCAAGAGTCATCAAAGATTTAAAAAGCAAAGTGTATACAGCCTTACAACTCGTGCACGGTGAAATAACATAGGGCTAGTGATTCTAGTAACTGACGTTGAAGCATCACCGCCAGGCACCGGATACAACGAAAACATTGGAACGTCACCCCGAACAATACATTGGTCCTTCGAGAGCCAGATTCTCCCGAAACAAGATCAGATTCAATACAACGCCATTGATCTTCGTCTATTCCTTTCCCAATTACCTGGAGTTGCTGTTGATAAAAAGAAAATTTGAAGAAGTTTTAAATAACAATTCTAGATTTCGCACTCTACGCGGAATTGTTGACTTCTTTGATTGTAATGATGTGTATACTGAACACAAAGATCAAATTATTGAGCGATTAGAAGGAAAACACTGCATTTGTAAGGGAAAATCTACTCAACAATCGACAGTTTTAACAGAAATGACTCTTCATGGCGTTAGGCAACGAATAGAAGCAAATTCCAAAAAATCGATTCGCAAATTAGCAGCTCAAACTGGTATGATGCTTTTTTAATTTCTAAGTTCCAGTATTTTTTATTTTCATTATTATTGGTTTATGATTCAGTAGTGAAAGAAAAGCATCGGTTACACGTCTACACATGTGTCCGTATAGAGTAACCGTACATAGCAATTACTGGGTACATATTTATATTCCACGAAGAATTCAATATTGTCAATGGTTTAATGAAAACCTATGCAATTTATTTATTTGAACAAGTAAATGTTATAAAGCAGGACATAGTCCAAATAATAGTATAACACAGTATAAAATACAAAAAGAAAATACTATCAAACCACAATTTAGAATAACACAATGTGTATAATATAATATCTACATAGTGAACATGTACATATTTATATATATATATATATATATATATATATATATATATATATATATATATATATATATATATATATATAAGTGTTTAGATAATTTCTTAGCCGTTCATTAAATATAACATTTGATAAATTATTGGAGTTTTTCGGCTTTTTTATATGAAATATTTACAAATATTAAATTAGAATGTATGTAATTGCAAAGTAAGTGGGGATGTAAACATTGCTGTCTACAAATTACAAAGCAAATCATACGAAATTTTTTATTTGAAAAATATGGTCTACGTTGGGACTCGAACCCATGTCTACAGCTATCCGGGCTGTCGCCTTTACCACTAGGCCACAATAGACCCAGGTTCAAGCCATATAGAAATGCATTATAAAGTAACAGTGTTAATGAATCAGATGTCAGTTATTGAATGTAGATGTCAAGCTGCAAGCAGAAGTCAGTTTTGAAAGCTCATGTCACATTTGCTTTCACTAACTGACATCTGCTACCAAAGTGACATGAGCTTTCAAAACTTACTTCTGCTTTCAGCTTGACATCTACATTCAATAACTGACATCTGATTCATTAACACTGTTACTTTATAATGCATTTCTATATGGCTTGAACCTGGGTCTATTGTGGCCTAGTGGTAAAGGCGACAGCCCGGATAGCTATAGACTTGGGTTCGAGTCCCAACGTAGACCATATTTTTCAAATAAAAAATTTCGTATGATTTGCTTTGTAATTTGTAGACAGCAATGTTTACATCCCCACTTACTCTGCAATTACATACATTCTAATTTCATATTTGTAAATATTTCATATAAAAAAGCCGAAAAACTCCAATAATTTATCAAATGTTATATATATATATATATATATAGATATATATATATATATAGATATATATATATATATATATATATATATATATATATATACTTATATAACTAAATAATTAGGTACACATAATCAATTAATTATAGATAAGTTAATAAGTGCACAACGAATAGCATTTGGATATTTTAGGTGAAACAAATCGATGGACTGAAAATACTTTATATAATTATTACATAAGTGGTACATCGGTGAATTCATGCAAGTGCTGGTATTATAATGAGACAGATAAAAAAGTGGGGCAAGTCGAACAGTGGGGGAACTTACATTATTATTTATATATTGAACGCAGTAGTTACTATCAATCAGATAATTGACAATTTTGTATAAAAAAACAAATTCTGATCTTAATCTACGATTCTTTAAAGAAGGTAAAGCATAGATTTTTAGACATTCTTCATAATGCAAAAAAAATTCTACCAGGATTGAATATGAAGTTAAGTTAATGAACATTCTCTGAATACACTCAATTCTATTAATATAAACATCATAGCACGGTCTCCAGATAACAGAGGCGTAATCCAAATGGCTACGCACAAGTGATGAATATAAAGATAGCAATGACTTAGTGTGTTTGAAGCCACAAGACACGCGAAATAAGAATCCCAGCATTCTGAGGCATTTCTGAAACACAAAATCTATGTGACGATCGAACAAAAGTTTGTTATCGATTAATATGCCTTTAATGTTATCAACCTTAAACAGATCGTGACCTGAGAGTTTATATGAGTATTCAATATCATTAAAGTTGCGAGTGAAACTCAGAGACTGACATTTGTTAATATTTAAAAATAGTTTATTAGCGTTGCAGGAATTAAACAAACCGTCTAAGTTTTTTTGAAATATAATGCAGTCATTAATACACCCCAACCTACAATAAAATTTATCATCGTCAGCATATAGCGACGACTGTGAACATAGTTGCAGATATCGTTAATGAAGATTACAAACAAGAGCGGTCCAAAATACCCTGTGGAACACCTGATGTCACACGTATCATAGCAGACTTTCAATTGTTTAGAGTCACGTACTGTGTCTTGAAGGCCAAATGTGATTCAATCCACCTCAGCAATGATCCGTGCACACCGAAGTTCCTCAGCTTAATGATTAAGGTTTTATGATGAACTTTGTCAAAAATCGGTGTACACTTTATCCACTTGACATCTGCTGCCCACCTATTCGTGCAGATAAGAAACATACTCAGACAAATTCATGACCACAGACCTACCACGCAAAAAGCCATGCTGGGACGAACTGATGAAATTCCGTACTTGAAAAGATAATTCGTCGAATACAATTGATTCCAAAATTTTTCCAAAGTGCGACAGGATAGATATTGGACGATAGTTGCAAACGTTCTGTCTCGATCCTGGTTTGTGAACAGGCACGACCACCCGCCACCTTCCAAGCCACCGGAAATTTATGTTCCTTCAGTGACTTGTTGTAAATCAGCAAAAGGGGCAAATAAATAGTCTCCCAATAAGATTTAATGCAGTGATTATATTTTAGATCTTACATTCATGTCAGACGAGGCATGGTTCTATTTGTCAGGCTATATTAACAGCCAAAATTATTGGACATGGGCTACAGAAAACTTACATAATTTTGTTCTTCTTTACATCCACAAAAAAATAGGGGTCTGGTTTGCAATGTCTGCAATTGCCACATAATTGCTCTTATTTTCTTCAATGAAAATATCAATGCAGAAAGATACCGCACTCAAATTGTGGAAGTGTTTATTAACCAGTTGCATAATGATGAATAGAACAAGGGTTACTTTCGGCAAGATGGTACATCACCTGATGTCACTTATGAGACACTGCGATATCTAGAACAATATTTTGGTGACATATTTATTAGTAGAGACCGTTGTCCATCACGTTCTAACCGCTTCAGATTTCTATCTATTTGGTATTTAAAAAATAAAATTGATCGAAATCGGCTTCACCACTTTGAAGAACTACAAGCAGCCATTGAGCAGGAAATCCAGAATATCAATCAAAATCAATTAAAGTGATTATTTGATAATATCAAGAAACGAGTAAATTTATGTTTAGAATCTAATGGTGGTCACTTCGAACATGCATTATAATGAATACTAGTTGTTTTGATGCAATCAAATTTACAAAAAAAATTTTACTTGTTTTACTTTAAATACGTCGTGCTTAATTTGATATCTTAAATTTAATTATAAATGTAAAAAAATATAATAAATACATAAATTATAAATAAAATAATCTACTTCTTTTATCATATTTGCATTAATTTCCTATATAGGAAATCAATATAAAATTGATTTATTGAAGGTCCAATATCAATATTTTATCACCCATTCAAAATATATTTCGTATGTTAAAGCAACGAATTCAAACCCAAATCGCCAAAATTACAAGAATTTAGCAGGGCGGGAAATTCGAACTATCATCAATATTTAACCCTGCACCTGAACCCTGGGGGTCTTAAAAACCTCAGACATGTTTAATAGTGTTCATACATGCGCAGTAATGCTCCTAATATCTTAATCTTTCTATGTAAAGTCAGTATTGAATAACAAGTGTAAGGTGGTGTGTAGTGGCTGCCGATTCGGGTAATATTTAGGTTACTATAAACGTGTATGTTGATTTATGGGTATTGCAGACCCCAGGGTTCAATCTACTGAAGTTTTATTGGAATATTGTTTAACTTTTTATAGTAAGAGGACAACTTCTAATCAAGATAGAAACCGTCCATTGTTTGACGTTGAGTTACAACGTATTGCAAAAAACTTATGGGACGAGGAAGATGACGATAATGAAGAGGATAACAATCTGTTTGGAGATAATTCTGATGAAGATGAAGACTACATTCTAGAACAAACAGACAGCGGTAGTAAACAAAGCGTTGACAAAAATGAAGAGATATTAGAAGAAGCACCAAATGAAAATGATGCAATCTCTTCTGTAAAACAACGACATAAATTCAGTTTGTTCTCCCTTCGAATTTTGCACAATTGATGAACCACTTGTTGGTTTTAGAGGGAATTGTCCATTTTAAATATATATAGGGAGCAAACCAGACAAATACGGGATAAAAGTGGTAATGATGAATGAGTCAAAAACCGCGTACCTTATCAATGCTATTCCATATATTGGTAAAGTAAAATTTGAGAAAACGGAGTCAGTGCCAACTTATTCTGTTAGAAATTTATCCGAAACAATTCACGGAACAAACCGTAACATAACAGTAGACAATTGGCTTACATCAGTGCCACTAGCCGACATGTTATTAGAAAAATATAAACTGACTCTCATTGGAACGTTAAGAAAAAACAAACGGGAGATACCTCCAGATTTTTTGTCAAAGAAAACTGAAGGATCATCTGTATTTGCTTTCGATGGTAAGAAAACAATGGTGTCATATACGCCAAAATAGAACAAAATGGTTTTACTTTTATCAACTATGCATCATGATAATAAAATTAATGAATCAACAGGCAAACCTGATATCATTCACGCATATAATGAAACAAAAGGCGGTACGGATACATTCGACCAATTATGTCACTCCTACACAACATCCTGTTAAACACGAAGATGGCCTATAAGAATGTGGTTTAATAAACTTGACGTCAGTGGCATGAATGCGATGGTCAAATTTTCATTAGTAAATCCGGATTGGAAGAGAACTAAGAGCAATACCGTCGCAATTTTTTTAAGGATTTAAGCATGTCACTGGTGAAGCCTCATTTAAATGTTAGGCTACAAAGATCTTCTTTGCCACGATCTCTGAAAACCAAAATTTGTGAAATATTGGGCATATCAGAAAATTTTAAAAAAATATAGAAGTTTTACCAAACAAAGTCAGGTGTAGTATTTGTCCAAGGAATAAGGATAGCAAAATTAAACCATTCGTGTTTAAATCGCTGCAAACCTTATTGTATAGAACATAGAGCTAGAATATGTGGTAATTGTGAGTCACATATTCAACATCTTAGATAAGTAAAGTTATGTGTCTTATGTCAAGAAAAATTTGATGTTTGTTTAAACTCTACTGTATTTATATTGATTTTGTTTACATTTTTAAAGGTGGGTTATTCAATTTTGTTCCCATTGTTCACTATGTAAAAATGTTTTAAAAATGTGAATAAAATCTAAATAATCAGCTAAAAAAAGGTTTTGAATGTAATCCCATCTTATGTTTGTTACAAAATGATTGACTCATTGTCACTTAATATGCCTATAAAAAAAATACGCGAACATATTAAAAAAAAAAGTAAAAATGTTTATTTTTAAGTTGGGGGTCCGTAAAACCCCAAGGCTCAGTCTATGTTAAATTAAAATGGGGGTTCAGGTGCAGGGTTAAAAATTGTGCACATACTTAATTTAATTTAATTTTTTTAAATTGGAGTTATTGTAAATTCTGTTGGAAAATAAAACTATTACTATAAAACATGGTTTGGCGATCTGAGTGGGAAAACTCACTTTTCGAATTGTGCTCCTTGAATTTTAATTGGAGTATTAAGGTAAGGGAGTATAAGGATTTGAAAGTGATTCTTTTACGTTTGTAATTTTCTTTTGCATTGTTTAAATATTAAAAGGTATCTAATCATTCATTTATAATTTCTTAATTTTTTCCATTTATATATTTTAACCACTACTCACTCATAGTTTATGATTAACGAAATACTTGAAATACCAAGTCGAAATTCATTTGTCTCCAGTTATAATTTCCAAGTAAATATACAGATATATAAAACATGTCTGTTTGGATAGTTTAAATATCCTTAATTACCAGAAAATATATAAAACGAAACTAAAGAATTTGTGTGAGTTTACGTTGACCAATGTTCCTTAAATTAATCGTATACATACGTTAATTATATATACACTGTAACCTCTGACAAACAAACGCACGCTGGACTTATACTAATTAAAAGAATTTGTTTTGACAGCCTTAACTTTATGAATGCTATTTTGAATTATAAGTATATGGAAATTTATAAAAGATAATCTAGCGCATCTGTTGCCTTGTTAACTGTACCAAGAAGTTATTTCTTTAACGAGCGAATATTTTATAATATCTGTGACACTTTTGTGCGCAGTTAAAACAAATGGTATATGTCGGGTGATCTTATACTAATCAACAGATAATAAAAATTGTAGCCCTTCCATTTATGTATACATACGTAATATATATATCTACATATACTCGTAGATAGATATGCTTACTATACAAGCTTGTGGAATATGAATATTTAACAAGTTAGAAATATTTCTTGAGAGTAATGTGAAAGTGTCATATTGATTGTCTTATTTACATATTTTATTCGATATGTAGTATCTAAAAAATCTAAGTTGTTTTCATGTAAAATAAGAAACGACAGCCGTAATCACTAATGGTTCATAGTAACTAAGTATTATCAATAATGTAAATATTTAATTAATTTATACTTTAATAATGCTAAACTGTAAAATATATAGCTGTCCCCTAAATAAAGACACAACGTATGAAACATAGAGAGATGTAACTATGTAGAATATAAATACAAAATATTTTCTCAAAATTCCCTTTCATAAGCAAGAAAAAAAAATGACAAAGATATTCAAAAATATTTGTCACGCCACTGTGCGACCGAGTACATCATAAAGGGTATCGGACACGACATTTTTAAGCTGGCCGGCAATAACAAAAAGAGTAGTATTCTTATTGTCGATTTTTCTGAAACCCCTAGCATACGAACCTGTCTAAACAATGTTATCTTCAAGAATTTTTATAAATATAAACATTGCAACCTGTGTTTGCGTGTAAATATTTTTTATAGACATTCTGTATCCATATTAATATTTTATATTTGTTACTTCTCGTAACAAAAAAACATTCACGTAATAGACATGAAATGAAGAAAGATATAATAATTATATAAAATATAAATTCAATATAGGTTAAAATATGTTAAAACACGGGCAAGCGGTATGTCAATTAAAACTCATTTATTAATTATCTCTATATTTCGTAACGAGTTTGTTGCTGCTTTGGGAGATAAAAATGTAGAGTTCAAAAAATAAAAATGCCGGACACGGACAATAAAATTGAATCAATTTTATTGTCCGTGTTTTAATTTATTTTAACCAATATAGTACGGTCGATAATTTCTTATAAACTATATATGTATATATATATATAATAACTTCGTGACCTTGGTATGATATGGTAAACCTAATCAGTAGGCGATTAAAGGTCTGTATATTACTTCAAAATATATGTATTTAAAAAACTCTACATGTTTCGGCTGTATACGCCTTTTTCAAGAGAATACAAAATATGAATGACAGGATATAAATGTCAAGTAATTAAGTTGCTATGGTTTAAATTATTCAAAGATACATTCTAGTAATAATAATAAATCATGCCTTAGTATTCCAAAAAATAGATAACAAGGTGTGAAAATATGTGTTGTTCGCTGCTAGCAATTTGTGTCTCCTTCTGGGTATGAACTTGTGTGTTGGTTGCTGCTGGCAGCTTGCGTCTCTCTATGGGTGTGTGGTTTTGTGTGAGAGCGTAAGTGTAGGGTTTTGTATGTCGGTGCGTTCGTGCGTGTGTTTAGTGATCGGTCGCATGAATTTAGAGAGGTCGGATAACCAGCCGTTGCGTAGGGCCGCCAACCCTTTCCCGACAACTTCTTTACAATTCCGTGCAGTACTTCGACGGTGTGACCCCCGCCCCAACGAGGCAAGGCGCAGACAGGCGAAGCGCACCCTGTACGGGGTTGCTCATCGCAACTAAGGGAACACTCTTAGTGGCTACCTCGGTCGACGATGGTCACACTTATGCCATCTTAACGTTTTCCGCCGAAGCGGGGGCATAGCACACACGTCGAACGTGTATGTGCTGTTAACGGCAACCTAGCCAGGTTGTCGCCCAGGACCGGTCCTAGTGGTGTGTGCATTGCGCGGCGACGAGATAGCGCCGCGTAGCATGGTTCCTCACTCTTGCTGGAAAGGCGGAATGGCACCTGACTGCCCAACGGGCAGACCCCCCTAGAGTTTTGTAGCGCATATGCTAGGCTGCAACCCAGTAGAGGACCACATCAGCAAAAAACAGAAAACAGGGATTGGCAGGGAAAAGCAAGACATGAGTTATTATTACGTATGCGCCCGTGGAGCGACTTAAGATACAAAGTTGTCGGCATTCGCTCAAAACGAGAAGGAAAACCACGAAAACCTGCTCGGACAACTAGACAGGAATCAAAACACGGAACAGTCATCATGATAAGCAAAAGTATATGATATTTAAATGATGTTTAAATAACATAAGGTATATAACAAAAAAAAAATATAATATGATGGTAAATTGTAGATCGTTACAAAATTAAATTATAGTATATACTGCTTAGATTTTTTATATCATTTCTGTTGTTAATTGAATTTTTTTCCTGTTTAATACTGATCATTTCTTTAATTTGTCTTTTCACTGTGTGTTGTTCTTTATCAATTATCTGTGTGTTTTCAAAATCGAAATGGTGATCACGTTGTAGTTTGTGTGTAGACAATGCAGTTTTGTCTGTTCTAGAGTATTTGTGGGCTTGTATTCTTTTGTATAAATATTGTTTCGTTTGGCCTATGTAGTAACTATCGCAATCGCGACATGGTATTTTATATACGACATGTGTTTCTCGATTTTTTTCTATTTTAGGTTTAACTTTTGAAAATAAATGTTTATTAGTATTACTAAGTTTATATGTTGTAGCTATATCATATTTTTTTAAAGTGTGTTTAATTTTTTCCGATAGTTGTGGAACATATGGAATTGTGATATATGTTGTGTCATTGTTCAAATTTTTATTGGTGTCTGCAGTGTTGTATATTTGGTGTACTCTTTTTTTAATAGTTTGGTCTATAAGTTGTGGTGGATAATTATTATCAGTTAGGATTGTTTTAATTTTTTTGATGTTATCTTTTCTGTATTTAGTATGTGATAGTTTTACTGCCCTATCAATCAGATTATTTATAATCATTTTATTGAATACTGTAGGAGCATTTGAGTGGTAATTCATATATCGAAAAGAAGCTGTGGGTTTATTATACCAATTTGTATAAATAGTACCCTGTCTATCATAGCTCAAAGAAATATCAAGAAAATTAATACTGTTATTAAATTCTTCTTCAATAGTGAATTTTAATTTGTTGTGAAAACTGTTGAATTTATTTAAGAGATAGTTTATTTTGTTGGTCGGAATACATGTTATGATATCATCAACGTATCTTTTGAAAAAAATGGGGTGGAAGTCTAATGAATTGATAACGTTTTGTTCTAAATGTTCCATTACTAGATTTGCAATAGGAGCAGCTAAAGGAGAGCCCATGGCAATACCAAATGTTTGACTATAAAAAGAATTTTTGTATTGAAAATATGTGTTATCGAGACAGAAGTGTATACCTCTAATAAACTCGTTTTTATTTAGTGATGTGTGTGGACTAATTTCATCCCATTTGGATTCTATTATGTTTATAGCTAGATCTGTAGGAATGATAGTATATAAAGATTCTACATCAAGTGATATAATTTTGTGATTAGTTGGGACTTTTTGATCTTTGATGAAATTTTGAAATTGCCATGAGTCTTTAGTATGATATTCAGTTTTTCCTAACATCTTAGATATGCTATCACCTAGGAATTTTGCTATATTATAAGTAGGGGCTTGTATGTTAGATACTATTGGTCTTAAAGGGACATTATTTTTGTGAATTTTAGGTAGACCATATATTGAAGGAGGGTGGGAATTAAAAATGCGAAGTTTGTTTTTAGTGTTGAAATCTATTAGGTTAAGTCTATGCCATTTATTTATTAAGTTATTATTTTCTTTTTGAGTTTTTTCTGTTGGATTATTTCTTTCTTTTTTATAGGTGAATTTATCGTCTAATAGTTTTTCTATTTTTTGATCATATTCCTCTTTAAGAATGATCACTGTTTTATTTGATTTATCTGCTGTTGCTATTATAATATGAGGGTTGTCGTGGATAAATTTTTTGTTTCTTTAATGAATTTATGCATATATAGATTTGATATATGTTTTTTATTATTTACTTTCTTATGTTTATGGTTAGTGATTATATTACAAATTTTGTTACGTATTTCATTCTGTTTGTCTTGTGGTAAATTTTGTATTCCTGTTTCAATGTTAGCTATATAGTCATTAATGGGTATTTTATTAGGTGGCATATTAAATTTGGGTCCTAGGCTAAGTATGTATTTAACATTATCGGGAATATTTATATTGGTTAAATTGATAATCCAGTTATTGTTAATTTTGTAATTTATCTCTAAGTGTTGTTTCTTCATTAGTTTATCTACTTTGTTTTTTAATTTATTTTTGTTTGTTAGGAAATGATTATTGTAAATTTTAGATTCTATTTTCTCGAAGCTATTTAAAAGTTGAGGAGATAATTTCTGTATGATAATATTTTTCAAGTTTGAAATAATTTGGTTGAATGTATTTATGTTACAAATGGTTTGCGATATTGTAATGTTTAAAATTTGTAAATAACAGGAATTCATAATTTTTTGAAATTTAGTTTTCAATTTTGAAATAGTGAAATGAAATCTGTCAAGTTTTTCATTCATCAACTTTTAAATAGCTTCGAGAAAATAGAATCTAAAATTTACAATAATCATTTCCTAACAAACAAAAATAAATTAAAAAACAAAGTAGATAAACTAATGAAGAAACAACACTTAGAGATAAATTACAAAATTAACAATAACTGGATTATCAATTTAACCAATATAAATATTCCCGATAATGTTAAATACATACTTAGCCTAGGACCCAAATTTAATATGCCACCTAATAAAATACCCATTAATGACTATATAGCTAACATTGAAACAGGAATACAAAATTTACCACAAGACAAACAGAATGAAATACGTAACAAAATTTGTAATATAATCACTAACCATAAACATAAGAAAGTAAATAATAAAAAACATATATCAAATCTATATATGCATAAATTCATTAAAGAAACAAAAAGATTTATCCACGACAACCCTCATATTATAATAGCAACAGCAGATAAATCAAATAAAACAGTGATCATTCTTAAAGAGGAATATGAACAAAAAATAGAAAAACTATTAGACGATAAATTCACCTATAAAAAAGAAAGAAATAATCCAACAGAAAAAACTCAAAAAGAAAATAATAACTTAATAAATAAATGGCATAGACTTAACCTAATAGATTTCAACACTAAAAACAAACTTCGCATTTTTAATTCCCACCCTCCTTCAATATATGGTCTACCTAAAATTCACAAAAATAATATCCCTTTAAGACCAATAGTATCTATCATACAAGCCCCTACTTATAATATAGCAAAATTCCTAGGTGATAGCATATCTAAGATGTTAGGAAAAACTGAATATCATACTAAAGACTCATGGCAATTTCAAAATTTCATCAAAGATCAAAATGTCCCAACTAATCACAAAATTATATCACTTGATGTAGAATCTTTATATACTAACATTCCTACAGATCTAGCTATAAACATAATAGAATCCAAATGGGATGAAATTAGTCCACACACATCACTAAATAAAAACGAGTTTATTAGAGGTATACACTTCTGTCTCGATAACACATATTTTCAATACAAAAATTCTTTTTATAGTCAAACATTTGGTATTGCCATGGGCTCTCCTTTAGCTGCTCCTATTGCAAATCTAGTAATGGAACATTTAGAACAAAACGTTATCAATTCATTAGACTTCCACCCCATTTTTTTCAAAAGATACGTTGATGATATCATAACATGTATTCCGACCAACAAAATAAACTATCTCTTAAATAAATTCAACAGTTTTCACAACAAATTAAAATTCACTATTGAAGAAGAATTTAATAACAGTATTAATTTTCTTGATATTTCTTTGAGCTATGATAGACAGGGTACTATTTATACAAATTGGTATAATAAACCCACAGCTTCTTTTCGATATATGAATTACCACTCAAATGCTCCTACAGTATTCAATAAAATGATTATAAATAATCTGACTGATAGGGCAGTAAAACTATCACATACTAAATACAGAAAAGATAACATCAAAAAAATTAAAACAATCCTAACTGATAATAATTATCCACCACAACTTATAGACCAAACTATTAAAAAAAGAGTACACCAAATATACAACACTGCAGACACCAATAAAAATTTGAACAATGACACAACATATATCACAATTCCATATGTTCCACAACTATCGGAAAAAATTAAACACACTTTAAAAAAATATGATATAGCTACAACATATAAACTTAGTAATACTAATAAACATTTATTTTCAAAAGTTAAACCTAAAATAGAAAAAAATCGAGAAACACATGTCGTATATAAAATACCATGTCGCGATTGCGATAGTTACTACATAGGCCAAACGAAACAATATTTATACAAAAGAATACAAGCCCACAAATACTCTAGAACAGACAAAACTGCATTGTCTACACACAAACTACAACGTGATCACCATTTCGATTTTGAAAACACACAGATAATTGATAAAGAACAACACACAGTGAAAAGACAAATTAAAGAAATGATCAGTATTAAACAGGAAAAAAATTCAATTAACAACAGAAATGATATAAAAAATCTAAGCAGTATATACTATAATTTAATTTTGTATCGATCTACAATTTACCATCATATTATTTCTTTTTTTTTGTTATATACCTTATGTTATTTAAACATCATTTAAATATCATATACTTTTGCTTATCATGATGACTGTTCCGTGTTTTGATTCCTGTCTAGTTGTCCGAGCAGGTTTTCGTGGTTTTCCTTCTCGTTTTGAGCGAATGCCGACAACTTTGTATCTTAAGTCGCTCCACGGGCGCATACGTAATAATAACTCATGTCTTGCTTTTCCCTGCCTATCCCTGTTTTCTGTTTTTTGCTGATGTGGTCCTCTACTGGGTTGCAGCCTAGCATATGCGCTACAAAACTCTAGGGGGTCTGCCCGTTGGGCAGTCAGGTGCCATTCCGCCTTTCCAGCAAGAGTGAGGAACCATGCTACGCGGCGCTATCTCGTCGCCGCGCAATGCACACACCACTAGGACCGGTCCTGGGCGACAACCTGGCTAGGTTGCCGTTAACAGCACATACACGTTCGACGTGTGTGCTATGCCCCCGCTTCGGCGGAAAACGTTAAGATGGCATAAGTGTGACCATCGTCGACCGAGGTAGCCACTAAGAGTGTTCCCTTAGTTGCGATGAGCAACCCCGTACAGGGTGCGCTTCGCCTGTCTGCGCCTTGCCTCGTTGGGGCGGGGGTCAGACCGTCGAAGTACTGCACGGAATTGTAAAGAAGTTGTCGGGAAAGGGTTGGCGGCCCTACGCAACGGCTGGTTATCCGACCTCTCTAAATTCATGCGACCGATCACTAAACACACGCACGAACGCACCGACATACAAAACCCTACACTTACGCTCTCACACAAAACCACACACCCATAGAGAGACGCAAGCTGTCAGCAGCAACCAACACACAAGTTCATACCCAGAAGGAGACACAAATTGCTAGCAGCGAACAACACATATTTTCACACCTTGTTATCTATTTTTTGGAATACTAAGGCATGATTTATTATTATTACTAGAATGTATCTTTGAATAATTTAAACCATAGCAACTTAATTACTTGACATTTATATCCTGTCATTCATATTTTGTATTCTCTTGAAAAAGGCGTATACAGCCGAAACATGTAGAGTTTTTTAAATACATATATTTTGAAGTAATATACAGACCTTTAATCGCCTACTGATTAGGTTTACTATATATATATATATATATATATATATATATATATATATATATATATATATATATATATATGCATACGTATATATAATGTCTTTATTATTTAAACAAGCAAGTTTCTTAAAAAGATACTGCTTTAGAATGCACCAATACAGCATTATGACTACATTTTATATTACCGTTATCAAAATAATAGTTTCCAGTTTGTGCACGATGTGCATACGCTTGCTTACCTCTAACTATACATTTTTATACAAGATCTTAACGTCGACTGACTGCTAGTCACATACATACATTTTTTGCCTATAATAATTACAGTGAAGTAAGTTCTAGGAAAGTGGATAGGTTATCGTTAACATAATCATTAAGACAGTGTAAATACAGTAAATACATAGTTGACTGGAAATTTTTTATACCGTGTCTTTGCTCGTATTGGTTTTGATGTCATTGACCACTGATTATGTATTATTTACTTAATTCGATAAAAGCTTTCGTTGAGTTAACAACTAAGAATTATCGTGCCGTAAATTATAAATTATATTGTTAAACACATTTTATGACAAAGGAAATTTTTAGGCGTTTCTGATGTACTACGACATCATAAAACGATTTTAAAAGCAAGGATTGCTTGTCATCTACTAAGCATTTATATTTTGCAAATATGCAAGAAATGCATATTGTACCACTCTGTGTAATGTACAAGCAGTGATGAACGTACCGTGAGAAAAGTTCGTTTTTGTTTATTAGATGCAAGAAGTACCCAACCAACTAATATATTGTGCATTAGTACCCATTTATCGGCTTATAAAGTTACTGCAATTCCTATGCCATGCCACGAAACGTCTTTACTAACGTGTTTGTGTTCTACATACTTGATTTATGTTTATTAGTATTTTGTAATTGACTGTGAATTAACAAGTAAGCATAATGCCTAGGCATTATGTAACGAATGTTAACATTCTTTCTTATGTGTGTAGGGAGGTGATTTTTAAATCTTGTATGAAGAGCTTACCAGGTTAGTTGAAAGGTACAAAAAGTAAAATGCGCTTTGCAATACCAATGGTGTCGAGAGAACCGAAAGACTCCACTAACATATTGGGTATCGGACCGTAGTCCAAGCATACTTTGCAATATCTCAATTTATCATCAGCTTTACGATCCGTCGAACATAGGGAAAATGTGAGTTTTGTAAGCAAAGAGAATGGAGAACGGGTCCATCAAGACGTTGCAAACGCAAATGGAATCCTAATTTGCTTGCTGATTACTGTTGAACATTAATCCGGGATGTCCCAGAGACCAAATATCGCCGCTAAACATACGCATTAATATTTTTTGTAAGTGTAATATTGAGGACATACCGAATTTGATATACAGAGTGTGCTTGGATTAGGAAACAGCGTATGAAAAATGGAAAGATGTAATTATTAGAATATGAATTCAAAATACATATTAAGAATGTAAATATGTACCTCTGTCGAAGCTACACATACATACACACACACACCGTATGTTTACATACGTAGTAGCTGTCGATGTTATAAAAGCTATAATATTCAGTATGCTAAGGTCAATACCTCATGCAAAATTAAGTTTTTATACAAATAATTTAAATAATTAAAAATTAAGATGTGTGTTAGATTCATTTACAAACCCATTTTAAAAATCATACTAAAATTTCATGTGTATTACGATCATGTTTTTTTTATTAGAAGTAATAAATATAAAATATGAATATCGGATTCGGAATACTCTATTGTATTCAAAGGCGGCAATGTTTATATTTATCAAACCGTTAAGTTTTGTTATAGTAAGGGTTCGATAACCTTAGCTAGCTGTTAAAAATATATACTTGAAAATTTTTAGAGCTGATATATTAAACGAACGTACAAGATGTGTGCTTTACGGGCATTTAAGCTACAATCTATATCTTTAACCGAAAAATTGTATCGAATGTACGTAATGATCGATAATAGAACGATATTTAAAGCGAGATGGACAATAAGAAATCTATATTGTAGGTCAGTTTTAAAATATCGTCTTCGATAGTATCTATGATATATTCAGTCGCACAGTGGCATAATAACATTTCTTTAAATATCTTTGTCATTTTTTCGCTTATGAGAAGGAATTTTGTAAAAATATATTGGACACCAGGTATTTCAGTTAAATGAACACTTCGTAGCAAGCGAAGTGTGAGTGATAGAGGAAATCCAAGTTATTTTTCTGCTTTCTGGTGAAATTTTACATAACAAAGAGCCTGGGTTATTCATGTCACAAAAAATATGTTGAGTTGAGTTTTCAGGTGTTATTTACTCATTGTAAATATAATATTTTTACCCATAGTCGAAGAACTTATAATGAATTATTGTCACTAAAGATATAGAGGTGATCCTTGAACAAAATTTAATAGTAATTTTTATAGAACATAATAGGTATCTATTACCTAAAAAGCGATTACGTTATGTAGACAGAAAGAATCGTTATCTCATATCGTATGTAAAGTAATATTTGAGAAAATATTTATTTTTCTTGCAAGACGGTTAAATATTATTCTGTACTACGCAAGTGATTCTGATGTAAATATTATTCCAATATCATATTTACAATATCGACACTAATGTGACTGACTAATCTATTTATTTGAGTTAGTTGAGATTTAGTTCAGTTCTATAGTATAAATATTTGCCACGGCTGGCAGTGGGCATTTATTTTATTTCTGTTGCTTAAATAATCTAATCACATTAATTAATCATATACAACTCTTTTAATAAGTAATAAAAAATATACTGATTTTGCGATTTTAGTCACAAACTCTGTTGTTCAGATATTTTAAAAAATTAATTTCATTAATTAATATTAGTATATACTTGTTATATAGCTGTTGCATATCTGTGTACTATGGTATAATTTATAAACAAAAATATATACCTGTGCATCAGTTCTTGATGATGCACGATGTAAGCTGCTGCAGGATCATTTTCAAATTGATTCAGTATAAACTCACGTAATTTTCTTTCTTTTGTAATATTGTTCAATAATTTAATGATTTGATATATCGGGTGATCCAGAACTCGGTGTCAATTTTTGATAACGTAACTATTAACTTTTCCTTTTTATTTTAAGCAAGTTCGTGGCTTTTATAATATTAATTTCAGTTTGAGAGTCATCTGTTAATCCTGATAAGAGTTTTTTTTATTGTTTCCCTTCTATGTACGAATATTTTTTTGCTAATGTACTAAGTACCTAGATGTTATAATTGATCTTTTTATAAAAAAATAATCCACCTTTGTTATTATTATTGAACCTTGGGTTTTATTTTATTGGTAATTTGGTTGCTTGATCCCTTCGAATTTACTTTGCTTACCTTCGGTAGCTTCTACGTTAGCTGTGCAGGTTAAGACTATAAACAAGGTGGCATTATGTTGTGTGTACTATTTTCAGTTAAAAATAAAGCTCCAATTTTGTCATCCTGTATTGATCACAAAAGCTTTTAATTTACTGCTTTTACCTGCTCATTTAAGTATTACAGTGCCCTTTATATACAGGTAGCCCTTGAAATAAAGATACAAGGTATGAAAAATAGAAAGATGTAATTATATTGAATATAAATCCAAAATATTGTGAGTTAACTACAACGCCAACCACTGAAATTTGTATCATGTATAAATAATAAATTCTACTCACACACATACGCTACAGCGTATGCTTACATAGATAACAGCTGTCGATGTTATAAAAACTATAACATTGTTGTATGCTAAGGTCAATAACCTCGTACAAAATAATTTATACAGTTGTTTATACATTCTAAAAATCATATTAAAAACAATTTGCGAATTTTAGAACTGATATCATATCATCTGTATTACGTGAACGTTTTTTCTGTTACGAGAAGTAAGAAATATAATATATTAATTCCATTTACAGGATGTTTATTCATATATAAGCTCTAGAAGAAAACATTGTGTATAAATTTTATGTAGGTTTCGATAGGCCGGCACGAAGTCAGTTGTTAAAAATTTATGTGAATTTTTAAAAACCACGTGTTATATGCTCTACGGGTATTTAACGTCCTATTTGGTCATAATCTATCTTTAATCGAAGACGTAAATGTAAATCGTATCGAGCGTACCGACAACTAGAGACCGACAACCGACATCAACAATAACAAAGCTATTCTTTTTGTTATTGTGTGTCAACTCTAAGTTATCGCCTCTGATACTTTTTATAATATAGTCTATCGCACAGTGGCGTGACAAATTTTTTAAATATTTTTTTTTCTCGTGTCTGCGAGCGAATTTGCGGAAAATATTTTGGATTCATTTTCTATATAATTGCATCATTTCATTTTTTATACGATGTCTTTTATTTGAAGGACACCCGGTATATTATTCATTCTGTTACTTCATGGTACCAGAAAATACATTTTAAACTAAAGACAAGTTGTTTATGTCTATATATAAGCCTTAAATCCTATTAGAAAATTTGTTGCCAGCCTCTCCTAATATAACCCTATATCTAGGTTAAATATACAATAATTATCCCTCGCATAGATACATGTTAAACGTCTAACAATAATAATCGGTACAATTATCACGTTCATCTTCACATAAACGGATTAACGATTTGAACAGAAACTCATTCTAATCATTAAATTCTGTTAATTTCATTAGTTGATTATATCGTCTGCCTGCCGAAATGTTTGCTGACAATTTCAATTTCTCTTCCCGTTTTTAAGATAATGTTTTCTATCGCAATTCCGCCTATGAATTTTCACGTTTCAATCGACATCCATTATCTGAGAAAATAATGACGTTAGAAAATTTCGAGGACTATTATAAAATGCTCTAAAGTAAATATGTAACAGATGCCGCAGCTATAAAAACTATCACATTGTTGTATGCTAAGTTCAATAACTTCCTACAAAATCCGCTGTTTATACATTCAAGTAAATTATTAAATTACAAACCCATTTTAAAAATTATATTAAAAGTAATTTATGGACTTCTAGAGCTGACGCCATTTCATGTGTATTGCGTGAATTTTTTTATTTTTGTTACGTAAACTAAGATATATAAAATATTAACACATGGATTCAGAATGCCGCTATTGAATTTACATGCTGTAGTTTATGTTTATAAAAACGCTAGAAGATAACATTGTTTGTAAGTTTTGTATGGTAAGGTTTCGATAACTTGATTCGAAAGACAGCTGTTAAAAATTTATACTTTCGTGTGAATTCTTGAAGGCGATTTACTAAATGAACACGTAAGATGTGTTCTCTGCGGATTTAACGTTCTATTTGGCAACAATCTATCTTTAATCGAAGACCTAATTGTAAATTGTATCGAACATACATAACGATCGACAACTAGTCGAATTGAGACCGATAATATCAAAAATTTGTTTATTGTTGTGTATCAGTTTTAAGATATCATTTCTGA
This sequence comes from Melolontha melolontha, assembly GCA_935421215.2. NCBI lineage: Eukaryota > Metazoa > Arthropoda > Insecta > Coleoptera > Scarabaeidae > Melolontha > Melolontha melolontha. Next base: position 64,907,191 of record OW285237.1, on the reverse strand, counting down.
TACTCTATATATATATATATATATATATATATATATATATATATATACTCTATAATATAATCGGCCACACAGAGGTGTGACAAAAATTTTGTAAATATCTTTTTTAAATTTTTCTCTCGCTTATGGGAGTGAATTTTGGAAAAATATTTTGGATTCATGTTTTATATAATTACATCTTTCCATTTCTCGTACGTTGTCTTTTTTTTTTCAAGGGCACCCTGTATAATTTAAGGATCGGGATTTCCAAAAGACTACAATACTTGACCCTAGTGTCTTTCAGTGCCGGTTCTTGATAACTAGAGACCGGACACATGGGGTTGAAATAATGTCGTCATTACGATGGACGATATAAATAATCTTCAACATCTGTAAGTACATCACGCAGTTATTGAATGCACTATTGATCTGGCTAGCGCGCACACCTGCATGACCGTTTCATCGAGAATTGCGACGTTTTTTGTTGCATATTTACAGTTAAACTTCTGTTTTCATGAGCGTAGATGGAAGGGTGTGGGGTTTTCATAATTTAGTCTATTTAGATTATATTTCGTATGATAAATAGAGTGCTGTGAGTTAGTTTCCTGTTTTCATAGTTTTAACTGTTGATTACATCGTAATTTTTGTGATAGATTCTGTTTAATATCGTTTGATTGAATCTACTTCTCCCAATTATTTCGACGTAAGTGTACATTGAATTTCGTTCAGTTTCAATAACTTACGCATTCATTTTTAGTTTTCATTTATTTAGATCTAGAGCATTGTTTAAGTTACTTTTTCAGATATGATATGGAAGAACGTCGAGAACGGCATCGTAAAACAATGGCCAGTTGGATTGACGCTCAAACTAATTGTCAGTGATTCCGAAATTTAATGAAAAATCTGTAAAATATCGTTAAAAAATTCCATGAAATCGAACGTACAACTTCACTTACCATCGCAAATACATGTACAGAAATTGGAACCGTTGAAATCTGACAATTTTAACGAAGAAATCTGTGAAGCTTTTATGGCGGCCAATATTCCATTAAATGAACCTTACGCAAATATTATGTTTCTAAGTGCTCCACGAAAGCAGTAAAACGCATTAGAAGCCATCTTTCAAATCAGTACCTCTGAATAAGTGCCCATGAAACTGTCGATATATTTGGACACTGTGTGGTAAATGTTGTAGCTGGTGTACTACATCCAACTATTCCATATAACGCAGTAATAGCAACAAAAGTTATAAATAAAGTTGATGCGGAAACAGTTGCTAAAACCGTTAACGAGAATATTGAAAACATACTTCATTCGGACGATAGGTAAAAAGTGCTTTTATTAGTACGTGACAATGCTGCATATATGTTAAAAGCAGGCAGACTATTAAAGGAAACATATCCTAATTATTATGCATTATTAGTTGTGTAGCACATGCTCTCCACAGAATCTGTGAATACATCAGAGATACCTTTCCAGAAGTTGATAGACTTATATCCGCTTTTAAAAAGTTTTCAGAAAAGCACCAAAGCTCTTTACAGGGATAAACTGACATCTTTGTCACTGCCTCCCTCTCCAGTAATAACTAGATTGGGGACATGGTTGGAAGCTACTAGTCTTTATGCAGAGAATTTCGCTAGTTTACAGAATTTCGTTGCATGTTTAAATAACGATGCTCGGAGTATTTCTGAGTGCAAGGAACTAACATAAATTCCACATTTAAAAAATCAGTTGTACTTTCTTCAGGAACACTTTGGAAATTTGTCAATACTAATCACTTATTTTGAAAATCGAAATCTCAAATTAGATGATAGTTTAACGACATTAATTGTGGCTATTAATAATTTGGAAAAGTATTCCAAGTGACTTCGGATGTGGCCATCGGCAAAAGTTAGGCGCAGTGTTTAATAGAGATCCAGATTTAATAACATTGCGGCAATTGTGTATGGGGACAATGCCATAACATCTAACTGCAGAATACGCGGAAATTAAAGAATATTTACAGTATGCACATATAACCAGTTGCGATGTAGAAAGGACGTTTTCTATTTACAAGGATGTATTTCATTCAAAGAGAACAAATTTTACAGAAGAAAACCTTGAGAAAGAATTACTAGTAAATATTAATACTCCTTTACGCAACTTGAACTACAAAATGGACAAATAAAAGTGTATTTCGTATTTTGTAGCCGTATATATACCCGTTTTATTATTATAAGTATAATTATATAAATAAAATTAAAAACTTTAAAAATACAAATGTTCAATAGTACGCTCGTGGGCGATGAGTCATCTAGCTCTCGTGTCCGGTCTCTATTGATAACGTATGATGTAAGAATCTGCTGCATGGATAACCGAAATTGCAGCAGCTTACGTCGTACGTCATCAAAATTCGCCATTGGTGTCTATATACAATAAAAATAGTTAAAGAAATACTTATTTTACGTTTAAATCTAAATAACACATATATTTATGTACACACAGATACTAATTTATTACACCAACAGTTTCAGCAATGGAAAATTACCGCACTTTACAAAGTAACGCGCAAATATATATCAAACGAATCAAAACAAATATCTTAACTTTTTGTTATTATAATCATTATAATCACCAGACTTCAGCGCCCGGCGAAAACGGGAAGAACTAAAGTCTAACCAAGCAAATATGACCCATGAAGAAACATTGTCGCAGTGTTATATACATTCCCAAAAAGAATTTTGGCGCATTAAATTCTAATCAATTGCATAAAATTCGCACGCTAAAATCATCAAAGTATAGAAAGAAAATGCACAAAACTGTTAAACCCTTAAATTGTTGACCGGCAGGAGTGCGGGATAAGACGTAATTAAACTAGTACGCATATTTTCCGGGGGGTCAGATTTATTTGGTTGCACTATAGAACAGTGCTTGCCCCACTCCTTCGAATTTCTTGTACCTGACTATGGAAGTAAACATTTTTCAGTTATTTCGTTTTTTCGGTCCATAAAAAAATATTTTTTTGAATAGACTTTGTATATATGGTTGCTTTAAATTACCTTATTTTCGCATGGATTGTTTTGTTGAATAATGTATTTAGAAAAACATGCTATTTTTAAAATATACATGAAAGATTGAAATTTGGGAAGTTATTTATTTTATCAATTTGGCAAAATACACAATATCCAAAAATAAACATAAACAAAAAATTCTTTATAGCTCGTAAATTTCAATTGGTTGATGGTAGCAGAATTGAAAAGCTCCGAGAAACAATACCCCAGGGCATTGTTTACGTTTAAAAGGAAAGTAGCAGCTTGAGTTTACGAAAAATTTTGACATGACATTAGCTTTGATATACGAATTAATAATTTAAATTATATTAATACATTCACATTCACACACATTCACAAGTTTACAGGTATATTTTGTAATAAGGTTAGGAAGTACATACAAATAAAATTCTGTGACGTTAGCTTGATAAGTGTAAAAACGGAATATTCCCAAACCAAAAGCAATATAATGCATTAAAAATACATTTGTCTTTAATGTAATAAAAGCAAAAATAACCTTCGGATTATGCTCCACATCAATATGCCTTACAGAAGCCGGGCTTCTCATGTCTGAAGTAATATAATTTTGTTTAGAATATTTTATTTTATATTTTATTTATTTAGTCATCTCTTTTGCAAGTCGAAACATTTTATAGGTTTTAGAATTAGAGAAATAAATTAATCTACATCGCTACACTTAAATTGGGCGTAGGGAAATATTTCGCATTATATACATACTGCTGTGTATGAATTAGATGGCTAAAAGCAAAATTTAACATTGCAAATTGTTGACACAAGAATATATATCTTTTCAAGACTGCAAATTTTGAAGCATTATCGAAGGGAATTGTTTTTAATTATAAGACATCAGCATCAACAAGGATGCACAGAATAAACAGTAACTAAAATAGCAAACAAATTACATGTCGATGCGACAATTCACATCAAGCTTTGATACAAAATAATACAAATCTGTAGAAAAAAAAAACAAATTTGTATCTGTGTATGCATGGACACACAGTACGTATTTACCAGTTTTTGCTTCAACTACCAGACGCATGCGTTTCTGTGTAACCACTTTGTCAATGATAGATTTACGAAGACAAAAGACTGTAGGTACACTTGCGGTCATGTAGCAAGTTTTGTCCTATCCGAAGACATCAGATAACCTCATGCCATCTGACGCACAAAACCGACCACGCCGGTGCAAAGTGTTTCTTCTCGAATAGCGAAGCTATTACTGGAAAAGAAGAAAAAATACGCATATTACTGTGAGTCCATTAACTCGTCGCCAGGTGGCGTAGTATAGCAAACAAATTACATGTCGATGCGACAATTCACATCAAGCTTTGATACAAAATAATACAAATCTGTACAAAAACAAATTTGTATCTGTATATGCATGGACACACAGTACGTATTTACCAGCTTTTGCTTCAACTACCAGACGCATGCGTTTCTGTGTAACCTCTTTGTCAATGATAGATGTACGAAGACAAAAGACTGTAGGTACACTTGCGGTCATGTAGCAAGTTTTGTCCTATGCGAAGACATCAGATAACCTCATGCCATCTGACGGACAAAACCGACCACGCCGGTGCAAAGTGTTTCTTCTCGTGTGTATTTCTACTGTGTGTCCATGCATATACAGATACAAATTTGTTTTTATACAGATTTGTATTATTTTGTATCAAAGCTTGATGTGAATTGTCGCATCGACATGTAATTTGTTTGCTATACTACGCCACCTGGCGACGAGTTAATGGACTCACAGTAATATGCGCATTTTTTCTTCTTTTCCAGTAATAGCTTTACTATTCGAGAAGAAACATTTTGCACCGGCGTTGTCGGTTTTGTCCGTCAGATGGCATGAGGTTATCTGATATCTTCGGATAGGACAAAACTTGCTATATGACCGCAAGTGTACCTACAGTCTTTTGTCTTCGTAAATCTATCATTGACAAAGTGGTTACACAGAAACGCATGCGTCTGGTAGTTGAAGCAAAAGCTGGTAAATACGTACTGTGTGTCCATGCATATACAGATACAAATTTGTTTTTATACAGATTTGTATTATTATGTAGTAACTAAAATATAAATTATATTTACTGTTTAATTTTTTTCTAATTTAAATGTTTAAAATGTTCAGCATTACGACGCAAACAAACTTCATATTGGTTTTGTAAGTCACTAAACAAATTTATAAAAAGTGGTTGATGGAACTGATGGAAAAATATTTATATCCTTTCTCGTAGTTCTGCAACATTCTTCAGGGGATTTTCTGAGCGAAATATCTTTCATCATACCCCAAATGTACGCATCTGGTGGCGTCAGATCCGGTGAATGAGAAGGATATTCGAAGTCTGTTCTGCAGGAAAGTATTCTATCATCAAAATGCTGACAGAGTATGTATAGGGTGCGCGCAGCTGTATGGCTCGTTGAACCATCTTGTTGAAAACATTGCATGCGCACCAATATATTTCGTGCACGGCAAAAGTTCTGTAAATCTCTCATAAAAGTACAATAATGTTCTCTCTGTCTTGGTTGACAGTAAGTGTATTCTGATTATCGTCTTCAAAGAAATATGGACCCATGACCATGACTAGAAAACACGCAACAAATAGTAAATCGGACTCTTTGGAATAATTTCTCTACAATAACATCAGGACGTTCAAGGAATCGAGTTGTTTGTTGATTAATTTAGCTGTTAAGGTGAACGTGACTCTCGTTTGAAAACCATGTTTTTCAAGAATTCAAGATCCTCCTAAATTAAGCTCAACCTGCAATCACAGTCAATTTTCTTCGAATGTTGTCCGTAGCGTTTAGTCGTTGTCCAACTTGAATACGGTATGGATAATCACCAATTGATTTGAACAGCCGACTTGTAGATGTTTCACTGTTGTTGTGTTTACATGCAGTTCTTACAAGTCATCTTTGCGATGATTGTACAATTTGGTCAAGTACTGCGTGTTCATTGATACACACTGTTCTTCGACGACCTAAAGAACCTTTACGTTGACACAATACACTACCAGTGCGACGAAATTTCTCAACAACAGCTAATATCACACTTTTGCTGGGGGCTAAGTTATTAAACTGTTGTCGATATCTTACTGGCACCTGCTGTAAGCTTGGACCTCCATTGTGACCATTTCCGTATAAGCGAAAATAATGTTCTACCATGAGCACATTTTCTGCCGTCGTTAGAACCACTTTAAATTCAAATTCAACTACAATGTTTAACGTTGGACACAACTACAAAGAGTAGATATCTCGGACGGAGCTTTCGCAGATGATGTCGTTATAATCGCTAAAAGTGAAAAAGAACTACAACAGAACCTAGCAATATGGAACACAGAGCTGGAAAACCACAGAATGAGAATATACAGAAGTAAAACAAAAGCGATGACGATAGGAGATGCACCAAAAAACATAAATATTGAAATCGATGGGATAAAATAGAGCAAGTGAAGACTTTCCAATATCTTTGAGTGCCAATAGACGAAAAGGAAACACAAGAAGTAAAAATAAACAAGAGAATAGAGAAAACGTTAAAGCTCTATTATATGATTAACAAGAAATTCATAAACAATAAAAACATGAAAATATTTAAAGCGATATTTAGACCCATACTAAAATTTGGCTGCAAAAAAAATGGCGGAAGAAGGAAAAGGATGGAATGTAGACTAAGAATTTCGATTATACATATATATATATATATATATATACATAAGTAAAAATTAATTAACGGGTGAGCGGTCTGTCAAGTAAAAATAAAACTCCTTTATTCCACTCTATATTTCATAACGGTTTTGTTACTTCATCAGGAGTGTAATTGAGAGTTAAAATTTAGCAAACAACGGCACTAAACATGTTAAAATTCATCAAATCCAAAACATCAAATCAATATGCTGTTAGTTTATCGTCAACCTTTTAAAACCCAAGGTTTTTAAAAGGTTGACGGTTTTTAAAAACCAAGGTTTTTAAAAGGTTGACGATAAACTAACAGCATATTGATTTGATGTTTTGGATTTGATGAATTTTAATATTATTTTAATGTTTGCTAAATTTTAACTCTCAATTACACTCCTGATGAAGTAGGAAATCCGTTATGAAGTATAGAGTGGAATAAAGGAGTTTTATTTTTACTTGACAGACCGCTCACCCGTTAATTAATTTTTACTTATACAGTACGGTCGATAATACTTAATAGTATATATATATATATATATATATATATATATATATATATATATATATATTATGTAAGCAACCCCATTAGCCACTCTAAGTTTCGATACTGTTTATTCTGGCGGATACCGTATATGTCTAGGGAAATAATATAGCGAATTATAAGGAAATATAGTAATTTATTGAGAAAAGATTTCTAATGTAATATACGAGTACAATTCATATAGTTGACAAATATAAAATAGACAAATCCACAAATGAGTCTTAATATAATATTGGGAAACTGACTATGAGTAAGAATGCGTTAATTTTGCTTTACTTATTATTATCTTAATTTTTTTATGTATAATTCTGGTTTGAATTATAACTAAGTAAGTATAAATGACACCAATTATCCAGGGAGATTTACTGTATCCTCCGAGCACCTTTTGCATGATTGGTATACTCCTTAAATTTTGTAAAAATATAATTTAAGATGGACGTAACTGAACTAACAAACATACGCTGCAAATAGGTCGTGTAATAGAATTTGAACACGAACAAGCTATCTTCGAATCATAATCTAAATTAAGAGAATCTAATTACACCCTAACTTGATTGATTAATGTAAGTAAGCAAATTTACGTTATTCACTGAACATCTAATGGGATCTCTTATACCCTCCTCAAATACTTTCAGCTATCTTTATAAATATGTAATATTTAACAATGTAAGAATTAAATTTTAGAAATAATAATAAAATTCAAAAATGCGCTTATATAATGAACAAAAATAAATTTAAGTGATTTCTTCCGATATAAAAAGTCCAAAATTAACTATTATACAGACCTTACACTTTCAGACAAATTTTAATATTCCATCCTCTATATATTTGTTTCCGATATAAAGTAAAATATTTAATAACTTAAAAAAATTATTTAAATGAAATTCAAAAGATGCTAATAATATTTTAAATAAGATATAATTATTGGAATTTTCTCGATAAAAAATTAGAAAATTAACAGAAATTAAGCAATGATAAGTATAAAGAATTATTAAATGTAAAATATATGCAGCGCGTTTAGTGATGCTAATTGTTTGAAGAATTTGCGATAACTACCCCGCACCACAGATAAGTTATAAGATAAGTGACAGTTCGGATTTTTACAGAAGAAATGCTTTAAGTATGCGCATAAATATGTCACGTTCTTCCCAAAAATATGTCAAACATATGCTTCATATTTACAAATTATGCACTTCTATGCACTTTATTTCTTATGCATTTCGCTTACTGGAAATCAAGGAAAGAGTAATAAAATAGCAAAAAGTAATCTAAATTAAATCGAATCATAAAAATAATTATTATTACATAATATACCATGTGTTCATTTGAAAAATCAATCTAGGTTACTTTGAAATTTTGATAGAATAAGACGCAAATATATTAGTATGTGTTTGTTGCTCAGTAAACGTAAATCCAAATGACATTTGATAATGTCAATCAAAAATATCAGTTAGTGCATAAAATAATCGTGCGTCGATTCTGGTTTAAATAAATTGCTTCTCAGTTTTAAAATGGCTTTCACTTTAGAACATAAAATTTTTTTAGTCCAGGCTTATTTTCGAAGTGGTAATAAAATTGATTGTTTATGGGTTTATTCAGTTCAAGATTGCATGGTAGAATTTCAAGTTGAGTTTCTACATTTTGTAATAGATTATATACAATTTAAGAATACTTTGGATAGAACTTTAAAACTTTTCTCTGAAACTGGTAGTCTCTTAAGAAAATCAGGTAGTGGAGCAGTTAGGCAACGTACACCTCAAGTTGTCAATCGTGTTCAAGAAATAATGGAAAATGAACCACAAACATCTGTTCGACATTTGAGTGAACAAATAAACCTTTCTGATGGTACAACTCACAAGTTATTAAAAAAAAGATATGCTACTTTATCCATACCGTGCCACAGCAGTACAAGAATTGTTAGAAACTGATTACCCTCGTAGACTACAGTTTTGTAATTGGTTTGTAAATATGAACAATAATGGAGAACTTTCGCAAAGAGTCATCTTTACTGATGAAGCATGGTTTTATAAAACGGGATACCTAAATTCACAAAATACAAGAATTTGGAGTAGTGAAAATCCACATGTGATTAATGAAGAATCGCTACATCAAGAGAAAATTGTTGTTTGGGCAGCGATAAGCCAAAGGCGAATCATTGGACCAATATTTTTTCAGGGAACGTTAACTGCTCAAAGGTACCGTACGGAAATTTTACAACCATTTGTCAATCAGTTGCATGATGATGAACTTCAAAATGCATATTTCCAATAAGACGGAGCACCTTGTCACTGTACTGCATCTTGCTGAATCTTTGGATTATTTAAGAGAATTTTTTGATGAGCGTATAATTAGTCGAAATACTGAAATTGCCTGGCCTGCACGTTTATGCGATTTAACACCTTGCGACTTCTTTTTGTGGCCTTATCTAAAAAATAACATATTTCGAACACCTATATTGAATTTGAATGATATGCTACAGAGAATCGAACGGAAATGCATTTAAATTAATAACAATCCAGTAATGTTGTAGAATATCATCAGAAATTTTGAACGGAGGATTTTAGAGTGCATTGATCTTGAAGGACAATATTTTCAACATTTGTTATAGTTTTCAATAAATACCTATTATATGTTATTTATTTGTATGTATGAAACTGTCAAAATATACGACTTCGTAGGTTAAGTAGTAAATTTTAATTTACGACATACTTCATAATGTTCTCAGTAAATTACATGCTACTAGATCGACTTTTCAAATGAACACTTGTTATGATAAGAACATTGCGTAATAATATGATAAAAGATTACAATTAATAGCTACATACATATAATTCATATACATATAATAATATGGATGTTACTTAATAACATAACAAGTTATTATGTTATTAAGTAACATCCACAGAATTATACATATAGTTATTATTAACAACTATTCACTTTCGCAATGAGATCTACTTAACTTATTATTGAACTAATCAATATTTAAGAGCCTTTCTAGATTTTCGGCACTAAAATTTGTTTTCTATCGTTTAAAATATTTTCATATGTTAGAAACATTCTTTCGACTTCAACTGAGGTGATAAGTTCATATTTTAATGACGCCAGATGTTCTGGGTCTAAATGTAAATTATTAACTTTAACAGTCGAACTTAATGATATTGATAAAACCTTTGATGTTTCTGTTAACTTTTGAAAACCATCATTCTTTGTTGTAACACTATAAAATTTATCTAGTATAACTTTACCAGTTCGACCCGGAACATTTTTCAACAAATTTTTCAATGTTCTACAATAGAAATTAATTCTAATAAAGATATTTGTCAGTCTCTAATTTTCTAATTAATCCACTTAACATACTATAATGGCCTTTAATATACGTCAACTGATCTAGAATCTCGCATTTTTTTAATAAAGTTTTGGATTTTATAATTGATGGAATATGGCTGCGTTTAACTACTTTCGCCATTGGGTAATTACCGGATCAGGAGGAAGAGGAACATTCGCCAATTTTTATTTATATACTTGGACTTGTAGAGGTGCTTTCTAGAATATTTTTTACGTTCGAAATTAAAAATTAAATAAAGGAAACTGACCTCCCAAAGTTTCCTCCCAAACCATGTGCTAGAGAAGTCACATGGATTAAATTTTACCTTGCTTTAGTTATATACGCTGCCGCAGCTATGACGAAAAGGCAAAAAAGTGATCATATTTTCATTAACAAAGCGAACAATTTCTTAGCTATTGGTTTTCTCTAACTCTTTCGAACTGATTAAAAAAGATTTTGGAAAATATTTTGGTTAAGAACATCAACTACTAAATTTGCAATATAGCGACCACAAACATCTGTCGTTTCATCAAAAATGCGATTTTACGTTAAAAATGCAAAAAATATTCACTTTATCCAGACAAGCTAAAAGTATGAAATAAAGCTCAATTTTATGCAAAATACTTTCAATTTACAATGGATATATCCACAATTTTGAGGTGATATTCCTAATACGCGATTCATGGAATCAAGTACACCTTGAATTGCCAGCATTCCACAATTATAATATTCGTAAAATTTGATATTTTTAACCTATAATTCAGTTGACAGTTCGATTTAAAACCGAACTGTTTTGTCTCAACAGAATTTAACAAAATAATAGTTGTGTCAAAAATGTAAGTTTTGAATCGTGATTTTTCGAGTCATGATTTCTTACGATTTTCGATACGGTTTGACACCAAAGCAATGTGTGGATAAGCTTAGTTCGGTATTTGGGAATGAAGCACCATCTAAAGCAAATGGTTTGCAGAATTCAAGCGTGGAAAACCAACGTTTCGTGACGATCTTCGTGAAGGGCGTCCATGCACCTCTGTTATTGCGAAACATATGGATGCTGTGCGTGAAATGACTTTATCAGATCGACATGTGACATACAGAGAGATAGAGGCGTCCTTAGGCATTGCGGCGAAACAACAATCGACTGTATGGGTGTTTCAAAATGAACCTGAGCCAACAAAAGTGGTGCGATCACGAGGCGTTTCGAAAAGAATGATTGCTTGTTTCTTCGGAAAAATGGGTCATGTTGCAACTGTTGCATTAGAGGATCGACGAAGAGTTAATGCTGACTGGTATACGCCAATTTGTTTGCCGGAAGTTATCGATGAAGTCAGAAAAAACAACATAAACCGACGAATCATTGTTCATCATGACAATGCAAGCGCTCACACAGCACGAAAAACTGTCGAGTTTTTGACCAACAGGACATTGAATTAATGACTTCTTCTTATTCCGAAACATCACAAATAAAATGCCTGGAAAGCGGTTTTCAGCGCTTGAAGAGGCTGTTGAAGAATTTAAATAATTGCTCTTGGAGATACCTCGCTCAGAATGAAAAAAGTGTTTTGAAGATTGATTTTATAGGATGCAAAAGCGTATACATCTTAAAAGGGAGTATTTTGAGAAACAGTAAAGCGATTTACATAGCGTAATAAGAAATATGTTTTCTACATAAATTCCGAACTCTAGTTCATCAGAATCACTATACTAGATGGTATTTCAAGCTTTACGCTAGAACAAATGATTCTTCATAATTATAAACATCAGTTGTTTTCTTAGGTGTCGCCATAGTGTTGAGCATGTTTTATGATGTAGAGAATCCTCTACTCTATCACTTATATATTGGACTGGTTTCGTAGGCATACTGGCTTGCATATTATCGTTGAAATTCTTTTATTTGCTGTGTTGCTTGGTTATATATACATTTACTAATTCTAGGATTAATGGTATCGAAAATTATTAGATTATTTGTAGAGAAAATATAGTATCTAGAAGATATAGTTCTAAGAAACTCTTTCTAGTTAGCTTAGTTATAGTAATATTAGTAAATTAAATTAAATTCATTTGGTGTGGATCGAGGACACCATCTCTACAGTATTTTAGCATTTACACATACCTTTTTGAGCTTTATTAGTAATTGTTCATAAGCTTCATTCCTTATGATGAGATGATTCTAATATTCCGCGTTTACGATTTTTGTATATTGGGTAATTTCCTATTTAATTGTATAAACTCTATCATAAACTCTTTCTTTCTTTGCTGATGAGATTGATTCCTATCTTGCAACCGCACTGACTATACGACAATAATCAGAAGACAATAACATTTAGTGAAGATATCGAGCGTTCAAGAAAAAAACAGCTCCAGATTTGGCAATGAAATTTTAAAGTATGTCGTAACTTAATCGCAGCGTTCTGAATTGTCAAATGTTAATGTCACTGGTATTATCGATAACATGGAATTTTATTTATTCATGAGAGGAAGATTATAACCTAGCAATTAACCTTTCAATTTTCTAAAGCCATCTGTCATTTAGATGTAATCGTCATTTAAGAAATTCATATTAGTAAAGTTACGACGTGTTTTTTGATGTTACCTAGAAATCATGGCTAACTAGAGGCAATTTTTTTTGAACGCATGATACCACTGAGTCTGGTGAAAATATTATTTCCAGGCTGCATTGTTTACAGCTGCAGTCCATGCTCCTCATATTTACCCGACTACATGACAATTAAGCTCATTTAATGTTTTTGAAGTTATTCTCTTATTTTTGCATATTTATTGCCTATTTGAGTTATATGTCTGACGAAACTTCTGTGAAGCGAAACGATCGTTACTGTGTAAAGTAAAAAGTAGTGAAATTTATTAAAATTTGTTTTATTTTATTTTTGGAACCACAGTTAAAAGCGACGCTTTCCTTCCATACAACTCGTTTTTAGTGTCCAACGAAGTACATGGTGTTCTTAAACCTAATATAGGGAGTTACGTCTTGGGATGTATGAAGAAATTTATTAATATTACTAATGCAGTCCGAACAAGTGAACCGGCAAAAAGTTCTTAATATGCTCTTCAAATATTGATCCCAAATGATATAGCTAATTGCAATTACAATATTTATGGCAAACAGAATATTATAATATACACTACGCGCTATTCAACTAAATAAAAAATCCTTTTATACAAAGATAATATTTGCTTTGTTGTTTATCTAAGGGTTTCTGTCAGACCTTATAAATTGCTCCTATCCCACTTTAGTAACAATTTTCTTGGATCGGAGAACCTACCAACTAGAATTATGTGAAAGTCGATATTGTCTGGGACATATAGCCTATAGTTAAATATGTAATCCTAATCTACATTGAAATCATTAAAAAATCATTTATTCGATTCCTGTCAGGTGTGCATTTGGTTGGTAGGTGGTGTTTACTCAATACAACTTGAAATGCAAGCCAATATAAGTTATTATGGAAAGGTATCAATTTGATTAAATTTGTAAAACATTAATGGAATTTCCCATAAAATCCCTTCTAAATGATGTCAATGAAAAATATATTAAACGAGAAAGGTAAAACAGCATGTCTATAATTAAAGGTACTAAAATACTGATTCTAAAGTCGTGCATAAACAAACGAATCAATATTAATAATATTATATTATAAATTAAAGAATTCAGTTAGGTACATCTGAAAGTCTTAATATACGAGGGTGCATTGATATATAATGTCTCCAACTTTATAAAATAAGAATAAGAAGAGATAAAATAATAAAATGAAGTAAATTTTTTGTACAACCCATGTACTATCGGGAGCGATTGAAAGTGGACACTTTTTATGCTGGTATGTCGGAATATCAAACGATTAACTGATAAAAACTGTACTTTTGAATTGTTAATATTTTGACGCATGCGTACTAAAAGTGTCAGTTTAATAAAATTTATTGAGTAAATCGTTAAAACTGAATACAAAAGTTGTATTAAATTAATAACTACTGGTTACAGCAAATTCCATAAATTAAATTAATATTTTGTCCATGATCCATTGTTTGCAATTACCGTTTGAAAATGATTTCTCATCGAAAATATGAGAAATGCTGTATGATTATTAGCTAGATCTTCCCAGACGTTCGCTATTTCTGGCAACAGAGCAATGAAATTAATTTCATATATTCTTTTCTCCATTGGATTTAAATCAGGACTATTTGCATACCATGACAATTCATCCAGAGAAAGAACGAGATTATTTTTATAAAGGGACTGAACTCTTGATTCGTATATGTTACAAGTGTGTTGTAATAAAGGCTGATTAAATACAATGTGTCCGGGAAAATGTGGGAAATCTCTCGGATTCAGATAGAACATTAAAAAATAAAATGACAAGTTCCCTAATTTTTTTCCTAGCGGCCCTCTCTACGGAGATGCGGCCTCCTAAAGACGCCACTGGAAATCAATTTTTCTTGAATAACTTTTAAACTACTTATTATAATTTAATGAAAATTTAATATGATAAACAGTAGTAAGGACCTCTTAAAATACTGCCCTTAAATTTAAATTAGCTTGTTTAGTTTACCAGGGGCGGACTAGGTTGTACATTTTAAAGCTTACATTTTTAACACCCTGTATGATAAGGAGTTAAAAAAAACAAATTTGGATACCTTGAACATTAAGCTAAATAAAAGATAATCTTGTTCATTGTCGATCAAATGAAACGTTTTCGAGACCAAAAAAATAAAAGAATTAATGTTTTATTTCTATTAAAAAGAACCATGTTTTTTATTTTTTTTTTGTCTGCAACAAAGTGTGATACAAAAGTCATTCCAGGAACAAAAAAGTTTTAGTTTAGGTTATTTAATACGACAAAATTACAAAGATTCTTAGAAATGCAGTTTTGTCCCAGAAAGGCACCTTAAAAAAAATTATGTTTAGAAATGTACTCACTAAAGCTTGCAACGATTGAACCTAAATACGCTAATTAGAAATAATCATTTAAAAACTTCATAAGTGGGTTCAACATAGGCTCCGTGAACTCTGATACACTCGCGAGCACGACGAATAGAGGACTGCTGTACTCGCCACAACAACTCAGCATTGTTTCTTATCACATCACAATGAAATGTGATTCTCTGTTAAAGTTCCTCCCTAGTATCAACCGGAGAGGAATACACCAAGGTTTTGAGATGACCCCACAGGTGAAAATCCATTGGCGTTAGGTCGGGAGACCGTGGAGGCCAGGCAATGGGACCTCCTCTGCCTATTCAACGGTTTGGATAGACGTTATTCAGGTGGTCGCGTACAGCAACGCTAAAATGAGGTGGGGCCCCATCATGCATAAAATACATGCTTTGGCGGGTTGCAAGTGGCAAATGCTCTATTGAATCCAGAAAAGCGATCTGAAGGAACTGTAAATAAAGTTCACCATTCAATCGTGGCGGCAATACGCATGGTCCAATCAAAAAATTGCCAAGTATTCCTGCCCAAACATTAATTGATTGGAACTGATGTTGATAATGATGAACGACAGTGGCATGAGGGTTTTCATCAGCCCATACATGCGAGTTATGTAAATTTACAATACCATTTTTGGTAAACCCTGCTTCATCGGTAAAAAGAATAGTGCTAATGAAGTTTGGGTTTGTTCGTTGCTGATCTAACAGCCAGTTTGCGAACTGGATTCTACGAGGAAAATCTTCAGGAAGTAGTAGATGCACTTTTTGCAGATGATAAGGGTAAAACAACTGTTGTTTAAGTACTTCATGAATTGTCGTTTTTGACGTATTAAGCTGCGCGGCTAATCTTCGAGTGCTTATTGAAGGAGTATCACCTACAGTATCCAAAATATTTTCCTTCAATTGCACCGTACGTACTGTTCTTCTCACACCATCATCAGTACTTTTTTTCGCAAAACTTCCTAAAACATTAAAGAAAGTCAATAATGTTTTCTTATTAAATGGAATCGCCCACCAGTCTCTCTTAGACGTTGGTCAAGTCGCTGAAATGTTTTCTGATTTGGAATATTGCGATTAGGATATCTTTCTTCATACAACCTTCTTGCTTCCAAAGCATTGCAAGATGCAAGACCGTACATAAGATGCATATCTGCATACTCACTAAATGTGTATCCCATTATCAAATTAAACTTACCAAGATATTCAAAATTCAATAAATTAATATCGAAGTAAAGGATCAACATGTTAACAATATGAAAGAATACAAGAATAAAATTTACACGTCAATGCAAGATATTTATTAATTCGTGGGTACCATAGTAACGTTTGTAAAAACAATGCATTTTTTAGTACTGAAAACAGTTTTATTTCAGACTTTTGTATCACACTTTGTTGCAGACAAAAAAAAATAAAAAACATGGTTCTTTTTAATAGAAATAAAACATTAATTCTTTAATTTTTTTTCCTCGAAAACGGTTCATTTTGTCGACAATGAACAAGAGTACCTTTTCTTTAGCTTAATGTTCAAGGTATCCAAATTTGTTTTTTTTAACTCCTTATCATACAGGGTGTTAAAAATGTAAGCATTAAAATGTACAACCTAGTCCGCCCCTGGTAAACTAAACAAGCTAATTTAAATTTAAGGGCAGTATTTTAAGAGGTCCTTACTACTGTTTATCATATTAAATTTTCATTAAATTATAATAAGTAGTTTAAAAGTTATTCAAGAAAAATTGATTTCCAGTGGCGTCCTTTAGGAGGCCGTATCTCCGTAGGGAGGGCCGCTAGGAAAAAAATTATGGGAACTTGTCATCTTATTTTTTAATTTTCTATCTGAATCCGAGAAATTTCCCACATTTTCCCGGACACATTGTATAAAAGTAATACCTGTTTCATTTAAATTTTCCTTCTCGAACACGGTCAGGCCAGGTCATTCCGCGACCGCCCTCGTAGAATAGCAAAAATTGTAGTATTGTATATTTTATTTGTATTTGTTTCTTACAACGTATCATTGTGTATTTAATTATTTCGAACAGAATATTTAAGAGAGAAAATATTAAACTGATATTTATAATTCATAAAAACAGAAATGACAGTTGTAGAATTCGAAATGTTTCTTTAATATCTTGCGATGTAATAATTTATGTTTGAAGACATGTAATATTTAATAATTAAACTTTCAGAGACGTATTCATTGATGGATATTCCAAAATTAATTATTAAAACCTTAATTGCAGACCTTTCCTATAACAATATTCAATATTTATGGTAACTAAGGTCAATGAAAGCTGTCAACTAGGACTGATACAGGTTTGCTAATATAGTAAATTTTCCCTCAGGATACTACAATATATGAATGATTAAAAACACTTGAATATAATTATTTATTGTTTGTGAAATAAACTCACGATAACAAACAAGTAGCTGTTTACAAAGGCAACTAGAGCGATCGAAGTAGCATATGTATATTTTTAGGGCTACTTTAAGAGTGAAAGTTTAAATTGTAAATTAGGAAAGTTTAGTTTAATTTTAGGTGAAGCTTATTTATTATGTACCTTTTAGACTATCCACTTTAAACATGGCCAATTCGAATTAAATTAGCTTTATTATTTGCTCATTTAATAGTGTAATTTGCGAGAGACTAGTTCAAAGAGAACAGTTATAATTAAAGCACTTGCTTTTCGTTGTTCAAGTAAATTAAATTAATAATTCGAAAAATTTTACTAATTAGAAAAAAACAAGCTCTTAAAATTCCCTTCTTCTTTGTTTCTTTGTTACATTTTTACTATTGTGTTAATGCATAAGTTCGTAGTGTTTTTATTGAACTCAAATATACAAAAAGGTTGTGTTTATGTATGACAATACGTTATGCACGTATAAAGCATTTGTTACAATATGAAACAGACATGTAAATAATTTACATATCTGTACCTGTACACATGGACAATACACCTCGTATTTTCAGCATTTACTTCTGCTTAATACATATGTTTCTGCCATTTAGGCGTCATCAGTCAAGCTAGTGAAGCAATGTATACAAATTGATACAAATCAATTAAACAAATGATTTGTATCTGTATTTATATTTTACTGAATTCACCCACAAAGATAAAGCAAGTTTCGTCCTATAAGGTGACACTATTTAATAAGTGACATCTTACGGACGAAAGATTCATATTGTAACAAATGCTTTATACGTGCATAACGTCATACATAAACACAACCTTTTTGTATATTTACCGCCATCTGGCTCGTTGTTAATGGACTACACCGACAAACGTATTTTTTAGTTTTTTCCTGTAATAGCATAGCTATTCGAACGAAAGGTCGCCTTCCGACATAGTCTCCTTCGTCCGTAAGATGTCACTTATTAAATAGTGTCACCTTATAGGACGAAGCTTGCTTTATCTTTGTGGGTGAATTTAGTAAAATATAAATACAGATACAAATCATTTGTTTAATGATTTGTATCAATTTGTATACATTGCTTCACTAGTTTGTCTGATGACGCCTAGATGGCAGAAACATATGTATTAAGCAGAAGTAAATTCTGAAAATACGAGGTGTATTGTCCATGTGTACAGTTACAGATATGTAAATTATTTATATGTCTGTTTCATATTGTATTGAACTCAAAGTTGATTAATTTTTTAGCAAACACAAAACATGGGCTAATGAAGAATATTGTATAAATTGTTTTCACCGCTTACGGAGCATAAATTCCGTATGAAGCTGGTTATTTATTTTGTTTGGTGGTAATTATATTGAAACTTAGTGTATTTTCTGAATATTTTATTTATTTAACAAAAAACGTTATTAAAGAAATCTCGCAAATGAAACACTTATGGCCATATTCATAAAAGATAACATAACGGCTGATTCCGTAATGTTTTGTTAAATTAAAACAGTCGTTATATGATGTTACGTTTTAAGTTCCATTTTTAGTTTGCTTTTATTTATTGTCAAGTCCCGGTATCTTAATTTATTTGCGAATCATTTAAATACGTTCAACGGGTACGTATATCGCTATTTGTGTTTAAAATTACGTGACTGCATCACCCCCCCCCCCCCCTATCGTTTTCTATGTCAGCGGGTAATTGCGAGATTCGAGCTCCGACTTGGTGGTGGTAAGTCTTGTAAGGTAGTGCAAATCTTCAGTAAAGAAAGCTACGCTACAGTCAATACTTTTCGACATATCGTTATATCGCACAATGCGGATCAAATCGAAGAAGTGATTAAAATTTTTAGGAACAGCCAATTTTGTTTGAAGCGGCTTTTGAAGCGAAGTTTGGTGAAATTAATTTAAACCAAACTGTGTGTAGAACGGCGTTCCAAATCCGATCTTAGGAAAAGTAAACTCTCTGTTGAAGACTGCATCTAGGCGCTGCATCCTATAACATCTGGGACTATCACGGGATTAAATTAGCTGGTTACCACTAAGCCAGAAAGAATAAAACAGTATCGTAGCGAGTTTTCCTCTCAAAGGGGCGGTGATAACTATCATTTCCAAAGGCCAAGACGTCTTCAGGTAACCAAGTAATATATATATATATATATATATATATATATATATATGTATATAATCTAAGTTCCCTTTCTACCTTTCGGTGTAGGGACGAACCAAGTAATTCGTATGATTAATATTAATTTGTATAATCTAATTTCATTTGATATTTTGATTTGTTTTCTATATCCTGCTGTAATTAATTTAACGTAACATTTTAGAGCTCGACTCATTGTAACTTCAACCTATCTTTTTATATTTCAACTTAGAAATCGCTTTTGTAGATTCATATATTTCATTAGCTTTAAACATAAAATTAACCTTTTCTTAACTGAAATTAAATTCTAAATTTTGTCATATTCGTACATAGATCTTTTTCTGTAACACATTTCTTTTGCGGACAACTTTTTATTGCCGCCTGTGAAACTAAATGTTTTTTTATGTCCAGCTACATATTGCACGATATATGTCGATGCATTTTGGATATAATACCTTTTGAATTTAAAATAAAATTATTTTTGGTAACTTGTAAAATATTGATTACCGCTTATATTCTGTTTGTAATAAATTGTGAGGTTAATTCTGAGGTACCTTAGGAAAATCTGTGTTTATTTAAAACCAAAGCTATTGTAATTAAAATTTATTCTTATACCGGATTTATTCCTTTATGACTTGTTGAGAATTTAATATTTTCCGAACTAGTTTGAACATAATTTTGCTGTAGTCTATGGTTTTTCGTATTGTTATAATTTATTTTTCCTTTTGGTATACAGTATGAATATTTATATACGCGAAAAAGTAAATAATTCAATATTCTTATGTTAGTCAAGACTTTGATATATGTATTACATTTTTATAAACATACGTATTAATTTTTTTTGTTGTGAATATACGAGTTAATTGATTCTAGGTATTTTTTTTCTTTGCCTTTGGTTTATCCCATTTAGAGATTTCTTTTCAGGTATCCCGTGCAGCATTTTCGTATTAATACTTAATAAGTATATAGCGTGTGTTTTGAATAGTCTGTATGCGCATGCGCCGAAGAACGCGCAATCCCTTTTCTCAGTTTTTAGACTGAGCTTCTGCAAGCAAAACTGAGTGGCGCTATATTCTATCTGTTATATAGTCATCCACACCCGTCTCCGCTGACTAAGGGCATACGCAGTAAATAGTGGCTCCCAGACATTTTGCGATACGACTACGGTTTTGTTAGTTTTCGATCGTCTTCAGACGCATCGCTGCGCCTGCTTCTCGCGTAGGTAGCAATGAAATACTGTATTCACAAACATAACAGTGAAATTTTTAGCGGATCGTTTCTCAGCATATCAATACATAAACTTTTAGTAACATTTTACCTTGAATTTGGTGGAAAACATACTTCACGATTATTATTGAGTGTCGCATGTTTTTTGAATATAATCTATGTAATATAAATTGCGGTTTATAATGTGTGGTGCCTACGAGTTGTCTGTTGTTGAATTATTGAATTTAGATTTTCTTGTGAAACTTCAAAATGGATTCCAATAAACGCGTCAAGGGAAAGAACTTTTCTGACCAAGAAATATCTTTATTAATAAACACTATTGAACTATATGTCAAATTTATTGAAAATAAGAAAACGGATGGTTTACGTGCAAAGAAAAGGCTAAAGTGTGGAAGAAAATTACCGAAATATTTTATTATATTCTATTATTAAAATTATAATGCAATTAAAATTTGATTTCGAGACAACGCTTTATTTCTATATGTAGCTTTTTCTAATTGTGGCCCAATTATACTAATAACCTCTCTTACTCTATTTTAATTTTTAATTTGTAACGCATCTTAAAATGTGTATCATCAAACATTTGAAATGGATCATTTCTAACTTTAATTATTCTTGCCGTGGCATTGCCTGGCAACACTTCAACAAATTATATATTAGATTCTTATTTCTTTAGGACAAGAACTTATTAGGCCACATGTGGCAAGAAGACTGGAAATTCAAGTAGATTCCACGACCGTGTTGTGACATGTCATTTGTGTAAAAACTTTATTTGTGCTGAACACCAAACAACTCTACAAATAATAACATGTTTAAAATGCCAATTGCATCAAATAAAATAGAGGAGCCATATAAGTATATGTTTATTATATAAATATTTTGATTCAGAAAAAATATTGCCTTAATTATTCCCTTTTTCTTTCATGAGCGGCTGTATGAGCATTTTTGTGAGTATACTTACCTACTTGCAATATGGGGTATATAATGTATCCCCTTCGCCAACCGCGTCATTTTTACAGCCTTCGGTTTCGAAAGGTTAAAATGATTCTATTGAGTAGAGACAGGCATCCTTGGTCGGCTGTCACTGACGTAGGAGAGTAATGAGTTTGAGTGATTCAGAGCTGCTGTGGGCGCAAGTTGTGCGTCTTGCGCTTCCCACTTTAGCACGTGAACAGCTATCCTAGATGTATTTACGAATACACGTATGTGTAATTAGATCCCAAAGCATTGAAAATGTCGAAAATTCATAGAAATGCATCAACCCGCCAGTTTGCTAACAGAGTAAGCAGATTTTTATGGCAATTCCCAGACTTAAGATATAATGGTAAAGTAGTGAGGTAGTTTGTGAAAAAAGTTCGTTATGTTGGAATCCATGTTTTTGTAGGAAACATGTGAATAGTGCAACACGCAAATCTAAAAAAAAAGACGAAGAGAGACCGTATAATAAAATTTTTTAGTGATTTAAGTATGTGTTTTAGTACATGTAATATACCTACCGGTTCAAAAAATCGGACAAAGAATGTTTCGTCAGTTTTGGAACAAATACAATACTACGCGGAAACTACCAAGTTCGAGGGTCATATATCGACAGTGCGCGAAAAAATGGATAATTATGTAAAAACCGTAGTAAAAAAAACGAGTGTAACTCATTATAGATGAAACTAAAAATCCATTCTATCGATCCTTGTACGTACGACATCACAAAAACCGTCACACCCTTATTTGTTAGTCTGTAAAAGACTGCAACAATGTATTGCTGAAGCACTTCATAATGTATTAGTTAGAACACTACACAACTTTGAAATTATACCAAAGCAAAAGCAAATATTAATTATGGTTACCGACATCTCTAGCCCGCAAACCTCGCGGCGATCAGATGAGAAATGAGGGAGTTATGACGTTTTGAAAATTTCGCGTTTTTTTAAACTCAGGCGATCAAATTTGAAAATTACAAAAATGCCGAGTGTTGATTTTCCCTATTTTGATGGCAACCCTGTATGTAATCGGATCTGCTGATTACGATAAACCAAACCAGAGCTAGCTACCTCCTTTGATTCTCGAGATATTCACAAAAAAGTGTCGACAAGTCAAAAGTACGAAAAACCAAACAGCGAATTTTCAGCGAAAAATTGTAGAAACCCCTGAAAACTTTGGGGTGGATTTTGAGCAGAAGTTGGAAATTGAAAATTTTTTAAAATCGCGAAAATTGAAATTTTGAAAGTTGAAATATAACATTCAATTTTGGCCCATCTCTGTATCTTCGAAGCTAGCTGCCTCTGATAAACATGTGTTATGGTAAACAAAATGAGTATCAGGCTGTGTGACTGTCTCAATAAGCGTCCATTATGAATATGTTTGAAATTCTTAATGATAATTTTCTCTATCATGTTCCAATGCGTATTGGAGTGCGTGCGTGCCTACTTTATTTCAATTATTTTCAAGAATGAAACTACTGTATAAGTTTATACTGTGCCTTAACATAGGAAATGTTGTAGAATGATGTAATTATGAATGTATAAAACTAAACTAATTTAAAAAGGTATCTTCATTCGAATAAGCAAATTTATTTCAAGGTTTCAATCTTATTAATTTATATAATTCACGTGTATTGTAGTTCAACAAAGACGATTAAATTCAGTTCAAAGACCCTGTTATCTAGCACTTTCATAGTTATATCGCACATAACAGACACGAAACACTTTGATATTTCACGCAAATTGCTAGTGTGCTTATTAAATTTGAACAGTCAATAAATTCCCTGAGGGTGTTATAAAAGTAAATCAGCTTTGGGTGTTAAAGTTCACGTCGAAAACGTACATAATGAATACTTCAAAAGCTCTCCGATATTATTTTGTAAATGAAGAAGATCAACACGTCTTCCGGCAGAATTACATCCATAGCGCAAACTAATCGATCTGTATATCCGTTCCGAGTGCGGGGGAATCTTTTCGGTTTGTCTTTATCTTCCGTTCGCCGTTGGATTTGCGGATCCCTCGGTGGATCTGTCTCTGAAGTTCACATAAATCATCCAAGTGAGCCGAAGAAATTCGACCGAAATTCTGTTCGACGACGAAACGGAAGAAAACGTTATGTATTATGAAATTTTAGATTTATTAAAGTCTGTTTAGATTTTTCCGCGTGTCAAATTCGTATGGCTTCTTATTTCAAAGCACACACATATTTTGCAAGAAGTTACGTCGATAATAACTTGATGTATACAATTTTATTTTCGCAATGGAATTTCTGTTAAGATATTATGTAAACAATCTTTTATACAGTGCTTTTCGCTGAAATCTGTCCGTGGATATTCTACAATCATCAACGTATTTTTTGAGTTTTAAGTCATCGATCTTTTATATGTTATTTTGAAATTAATATCTTGTACTAATTATATAGTTTTATCAGTTCATTCCTAATAATTATAGTTTTATTTATTTATTTATTTATTAATAAATTATAGAAAATAATTTCCAGATAGCGCAATACAACTAATACAACGTTTGGCGTTGAATGTATACAGCCTGTTCGTGAGATCAAGAGACAACATATGCAAAATGTAAAGATGCAATTATATGAAATATAGACGGTGTCCTTGAAATAAACAGACAACGTGTGAAAAATGGAAAGATGTAATTATATAGAATATAAATCTAAAATATTGTGAATCAATTATGACGCGAACCTCAAAATTTAAAACCCCTTGAAAATTATAATATGTGTTGCCAATGAATAATATGTGTCGTCAATGAATTCAAAATATTCAGAATGTAAATATGTACCTATATCGAAGTTACACACACATCGTATGTTTCCATACGTAACAGCGCGCAATCTTATAAAAGCTATACTATACTGTATACTAAGGTCAATACCTCGTACAACATCAGCTTTTTATACATTTAAGTAAATATGTAATTAAAAATTAAGATATTTACAAACTCATTTAAAAAATCATACTTAAATTTCCTGTGTTTTTTTTTGTCAAGAGAAATTTAAATACGAACGTCGGATTCAGAATGGCCCATTGTATTCAAACGCGGTAATGTTTATATTTATAAAAGCGAGAAGTTTGTTATGATAAGGGTTCAATAACCAGAGTCAGCTGTATATTTATATAAATTTATACTTGTAAATTCTTAAAGCTGATATATTGAAAGAATGTGCAAGATGTGTGCTTTACGTGCATTAAGTTACAATCTATTATCTTTAATCGAAAAATTGCAACGATAGATAACAAAACGAACTTAAAGCTAGATATACATTAACATTTTGATACTGTAGATCACCTTTAAGATTTCGTCTCAGATAGTAGTGAGTTTTGATATATTCGGTAACGTAACACAATTTTTTTAAATGCCTTTGTAATTGAAGAATGAATTCTTCAAGCTACTGCAAACTACATGAATTTATTATTGTTATACTAGCTGATCCGGCGAACTTCGTACCGCCTGGCAGTCAATAAATATCGGGTAAACTTTTAGCTAAACTTAATTTAGGATTTTATTAATAAAATAAAATGAATACAAAAAATTTATTAAGTTCAATAGTTTATTAGGATAATATATATATATATAGAAAATAAAGAATGAATAAAAGTACAAAAATCAAGTATTTCAATGGCGTGTCAGTAACACATTTGCTTCATTGAAGCTATGTATTTTGCTGCAGGGGCTGCACGCGGGTTGATTCTCGTCAGTGAAGGATCTTGTGATATACGACATTTTTCGTTGTGTTATCAATTTTTCGAATATTGTAATAGTTATTCTGCTATTCGAGGCGGAGACGAATCCAACAAATCAGAGATCATTAAAGTCGGTCCAGCCGTTCTTAAGTTATAAATGGTGTAACTAACCCGACTTTGTTTTATGTGTTAAGATATTTGTTTCTTCCTCCTGGTTTGAAGGAAGTTCGGTATGTATCGACCGAAGTATGAGTTGAAATAATGCAATAGTTTTTGAATAACACTAATTTATTTACAAATTTAGTCTTGGAGTTCCGTTAACTTAATACTAAAGACCGAGAAAACTGGCTAATAAATAATATTTGCTCCTATTTAGATCACTAAGATCTTAGTATGAACTGTTAGTTAGATCACTGAGACCTAAGCTAGAACTGTAGTTAATTCGATGAGATCGTACTTGGAACTGTAGTGAGCTCTAAGAGATCTTGTTTGGAACTATTTCTTCATTTACTTATTTTTCGGCAAGAAAGTTTTGTCCCCGCCAGTCACAAAAGAGGGAGAAAACAACGAAATTGATTATACAGAAATTTCTATACAATTATTTTTACCTTTTTTCCAAGAAAATCATATACTGTAGTTTACAACGTCATCAATGCATTAAAATGAACAATATACGCCGGAAACCCTTAATTATAGAAAATAAAATAACTCCTAAAATAATAAATATACAATGCACAGGAAGTTCGTTAGAGATAACATAATAGTTC
Organism: Melolontha melolontha; assembly: GCA_935421215.2. NCBI lineage: Eukaryota > Metazoa > Arthropoda > Insecta > Coleoptera > Scarabaeidae > Melolontha > Melolontha melolontha. The sequence goes on along the minus strand of OW285237.1, from coordinate 64,880,470 downwards.
GCAGAATCGCATCGAAACAAAACTATTTAACCTACTATAATAATATAACACTTTATCTATAACAGGAGATATGTCAATAAAACTTATTCTATTATATATTACATTTAATAATATTTTATATTATTAAAAATACCTTTGTATTATACAAAACTGGTGGGGTTTACCTACTCATGTATGTTTCAATTATTCTGATATATATTACATCTACAACTACTAAAAGTATGGGTTAACCTGAAGGTTGTGCCGGTAATAAAATAAATAGTTTTTATGACCGTAGAAAACAAGACAATGAATAAAGAAATGTAATATCTGAGCAGGGCTTAGGTAATTGACAACATTAAATATATCCGAACTCCAAGAATCTTTTCTATATACACTTTACAATATCTACAATTACATCTGTTTACTTATCCAAATGAAACTAAAAATACAAAATTAAATCTATTTTTCCCGAACAATATTTATTCGTTTCATTACATTTCGTTATCTTGTTGTAAATTTATTTTAAATTTTGCTGGTGGTCCTTTAACTTTTTCAAGAAGTGTACTTTAAAAGTGCCTGTACAACAACTGAATTGAGAATTCTATATAAATCGAATAGTATAGCAGCTATTTTTGGAATTATTCATTCAATATGCAATCGAATTTATATAGGCGATAGTGTGGATGTATGTATGCTCATGAATATATTATGAAACAATGAATGGGAAGAATACTCTATCAATATTTAAGTTTCTAAGAACATCTATTTATTATTGTGAGCTCGTTAGAACGTAAATGCCCGCAAGTGCAAATATTTACGGACGGTATCGTAGTGCAGACATTGATTTATTATTTTAAGATTCAATTTTTAAAATAAATACATAGCCATCAGAAAGCAACGGTCCTAAAACAACAACGCTCTCTCGAAATCAACAAGGGCAGGTAAGGCAGCAAACTTTAACTGTCTAATATGAATATCAGTTCAAACATTTTGATATCACTTCGAGCACGTACAACCTTTAAGAGGGTATTTTCATGTGGCACATAATGCCCCCGAGCCCCATTGGAAGGCAAAGGGTCGAAAAGAAATAAGTTATCGATATCGTGCTACGTAATAAAGACTGGCATTTCGCTTTGTTACTCGTACCTTTTTTTATGTATAGGTGCGTCGGCAAAATAAATAGGGTTTGTTTATTTTAAATTTCTTGACTTCGTGCAATTTTTAAACGGGCTTTTGAGCATTAGCCCGGAAAATGGGACGAAAGAAGAAAGAACTGGGAGAAATGTATGCCAGCTGTCGCGATGGAGATTAGATCCTGTTGTTCGTGACCTAGAATTTCATTAAAAGATCGATGCGACACGGGATTACGTTAGCTGAAATTAATTCGGTTAATCAATTCTTTTTATCGTCCAACGTAAATGCTTTTCTTTGTGCTGGCGATGGCGAAAGGATATCGAACGTTTTGTACCTCGATCTGCGGCTAAACTTCAAGCACGTTTCATAAACTAATAAAGTGGTAAGAGTTTGTTTGTTTTGTTTGACGCAAGGAAAGGGTGAAAAAGAGGAAAGAGAAGAAGTATCAACAAGTAAATACGGTAGGACGGTAAAGCTGACTTCTTAGCTTTATCGAGAAAGAAATCGTTTTGTTAAATGTTTTTATACAGTTTAATTAAAATATGTGAAAATAATAAAATGTTATCAGCACTTTGAGGGATATAAAAAACGACTTTCTCATATCCGTATTGGTGGGGCCAGTGGCCTGAAATCTGAAACAGACAGAAACAAGATAAATCCCTAACCACAATAAATTAATAAACTTCTAAATAAGTATTTCGGTAACTAAGTCGCTATCTTCAGCAGACCAATATGAAAAAGAAAGATAGTGTTAAACGCAGCGTCTTTGGCTAAGGTACAACCTTTGAAGATATTCTCTTTACCAAATCACCAGTGAGATCCCACTATGACGTGCGTGCAAAGAAGTGCTGTGTAGCATACATAGTGCTACATACTGAGACATACTAACTACAACAGCACGTCGTAGGTAGTATGTCAAAGAATATAAAAGATACACAACTGTCTTGTAGGAATACATATTTTGATATAATAGCTTACAGACTTTTCAAAAATTTAAACTTTTATTATAAATGAAACCTTTCGTAACTTGAAATGTGATGTGAATGAAAGGTGTTACCCATACTTAATTTGCAATTAATTTTTTATTTGGTCAGGAAAAAAAATTAGTGAATAACATTGGCAATAGTCAATATAGTCCTAATAAGGACTGAAATCGAGGCTATCATCATATACGAGAACTGCTGGCAAAATTTATGGAAATTGATTGACACGAAACTAATACATACGATTTTGCATAAACATTTAAACGTATTGTTTGTGGCGTCGGGTCCGTGACGCACCAAAAATGTTGAGGATGATGAACTATTGTTATGATTGTATCCGGTTTCTAGCAGTGATGCTTCAACCCCAGTTACTAGAATGGCGACTCCGTTGTTATTTCGCCGTGCACAGGTTGTAAGGCTGTATACGCCTTACTTTTTAAATCTTCGGTGACTGTTTGTTAAATTAATACTGTACTTCATATAAATATATTTATTTACGCTATATAAATTTATTTTGGATCTACAATGACTTAAACTAACATAAAACTACTGTTGAGACTGGTGTCTCTTATTAAAATATGATCGTTTGATGTTACGAAGAAGACTGTGTGTCTTATACTGATGTTAATGTGAGACTGATCTATTCTGTTCTGTTTTTCAAGTATGTGAATATACCACTACCCCTACACTATTACATATTAACTTACGCGGATTGGTTGTACAGTGTGTTGTTTAACGTCATAACGGGAAATTTTTCCTTGTATTATTACCTAGAAATTATACCTACGACAACAATACCCAAGGTTTACGATAATGTTTTAAAGATCTAATCTTAACTAATAAGTAATAAAATATCATTACTAATTAAGTACCAGCAGTTGTCATAAACCTAAGTAGGTAGTTCCGGATCGTCCCTTGTTAGAGTAATAAAATTTATTATACATATCTAAGAAACACGATCTTAACAATCGATATCCAAATTAAAACCTTTGTTCACTAATGGAATTTTATGGTACATACATATTTAGTAATAGTATATATATATATATATATATTGTAATAAATATAAAAGACCCGGGATAATAATTATGAGAATGAATATTAATTATAGAAAAATAAATAAATAGGAAAATTAAATGAAATAGGAGCTGAGACTGCTTAATCTTCGGGTCTATAGGCGGGATCCGGATGTTCGGATATCAGGAATTAAGTACACAAAATAATACGAATATGTATATGTTTGTAATAAATATATTTAAGAACTAAACTGTTGTATTTTCTTAAATAAATAAAACAAGATACAAATTGAATATGTTAGGTGAGTATGTTACTCCCTATATTATACTGTAAAATGGGAAGCCTACCCCAAATTAACATAAAACAAGATCTATCCTAGTGCATCAATTATTAAAGATTTTTATATTGCAAATATAAACATTATTGAAAAGTGATTATTATTTTGGAATTACGTGAGTATTAATTAAATGTTTAAGACTTGTGGGAAATGTTATATCTTGAGGAAAATTACAGACAACAAAGTATGAAATACCTGTACTATTGGTATAAACAGTAACAATAAACCTGAAGTACGTGTATCTTCTGGATGATATTAAAAACCACGATGTAGATCGTCAGTTACAGTTGTGGAAGATCACGATAATCTGGTTTGTCACATCTAGTAGAAATGATCCTAATATAGAACGGCTTATGATCCTGGTGAACGTAGGTTTCAGTAAGGTTATGTGTTAATATAATAAACAGGGAAAGGTGTAATTTATCCCTCAGAATCCAATGTAATTACTGGAAACTCCATCAAAAACTCTGCATAAATGCAAATAATAACTGTGACGAGGATATAACGTTCAAAACTGTATATAAGGATTCCTGGGAATAATCCACTCGTAGAGAATTCTAACAGCAAGGTATTTCCCAATATTTTATTAATAAAACACTACTTTTTATCGAATTCTTATGGTTTTTACTTTAAAATTAATAAACTTGAAGAGATAACTTTAAATATAACAATCTTCACCAATTCCGTGCAAAAAAAAACATCTTATTTATCCCTTTTTTTTTATTGTCATGACTCCCATTAGAAAATTTACATTTTTGAATCAGATTTTCTTTGGAATAAATACAGTAAGTTCAAAAGTTAAATTAAAAGTCATTTTGACAATTTAGTAAGGAAAAATTTAAAGTGTTTCTTTAAAGAAAATCTTACATGAGCCAGAGATAAAAATAACTCTGACTGATTGTTCAGAAGGTTAATGGGCATATCTCACGTAATTGCAATTACAAATTTAGAAATAAAAGTTAATTAGACACGTAATATACAGTAACGATTATAGCAGTTCGATTACAAAAAAAAATGATCAGAATCAGATTTAGTATCACGAAAACATAAAATATAATCTAAAAATTTAATTTAAAAGCAAGTAACAACAATAAAAAGAATGCAAATTACAATTATATACGATATCAATATTGCTAAATCTAATTATGATTTTACATAAATTATACAGAAATTTGGCTATTAAATTATATATTTTTAAAAACATTAAATTTCAGATATAACATTTCTGTCCAAGAAATCATCTAAATGAAAGAAATTATGAGCATCAGAAGAACTACAACAATATATATATATAGAAAATATAAAAATATGATTTATACATATAATCATATTTAGTTAACATTAATTGTCATCTTTAAATACGTTCACTGATAACCCTAATTAATAAACAAATGGTCTGATGTATAAAGCAATAAATAAATTTAGCAAAAGATGCGGATTATTAATAATCCTATGTAATAAATAGATTTGCAGATGTATCGAATTCTTAGAACTCAAAGACAGTTTTTACAATTTGTAGGTGCTAATAAAAATATATTATACAGTGGCACAAACTCGAAAATGAACGTTAAATATTTGATAAACTTAGAAATCTTTATATTTGGATTATGTCTTCTGATTTACGTATATTTCACACTAAAAAAAATATTAGAGATTAAAATATTACAAAAGAATATTAAATATATCCTCAACACGTACGGTAGCTTTAAAATCGTTTTGGATTCCACACAATTTGACAAATGCTCAAAAATAAGGTCAAATCAAACGATGTAAAGCAATAATAAAAATGTCAACCGAGATCGTTCAAATTTAGTCATCGTTACTGATGACGAAACTAGGATTTATTCGTACGATCTTGACAATTCACCTTTTGGGTTTTGCAATGCGAGTCAAAATCTAAGAAAGTTGTTCACGTAGTTCTGCGGATTGTTTTACTGGACATGTCAAGCCGAGAACACAGATTGGTATAACACGATTTGTTTGCGGCGATTACAGTTTTGTCCGATTAGCAGACTTGCATAAATTATAATATACACTTTCGTACGGCCAGTAATATGGGATCTGGAATATACAGTTGTGCGGCCGATAGATGGAGGTAAAGGAGAGGATTAAATTTGTCCTAATGGTATTATATTCTAATCAATACTTTCCTTATAATTTTTTCCCAGTTGATACTTATTATTTGTGAAATCCAACAAATATAATATTTTACTATTGCTACCCCCACCTACCAATGGAAATTCCTATGAATTATGTACTTACTTTGAAGAAACATTACATTTCAGTTAATTATTACATGTTAAAAGTGCAGCATGGAAAATTTAAATGTGGGAAAAGGCGTTAGAAAGCGTGGTAAAGAAATATTGTTTGTCAGCAACTTCCAATGCTGTTTTGCGAAACAACTGTTAAATGTCAAGAGAAGCGTATATATCGGACACCAAAATGTACTGCTACTGTTTACACTATGGGTGAATACAATTTGATATTCCGTTGTAATTTGAACCATGCCCATCCTGAATGAAGCGCTTTAGCAGTACAAAAGCAATTTCTTGTAGCAGCGGCAAAACGTAAAGCTACAGAAGAACTTAATGTGCAACCTAAACGAATTATGCAGTCGCTGTTAACAAAATTCGACAATAGTGAATTAATACTTCGGCACTTAAAATCGGTGAAACTAAATTTATGGAGATAGAAGAAACATTTCCGAGTTTGCCCAAAAATCTAAAAGAAGTGTTTGAAACTTTGGAAAATATGAAATCCGAAATTAGTACGAACAGAGAAGAAGAATTTTTGATTGTGAACGACAGCAACCATTTTATAGTAATATTCTCTTGTAAGTCAAACCTGGTCATTTGTGTAAGGGCAAAAATATATTTATGGACGGAACATTTAAATATTTCCCAAAATATTTTGTACAGTTATTTACTATCCATGAACAATATAACGTGCACTATATACCTCTAGTATTTTATTTACTCAATGATAAAAATTCAGAAACCTATAAACACTGTCTAAAATTTGTAAGTCAAAAATGTGAAGAATTTTCGTTGCAATTCCTGCAGAGGTGATTTTGAAATGTCGATACACAAAACTGTCAGTTCCATGTGGCAGAATATTAAAATAATTGGCTGCCGATTTCATACCTCTCAAGCTTGGTGGCGAAAAATACAAGAGGTAGGACTCATAAAACACTATAAAAAAGCAGACATTGGCATATGGGTTAGAACCTGAGAACGTTGGCAACTGTTTCGTATTTGATCTACTGCCCATAGTACCAGAAAATGATAAACTACAAGCATTTATGGACTACCTAGTCGAAACTTATATCGAAGGAGATTCAATATTTCCTCTCGAAATTTGGGCGACTTAATGTGGTAGCAGCTCAAGGACAACTAACGCATGCGAATCGTTTCATTCACATCAAAATAAGAGTTTTAATTTCTACCATCCAAATATCTTTGTCTTTTTAGAAGTTTTGCGCTAGTTTCAAGCTGAAATTTATATTCGAATACAAAGTTTAAATAAACAAGGACAAGTGAACACACACAAAAACGCGAAAATTTTCTCAAGGAAAAAATCGAAAAATACGATAATAAAGAACTGACGACACTGCAATATGTACAATTAGTTTCACATTAATATTCTTTTTAACCCTTAACCGGCGCGGCCGGAAATTTTAACATTCAATGCGTTGCGGTGTCCCTGGTACTCAAATATAAGAATACCGTGTTTTTATCGTAATTTTAATGTAAAATAGTTTTTCTTATATCATCCTCTTGTATAATCAAAGACATAAAATGGGACAAAGCTTTATATTTACTAGTAATAAACAAGACAAAAAGTATAAAACTAGAAACAATAACTTTTTTATTACAAATAAAGGTAGTGTTTCTTTGATTTTTATTTTACCATAAAAATAGTAAAATATAGTAACTTTTCGTATTGAAAACATGTATGGTAAGGTCTAAATTGCAAAAAAAAGAATACATTTATTTCAAAATTAAAATTGCAAAAAATTGACAACGGCCTAAAACCGCATAGAGAAAAGCAATATTTAGGACTCTTCTAGGTTTTGAATGCATGAAACACACAATTTTTTAGAACATTGCAAACAAATTGGTTGCGCTTGCAGTCAACACATAAATAACCAGTTTTTCTTTTTAATTTTGGATTGCAAACAGAACAGTACGTCCTCCGGTTTCTAGCATCATTTGGTGCCTCATGTGTCATTTTCAAAATTCTGAAAATACTGGCTTTTAGCTCTCTTGGTAAATTTGCTTTCTGTGATCGTTCACGAAGTAGTGGTTCATACAATTGTTTGGCCAATAATTTAAGAAAATCAAGTCTATCTACTTTATGTGCATTGGCACAAGATTGGTGAATGATATATGCATTTACTGAACACATATCTACGGTCCTGTAAAATATAGCCATAGGCCAGCGTCGCGTTTTTCTGCTACAGGGATACAGTAGGGCCTCGGTTATCCTTGTCGGCCGGGACCGGGAGTTTGCCGGATAATCGAAAACACGGATAATCGAAGCACGTCGTTATTTACATTTTAATGTTTCTTATTTGGACAAATACATAAAGAAACATCATTAAAAATTTATGGTTATAGTGAAAACATAAGAACATTTGCTAATAGAAAGTGTTGTAGATATTAAATAGACATTATGCAAATAAATAAAAAATTAAATTAAAAAATTAATTAATTAAATTAAATTAACATACAATTTACTACTTGAAAAAATTAGTAATTTGTTTTTGCTTTTGTGATTCGTATATTCTAGTCCTTCATTTTTCTAAGCTGAAGAATATCAATACCATTAGGTTCAGGTTGCTCGTTAAAATATTCGAATAGTACCTTCACTGCATCTCTTGCTTCTTGATGACACAGTCACCATTATCATCATCACTGCTAGTATCAGAGTTTATTTCTGCAGGAGTAATAGTAAGATCAACATCATCACCCATAATCTGGTATCCTTTTTCTTCGTGATCACATCCTGTCCATTCCTGTATTTCCTATTTGCCTATTCCTTGCAAACCATTGATGACACTATGGAGGTTATGTTATCAATTGATAATAGATCTTGATCATTCAAATCATCTTCATCTTCCTTCTCAACTGCAGTCATTATTTTATTTAATGCGTTTCTAATATTACTTTCCTTCGCCCTATTCCAGGCACGAGCGACGGCATAAATTGTTTCTTTTAAATTCAGACATTTTCAAAACCTCATGAAGTCGTGTTCCCCCAACAATTGGTACATAAAGTCTTTCCTATAAAGTCTCTTCGTGGCGTCTAAAACTCCTTGGTTCATTGGCTGGGCAATACATGTAACATTCGTAGGAAAATATACCACGAATATGTTTCCATCTTCTGTTTTTAGTAACTCTGCATCAGGATGCGCCGGTGCATTATCCAATAGCAATATGGCTTTTGGTGAAAGATTATTTTCTTTCAGATAAGTTTCATTCTGGAGAATAAATTTATCGAAAAACCACTTTCTAAAAATTACTCGGTCCATCTAAGCAGTCTTTTGATTATAATAGCCAACGTGTAAGTCCTTGACTTTTATATTTTTAAATGCCCTGGGATTTTTGGGTTTTCAAACAACTGTATATGTTCCTGATGCATTAACACAGCATAATACTATTATACGATCCTTGCTTGTTTTGAAAACTGAAATAAACAAAAGTTTTAGACTAAAGTTGTTTAAAACAAAAACAAATAAGAATTACCTGGAGTACTACTTTCTCTCCCGGCAGCGAGTGTTTTTTTAGGCATTGATTTCCATTATAGTCCAGTTTCGTCTGCGTTGTACACTTGCTCGCGCCTTATGTCGTGTTCCTTTATAATATTTTCCAAATCATAGCAAAATTATACCATAGCTACATCATCAGCACTACAATTTCTCCCACTGAATGGCTAATTCTCGTATTCCATGTAGCTTTTAAAACTTGTGCACCAAACCAGAAGACACAGAAAAGTTTCTTTTCATTTTCAACTGTTTATGAAACTTTTGTCTGTCAGAAATAGCTTTTGCACTGTCTGCTTTAGCTACAAAGCTCTGTAATTCGTCTTTTTCCTCACAATATCACGCACCGTTTGCTTGCCTATACTATATTCTTTAGCCAGTAGTGCAACACTTATCCCCTTTTTAAATTGTTGAAATATATTGATTTTTTGCGTTTACGCATTTGATGCTGCATTTTGTCAACTAAACTATACACTACAGTCACTACACATTTGTTTTCAGTTCGTAACGCGACTATTTCCCCGAAACCCTTGAGTTTCTCCGAAAATCAACCGTTAAAACAGTAGCGTGGCTACTATCAAGCTGCTGTTGCCAGCCACTGATAATCCGCGCACGGTCGACTTATCATAAATTTATGTACGGATAATCCGCTGCCCGGATTAACCGCACGCGGTTAATCGGGGTTCCACTGTACTTAGTGGTTTTTTCATCAGCATCAACTCCAGATTTAGTATTATTATAGAATGCATTAATTTCTGGCAAGCCGTTATCATCCTGTTTGGAGTGATGCATCGACGAAATAAGCACAACACATTTATTTTTGTTTGGTACCCTGGAAATTAATATTTCGTTTCTTGTGAAACCATATATTGTTGATCCCACCTGTCTTAATTTAGAGGGTAGAAATTGTTGGGGTATTATAGGGTAGAGATAGTCTGTTAGCTCTATTGAAGAGTATCAATTATAACCAGTAATATTCCTATTGCTTCCAATTCTTAGCTTAGAAAGACGAATAACAGCTTGCGTTGGTATAGAAAATCATTTTTCATCGTCGATGACATCTTCTAAGGTATCAGTGCCTTTACCGCAATAAATATACGTATTGTATATATAATTGGTGCGAGCATCAACTAAGCATTGGACTTTCAAACCATATTTTACGGGTTTGCTTGGTAGATACATTTTAAATTTGCACCTGCCTCTAAAGTCGATCAGCATTTCATGAACAGTTGCATTGGCTCCCAAACACTAAGCTGCTTGTGAATTTTTGTTAAATTTATCAAGGATATGTGAGATCGCAGCAGCAGAAGGTCAGTATTTGCTCTTAGCATTCTCTCTTCTTGTGTATCAAATCTAAGGCAAGTCAATAAGATAGCGAACCTATTTACTGATATTACCAGCCAAAAAATTTCTCGGCCAGTCCCATCTGTTGAAAAGATTGATTCAATGGCCTCATTATTAGACTTAAAATCAGTAGTTAATAACAAAAGTCCTTGTAAGCCATTAATTTCAACAATGTTTGTGTCTCTTTATTCTGTGCGATTCTGATTGTCTACCTTTTAACGAAATTCTTGAATTTTTAAATTTGTATAATACACAATGATATCTAGTATATCTTGTGAGAAAATTTGCTGCCATGATTTCAGCGCTTCAATTGTTAGTAAAGCGTTTTTATTTCCTGGCAACTTTAATATGTTGTGGGCTGGCGTTCTTACATTTCGGGTTGGTTCAGTGGCAGCCCATTTGTATCTGTTTTTACAGTAGAAATATTTTTTACCTGGATCGCTTATATCACTGTCCTCTTCAGTTTCAATCACCTGCATCTCATCTTGGTCATCAGATTCATTGCCAGACAACTCACTCGCTGTTTCGTGATCACTTGCAATAGCGTTTTCGATATAAATGTTGCTCTCAGAATCGCCATCTTGGTCTGAAAACTCTATTTCAGTTTCTTCAAACCATCTTATCACACATTCCTCAATGTTGGGATCTGTCACTTTAACTGTTTTACAATTCCCGGACACTATTGCTAAATTGAAAATATTACACTGAGTCAGAGAGTCCCACGGACGCTAGGGTAGTTGTCATACCTACTTGACTTGATAATAGACTGATGTCGTTTGTGCATGCAATAGGTCCTCCCACCATACAAAGCTACTGAACAACTCGCGCTACCTGCACTAAAAATATGAACGTTATTAAATACTTCATACTTCCTACAGTTCCAGGGACTCAGCAACGTCAGTTAAGGGTTAAGTAAGTACATAATTTTAAAAATATTAGTTTGTAATTGTTCTACCATTTAAGTATGTCTTTTCTTTTCTCATTTGTTATTTTATATATTTTTCGTTTGTAATAGAATAAATTCTTAAATTTTAACTTATTGTATTTTTTTTTATATTCGTCACATAACCTACTCTGCTTGTTTGTGTTCAATATATCGAAAGTATCATAACAAAAATGTTATTTCCACTAAAACTAATATTGGAAATATACCTTTACCTACTCGTAAATACACAAAAATTCGACCAGAATGAAACTGTAACACAGTGAAGCGGTTAGCATTATCAGAAATGGATTAAACGAAGATTATCCGACGAAGCTGTACCTGCCCTTTGTTTGCCAGTAAAAATGTTGGCTTAATGATACATTGTCCGTATTCACCCGACTCTTACTATGCGATTCCTATTAGTTCTGAAACATAAAAAATAAAATACGAAGTCAACAATTATCGTCGCCTGAAGCAAGTGTGAAAAAACGACTCACAAGTTGCTTCGACCGTTTACAGAAATGTATTGATGTCAAATGATAATACTTTAAAAAACAACTTATTAAATCCTATGTGTTTCTTTGACATGTTTTTCAGAAATATTCTCAGCAACCCTCGTAACAAACTTGTTGGTTCGCGCTATAACAAATGCAATATGTCTTAAGAAATAAACAATTCCTCTGCAATTACATTTGATCTTATTTCTTTTGAAATTCACCGTTTTGTAATCTTTTGTAGTCTAAAAGATATACCAAAAATATTAAAAAGTCTATAGTTGTGTTTAAACATCGTTCTAATATGAACATGTGGACTTCCATGTACATTTTTTAATAAATGAGCGTTTATTTCTACATGTATTTTTATGAAAAATGGAGGTTTGCGCAGCTATTAAGCAAAACGAATATTTATATAATGCGGTTTGAACGGAAATTACAAAAATAACAAATATTTGAACAGCATTTAGTTTGTTTTTGCTCCATGTGTATTTTCAGAACATACATACGCAGATAAATGTGGTTGCATGTAACTATTAATAACATGCAAAATATATTAAAATCATCGAAAGAACCCATTAATGCCACACGATGTAAGCATAAATTTATAAACGTGCAACATATAACTTCGACCACAAATCGTATGTTTCGTCTCTCTAAATTAAAAATGTTGGAAGTAAGTTTCGAACAATAAGTTAAACACAGACAGAATACTACCGACGTGATGAAACAATACTTGGAAATTAATTACTAGGAAAAAAGAGTGAATGAAGAAATAGTCATAAAGGGGAACAAAAAACAAAGGAGAAGATAAAACCGGTTGATGTTCTGCATTTAGTGAAACATGACACAATATTCCAATATACAACAGTTTGAAAGCTTACACAATATATGGGACATCAATCCCAAGAAAACTTCTAATGTATGGATCCATTAGAATATCTTTGGTACGTATACTTAGATTTTAATAAAATTTTCCACATTTAAGTTAATGCAAATAGCGAATTTAAAGAGCATATCTTTTTCAAATCAGAGTTCTGGTTTAGCCAGAAATGATATTAATTTTTTTATTTTAAATGAAACACTGTATATTTTTACGAATTTAAGCTCTGCTCCGCGAGTTTAGCGATAATAAAGTTTGGCACTCTTTTGTTTAACAACAACAGAGATATTTAATTGAATCTAAAAAAACAAATTTTATCGAGAAGAAGAAAAATTATCACAAAAATATAAGCAAAGTGAATATCCGATAAGAATTCACTTCTTGACAATATGTAAGTCAACAAATTCTTAAACGACATTTGCTAATGCCGCCTCTCGAATTAATAGCACTTCCTCAATTATACTCTGCCGTTACTCGTGCAGGTTATGCGATCGTCTAGTATAAACCACAGATTTTAAATGACCCCCAAAGGACAAAATCTAGGGGATTTAAATTTGGAGGATGTGCGGGTCATTAAATGAATCCTTTACGACCAATCCACCGATTTTAGAATGTTTCGTTTAAAAAACTTCTAACATTAAGAGCATAGTGAGGTAATGCGTCATCTTGTTGGAACCAAATACTTACAGGTAATTCCCCGTCTTCCTCAGTATTAGGAAAAACCTGATCACTTAAAGATCTAAATATATCTGTCCACTTAGTGTACCATAAATGAAAAAGGGACCAATAATACGATTCCTGAAAATACCAGCCCAAACGTTTGTTACACTTTAAAAATTATCCTTATACCGTTTGGGCATTTTTAATGATTTAATTAAATTAATTGCTAAATTTAAGTCATAATAGACTGTTCAAAATTCAATATTATCAATTCATATAATTTATTTACTTTAATTGCTAATTATCGAACATCATAGGCTATTTCAAACTCTAATATCTTCATATAAATTTGTATGTTCAATATTTTGGATGTCACTATATCCATATTTTTACCCGGATTTTTGTATATACTTCTGCGCAGTTTGACATTTTGAAATTTTATGCGAAGTCATGGTTCGTATATTTGAATTTATATTTCAATTATTGTTCTTCTTAAGCAATTCTAGGTAAACAGGACATCGTCGTATTTTTTATTAGAATTTTGTAAATCTATTAGGATGGTTTAATTTATTGCATAACCATTTCTAAACTTAATTCTGGTTTCTACATTTTCATTTGCTTAGAGCGACATCCTCACGCAACTTGATTTATCTTTTGATTATAGATCGCTTGACGGTTGGTATAATTTTTAATTGGTTATTTATCCTTTCTTTCTGCGAATAAATTATTGAATTTTTGATGTTGGATTCCTCAATTACTTTTTAACCATGTCAGGGTATTTAAGTAATTATCTTCTTTTATTTCCAATATTGCTAGGGGTAGTTTTTTGTTACTATGACGTAGTCTTCTTTCTGGATAAATACTCACGCATTCGTTAGGGAGATCCTCTTTTACGATTCAAGCTTTGAAGTAAGGCAGTGTTTAAAACTAAAAGTCATTTTTGGAATTAAATAGTGTCCCCGCAACTCGCCTCTCAACTGAGTTAGTCCTTTAGCCAGAAGATCTCCGGGGCAACCATGAGGTGTAGGTAAGTTGGGTAAGTTTAGAAGATATTTGTTGGCGCAAGTCTAGTGCTCGTGAGGGCAAATAGCACGTTTGATATCTGCGGATGCTGTGTATGCATTTCTAGCATCCAATGAAGGTTATCTATTAGCCTATATCGACAATTATGGTGATTAATGGTACCATTCAAAAAAAACGTAGCTTCGTCCGAAAACAGCAAATTGTATGTAAAATATTCGTCATTTTTGCAAATTTCCATCACCCTTTCATAAAATTCAATTCTTCGATCATAATCCCCGTCCAATAATTCTTGCACTAAATGTTGTTTGTACCGATATTTTTTGTGCTCCAATATTCTGGCTACTAATCGACAACTTATACAATACTTTAGTGAGAGGAATGTGGTAGAAAGTTCCGATAATTCTTCTAATGCTATAGCAATATCTTGAGCAATAAATTTCGCGGTAAATGAGCGGTAAATTTCTAACATTTTCGATGAAGTTACACTTTCTCAAAGTTTTGCTAACGATAGTTCGTGATATTGGACGCCGATCTTGATGCAAATTCGCATACTTCTTCATGAGTTCTGACGCGGTCACCAAAACCAATCATCATCAGAATTTCAATGCGTCCTTTTTCTATTTCGGTGCTATAAGGTGCACTTTTCGACACCCGTTTGGGTTGCATAAAGTATTACTTTTTCGCACGCAAAATTTTGTTTTTAGAGGTTGGTCACAAAAAAAGAAGTGGAACTAAATCATATGTAAATGTCAAATATAAATGTGTATAACAAGCATGTGTAGTAAAAGTTGTATAGGTACAAAGAATAAAAAACACTTGCTAACATTTTATTTATACTAATTAACAATATAAATTGTTAAACAGAGTTGGAAGATCTAATGCTACTATTGACATTTACTTCCCATTTTGAATAGTACAACTGTTATAAACGCTTACAGTATCACTAGAAGATTCATGTGCATTAATGGAGATTCCAGGCAGATTCTGGGAACACACTATGTTTGGTTTGAATTCCTGTTGATTCACATTGATTGACACATCACTGCCTATTGCATCAGAAGTCGATGGATTCTGAATAATTTTAGTGGATGTATTAGGTGCACTAGACAGTATTCGAGCAACATCAACTTTTTTCATGGTGGAATTATCAATGTAACCTTCAGCCACTGCTGGAGATTTCCATCCTCAATGGCGCTTAATTGTTATTAAGTCACCTCCACTATTAGCCAAGTGTGTCACACTTGAACGCCTAAAGCAATGTCCAGTGAAGAGCTCAGGATTAGGCAAATTTAAGTAAGTAGCAATAACGTTTGGTACTTTTCCTATAGTATTAATGCCAATTGGATTATTCACGCAAGAACCATTTCTATATTGCAGGAGGAAGCGTTTATGTGTAACATTAGTGGGACGAAGTGAATAATATTTTTTAACCAAATCAATCCATAATTCTTCTGTTATAATAAATTGTCTTGGAATATAAGTTTTAGTTTTTGGCACTCTAACCATTATGATATCATTTTTAAACTGTATATCATCTAAAATAATAATGTTCATGATTTCTTCACGACGACAAGCTCCATTATAACCCATTATAAGGATAACCTATCAATATTAATATGACTATTATAACAAAATAATGTAGAACATTAATAAAATACTATTACAAGGATGTTTGTATTACTTACTTTCATTGCTAAATATGTTTTATCATCGGCTTCTATTATAAAACAGTTAATATGATCTATTTCTAAAATCTTGGATTTCTTAGGCTCGTAGCCTTCAGATAATCTTTTTAAATATGCAAGAAGCCTAGAAAATTTTGAGATATCTATATTTTTATAAATTTTTAAACAACATCGTAACATCGAATATGTGGACCACAAGGTCGATGCCTTTTTTATTTTGCTTTCCTTATAAAAATAAACAATAATTATATTTTCAGTAATATTCGCGATATTATTTTCTTTACACCAAGTTAAAAAGTGCTCGTATTGCTTTTGATAAATATATCGAGACTTTGTTGGCAAAAGATTTTGTAAATTATCTTCTGTTATTTTGCGAATCTTTGAGGGCGTGCAATTATTTGCTTCGTCCATTTCGTTAATAATTTATTGCATAAATCAATCTAAATTTTAAACTTAAAATGACATATAACACCGCCGATTTTCAAATATTTAAAACGCTCTAGTTAAACATCAATGCCACCAACTTCAAAAAAAGAAAATTTCTACAATTTTCGTACAAAACATGCCTCTTATTTTAAGTCTTTTTGAACTTTTAATGTCCTAAATAGAAAAAAATAGTATAAAATACACGTTTCATAAGACATTTTAGTGCACTTGTTCTTTAGAAAACTCGCCTTGCGGCTCGTTTTCTAAACTTGAACGCGTGCACTAAAATCATGTCTTATGCAACTTGTACTTTAATATACTATTTTCAATTATTGAGCCATTATTAATATTTGGACGTCGATAAAGTTAATTCTGACAGTTTAAGTCAAGTAGTGAATTTTAATTCCATGGCTTGCTAAACATAAACATGACTTTAATATATCACTTTTAATTAAATATCATTGTTGTTGTTAAACAAAAGGGTGCCAAACCTTATTATTGCTGAACTACCAGAGCATAGCTCTATTTAAATTAGTAAAGATATACAGGGTGTTTCATTTAAAATAAAAAAGTTAACATCGTTTCCGGCTAAACCGGAAGTCTGATTCGGATATATATATACACTCATCGAATTCTTGATTTGCAGTGAAGTAATTGTGGGAAGTTTTATTAAAGTCTAAGTAGCTATGTCAAAGATATTCGAATGACTCCGTAAATTTGTCTAACCCTGTATATTAATATAGTAATACGATTTATGCGAGGGCATATTGAAAACTAATGCCTCAATAGCCATAACTTTTATAATGACAGGCCAGACCGTGTTAAAAGTGGTTTACCATTTACCTTAAGCATTTGTTCATAAGTGCCCTAGTGGAGATTCTCAACAATATCGCGTGTGCGCACGACAGTTCTAAACATGGCGACAGGCATGGACGTGCGATTAAAGTAATGAGCTGTCATTGAATTTCCTACTGCAGAGGGTGTAGCGCCTTTTGACATCCATCTAAGGTTGAGTACTGTATACGTGATGCGTGTGTTGATGTGAGTACAGTTAGGAGGTGGGTAAGGACTGTGAAAGATGCAAATCCTGCTGAAAAGGATGTCCATGATCTAGCACGCAGTGGCCGACCAGTGTCTGTGTGTGGTGAAAGGCAAGTGGCTCTCGTGGATGAACTGGTTTGTGAGAATCGATGGTATAAACAAACTGACATTGCCAACAGGCTGGGTATTTTACAAGAAAGAGTATATCACATTATCTGCAAGATGCTGCAGTACAGGAGACTATGCGCGCGTTGGGTGTCCCGAATGCTTACTGATGAAATTAAATTCAATCGGAAACAAATCTGCAAACAACTCTTAACTCGATATGAAGCAGAAGTTGGTGCTTTTCCCCACAGAATTGTGACCGGTGATGAGTCGTGGGCGCATCATTACGACCCTGAAATGAAACGTCAGCCCATAGACTACAGACATAAAGGTTCGCTAGAACCGAAAAAATTCAAAGCACTTCAATCTGCCCGGAAAGTTATGATTATGCTTTTCTGGGATTACGATGGCATCGTTCACATTGAATTTTTGGAATGTGGTTGTACTGTCAACTTCGAACGATATGTTAACATCCTAACAAATCTGAAGCGGCGGTTGCGTATGGTTCGTTCAGACAAAGTACCAATTCTGCATCATGACAACGCTCGGCCTCACACAAGTCAGAGAATGCTCGTAGCAATGGAGGAGCTTGGATTTCATGACGTTTTACCTCATCCACCTTACAGCCCCGATCTTGTGCTTTGTGACTTTTTTCTCTTTCCGAAGCTTAAGGAACATCTCAAGTGATAACGGAGGTGCGGGAATGGTGCCGTGAGAAATCTTCCGTCTTTTCCCGTGACGGACTTGCAAAACTCGTAGTACGTTGGCATAAATGTATTGCTGTCAATGGCAATCACGTGGAAAAATGAATATATCAGTTCGTAGAGGCCAGTTTATACTATTATTCCACTTTTATATACAGAGTGGTTCTTAAGTTGGGCGAGAAATTTTAGGGTGCGATTCCTTGGGTTATCTCGAGAGAAATAGTCTCTATAAACATTTGTCCTAAAGTTTTCCGTTGTAGAGATACAGGCTGTTCAATTTTTCAATAAAAAAATTTTTATTTCAAAAATTTAAGAAACGGTTACAATAAACCCTAAAGCTACTGTTGAAAATGACCACCAACAGCTAATATGCAGGCTTCTATCCTCCTATTCAATTGCATACTAACACGCTGAAGAAGTCCGGCAGTGTTTCGAATTGTTTCGCATCCAACAATTATGCGATTTCTTAGGTCATCGAGATCTTGAATTGGCGAAGTATAAACAAGGGATTTCAAATGTCCCCACAGAAAGAAGTCTAGAGGGTTCAAATCAGGTGACCTTGGAGGCCACGGCTGATTCGGAACTTCCACTCCTCGACCTATCCATCTATTCTGATATGTCCTATTTAAAAACTGCCTAGCTTGTAAACTAAAGTGTGCTGGAGAGCCTTCATGCATAAACCAAAGTTCATTTCGGATTAAAAGTGGAATATCTTCTAAAAGGCCAGGCAACTCGTTTTCAAGAAATAGCCGATACGATGCACCATTAAGTCGTATAGGAAGGAAAAAGGGACCAATTAAATAATTATTAATTATCCCCGCCCATACATTTAAGGAAAATTGCTCTTGAAAGTGCATCTCCCTTATGGCATGCGGATTTTCATCTGACTATAAATGGTTGTTGTGGAAAATCCTAATACCATTTCTGGAGATGTTCGCCTCGTCAGTAAATAGAATGTAGGTTAAAAATTATTTTCAATTTCATTTTGGGCAATTTTTTGTCGGAACCAATCACAAAGGACTAAGCGTTGCGGAAAGTCACGCGGAAGAAGAGCCTGTACTCTCGGAATATGGAAAGGATATAATTGTTGATCGTGTAATATCCTTAAAATGGTTTGGTGGCTTGCGTTTACCGTTACACCAATCTTTCTTGTACTGGTTTCTGGATGTTCATCGATTATCTGCAGAACAGCTTCCTCTAAATCGGGTGTTCTTTTAGTTTGAGGTCTTCCCGGAGTATTTTTGTTTCTCTCAAATGTACCAGTTTCTGCTAGACGACGGTGAATATTACTGAAGGTTTCCGCACAAGGTACAAGTCGTCGAGGATATTTTTGTTGGTAAATACGCCTTGCTTCATAACTATTTCCATTAGCTAGACCGTACACAAAATGCATATCTGCCATTTCAGCATTTGTACAATTCACCGTAATTACAAAAAAAGATTTGTAGGTACGAACTTTCAAATTAATTATTGTGTGACAATACTTATGACAGTTACGTAAGTACAAATAAATGCTGTAAACATGACAGCCAACACAACAGTTCCCTAAATCGATTTCTAAATTTTTGAAATAAAAATTTTTTTGGTGAAAAATTAATCAACCTGTATCTCTACAAAGGAAAACTTTAGGACAAATGTTTATAGGAACTATTTCTCTCGAGATTACCCAAGGAATCGCACCCTAAAATTTCTCGAAGAAATTAAGGACCAACCTGTATAAACCATATATCTATTACTAATATAGTTATAGCCATGGAGGCATTAGTTCTCAATATGCCCTCGTATATTCTGATATGCTATAGTGTTCTTTTTATAAATTTGAAAGATTAAAAAATTTAAGAGAACAGTGTAAAAGTCCACTCCCTCGAGGCGCAAAGAAAGTGTCGTGAGTTAAAATAAATAAATTTGGTGTAACAATTCAACAAGACTTTAAAATTTGCCACCATGTTTGCTTCTAATATTTTGCAATCATTAAGTTTCAAGTTTTCGAGGAGAAAAAAAAAGCATTAACCCGTAGAAACCTTTCAAATATATAATTTACTTTTGTATTTGAAGGCAAATAAAAATACATTCTCAAGTTATCTCCGACTCTGTTTTTCTTATATCTCTTGAAGCTTTTACGATTTAGCACCACTCTATAGGAATTTTTTGTTCCAATTTAACGTGTAGAACAAGCACTATGATTTTATCTTCTTCAGCACGATGCGTATTCTTCGGTAGAGATCTTTTGTTGAATTCACTTCTGTTTAATGACAATTATTCTGTATCGTCTATATTATATCTGCTCTGTGTATGTATGTAAATTAATAAAAGCAAACGCGTGCTTCACATCGATAAAAGTATAAATTGCACTGTTAAACAAACATTTTGTGATATGGAAATTTTGATGTATTTCGGTACTCTAAAAACGAATTCTAAAATCCACGAATTTTTAGTAACAACCATTTATATTTTGCAAGTTGCATATACGAGGGTAAGGTGAAAAATTCTCGGCCTGACAATGAAAGACTGCGATTTTCAGTTAAAAAATCATTTTATTTTTCTACATAACCTCCCTTGACTTCAACATACTTGGTCTAACGTTTTGTCCAACATCAGAGTTCTTTAGCGGAAGTGAGATTCCGGAAAGCTGTGAAAATATACATCTACGGCCGTCTCAACTTCTTCATTGGACGCGAAGTGCTTTCCTGAAACAAATTTCTCCAAGTTTGGGAACAGATGGAAGTCTGAGTGTGCCAAATCAGGAGAATAGGGGAAATGGTCGAGCAAATAATACCCCAAATCTCGCAATTTTCCCATTACTAACGCACTTTTGTGAGCAGCTGCATTGTCCTGGTCAAACGTGATTTTTTTCTTCTTCAAGAGACCTCTTCACGCTAATTTTGGCATCCAGCTGACCAAGAAGGTTGAAGTAATATTCGCCTGTAATTTTTCTGTTTTTTCAAGGTAATGAATTAAAAGGATCCCTGTCGCATCTCAAAATACACTGCCCATGAAAGGCAGATACGATCGACTTCGCTTACTTTGGCGCTGAAACACCTGCTTCCACCCACTGCTTCGACTGCTGTTTCGTTTCTGGCGTGTAGTGGTGAACCAATGTCTCATCCATGGGAATTGGTTCAAACATTGCTGCGAATACGGCATCCACCTTGCGCCGAGCTTTCGCATCCCTAATTCTTCGAATAAGATGTTTCGCACTCTTTCTTCCGATACCCCACGGCCTCAGCTATCTCACTAACCTTCATAGTTATCGTCCAACACAATACCGTGCATATTTACGATGGTTTCCGGTGTGGTTGCTGTTTTTGGTCATCCTTAACGTGGGTAATCTTCGAAGGACGTGCGACCACGTTTAAAATCAACTGCCCACTTTTTAACGGTTGACATTGAAGGAGCAGAGTCCCCGTAAACTTTTGTCAAATTCGGATGAATTTCCTTAGGGGTTAAACCACCCAAAACGAAGAATTTTATTATCGTACGATATTCAAGTTTATCCATTTTAATGAAAAACACGCAAGACGTCTACTGCGAAAATTCGTGTAAACAAACTACTTGACAGAACAAGTTGAAACTTGTCATACGAACTAATGACAGGTTAACCCAGGCAGGAATCATAAATTTTCGATAATTGGAATGCCATCTCAGTGTCAGGCCGAGAATTTTTCAACTTACCCTCGTACAACATATGCATATTACAGCACTTTATGTAATGTATTAGCAGCGACAAGCAAGTTCATTCCCGTCTATTACATGTAAGAAGTATGCACCCAAATCCGATATTATTTACAGGCATATGAAGTTACTGCATTTCCTATGTCGTGCCGCGAAACGTCTGTTGACCGTACCATTGCGAAAAAACCTTCTTTCGTCGAAAAAGACTATTTGATATACAAAATCTGGCTGATCTGTGATAAATGGAGTCATTATTTCGAAAAAATGTAGTCGACGATCTGGATCATCTCGAAACAATTCATGAAAGGTTTGCATTTTATACGGCTTCCGTTTCGCAGACTGGAGGATTTTTTTAGCTGATTTTTGAGAAATGTTATGAATTTGTCCCAATTCCGTTGTCGACACATTACTATTTTCTTGTTTTGAATGTAAAACATTCAAACTGATGCCTTCATCAGTTGCTGTTCTTGGACGTCCAGTTCTTAGCAAATCTTTTATTTCGCACTTCTGAATTGTTCGGCACACTGTACCAACGACCGCAAACGCAAATGCATACCTGCGAAAGAAAGACTCGTGAAGCGATAAGAGATACAAAAGTCAGATGTGGCAAATATATGTATATATATATAGAAGGAATTTTGTATTTTCTTGGTCGTCGTTATAATACCAGATAAACAATAAGTGTTTCTTGGAAATAGCGGCGGGATAATTAAAACGCACAAAAAGAATGTAGCGACGGAATTAATTAATAGAGCCATTAAACTAACAAGCGGCCCAGACTTCAGACCAGAAATTCTAGCCCAAACAAAAGATTCTCTAGAAAAAAATAATTATCCCCTCTCATTCATTAACAAAATCATAGGACAAAAATTATATCAACAGAACAACACAAATAAGACAAATATCACCAAAACCAATGAAAGCAACCCTCAACTATTTATAAATATGTCCCAATACCTTATATAAACAACCTGACAGAAAAAATAAACAAAATCTTAACACCATATAACATAAAAGTTGCCCATGAAAACTCCAATAATCTCAAAAACTTACACTCTAAATTAAAAGACAAAATACCATAATTAAAGAAAATACACGTTATTTATGAAACTCCATGCAACGACTGCAAAGGCATATACATCGGGCAAATAACGCAATATCTACAAGAACGCTTAAATGGACACAAATTTTCAAGCAATAGTACTGTCCTAGAAAAGCATATAACACAAACAAAACACACTTTAAAATTCGATAAAACTTCAATAATTACATCAGAAAAAATAACAAGGCAATAAATATATTAGAAAGCATCCATATACAAAAAAACAAAAATTCCATTAATGACAGAACATATATAAACAACCTCTCGACAATATATCTGCCCATTATATAAACACCCAAGTAGATTTATAATATAAACATAGATATAAATAAAAATTAAAAATAAAACAAATGTCTGAGAACAGATTAAACTAACCCATATCTGATCATTATATAAACTCATACTCACAATATGAACGCACAAAAATAAATTAAAAAAAAACTTATATCCGAGAACAGTTTAAACTTCAAAAATTCGTCAGTATAAATTTTTAACAGCTGACTCAGGTTATCGAACCCTTGCCATAACAAAACTTAGACACAATGTTATTTTCTAGCGTGTTCATAAATTTTGAACATTGCCACCTTTAAATTCAATAGCGGCATTATATTTGTTTCTTTTCCTAACAAAAAAAAAACATTCTAGTAATACACATGAAATGATGTCAGTTCTGAAAGTCCATAAATTAATTTTAGTATGATTTTTAAAATTGGTTTGTAGATTAATGTAACGCGTATGTTAATTTTTAATAATTCACTTAGCATACAGGTTGTTATAGTTTTTATAATATCGACAGTAGTTACGTATGTAAACATGCGGTGCGTGTGCAACTTTGAGAGAGGTTTTATATATATCATTTAGGAATTCCGAATATTTTAATTTAGTAGGCGGAACGTAATACAATTTTCAGGCTATTTTTAATTTTGGTATTTGCATCGTAATTGACACAATATTTTGGATTTATATTCTATATCTTTCCATTTTTTGTACGTTGTCTTCTTATTTCAAGGTCAGCCTGTATATATACAAGTACGTTTTTATTTTTTTAAATGTTTTTTTTTTGCATTTATTAAATACCCTTATTTTTACAGAAATATTGTTTCTTCTTAATTACTTTGATAATATAAATAGATTATACGTTTTCATATTTACATTTTGTTTTCTTTTTTATCGTAACGTTATTTTAATTTTTTTTGTATGTTATTAGTAATGAATCTCATACTTTTTTGGTCCAATAAACAATAAGCACGCTGTAATTATTATTAAAAAAATTCTACCTTATTAACATTAAAATTGGTGGCTTTGGTTTTTACGTTCTATAGGTTCCATTCTTTCTCTGTATTTATTTTCCTATAACCCAAATAGCTTAGCGGCGCTATTCTGTACGTTGTACTTCACCTTTAAAGTCGTTCATAAAACTAGATCAAATTTAACGCATTCGCGACTCAAAAGCGTTTTAAAAATGAAAAGCGAGCTAACATTTCCGACTAAACGCTGTTTAATTTGGTGGCTAATAAAAATAGTTTTGAATCGACGCAAAACTCGAGTGAAAGTAATTACGAGACCGGCAAAAAACATTTAATTTCGAAAACATTTCAGTTGACGTTCGGACAATTTTAAACTCTCGGAATAAAGCGCGCAATATAAAGAAAATAATCGCAGGCGGGTACGAGAAAACAAGTCCGGTATAATGCTGACTGAATCGCACAAAGAAATATATTCCTACAAACGAGACGTATACATCATACCGAGACCTCTGACAAGGGCGATTTTTTATTTTAAATTCTTGTCAATTATTGCACGGATGTGTTTGAGTTGTCATTGGTCGAGGGAGTCGTTCTTTTTCATCCAGACCGCTAAATGGATATTAATGAAACACTGCAGGCCTCAGAAGCTCTTATTTATTTGATTCACCTTCATTTCTTTTTAAATATAAATTGCACGTTAAATTATACTGCTGGTAATTTCTAAATTGTCTACCTAATTGCAAAAGAAAAACACAGAAATTAGTCGTTTATTTGTTGATTTCATCAACATCAAAGTTGGGTTGCAGGTAGACTAAGGTTCGATAACGAAATCATTTGTTGTACTCGTGTTTGAATTTAATTTATGTGTTATATTAAAAACAAATAAATTATGTTTAAACTACTCAAAAATGAATAAGGAATTTTTAATTTTTTCTATTTTTTAGATAGTATGGGTAAATATTTGTAGTGTATTGTATTAGATACATAATTGTACACAACAATTTAAAATTTTCAAGTATATTTATTCAGAAAAATAGTTAGATTACTAAGAAACGATCAAAAATGAAATAAGCAACATTTTTAACAATAGCTAAAATAAACATTTTTCTGTAACAATTAATTCTAAAATCGTGTATAATGGCCACGGACATCTCTCACAGCTGTACATCTTCGGGGCATACTCATAATGCAATTATTAATGTGTTCTTGTGACATTCTTCTCCAACACAGTGGTAAAATTTCCCGCAAGTGTTGCATGTTAACTGGGGGTGGATTATGTTCGTTGAGCTGTTCTTGAAGTCTGTACCCAAATGTGCTCAATTGGATTCAAGTCGGGAGACGTTGGTGGTAAAGGTAGATGGTTAATATGGAGGTCATTTATTGCTTGCATTACAATTTGTGCACGATGAGGTCTTGCATTATCATCAATAAAAAACATGTTTTCATCCACAGCTTCACGAAAGTCGGCCACATATTGCTGAATAATGTCATCTCTGTATATGTGTCCATTGACATTGTTTTCAAAGAGATGGAGGTTCGTACGTCCATTCAAACTAATGCCCGCCCACACCATGATACCACCGCCGCCAAAAGGCACCACAGCTTCTGTAAACTCGCGTCTATAACGATCTCCTCGAGTTCTCCAGACCCTTACTCTACGATTATCAGTAAATAAGCAGAATCTGGATTCATCGGTGTATAAACCATGCTCCCATTGAAAATTTTCTGCTTGTTGTTGGTTAACCCAAGTTCTTCTAGCCATTCTATTGGCATTAGTTAATTTTGAGCGTCTTA
Source organism: Melolontha melolontha (assembly GCA_935421215.2). NCBI lineage: Eukaryota > Metazoa > Arthropoda > Insecta > Coleoptera > Scarabaeidae > Melolontha > Melolontha melolontha. The sequence goes on along the minus strand of OW285237.1, from coordinate 64,854,149 downwards.
CAGGTCTGCAGCTATGAAGATCCATTTCCCTCAGACGGTTTCTGATGGTTTGATCCGAAACTCTAACTCCAGTGGCGGCACGTAACTGTGTTTGCAACCATACAGCACTTCTAAACGGATTCATCCTTGTCTGAATTCGTAGGTAGCGGTCTTGTCTCTCATTTGTGTTTCCTCTCAGATCCACTACCAGGTCTTCTCCTTGCAGATCCTACCTGTTGGAATCTTGTTAGAGCCCTACTAATAACACTTGGAGACACATTAAAAATTGCGGCAATTTCTGCTCCAGATTGCCCTCGCTGATGCAATAACGCAATTAAAACAAAAGGTTCTTTATTTAAATGACGTCTTGGCATCGTGAAAATGTGAAATGACGTTTAAAATGAATAATACTTGTCAAAAAATGCGATTTTTATAATTTTGTATTCTAAATGAATTTAAGGTTAAAATACAAGATTCAATATTTTATCACACAGAAAAGACATTTACAAAATAAAATGTCCACAAACGACTGTGGGCCTTCTAATTTATCTATAGTTTGAGAAAATACGTTAAATTTAATCAAATTAATTAGATCTGTTAAAAAAAGATCTAATTCCCTATTCATTTTTGAGTAGTTTATTTATCGAAACTGCTCTTATAAATATATTTTCTTTTATAACAAAATAATTTGAAACATACTTGAGTAGGTAAAACATCACCATATTTTGTATCACACCAGGCAGCATGTACCGATGATTCTATTCAGGGTGTTTTGAAACATCGTTTAAAGATTTTAAGGGCATGTAGTACGATCAAAAATAAGGTTAATAGTCTTAATAAACATATGTCCGCAAATTTATCGTTTATTAGATAACAGCGATTTTATCGCAATTGCAGAATAAATTTGCTTTAGCGGTATTTTAACATACAATTTATATTATAACTAAAGAAGATGTTTGAAATGACGTCCTTCCATTTCGACACAGGATCTACATCTTCTTTCAAAGGAAACCCGCACTCTTTCAAAAAACAAGGGTTTATCTCGAATTATTTGGCAACACCGTTCTATTCGTTGGCGCAACTGTGGAAGATCGTTTACCGGTGTTGCGTACACTAAACTTTTCAAATAACCCCAGATACTAAAGTCCAACGGGGTTAGATCGGGAGATCTTGGAGGCCAAGCAATGGGACCTCCTCGCCCTATCCATCTCCCAGGAAATTCATTGTTAAGATGTTCCCTAACAGCACGCGTAAAGTGCGGTGGGGCTCAATCTTGCATAAACCAGAGGGTCAGTCTCAGATTTATAGGTAAATCTTCCAAAAGCTCAGGTAAAGTATTTTCCAAGAACTCGAGGTATGCAGGACCTGTTAAGCATTGCGGCAAAACAATCGGTCCTAACAACAGTTCCTCTATCATGCCTAACCAGATGTTTAGAGAGAAACGTTGCTGGTGTCTGGCTTCAACGGTAACGTGAGGATTCTCGTCACACCAAACGTGATTGTTGTGGAAATTAAATATTCCATTTTTAGTAAAACCAGCTTCATCAGTGAAAAGGATGTTATCAGCGAAATCTGGCCGATCAGCAGCTGTTCGCAAAAACCACTCACAGAAAGTCCTTCTCGCTTGTACCCGTTGGATATGGTAGGGGTATAGGAGTTGCTCATGAAGAGTTCTCCAAACAAGATTGCTGCTTACACCCACTTGAGTCGAAATTCTTCTAACACTAGTTTCGGGATTTTCATCGATAATATTCAAAATTTGATCTGTGGAGTACATGCTATTCTCTGCCGTCCAGTATCATAAGACCGCTTCTCAAACGAACCAGTTTCTCTTAGTCGTTGAAACACCGTCTGAAACATCACATGCGAAGGCAGTTGGCGATCAGGAAACGTTTCAGCATAGAGGCGACGTGCTTGTAAAGAATTCCCATTGGCACGACCGTACATGAACACCATATCGCTCATTTCAGCATTAGAATACGCTACCATTGTAATTGTTACAAATTGGACAAAACGTCAAATTAAACTGTCATAAAACAATAGCAGATAAGCCTCTGTTTACTGGGATATGCTATCGTTAACTATTTCATGTACTACTAGGAACACTCGCTGTTATCTCGTAAACAGTTAAGTTGCGGACATATGTTTATTATGACTATAACCTTATTTTCGATTGTACTAAATGCCCTTAAAATTTTTAAACGATGTTTTAAAACATCCTGTATATATGATATTTGTTTTATGAAAGTATGTTGCAAATTGTTTTGTTACATACGCTGTCGGTTGGGTCTGATGTAGAATGGAGGCACGTTAATACAGTTTCTGCAAATTGCGGCTGTATCCGTCAGATGGAAACCCCTGGCTAAGTTGTTATACGTGCCTTTCCTACTTGTCTATAACCCTTACGACTCCTCCTTAACAAACACGAATGCCTCGGAGATTTTAGGTTGAGATGCTAGCCAGTTTAGAGGCAAGCTAGGAAGGGGTTCTTTTTAAAATAGATGCCACCGTGTTCATAATCTTAACCTGTACAGCTAACACAGAAACTGCCGAAAAGTAAGTTAAATATCAATAGAAATAAAACCTAAGGTTGCACAACAATAACAAAATTTGTTTCATTATATCATAAACTAGTTCCAACTATATATTTCACAGCCTGGTATGTAGTAATACATTAAACTAATAGGTATGTTGAGAGAAACAATAAAGTAAATTATCCGAAAGCAGATGGCTTTCAATCCGCAATTAAATAATATCAAAATAATTATAGAAACAACCAACTTTCTTAAAATTAAATGCAAAAATTAATAAATTAAGCTGAAAGTAAAATTATGCAAATTGAGACGGAGTTATGAATCACCCGGTATATTAAATAAAAAATTTATATTTCCAAAATCAGATAAATTTTAATTATTCCGCAAAATGCACCAAGATTACATTAATTAACAAGATTATAATACTTAAGCAATTAGTTGATAAATTGATATGCCTTAACCTAGATCAACAATTTTAATTCGACCTAGATCTGGAATGAATCTTACAAATAATTTTTACGCACAATCAGTATATATTACGAGATTAGTAATAAAATTTATTAGAAATTATAATTTAAAATTCTAGACAAAAGAGAAACATTATAAAATATATCTGAAATTAACTAATTAATCAGCAATTCAACATTCAAGAATTAGCTTACGTGAAATAACTAAATTTAGACAGTAATTTTACTACAAAGAATTATCTTAGAATAAATTTTTATAACGATAAAGAAAAGAAACGTTCGTGAATTGTGATTTTCAAAAAAAATCTATTCTCACCGGCTCAAAATTCTAACCATATATTTTTTTTGTTTTTTATTTTGGTCTCGTTTCATCCATAAATTTGAAGGTTATTGTTATCTGTTATAAATATTATGTCAACTACACTTTGTTGAAATTTTTTGGAACTGTTTTTTATACACTAAAAGCATGTTTATTTCGTAATTAGTTAGTATTAAATTTTAACTGTTTTTTTTCTATTTTGCGTTCGAAATGAACTCATTATGAAACCCAAAACAGTATCGAAATGAGCTTCATTTCGATACGCTTTTTTTCATTTTTCAATGTTGGCGTTTTTCGAATACAGAAATAAATATCATTGCTGTCATTTGATTTTAAGAATTTATGTACATTTGACAGATATGATATATATCCGTATTTTATACAAACATCGTATGTTGTATACAATTGTCAACAACATATATATGTTTATATGTCACTCATGTTTATATTTTTAAATGAAATATCAAGTAATGTTAACGAAAATTAATAAGTAATATGTAATATTAATGTAATAATATACTTCGCAGATAGCAAGATTTAAATTTGAAAATGTCAAGTATCAATGTGACCAACTGCATGCTTTATATAAAAATTAAACTCTGAACTTTCAAATTAAATAATTCCAATTTAAGCAATTTATTAATGTAAAAAACGCAAAATAGAAAAAATAGTATAAAAAACACGTTTCATAAGGCCTTTTGCCGCACTCGCTCTTTAGATTTTTGAACCATAGTCTTGTTTATAAGCACCCAAATGCGGGCATAAAATGGCCTTTTTCTATTTTGCGTTCGAAATGAACTCATTATGACACCCAAAACAGTATCTACATGAGCTTCATTTCGATACGCTTTTTTTCATTTTTCGTTGTTCGAACACAGAAATAAATATCATTGCTGTCATTTGATTTTAAGAATTGAAGACATTTGACTGATACGAGATATGTACGCAATCTACACAAACAACGTATATTGTATAAAATTGTCAATAAAATATATTAGTTTCTATGTCACTCATGTTTATATTTTTAAATAAAATATCAAGTAATTTTAACGAAAATTAATAAATAATATGTAATATAATATACATCGCGGATAGCAAGATTTAAATTTCAAATGTCGAGTATCAATGTGACCAACTGTATGCTTTATATAAAAATAAAAATCAGAACTTTAAAATTAAATAATTCCAATTTATTAATGTAAAAAATGCAAAATAGTATAAAAAACTCGTTTAATAAGGCCTTTTGCCAAACTCGCTCTTTAGAAAACTCGCCGCTGTCGCTGTCGTTTTCTAAACTGATCTCGTGCGGCAAAATGGTGCCTTATGAAACTTGTTTTTTAATATACTATTTTTTAAATTTGGTTTATTTTTTAATCGTTAATTTTGCTTTTTTTAAAATTCGTGTTCAACGAAGTTCGTTTTTTGTTTTTCAAATTTAGATATGATCTTAAATAAAACACTTCCAGAGCAATAGCTTTGATACAAGCCGGATGATCACAATATTACGTGGCTCGAGTTCTAGGTGCTTATAGGTGTTCTGTTCAAAGAGCAGTGGAACGGTTTCGTGTAACTAGTGAATACACTAAACGAGTCGGTTCTGGCAGAAGAAAGTGTACAAGCACTCAGGATGACCGCTTTCTTAAATTGGGAGTCCAGAGAAACAGGGACACTACAGCAGTTTGTATCATAAAAGATTTAGAAGAGGTACGTGATCTAGCAGTTAGTGAAAGAACAGTAAGAAGAAGGTTGTAGGAATATTGATTGACTACTAGAAGACCTGCGCAAGCCCGCAAATAAGACGAAAAATTAATAAAAGAAATATTAATTATCTCGTACTTCGATATCCTTAATTAAATTGACTTTCTTAAAAATTCTAAACGAGAAAATAGCCTGAAGGTAGTTCTAATTGTGTCATTAAAAATGCTATTCAAAATAGGAACCAATTGTACCATACAGAAATTAAGAATTAGCGGATATTTATTATTTTGATTAAAAATTGTTGTAAATATTAAATTAAGTAGCGTTTTAATGATAGGAATACTTAAATTACTTATTTGACTAAGGTATTTTTAATAATATAAAATATTATTAACAATCTGGTGTGAAGAACACAAATACAGGTTCACTATTAATATTTTTGTGAACGTGTCCGAACATATCCCTCCCCAGAGACGTAGATACGTATTTCGCCTTTCTACAGGCTCATCGGTACGCCCCTGCTGGAGAAAATATGTTCGGACACGTTCACAAAAATATTAATAGTGAACCTGTATTTGTGTTCTTCACACCAGATTTTTAATAATATTTTATATTATTAAAAATACCTTTGTATTATACAAAACTGGTGGGGTTTACCTACTTATGTATGTTTAAATTATTCTGATATTTGACTAAGTATAGGCAAAAGTAAATGTTGTCGTTTAGTATCATTTTAACCTTTATTAACATTTTGGAAAAATAAACATTCTTGTGTAGGAATAAGTACAGTAAATTACAGACTTAACAGAAGAATTGTTTTGGTAATTGTTATAAAAAATGAAAATTAATAAGGCATATGATCTCCTCGGATGGCTAACGTGGCTTGACACCGTGCTGACATGGAGTGAACCAAATTATCAAACAATTCTTAAGGAATGTTGTTCCACTCTTTTCTAAGAGCAATTTGAAATTCTGCAACTGAACAAAGTGCAAGATTTCGTGAGGCAATACGTTTTCCTAATGCATCCTAGGCATGTTCGACAAGATTACCGTCCGGGAAATTTGCTGGCCAGTCCATTCTATCGATTTCTACTTCTTCAAACCAATTGTTAACAATGTTTGTTCGATGTGGATTAGCATTATAAATAGAGTTGCTGACGAGATTAGGAAACATTTTCCTCTTGTAAGTAGTTTAATTTCCAACATGAAGAAAATCTTCCTTAAAGCGCCTATAATGTTGTTGTTGTTGTTTATTCCTTCCTTATGTGTTACATGGTAACAAGAATTGTCAATACAATACAATACATAAAAATATACAGTAATTATATGTATAAAATAAAACAAAAACAGACAAGGAAAAAACATATGTATGGTATACACATAGATTGTGTCAAAGATAAATTTTGTTCATGAGGAAAGACGCAAACATAAGTACGACTGCTGTGACTGCAGGACCGATCGCCTAGAGAAATAATGTCACAGTCCGCCGCCCAGAAACTCATCCAGGGAATAATAGCACTTGTTGGTTAATAAACTTTTAACTTGTTTTTTAAATTTTGTTTATGCTCTTATTCTTATACGATAAAGGTAGTCTATTATACAAATCAATTTGAATACTGTTTCTTTTAGTTTTTGTAAGTCTAAAGAACTGACTATCCAGTTGACCTTTACTCCTAATATTATAACTGTGTACATCACCACGGGTTTTAAAATTATTTATGTGTTTACGTATATACAGGACAGTATGATATATAAATGTAGAGTAAAAGGACATGATTCTATTATTTATAAAATATTGTTTACAATGTTCATTATATTTCAACTGGTACACTTTACGGATTGCTCTCTTTGAAGCAAACAAATTTTATTGGCTTCAACTGAGTTACCCCACGCAACTACGGTATAGGACATATGTGAATGAAAAAGTGAATGGTAAGCTATAGTAGCTGACTCAACCCCTGCTGCGTAAGTAAATTTTCTTAAGGCATAAACGATACTAGATAATTTCGAGCGTAATTTTTCAATATGATATTTCCAGTCCAAACCCGAATCTAGATGCGACTCTAGGAAATTAATATTTGTCGAGGGAGTGGCATGTCTATATGTGAAAAATAAGCTACTCGTTTTATTAGAATTTAGAAATAATATATTTGTAGCAAACCACGTACTGGACTGCTGCTGAAAATCAGCAAGTCCGGGTCCGGCACTATTTATATCCTTTTTTCCTAAAAAAATAGTACCGTCCGCAAATAATACAGTATTAGCGATAACATTACATAGCAAATCATTAATATAAATTATGAACAACAAGAGCCCTAGTACGAAACCCTGAGGGACACCATGTTTGACCAAATTCTCCCCGCTAACAGATGAATTGATGTAAACCTGTTGACTGCGATCAGATAAGTAAGACTTTAAGAATTCCAAGGCGTTCCCACAAAAACCGTAATATTCGAGTTTCTGCAATAAGAGCTAATCAGATACGCAATCGAATGCCTTAGAAAGATCGCAGAAGAGTCCCTCCACAGAGCAACGATGTTCAAAAGCGTCATCAACAAAATGTACTAGCTGAGGAATAGCATCAGTCGTCGATAAACCTGGTTGAAAACCATACTGCTCTACGGATAGAAATTTATTTCTATTTAAATAATCAATAATCTTATTGAATAAGAGTTTTTCAAAAATCTTTGCCATCGCAGGGACAATTGCTATGGGACGATAGTTTGCGATATCGTTCTGATCACCATTTTTAAAAATTGGTTTAATTTTGGAAATTCTAAAGCACTCAGGATAAGTGCCAACGTTAGAAGAACTATTCATTATATGAGAAACTGGTGCCTCATCAACAATAATATCCTGCAACAGTCAATATTCATACCATAAATATCACTACAGAGTTTGGGCTTCAGAGATCTTGTAACTTCAATGATTTCGCTTTCAGTAACTGGTGCAAGAAAGAACAAATTTTTGTTGTTTATAGATTTGTGTTTTAGTAGATCATGGTTGAGTTCTATAAAGGAAAACTATCAAATACTCGTCTTCTAACCCAACCTGTTATTACAAGATGGAGCACTTGGTTGGAAGCCGTTTTTTTCTATTGCGAGAATTTATGTCAACTAAAGATCTAATTTTAAAATTGTCTGACTAATCTTCCCAATTCCTCACTGATATTAAACTATTATTCGAAAACAAAGAAATAAAACAACTTTCTTTTATAAAAACCAATTATAGCTTTGTTTCTAAAACAATAACACAAATCGAGGAATCTAATTTGCAATTAACCCGAAGTGTAGAACTAGTAAAACAATCTGAGGCAGCTTTCAAAATGTCGCAGGCAAAATGGGGGACTAAATTTCTAAAAAATTCAAAAATGTGATTAAAAAAAATTGTGGATTTCGGTTTTTTAGCCAAGTAGTTATTATTGTAGAGGGAGAATTTACTAAATCCATTGATTTTGATCTTGTAATATTAAGCAATTTTAAAAATGCTCCTATTACGTCGGTTGATGTGGAAAGGAGTTTTTCCATTTATAAATTTTTATATTCAGAAAGGAGAAAATTTTTTAATTGAGTAACATTTAGTGATTTACTATTATTATAACTAAGGATAGCCTGCTTTGTGCATATTTAAGTTTAGTTCAGTATGCAGAAAAATTAAAATGTCAATAAATTTATGTATTATAAGTATTTTTAATTTGCATAGTTTCAACATTTTTGTGCATATTCTGACTAAATGATTTGCATATTTATGCGCATATTTTTTTGTTTTTCATTTGCATAATTGGTTTTCCCTACCTATTATAGACTATGAAACCATAAATTCTAAAATATTACTGGTTCACTGAAAGTTATATATTGTAATTATTGCAATAAAACATTTGCATTTACATCTTAATACCCAATCTAAAATCAAAAGAAAATAAAACCTAAGTATCATCGTTTTAAATAAACATTATGTTATTCAAAGATCTCCACACCCTATTAAGCAAGTATACGTTTCAGAGATTATGTGTACGGCTCATTACCATTTTGTCAGACATGGCAAGCATATGGTCCTTTTCAGTAAATTTACAAAGTCAATTCCTTTCCAACAGCTGCAGTTTCATCGAAACTATTTATCTATTTACGCATAATTTAAATTTCTTAAAACAAAAAGCCGATCCGTGTCTGTAAATAAATACGAATAAATTATGTTACGCATGTGTATCTAACATATACTACGCTATTTAAATATAATGTAAGAAAGTTCATTTATTACGGCTTGCGAAAATGCAATTTACGTCGATGCTTGTTATAGGAGCATATTTCAAATTAAAAATATCATCTATTATCAATTCAATATTTTCTCCTGAATCCCCACACAAGATTTTAGTAATGTCCTTTAGCTTTTTAAAACCCTCGTTTTTTCCTATTACACTTAAAAAATTTTCATACACGGACTGTCCCACTCCCTTAACATCAAAACATGACTTTTCAAATTTGTTTATTATTTCAACGCTCTCGATTAGCGACATAAATTGTTTTTCCAACTGCAATATAGAAGTGAAAATAAAACTGTTATTGGCTTTAATAAACGCCAACTGTTGAGGTATGTCTTTACTCGAATACACCTTTTGGGCGTCTATCACAGATTGTGCATCCCTATCAAGATCCATAATAATTGTCTTTATTCCTTCATAATGATTTGCATGAAAAATAGCAGCCTCCAATCACGTTCCCCATCGTGTGATTACTGATTCAGGAGGAAGCGGAACATCGAGTAGATGTTGTTTTGTAAAACTGAACTCGTAATGGGGCTTTTAAAAATACTTTCTTAACACTACTAATTAATGTATTTACTAAGGGAAAATGGTTTCTTTTTGTGCAATACGATTTGGTCCGTGCCCCAAGCAAGTTGTGTGAAATTAAATTTTAATAAAGGATTTTCAAGTTGAAAGCTGCCTTCACTATGTATAGTGCAGCATCTGTCAAAAACAATAGAAATTTCTCTGTTGGAATCGATTGCGGTAAGAATAAAGTTGCCACTTCTTCCTATATAAACCTTGTTATTGTCAAATCATTTGCCTTTTCCAACTGTTTGGATGAAATTAAAAAAGATTTTGCTAGAGCCGATACGTTAAGGATACCAATCATTAAATGAACTATGTATCGGCCCACACTATCAGTAGTTTCATTTACGCATATATAAAGATACTTGTTTGCAACAACCTTCTTAATGCTACTCAATGTTTCTGCTTCTGTCTGCTTTCTGTTTCAACACAGTGAATATAATTTTTTCTTAATGTGCTCTCGTCGGGAATGTTATATTTGCTGATGTACTTTTGCAAAAATAACTTGACATTTAAATTGTTAATTTATGTAGTGGAATATCTGCCGACACAAACATTTGCCGCAAATCTTCATTAAATTGTTCTTGTTCGGATTATTTTTTGGAAGTTGATGGCAAACATTGCGGTAATGTTTGCTGACTCTTCGCTAATTTCATCTTTGCTTGTTTTGCAGCATGAGATGGAATTTTCATATGTTAGTCGATTTGGAACTTTTTCTCACTTGTAATCGGCAAGAAAATATCACCAGTTGTTTTCTTATAAAATAAATGTTAGTAAAAGATAAAAGAATAATTAAAAACTTAATTAATTAATTAATAAGAGGAAATAAACTTAAAATTTTACTCACAATCCTGCAACGTGCTACGCAAGACAGTTTTTCTCCAACCATACGCAATTCTGAATAAGGTGCAATCCATCCAGGCACAGTCGCTATTTTCGGCATTTTTGCTATTATATATCACAACGCACAAGTTTACACTTCGGAAAGGCAACGTAAAATAATGTTTAAAATAAAATTACTTTCGAACATGGGAATAAATTTCTTCGATTAGCAAAGAAACACATATGCTCCTAATTTTCTGGTAAAATGTATTTTTGTATTTATTTAGAAGTTTTAAGGTATTAGTTTTTCCTGGAATTTTGTCTCGGCCTGGATGTATGGGAAAAGCATTAATAAATTCTTGGAGACGCTTATCGGAAATGTAATGGGAGGAGGCTTAATAAAATGCTATTTTTAATTTAAGGAGGACTGTTTAATTTTTGTTTGTTATATCCACGACATATTTTTTAGTATGCAAACTGCATATAAACCGGCCTTTACAGATGATCAAATTGGCGCAAATGTTTTTTAAATGTAGAACATTGCAACTCCTTCAGGTTGCGAGGTAAAGCATTATATATTTTATATATATTAAAATAAATAAGGGCTCGAATGGTGATGTTTTATGTAATGGTGGCATAATCAATCCCTGCGACATAATGTTGATGTGATGCACGTCTGTTCGAAAGGTTATTTTATTATATAGGTATGATGGAACCCTGCTTAGAATAATTGCGTGATACAGGCAGGTAGCCCGTAGGACAGCTCGATTTCTCATATTCAACCACTTACAGGAAGACAAAGTGTGCGAAATATGTTCATATTTCTTAATGCCGTTCGCAAACCGCAAACACGAATTTTATGCTCTTTGAATCCTTTTTTCATCATTAACATCTATGTATAGACCATACACAGAGGAGCAGTACATAAAAGGAGATAATACTAAGGCGTTGCACAAAGACAATTTAGTAGCAATGGACAGATAAGACCTATGCTGGTAGAGAAGTTTTAAATATCTATACGCCTGTTTAATATAATTTGATACTTGCTTTCTATATCTGAATGTGTTGTCCATAAATAGACAAAGGTTTTTGGTTTCAGTCACTACAGGCAAGCTCTAATGTAACTAATACATAGTTAAAATTTTATTTATGTTAACAAATAAAATAACCACTATTAAATTGTATTTAATAATTATTTACATAATTAAAATGTATCATTAAAGTAATATATAATATCTCCATGAATGGTATCGTTATTTTAAGGTCTTCATCAAATATGTATACGAGAACATCTTATGTAAAATTAAGACGGTAACTTCATTACTTGTTTCGAAAATTTTCGAATCGAGTGGAGTTTGTAAGTGGACTTATTTTTCTTCGTCGTAGAGCTTTCGATAAAGTCACTGTTGTCATCTTTAGGACGTTGCTTGATTCGAAAGTTTTCGAACCAAACAAGAACAAGAGCTGAAAATTTTTCGAATTAAGCATCGTCCTGAACATGGCAGTAGTAGTCTACTAAAAACCCGTCGAGAAAGGGAAACAAGGTCAATTACGGACTCTACAATGTCAGTTATATTAAGGAATACTGTCCAAGCTTATTTATTGTCATGATGTAACAGCATATATACAATTTGTCCCCGGATGGACTGAATAAGAGGAATGGGATCATTATTTGTAACTTAATAAAACAATGTTATTCCTTATAAAATTTTTTGCTTGTCTCAAAACCACCTAATCTGAAACAAAAATTTAAATATTCTTTTTAGCAGCTGTAAAATTTATAAAAACACAAAAATTTAAGCAAAAACGTTTCTAAGTTTCATACCGTGATATCATAAAGTTTCTAGGACGAAGATGGCTTTGTAATATAAATTGTATGTCTGAACTTAAGTTAGGAACTATAACTCTGTTTTGTAAATTATTTTGACAGTGACATTATCTGTCATCCATTAATGTGTTAGAATTGCTGAAAGCAAGTTTGAACGTCGAGTTTGAAACATAGCACATTCGAGTAAATTCAAATATGGTTTACAATATAGTGCAAAAAGCGTAGGTACATGATTGAAACCTATTTTCGGAGTGGAGTGCGAATTGATGGAATTTGGGTGTACAGTCAACGTGCATGTTTGGATGATTTTAGAGAGCACTTTCCAGAGTTAGCTGTAATTCCCAAAGATTTTTATAAATGCCTTTCCAATTGTGTTGGTGTGTTTCGTGAAACTGGTTCTGTGGCAGTGGCGGCTCTTGATGACGTACGATGTGAGCTGCTGCACGGATGAGACTGCTTCGTTTAAGCTTTCATATATACAGAGAAGCAAGTAACCGTACCGAAATCTTCCGAAATAGTTCGAAGTAGTCTAATCCGTGCAGCAGCGCACATCGTACGTCATCAAGAGCCGCCACTGTTCTGTGGGTCATAAATCACGTACTGGTAGACCAACTGTTCGTTCGGAACAAGTTATAAATGATGTTCGTCAACGTATGGTAAATGAACCCACAAAACCTTTGAAACGCCTTTCTCAAGAGATTGGACTTTCTTATGGAACATTTCAGAAAATTGTAATGAAAAACTTACACATGCATCCGCATAAGATGCAATCACATCAGGCTATTTTGCCGGTAGGCTACCCTAGACTTCGTGCGTACTGCCAGTGGTTTGCAAATAACTTAATAGAAGATGATGACCTGCTAAATTTGTCATTTTTCTCTGATGAAGCATGGTTTCATCTTTCGGGGCATGTCAATTCCCAAAATACTCGAATGTGGAGTAGTGAAAATCCTCATATTTTTATTGAATCGTTTCTCCATAATGCGAAACTTGGTGTTTGGCTAGCAGTTTCTCGCCGCAGAGTTGTTGGCCCTATTTTTTTTAATTTCACAATTAATGCTGAGAGGTATAGAAACATTCTGAATGAATTTATTAAACAGTTGCATGATGATGAATTGCAATATGGATACTTTCAACTAGATGGTGCAACGACACACACAACACGAGAAAATATTGCTTTTCTTCGTGAGTTTTTTGTCGATCGGATCATAAGTTTACATACGGAAGTTGAGTTTCCACCTTGTTTGACAATTGTGGACTTTTTCGTGTTTCCTCACCTAAAGAATAGAATATTTAAAACTCCTGTTGCTAATTTGCAAGATATGCAACAAAGAATTATTGACGAATGTGCATTAATAACGCCCGCAATACTTTAACAGCATGAAAAAGCGTGTCACATTGGGAATTGAAAATAACAATTTCAACATTTGCTTTAATTTTGCCTTTTTTATTAATAAAATTTTGAATACAAGCTGAGCTTGTTGTTTTATTGTATCTTTATTAAATCAAATGACATATTTATTGATGTCACGATGACACTATCAAAATAATTTTCAAAAATTAAGGTTAAGTTACCAGTATGATAATATGGATAAAGTTCAGACATATATTTCTATTTCAATGCCATCTTGGACCCAGAAACTTTATGATATCGCGGTATTTTTGATTAAATCAGATTATCCTGTTATCTTACATGACAACCTAATAAGTAAATAAACTTACGTAATATTTGTCAGTCATTACATATTTGTTAATTTTTACTGAGAGTTAATATTAATGCTACCTTTAGAACAAAGGGTTTACCTCATTCAATGTTATGGAACTCCAGGCGTCATATAACTTTGCAATTCAAAAATTTCAACAGAAGGTTCCTAACGCGTGCGTAAATGCTTTACGAAATCTGGTAGAAAAATCTAAAAGAACAGGTAGCGTACATGACATCAAGAAAAGAAAAAGGATTTACAATGCAGCCACAATAGTGACTTTAGATTCAGTAGAAACATGTCCAAAATTATCCTTGCGAAAAAGTTTGGTAACTTGAACCAGTTAATTAGCAAATCGTATTTACAAAGAATTTTGAAAGAAAATTAAACCTTATAAACCGATTTTTCTACAAGAATTAAGAAATGGTGATGATGCTCTGCGTTTAGACTTTTGCATATGGGTAGGAAAAAATCAGTCTGTAAATCGAAATTTATTCAAAAACATAATTTTTCTGATGAATCGACATTTACAACCAATGGGAAAGTTGCAACGCAGAACTGTAAATTTTGGTCCAGAGCCAATCCTAATTTCAAAATTGCGACAAGAAGTCAGTATTACGAAAAGGTTAATGTGTGGTATGGTGTTGTGTATGGAAAAATCATCGGTCCGTATTTTTTAATGCAAATGTATATCAACATACGTATTTGGAGATGCTTCAAAATTTGTTATTTCCTGCAGTAGGAGATTAACCTAACTTTCAAAGTGTATATTTTCAACAAGATGGATGCTCTGCTCACTGAACAGTGTTGGTAAGAAATTATCTGCAAGAACATTTTGGAAACAGATGGACAGGTCGTTACGGACCCGTCAAATTGGGGATTTCTTTTTATGGAGATATGTTAAACAGCGTGTTTATAATACTAATTTGGATAAGAATATCGAAATTTTAAAACAAAATATTATGGAAGCGATAAATTCTGTCACTGAAGATATGATCCACAATGTTCATAAAGAATTTGTATATAGAGCTGAAAAGTGTGTAGAGATTGGAGGATACCATATTGAATAAAATAAAATATTTTTCTTTAGCTAGAGTATATTTTTATAAATTTCTCAGCTGCTAAAAAGAATATTTAGATTCTTGTTTCAGATTAGGTTAATTCTAACTAAATTTACTACAGACAAAACCCGAAAATATTCTATTTAATTGTAAGAAAAATGCGAATGCACAAATGCTGTTATAATTTAAACTAATTAACAAATTATCTGTTCACAATATATCAATTCGACAATTTTTATCGACAACTCTTCACGCCATTCACACGCGTACCATGTAAACTATGCTATAATGAAAACAAAATTGCCTACATCAACGAGAAATATATTGAAAATTTTTAATTGAATTTAAATCTACTTAGAAAATTACTATAATGAAATTTCTAATTTTAACTAACAATAGGATAAATATTCGCAAAAGAAAATATTATATAAATTTTTAAATATCGAAATTTCCAAAATATATTCGAAAATCTTCCGTTTCCGTTCAAAAATTATGAATAAACGTGTAAAAATTAACAAAGGACGATTTCAGTCCTTTACAATAAGATCAGGATATAGGAATCTAAATAAAAATTTCCAAGGAAAACTTAGTTTTTCGAAACGTAGATTCGACAAGTTCGTCCCCTTACCGAAGTATTGAATTTATTATCTGAATTAGCAAAGGCCTCCATAATATTATATGTCTCAAATTACTTTTTTTATGCTCTGATAGTAAGTTGGAGTATGGTGGAGTTGTTTGTTATCTTAGATATGATTCATATGTTAATGACATTGAACAAGTTCAACGTAAATTCCTGTACGTACGAGTTTTTCAAGATCGATGGTTTCTATTCTGAACGTGGTTTATATTACTCTTTACTTCTTGATCGACACGAATTTAAATCTTTGATTGATAGAAGTAAGACACTTGTTATTTCTAAGTTTATGGCAAATATTATTACAAATAAAATTGATTTACCGGTTCGATTACCTCGTTTTGACTTTCGGGAACCGTGGTTATCGTCAAAATTAACTGGAGGAATTTTTATGGCTACTCTAAGAATAAATCTGCTTATGAAGGCTTTTTTAATACACTTGGCCAGAAACTTAGATATATTTATTTAGTCATAACTAGGGATCGGCAGTCAGGGATACATAACGTCAGTGCCAAGGACGGTATGAGGACATCATGAATCCCAATCTAACATCTCCAAGACGCGAATCAAAATCCGTATTGAGAAACAATTACTTACCAAGTAAGAGTAAATACATCTTCTCCAGAAGCAATATTCCAGGGTTTATAAAACATGTCACATATCTTGACTGTTCACCGTTGATATCCAGAGTTCGAATGATAGCAAATCACCAATAATTGTTCCAAATGATCATCTGTTAATAATTTTTCTGTTACTGTAAATCCATTTATACATTGAAAACGACTGTGTAACATCTAGCGATGAAATAGAGACACAGCCAAAGTACATAGTATTTCGTGCAGGTACAGGTATTTCGTGACGGCACATTTAATTTATCCCCAGTTCGGAAAAACTACTTCTTTACCATCAAACAAGTCAACAATTCGGCGTATAATACGAAATCCTAGATTGTTATTTAGAACTGCTTTAAATCTACTTTTTACATTATCAGCAGCAGCTCCAGGTAATTGGGAAAGAAATTGACAAAGATCATATACACTATTTATGATGTTAATTATATAATATTGCGGGTTGGGTTGGGTAGTATAACTAAGAGTGTTCTAGACCAAATTTCATAAGATTTAAAACAGGAGTTCTAAATCAACTTTTTATTCCCTCCACTATCTACCTCACGTGACGTGATCACGTGACTACTTCCCAAATTTTAAGCATGGGGGCTATTCACATGAGAACCTTGGAGTACGTCGTGAAGGAGTGGGGGGATAACATTAAAATGCCTCTAGCTGCCCTGGATTAGCGGAAATATGGAATCTATAAGGTTTTATGGACTATCTATGGTTTTAAACTGTTAATAAACCTTTTGTCTAGTAGATGTCGCGACCAACCTAAAGAGTTTTCACGTTGAGTCGCCAGTTCTGTCGATATAACACTTTTTTCTCTGTGTAACAGTGAACAGGTTATCTAGCAATAAGCGTGGTAAGTAACATTTACTAATATTTAACATCCGTTTATGTCGTATGTTTTATTATCAAAATTAGTTGATAAACTAAGCTGGTAGAGGAATGTAGTTAAGTATTTTTATAATATTTTTATTGAAATGTGGTTTTTAGTTATGAATAACCATGTGGTCAATTACTGGAACCCAACATCTTTTATGCGCCAGTAATTGACCATTTTGGTCAACTACTGGTGTTACAAATAAGTTGAGGTTTTGGGTATGTTTGAAGGAAATGTTTTTATTTACAAAAACCCCTTATTTTAAAGTTGATCTAGTAGTTGATCACAGTTTTGTAGTGGTCAACTATTGGGTCTTTGTCTAGGTCAACAACCGATACAATAATTTTACTGTATTTAAGATTTTGTTATTGGTTTAGTAAAATGTTTGTTTTCCAGAAAAATGTCTGAAACTAAAAGGACTTTTCTAAATACACTGAAACACAATTGCAGCAGGCGATATTTCCAATAGTGTATGCAATATAAGGCAAGCAAAAAGGCTATACGATATTCCTCATTCTACTTTAATAAATAAGTTACAAGGGAGGTCCCTCTTGATAAGACAAATGAGTCCTTTCACTACGCTATCCAAAAATGAGGAAACCCTTTTGGTCAGATGGCTACTAGCAAGTGCTCAGAAGGGATTTCCCCTCAACAAAACTACACTCTGTGAAACTGTCAGCGATATGATTAAAAATGATGATCGAATTTACAAATTTCGTGATGGTATGCTTGGAAAAAATGGTTTTCGACATTTTTAAAGCACCACCGAGAGGTTTGTTAACGTCATATTGAATCTATTAACCCTATCGTGACGGGACTTTTTTCCACTGTCGTGCTCTCAAAACGGGTTTCTCTGCGCTCTGCGCAAGCGCGCGGTTGCCGATGCGAAGGTGACTTTGGATAGAGCTCATTCTCACGGTTCCCGACTGGAATTGCTGTTTTCAGTAAACAATTTTTTTCTATATAACAATAAATTAAACGCATTTGCATTGATAATGGAATAATAATAAGAATTATAATCTTTCTTAAACTTTATTCTAACTTGAAATGTAATAGTAACTGAAAAATTTGTCAACATGTCATTACAAAAAATATAAACATTTTTATTTGCCATAAGCTACCAAAGTGTGGTAGTTTTTAAAACATGGTATTACCAAAGGGGAACATCGCAGCTAGGGCAACAATAAGTTGTTTCCTTGCGAATATTCTTTTTTGAACAAACTACGCACCTTTTCGTTGGTTGCTTATTTGTACCTTGATCCTTCGAAAATTGAGATATAAAGTGTCTCTCTGTCAATCGATGGGGAGAGTCTGTGTCAGGAGCCCTTCGGCTGGTTGATCGTGGTTTGCTTATCTTATATTTTGCAAGCAACTCTTTCACAAATTTCAGCTGAAAATCAGCTACAGATATATTTTCACCCGCTTTCATTTTATATACCGCGTGAGAATTGAGAAGTGTCATATCAAGCAAATGAAAAAGTAGTTTCTTGTACCACTTCACTGACTTTCGTACTGATTGTATCGAACTTTGAAGCATGTCTGTTCTATCTACTGCTCACATATTTGCAATGCATTGTAGTCAACAATGCATTTAGGTTTAGTTATGTCCGTTTTTTTGACTGGATCTTTTTTCCCTGTATGAACCATATCAGCAGTATGTCGTGTCGAAACCATTCTCACTTCTCTTTCATATTGCCACTTCACTGTAAGTATATTGTCAGTGGAAAAATGTTTAACTTGTCCTCTCGAAATTTTTTCTTTCATGTCTGGCATGTTCTTTCTGTTTTGTTTGACAATTCCACACGCATTTGTTTGTCTAGCATAAAGCATACCACATAATATCGGACTGGTATACCAATTGTCAGGGTATAAAGTATGACCCGACCCAAGGTAAGGCTGCATAAGTGAAGAAACGATATTTCCAGATTTACCTAATTCTGTATCATATTCTTGAATATCAGAAGTTGCTCCGCAGTATATTATAAAATCCAGTATGTACCCAGTTTCGCAGTCGCACAGCACAAACAATTTAATTCCAAAACGGTGCCTCTTTGAGGGAATATATTGTTTAAAAGAAAGTCTTCCTTTGAAGAGCATCAAACTTTCGTCGATACACAGGTTCTCAAATGGGTAGAATGTATTTTGGGATACTTTTTTTAAGATGATCTACGACCAATCTGATTTTATGCAATTTGTCATTTTTATTTTGATTTTCCTCTGAAAAATGTAATGCCCATAGTACCGAAAGGAAACGACCACGAGAGAACACCTGTCCAAAAATCGGTGTAACTAATAAAGCATCAGTTGACCAATAATCAACAGATTCCGTTCGAACTTATTTAATTGACGAAAATGCTCAGGACATTTTAGATTATCCTACTAGAATCTCAATTCTGATGAATCAGGATTTGTGGTTTTGTATTGGGTCCCCGAGGAATGAAAAATGTATGAAGTTAAATCTGAATCTGAAAAGGAGGGTATCACTGCTTTTTCCAGGAAAACATAAAATGATTTATTTTTAAAAAAGCAATATTGAAATTTTAGTGGTAAAAATATTTTTTAGGTTTTTATTTGCAAATTAGTTCACATTTTTCTTTAAATAAATATATAGTTAAACTTGTTTTACTTTCTTTTATCAAATGGTCAACTACTGGGTAAATTTATGGTCACCTATTAGTTCTCAATGGCTTCCTTTTTAATCACTTTTTTTTTAAATAAAAATAAACCCTTTGATTTAAGATTACTTGCAAAACCTGGTACTTCTTGTATGTATTTTTAATCTTCACAAAAAATTAAAAGATCAGTTAACTACAAGCCTTTTTAAAAAAAAAGTTCTTAATCGGTCAACTATTGGTGCAGCTACCCTATGTCTATAGACGCTGATGTATACAGGGTGTCCAGAAACTCTCCTGACAAACGAAGACCGGAGTTTCCTCAGATAATTTTAAGACAATTAAACCCAAATTCACCTAGTCCGAAAATGCTTCCTAAGGGAGCTAGAGTTCTTTGAAGATGGCGCCTTGTATTTATTTTTTTTTTAATTCCTCCAGAACGCTTCTATTTAGAAAAACAAAAACTGGTATGCTTATTTATCCTCCAGAGATGAATCGATTCCATCAATTGCGAATTTCTAGTACCGGTCATAGGCGTCCGTTTTGGGTAGGTCAACGGTTATTTTATGGAATAACTTTTTTGTCTTTAACTTTTAAGCATTTGTGACACTAGATTATTAAATTTTCAGATATTTCAGTACTAAAAGGTACTCTTACTTTAAGTAGGATACACCGTTTTCTAGAAAAATGGATTTGTAAATTTTTCGTATTCATATTATTCATATTATCATATATTACTGTTATTACAGTGTCCAATTTCGAATTACATTATTAATTTAAGTCCCTCCTGGAATGTACCCTGATTGCCGCTCTCTGGTGATTTAATCTTATTATTATTATTGAGTTTTTTTAAATTCTTTTTCCATATATTGTTATTTTGTTATTTATTGTGTGTCATCGAATTTCTGTTGGGCAATTTAATAAATATTATTATTATTATTATTACATTGTTGTGTGTACAGTAATAACACGATAAATTAAAGAATGTTCGTTCGAGGAAGGCTTTAAAGTATAAAAATATAAAGTTTCGACAAATAAAATAATTAAGTAAATTTTAATATTATAATATTAAAATTTACTTAATTATTTTATTTGTCGAAACTTTATATTTTTATACTTTAAAGCCTTCCTCGAACGGACATTTTATTGCCCAAACTATAGTTTGGGCAATCGTTTTAGTAGTATATAACTGTCAAGCGGCTAAAGCGATGTATCTAGAAAACTAATTTCACAGTTAGAGTTATAAAGCAAGGCGTCGCAACAAAATTAAAAATACAAAAGCAATAAAATGTTAAAAGCAACAGCGTTTAGAAAGTTACAGTTTTTATTTTAATATCATAATGTTGCGAAAGGTATATTTTGAGAACAGTAAACAGAAATAAATCAACTGTCAGTAAACAGTACACTTTCGTTAATATGAAAATGTGAATTGAGTACGAGCAACGAATAAATCGATCATCATATTACCGCATAATATCAAGAATTATGTATATGAAAATTGCAATAGAAAACCTATACAAAAGAAAAAACTAAACAATTCATAAAATATCAATATGGAAAACTGCCAAACGTACAATGGGAAACATAAATACATGTCGCATTTGCATGTCAAATTTAAATTAATATCGCTATATTTTCTGGCATTTCTATTTATATAACAGGCTGCAGCTAATATCACGAAATCCATTGCGGCCTACATATGTAACATTTAGAGGCATTTACCAAAATCAATGTTTATGGCGCCTATAAAATAATAATCTTGATTGTCCGTTTTTGAGTCTTATAGCATAATTCTAAACATTTCTTAAGTTGCGAGGATTATTGTGATTTTATATTATTTCTTGTTATATTATTATTATTATTATTATTATTTATATTTAAATCAACTCTTTTTCTGAATCAAGGATGTGTCCGAAACTTATTGTAATTAAAATTTCAATCCAATTTGTTTATTAATCGATGATTTACATTGCGTTAACAATTAGAAATATAAAAGTTAACAAAAAAATAGAAAGTGTAGATCTCACTGTGTATCGTGTTACACTGCTCTTTAAATTTTTATATTGATAAAAATAAGTACGTAGGATTATATAACAATTTTTACTCTGAATGCTCTGACTTTCAAAAATGAAGAAAATGGCACTCGACTTTACTTAAAAAGTATATAAATAATAAACAAAATGATACTTACTTTAATACCTATAAGTCTTACTCTTGCTTATCTTTATGTAATTAGTTTTTCATGACGATTCGGATTCTTATAAGATGTAATAAATATCGAAACACCCCTTCATAATACAACAATAATAAACAACGGCAATCCGTGATCAAATAAAAAATTAATAAATAAACGATTTAATCTACCAGCTAACGAAATCAAATTAAAAAATAATACGAAATAAATGGAGATTACAATAAGTTGATTATGGTATATTTAATTTCTTAAATATATGAATGGCGAGCTCTTCTATTGTTTATTTATGTACACCAATAGATTCAAGTAGTTGAAAATATAAAGCGAAGACGGGACAAAGAGGGTTATACCCCCACCAATGCTGCAGTAGACGTTTAGCGGTGACAGTAACTGTCACCGCGAACGTCTACTTTCAGGCCCATATCGCAGCTGTGCTTTGACGTTTGCTAATCATATACTCTATTTACGCTAATATATTGTTCTGAAATCTTAATGACAAAAGGAAAATAACTTTGATTTAAACTTGAAAGAATTGTGTGAATAATGTATATTGATTAGATGTAAAAGTCAATATGATGTTATTTATAAAAAAAATTATGGCAAACAAATGTCAAATTTGAAAGGGGAAAATATTAGTGATATTAGTACCGCGATATCATAAAGTTTCTGGGTCAACGGTGGTCATGGGGTGAAAAACGTCTGTCTTAATTTATATCATCCTCTTGAGAAAAATCTGATAAAATTTTCAGGTTATGTGTCATACTGACATTAAGATTAATATATTGGCCAATTTTAACGTCAGCATGACACTTAACCTGAAAATTTTATCAGATTTTTCTCAAAAGGATGATATAAATTAAGACAGACGTTTTTCACCCCATGGCCACCGTTGACCCAGAAACTTTATGATATCGCGGTATTTGAAAAGCAATTGAACAGGTAACTGGATTTCTGTAAAAAAAGGAGAAATGATTATCGATTTTATAGAAATGACTCGCCCACATTCGAATATAAACCGCCGTTCTTGACACGCAATCACACAACGTCAAAAGAGATCAAACTGCAATGATCAAAACGTTTAGGCAAAAATGAACGTGTTAGAGTCAGAACTTCTCACAGGCGAGCAGAAGAATCGGCAGATCAACGAGAAGAAAGTTTTACGAGTTAAATCGAGAAGAAGAACAGCACAATTGTCTCAATAGCGTCAAGAACAATTAAATCAACAGCGAAGACGTATGCAGTTGTAATATCTGAATGATCGATTTTCATATGACCGAATTGCTTTTTCATATGAACCAGATATTCAATACAATACCTCATGCAATTTCGATCAAATCGGAAAAATGGATAAAGTACAAAGCATACGATTAACTAATTTATGAATAATCTAATTGAAGCAATAATTCTGATTGGATCTCATAAAAGTGAAGACGTACTACTTTCACGATAACTATTAATTCCGACCGATATGGCGTTCAATTTAAACGATTTCAATTTCCAATACGCCTTGAGTTCGCTATGACTAGCGCAAGAGCAATCTTTGCAAGTTTGCGGTTTGAATTTAGGAAACTATGGCTTCTCTCATGGGTAATTATACGTCATATGCACCAAAATCGGTAGAGCGTCTGATCTTTAGATTTTTGCCGAAAAAAGGCAAACAAAAAATGTAGTCAATCCACTAGTTTTACAATAAACAATAATTTTTCGTGAAAATCTTTTTTTTTTCCTTTCCTTTCATTCCACATAGTCACAGCAACGAAAGGCAGGGTATTGAATTGAATTATATTTTTTCTAGGGTGAATCTGTGTTCGCTACAAAATTTTATGTACATTCCCATTTATTTCATATCAGGCTGAGCCACAGCAAAGCGTGGCCGGGTTTAGCTAGTAATTATTTACTAGCTAAACCCGCTTTACTATTACTAGCTTTACTATTTTATTTATATAAAAAAATATTACTAATTAAATATTAGTAGGTGTTATAAATCTAAATATGTAGTTCCGGCTGAATACCATTGTTTAGAAATTATAAAGTTGGTAATAAATAAATTTGCAAATATAAAGGATTCTTAGAACCTAAAGAAGGTTTTACAATTTTAATATGCAAATGAAATTATGTTATACAGTGGTTTAAACTTGAAAATGCGCGTTGAATATTTATGAAATTGGATATCTTATACTTTAATTCTTTTTATATATATATAAAATTAATTTAAATTCGGGTAAGCGGTCTGTCAATAAAAAACTCCTTTATTAAATAACCCTATATTTCGCAACAGAGTTTGTTGCTTCTTCTGGGAAAAAAAATGTAGAGTTGAAAAATAATAAAATTGACGTACAAAAAATAAAAATGATTGATTAAATCATTTTTATTTCAATTTTATGTCAATAAAAAACTCCTTTATTAAATAATCCTATATTTCGCAACAGAATTTATTGATTCTTCTGGGGAAAAAAATGTAGAATTGAAAAATAATAAAATTAACGCACAAAAAATAAAAATTATTTAACCAATCATTTTTGATTTTGTACGTCAATTTTATTGTTTTTCAACTCTACATTTTTTCCCCAGAAGAAGCAACAAATTCTGTTGCGAAATATAGGGTTATTTAATAAAGGAGTTTTTTATTGACAGGCCGCTTACCCGAATTTAAATTAATTTTTTATAATATATCACGGTCGATAATTTCGTTTCAATTATATATATATACAATATAACAAATTTTATGACGAAATAAATAGATACCACTTTTTACGGAAACCCCCCAAAAGAACAGTGGAATTTAATAAACTCTGCCAATATGTAAATACATTTTGAAATAGCCAGCACAGCTAAAGGTTAACTAAACACAAGCACTGATAAAATTTATTTCATAATTCTATCAACTTATGATAATGTATACTCGAATATTTTTATTGCAAAATTATGCCTAAAGAAGTCTATCTTAATTACATTACTTACAAATTTGATTTACTACATTTTTGTTTCAATAATTTTTAATTACCATCACGATGATATATAGGCAGAAGATTATTAAGACACCATCCGGAATTAAATTAACCCACATTTCTTGATTCCCTTCTTTCCAATACAAAATTTCGATAGACCGTGCGTATTGATTAAATTTTCGAGTTACTTTATTTTACTTTAGAGCATTTTATAATAGTCCTCGAAATTTATTAACGTCATTATTTTCTCAGATAATGGATGTCCTTCGAAACGTGAAAATTCATAGGCGGAATTGCGAGAGGAAACATTAACTTACAAACGGGAAGAGAAATTGAAATTTTCAGCAAGCATTTCGGCAGCCAGACGATATAATCAACTAATGAAATTAACAGAAATTAGTGATTAGAATGAGTTTCTGTTCAAATCGTTAATCCGTTTATGTGAAGATGAACGTGATAATTGTACCGATTATTGTTAGATGTTTAACATGGATATATGCGAGGGATAATTATTGGATATTTAACCTAGATATAGGGTTATATTAGGAGAGGCTGGCAACTTTCTAGTAGGATATAGAGGCTTGTATATAGACATAACTAACTTGCCTTT
This sequence comes from Melolontha melolontha, assembly GCA_935421215.2. Lineage (NCBI taxonomy): Eukaryota > Metazoa > Arthropoda > Insecta > Coleoptera > Scarabaeidae > Melolontha > Melolontha melolontha. The sequence goes on along the minus strand of OW285237.1, from coordinate 64,828,415 downwards.
AGTTTAAAATGTATTTTCTGGTACCATGAAGTAACAGAATTAATAATATACCGGTGTCCTTGAAATAAAAGACATCGTATAAAAACTAGGAAGATGTAATTATATAGAAAATGAATCAAAAATATTTTCCGCGAATTCGCTCGCAGACACGAGAAAAAAATTACAAAGATATTTAAAAAATTTGTCACACCAGTGTGCGATAGACTCTATTATAAAAAGTATTAGAGGAAATAACCTAAAGTTAACACATAACAAGAAGAATAGCTTTGTTGTTGACGATCTCGCTTAATGTTGGTCTAGTTACCGGTCGTTACATACGTTCGATACGATTTATATGTACGTCTTCGATTAAAGATAGATTATTACGAAATAGGACGTTAAATACACTAGACCACATAATAGGTCGTCTTTAAAAATTCACATAAATTTTTAACAACTTACTTTCGTGCCAGGTTATCGAAACCTGACTATATAAAACTTATACACAATGTTATTTTCGAGTGTTTCTATAAGCATAAACATTGCAGCCTGTAAATTCAATTAATATATTATACTTTTTACTTCTCGTAACAAAAAAAAAACGTTCACGTAATACACATGATATGAAGTCCGAAAATTTGTTGTTGGGTTTGTAAATTAATGTAACACACATCTTACTTTTTAATAATTCGCTTGAATGTATAAACAACTGATTTTGTACGAGGTTATTGACCTTAGCATATAACAATGTTATAGTTTTTATAACATCGACAGCTGTTATCTATGTAAACATACTGTTTATCGTATGTGTGCGTGTAACTTCAATAGAGGTATCTATTATTTATATACATTCTGAAAATTTTGAATTCATAGGCGGAATAATTTTCCGGGGCTTGTTAATTTTGAGGTTCGTTTCGTAATCGACCGGCAATATTTTGCATTTATATTCTATACAATTCAATCTTTTCATTTTACTTACGTTATCTCTTTCTTTCAAGGATACAGTGTATTTTATATGTACCCAAATTTTACTAAAATATATACATTAAACAGCAATGCACTGAATAATCAAAACGGTGTCTATATCCGTGGTTGATAATTGTTGCTTCACATTGATTCTTTTTTCTTGCTACCAAATCTTCAGCATAGTAATATGTAGGAATCACTACGTCATTATTATATCGCAGGAAAACTTTTCTATGGTGTAGCTGTGCTTTCCGCGGAGCTTTCGCTCCATAATGGCTCACATGTTTTCAATTGAATTTGTGTCCAGTGACTGCCAAACCCATTCAATTGACAAAATAGCATTTACTATTTTCTAGTTTACTGCGATGTTTCCCGGTGTTACTAGATTGATATTAAGAGTACGTTTTGTAAAAATCAATTATCTTTCAAGCGTCTATAGATTACCAGTAAGCACACATGATACAACACCCTGAACGCGGAAACACCCTTACACGTACACTTTACTGGATGTTTTACTATACACTCTACAAGTCGATTTGTATCTGAGGACCGTACTTTCTTTCATCCAAGTTCAGAAACTACTCTCGTTTCGAAACATAACGTTCGACTAATTTTATTTAAAGATATCTCTTTGATAATGCCATAACAACCGAAAGATATGTTATAGTTATTCTAATAAATAAAGTTAGAATTTTTATGCACAAGAAATGCTTTAAATGTGGATATAAATAAGTCACATTCTTCCCAAAAATACAACTGATTTTTTAAAATTGGAATTTGTATTAGTTCCTTGCATTCAAAAATGCTTCAAGCATCGTCATTTAAATATGTAACGGAATTTTGCAAACTATCGAAACTCTCTATATAATAACTAGTAGCTTCCAACAATGGTCCCCGTCTAGTTATTACTGTAGAGGAAGGCAGTGACAACGATGGAAGGTTTTCTCTGTAAAAAGCTACTCTCAATGGCGCTTTTCAGAAAACTTTTATAAAGGGGAAAAAAGTCTATCAACAGCCGGAAACGCGTCTCTGATATATTCACAGATTCTGCGGAGAGCATGTGCTACACAAGTAATATCCAGCATATTAGGATATGTTTCCGTTAATAATCTGCTTGTTTTTAACATATATGCAGTACTGTCACTCACAAATAAAAGTATTTTTTCTTTGCACATGTCATCCGAATGAAGCATTTGGTTATATTCTCGTAAATGGTTTTAGCTACTGTTTCGGTATCAACTTTATTTATAACTTTGTTGCTATTACATATGCATTATAGAATAGTGGGATGTAGTACACTAGCTACCACATATACCACTCAGCGTCCTAATATCTCGACAGTTTTGTCGTCACTTATCTATGGGTACTGACTTGAAAGATGGCTTCTACTGCTTTCGTGTAGCACTTAGAAACATAATATTTGCGTAAGATAGATTCATTAGAAGTATTTCCACTAGTATATTTTTGGAGAAATGTTTTGAAGGTGGGGTTATTAAGTTTATTTCAATGGAACATTTGCCGCCATTAAAGTTGCACAAACTTCTTCGTTAAAATTGTCAGATTCCAACGGGTCTAACAGTTAGCAGTTTAAACAATGAAAAAAGAAACTAAGTCACCGTAATATTTATCTTACGAAATATATAAAATAAATTATAAAAACTCCTCACACTTCTATCTATGCCCTTGAAGAAAGGAATTTAACTCTAATATTGAAGTAATTGCGTCACAATTCAACAACAAAAAACAGATGTTCGATTAACCGAATGAATAGTACTTTGAATAACTGCGTGTTGTAATTAGCGATGTTATAGACTATTTATATTGTCCATTGTTATTATTAATAACTATTCACATTCTCAATGAGATCTACTTAACTTATTATTGTACCAATTAATAATTAAGTGTTTTTATATGTTGAAAACGTTCTTCCGACTTCAACTGAAGTAATATGTATATATTTTAATGGTGCAAGATGTTCGGGATCTAAATTTAAATTATTATCTTTAACAGTCGAACCTCATGATAATGATAAAATTTGTGATACTTCTGTTAACTTTTGAAAGCCATAATTCTTTGTTGTAACACTATAAAATTTATCTAGTACAACTTTACCAGTTCGACCTGAAACATTTGTCAATCAATTTTCACAATGGTCTACAATCGAAATTAATTCTAATAAGGATATTTATTTCATGCGCTAGAAAAGACACCTGGATGAAATTTTTGTAATAAGTTTTAATTTTGCTCTTGCTTTAGTTATATACACTGCCGCATCTGAGACGAAAAGAAGAATTTTGTCAGTCTGCAGAATATCTGGAACAAAAAAGTCATCAAACTTTTATTAACAAAGCGAACAATTTCTACGCCTTTGGTTTTCTTTAACTCTTTCGTACTGATTAACAAAAGATTTTAGCAAAATATTTTGGTTAAAACAACAACTAATATATTTGAAATATAGCGAATATAGCGACATCGGTCGTTTCATAAAAAATATGCGATTATAAGTTGAAAATGTAAATCGCGTTATTTCAGTGTAGAATGGATATATCCACAATATTGGGGTGACATTCCTAATAATAAAAAATATGTTTATTATATAAAATCCAAACTCTACTAATAAAATTAGTGAAATATAACGAAGAGTTTTATTCTCAATGTTTAATCTAAGTCATTCGCCTTGAACATGAATACCCTTTCGCATTTGCTCAAACTAAATTGATACTTCGAAAACCATTCTTCGAAATCTTTGTCCAGTTGGCAAATGATACAAATCACAAGGTGACAAATGGGGTGAAGAAAGCCAACATTTTTACTGGTTAAAATCGACGACGATTCAAGACAAATTAAAATTGGCTGATTTAGATTATTTCTCCTTATTTCGTCGATCACTTCCCGCAAATTAATTGTTGTATACCAATAAGACTTCATAGTTCTTCGATTCTTATTAATATTAAAGTTACGCTTGCCACGTATCCAGTAAAAGCTTGCTTCCAGTCCTTCGTTCCCAAAAGCCAAGTAAAGTCTACTGATGCATTGTTTTGGAGTTAAACCACATTTGAAAACATAAAAATTTGTAATTTGAACATTTTCACTCGAAAATTTCATTGTAACGCAAGATGATCTGTAAACAATAAAATTAGCTAACTCAATTGCATTCTTTATTAGAACTGTCAAATTTAACAAATGTGACACTTGAAAAACGGAGGCCTAGTGGCTTCCAGAAATTTACATTGTTCGTAGATACTAATATTTGTGAAAGGTTAAATAATTCTTGCGTCAGTCTATCTGAAGTTAAGAATTTTAAAGTATTTTATTTGTCATTCAAATATTATGTAATTCAAAGTGTCGATAGCTTTTATATCCTTGAGAAAAAATGAACTAATAAAAGCACGTAGTTGAATATTTTTTCTCCCCCTTTTCTTTTGGCTTGACGGCAGACGCAACGTAAACAGGAGCAGCGCAAAACGGAAAACTCGTAAACGTAAACCATAAAAATATTTGCTGTTTTGAAGGAAGGAATTGATGGAAAACATAAACTAGCTGATATGCCAGGCTATCCGATATCCGTTCGGCTTTTCATGAATAATGAAACGTGCCCAGAATCCTTAAGACATTTCTTGTCCGGATCATACTGACCAATAAAAAATATAAAGTAGAATGTTTCGTGAAAAAATTTTATATAGATTGAGTGTACGTGCGATACGTCACATGTTGAAATAAACATAAAGATTGTATGAAAAAAAGTTGAATGAAGCTTGGATGTTTGCGTAATATAACGGATGACTATAAATGATTGAAATTGTCTTCTTAAGTTGGCAGCAATATTGCACTTTATGCTGATACGCCTGATATTTAAACTTAAATCCGTCAAAAATTTGACAAAGTAAAAGACAAACAAGCAAATAAATAAAACAATTTATTATTTTTACTTTCGAAACGGTCTTTAATGTTGAATAAAATACATTTATTGTAATGACCTATTTTGGAGGTAGCTTGCGAAATGAAGACGGTAATTGAATATACTCCAACTAGTTGATTTAAACTCAATTTATCTAATTTTGACACATAAAGTGACACTTTTCAAAACTGTATGACGTTAGGAAACGGTTTACTTTTCGTAACTAGTTACGAAAAGTAAAATATTTCGTAACTAGTGTTGAAAAGTTCTTTTCATCACTAGTTACGAAATATTTTGAAAAAATCATTTCATCTCAAGTTAATAAAGGGGAACGTTAAATGACACAAACTGGTTAAATTTTTATTTTATGCATTATAAACATTTATGACACAATGTGAACAATTGGTGAGGTTAATTCCTGCACACGTAGAATTCATGGCAGGTACTCTGATGTTATGATGCAAAACGGAATGTGCATTTGAGCTTGATTCACCAAGAATATCATTGGCAATCCTTTTCTTATTTTCTATAGAATTCTCTACATAGCCCTCAGCTACAGTATTGGACTTCCAGCCTCCATGTCATTTAACCTTAAAAATATCCGCACCAGAATCTGCCAAAAAGGTAGCCGATGACCTTCTGAAGCAGTGTCCGGTAAATAAGAAGGGATTTGGTAGTTTCAAAAACTGAGCAATTCTTTTCGGTAGATTACCGATTGTATTAATGCCAACTGGCTGTGCCCCGCATTTACCATTATTATATTTGACGAAAAACCTATCGTGATTAACGTTTTGTGGACGCAAAGAAATATATTTTCTAATAAGATCAAGAAAATTTTGCCCTTCAATATTTCCTTCTGTGATCACAAACTCGCGCGTTACTTTTGTCTTTGTATTAGGGATTTTTATTACAAAATGAGAAAACTCGTCTAAAATATCCCCCACACGTAGAAAAGTTAGCTCACTTTTTCGACAAGCACCAGCTATTCCAACGATCAATGCGACCTTTGTCATTAAATATGTTTAATCCTCAGCTTCTGTCATAAACCGGGAGACGTTTTCCTTTGACAAAATATTAGACTTTTTTGCATGGTATCCCTCTGACTGCCTCTTTAGAAATGCATGTAAACTGGCATATTTTGCAATATCAATATTCTTCTTCAAAGACAATTCACTTCGTAACATGGAATAAAGAGTCCAGAGTGTTGAAGCTTTTTGATTCTTTCTTCCCTCGAAATAGGCTAATAAAACCTTCTCATTAACACATTTAATTTTTTTGTCTTTAAGCCACTTCCTAAATTTTTCATAAGCCAAATCGTACTGGGCTTGCGACTTTTGTGGAATCACACTCGATAATGCACTTTGTGCAGCCTCTTCTATATCGCTTGGTAGTCCACCTGAATCTGAATCCGACATTTTTACTCGTACAATGCACCGAAATATTTAGCTAATAAAAGTAAATACTTATATAGCAAACGCCAATTAAGTTGGCGCGAGGAGGGGTAAGTTCGCGCAGGATTAGAAGTAGTGGGGAGATTTGTATTTGGTTTTACCTCAAATGTCAGATAATTCTAACCTCTCAGCGCGTATCACTTTATGATCCTCTAGCAAAGATATTATGTACCGTCAAACGTCAATGACAAATGTATTCTGACAATCACTTGAGTAGTGGGGGAGGACGTTTTTAAAAACGGCTTCTGCGCACCCCCTTCTCGCGCCAACTTAATTGGCGTTTGCTATACTTAAATTAACAAACACCTGTCAAGTCAAATGAATTATTATCAATAGCATGAAAACTGTCACTAATTATTTAATACGACTTATGACGTTTAATGTCAGATCAACTGGAAAATTATAAATCTATGTTTTGGTCAAAATTAGATAAAATCTTGTATGAAACACGTTATGAAATGTTATTTTGTGTAACTCATGTCATTTTGCAGGATCTCGCTCGCTACGCTCGCTCGTCCTGCAAACATTCCATTTCGTTACACAAAATAACCCATTTCATAACTGGTTACATAAATAGCTATTATCCACATGTATCTAGAAAAACAAATTGAATAGAATATCCTTATTTTTCACAACACAGTGTTAGAATAATCGAACGGCTTTTAAATACAGGTAATATGGTTAAAGGCAAATCAACTAGTTGTTTCACTATTGTTATACTTGTTTTTTGGAGAATGTGAATCAAATTGTTGAACAAAATCCTCATATTTCTGTACGTCGTCCATTACAACCCATGCGAGGGATGTCCTTTATGTTTTGCATACTGGAACATAGAGAGCGACACTAATCAAATATCAGTACTAAAAGTTAACCTCCATCTTTAGTTAGGCTAAATCCAAAGTTCCAGTGCGATACGTGTAGTGTTGTACCTTAACGAACTGTCAGTTAAGTAAAAGTCTACAAGTTAGTCGAAAAATGGAATTAAACCGTGAAAATTTTCGCGCAATATTCTTTTATAATTTTCAAAGACTATTATCTCAACAAGAATGTTGTGTTTTCGTAAATGAAACATTATATCAGTTAACAATTTCTCGTTAGCATTGAAAATTCAAACATGTTAGGATTAGTCTTAGCGATGATCCAAGAGCAGGTGCACCAAAAACGGCACTTAGGAAAACGTCGATGCTGTGCGCAAGCTCATCAACGAAAATCTACATGTGAGGCATCATTGGGGATTTCAAAGACCTTAATTCAAAAAAATTTGCATGAGGAATTGTGTGTAAAAATATTATTTTCCCATTGTATACCGTATGTGTTGACTGAAGAACAAAACACAGCTAGTGTGAATTGGTGTCAAAAAACTCTATACCGCTTCAACGCAGGAAACTCTAAAAACGTGTACAACATCGTTAGTAGTGATGAATCTTGGATTTACTCAAACGAGCCATAAAATAAACGCCAGTTGTCTGTTTGGGTGTTCCAAGTTGAAGCCGACAAAACCTATCCGTTCTCGAAATGTCCCCAAAAAGACGCAACATTTTTTTCGAAAGCAAGTCATGTATCAACAATTTCTCTGCACGATCAAAGAACTGTTACTGTCGACTGGTGTACAATCATTTGTTTGCCGCAAGTCATCGTTGAGCTCCGAGAAACCAACCCACAACGACGAATCGTCCTCCATCAAGACAATGCAAGTTCGCATACAGGTCGCAAGACAATTGAATTCTTAACGCAACAAAACGTCGAATTGTTAGACCATCCTCCGTACAGTGCCGATCTTTTTTATCTTTCCGAAAATCAAGAACGGACGGCGTGATCAAAAGTTCCAGTCATCAGAAGGCGTAGTCGACGCCTTCAAAAACGCAATTTTGACTATACCAATAAACGAGTGGAATAACAGCTTCCAGAGTTGGGTTATATTAGTGTAGCTGTAAATAAAATGTTAATTGTGAATATTATGTAATTAAGATGTTTCTGCATTAAGTATTTTCTTATGCATCTTCATCACTCTAATATTAACTCTGTTACTTGATGGTCCGGTAGTGAATTCAACGTTGACGTTTTTTGGTTTTGTTACGTTATCGACCTTTGGGAGCGAATTTGATATTGCCCGTGTACAAACATTAAATACAAGGGCAAAAATTAAAAAATACTGATATTTGATCGAACAAAGGCACTTCATTGTTTCTCAAAATATTCTCCTTTAAGTTTTAGGCACTTTTGCATTCGAAAAAATCAGTTTACGAAACATTTGTTCAAATCTGAAGTGGGTAGGTCAGAAAAATACTTTTTAAATGCTTCAATGGCTGTTCCACGATATTTGTTTTTGTCAAATGGGACATGAAGATGTAATTAGGTGATAAGTTAGGCGAATATAAACAATAAGTCATTATTCAATGTTATTATCCTTTAAATAATCGACTGTTTGATGTGCTGTGCGAGAACTGGCATTATCGTGGTGGAGGATTTTGCGTCGATGTCTGCTTTTTTTTTTCTGATTTCATCGAAGACTGCAGATAAACCAATTGTTGTATACCAATCAGCGTTTACTGTTTCTCGATCATCAAGAGCAACGGTAGCAACAGACCCAGTTTTATGGAAGAAAAAAGCATAATTTTTTTAAAGCGCTTCGTGAGCGAACACCTTTTGTTGGTCTTGATTCATTTTGGGGGCACCCTAACAGTCTATTGTTGTTTCGTTTCTAGTTTATATGAATATATTCAGATTTCGTCACCTGTTATGATACTGTATAGGTTGGCAGAAGTACCTCAATTTAATTTTTTAAGAATTTTTTTTTGCACCAACTCACACGAGCAATTTTTTCAGTTTTGGTTAAATTGTGTGAAATCCAGCGAATGCAAAGTTTCTTCACTACTAAATGCTCATGTAAAATCGTTTGTATTTGACTTTTACCACTGCCCAAGAATACCTCTATCTCTGGATATTTCTCGCACAGCATTAATATTTGCCGGAACAACAACAGTTAATGGACGATGTTCACAAAATTCGTCACTGACACTAGACGTCCATGCTTAAATTCTGCAAACCGGTTATAAACTGCTGTTTTGGATAGTGCCTCATCAGTGATGAGGCCTATGGTGATGAGTCATCACCATAGGCAGAATAAAGTCGATCGATACATTTTAGCTGAGTTAAGCACATTTAAAATCGTATATCATCGTACGAAAATGTTTACGAGAAATGTCTATTTTTTCATTAAATTGATTTCTTTGCATCGTTATTAATACAAAACTATGCAGCCAACTGTTTTTATGTTAATGTTGCTTATCATACTAAATGCCAAAGTTTAAGACAATCATATTGAAATTACAGTGACTTGATATATAATAGTTGCTACAAGAGGTGGTCTTATTTTATTGGTGAATTCAAAATCCGCTCTTTTGTCGAAATTTCTTGAGATTTCAATGTATTTCTATGTAACAAGTCACTGAATAAAGAATATTTCTTATTTCTTCACACAATTTTAAAAAGTGTTATTAATTATTTGTGTAGTCATAAGTTATCGTCATTTGTAGTTTACAATTTTATTTTCTTAATACATATATATTAGCTTTATTTAGTATTTAGGTTGTGTTTATCGTTGAGTTAAGTAACAGTAAACTTAAACTAAACTAAATATAACAGTATGTGAATTTAATAACCTCATTTGTTTAAGAAAATTAATACTGGTAGCCGTAACTTTGTGGTAATTCATTTTGAAAATAATATGGTAAATAAAGTGGTAAAACAAAGTTATTGTTTTATTTTATTTTATTATTTTAATAACCTCATATTTTAGAAACTACAATACCTGGATGTGCTGCACTAGGTTGTTTTTATTCTTCTGAGAAACGATTCATTATGAAACGTATGAAAATTTAGGGAAGCCAGAATACTTAACTACTGCTTGGTTTTAATGACAATGTAGAAAACTCGTTTGTGCTCATAGCATCTCGTCAATAATGTGTGTCAAAAATATGTGTGTATGAAGAATCAATCATATTTCTGCAAAATTTTATGACAATATTTGGAACAATGCCTGTAGGATATAGTCCATTTGGAAACCATTCCAAACAGGTGTGCTTGTTACGACACAAACTATATTATATTTGCAACATGAATTTTTGGCGACCAGGAAATATGATTTCATCTTGACATCAAGATTGTCTAGAGAACTTATTTAGTATTGTACGTGCTAAACTAGTTACACCAACAGCATTACAATTTAAAAGTAATTTAAAACTTATTTGTGTATATCAATATTTAAAAATTGTGAACAAGAATTTATTTCAGATTCGTAATCCAGAAGTGTGAAAAGAAATTTTATGATCCATTAGTATTGTCAACTACTACAGAAGATGTTGCTGAACTAAGAATAGTGAAATTAACTCATTGTATAATGTTATCATGTGTGGTCGAAAACAATTTTCCCTATACAATTTGCAAAGTATTCGCACATTAAATGCTACAAAGAAAAAACTTTTTTTGTAATATCAATACTTTTAATGTATTTGTACAGATGGAAAGAATATTTTGTGAACGTTATGCAAATGTAATAAATCAGAATATAAATCTTTCAAAATTTTACGTTGCTCAGTTCCAAGTAATTAACTGAGCACATTTTAGATTGCCATAATATGCGTAAAAATTTTATGTTAAAAATTAGAGGATAGAAAAAATAAAAAATATTAGAAATGCATATACTAGCAAATCAGCTGCTACACATTGGATTGTTTTTTTGGGATACTTTGAATTTAAATAGAAATATCATTTTAAACTAATATTTAATATTTCCTCAATATAATGAGAAATAACATATACCGAAATATTGATAAAAGTCAAGTCTTAGACTGTCGACTAGGCTTGGCCTTTTGCGCAGTGTTTTATTTAACTGATTGGACATGGATTCGCTAACGAATGGATTTATTTTCAGATGCCAATTTACTGAAGAAGTGATGTTTTCTGTTGTTATATATCTAGTTTGATTAAAGATTTATGTACATTTGTAAATTTAAACATTATAAACATGTAAAATTTTTATTTTTCTAGGTGGCGCAAAAAGTATCACCCTATTTGAAGACGCTAAAACTTTTTCATTTGGCGGGTAATATAATTGCTTTTTTTTACAAATGACAGGTGATAGTTACGAAATTTATTGTGTTTCAAAATAGAGAGGTATACGCTACCAGAACGAAGAAAAATTGTTTCAATGTTTTTGCGGAATAATTCGTCAGTGGTTTTAACTCAACGTGAATTTCGACACAAACAGCTGAAAAATGTGGCGCCTACTGCTCAAACAATTCAACGTCTTATGGCTTGGCTTCAAGAGACTGAGTCAACCCAAGATCGGAAATCAACTGGACGGCCTGGAACAAGCTGGTCACTTGAAAACATCCAAACTATCAAGGATAATGTCAAAGAGTACCCATCAACATCGACGTGAAATTTACGTGCCATTGACCATTTCCGGCAGACCCTTCAAATAATTTTGACCAAAGATTTGAAGATGCTTCCGTGCAAAATTCAGATGATTCAACAGTTGGTGATAGCCGGCCGCCAAACCCGTGTGGCATACAGTCAGAGGTTGTTGCAGCTGAATAACAGAATGCCTGATTTTGCGAGAAATTAATGATGAGCGTCGAGGCGCGTTTGCACCTTTTTGAGCATGTAAACAAACAAAATACCCAGTTTTTGGCAACCGACAGCCCTCGTGTTCTCCATGAGACATCACTCCATCCATAAAAAGTGACCGTATGGTGCGCTGTTTACTCAGAACATGTGACTGGATCATACTTTTTTGAAGACGACAATGGAAACGCAGTAACCGTCACTGGCGAACGGTACCGAACCATGACGAACGAGTTCTTAATACTGAAACTGGATGAGTTGGAATTGGAGGATGTGGTGCCACCTTCCATACAACGCACCACACCTTGGGGATTTTAAGGAACACTTTTCCAAGGCGTTTGGTTTGTCGATCAGGAGATTTTGGTTGGCCAGCGAGATCGTCCGATCTGACGATCCCAAACTACTTTTTGTGGGGTTCCTTAAAGAGGCTAGTCTACGTAAACAAGCCGCGGACCCTCTAGGCCCTAAAGAACAACATTTGCCAAGAAATCGACAATCTAACGCCGGAAATCTTGACAAAATAAGAAGAGACGAAATTTGCATCAAATTTGGTGGCGCCGATCTATCAGATATTATTTTTGAAACATGAAAAAATTAAATTTATTGGTTCAAATGAACATATGTCGTTAAAAAAAGAAATTACAGCAAAAGAAATTCTGATGATTCATTTTGCGCCACCTTGTATATTACAAATAACGGAAATGTATTTTCGAACCCGTTTCCTTTTTTACTAAATTTTCTAGTATAAGAAAGTCCTATTTATATCAAATGCTTAGGTACTTAATATACTAATAACACTGGTCTGCAACAAAATCCTCCTTCATAAAATTATGTCATAAATATGAAGATTTCGATGCTCTGAATCTGTTCCCTACGGCCAATTTTTTCTATCACGTCTAGTTTTTTCGATATGATTTTTTTTCCAAAATATCATAAATTCCGTTTTTTTTAATTCGTTATATGCGTTAACATTATAAACAATGTATATACATACGAAATAGGTTTTTGCTAGTTATAAGAGAAAGAAGGAAAGTCCCGAAAGTGATTTCTATGGTAGTACATATGCGCCTGCGCAGTATACACTGTGTCTTTACAACAGTTAGTTGAAAACTTGTCTTTTAATTGTTTACGTTCTATATCAAATACTGTGGTAATTTTTGCACAAAATTCATGTTATACATATATTTTAAGTATTTTATGTGTAGGTTATCCATTTTTTTATGAACATAGATACTAAATATATAATAGAAATTTAAAATTATTTTAAAAAAAAATTCCATTCTATTTTAGGTTATAAAATGCCGCACGCTTGTAAGAATTCTACCGACTGTTTTTGCTACATTTGTGGTGAGTTTACTCTAAAAACACAGCGAAATGCGATAACAGATCTTGTTAAAAAAGCTTATCAGCTTTATTTTGGATTCTCTATCGATGAGAGGGATAAAAGTTGGTTCCTAAAAATTTGCTGTAACAGTTGTTCAAGAACGTTGAGAGGTTGGCTTGAAGGAAGTCACAAATCTATGCCGTTTACGATGCTAATGATTTGGAGTGAACCTCAGAATCATGAAAATGACTGTTTTTTCTGCATGACATCAACACGAGGATTCTCGAAAAAAATAAAAACAAGATTGTATATCCAAACATCGCATCTGCGAAGAGACCACTTCCTCGTGGTGAAGGCAGTTCACCTCCAGTACCTACAAAAAATAGCGAGAAGATGGAAAATAAAAATACTTCTGGTCTACAGCCTCAATCGAGTTCTATTTCTTCCTGTACTTCTTCATCATCATACGCTTCATCAGGATTTTCAAGCCCATCAAAAGAACCTTATTTTCTTAAACAACCTGATTTAAATGATCTCGTTAGAGACTTGGGGCTATCAAAATCTAAGGCTCAATTACTCGAATCAAGATTGAAACAGTGGAATTTGTTGGATAAAAGTACAAGAGTCTCATATTTTCGCACAAGACAAGAAGATTTTACGAGTTACTTTTCCAAAGAAAATGATTTAGTATATTGTTATGATGCTGCAGGGCTTCTTAAAGAACTGAGTTTCCCAGAAAATTCTGACGAATGGAGACTTTTTATTGATGCGTCGAAGATTAGTTTGAAAGCCGTTTTACTTCACAATGGAAATAAATACCCATCAGTGCCTCTAGCACATGCAACAAACATGAAAGAAAATTATGCAAATCTGGAGGTATTACTTGAAAAAATAAAATATTCTCAATACCTATGGAATTTTTGTGCTGACTTAAAAGTTGTCGCTATACTTACTGGATTGCAAGGAGGATACACCAAGTTTTGCTGTTTTTTATGTGAGTGGGACAGTCGCGCAAGAGACAAACATTACAAAGTTAAAACTTGACCGCAAAGAAAAAGCTTGACACCTGGACTTAAAAATGTATCTCAAGAACCTCTATTGCCAAGTGACAAAATTTTTTTTGCCACCACTTCATATAAAGCTGGGGCTCATGAAAAACTTAGTGAAAGCTATGAACAAGGATGGTGCAGGCTTTCAATATCTCAAAACAAAATTTCCTCGAATCAGTGACGCGAAATTGAAAGAAGGGATTTTTGTAGGTCCGCAAATACGAGAGCTTATGAGGGATGAAGTTTTCAATTCGAAGTTGAGCAAAGCTGAAAAAAAAGCTTGGGTGGCTTTTGTAAAAGTGTGTCATAATTTTCTAGGTAATACAAAAGCTGACAACTACCGACAAATTATTCGAGAGCTTCTTTCTGCTTATAAAGCTTTAGGATGCAATATGTCACTCAAAATTCATTTTTTGGACTCGCATTTAGATTTCTTTCCGGAAAATCTCGGTGCCGTATCAGATGAGCATGGTGAAAGGTTTCATCAGGATATTATGCATATTGAAAGACGCTACAATGGAAAATGGTCAGCAGCAATGCTTGCAGATTTTTGTTGGTCGATTCGCCGAGAAACTTCGATGGAAACGATGAAAAGAAAAAAAAAACAAAATAACTTGAATTATATTACCATAATGGGATAAATATACTGATATTTCTATAACTTGTTACTGTAAAATTAGCATTTTTCGTTGTAAAACTTAGACCGTAGTCTTTTTTCACTTTTTTGTAATTGTTGTTACTAAAATAATATCGTTTTTTAATTAAATGGACACTATATTTAAAATCTATGTGCTGTATTTTTTGCATGTTAAATTCCGAGGTAAGAGCACCAAATATGATGTAATCATGCATGAAAACAATGAGGAGAAAAAAAGAATTTTTTTCTGCAGACCAGTGTAATAGTTAAATATTTATCGACTATACAACTTTTATTTTATACACTGAATAATGTTTAAATTAATATTTTATGTTAAATTCACGTTTACTGCTTTATAATTTTCGACACAAGGTACCAAGGGTAACTTGTCGCCAGTGTAATGTACCAAGTCATTGTAGTTGAAATATACGGCAAGTGTCATCTAGGGGTAAGTTGCGGTAATTTTTAGGGTATCCCTCGTATAGTACTATCAACTTAGGGAAATAATCAAGTTCGTTTGAATTTACCTGCACGGTTTAAATGAACCTGTTTGGCTACTTTACTTTTCCAGGAAACAAATTGTAAAATAATGTTTTACAGATTATTCTTCTAGAAGTACGATTCGGTTTTTGTAGACATATTCCCGAACACTACGTAATGTTATTCCATTCAATGGTGAATGAAAAATGATAAAACAGTCCGACCCGAACGTACATTAGATAATAAGTTATAAATGTCGAATATTGATATTACTGTTGAAAATAAATCTTTGTTTACCTATCAAAACGAACGTTAAAAACCACCATAAAGCTTGCAGTAAAATTGAAGAGAAAAAAAAAGAAAAAAATCGAAAACAAACATCTTGTAAAGGCTAAAGCGAGCTTTATTAGGAAACTGTGAATATAATTCTTGTAACTCCCTCTCATAAACATCATACCGTAAATCACGATGGAACGTATTTTTTCGTCCGTGTATACACCGAGTTCGTGGTGTAAAAAGCGCCGAGTTTATGACGCTTAGCGTTTATGATATTTTTATATGTTGTTACGTATCCAATAAACAACATATGTGCAGTAATATCTATGTACGTGTGTGTATATACATACACTTTAGTTACATACTTACCTACCTACGATTATTTTCACGATGAACATTGATAATTTATTCAAGCCGTGTTGCAGCACCGCCGTCTGAATATAAATATAATTTAGTAGTGGCTTGACAGCAAATCTGCGTTGTCGTAATGTTTTTATTGGTGAAGTTGTTCCCGAGGGTTAGCCAGCGAAGCAATACGCGGCTTTGTTGCATTGAAATTGATAAAGTACTTTTTGTCTCCGGCTGAATTATGATTAATGATTTTATTCCAGCTCAATTCTGCTACGACTTGGTTATATGTGTTCCGGGGCCGTGGGATATAGAAAGAGATAACGGTAAAAAAGTTAAACGTTTACCGGAGAAAATAATTCGGCCCGGCGCTAATCAATAACGATCTCCGAGCGTGTGTGTTCTTTCATCAAAAGAACACAACACAATTACGCGGACATGGCAGGCTATCATTTAGGGAACATGCGGTCCGATGTTCGAACTGTGAGGTGTTTTTGGCTTACAAAAAGGTAATGGACGTGAAAGAACCGTTGTGTATACAACTGCTTTTTAATCTGGAAACGGCCTGGAACTGTAAAAGCAAGAGAAAATGTCCGTAATATACTTGTCATTTAACAACAAAATAATTAAACGTTATTTAAAAGTTATCCAAATGGATTCGGGCAAAATTGAAATGGAAAATTTTGAAATTCTCTTTTTTTCTTGTTAAATGTATTCGATAATTAAATGGCTTTAAATTCTTTTGTAATATTTAAACAAAAGCAAAAAAGGAGCACATTCATTCACAAAATAAATAACACGACATTCGTTAAACCGAAATGAAATATTTTTTAAATATTGTTATGTGGGCCTCTAAAATTAATGAATTCGTCGATAACAATTTGTTAATAATATATCGATATTATTAAAAATGATTTTGTTTTATAAAAAAAAAGGTGAGGTTTCAGCCATTTATGAATGTTTCATAGTTATTTATGTATAGTTTGTCCATATTTGGTACAACTTGATCTTTTGGGATTTAAAAGGATTATTCGTCATTATCTGCTACCTCGTACCGCAAGTACCGAGAAAACTTGCTAATGAGGTAATGACCGCATTAGGAGAAATTAGATTTTCTTAGTAGAGAAGTAATTACGGTTTGTTTAATATAATTCACTGTTTACAATTTAAACTTTGTTATTATTAAGAAGTAAGCAATTCTAATTGATACATGTATAACAGTTTTTCTAATTTTCTTCAATAATAGCGCTATAAAAACATCGAAAACGGTTCGTTTATAACTTATAAATGCACAGTGTGACAAACTCCAATAATTTATCAATAGTTATATTTAATAAACGGCTAAGAAACTATCTAAACACTTCTAATGTAAAAAAAAATCAAAATGGAGTTTACATTTTCAATGTACGATGCCTAGAATATGTATAAAAATGAAAGGAGGGAAAAATATTTTATTTTGAATTATGTTCTTGAATTGTACAGTTACTGTATACATTGATAGCTACGTTAGGTGTATCTTAAGCATTTATAGTTAACACCTGACAAACTACTCGTACTTGTTGATAGAATATTTTGATGAAAACTGTTATTTCTATCAACTGTAGTGGTTTCGTTTGAACATTCCGGAATCTTTGTATTAGCTTGAGATCCAAGCATATGAGATATTTTATGTAGATCTCGGTTTCCGGGTTGGAACCGCGTCGAGTTAGGCGTAATTGCCAACGTTTCGACCACTGTTTCAAGGGACATCTTCAGGACTGTACGTAGATGTTCGTCGTTTCGCAGTAGCTTGAAGAATTCTTCAAGCTAAGAGTTAGGCGTAATTGCCAACGTTTCGTCCACTGTTTCAAGGGACATCTTCAGGGCTGTACGTAGATGTCTCTTGAAACAATGGACGAAACGTTGGCAATTACGCCTAACTCGACGCGGTTCCAACCCGAGAAACCGAGATATACATCTAGAGAACGACCGCGGAACCCTACACCTGAGATATTTTATATTTCATATTTGTTTACTATTTATTTAATATTCGCATATTTGGAATGCACTCGGGATATAACTACTGAACATTTGTAGCCATGACAATTTTGTAAATAATGTACTATTTTCCGATGAGACAACTATTTGTTTGAACAGTACTTATTCATAGACATGACTATTACCATTGAGCACAGAGTAATCCTCACTGAATGCTAGAGACACATACGCAGCACGTTGTTGAACCCAACAATCCAACGTTGTTGACGTAGACAAAATGAACATTTTGAAGCTGATAAGAGACTACGGTCACGTGGTTATTTAGGGAAAAGACTTTTTCTGACATATAAACAAGGTCGCTGTGTTGTACAGCCAGTTGGAAAAAACACGTTTGGGAAAATCCCGTTCATCATTGCTATTGCTAGCGATCCTGACATGTAAACAGATTACTGTCTGCGTCGGACATCGTTATTCTTCTGGCAGAGGCTGGAGCCAGTATGACCACGTTGAAGCCCCTTGGTGGATGGAAGAGTACGTCGGTTGCTGAAGGATATTTAGAGGACAGTATATCTTCATAAAATAAGATTTCAAGGATGCTGGCAGGTATACCTTCTGGACATGGCTTTTTCTAACAGAAACTTGACACCCCGACAATGAAACATGAATCAACGTTTGTTGAAGGCAATCTATTATCATTAATTGTAATGAAGTTACCGTTATGACCAACAAAGCAATGTATAACGCTTAATGAAAATGAGGTTTATGAAAAAGACTTGAACGCGTCAAGAAATAAAAAACTTACAAAAACTGAAATGACAATGAGGTTTATGAAAAAGACTTGAAGGCGTCAAGAAATTAAAAAAATCATTTAATATTGAATCACAGCAACGATATGAAGCAATAATTAAGAAAGTATAAGACGCTATGCAAGAAAGCAAAATTACAAGTTTTATGTGAATTAGACTAAATAATGTTAAGCATATTTTGTAATTTTACTAATAATAGTTATTAATAAGTTAATCAAAAACAATTTTTTCCGTGCCTTTATACCCGCACGAGCCATAAAGTACACGTTATGCGCGGACGGACATGAAGTATGCTATTATGTAGTCGGCATCTCAGCAATAAGAACACAATAATGAACTAGTATAACAATTTTTTTTTGATAACAATTCTGAGCTAATGCTAATTCTTGGCTTGCGTTTCTTCCGGTCTTTTAGGCTTAGAAATGACTTCTTTCATTCTACATTAACCCGTTATTGCCCACTGTTCCAGAAATGGAACATTTAATTTCATCTACTCCTTACAGATTCCTGTAAGTTTTAGAACAGCGTTTTGACTACTGGCTAGGAGAGGGAGCATATGTCGGCAGTACACGTGCTTGTTAACCTGTTGCAAATCTATTGTGCCTGAAATATATGCGTTTGTTTGTTTAGTTTTTTGGTAGCGCGACATGAGTTCAAAAAGGTAAGTATAATTTAAAAAAAATTACATAAGCGGTATAAAGCTCAGTTGTAATATATTCTATATGCTATAATAATATTAGTTTTAACTGAATTGGGTTAAAATTAGTGTTCGTTTAGAAACAGTGTCACATCTAAACTCACTGTTCCAATATTGGAACAGTGGGCACGAATGGGTTCAGGACTCTTTTGAGTAATGTAATGTTTTTTATTGCTAATTTTGTTTTTTTACGTCAAAAAACTAAGTATTTTTGTACAGGGTGTACAAAATATATGGAATACAAAATTTTTTAAAAAATTCCAAATTTCAATTCTTCCTGTTTTTTGTGTCCCCTGTACAACAAAATACAAGATAATTTTTGAAGTAGAGCCTGCACATTTTGTATATTTATAGGGCGCTGACTACAGAAGAGCTTACTGCCATCTTAGAGGACGAAGATTTTTGGAAAGTTGACGTTTTTATCACCCCACCTGAAGATGATGGTGGTGAGAGCGCGGAAGATAGTGGTGATGAACATGATTGTGCAGATATAAACAGGTTTTGTGGTAAACAGTTAATAGCCCAAGCCACTGCAAAAGTAACAGATCGAGGTAGAACTTTTAGACTGGGTGAAGAAAGCAGCGATAAGGAAGAAGACTCTGTAGAGATGCCAAATGACCAAAAAAACGGATGGGGGTGCAGCAGAGATATAGAATGAGGTACAGTTTGAAACCAAAGCTGTTTCTGATGATTCGGAAAGCGACGAGGAGATGAATATCCCATTAGCTCTTCTAAGAAACAAGTTGCCAGTTGGGAATGTGTCTAGACAATGGAAGAAAGGTGTCGACCTAAAAACAAAATTTCCAGAATTTATTCCTTCAGATAGTACCTTTGAAGTGGAAGATGATCCAGTGAAGTGCTTTGAAAAGTTTTTCGATGAAGAAGTAATAGGATTTCTTACGGAAATGACATGTCACTATGGAAGAAATCAAAAACATGACCCTAATTTCCTTATGGATACAAATGAAATGCGTTGCTTTATTGCTATTTTGTTGCTCTCTGGCTACTGTACGGTACCAAGATGGCGTGGCGTATGTGGTGGGAAATTGGTACCGAAACGGAAAATTCTTTTGTTATAACTGCAATGCGTAGAAATCGCTTTGAGTTGATAAAAAGATATTTACATTGTGCTAATAATGACAACTTGCCAAAGGATGACAAATTTGCAAAGGTAAGACCCCTAATAGAAATGTTAAACAAAAGATTATTATGTTTTGCTGGGAACCGTGAGCAACTTAGCATCGATGAGAGTATGGTTCTATACTTTGGTCACCATGGCGCCAAACAATTTTTAAAAGGAAAACCCATACGTTATGAATACAAGATGTGGTGCATGAATGAACCACTTGGCTATCTAATGAGCTTTGAACCCTATTAAGGAGCTCTGAAAAAAGAAGATAAGGCTGCTCTTGGTGTAGGCGGATCGGCGGTGTTAAGTTTAGTGTCAAAGTTACCAAAAAGCTTACCTTTTAAAATTTATGGGGTCCGTTTTTTTTCGTCTCTAAAGTTGGTGCATAGACTAAAACAAAATGGAATCGGATATACTGGGACAATAAAATACAATCGAATTGAAAAATGTACCATTGCTAAGTCAATGGAGAAAAAAAATTGAGGGTATTATGAGTTTTGCAGTGATGTAAAAAATGATGTAACAGTAACTGCTTGGCATTACAATCGAATCGTTTTAACAGTAAGTAGTTGCGATAGTACGTGTCCAGAAAAAATTGTAGAAAGGTGGATATCGTCAGAGAAAAATAAAATGCAGATAAGTCAGCCATTGGTAGTTTCCCAGTACAACAAATTTATGGGCGGCGTAGATCGAATGGATCAGAATATTGATAATTATCGAGTTGGTATAAGGTCAAATAAATGGTGGTGGCCTATGCTTGCTTTTTGTCTAGATGTATCAATTCATAATGGATGGCAGCTATATAGAAGAGGACATGGAAAAAAAATGGATTATCTAGCTTTTAGACGTCAGGTTGTTCAAGCATATTTTCAAAAGTATAGGCAGCCACCACAAAAAGGGGGATGTCCATCAACACCAAAAGCATTGCCAGTAAGAGTTTTAGATCAAGTAAGATTTGATCAGACTGGGCACTGGCTAGACTCAGCACCCAAGCAAAATCGGTGTGCATATTGTAAAAAAATACAAAATGTGTTCGAAGTGTAATCTAAACTTACACGAAAACTGTTTTATTCTCTTTCATAAAAAAATAGAATGAAGTAATTATTTTTTTAAGAATTCAAAAAATATTTTTGTGATTTTTTGAATTTTGTTGTTCTTTTTAGTTATATTAAATTCTGATAATCTATTTAAGGGTTTGTGTAAATAAATATGCGCATCTGAATAAATTTTTTTCTTACAAAAATTGGTAATGTCATTCATGCCCAGTGTTCCAATTTTGGAACTTGCCTAAAATGATATTTTTTTTTGTAAAACATAATTTTACACTTAGTTATTACTAAACACCTTAACACTAGTCTAAAAAAAACCATTTGTGTTAAAAAATCAGACAAAAAAATAACTTGAGCAATAATGGGTTAAGGACAAACCACTGTTTTAAACAACGTTCTGTAGTTTTACTAATTTCATTTTCAAATTATTAAAGCTATGTTAAAATTCGTAAACGTAATTTTAAATTGAATATAGTATATTCAAAATATTAACCAGACTCTAGTTAGTTAGTAAATTAGTAAATTATCTTTATGGGTTATTAAATAAATCTGTTAGAATTGTGTCGAGCGACTGTAAATGAGTCAAGCAAATACATATTGCTATGAACTGTGATTTGATATACTGCTTATTCACAATTCACAACCAATGTGTCCAGCTTCGATATTCAGTCGGTTTAACTTCCAGGATGAGACTGCTTTTCCCTCAGGGTTCCAATAGGAAAAGTGGAAAACACAATTTAATTAGTAAATAGTTGAGCGCCACTCAAAATTAATTTGAGAAAAGTTAAGATAATGTTTTTAAGTTACTTGTAAACTTCTTGAAATAAGGTTAATTTCAATGACACACACAGTATAAAATAAATGAAACTTTAATACACGAAAAAAAAAATTTTAAAAAATCTTTATGAAGTATAAAGATCAATATTGCGTCATTAAACAATATTATTAAGGTAAAATTATTATACGAAAATGACCCTAGCGTATAATTAAACTTCCTTATTGACTCCCGAGCAAAATTAAAACTAATAAATTGCAAAGAAGTATTTCAATTTCTGCCACAATATTTAACGTAAACAAACTATGTGACAGACCGAACAAACTCTAAATGCATGTACAAACCACATGAAAAAATGCCCTTGATACCAAGCGAACCAAGTTATAGAAACATTTTTTTTTTAGAAATTTTAAAAAACGTTCTTTGTCATTTAATTCAACTACTAAGATTAAAAATATATATAAATCAAAATTAATACAATGAAAATACACAGTTCAAATCATTCAAATAATAATAATAATTATAATAATTAGTAATATAATTTAACTTACATAAATGAAAAAAATATTTTTTTCACGAGACACCTGAGTTAGAAAAACGTATAAAATTCACTACGAGATCAGCAAACTCGTATAAATATAACGGTATTGAAATCAAGCACAACCACTAATTAATAAAAATCACGAAGCTACAAAACTAAGATAAAAAAATATATATCTTATAAAACACGTTTTCTCAACTCAGATAACATTTAGTGTCTGCGGAAATGGCATGGGAAAACGGCGTACTACAACAACGCTAGTCAAAAGTATAAATCAAAATAAAATATACATTCATAAATAATAAATTTAAAAATTATACACTGGCATCCAAAATAAATGTACAATCTTAATAATTAAACTTGCCACAATATTTGCGGGGAAAAAAACACAGCAATATGTATTTTATTTGGCAATACTGGGAAAATGGTTTTTCTGGTCGTTCGCTTTATGTTTATCTATTGGAGTTGGATTATTTTATAGAAATATGAATGACATATGGGTAGAATTAGTAGTTAATCAATGTTAACTAATATCAGAAGTGAGATTTATACAAAATAACAAATGAAACAAATATTACGAACCTTCTGGTATTACGAACTTGTCTGGTAGAATATTTTTGTACTGTAAAAAAACTCTCTCGACATCACACGACACTATTGGTACAAATTTATATTTTACGATGTCACTGCTATTTAAAGGTTTTCTTTTTTCGTTAAGGGTTATTTTACTTCGCAACAGCTCACTGATATTCATCAGTTACTGAAAGCCCGTATTTTTGACAGCACTGCGTTTAATTTATTGATGAAACAATTTTTTCTGGAGTTTTGCCAAACGTCTAACTACAATATTTTCTACTATTTCAATGCTGTCTACTTTAGTTTCTAGTGTGAAGATTGCAGTCGAAATGCACGCCAGATTAGTGAACATTTGTTTTGCTCAGAACACTATGTGCTTCTTCAATGCACTATACTTCTTCAGAGTCGAATTCGTCAACAATTTTCTTCAGAATTTCAAAATGTTCAGCGTAATATACAGCAGCGTCGATCCAAGTTCCCACCCCTGCAATGATTAGCACGGGTGGAAGTGGCACGGTCCCTGCAATTGCACGATACCTCTCGACACGAGTTGGTGTTTAATTAAAATCTTTTTGATAGACGATATCAGCATATTAACTTCTCGAAACAAAATACGAACTAAATCGGCTACTCGGTGTAAAACATACGCTACACAGGTCACATATACCATGTTTAGGTACAAAATCTGTAATCCCCGCATTGCACCAAATGCTACATGCACATTATGCTACAGCATCGCTACAAACTAGTAGCACTTTTTCGTTCAAAACTTATTTGACTACTACAACAAATATTTTAAGGATATAAAGTAGCTTGTTTTAAAATTAGATCCGAAAGAAGCTGCAGCTGTCAAGAAAAGCCAGATAATATTTCAAAATACTTAAGTTAAATGTGATTTACAAACTATTCACAACAATTACTTCTGACTACAAAAATTACAAAATGTTTCGATGTCGTTAGAGGATTCTCTTCATATTGTGGATAATGTTCACATTGTTCACACACACAGCTAGGCGCTGTATAAGGCGAAGAAAATATGTGTGTAATAGAAAAATTTGAAAGTATTTTAGACAAAAATTCCGATTTTCTCAAAATAAGACAAATTTGTGAAAGTGCGTCTAAAGAACCATTAAATTTGTTTCGAATATTGTTTTACATATGCAAATATAACATCACTAGAAGTAGGGCGGTCGTTTTCGGCATTAAAAAAACATTTTATTCCGCGCGTCGAACTTGCTTGACTGAAAATACAGTGGAAACATATATAATGATCGAAATATTTAAAAAATCTTATTCACTTTATGATTTCACAGGTTTTTAATATGGTAAGTGTTTGAGCACGTTTTATCATGTATTTCTTTTATGTGACCGCCACTGGCTGTTAACGCAAATTTGGGAGCCCTAGTTATAATGGAAGACATTAAATGAGAGTAATTAAACAGATATTAATATTAGTCAAGTTAATATATTTGTGAATTTTCACAAAAACATTACATTTCTCTGGATGTAAGTATATATAACGTGTGTATAAATTATCGCAAAAGCTACATGCAGCGACATTCTTCGTTTGGTTCTTAATATAAAATCTTAATCTTAAAATGTCGTATCACACTTCATACTATTTTCACGAGGTTTTTAAAGTTCAGAGATTGCTGCAATTTAGTTTAAAGGACAATATTTACTAGTATTATTTCAGAAACGTTTTTTTTTTATTTAAAAGTTTGTTTTTAACATTTCTTCATTATCGTATTTTGACGAAAAACACATTTGACAACATTGTAGAACAATGAGCTTGTATTTCAATGTCATATCAGTTAAAATCATTACTGTAAAATTTTTACATTTACCTGTGTATTTAATTTTAGGATCGTATTAGATTTCGTGTAAACTCTGCTTCTTCGTGGTTATTTGTATTATACAAAGGTATTTTTAATAATATAAAATATTATTAAAAATCTGGTGTGAAGAACACAAATACAGGTTCACTATTAATATTTTTTGTGAACGTGTCCGAACATATCCCTGTGATGTAGATACGTATTTCGCCTTTCTACAGGCTCGTCGGTACGCCCCTGCTGGAGAAAGAATATTCTCAAACACATTCACAAAAAAGAACCACATCACCACATCACCGAAATTATCCAGACCGGGCGTAGAGGTAAATTCAGCGCTGCCTGTTGTCAGACAGCCGAAGTACCTCACCCCGTCCACATAACCAATGTGAAGTAATGACGCCCTTCCAAAGGTGGCACTGCCAATCTCTCTAGAAACTCCATTTTGTTTGTGTCTTCACTCATACTACGGACTAACCGCATGTGTAATGTATCAGAATAATTGATACATACATGAGTAGGTAAACCCCACCAGTTTTGTATAATACAAAGGTATTTTTGATAATATAAAATATTATTAAAAATCTGGTGTGAAGAACACAAATACAGGTTCACTATTAATATTTTTTGTGAACGTGTCCGAACATATCCCTCCCCAGAGACGTAGATACGTATTTCGCCTTTCTACAGGCTCGTCGGTACGCCCCTGCTGGAGAAAGGATATTCTCAGACATATTCACAAAAAAGAACCACATCACCACATAACCGAAATTATCCAGACCGGGCGTAGAAGTAAATTCAGCCCTACCTGTTGTCAGACAGCCGAAGTACCTCGCCCCGTCCACATAACCAATGTGAAGTAACGACAGCGCTGAATTTACTTCTACGCCCGGTCTGGATAATTTCGGTGATGTGGTGATGTGGTTCTTTTTTGTGAATGTGTCTGAGAATATCCTTTCTCCAGCAGGGATGTACCGACGAGCCTGTAGAAAGGCGAAATACGTATCTACGTCTCTGGGGAGGGATATGTTCGGACACGTTCACAAAAAATATTAATAGTGAACCTGTATTTGTGTTCTTCACACCAGATTTTTAATAATATTTTATATTATTAAAAATACCTTTGTATTATACAAAACTGGTGGGGTTTACCTACTCATGTATGTTTCAATTATTCTGATATGTTATTTGTATTGTTTTGATTAGTTGTTGTGTTACTGTATTTTATAGTTCTTTTATTGTTATTTTATTCCCACATAATGGATTTTACATTTAGCGAATATGCCGATACGTACATGGTGTATGGTTTCTGTAATGGAAATTCTAAAATGACAGAACGAGGATATCGCGTACGTTTCCCAAATCAGAGATATCTAGTGGGAATGTACTTCGAAGGCTGGATCAACGTCTACGTGAAATTTGTTTGGTTACTAAAAGAAATGCTAATGCTGGTCGACCAACAGAAAGGCGTACAATACGACTAGAAGAGCAAATTCTAGAGGCAGTACAAGAAGATCTCTCTATTACTACCCGACAGTTAGCTTCAACATTAAATATCCCTAGTAATAAGACCGTTCATTTGGTTCTACGAGTAAACCTTCTTCGTCCTTATTATGTTTGTAGAGTTCAGCCACTCTATGAAACAAAAATATTTTCCGAATAAATTTTTTCAACAGAATATTACATAGAATTCAAGAAGATGGCAACTTTTTCAGATGTATTCTCTGCAGCGATGAGATTTGTTTACCAGAGATGGTGTATTTAATTTTCACGATTGCATGGATGAAAATTCGCATGCATTTCGAGAATATGGTCACAAAAGGAGGTTTCCAATTAACGTTTGGCTGGGCATAATTAATTTCCGGGTCGTTGGGCCGATTTTTCTACCAAATCGTCTTGGTGCCAATGGGTATCTCAATGTACTGGAACAAGTTATAGGCAAGATGTCATTGAATATATGTCATAACTTGATTTACATGCATGATGGAACTCCTGCACACTATGCTCGTAATGTAAGACAATGATTGGCTGAACACTTCCCCAACATGTGGATTGATCGTGACGGTCCTATCTTTTGGCCTGCGAGATTTTTCGATCTCAATCTTTTAGACTTTTTTCTTTGGGGCTTCATTAAAGAGATAGTTTATTCAACGCCTTCTCAAGATGCTGACGAAGTCAGAAATAGAATTAACATGGAAGTTTTCGAAATTACACCACAAAAACTCGAACAAGTAGTACAGACGATACCTCGTAGATGGCAACTATGCTTAGAGACAGATGGTTTTCAATTCGAACAATTACGTAGGTAATAGTGTCACTGATTTACTGTCGGATAAATACCCAAACAAACAACTAATTCTGTTATAAAATACACTGCAATTAAATACTTTTCACTATGTATTATTTTGACAATAACTAATTTGAAGAGCAAATCATACCTCGGGTGATGTGTAGAATTTAAAACGTCAGATTTACCCGTTTGATACTTAATAACGAATAAAATGTTTTCGAAAATCGAAATACAGGAATTATTGCAGTATCTATAATTATAATAGTGTGCGACTACACTATTGCCAAATGTATGTTTCTTTCAAATGTTTCCTGAACATATACGAAGCGTGATACGGCATTTTAACATTAAGATTTTTATTCAGAACCGAACGTAATAGCCCCTAATACTTTCTGTTTTAGTCCACTTATTTAATACACGGCAGACCATCTGGTTCCTAATCGCTGCATAAGCAGACCGTAATTAAATTTTTATTCAAACTCTTAGGCGTTTCTAACAATTTGAAAAATACTAGACAAGTTATTCTTGCAATAAACCAATATTTTCCATTTCGAAACTAAGCAGTCTAAAATGAATATATTATGACTTCAGCATCGCTGATTTAAGAAGTTTAAATAGACTGAGCCAACAATTTTTAAGGATTAAGACGTTAATTCCTTAACTTTTTAAAATCTAAAACAGGATATTAAAAACTTCGCCTCATATTTAATTACATAATAATAAACGCAATAAATTTTATCTCTCGAGGATTTAGTCATTTATTTAGATAGAAGCGAATTAATTTCCGAGATATCTATTATAATTCATGATCGGAGCCACGTAATAAATTTTAAGATCTCATTCGCACGTCGCCTAATTAAGAAGTTTCACTGCAGTGTAATTATTATTACGCGGAGAACTACTACAGTGTTAAGCTTTTAGCTGTCCAGAAGCTTTATATTCTAAGACGATATTTGTGTTTACACACACGTTAGGGTGTACTAAATTACATGCACTAAATTACGTTACCGGTTTGGTAAATATGCTTTAATTAAGGACATGGGTTCTTTATCATAAAGCCGAAATGTCACACAAAAATTAAACGCCAGGATATTTAATAATTTAAAATAATACTAGCAGTCAACTTGTTTGTTTTACGTTTTGTGAGCGGTTAAAATCATTTTATAGCTACCTTGATTTTAATTTTCTTTTATTTTGTTTACTTTTATTATATAAAACTTGTTTTATGAAACTCTCCATAAAGGATTTTTTTAATGCAACGGTCTAGTTCGAAGCGATAAAATATGTGCGCCCAGCATAAAAGTAACTAATAGAAAAATATTAAGCAGAATAACGTATTTATTTGGAATTTATAGTGGATGTAAAAACGTATAATAAAAATGTAGACAGTAAATTAATATTTTTATGGCATAATCAAGCGCGAGTGAGGTAACTAAATGTTGAAACACTAAATAGCTATTTTAATATATACACATTAGTACCTAACTCGTACCTAACATGTATAATAAACACGTGCCAATAATTAAATAATTGGATAGCAAAACATTTTTTTTTTTTTGGTATTTAACGGATTGAATTTGTTTCTTAATAATTAATAATAATAATATTCTATTTATAGTTCGACAGATACAAACACAAGAGGATGTTAAAATAAAGATAACACACATACTTAGACAACCTAATACGGGCACATATACAGATTACTATACAAGATGTCCTTGAAAGACGAAGACAACGTATGAAAAATTGAAAAATGCAATTATATAAAATATGGATTCAAAAGACGTTAACAAGGACGCGAATCCCAAAAATTAAAAACCCCTTGAAAATTGTGTTATGCCTTATAAATTTAGAATGTCTATAACTCTACTAAACTACATGTAACACCATTATACAGGGTGGGGCATAGGAATCAAGTGTTTTTGAAATGATAATAAAATTATTAGTTTTTACTCTAAAAAAAATTTATTGGTAGTACAACATAGCTAATAATAAAGCATTTTGAAATATTCAAGTACGGAAAATTACATCTGGCATATGATGTCCGTTTTCATTGATACACTGTTGCAGCCGTTGACGAAAATTGGCCTCCACTCTTTCCAGCATGGCTCTGTCGATTAGGGAGATTTCATAACGAATCGATTCCTTTAATGCGTCTAACGTACGGGGTTTGGCCTCGTAAACAAGTGACTTGAGGTACCCCCATAGATAAAAATCACAAATCGATAAGTCGGGAGACCGAGGAGGCCACAAAACGTCACCAAATCTCGAAATTAGACGTTTTGGAAACAGGTGGCGAAGAACAGCCATAGATGCTCTGGCGGTGTGTGCCGTGGCCCCATCTTGCTGTAACCACAAATCTTGAATATCCACACCTATGAAAAAGTTATTCACCATATGAATGTAACGCGCAGATGTTACTGTAGCGGTTACCCCATTTTCTTCAAAAAAATATGGGCCAATGATGCCAAATTTTCCCATCGCACACCAAACTGTTACCTTAGGACTATGCAATGGCATCTCATGTAACTGTCGTGGATTCTCGTCAGCCCAGTACCGGCAATTTTGTTTATTGACGGCCCCCGTAAGATGGAAATGAGCTTCATCACTCATGAGTAACAACATGTTTTCATTCTCCTGAACAAGTTCAAGCATTTGTTGTGCGAAACTCAAGCGTTGGGCGTAATCTCTTACATTTAATTGTTGGACAACCAGTATTTTGTATGGGTGAAAATGTAAGTCACCATGCAAAATCCGCCATACAGTGCGATTGCTGATTTGAAGTGCAGCTGAATGTCGACGTGCAGAGCGGCGTGGACTTCGCAGTAATGCTTGTCTCGCCCTTTCAATATTCTCAGGAGTACGCACAGTACGTTGACGACCGGGCGGCTTTCTTTTCATTATTGAACCTACTGTTCGAAGGTTATTGACCCAGCGTAAGATGGTGTCTCGGGCAGGAACAGAGTCATTACGATGGATATTAAATCTTCTGCGAAATTCACGCTGTACTGCAGTCACCGACTCGCCACTTCGAACAAAACAATCATACGCGAACACGCGTTGCTCTAGCGTCCACCTCTCCATGATGGCAAGTGGCAACTGAGAAAGTGAAATGCTTTGAGTCGAGGAATGGATTGTAATAAACCGCGCGCCCCTCCCTTTTCAAATGGCCAGTACTACCCAAACCAAAAACACTTGGTTCCTATGCCCCACCCTGTACATATTGCTGTGAGTTTTGCTTGGTAAATAAAAGAAGTAAATGATTGTTGCGTGGGCAGTTACTCAAGCTTATATTTCTTGAGAGTCTGTATATTGTTTGTATACTCAGGGCTATATTTTTTGGGGTCTATTTATCTAGGCCTAGCAGTCTATGTAAATGGAAATAAATAATACAACAAGATGCAAACTGTTAAAATTCTTTTATTGTATCTTTGTATTTTCACAAGTCATTTATTCAAATTTAAGATATCTTATTAATTAAAGTAAAAACCTATTTATCATCAGAGGGTTATATATAAATTCTTTATTAAAAACACACATATATTTTGAAATTTTGTTTAGATTCTAGTGAATCTTCCAAAAATACCATGTTCAAGTATTTTTCTTAACCAAGGAGAATTTTTTCTACGAGTGTTAAGCTAGAATTCAAGGTGTCCGTTTGAGTTTTTAGATATGGATATCTTGATTCTACCGATATCTTCCTTCTAAATGACTGTGCTATTTGACTGTTGTTTAAGTGTAGTTCAAGTTCCTACAGAACAGTACGTCTATCTCCACACTGTTTATAAGTTTTATTCTATTCCTATCAATTAATATTTGATTGCAAAATTCAATTACACAGATATCATGGGATCACTCTTGGAAATTTAAATTTCTACTTGCTTTCTCAGATATCATGCATAAATTTACACTCACAGTGGTATATGAACAAGTGCTCAAAGTGTCCACTATTCATTTGCAAGTATAACCGTTTCCACTGCAAAATATTTTAGAATTCGTACTCGCGTATAATGATACGGATGTCGTCGTTCAGCCCTCATCACTCGATGTTCAGAAGTTCGAAATATTCAATTCTTGTGCAACTTTTCTGATGCTTGCAGTAACTTTTGCAAAGGCATCTGAAATAGCCTCTTCATTTTTAACAGTGTCTACAGTCCTTGGCGCACTACCAATCTCCATTTTGTTATGTAAAATTTGGCCTATCTTGGTTGTTCGTGCGATAGTCCTGAGAATTACTTTGTGATCCGAATAACTCCTGTTAAGAAAGCGTTGGGGATAAACGCTTCTTGTTTCTCTAGCATTACGTCCACATTCTCCGTAAATGATTAAGATTTCTACATCATCCGCGGTAGTATACATAATAAAAGGGCACGGTTGAGCACGACGGCGGTACTAAAACGATTTGAAAGAAACATTGACTTTTTATTGACAACGTAATAAAATATGCAACAATTATGAAAAATTCTGATGGGTTACAACGCTCTGATTTGCTGAATTGAA
Source organism: Melolontha melolontha (assembly GCA_935421215.2). Lineage (NCBI taxonomy): Eukaryota > Metazoa > Arthropoda > Insecta > Coleoptera > Scarabaeidae > Melolontha > Melolontha melolontha. The sequence continues at coordinate 64,796,207 of OW285237.1, read as the reverse complement.
ATGTTTTCTTCTTGAATGCCGTTGAAGATACAAAATTTTTTCTTTGACATAATTTACTTGTCAATTTATGGTGATTTCTCTTCTTATCTAGTTGTGCACTTTGTCCTAAACGCAGAGATGTATTGTAGATACAGCCGCCCGATGAAAATAACAGCAGTGAAAGTAGTTAGGCTCGAGCTATAGCACTATGTAAACATACATTTCATAGACAGATAACTGTTACCACGCTGCCTAATACAATCGTCTGCCTTGTTAAATACATTGAGCATATCGAGTCAGACTGTCCTTCATGGCTGTCATTGGATTCGACCGCCGGTCCCACATCCCGCAATAGATCTATGCATTCTGGAAGTCCGCAACACTAGTCATCATTTTACAAGTGTAAATAACACGATAGATTATTTATTCATTTAGCGTATAGTGTACATGGCTTGAAATTTAAAGTTACATATACGTCTAGACAGAACAGAGTTATGCTTTAAAATCAAGGAGGTTGATTCAGCCTAACACGGTGTAAGTGGCTTCACAGAAGTCTCTCATCTCACCTACATATTGTCATGGATTTTTCCCCGAAGAAAATAAAAGAAACAGTAAAAGACAATTTATAATTATGTACATTTCATTCCAGGATAATAATTAGAGATTTTTTATATTTTATTTAAAATTTGATTATAATGTGTATTTTTGTCCACGACTGTAGGTTGTCCGAACTTTGTCTTGAGCCAGGCAGTTTGACGGTTGCCGGTTGGAGATTTATCGTAGTCGGTCTTTTGATTTATATTTTAGGCATGTAGATATTTCATTTCCGAGTAGGAGGCAGAGATTTCTCATCCTTTAGATAGATAGGTCGAGTTAATTTTTTTGAAAAAGGACCTCCTCTTTGTTCAATTGTATTAGAGTTAATTTCGGGTTGTGTTTTTAGTTGTGATCTTTGATGTGTTTAATGTAATTTTCGATTAATTACGAGTTTTGGATACTTGTAAATTTTGATTCTGTGCAACCTATCTGAAATCTCTCTTTAAGTATAATTTTTTAGTGATGTGCGACGACCACATTAATTAATGTACGTGTGCATTTGCAAGTATATTTATATTTATATGTATTTCTTTAAGATATTTGTATATGAAATGAGCTCATAAATTTATTAAATTTTATTTAAAATATATATTTATAGTCAGGAAAATTTTCAATATTTTAGTTTTTCTGTAAGTTTTTGCTTTCTTTTGGCGGTAGTAGTATGAAGGTCAGGGTATTTGGTGGGAAAGTTGATCATGTTATAAAGCGCATGATCCGGTCATTTTGAGTTGCGGGCTCACAGATAATTTTCTGTTTGACGTTTGAAGTTTTTGGTTAACGTAATTAATTAAATTTGAAAGTTTTGCTAACTATTTAATTAGGCTAGGTTTATTCGCGCTCAAATTGAGGTTTTTTCCTTGTATACGAGTCAATATTTATACAAGTTTTCCTCAGTCTTATGCATTTGTGTTGCATAAGACACTCTTAATGCTTTATTAAGAGAGTTTTTTTTTATTTAGTTTTTTTTTATGAGTAAATGTTTGTGTTGTTAATGTGACTTTCATTTTCTAATACCTTTTTATTTAACCCATACCCCTTCGTGGGTAACCTGAAGATACAAGAGCTCCTGAAAGGTTGAACCGACTTGAGATAAACCGAGCAAGCTGTTGTGTATTGTGGGCCAATTCAAATCATTGATCAACACCACAGTTCATAGCAATATGCTGCAGGGGAGCCTCAGCTGAAATATGCTGAATAGCCTAGCGCGATTCTCCGCATTCGCCAGGTCGGTGACTCAGTCAGTCCTCATTTATAGAATGAGTCACGACAGATGCCGTTGTATCTTCCATTTGTGTCGAGGCAACTCTATTCCTGGTAAGGGTACGGTAGGGTCGGTGATATTGGTTGCTTGAGAGGATTTAAAGGCATCCCAATTCTCTATTTATATCTCTATTTATGATTTGAGTTGAAGTTTTCTGCTATAAGTTGTTCTGTTGGCAGTTGTGGAGGAGACTTATACTTTATTCTCGACAGGATGACGTCAAGCAGGTCACTGTGTACTGGTAGGTCGGGATTAGATATTATTTTATCATATTCTTTAATCAGGCTTTCCTGTCTCTGGATGGTAGGAGGTGCAATATGATCAAAACGGGGAGCCAGGGTAGAGGTGGACTTTTTAAACCACCGCTATTTATTCTCTTGGTCTCATTGAGTTTGATGTCTGTCATCTTTGCGAGGTAACTATTAAATAGATATTTGTTATCATCAAATTTTTCTACCTACTGTTCATTAATAATAATATTAATAACATTGGCCAACACACTTTGGTTTTCTTATACACCAATACGTGTAGCTTATGTCTTTTGTCATGTTGATTCTGAATCTTATTTACAATGTGCTCCATCACGTCAAGATTTCGAGATATTTTCTCAAATAGTATTTTCAAAAAACACATTAAGTTTTACAAAATTAATTTCAAAGCTGCTTCTATACAGGAAAGGTACTATTAAAAATATTGTTCTGTCGAACATTGAGTGGACATATCTGAACATATTTTTGCATGTTTCTTACGTCAGAGCACTTAAACCGTGATCTGGAACTAATCAAATTAAGAATTGCAGATATCTGGCTCTTTCGATTCAATGTAAGTCGGTTTGTGATAGATGAATGTGTTTTCATTTCGTAATGACGCGTAAGTATATAAATAATCCAGGCAGTTTCTGTTATGTACGTGGAGAATTTACTACTTCACTACCCACCAGCATAAGCGGAATATTATACCTTTAATCGACAAGTTATATTTTCACTATTTTGGCTTAGCCATTGACCATCAAGACAAGCCATGAGTTCACAGCATTTACTACGTACGTTGTGCTGTTATTCTGAGGGGCTGGTCAAACGGCAAGAAAAGCGCTATGCCATTTGTAAGACCTATGATTTGTCGTGAACAAACGGACCATTCAATTGATTGCTACTTTTACTGAACGAAAACTTTTCGGTTTTCAACAAATATAAGTAAGTTATAGGTGTTTCGAGTGATAAATATGATGCTATAGAACCAGAAGGAGCAAGTGTCAAGTTATTGACCAACGATGATACCTAATGAAATCAGTTAGATGATCTTATTCAAGACCTGGATTTGTCAAAAACTTAAGCAGAATTACTAGGGTCTAGACTACAATAATGGAAATTGTAAACATATTTCTCTGTACCGTAATCGTCAGAAAGAACTATCATAGCATTTTGCTTGACGCTAAACATAAGCAGGCTGTAATAACTCGATATGTAGTCATGTGTATGCATAACACTTTCAGCAAGGCTACGGCCTCGCCTTTTAATACAAACGGTAACGTGTTATATAAACACGACCTTACTATGTATTTGTTACATACACAAGACTATGTGTCAGGGTTGTAGATGTGTTCTAGAAACACATCACAAGTAAGGCAAGGATTTTCTCTAGGTATATATAGACAATAGTTTAAGTAAGAGACAGTCACAGTCAGAGTAACTGTTACGATAGAGAGTTACAACCAGTCAGTGGTACGAACTGTGTTATACTTAATAACCACGTTCTACCCTGTCTGAGTTGAACCTAGTAATCCATGTACATCTTGTAAATACGTTGTTATCCAGTTTGTAAGAGTTAAATTAATTATATAATGTTACCCGAACTTCGAGTGTGTATCATTTAATACTATAAGCCGCCCGAACCTGCTATCCGATGTGGCCGCCCAAACGGCCCACATTACAAGGCGCTAAACATAAAGAAAAGCTCTTTGCATAGAATTTTGACCAAAGGTCAGACCTTGCACGCGGATCAAATTCAACTAACACAAAGCTTTAAAGCCTATAGACCACGGACATCACCATGTGTTTGCTAATTTGAAGTTAGAAATAATGCAGAATTTTGCAATAAAATTATCTTTTCTGACGAAGCTCACTTCCACCTCGGAGATTATGTTAATATACGAAATTTTAGGATTTAGGGAAGTGAAAATCCTCGTCTGATTGAATGAAAACCATTACATCCTCTTCGAGTAACCATTTATTAGTTTATAGGACCATTTTTTCATGAAAATGACGATGAAACGATAAATATTAATGGCACACGCTACCGCAATATGTTGAGATACTTTTATTGCCCCAATTGGATATTATGCTGTTCAACTATATGTTCCTTCAACAAGATGGCGCCACGAGCTATACGGCGAGGGATACTTTGGCTCTGTTACGTACACTTTTCCCAGCCGGGTCATTTCTCGAAATGGTGATATTCATTGGCCTTCAAGATCATGCGATCTGACTCCCTCAACTTTTTCTTCTGAGGTCTCCTCAAAGATAAAGTCTATTCTAACAATCCGCGGACGATTAAGGACGTAAAGCAAATTATTCGTCAAATTATTGGTGAAATTGAACCACAATTCTGTTAAAAAGTTATTCACTATTTTACGCAAAGAATGATCATTTGTATAAACAGGCGAGAGGGACATTTACAGAATATTATTTTTAAATCATGACTGCCATGTCTCTACTTTTTGATAAAATATTCTATCACTTTATTTTTATAAAATTGTTGGTGTTATTTAAAAAGGAAATCCCTAAGTTCCTATTGGGGCACCTTTACATGTCTAATTAATATTTAATTTACTTTTCGACATTTTCTTTTCCAAAATTTGACTTGCCGCAATAAAATTGGTTGTTATTACTATTGTTAGAACTATAAAAGTAATGAAAATTGTACATAGTTTCAAAAGAAAAATTTAGAAAATGAAAATTTGTTGGCAAGTGTAATTCATGCCTTACCATCCTCAAATATCTTAGTACAAATTTAAGGGACAATACCACATGCTATTGATACTTTATCCAAATTTTATTCAACGACAACACGCTGTAATTACAAATCGTTGCCTCTTTGTGAGACATAAATTTTTATTAATAAAAAACCCATCGTTACGAGTTTGTATTACGTATCAATAATTTTATTCTTTACGGCGTATTCTCCCGAATAAAACCGTGAAACGGATACGAGAAAAAAACTTCATCGCACTTGCTCCCTATTCAGACAAGAAATATTCCATTATGTCTGTTAGAATTGGCTCAAGTAACGCTTCACCTGTGCGAGAGCTAATTAATTTCTAAATCGCCGTTTAATTAACAATTCGAATGTTTAGTAATCGCTCATTCATGAACTTCTGCACCATTAAATCAATCCATGAATCGCCGGGTCAACCATTGTTTTCTGGTTGGCCGACGAGCATCCATGATAATTGCGCTCATTTTCTCTCACTCCCCCGCAACAAAAAATGGAGATTCGTCCGGTCACTGGTCACCGATAATGAGCTGAAGACTTTGTCACGCTCGACGTAATGTTCCGAAGTTTAATTGAAACGTTAAAGTCCTTTAACACCACCTTTTCTATGTTAATGCCTCGCACCTGTATAATTCGAAACGTCTTTGTAACACTGCGGAAATTTAAAGTACTTGATTGCATTTCGTTAGTTTCAGTTGGGACAGCATTCTAAGATGCACTAGACGATAGAAAACACGAGGGAATTAAAACAGTAAGTTTATTTAAGACTAAAAGCGTTTTGAATGTATAGCTGTGAGAAACTTATCTGGGTATTCATTTCAACATCTAAGAAGTTCTGAGGATAATGAAAGTTCTATATTTAATTGACCCAGTAAAGTATGCAAATTTATTTAATATAAATCTAGAAAGTTATTTTTGTTCGTCTTTAGCATAAAATATATAATTTTGTGAAGGAAGTACAGAAACAATAACTTACAACGTATTAACGAATACAAGAGCAAAAGGTTTTTATTAGTTCCGTAAATGCTCGACCTATTTATGACGAAACAATGATATGAAACTATATTTCTTGTATTTTTAATAAAATCACTTTCACGTGCTTAATTAATAATCCTGTATGGATATAAATCTAATAATTAAGTTTATGTAAAAAAGATCAATGTTTAACTAACATCAAGAGTATAATTGCGTTATACGTGGGTGTCCCAAGACAACACGGTCACAGCCTAAGGATGTGTTACTGAAACATTTTCAAAATAAAAATATCTAATGAACATATGCCCAAAGCTCAAAACTCTTTTGTAACTGAGCTACAAATATTAGAAATTTTAGATAACTCTTCTAATGTAGGTATTTTGCACAGCAAAAATATCTTATTGAAAACACAGGTCTACAAAATTAAACTTTTTGACAGATGTTTTTATTTTGAAAACTTATTTTATATAATTTTGGTAGGCTGATTTCAAAAATTCTATGCATTTATTTGTATCACGTAAGGTTTTTTTTGCAAATATTAAATGAAAAAAAAACGATATTTTTAAAAAAATTTATTTGTTTATTGAGTAAAAAGGTGAAATACAAGTTAAAAAAGTGGAAAAAAAAACTTTACTCAGTCTTTTTTAAGTGAAATCTTTGTCTTTTTGCCAGAAAGCTGCGTTGTCCGGACATTCGGTTGTATGTTTTTAAGGGCATATCCCGTTTTAACATCCAGCAGTAGTCCGCCATCATCGTTATGCTCCATCTGCCTTGGTATCGCCGTTCCATTTCCTTAATGTCTTGGTGAAACCTCTCTTCCTGTTCTTCGCTAACTGCTCTAAGATTTTCAGGAAAATAGTTCAAGTGCGAAAACAGGAAATGCACTTTCAAACTCATATTACAACCTAGACGATGAAAGTGTTGTAACATATTTTGAACAATATTTTCGTAGTTTTCGTCCTTAGAGTTCCCAAGAAACTTATCAATTACTTCTTTAAATGAAACCCAGGCGTTTTTCTCGACATTGGCCATTGTGTTTTGAAAATCCTTGTCTTTGCATAATGTTCTTATCTGCGGCCCAACAAAAATACCTTCTTTTAACTTGGCATCGGATAAGGCTGGAAATGTCTCGCACAAATATTTAAAACACTGTCCATTTTTGCCTAGGGCTTTAACAAACTGCTTCATCAAGCCAAGTTTGATATGGAGAGGAGGCAGTAAAACATTTTTGGGGTCAACCACGCTATCTCTTAATACATTTTTGCTACCAGGTGTAAGGCTTGTTCTAGAGGGCCATTCTATTTGAGTCCAATGTCTTTCCCTTGCTCGACTATCCCACTCACAAATAAAGCATGGAAATTTTGTATAACCTCCTTGTTGTCCTAGTAGCATGCACAGCACTTTAAGGTCACCACAAAGCATCAATTGATGTTCCTGGTAGTTTATTTTCTTTAAAAGAAGTTCAAAATTTTCATACGTTTCCATTAAATGTACCGAATGGGCAACGGGAACCGAGGCCAGCTCGTTATCATTGTGCAATAAAACGCCTTTCAAACTACGCTTACTTGAGTCAGTAAATAGGCGCCATTCTTCTTTTACATACGGCACATTTCCTAATTTTGAAATTAAGTCAGGAATATTGTTGCAATACACTAGCGGTCCGTCTTGAGTAAAATATTGACATAACTCTTTTTCGCGATCCCGGTAAAAGCTTGATGTGACGCCAGGTGCCAGTAAATGTATCTCACGAAGTCGGGAAGCTAACAATTCGGATGCATCCTTTGGAAGGTGCAAATCTCTAATTAAATCATTTAGTTCGCTCTGGTTAAACACTTCGGGCTCTCTGAAATCTGGTGTGAAATCGGAGTCATCTGGGTCGCAATTAGATTCCCCTGATTCTGACGATATGACGTTTTCTAGTGCTTTTTGGGCGGTAGATATCGGTACATCTGGTCCATGAGGAACTGGTCGAATAGCAGAGTCAAGATTGGGATACACAATTTGTTTCTTATTTTTTCTGTTGAATCCTTGAACATTACACGAACAAAAATAACAATCATCACTGTGATTTCTAGGCTCTCGCCATATCATAGGAACACCAAAGCTTAAACATTTCTTCCTACCTTTTTGTCAGTTTCTTAATGCTTCAACGCAAACGGAACAAACAGTATGAGGAGCCCAGAACTTGTCTTGGTCACCAATTTTTACACCAAAATAAGCGTGGTATACATTTTTAACAAACGAAGTTATAGTTTGCCTCTGCTTTACTACGACATAACTACCACAGATATAACAAAAGTTATTCGGATTGTTCACACAATGTCTTCTTTCCATATTTATACGATCTAGAACACTTAAAATACGCAACAACGAAGACAACAAGCGCGCGGACACAGTAGCACGACGACTAACACAACCAAACTGCACATAAGCAGGTTTCAACGTTGTATTGACGCTTCTGCGCCGACTCTGTTGCTTTGCTGAGAAATCTATGTTCTTGCCGGTGTAAGAAAGAAACTAGAAATACAAAAAGAAATTGACACATTTGTTTCTGGGTCTTATATATATAAATATAAATATTTTTCTTCTTGCTTTAGTGACCTTTAGTGAAATAAAACAAATCTATTTATAAATTCGATGTTTCGATTTTATTAATTTTCTTTGTCAAGTTTGTATAGGTACCGCATGTGTCAAATATCATTAAGCATAGGGAATACGTATGAGTACATACGATGTATATGTATATGTATATATGTATACGGAAAAGCCGATCCAATGCCGGCGAAGACCGCGAGGGCCGGCAACGATTGTCTCCGATTGTTTCGCAAATACAAGTTAGCAGTAATCATTTGACCATCGACATACGTACTTGTAATGCGTTCTAAAATAACATTTACGAATTGCAAGGGATTTGCTTTTCTTATTTCTTTCAGTAGATGCAGGAAATTTTTAAGCTGCGGTGCGTCGTATAAACAAAAGCATATTTCTAATAAAATTAAAGAATAATCCTAATAAAATAAATAAAAAAGGATTCTAAAGATTATAATAAATTATACCAGAGGTTCAAAAATTCCTCCTTGCACAGCAAGACATTGTCCTAGGCGGTCGTTGAAATTAGCTCTTACATTTGCTAACATGTCGGCAGTTAATGAATTCGCAGCCTCAGTTATTTTTTCTCTCAATGCAACTAGATTTTCTGCTCTACCAGCTTCATGAGTATAAATAATATTTTTTAGATATCCCCACAAAAAGAAATCATTTGGAGATAGATCAGGAGATCGCGGGGGCCATTTAATGTTTTCTGTTCCAGTAATAAGACGGTCAGGAAAAGTATTTCCTAGAAATTCCTTTAGGTATTTTAGGTATTTTAATTTTGTGTGTAGAAATTTTAGGTTTTTTTCGTTTTGGTGTGCTAATTTAAAATTAAATGATTTGATTATATTGTTTAGTTTTTCGGATAATCCAGTTATATAGGGTATAGGGATATATGTTAGTTTAATTGACGTTATAATTTGTATTTTGATATTTAGCTTTATTATATACTTTGTTTAGTTTGTGTTTTATAATATTTTGTACAAAATGTGGTGGATAATTGCTTTTCGTTAGAATATTTTTAACTTATTTAGTATTGTTGGCCTGAAAATTGGATTTGTGAGGTTTACAACCTTATCTACTAAAGCTGTTACCACATTCAAATGTGATAGTCTATCTGGTAGTTACCACATTCAAATACTACAAAAAAATTAGTTGTATTTAGTATGATTATACGGCCAATAAAATAAATAAGAAAGATTCTTATTAACATCGTATATATACATACATATATATATATATATATATATATATATATATATATATATATACGAATTATATTGAATTTAATTGGAGTGAGAAATAGCAATTATTCAAATCTCCTCTCACATGTAATTGTCGCTAAATTTGTGCAATTGATTCTACAATCTGACAAGATTACTAGGGCCGAAGGATACCGACAATTACATGTGAGAGGAGATTTGAATAATTGCTATTTCTCACTCCAATTAAATTCGATATAATTCGTATATATACACGAAAGTATAAAAATAAAATCATGTCCATGTTAGAATATCGTGTACTGATGATCTGTAACGACAGTGAAATATCGATATATGCACGTTTCTGGACGGATGTGCTTTTTTTTTCATATATATATATATATAAAACAATGAGTGTTGGGGAATCCGGCAATAAAAAACCATTAATTATTAATGAGAGTTCTTTATTTTTTTTATACCCTATATTTCGCTCTGAGGTTTAGAGCTTCTTCGGAGGTCACTTTAATAAGAAAAAATATACACAACTTAGCTATTTAGTCTACCAATCATAAGAAAAATTATACTTACAAAAGTGAACTATTTGTTATGAGAAAATTATACATTTCGAAAACCAATAGGTCGAAAAATTTGTCAATTGTCCCACGTGACACAAACAAAACGTCATAATTAATTTAAAAGCTCTTTAAAGAACTATTATACTTTACATTATAACAAACACATCTAAAAACAAAGTAGAGCAACGTGTAGTGAAGCAATTCACTCATGATGCAACATTACACTCTGTTATAAAAGCCTAATTTAATCTCGTCTGTGGCGAGGCTTTTATTTAATTAGGCTTTTATAACTACAATCCAGTGCGTAATTATTTCAGTAAAACGAAGGACTTGACACCGCTGTCTTTCCAGTCTAATGTTGTGTACTGCATTCCTTGTAATGGATGTAGTCAAGTTTATATAGGTCACACTTGAATCTGGTTAAAAACCAGACTCACTACTCATAAAAGTGACATTCGGCCTGGAAAGAACAGATGTGCCTTGTCCTCACACATGATCAACAATGACCACACCTCTAATTTTGAGAAGGTGGAGGCACTTCAGAAAGTTAATAATTTAAGGTATAGAGAGTTTATGGAGATGGTGGAGATCCATAATAATAACAACGCAATGAATTTCAGATCTGACACTAACAATTTAAGCGCAATATATGCTTTTCTGTTGACCTTTTCAAATACCAAAAAATTTAAGTCACCATAATACACATAACACTAGCTCAATTAATGTTATTTAACACATTTGTCCCTCCACAATTTTTTCATGTGATTTTACTTGCATTTACAATCGTTAGGGTGAACCGTTTGTGTAACAGCACATTGTCAAGATTGAATATGTGACTCTTGAACGTCAGTGTATAAATTTCGTTAACCTTAGCATTGGGTTTTTTCTCCGACCCATGTTTTTACATCTGTTTCACATATAACGACAAACTGCATTGAATTTTAAATAAATTCCATACAGTTCCTTTTTAACATCAGAAATGACAGAGTGTAATGTTGCATCATGAGTGAATTGCTTCACTACACGTTGCTCTACTTTGTTTTTAGATGTGTTTGTTATAATGTAAAGTATAATAGTTTTTTAAAGAGTTTTTAAATTAATAATGACGTTTTGTTTGTGTCACGTGGGACAATTGACAAATTTTTCGACCTATTGGTTTTTGAAATGTATAATTTTCTCATAACAAATAGTTCACTTTTGTAAGTATAATTTTTCTGATGATTGGTAGACTAAATAGCTAAGTTGTGTATATTTTTTCTTATTAAAGTGACCCCCGAAGAAGCTCTAAACCTCAGAGCGAAATATAGGGTAAAAATAATAAAGAACTCTCATTAATAAATTAATGGTTTTTTATTGCCGGATTCCCCAACACTCATTGTTTTACATATTTGTTTTAACGGCAAAGACACCTTGTCTACATATATATATATATATTTTTATATATATATATATATAGGTTATATAGCATATATAGGATATAAACACGGACCTACCAGCATGATAAGCCAGTGCACGGATATTTTAAATATCTGTACATAACTGGAATCTTAATTTTTGGAAAGGTAAAGAAATCGTTGGGACTGTAGGGAGGATGATCTAACAGCTCGACGTTTTGTTCCGTTAAAAATTCAATTGTCTTGCGAGCTGTGTGCGAAATTGCATTGTCTTGGTGATGGATGAATTTTCGTTGTGGGTTGGTTTACCGGAGCTCAGCGATGACTTGCAGTAAACAAATGGTTGTTTACCAAACGGCAGTAACAGTTCTTTGATATTTTAGAGAAATTGTTGCTACATGACCTGCTTTCGAGACAAATGGCGCGACCATTTTTTTTGAGACACTTCTAGAACGGTTGACTTTTGTCGGCTTTTCTTCACGTTGGAGCAGCCAAACAGACCACTGGCGTTTATTTTCTGGTTCGTATGAGTAAATCCAAGATTCGTCACCATTCAATGTTGTACAGATTTTTAGAGTTTCTTGCGTTGAAGCGGTATAGAGTTTTTTAACAACAATTCATTCTGTTTTCTGTTCTTCGGTCAACAGATGCGGTATCCAACGGGAAACTAATTTTTTACACACAATTATTAATGCAAAATTTTTCGAATTAAGGTCTTTGAAATGCTCAATGATGCCTCAATTTCGCCTAGATATTTGTTGATGCCATCGACTTTTTCCTGAGTGACTGCTGTTTTTAGTGCGCCTTGGATCGTCGCTAAGACTAATCCGTCCATGTTTGAATTCTCCATATCAACGAAAAATTGTTAACTGATATGGTGCTTCATTACCGAAAACAGAAACCAACTAAGCGACGCATTTTTGTTGAGATAATTATCAAATTGTCAATTTGGATTTAGACTAAGTAAAGATGGAGGTTAATTTTTAGTACTGACATTTGATTAGTGGCGCCTTCTATGTCCCAGTATGCAAAACAGAAAAGACATCCCTTGTATTCTCAACTCGAAAACTATTATACTATAAATTATTTTATATCTTGACTGTTGCTATCCAAAATCAATAATTGTTTTTCACATCTCCTACACCAGGGCTAACCAAGCCCATGATGTACAAATGCGTCCTTAAATGACATTGTCCGGTTATTAAGCCGGTAATACTTTTAATTTCTTTTTTGCTACGAACTAAAAATTATAAAATTACAGTAGCGTCATATGTATTTTTTGATATATTTATATCTAGATTTTAAATATTTCATACTTATTTGTGCCCATATTGTAAAAATATGGATAATGGTTCTTCTTTTACATTCAATTTTACATTCAATAACGCCAGACCATTTATTGTTCGATCGACAATGTTATAGATTTACATAAAAAAATTGTATTTTCCCATCTTAATGGAATTTTTTCAGAGAAAAATTTCGCTTAATATTATCACTGTATAAAGCTTTTGGAACAAAAGCATACAAATTTATTATTCATCATTACAGCTATATGTACGGCTAATGTATTTTCCATCACTTTTTTTTACTCACGCATAAGAAATTCCACATTCACATTGTAGCTTAATGTATCAATTGTATAGTCCGTTGCTATAACATTAACAAATAAAGGATTACAAAAAATATCATCGCTCGTGCTCGGGAATTTATCTAGGCTTTCATGTGGTAGACCGACGAGATTCAATCAAATGGTTCGTCACAGCTAGAATGAACGCGTACATACATACGAGTATATCGGAATAATCTAGGAATAACGTAATTATCAGTTACGTGAATAATTGCATCTATTTTTGTTGTTTGCGAAATTAATTAAGTGAATTGTTTACCTATTTAAATACAAATAGGAAAACAATTTTGATTTATATTTTGTCTTTTTCGGTTTTTAAATCAGGACTCACGGATGTACAATACTCACAAAAGTATACAACTTAACGCATTATTGTATGCTACACGTATTTGTACCTCTTTTACTTTTGAATGCTTTGGTTTATATTTTGATTAGTGTCTTTTCTTATAATTGGAAGATATTTCACAAAAGAATTCAAAAATAAAGAATTAATCTGGCTGCTAGGCTTCCGCGGTCGTTGTCCATAATTGCTTCTTGGATCCCGGGTTGGAACCGCGTCTTTGCCAATGCTTCCTTCCTGGCCGACGTTTCGTTCACAATTGCATGGGACATCTTCAGGACTGCTAATACTGTTGCTGCTCTGAAACTGAAAGTTTGTTAATTTTGGAATGATTCGTAAAGGAGTTGTTGCTCCGGGTAACTAGGGCGCCAGAGCGCCACGATTACGGTGTGTTTCTGAAAAGTGTTTCTGAAGAATTTGCCAGGTGTTGTGTAGACGGCATCCGTCATTATAGTTGATTTTTAGGTATTTAGGATTTAGGTATTTTAGGATTAAAGTAATAAGTGTTGCTACCAAGATTATTATTATTAATCGTAAAGACAGTAAAATACAAAGCAAATATTAAAATATATATGTATACTTTCACATCGATATACAAAATGCATACTTCTATCCATCTATCTATCTATCTATCTAATTCTTTGGGGCTGACGCCAGCTTGAGTACAGCGCTCTTTGTACCACCCCCAACAGATCTGTCCTAATCAGTCCTACTCTGTCAGTCTTGTGTCCTCGATGAAAGCCCCTATCCTCCTCCAGATCTCATACACCAAGACTCGCTCACCAAGCCCAAGCTATACAGATACTTCCTTAAAGGACAGTGTCCGGTTATCACGCCGTTAATGGTATTAGTTTCTTTTTTATTACTACGAATTAGGTTGGCTGAAAGCCTAGCGGTCAGCTCCCCAAGTAGTGTCTTAGTACGGAGTTGACCTTCCATTAACCTCCATTTCTTTTTATGTTCTCTTTTTAGCCTCAACCAAACCTCCCTTCTAGCAGGGTTCTTGGCGATTCCACGTACAAGTTTCGGTCCAATGAAGTCCCTCTTAAAACCTTCCTTGGCTAGCTCATCGGCTAAATTGCCTTTAATCTTCTGATGTCATGACATCTACATCAATGACACAGTATTGTCATGCACCAGTCTATTTAGGACTTCTTTACAATGTTTCACCAGTTTAAACCTGGTAGATGGGTTCATAATAGCTTTAGCCGCCTGACTATTGGTCATTACGTTGATTTTTTGTTTGCATAGCCGACTTCCCGAATTTCCTCGAGACAGGCTGCAATTTCAAAGAATTCTGCTTCGAAAACTGTCGTATGTTTCCCCAAACTTAATAAATCCTAGGCTTCTAGGGTACATTACACATATACCTGCGGCTGTGCTTCGGATGGATTGTGATCCATCGATGTACCAGGTGCCGGCACACCAATCGCTCATGTGGCTTTTTTCCTGTTGGTAAGTCAATAGAGATATTGTTACGTTTTACCTTCTTCATATTTACTTAACGTCTTATCCTCCGGTATAATCGATTCGTTTTAAATGTCATCATTTTTATATTCTCTCGAGTACGTTCTTGACCATGTGTGTGGCTTGTTTTCTCACGTATCCACTATCCCCGCTACCGCCTAGACTAGCGTCTGGCGATAGAGATTCATTCGTTGACGGACTATAAGTCAGGTCTGTTGGGTTATTAAGTGTTTATGATTGCACCCTTGGGGGTAAAATTAATTGACGTAATTCTGCGTTGTTTAAATAATCGCATTAGCGAATAAAAGCGCAAAACGTTCATAGTTTAGAATTGCCAAGTAACGTTTTGTTTTGGCGAATTTCTGGCAGAAAAAAAGGAAAACTCATTCGTTGCCTACTGACACGTATATACTTTTCATGGTATCAATTTTTTGGACTTATAAATCTCCGTTTTGAAGATTTTATAATCATATATTTATTAACTTTCGAGATTACTTTGTTTTCTGTTCAAATTTGAATCATTGTAGTCTACATAAATTTATATTATACTTATATGTTCTTTTGTAATATTCACGTTAATCTAAATTCTAATTAGTTGCAATTTAATTGCTTCATAATTTACATATCGAATTTTAGCGTAAAAATATTATTCTTTTCATTACCGCTTCTTAACAACAATTTATTTTAATATAGATATTTTAAATTTGGATTCTAACGTGAGAGTTTCTTCTCTATATTTTTTTTTGTATCTATGAACATGTATCTGCTATCTTGGCCGTCACTTGCATAAGCAAAAAACCGTCTGCAATTTGTGCAGATGTATTTCTGTAAAATGTTTGATTTAGAAACTTATTGTATAAAATTTAAAAAATTATTCTGAGATATATGTAATACCTTTTACTTATTATCAACTGTAATTATCGTTTACCTTGTAAAGATCTGTAATCAAGACTATTGATGTCTCTTAGTTTTTATTTTGAAATCATATTGTAATGACTCATTCGATGACGCGAGGCGCGTCATCGCTCTGGACGTTTTCCCGACAGATTTGGAGCATTCTAGACCAAACGTTCCCATTGATATATAAGCCGTCGAGGAAGGGATGTGGACATTCATTGAATCCTACAGTCTCGCGAAGTACACATAAATATAGTTACATAAATATAGAATACATAAATGTACTTATTGTTGTTAATAGTTAGTTTTATATTGTTATACGTTTTAAATATTAATATAGTGTGTGTGTCCAAAGTTATTGTTAGTTTTATTTAAGAACCCGAAAAGACGAACGTCACAATATTGTAGTTTATTTTTGTTATAATTGTGCAAAATTTCAGATTTCTTTTCACATATACATTGTGGCACACATACACATTTATGTTATATTATTTTTATTTTGAACATAATTTTGTGTTGTTAATTTTTAATCGTGTTAATATACGAATTAATTGTTTCGAAGTTTTTTCCTTACCTTCGTTTATTTTGTTTTATTCTATCTTTAGCAAGTTGGTGTTTGTACATTTATTTTCAGGTCGCAGATATCCGTTGCGGCATTTTGTCGTTTCGTTTTTGCATATAGTGTTTGTATTTTAGTAGACTGCGCATGCGCCTAAGATCAAGCAATCCCTTTTATCCGTTTTCAGACTGAGCTTCTGTAAGCGAAACGGAGTGGCGCTACCTACCATCTTATATTTAATCATCCACTCCCTTCTCCACTGACTAAGGGCATAGACAATAAATAGAAGCTCCCAGACTATCGTGCGATATGATTACCGGTTTCGTTTAGATTTTGACCATCTTCAGACACTATCGCTTCGCCTGCGTGAGCTGTTGGTGGCAATATATCAACACTATTAACAGCTTTTGTAATAGGCTGTAAATAAACACAAATTTATGAGTTGTAATTTTATAAAGAACCAAAAAATATTTACAAATAAATTTTATTTTAAAAGAATTCGTTTTGTTTCATGAAAAAAGCACATTTTTATTTATGGTGTCGCCATCTATTTTTTTCATATGGCCGCAGTCCCCCTCTTAATCATAAAATATAAATGTAATTTCTCAAACCTGGACTTATGTGAGTTACTGTGTATATAACAACGACTCTTATTATGGAAGCTAATTATTTCGTTTTTTTTTTAACTATTTAATGTATAAATATTAAGTCTAATGGTCTACTATTAATGTCAGTCACTTGTTTGTATTAGCGTGAGTTACATTAGAACATGAAAAGAAGGGAAAACAATTTGCTAAATAGAGTAATTGATTACTGAATTATTGACAAGATTAGTTAATATAACAATAAATGTATGTAGAACGTCCTCGAATGTCGTAAACATCTAACTCATTTTCATTAGTTCAAATTAGTTCAGACTATTATCGACAACTAGGGGCTTGTATAGTAAACACTACCACTCAAAAGTATCTATCTGTGATTTGTTAAACGTAAAATATTAGAAGGGACCGGACACGAAAAGCCCACGACTGATCACCCAAGGGCGGACTATTAAAAATTTGTATTTTTAAAGAGTTTTTAATTTTATTTATAAAGTTGGAAAAGAAAGGGTGGTGATCTATAAAATAAGAAATACATTTTTATTTGTTCGTTTTATAGTTCAAGTTGAGTAAAGGAATATTAATATTAACTAGCAACACCTCTTCATGGTTTTCTTCCGTAAAATTTGTTCTCTTTGTTACATCCTTGTAGATAGAAAACGTCCTTACTACATCGCCACTGGTTACAGGTACATACTGGAAATATTCTTTTATTTCAGCGTATTCAGCAGTTAGATTTTGAGGCGCCATCCCCATACACAATTGCCGCAATGTTATTAAATCTGGATTTCTATTAAAAACTGCGTCAAACTTTTGCCGAAGTCACTTGGAATATTTTTCAAATTATTAATAGCCACTTTTAATGTGGTTAATCCATCATTAGTTTGAGATTTTGATTTTGAAAATAAGTTATTAGTTTTGGCAAATTTCCAAATTGTTCCTGAAGAAAGTACAACAGATTTTTTAAATTTGGAATTTGATTAGTTCCTTGCTCTCAGAAATACTTCGAGGATCGTCATTTAAATATGTAACGAAATTTTGGAAAATGTCGAAATTCTCTGCATAGAACTGGTAGCTTCCAACCATGTTCCTCATGTAGTTATTACTGTAGAGGGAGGTAGTGACAAAGATGGAAGTCTCTCCCTTTTGTGCTTTTCTGGAAACTATTTTAAAAGCGGAAGCAAGCCTATCAATTTCCAAAAAGAGTGTCTCTGATATATTCACAGATTCTGCGGAGAGCATGTGCTACACAAGTAATATGTAGCGCATTACGATATGTTTCCTTTAATAGTCTGCCTGTTTTAAAATACATACAGCACTGCCACTACAAATAAAAGTATTTTTTCTTTGTACCTATCGTCCGAATGAAGTATTTGGTGTATATTCTCGTAAATGGTATTAGCTACTGTTTCCGCAACAACTGTATTTATAACTTTTGTTGCTATTACATATACGTGATATGGAACAGTTAGATGTAGTACACCAGGCACAACATTTACCACAAATCGTCCTAATATATCGACAGTTTCGTCGACACTTATCCATAGGTACTGATTTGAAAGATGGCTTCTAATGCATTCTACTGCTTTCTTGGAGCACTTAGAAACATAATATTTGCATAGGGTGGATTCGTCAGAAACATTTCGACCAGTATATTTTTGGAGAAATGTTATGAAGGTGGGATTATTAAGTTTATTTAATGGAATATTAGCCGCCATTAAAGTTTCACAGAATTCTTCGTTAAGATTGTCAGATTCCAACGGGTCTAATTTCTGTGTATGTGTTTGTGATGCTAATTGACGTTTTACTTGCGATTTCTTGAAATTTTTAACGATATTTTACAGACTTTGCAATAAATTTCGGAACCACTGGCAATGGATATACAATCAGTGTGACCCTTAATCCAACTCGCCATTGTTTCACGACCTCATTCTCGACCTTGTTCCATATCATATCTGAAAAGGTAACTTCTGTATCTAAATAAATGAAAACTAAAAGTGTATGCGTAAGTTGTTGAAACTTAACGAACTTCACTGGACACTTAAAGTGAAAACAATGAAAAATAGAATCTAAGTCACCGTACTTTATTTATCTTACAAAAAATAAATTATAAAAACTCCTCACGCTTCTATCTACGCCCATGAAGAAAGGAATTTAACTATAATATTGGAGTAACTGAGTCACAATTCAACGACAAAAACAGATGTGTGGTTAACCGAATGAATAGTGCTATTCAATATCTGCGATGTTATAGACTATGTATTTATATAGTCCATCGTAATTTCGGCCTGATGCGTCTGGTCTCTAATTACTAGATAAGAAAAAGTATCATGAAAAGAAAGAAAAAGTCTACATTCTCTAAAATATTTAAAATTAATTAAATAAAATATTTAATATATTTTCTTTGATTCATAGGTAAATACATAGACACACAACAAATATCTTTATTACAAAAGCTGCACCTAGTTCCTTAAAATATTGTTTTGCAATGCATTTAAACTTATTACGACGGCTGTTTCTTTTTCAAGTTCTGGTGAGCTGACAAAAACCAATAAGGGTAATAAGAAGAATTTTAATATACACAAAAGTTTCCCATAAATCTGAAGCATTCCTCAATGGCATTGCATTTGTTGCAACGGCGAATCAGTTTCCGTATATCCATTTCATATCATATGCCGCTTAAATGAACAAATGGAATTCACTTGGTGCCAAGTACGGGCTGTAGGTCGGATGGCTGAATAGCTCCCATGTGAAATTATTAAGCAGGTCATTTGTTTATACTGTTGTGTGAGGAAGCATGTTAACATCAGAAATTGTCAATCTTCCTGATAATGTATAAAGGACAATTTCTGATGCCAACAAGATTCTCCTTTTGTTTTGTAGTGCTCTCCATAGCCTTCTAATGGTTTCACATTGTTACTTTGATAATTGTGATTCCAGTTTCTACGAACTCCATCAGAAAAGTCCCTCTGCAAGACCAAAAAGACATATCCTTAAAATTTCTGCAGAACAGGGTTTGTTTGAACTTCATTAGTTTGTTGGGAAAGTTCGTATTCGTCTGTTGTTTCGAGTGCACTTTTGTCTCGGAGTTCTACTTCAATGTTTACCAAAAAAGCTAGCTCTGATTTAAGGTATCCCTGAAAAAATGTTAACGCGGAACTCACTCGCTGAAGTTTGTGTTCCGTGAGACGTTTGGTAACCCACTGTTCACAAAATTTGTCATAACCGTGTATCTACTGTCAAAAACACTGACCATTATTGAAACCATTCGTAAAAATATGCCGGATTTGCACACCTGTTTCACAAATCCCAAGAATCTAAAAATCTTCTCCACATTATTTGGCTTTCAAAATAATAAAATTATACTTGCATACTGTCCAAAGAAGGGAAAAGTAGTTACATTACTTAGTACAGTACACAATAACCAAAGTTAGTGGTACAAAAAGAAAGCCAGAAGTAATCCTAGATTATAACAAAACTGAAGACGGCGTAGACATAAAATGGCTAGAAGTTGGTGTGAAACGAACGACAAGCATATGACCACTATTTTTTTTATAATTTGATAGGCATTAGCATTATTAATGCATTCATAGTGTGGCTGTCTCTCAACAGAAACTGTAGCCAAAAATTATGCAACAGAAAAAGTGTTATTATAAAGTTGGGTAAACAAATGGCTCAGTACCATGAAAATCTAGAACAAGCTAAAGCATCCACTAGTAAGTAAACTGAACCGTCAAGGAAAAAGGGTCGAAGCATCTGCACATCTAAAAGAGACAGAAAAACTAGAAATACTTGTAATAAGTGTAAAAAAGCATGTGTGCGGAGAACATTTCATAATATTATGTACTAATTGTGTTGAATAAAGTTACTTGGTAATCATTATGCAAATTACTGATGTAAGTGTTTATTTATAAATAACCAAAGAGTAGCAAAAATAAGATTGAACATAAAGAAAATTACCGTAATTCATATATGGGTCCATTGGACCCATCGCCATGACCCATGACGGTAGTTAAAGCTAGATTTTCTTCAGTAGACAGAGGGTTAAATTTAATGTCATTTATATCTATCATATAATGTCAGGTTATAATTCGAGTTAAACTGCATAATGGAGTCAGCATAAAGGCAATTGTGCATGAGACATGAGTGCATGAGTTAATAAGAACACCACCATACTCGCGAAGAAAAAGATTATTGAGACAAGTGTAATAGGACGGAAACAGGGAACAGGGTTTAGAAGACTAACAACTCCACAGCAGGATAACCAATTAGTACATTATCTATTCCAGACGGCGATCAGGGCAAAAGAAGAAACTGATTTTCCAAGATTATCCGGTAATGCATGGCGTAGAATTCCTGACACTGAGATAAGAAGCCGATGTACCGCCAACAACATTTTTCTGACGTAGGCGAATAAACAACAAAACTTCAGTTCGAACAGGATTTGATAAGACAAGCGAATGATTTCTGGGGTTACGTCGTACTGTCAGATGAAAAATGTTTTCATTCATGCCATAATGGCAATGTGCGTCGGCCAAGAGGAGAACGGTATAACCCGTACTCTACCCGAAAAAGTGGTTATTTTTCAGTTAACGTTTGGGCATGGATCAGCCGTAGAGATCGAGGTGTGTGCGTCGTTTTGGAATAGAGAGTAACTGCTATTTTGTATCGGACAGTATTACAAGGAGCATTACTGCCTTCCGTTCAATACAATAGTTTAGTTCATCTAGCAAGAACTGTTCAAAATTTCAATTACCATGGACTTCAATGAGCCTGAATATCAATCCCATAGAAAACATTTGGGGACAAATGGTGAAAGCTATGTATCAGGAAGGATTTTTACCAAGAAATATTCATGAATTGATATAGAGAATTATTGAAGCATGGCAGCAAATTACTCCAGAATACACTGACCGGCTAGTGTCATCCATACCCCAAAGATGATAAAATTACTGACAATTTATTGAGTTGTAACGATGCACAAAAGCGCCTCATACTAGAATAATAATTTATTTACATTTTGTTTGAATTTCGTTTTGATCTGTCGATTAATAAATGTTTGCACTTAAGTTTTTTATTTAGAACCCAGGACCCCAAGCTGCCCAGTTTCCATGTTACTTAGCAAACAGACTTCTTAACACAACTAAAATCTTCAAATATTCGGGTAAATAGATTTTTTTCTGTACCATTTTTCTATGAAGCCGCTGGTATGTTTGATACGATTTACATTTGCGTCTCCGATTAAAGATAGATTGTTACCAAACAGGACATTAAATGTCCGTAGAGCACACATCTTACATGTTCTTTTAATACATCGTCTTTAAAATTCAAACAAATTTTTAACAGCTCACTTGCGAACCAGGTTATCGAACCCTCACCATACAAAACTTATACACAATGTTATCTTCTAGCGTTTCCATAAACATAAAGATTGCAGCCTGTAAATTCAATAGCGGCTTTCTGAATTCATATTAATATTTTATATTTATTATTTCTCGTAACAAAAAAAATACATTTACGTAATACACATGAAATGATGTCAGTTCTAAAAGTCCATAAAGTATTTTTGGTATTATTTTATAAATAGGTTTGTAAATTAGTGTAGCACAAAATAATTTTTAATAATTCACTTGAATGTATAAACAGCTGGTTGTGAAGGAGGTTTTTGACCTTAACATAGAGCAATGTTATAGTTTTTATAACATCGATAGCTGTTATCTATGTAAGCATACGCTATAGGGTATGTGTGTAACTTCAATAGAGGTATTTATTATTTATACGCATTCTGAATATTTTGAATTTATAAGCAGAACATGATATAATTTTCAGGGGGATTTTAATTTTGGGGTTCGCGTTGTAATTACCTAATAATATCTTACATTTATATTCTATATAATTACAACTTTCCATTTTTCATACGTTGACTTTTTATTTCAAGGGCAACCTGTATATATGTATGCATGTAGTACGTTTAAGATTAAGACGAAGCTTTGTACAATAGTAGTAGTGAACCACAGTGGAAAAATACGTTTAAAAGGCCTGATTCTTAGTTATTTTCATCGTGCAATTTAACGATATTAAAACGGGGACAATCGCAATAAGAGATCAATTGGAGAAAAATGATTGAAATACGACTGGATTGTGCGTAAAATTTAGCGCTGGATGTTTTGAATCTCTAGCATACACAATTTCAAGTCGACAGTCAAAGCTTCTGAAGATTACATGAAATAACCTATCATTAATGTTTGTCACTTGATTGTATTAACATAGATTATATTAGAAAACAAAAACAAAACGAAAACAATTTAGATAGAGTAATTGATTACTGACTTATTGATAAGATTAGTTAATATTATAATAAATGTGTATGTAGGCGAGTCCTGTAATGTCGTAAATATCTAATTTATTAGCTCGAGCTTGGCAAACGAATTACTCTAATTAAATTATGTGAATTCTGTTCTTGCATTGAAAAGCGTAAGTAATAAGTTATATAGAAAAGAAAGAAAAAAGTATTTGAGCGTTTCACCCCTATAGATACAGTCTTTGTAACGACCACGATGTCTCTGAAAGGCATCTGTACATACCTGGGCACTACACATATAGACTCGTCTTAATTTTTTAATGACCGTCCAGGAGAGAAATGTCAGTGTATATTATTGGGACGGTGCCTTCCACTTTATTGCCTCTGATAAAGATATCTTCATTTTAACACTTTCGAAATTAGATACTAATAGTAATAAAACTAGCGTATTTATGGCCTCGAGAGGACAGGTACGTTTACGATGCAAGTAGATAACCCAATAATTTATTCATATAATTTTAATGGTATAAAAGTAACGTCTAAGTGTAGTATAATCCATGTAACTCCATTATCGTGTCTGAAGTGCAGTACGGCTTTAATACCTTTTATCATTCTTTTTCTGTACAGTTTTATTCATTGGTGTTAGATGACTAATATAACTAAATGAAAACTTATCAAATAAATTGCCTTATGGATATGAGTTTATAATTTTCAAGTGCAGTATTTCAAGTATCCCAAAATTTTAATAGATATTTACGATACGTGTATCGTAGTGTGTAATTTTACGATACGTGATTGAAAAATTGAAAAGCTGAAGGCGAGTTGGATAATTCATCAAGAATCGAAAAAACATATTACAACACAAATATCGTACAAAGCGTTATATATTTTTGTCAGTGACGTGTTCAGAAGTTCATAAAAGAGGCCAAAAAAGATGAAATTAGTTACAAACTACAGTAGAATCTATAATTATTAATTTAGAGACCGGAGGCATCAGGCCGAAATTACGATGGACAATATAAATAGTCTTTAACATCGCTAAGTACAGCACGCAGTTATTGAATAGCACGATTCATTCGGTTAACCGCACATCTGTTTTTTGTCGTTGAATTGTGCCCCAATTACTTCAATATTACAGTCAAATGCCTTTCTTCATGGGCGTAGATAGAAACGTGAGCAGTTTTTATAACTTATTTTATTTATTAGTTTATATTTCGTAAGATAAATAAAGTACGATGAGTTAGTTTCTTTTTTTCATTGTTCTAACTGATAATTACATACTTCACAATTTTTGTAATAGATCCTGTTTAATATCGTTTCATCGAATCTACTTCTCGCAATTATTTTGACGTAAGTGTCCAGTTAATTTCATTAAGTTTCAATCACTTAGGCATACATTTTTAATTTTTATTTATTTAGATCTAGTTACTTTTTCATATATGATATGGAACAACGTCGAGAATGGCATCGTGAGACAATGGCGACTTGGATTAAAGGTCAAACTGATTGTATGTCCATTGCCAGTGATTTCGAAATTTATTGCAAAGTCTGTAAAATATAGTTAAAAAATTCCAAGAAATCGCACGTAAAACGCCAGTTAGCATGGCAAACACATATACAGAAATTAGACCCGTTGGAATCTGACAATTTTAACAAAGAACTCAGTGAAGCTTTAATAGCGGCAAGTATTCTATTAAATAAACTTAACAATCCCACCTTCAAAACATTTCTCCAAAAATATACTGGTTGAAGTGTTCCTGATGAATTCACCTTACGCAAATATTATGTTTCTAAGTGCTATACGAAAGCAGTAGAACCCATTGAAGTCATGCTTCAAATCAGTAGCTATGGATAAGTGCCGACGAAATTGTCGATATATTAGGACGCTGTGTGATAAAATATTCTAGTTGGTGTACTACATCCAGCTATGCTATATAACGTATATGCAATAGAAACAAAAGTTATAAATACAGTTTATGCGGAAACATTTACGAGATTATACACCAAATGCTTCATTCGGACGATAGGTGCAAAGAAAAAATACTTTTATTTGTCAGTGATAGTGCTGCATATATGTTAAAAACAGACAGACTATTCAAGGAAACATATCCTAATATGCTGCATATTACTTGTATAGCACATGCCCTCTACAGAATCTGTGAATATATCAGAGACACCTTTCCGGAAGTTGCTAGACTTCTAACCGCTTTTTAAAAACTTATCAGAAAAGCACCATAGAGAGTAGCTCTTGACAGAGAAAGACTTCCATCTTTGTCACTACCTCCCTCTTCAGTAATAACTAGATGGGGAACATGATTAGAGGCTACCAATTTTTATGCAGAGAATTTCGATAGTTTACAAAATTTCGTTAAATGTTTAAATGACGATGCTCTGCGGGCAAGGAACAAATACAAATTCCAAATTTAAAGAATCAGTTGTACTTTCTTCAGAAATACTTTGGAAATTTGCCAAAACTAATCACTTATTTTGAAAATTAAAATCTCAAATTAAATGATGGATTAACCACATTAGATGTGGCTATTAATAATTTGAAAAATATTCCAAGTGAGTTCGGGTAAAAGTTTGACGCAGTTTTTAGTAGAAATCCAGATTTAATAACATTGCGGCAACTGTGTATGGGGACAATGCCTCAAAATCTAACTGCTAAATACGCTGAAATAAAGGAATATTTCTAGTATTGGGATGTAGATATGACGTTTTCAATTTACAAGGATGTATTTCATTGAAAGAGAAAAAATTTTACAGAAGAAAACCATGACAAGGTATTGCTAGTTAATATTAATACTCCTTTACTCAACTTATACTACAAAATGAACAAATAAAAATGTATTTCGTAGTTTATAAATCACAACCCGTTTGCTTTCCAATTATATATATAAAATTAAATACTCTTTAAAAATACAAATTTTCAATAGCACGCCCGTGTGCGATGTGTCCATCGGCCTCTCTACTTATAAGCAAAGAACGATTTTTACCAATCTTTCGTAAAGGAGTCTGTATTAAACATTTTCTTTGGACAAGTAGCTCTGACTCCTCTTAATAAATATTAGATAACAAATGTTCGTTCAAAAGTGATAAAATAATTTAAATATAGGAATAAAAATAGGTATGAATAAAGGATTGATTTTCAGCTAATTTATATGAGAATTTTAAGCGAATCAAGAAAATTATACAGGCTGAGTCATTTTCGGCCCTCACCATGGGGATCTCGCTTATTATTGGAGATAGAGTATATGTTTAAATTTGGCAAAGTTGTTAAATTTTGTTTGTTATAAATCCGTAAAGAAAATAGACCTGTAACAAATTACCTTTGTTTTTTTAATAAAAAACGCGAAAACCCCATTTTCTTCTTTTACCTGTAGCACCGACATTTGGCCTTGTGGAGAAAAAATAAAAACACATCCTTTTGGCCATTTCTAAGCCTCTATCCAGTGGTGTACTCTAAATTCTTATACGACGTTTCGTTTCTTTCTGGCCATCATCAACTATCTAATTTCTTATAGGCGCCATATAGGATTTAGACAGAAATATTTTTTTTTTCTGATTTCAACCATGTACCACATGCTGACTAAAGTTTTTGACATTAGGTTTTATTTGAAAGAATAAATTATAAAATTAAATAAGGTAGCCATGGAATTTCAATCTGCCAAACATTTCATTTTTTGTTCATTAATAATACAAAAATGTCATACACTAACGAAGAGAAACGAGATATGAAAAGTATTTTTTATTCTTCGAACCGAAATTCAACAGTAGCGAGTACAAGATATCTACAATTATATCCAGAACGACAACAGCCTCATCGCACCATTTTTCTATATCTCGACAGAAATTTGGTCGAGAATGGATCGTTTACTAAGCCGCGTAATGGTCAAGACAACAGGAATTTAAATGAAAATCGACAAGATATTTTACAAATGGTAAATTAAAAGCGTGTTTTCAAATTTCATGTTAATCTTGTATTTTTATAGATAAATAATAATCCATCAATTTCTACACGCGAAGTAGCGTCAGAATTAAATTTGTGCCAGTCCAGAGTTTGGAGAACTTTACATAAAAGTAGGTTTAAACCATACAGGATCCATGTTAGTCACTCTTTACTGCCTGGAGATAATTTGAGAAGGCTAGAATATTGTAATTGGTTAATGGGAAGGATAGAAAATGACGAAAATCTTTTAAGCAAAATCATCTGGTCAGATGAAACAAAGTTTACAGATTCTGGAATGTTCAACAGAAATACGGAGCACTATTGGGCAGTACAAAATCCCCGACAAAACAGGGCTAGAAGACCACAACATCGTTTTGGAATAAACGTTTGGATGGGTATTTTGGCAAATCGTCTCTTAGGACCAGTTATGTATGAAGAACATTTAAATGGAGAAAGATAATTAAACATTTTACGTACATACGTATCTGACTATCTTGGCGACAATATCCCATTATTACAATATTTATTGTGGCAACAAGATGGCGCACCAGCACACAATGCAGCTGTTAGAAATTTCTTAAATCAAGAGTTTGCAAACCGTTGGATTGGAAATAGGGGAGTTGTTGAATGGCCTGCGAGATCACCTGATTTAAGTCCGCTAGATTTTTTTTTTATGGGGATTTGTTTAAAATAATATTTATAAATTAGATGCGCCACAAAACATTGAAGAATTACGAGACAGACTTCAGAATGCCTTCGATGCAGTTCCTAGAAGAACTATACAAAGGGCAGTACAAAATGCCAGAAGGCGTGCCCAATTGTGCATTACCGAAGATGGCCAGATAATTGAACATTTACTGTAATTGTTTATTGTTTACTTTTCTATGTATTTTTATTAATGTTTTTGTTATCTTGTACTCGCTACTGTTGAATTTCGTTTCGAAGAATAAAAAATACTTATCATATCTCGTTTCTCTTCGTTAGTGTATGACATTTTTGTATTACTAATGAACAATAAATGAAATGTTTGACAGATTGAAATTCCAAAGGCTACCTTATTTAATCTTATAATTTATTCTTTCAAATAAAACTTAATGTCAAAAACTTTAGTCAGCATGTGGTACATGGTTGAAATCAGAAAAAAAAACTTTCTGAAGATGTCTAAATACAATATGGCGCCTATAATAAATTAGATAGTTGATGATGGCCAGAAAGAAACGAAACGTCGTATAAATATTTAGAGTACACCACTGGATAGAGGTTTAGAAATGGCCAAAAGGTTGTGTTTTTATTTTTTCTCTACAAGGCCAAATGTCGGTGCTACAGGTAAAAGAAGAAAATGGGGTTTTCGCGTTTCTTTTTAAATAACGAAGGTCATTTGTCACAGGTCTATTTTCTTTACGGATTTATAACAAACACAAAATTTAACAACTTTGCCAAATTTAAATCTATACTCTATCTCCAATAATAAGAGAGATTCCCATGGTGAGGGCCGAAAATGAATCAGCCTGTGTATGTCGTTAATATTGCATATTTGTTTTCGCTCGAAATCTATTCTGCTTCCATCATATTGTCTGTTAATTAAAGGGAAAAGTTTCCATGGTAATAGCCAATATGCATGTAGTCTAGCATATTAACAGAATATTTTCCGTTAAATTGCTAATTTGAACACTTTCGACTACGTATGTAAATAAAACGAATTGCGTACAATACGTACAATCCTCTCCATTTTCCTCATTTGATTGTTACTTTTTTTCATGGTATTTGTTTGATATTATACATAGGTAGTAGGTAGACACGTTGTATTGATAAAAACTATGTACCCAGGTATTTGTTCATATATTGTTCTCCCCTGTCTTTTTACGATACACAACAAGTCAGTCAAAAATTATTCCAGATTCCGAATACCTTATGAAACCTACATATGCATGTCTGGCCCTATGTTTGACGGTTGAATGCATATATATCTATTCTTTTGAATCCTGTCTACTTTAGAATCGCAGGAGGTAAAATTCTTATCTATTTATCAATCGATTCATGTCAAAGTGCAGGTATAGATATAAAATTATAAATATTTTATTTACATATAATATTTTCCAATATATTTCAAGACCCAGAAAATGTAAGATATTTACTTCGTGTTTTTCAACAGAAAATTATATACTTAGCATTTTATCCAAATTATTAGCAATAGTTAAAATAAACTACTCAAAAATGAATAGGGAATTAGATCTTTTTTTAACAGATCTAATTAATTCGATTAAATTTAACGTTTTTTCTCAAACTATAGATAAATTAGAAGGCCCACAGTCGTTTGTGGACATTTTATTTGGTAAATGTCTTTTACCTACGACCATCCTATAATTAACAATTTATTTAATAAGTTTTTATGTGTAAAGACCTACATTAAATAAATCGTGCGTAAATTAATTAAATCATGCGTAAAAACCCAATGTAAATTAAATGGGACTATCATTATTAAATGATTTCTGTTGACAACGACGCCAAGCGACAACAAACAAAACAAAAGTGATTTTGTCTATTGTGCAGTCTGTAAATTACAATTTTTCAGTCCTAACGGTGAGAAACAACTAATTTATTGCGAATTCAATGGTATTTAAACACACATTTTGATTATTTAGAGAGATCATTATGGATGAGGAAGAATTTGCCGAAATTACTGAAACCACAAACAACATAACCTCAAACTTGTTACCAGAAATGTCAGAGATTATTACGGATCACGAAGAATTATTAGGTACACCTCCAGATATCGCTCATGTAGCCAATAACATAACTTCAAACTTGTTACCCGTTAAATCTAAAAAGTTATATATGAATGCGTACAAGGATTTCTTGGATTGGTGTAAGAGAAAAAACGTAAGAAACTATACGGAAAAAAAAACACACACTATTACAAGAGAAGTAGTAGTGCACCAAGAAAGAAAAGAAAATATTCCAAATGTAATAATTAGTATCATTAATAACTGTACAAATTTGACAATTAATGTAAATTTGAAAAAGTTGACTGAATAATTTTTTTTTTTAAACTAGGTCGTAGATAAAATATTGTATGACACACGTGTGTGAAAGGCTTTTATGCACTCCTTGCGATTAAAACACTCGCCTTCGGCTTGTGCTTTAAACTTCGCAATTCGTGCATAAAAGCCTTACTTCACACACTTGTATCATAAATAACTATTCTGTGTGATAAAATATTAAATATTGTATTTTAACCTTCAATTAATTTAGAATACAAAATTATAAAAATCGCATTTTTTGACAATTATTTAAAGTCATTTTAAACGTCATTTCACATTTTCACGATGCCAAGACGCCATTTAAATAAAGAAACTGTTGATTTAATTGCGTTATTGCATCAGCGAGGGCAATCTGGAGCAGAAATTGCCGCAATTTTTAATGTGTCTCCAAGTGTTGTTAGTACGGCTCTAACAAGATTCCAACAGGTAGGATCTGCAAGGAGAAGACCCGGTAGTGGATCCGAGAGGAATACAAATCAGAGACAAGACCGCTACATACGAATTCAGATAAGGATGAATCCGTTTAGAAGTGCTGTATGGTTGCAACCACAGTTACTAGCCGCCAGTGGAGTTAGAGTTTCGGATCAAACCATCAGAAACCGTCTGAGGGAAATGGATCTTCATAGCTGCAGGCCTGTGAGACGCCCAAAATTAACTAATGCCAATAGAATGACTAGAAGAACTTGGGTTAACCAACGACTAGCAGAAAGTTTTCAATGGGAGTATGGTTTATACACCGATGAATCCAGATTCTGCTTATTTAGTGATAATCGTAGAGTAAGGGTCTGGAGAACCCGAGGAGACCGTTATAGACACGAGTTTACAAAAGCTGTGGTGCCTTTTGGCGGCGGTGGTATCATGGTGTGGGCGGGCATTAGTTTGAATGGACGTACGAACCTCCATCTCTTTGAAAACAATGTCAATGGACACTTATACAGAGATGACATTATTCAGCAATATGTGGACGACTTTCGTGAGGCTGTGGATGAAAACATGGTTTTTATTGATGATTATGCAAGACTTCATCGTGCACAAATTGTAATGCAAGCAATAAATGACCTCCATATTAAGCATCTACCTTTACCACCAACGTCTCCCGACTTGAATCCAATTGAGCACATTTGGGACAGACTTCAGGAACAGCTCAACGAACATAATCCGCCCCCAGTTAACGTGCAACACTTGCGGGAAATTTGACCGCTGTGTTGGAGAAGAGTGTCACAAGAACACATTAATAATTGCATTATGAGTATGCCCCGAAGATGTACAGCTGTGAGAGATGTCCGTGGCCATTATACACAATTTTAGAATTAATTGTTACAGAAAAATGTTTATTTTAGCTATTGTTAAAAATGTTGCTTATTTCATTTTTGATCATTTCTTAGTAATCTAACGATTTTTCTGAATAAATATACTTGAAAATTTTAAATTGTTGTGTACAATTATGTATCTAATATAATACACTACAAATATTTACCCATACTATCTAAAAAATACGAAAAAGTAAAAATTCCTTATTCATTTTTGAGTAGTTTATTTCTCTTTTGTCTCTTAATCATGAAAACGTTAATTCCCCAACACCTCTAACCTAATTACTTATTAAATGTGTACATAATGAATCCTAATATTCAAATTCCTGAGAAATATTACTAATTTGGGCTTGTAAAGAATACAAAGTAATTCTGGAAAAAACACTAAGGAAATTTATAGAAAAGAAATTGCACACATTTTATTAAACTTGTATAATTGTTTTTATACGAGGGTAGATCGGAAAGTTTCTAGAGATACACAACACCCAAGGTTATTAAATGTAAAAGGTTGCTTCCTAACCTCCACCAATAATATTCTTACGTGGAAAAGCTTCACTCAGCGTCCCCATTCAAATTTAAATGATTTTGACTTTAATTTTATCATTAGTTAAATCGTTATAAATCGAGTAAAGTAAATCAATGTTTTCTATAGACAAAACGATTGGTTTTTGTACGCTCTAATCACATATACTTACAAAGTTGTCTTTTATTTCAAAATATTGCTTTAAGTAATGGTTAACGTCTGCTAGTTATACTCATGGATGTAAAAAATATTTAATGTAAATATTTTGGTCAAAAACTGCGCTTATAAACTATAAAGGAAATTAAGGTGGTTGACTCAGTGAATCACCGTCACATATTAATTAATTTAGTCTTCTACTGTCACTACCCAGTTCTTTCAATAAGCTGTTATTATGGAGTTAATAAAAGGTTTTGCATGTCTAAAAAAATGGGTTCACAAATACAAATACTAACTGGATATCAAGATATTGTTTGATACAGTTTTCTTACAAATAACCAAAATAAGATTACAATCTTTATAAACAAAAAACTTTATTGAGTTAATACATAACTTTAATTCAAATTTTTTTGCTCGCACTATAACGTAAAACACTTGTAAATAGTCAAATGAAGTTTATATATAAGCACATAAAACACTATGAAATTAGAAAACACCGCTACGAACACTACAAACATTAATCTAGACCGGTAATTTGACAAATAGTCAACTAGGCAGGAAACGAATGGCACGCCCGATGACGCGCAATATGGCGATCGCCATTAGTTACGAGGCTACTTTACCTATTTACTAACCTACCGCAACACCACTTTTCGGAGTAAAATAATATTTATTTCTCTAGATAGTCTCCTGGTAACTATATACATTTAGTCCAACGTTTTTCAAGACATTTCATTCCATCAGAAAAATAAGAACTATCAAAACCTTCAAAATGTCCATTTACAGCTTCGATGATTTCATTATTTAATGAGAATTTCTTTCCGGCCGACCATTTCTTGGAAATAGAAAAAAGTCCGAAGGGGCCAAATCTGGCTTGTACAATTGGAATCGTAATTCGTGCAGTTGCGCCATCGCAATTGCCGACTTGTGGAATGGGGCAATGTCTTGGT
Organism: Melolontha melolontha; assembly: GCA_935421215.2. NCBI lineage: Eukaryota > Metazoa > Arthropoda > Insecta > Coleoptera > Scarabaeidae > Melolontha > Melolontha melolontha. Next base: position 64,762,922 of record OW285237.1, on the reverse strand, counting down.
GAAACAAACTTATTTCTTTGCCATATGAGGGCTTTTGACATTGATTTCTTCGTTCAATCTGTCTAATAACGACGCAATACGCACCTATTATTGTCCTACCGTGTTGCAAGTAGTCAATAAAAATTATTCCTCGGGAACCCTCTTTCTAGCTGACTGCATCGTCTTGACCTTCCTTGGAGTTGGTTCACTGCATACTGTCCACTGCTTTGATTATGTTTTAGTCTCTGGTGGGAAGTGGTTTAGCCACGTTTCATCGACAGTTACAAAACGTCTCAAAAAATTTACAGGATTACGCTTGATCATGTCTAGACATTACTGAGAAATAGTCACACGAGCTTGCTTTTGATCGTCTGACAGCAAACGCTGCACTCATCTCGCTGAGCTTTCTCATGTCCAAATGTTAATGTGAAATGTAATGTGCGTGGTCATATGACATGCTCACTGCCACTGCTATCACTCTAAACTTTAATCGACGATTATTCATCACGATTCTCTGAACTTTTCTAATGGTTTCTTCATCGGTAGATGTTTCTGGTGTCCCAGAACGCGATTCATCTTCTATGCTTGTTCAACCATGTTAAAATTCACCAATCCAGTTCACAACGGTTGCATATGACGGCGATGACTCTTCACAAACTTCGTCTAATTCCTAATTTTCCTAATTTTTATTTCTTTAGTATATAAGCCTTTCAAAAAAATGTTTAATAATCGCACGGAATTCAATTTTATTCGTGATTAAGAAAGTGCGCGCACTGTTTACATTGCTTGGCTATAGCGGCTTTACTTTATGCACTATCTAACTAAAAATTTGAAACCAGTTATATAATAGGTGAAGAACTCAAAACACCTAACCGATACGCGCATACAACCCATCTTATGGTTCGTTCTAGAAACTTCCCGATCTTCCCTCGTACATTATATCTAGTTTCAAAATGATAGTGATTCTTCTTACATATTGTATACTCCGACACCAAGTTGACATAAAGAAGTGTATGAAGCTAACTTAATAGTAGAAATAAATTAAAAGAAATAATAAGGGCTAAATTAGTAACATACCAAAAGATTTACTTTCTTTTGAGAATAATAATTCATAATTTAAATATTGAATTATAGTGCTCATGTAAATACATATATCAAGCCTTCCAGAATCTTTCCTTGTTAATTTTTGTTTAAATAAAACATATTTGTTAATCTTATTGACACGATAAAGTTTCCACCAGCGCTAAATGTTTACATTGTCACTGATCATTGAATTAAACAACGTTATATATCGTATATATTTTGAGTACTTTAACACATAACGACATAACTTGTCTAGCCGATGTTTGACAAACATGATTATTATCCAGATTCTGATTGTATTGCGCTTATATTTTACACCGATTAAACGCCCCACCTATAAAAACATATCTGTAAACAAGTAAATAGGCGAAGCAATTTATTTCGCGAAATATTCATGCTCATAATTTAACTAGCTCTCTTATTTAGTTCTGTAATATTATTTCTCTTAACACGGAGACAAATAAATTTTTGGCTACTTTATACACCTATTCATTATTAAATGTTGATATAACATAACACGATGAAATTACCTGAGGATGGAGTATAGATCATTATTTAAATTACTTAATTTCAATTTGCTATACTTTCCTAAATTTCTTCTAATCTTTCTCTTCCGCTTAAGTAAACGTACAAGCGTAGAAGCAGATGAAGAGCTGGAAAAATATGTACACAGTGTGTCACAGAGTAACTATTCCTAATTTCCAGAAATGGTAATGGGCACTCAAATAAATATTTTATATTAATAATTAGTGTTCCGAAATTTTTATGTATCGAGGTAAAATTAAAAAAATCGGCACCCCAGAACTTTCCCGGGGGTATACAAAGTAAAAATTGAATTAAAGCTTTGAAAAACAACAACCATTTTAGTAGTTGTTATTTTACATCTTTCACAAATTATTCCTAATTAGAGAAGTCTGTTTAATTGTCATTTTACGTGTCACAAATTAATCTCCATTAGATAATTTAGTGTTTTATTGAAAATATATAATGTTACAAATATTGAATTAGCAGACATGCATCTTGCCTACGGAGCAGCTTACGGTAATGCTAACGAAGCAAGGAAAATTTATGCGGAACAGCATCCTCAGCGTCATATTCCCTTTCATATATCATTTTCAAGATCGGATCAGCATATTCGAGATACCGGTGAATTTCAAGTAAAGAAAATAGATTCGGGAGCCAATCGTACTGTCCGAAATGTTGACTTCGAGGACCACGTTCTGCATCAATTTGAAAATAACCCGTATGGAGGGTATTGAAGGAATACCAGAAGCATCCGTTTCACATTCAAAAAGTGCAAGCGTCAATTCCAGCTGATAATCCCAACAGGATTCAATTTGTTGAATGGTACTTGAATAAAATTAATAACGGACCAAGACTTCCTGGGAGTGTATTATGGACAGACGAGGCATGTTTTACTATTTGAATACACACAATAGTCACATTTGAAGCGAATAAAATCCTCACGCCGTTCACAGGTTACATCATCAATGGGAGTTTTCTGTTAATATTTGGGCTGGGATTGTTGACTATTATGTAGCCGGACCATATGTACAGCCTGCACAGTTAGATGGTCATATGTATAGGATTTCTCTGGAACATACTGTACCAGAATTGCTTGAAAATGTTCTACTTAATATTCGAAGAAATATTGTTTTCCAGCATGATGGTGCACCAGCACACTTTTGATTAAATTGCCGAAATTATATAAATGCACAATTTCTAAATGAATGGATCGGAAGAGGAGGGCCGATTTTATTGGCCTGCACGTTCACCAGATATGACTCCTGTTGATTTTTGTATTTGGGGTCATATTGAATCACTGGTTTATGAGACACCTGTCAATACAGAAGAAGAATTAGTGGCTCAAACGTCCGCAGCTGTTTCGATTAATTCGGCAGTCGATTGCACATCGCTACAACTTGTGTATCGAAAATGGTTTCCTGTTGTAATTGAGATTGATTTTAAAAATTTTTACTTTATCTTGACACCGAGAAATTTCTAGACACTAATTTATTAATAAAAAATTTTTATTAAAATGCCCCCTATCATTTCTGAAAATTAGGAATAGTTATTCTGTGACCCTGTAGAATAAGTCAAAGAGAAAGTTAAGTAGGTAATTTGGACAGTGACTGGAAAGGGTGAAAATAATATATAGAAGTTATGAACAAGTAGAAATGAATTTAAAGGAACCATAAAACCTAAATTAATAAATTTATTCGAATTTTGGACTCTCATACTTTTCTTCACTAAATCTTCCATTACCAACTGTTCCAATTTTCTTCCTATCTTCTCTTTTTTCCACTACCAAATAGTTCATCCATGCTAACTGTTCTATCACTGTGTTAGTCATTATCCTGTCTAAATGTTATAGTCATTATATTATTTTTACAATATTTTACCTTTCTTATAAAAACGGAAGCAATGGATGAAGCATTAGGAAGGAAGCAGGAGCGGTATAGAAAAGAATGTTTGATACTTGCTGTTAGGTATTATTAAAAATAAAGAATGAATATTAAAATGGCCGCGAACAAGTAAAAGATTACAGAGGCTAAAAGAAAATAAGAAGAGGAGCAGCAAAAATAATAAAGAATAAATAGCAAAAATGGCTAAAATAAATGATGGACCAAATATAAAATAGCAATAAGTATAACGCAAAGTTTATATCAACAGACAAGGAAACAAAAAAAAATAAAGATAGATTATTACCAACATATATAGAAAGGAATAGGAAAACTAAATAAGCGGGATGACAATACCAGAGCAAGATATAGAAGATAATAATGCAGAAAAGAGCAAAGAAAAGGAAGAAGATATGAAAACTTGGTGGTGCTTTCATATCTTCTTCTTAAAATTATCCAAGATTTAAAGCTTGACTAGATAAAATAATGAGAAGACCTACCAATTTCCGTCTTGAAGAAGTTACAGTGCAAAATACTTTAAATACCTTGCATTTTTAAATATTTCTGTAAAGTTAGATATAACAATTATTTTAAATGAATTAATCGAGGACTGTACTATTTTTCAAATGATAAACTGAAATTCTTTTTTAAAATATCTTAATAAAAGTATCTATAATGCATTCCAATTAAGAAAGGACCAGATGGCGTGGCAATCTGAGTATAATTTACACAGAAATTTCAAAAAAATAGATAATTTGTATGTGAGGTTATATACATACTAATTTATATAAAAAATCATTTTTGACGTTTGTTTATTAACATATTTTTTATTAAGAAAGCTTAGACTTTAATAGTTTTATTCAAGCAGGAAGCGGCAAATATATACCAATGCATTTAGACTTATATAAAATATTTCAACTAATATCTTATAATCTGTTATTTATTGTTTAAGGTGTTGCATCTACAATAAATTTGTGCATAAATATAGTGAGAATGTGTTAAAATTACTACAGGAGAAATATTTACATCTTTCTTTGATTTTATTAGAGAAAACTTTTGTGTAAATGTGAAACTAATAAATTTGAAGGATTGATGGTGACAGTGTATTATAATTATCATATTTGCTTAAAAAATATAACATGTTACAAAATACAGTTATTTTATTAGTATCTATAATGAGAGAGCAATAAGGAAATTCATTTACCTGCACATCATTTCACATAATTTGGATAAATATTTTTATACATCAAAAAAAGGTATTTAAAAATATTTTCATTTTACAAAAATAAGTAAGTACATATTCAAAACTATAAAACAGCAGTTTTGCACCAAAAGATAGGTAACACTAAGCATTTTTCCAGTTTCAGTATTTGGTTAAACATGTGTTCGTTCCTTCAAGTTATGGCTGATTAATACTTACTTTTTTGCTTATGTATGAGATAAATTGTTACTATCGTACAATTATTTTTTTTTGCTTTTAGCAGAAATTACAGTTTCAGATTTCAATGTAATTGAAAAAAAAATAAGACTAAATAAAAAGAGAAATTGCTTTGATGGGATCCTCCGTGTGTTCAGTAAAAACAATTTTTTTCATAAATGTCTGAACACAATGAGTGTAAAACCCTCTTTTATTAGCATGATATACATTAAATCTTTTACCTACACTTACATAATTACATTAAAAAAATTATATAATAATTTCCTACTTAGAAATTTCATTAATATTCCGCGATTATCACAATATCTGGTAGTTACTTGAGATCCAGGACGTCGAACAATTTCTGAGGACCTGAAATAACTTATAATCTCATGATGTATATGGTAAACATTATTATATAATTATATTTGGTTTACATTTTATTCACTATATTTACCAAACTATACAATTTATAAATATAAAAAAATATATCTAACACATCGCACACACTGACGAATCTATCACACACACATAACTAAATTTAACACACCACAGTTCATTATGTTCCATATTGTTCAACAATATATATATTGACAACTACTCATCTTCAAGATCAGAACCTGAATCTAATAAAAATTCTAAGGATGACCCAGTATTTACAGTACAAGTCAAATTTTCTAATACATTTTCAACAATATTATCTAAATATTCTAAATCATACATTTTGTTTTCTTCTGTTATAACGTGATGAATGCTATTTTTCCATGCTTCAGCATCTACCATGTCTAATCCATCTAATAATAAATTTCTTACTTCGTCCAATTTAAATGTCTTATTATTTTCCGCAACGTGATGCTTGACTTGAGCCCATATAAGTTCAATGGGGTTAAGATTACAGTGATATGGAGGTAAAAGTAAAACTGTACGGCCACTTTCTCTAGCTATTTCATCGACCACGTATGAAATGGATGACAGGATGTGTAATTTTTTACAAGCTCAAACAATTCAATCTTTAGCTTAGAATTATCAGCTAAAATTCCTTTTGTTAAAAGCCATTCAATGAGTGCCTCCTTTTTCCATGATAAAGTAGGTGACTTTTCTGTTTTAGTAGAATGATAAGGCGCATTATCCATTACTATAATACTATTGGGCTCAAGAGAAGGTAATATATTTTGCATCCATGCGATGAACACCTCGCTATTCATATCTTCATGGTAATCTGCAGTTTTCTTGGACTCTAATAATAACAAACCCCCATTCATAAAACCAGTTTCGCTGCCAATGTGAAGCACAATTAGTCGCTTTCCTTTGCCAGATGGATCTTTTAAACTAGTAGAAAGACCTTCAACAAATGCTTTCCTTGGATTAAGTACCGTTGTATCTTTCCATATTTTTGCTTTTGTGTAACCTGCCATTCGCCCATGTTTCATCTAAATAATAGATTTTTCTTCCTTCTGCACGAAACTTTCTTATACTTGTCAAATAACAACGTCTCCATAAGATAATATCATTTCGTTCAATTAATATGTTATTTCGTGTTCGCTTTTCCCACTTGAATCCTAGTTTCTTTAGGATTCTCCAAAGTCATGTTCGTTTTAAAGGAGGTAAACTGGCATCCCCTTTAATAGCTTCACATATTTTTGTGCAAGTTGGTAACTCATTTTTAAAGAAAAATGTGAATGCACGTGCCTTCTAATCGTACTTTTTGATACTTCATTTATTGTAACCATCTCGGCAACTTCGTTTTCTTAATGGAGACTGTGTAACTCCAGACATTTCAATTTCCTTAATAATGTCGAACATAGTATTTCTGCCAATCCCTACTTCCCTTGAAGTTTGACGAACAGCAGCTGTTTTGGACATAGCTTTGTTCTTAAACTGCACATTGTAAGCCATCTGCCTCTGTCCACATTTTACATATTTTCCTATACGATTTTTTGATGGACCTGGTAAAGCTGCGTCATCCATACTCTAAAACGATTGCGATTAAATAAATGAAATAAATTAATGGGTGATAAAATATTTTTAGAAAATGTTGTTTTCACTTTATAATCTCTATAAAGAACTATCTTTAACGAATATTAATAATAAATAGCACACTACACTAAACAACCAGTAAAACATGTAATTGACTAGCACAGACAGAAATACCGATCAGTACTGACAGCACGGACTGACAGCAAAACGCTAATTTGACAGAACTAAATAAACATTATTTTGCCTGGATAAAAGCGGCCTCTATTTTAGCCAATCACACGCTCTTATTTTAAGCCCTATCTTTCCCAACGGCTTATTCTTATTTGGAATGGACATTAGTATAAAATGTATTTAAATTGTCAGTTGAACAACCTACATTCATTATTATGACAGGTTAAGCAGAAACATGTCAGAAGCGCCAAATGTCAAGAAGGGTAAACATTAGACATTTACGAAAATTGCGCCGTTATATAGAGTAGTCGCCATTTGTGTTCCAAAATTGTTATCGGCTAAAAAGTCAACTGTCCGAAAATTACTCCGGTGTATGCACCCGGTTTCTATGTTTTGATTCGAAGTAGATCGTCGGTTCATACATTCGGTAGATAAACATAACCTCTTATACCTCTAGTCGGTCGTCGTAATACAGACAGAAAATATGAAAATATCGTAAAGCAACATCGTAACATAATTTTTTATCCAAACTCTTCTTTTTTGTTTGAAAGCTGATAAAATGATGTAAGGAAATCAGTTTTCTCAGCATCTTCACTATCTAGTAGCTTTGTCAATAGAGCAAGCAAAGTTTCTTGGTAGATACATTTTAATCGCGTTAGGGACTGAAAATACAAATTAGCTTTCAGCTGTAATAAAAGAGTTTTTATTTATTGGTCAGAAACTGTTATTCAACTTCACCACGGCGCGGGCGTTCGGAAATTGATTAACCTAATCCATTTAGGGTAAATTAGCTGATTATCCGGTACATACCTGCTGGTGCAATTTTTGTAAATTCCTAATGTAGCCAATATTACATTGCCAACCGCAGGTATTTATAATTGATCAGTTGATGTTTTTTAACAATAAATATTTAACAAGATTTATATTAAGTAAATGGTAAATAACGACAAATATATACAGAAGGTAATCTATGAAAACTGACCATCTCACCATATAAACTAGTGATTTTATAATCTTTACTGCTAAAAATTCAAAGCGCATTTACAAACAAACAACGTTGTAATTTGGCCTATAGTGTGAAGGGAAAATTGCAAAATTAGCGGACAATAAGGCTTTATGAAGGAGAAATTTTTTATGGACGATATTTCTTTAATTCAAAATTTACGCTTGGTATCTGTATCACGTAAAACTACGATATTTTTAAAATGCTTATGTTCACTGTATACTTCAGTTAGATATTGTCTCCTATAATCAATGGATATTTTGCCACAAGGTTTGCAATAGGTTCTATATATTATTTGGTTTCGTTTTTATTTTTTTGCATGCAAGCAAACATTACGTTCATATACGAGTCCTAACAACTAAATGTTCGCACAAACAAAAATTTAAAATAGAAATAAAACTACGGTTCTAATCTTCACTTTTAAAAGTGAAGATTGAAACCGTAGTTTTATTTCTATTTTAAATTATGGATCTTCATCAAGTAAATGCCGAATCAAAAAAAATTTATTGAAAACAAAAATTTTAAATTATTTAATTAAAGAACTATATTAAATACATATTAAAGTTTGTCATTTATAACAAATATTTAAATGTTTTTTTTTCTATACACATTGAAATAAACTGTTGGCGAATAAATAAACAACAATATTGCACGATATTGTGACAACTAAATGTTCAGAATTACCTAGTTGCCGTGTATAAAAATAACTAACTTTGATGTTTACTTATCATATGTTGGCTGTTATTTGACAGTTACTTGTTAGACACCGTTTTGCCAAAAAAATCTGTTAAATTTAATCCAAAATGGTCAGAGCAATTGCGACAATTGTTAAATTCGTGAATTGGTAACTAAATATTCTCAGGGTAAAGAAATACATAAAATGGCGGATGAATTAGATTTGGTTAAGTCAACAGTTGGAACATACTTAGGCACTATCGTGAAAGTGGAAATGCCCAATGTAAAAAATTCGGGTAGACCGGGAATTGTGTGTAATAGGGATCGACGATTCCTAATAATAATTTGCAAACTGGGTTGTCGTAACACTTTAAGAACCATCACAGCACAGTGGAATACAGAAATAAGAAATACTTTATCGAGGGAGTGTTGTAGAAAGTGGATACACAAATCCGGACTTAGTTTTTATAAGGTGGTTTCGAAAGTTTCGAAAGGTCGAAATTCATGATTTTTCATTATTCGTAATGTTTTAGGCGAAAGAAAAACCTCTGCTAACAGAGAAGTAGAAAATAAATCGGCTCAATAAATCGAAGATGACGTAGACCGTTGAAGACTGGTCCAAAGTCATATTTAGTAACGTGTCGAAGTTTGACGTGTTCGTGGGAGACTTTCGTAAACGGGTTATTAGAACTAAAAATTAAGCATTTCATAAGCCCTGCATGTCCGCAGTGGATCTAGGAAGGTATGAGGTGGTAGAAGGTACAAATAATGCAGTAAAATATCAAGAAATTTTGAAAAATAGTGCCAAGCGCGAAAGATCGTTATCCGGGCATGAATTTTATACTTCAACAGAACGGTGCTGCATGCCATACGGCTAAAACTACTAAGAAATAGTTTGGGGACAATAACATCAAGGTCCTCTCATGGTCTTCAAACAGTCCGGACCTTAATGTTATAGAGACATTGTGGCATAAAATGAAACAAAAATTGCGTGATGATCCCCAAAGAACTGTTGCCGATTTGAAGACGAAATTGGGTGAATTATAGCAAAGTTTCGACTCTTGACATGTGGCAATCATTAATAAAAACAATGCCAAACAGGACTGCAGCGGTCATGAAAGCGCATGGCGACGTAACGCCATATTAAAATAGTAATTTCTCAAATTTTCCGAACATTTAATTGTCACGATAATGTGCAATATTTTTGTTATTTTTTTTTCTTCGCCCACAGTTTATTTCAGTGTGTATAGAAAAAAAACATTTATATATTTATTATATATGATAGAGTTTAATATGTTGTTAATATAGTTCTTTAATTCAATAATCTAGTTTGTGTAAATTAACATTTTCAATTAATTTTTGTTTGTCCGAACATTTAGTTGTTAAAGCTCGTATATACGAGGTGTGGCAATTTAATTCCAGGATTGACGCTTCTGTATTGGAGTCACCTGAAATAGAACCAAAAATAAAACAGTATATAATAGTTCACAGTCTCACCAATAGATGTCGGTCAAACGAATATAAAATAGCTGTTATTTTTTGAGTAGGACGCTAGCGCGACGATCGTTTTTTGTCAGTCGTAATGGAGCAATGACTAAATATTAAATTTTGCTGTAAATTAGGTGAAACTGCAACGGGAACTTACGAGATGTTGGAATCTGTTTACGGTGATAACATCTTAAGTCGGACTACTATGTTTGAGAGGTTTATGCGAATTAAAGATGGACGTGAGAGTGTTCTAGATAACGTTAGAACAGGACGTTTATCGATCTGTCGAAATGCAGATACAATCGCAAAAGTGCGTGAACTTGTGAATGATTGCAGAAGAGTTAAACATGAATAAGGCGACGATTCGACAAATATTGCATGAAGTTTTGGGAAAGAGAACGCTTTGTGCGAAGTTCGTGCTACACAATCTAATGGATAAGCAAAAACAGAGAATAATTGTATCGTGCAAAGGCTTTCGTTTTGCAAGAATCCAGAATCAAAGCGTGGGTTTGATTCTGGATTACCTTTTTCGATAGTCGGGATGTAATGCATAAAGAATTTTTACCGGAAGGATAATCGGTTACTGGTGTATACTAGCTTGAAGTGATGTAGAGATAACTAAAGCGCATATCTCAAGTGTGGCCACAATATCGAGAAAAGGGTAGTTGGTTCCTGTTGCATAAAAATGCACCGTCACATTCTTCACTAATTGTAAGGGTTTTTCTCACGAAAAAAGCGGTTGTTGAGAATAACCATCCACCCTAGTCACCAGACCTGGCAACGGCGGATTTTTTCCTCTTTTGTACAGTGAAAGTGTCCTCAAAGGGAAATGATTTCAAGATGTAGAAGATATTCAGAAAAATGTAACCGCCGAATTGAACACCATTTTTTCGGCTGTATTTGTTGACTTTTTCAAAACATTTCGAACATCGCCATAAGTGTTTCAATGTGAATTGAAATTACTTTTAATAAATACCAAACATTTTTTGTATTACTACAATTGCATTCTTGTATTGTGTTTCAATCCGGAAATGAAATTGCCACACCTCGTATATGTACTCGTATATAAGGCTTACCTGTTATTGCGTCATTGTACTTGAATTTTCGTCTGAAAGAGAAAATAAGATAAGTAAATTTATATAATTCAATGCAAGACAATAAAAAATTACTCTAAACACTATCATTAAAATGTAATTAGTGGGCATTTCTGCTCACATAAGTACGAGAAAAATTATTGTCAAAACACAATTTTTCAGACCTGACAGACTTGAGATGTATGTAGATAACACGATAGATGCTATCGGGTATAATTATTGTTAACATTGGTGTTGTTGAACATGCTATGTGTGGTTCTAATAATGTAATAACGAACAACCATACTCGTGGAGGTAATAAAAGCAGTATGTTATTACATCGCGTTTTCATATAATGCGATTTTGTTATTGCCCAAAAGAATGAAAAAAAATGTATATACGTCGGGTCAAGTAGTAATGAGTTTGGTGAACCACAAAGCGTTCGCAGTTTATTCAGAAATACAAACAGCATATTCCAAATATAATCGTTAATTTTTTCTTTAAATAAAAACGTAATAATATAGATATTTTGGTGTTTGTTTAATCCATTGGCGTGTATACCGTGGAAGCTAGCGAAGCAAAACTTCCCCGACATGAACCAAGTAAAATACAGCATATAAATAAAAAAGTTTAATACGAAACTTTAATATTATATATCAAACTAGCTGCACCCGGCAATGCGTTTCTCTAGCTCAGTCTCGTTAAATTGAAAAGAAAGAAAATTGAAAGCACACGTTTCTAATATGTTTAGTTTCACAATACTTGTGAATATACAATATTTTTTGTTGTTCCATTATCTATACAGATATAGAGATTGTCTGGTTTGCCAACTATAGAACATGCAATATATAATTGACTATACTCACGAAATGAACGCTATGGTAAACGACACAGCTCCATTCCAACGCAATGTCACGAGAAATAATTAAATCAAAATGAAAATAAATCGAAATCTATTAAAATTTCAATTTAACGATGCAATCGGAGGTATTGAAAATGCTAAAACAGTAGGTATCCAGAAGCACATTGTGTGTTCAACAGCACCGTTCAATGGCACCGTTGTAAAAAAAAGATTTTGTTACCTGTCACGGGTTTGACATACGCATGTTTTTACCTGTCACAGGTATGACACATATATAATAGTTATATAAAAGCACGCGCCCATTATAAAGCGACGTTGTGTCAAAATTTCAAAGCAATCGGCGAAGAACTTTCGGAAATTTAAGATTTTAAACAATCAAATATTTACATTTTTGTTTATATAGATTATTACCTAATATTACTAATTAAAGCGCGCCCATGTTGATTTCAAATGCTGACGTTAGTGAATGACGACGAACCATGCCCGAATGAACAACCTAAAGGTACGTACAGTACGTACGCGCCTGTTACTAGCAAGCAGGCAACCTGCTGCTTGCTGGTAACAGGCGTCGGTTGGTGCCGATAGACAGAGAAGATGCAGGTTGTTACTTGTTCGTGCTTGCAGCCCGCGCCAACAGTTTTACCGGAATTAACATTTATTTATCGGTAAGCAGGTTTGACGTAATAATTTGAATTAGTACACAAATTATTATTACTTCGACTATGGATATTGATTTGAAATAGTACTTATGTATATATCCGTCTTTAATTATGTAGGAAAGTAATTACAATTCACTATATACACTATGTTTTGATTTACTTTGTATAATTTAAAGGACTATCAGAAATGTACTCCTTGAAAATGTCTCTCGTAGTTCTTGGTCTTCCTTGAATTCCTTGCTCAATTTTACTACTTATTTCGACATGTGTAAAGAGACGTTTAAATTCTTCTCTACTTAAAACTCTGTTATGTAGAATGCAAACATATTGCTATGGATTTTTAATTAAAAATAATTTAATTTAAAAATGTACATATTTTGTGAGCTAAATTGTATATTGAAAATGTATTTAAATCTTGCGAAGAGAAAAACTTGTTATTCGGGATCGCTCTCATGTGAAAGTCGAGATCAATTCTCGAGGAGATGAAATTTATAGTTTGAACTAGAAGGTTGCTTTGTGAAATATATTTAAATATATTTTAATTAATACAAAGGTATTTTTAATAATATAAAATATTATTAAAAATCTGGTGTGAAGAACACAAATGCAGGTTCACTATTAATATTTTCTGTGAACGTGTCCGAATATATCCTATCCCCAGAGACGTAGATACGTATTTCGCTTTTCTACAAGCTCATCGGTACGCCCCTGCTGGAGAAAGGATATTTCCAGACACATTCACAGAAAAGAACCACCTCGCCCTATCACCGTAATTATCCAGACCGAGCGCAGAAGTAAATTCGGCGCTACCTGTTGTCCGTCAGTCAGCCGAAGTACCTCGCATACCGTCCACATAATTAATGTGAAGTAACGACGCCCTTCCAAAGAGGTTAGCACAGCCAACTCTCTAGAAAACTGCATTTTGTTTGTGCCTTCACTCATACTACGGCTTAACCGCATGTGTAATGTATCAGAATAATTGAAACATACATGAGTAGGTAAACCCCACCAGTTTTGTATAATACAAAGGTATTTTTAATAATATAAAATATTAAAAATCTGGTGTGAAGAACACAAATGCAGGTTCACTATTAATATTTTCTGTGAACGTGTCCGAATATATCCTATCCCCAGAGACGTAGATACGTATTTCGCTCTTCTACAAGCTCATCGGTACGCCCCTGCTGGAGAAAGGATATTTCCAGACACATTCACAGAAAAGAACCACCTCGCCCTATCACCGTAATTATCCAGACCGAGCGCAGAAGTAAATTCGGCGCTACCTGTTGTCAGACAGCCGAAGTACCTCGCATACCGTCCACATAATTAATGTGAAGTAACGTCGTGGAAGGGCGTCGTTACTTCACATTAATTATGTGGACGGTATGCGAGGTACTTCGGCTGTCTGACAACAGGTAGCGCCGAATTTACTTCTGCGCTCGGTCTGGATAATTACGGTGATAGGGCGAGGTGGTTCTTTTCTGTGAATGTGTCTGGAAATATCCTTTCTCCAGCAGGGGCGTACCGATGAGCTTGTAGAAAAGCGAAATACGTATCTACGTCTCTGGGGATAGGATATATTCGGACACGTTCACAGAAAATATTAATAGTGAACCTGCATTTGTGTTCTTCACACCAGATTTTTAATAATATTTTATATTATTAAAAATACCTTTGTATTATACAAAACTGGTGGGGTTTACATACTCATGTATGTTTCAATTATTCTGATATATTTTAATTAATTCGGGTTGTTTGATTGATAGTGATTTTGTTATATTAGTATTAAACTCCCTATATTTTTAGAGATAAAATTTCTCGTTGTGTTTTTGATGTGCATTGATTATGCACCTTCTTTGTTCGTAAGAGTCTCCACATATTTTTTTCTTGTAAGTAGAATTAAAATTATATGACGTCGCCATAGTATATAAAATTACTATAAGTATATTTCTATTGTATTCAAGCTTGTAGTTAAGAGAATTAATTATTAGAAATCCAGATAATACAGTTTATTATTAACATTTCTTTGTAAAAAAATTATAATTGAAAAGTTTGTGCGAGAGGATTCAGGGTTTTTTTGTGCGTGTCTTTTGCACGTGCGTAACTTTTGTTCGTGTATCAGTATCTGATTATACAGTGTGGTTCTCTGGGGAGAAATTAATATTAAACTTGATTATTTTTATAGAAGTTTTTATCGGAGTCATTTAGAGGATGTTTTCCATTCATTTAGCTGTCGATTTTCAATTAATGTTTTTACCTCAAGTATTTTTGTATAATACAGCATCTTTATACTTTGTAAAGATAATTTTGTACTTTTTTTTATTTTTGTATTAAATATTTATTTAAAATTTTTATCTTGCGTTTGTTTCATCTGACACTCCATAATTGCTAATTAATTAATCATATAAGTATATAAATTTTTGTGAATATTTCACTGGCGCTCAACTCACTTTATAGACACGCTTTTCCTAAATGGAACCCGAGAAGTTAGAAGTCTCATATTTGAAAATTCACCGGCTGAGAAACCTAGTTGGGAAAACTAGTTGTGGAAAGTGGTGTAGCTAAATTTTCAAACCACTATTCATACCAATATGTTATTATTAGAGATCGGACACATCGGGCTGAAATGGACGTCATTACGACGGACGATATAAATAGTTAACAACATCTGTAAGTACATCACGCAGTTGTTGAATAGCATTATTCATTCGGTTAACTGCACATCTATTTCTTGTGTGCGGTAAAATTAATCTATTTCAACAAAATTTTTATCAAATTACGTGTTAATTAGGTAATTGGATCATTCATTTCAGATGTACAATATTTTATATATTCAGAGGTAAGGAAATTGTTAAACTATATTTTATAAAAGCGAATTTCGATTTTCAAATATGCAAATCACATGTAATTCTTTAATTATAAATGAAGAGAGAACTTTAAAATTTTCGATTAAGTGTACAGAATAGCACAATAACTGCCAATTATTATCATTACTTCTTCTATAGAAATATAAATTGTATATACTTACATTAATTTGAGAATATGTCATTAATTCGGTTCTGATTCATGTATTAGTTAGGCTCTGTTCATATGCGCGGAAGAGGTTTAAAATCTATGCGCAACAATAAAATCTGGTACAGATACAGCAACGTACCGACCACAATTGACACATCTGAATAATCTCAGGTAATATTTGACAAGAATAGTAAACGTTTAAATATTATTAATATTTTCTTCGACGATAAATGAACAGATTATCTAATAATATCTCAAATTCTTTTATCTTTTTAAGTTTGCTATTTTGTAGATACTTTTAAACTAACTTAAAAAAACTAACAAATAGAGAAGCAGGACGTCCGAGGCATGTAGTAAAACCGATAAGCAATGGGTTCTAACTTGCTCTAATGATTTTTCTCAGTGGACTGCATACTTGAAATTACAAAAGTTTTCTAGCGTTAAGAACTTTTGATTAGACTAAAATGTATGTAGTCTGGTCTCGTTCTATACAATCTCACTTGGGATTAAGCTTATCACGGACGGACAGATTTAAAAGTGTATTTATATGTGTAATATAGTTTATTTCTTGATATTTATTTTATTCTTAACTATTATCCAATTATAACATAAATGTCAGTATAGTACTATTAATAAATTAATAGACTTCATGCATAAGATATTTAATTTAAGTGTAATAGACGCTAAATAACGTAGCTCAGGTTAGCATTCAAGATATTTAATTTGAAACATATTAGAGTATGTAAAAGCTCACCAAATTTTGTATAAAACAAAAACATTTTTAATAATATAAAATATTATTAAAAATCGGATTTAATGGCACATAGCATGTTCATCAATTTGCTGTCCATAAAATGATGTAACATAGCACATTCATCCATTCCATAACTCTAAGAAACAGTGTCTTTTAACCACGAAAGTCCGTGGCATTATGCAGTAGCACATAACATATTCTTCAACCAAAAAATCTCAATTTTTCAGAAATTGTAACATAGCACATTCATCCACTGAACTAATGAACTTGTATTGTGTACTTCACACAAGATTTTTTTAATAATACTTTATATTATTAAAAATACTTTTGTATTATACAAAATTGGTGGGGTTTTTTCCTACACAAATATGTTTCGGATTGTTCTGTTACTTTAGTCCACGTAAACACTTTTATTAGGTCTGTTAAATATCAAACTAGATGTACGTTTTCATTAAGCAGAAGAGTATTCTACATTGCTTATTGCAAAACTTGAAACGAATTCCGGCAGCTCGGTAGTGCTTACTAACTGTTAATCAAAATAAAATGCACATGGTTGCGCCCGATGAGATTGAGGAATGAAAGTTGCTCCATTTCAATTCTGACATTTTAACCGGCACACAATAAACTTACTTGGAAGTAAATTATTCATCGCAGCCTATGAAATGCGAACGTTGCTGCGAGCTTCATTAAATATATTTCCAACTGCGAACGTTTCTGTGAGCTTTGTCTATACATATTTCCAACTAAGTTCGAAGCATCCAAATCGATGGCATTCATATTGACACCCTGTTTTCCACAATGTACCGTTAACATTAATAAAATGATAGACACTTTAAATAGGCAGTAAATAAATAAATCGAAAGTGTTCATGTCAGTTTCATAGAAAAGGGTGGTCGTACGAAAACATCGAACATAATGGTTGAATCTATAATGCATAGCATAGACTGAACGTTATAAACGATTGTTGGAGAACTATCAATGAAAATAATCGGGGCGTGAATGAGATAGGTACAGTATTGATTTACTTAGAAAGCACATCCAACAATGTAGTACATTCTGTGAAATATGGAAGGCGGGAATGTAACAACATATTACGTACATAAATGTATGATAATATTGCAATGTAACTATATCATGTAAAACGACGTAAAATAAGTTTATTTCCTTTCAAAGATTGACTTCTACACTAACCGGCACAATTAAGAGCCCACCTTATGCAATTACAAATATCTAACATTTTCTTATTATTTTCTATCGTTCTTTATTAAATGTAGAAATAAGTAAAATCTAATCAATTAAGCACATATGGAAAAAACAACTCATTTATTTTTTTATTTTTTGGTAATGTCTGTGAAATTATATCTACTGCATACTAATAATAATATCTCACTGTATATTTAGAATTAATAACTAATCAGTTTTAATAATGTGTATTGCCTCCTCTTGCTCTAGTAACTTCATTTATCGTCTTGGAAATCCATTCATAGTATCTTGAATGTCATTCTGAGGTATGAAGTCTCACTATTCCCTTAGAGCATTGATTCCCAAAGTGGTCCAGGTGGACCCCCAGGAGTCCACGGGAGACTCGACGGGGGTCTACGTTGGCGTGACAAAAAAATAGGGGCTCATAATTCGTAAGCGGGGCTCCACGAAAATTTTTCTGGTTTCGATAGTGAAGAACCAAAATGTTGGCTTGAGTTCACCTATCAATATAGGCAGATAATATTTTAAGAAGCTCAGCGACTGTTACTTGTAAAAACTTGCATATTCCATATTCAGTAGGTGTCGAGACTTGCAAAGCGCTGCCGCTGCCGCCGTCCGCAATGCTTGATCAGACGTGCAAAGGGACGAAGTACGACTTGTGCTGTGTGTGCTTGCAATCTTGCATGAACTTCTTTGATTCTTCACCAATATAAATACGAATGCCACAGCTAACGTTACTCATTTGTTTCCCGAATTTCGAAAAGAAAAGTAAAGTAAAGTGAATCGATGCTAGTGTTTGCCACTGTCGGAAAAGTAAGTACTTACCTGCCTATTTGTTATACATACTTTTATTTTATTTATTATTTATCTATTTATTTTACAATTTATTGTACACGTAAGTAAACAAAAAATGGACAAATTGTAAAAAAATACGTATGTACAAAAGGTGAGGCTTATTCCTAAAAGAAATCTCTTCCAACCCACCTGCGATAGGAGATAAATTTATGTTGTAATAAGTATATTTGTAATGTTTGCGTGTACTGGGTACATATTAAAAATGAAATACTGAACAGAGCCATTATTAGATACTTCCATAAAAGAACAGAAAGCCGAGAAAGGTTGAACTTCTTGTCCCTACTTTATTAGTGATTTTTTATTACCCGACTGTGTGGTGGTTCACTAATAATTAAATATATTTTCATAAATTGTACGTGTCTTTATATACTACATACTCGTAACGTGCATCAAAGTAATAAATAAATAATTAAAATCGTGAAGTTTTGATATTAAAATATTATTTACAAGTATTTTCTATCGAATTTACAGAAATATATCAAAATATAATTAATGAAAAAATGTTTTACATTACATTAAAATCGGTTCAGCCGTTTTCATAAAACTCAATTATTGATCTTAGCGATTTATTTCTTTTAATAATTAGAATCAGTTTGCCGCCAGTACTTTGTTTATTTCATTGCAATAATCAATTAATCCTGTTAAAATAGCCATATCCTGTTAAGTAAGACCGCCTTAAGATTGCTACAACAAAGTTTTTTCTTATTTACAGGTAGGTAACTGATACGAAACATGGCTGAATCTAAGAAGAAGTGTCGACAGTACAGTGTTGATTATTTAAAATTTGGTTTTCTTCCATCAAAGCCAGACAAGCGATTGCCCATATGCCTTTTATGCAACAAAGTTTTGAGCAGTGACTCTATGAAACCATCGAAGCTCGAAGATCATCTAAGAAGGTGTCATCCTGATAAAATAGGTAAAGATTTGAAATATTTTCAAACATTGAAGGAAAAATATGAAAAGAGACCCACCGTGCACATTAAGTTCGCTTCAACGTCGGAAAGTAACGATGATGGTTTGCAGGCATCTTACAATATCTCATTACTAATAGCGAAATCTGGAAAATCGCACACCATTGGAGAACAGTTAATTTTACCCGCTGTTGAAGAGGTTATAAAAAATGTTCTGCACAAATCTTCATTTGACATACTCAAAAGAATTCCTTTGAATAACAACACTGTACAAAGACGTATTGACGAAATGAGCTCTGATATTGAAAGTTTCTTGTGTAATTATCTGCAAACAACTCATTTTTCTATTCAACTGGACGAGTCAACTTTACCTGGTAATGAAGCATTATTATTGGCATATGTTCGATTTGTTATGGACGAAGAAATTCATGAAGAGCTACTATTCGCGAAAACTTTGGAGACGGACACTAAAGGTGAATCAATATTTAATGTCCTGAGTGATTTTTTTAAGGAAAAATCGATTCCATTCACAAACGTTATTTCGGTGGCAACAGTGTGGACATCTTAAAAGAATTATACCAGAGGTAACTGCAATTCACTGTGTCATCCACCGACAACACCTAGTAGCGAAAAATTTGAGTGCTAAATTGCACCAATCGCTTCAATTTGTGATTAATGCAATTAACAAAATAAGAAGCAATGCATTGAATACGCGTTTATTTGCACAATTGTGTGATGAAAATGATGAAGACTTCCAACGATTGTTCTTGCATACTGAAGTACGCTGGTTGTCGAAAGGTGCATGTTTAACAAGATTTTTCTCACTTTTTGAATCAGTTTTAGAGTTTCTAGAAAGTAAAGATCCAGATTTAAAAGAAAACCTGATCATTTTGAAAGCAGACGTATTTGACAGATTTGTTCAAAAAATTTAATGAGATTAACTTACAATTACGAGGGGACAGCCTCAATTTAATAAAAACAAAGAGTGTAATTTCAGCTTTTCTTGGAAAATTGAAATTTATGAAGCTAAATTTTAGTCGGCGCGAATTTTCCCAGTTTTCAAACTTGTCACAGGTAGAATGCTTTGATGAGGATATTCACACATACGTTCAACATTTAATTGCCCTACATGATGACTTTAAAATCAGATTTGAAGATATTCTGACGATGGAAATACCACCATGGATCATAAATCCACTTGATGAAACGGAAGTGGAGAATGTGATATTACAAGAGGAGCTTCTCGAGCTTAGCACTAATGAGGAACTGAAGGTGAAATTTAAAAGAGGGTATCAAACATTTTGGCTGCAGGCAGAAATACCCGAAAAATATCCTGAACTGTGGGGAATTGCGAGAAAGCTTTTGATAGCGTTTCCCTCGTCATATCTTGTCGAGAAAAGTTTTAGTGTCGTTACAAACCATTTAACAAAAAAAGGAACAGATTTAATATCACAGAACGGGGAGATTTGCGGTTATTCCTAAAAAAACTGAAGCCAAATATTGATAATTTGCTGTCAATCCATCAAGTACATCCCTCCCACTAAAATTATGACTATTTTGTGATTGTCATTGTAGAAGTTACGTTACGTTATTAATATTTAATTTTAATTATATTACGACTGTTATCATATTACAATGTAATATGATAACAATAATAATTAATAGTGTAATAATTACATATTTGAATAAATACAACACAAGGAAATATACTATTTTTCTTTTCATTTTTACCACTCCGAATGGGGAGTTTTCTAAATAAAATATGTGAGAATTGATTGGTTTCTTGTACTGTGAGTAGATGTCAAAGGAGTAAAGTTGGATGGAATCACTTTTTTGATTGGCTAACTTTACTTTTTTGACATCCACTCACAGCACAATCAATTAACCAATAACTTAGCCGGAACGCAAATTTCCATAGTTAGATCTAATATTCACATTTTTTGTCGAGTTTTGGGAATATGGTAGAAATGTAGCTGCAGGGGGTTCAACGGAACCAGCAAAACTTTCAAAGTGGTCTATGAGAAAAAAAAGTTTAGGAGCCTCTGCCTTAGAGCATCTTTAAGCTCCGCCAAAGTTAGAGGTAAAGGCAATCGAGCCCTCTTGTTATTTAACCCAAAGGTGTTCTTTGGGATTGAGATCTGGACTTTGCGGGTGCCATTTCATTCCAGTAACGTACCTAGCTACATGCGGACGAGCATTATCATACGAAAGAATAAAACAATCTCCGATATAAGTTGCAGATGGTATCACATGCTCTACTACGATATCTTCCATGTATCTGCCAAGAATAGTTAGCTCTGTACGTGCATTGTAACAAATACATCCCCAAACCATATCCGATCCTCCACTAAAACTCAATGTCTGCACAATGTTACACACTGTAAATCGCTCCCCGGAACCTCAATACACTCGCTCCCTTCCATCCGGTGGTCTTGAACAGATTCTCGATTAATCTGTGAAGAAAACGTGCATCCATCGTTCAATATTCCAAGCAGAAGGATTTTGAGCATACCGAAAGCGAGAGACTTGATACTGTGCAGCAATTGTGGACGGCGGGTCGGTCTTCTGGCTTTCAGTTGTTGTTCACTAAGTCTTCTTCTAATCATACGCTCACGAGCATTAACTAATCTCACCTCATGAAGGTGGTTACAAACATCAAGTGTAGTAGTAGAACGACATCGAAGCACACTCTTGACAATAAACCTGTCATCACGACCAGATGTACAGCGTTTACAGCCATGTCCACGTCTTCTCGTGTAGGAACCAGTCTCATGGAATCGTTGTAGGGCATGTTTCAGAATAGAGCGTGGTGTTCCTAAAATTCTAGCCACATGCCCTTGACTTCAACAAACAAATAAACATAATGATTGATATTCAGGCGGCTATTGCCATTATGAACCCATCTACCAGGTCTAAGCTGGTGAAATATTGCAAACAGGTCCTCAATAAACTGGCACAAGACAATACTTTATCGCTGATTTGGGTGTCACGACATGCGGGAATTAAAGACAATGAGATAGCCAACGAACTGACCAAAGAAGGTACTAATAGGAACTTCATAGGGCCAGAACCTATATGTGGAATCGCTATGGATTCCACTAAAAGGGAGATCTGGTTATGGCTAGAAAAAGAACATCAAAATAAATGGAGGTTAAAGGAAGGTCAACTCCATAGCAAAACACTACTAAGGGAGCTGGACGAAAAGTTTTCAGCTAACCTAATTCGTAGTAATAAAAAAGAAATTAAAATAACTACCGGGTTAATAACCGGACATTGTCCTTTAAAGAAGCATCTGTACAGCATGGGCTTGGTTAGCGAGCCCTGGTGTAGGAGATGTGAAAAACAGGAGGAAACTAGACTTCATGTAATATGCACGTGTGAGGAACTGAAGGAACTCAGACAGAAATATTTCGGGAGAGATCTTTTGGATCCTTCGAGTGTACTCAAACCTCCCCTGAGGAGGATAGTGGCTTTTATCGAGGATACAAGAGTGTAACTGAGAGATCTATTGGGGATAGTACAAACGGCAGTGTGCTCAAGTGCCTGGACGTTCTGGCGTCCAACCCAAAACAGAAGAAGAAGACCCTTGACTTCGTCCGTCATCGACTAATGCGACAGCCCTGGTCACAGGAACGGCATCCATCTGCATTTTAATTATAGGATTTTTTAAACTTAATTCGAATTCATAAAGAACACAAATAAAACGAATATCAACACTAAAAATTACAACAAAAAGAACATAAAAGCAGAAAGTCTGTACGTCAAGAACACAATAAGATAGTTTCCTAGGATTTTTTTTTACAGAAATGACAGTGGTCATACTGTTTATGATTAGATGTCAACATAAAACCATAGCACACTCATAAAACACATGAAAATCATTAAAAAAGAAATGTCTTTGTAATTCATTAACATTTTTAGGGCCAAAATGTAGTTAAAGTCAGTCCATATCTTATTTATTCTATATATATCGAAATACAGCTGTAATCAAGTTCATTGATAACAATTCGATATCATTCTAGGACAATACCTACTTTCAACAATAAGGTCTTATTCATAGATAGTGAAAGTTATTGGTTTTTTCTACCAATACATTCTCGACCGCACATCGCCATTTCTTTTTGTGGATGTCAATAATTAACCTTTACGTCGAATATGTCGACAAACCTATGTCGCATTAATTAAAATGTGATTAAAACTAAATAGTTTGAACGTTAGACTTGTTTTAAAAGTAAAATTATTATGTTTATAATAAAACAAAAATCGTGTACCCAATGGGATAGATACCGGGTTTTGAATTATTTGTATGGAATTTGTATGGTATTTACATATAATTTTTTTGTCTTTAAATTTGTGGTGATACTGACAAATACCAATAAAACAATATAACTAATCGGTGAAAAGAATTACTGACGAATTAGAGATGGAAGCCCGTATATTTGCCAGCGACAGGGCCGGACTCGAATAAAGAAAAATTATTTTCTCGATACTACGTGAACATTGGACCGTGATTTTTTTTATGAAGGCATTACTCACATGGACGATTCGAAACTCCGCACGGAGTCAGGTAAAAGGATTAAATATATATGAATCTCCGCACATCCCAAAATTTTGTTTAGAAAGTGGTGTACGAAACTCGCCACAAATAAGTGTTTTATTTAATTTTCGGAGTTTCGTATACGGATTAGCACCAATACTTTCAGGACCCCCCGTTGGTTAGGGATTTGTGCGGAGTTTCCTACTACCCACTCACATATATCTTTCATCTCTTTTTTTTTGTCACTATACACAACTAGCATTGTATATACAGGCACTTTTATAGCAAGAAACTGGTGAGTGGTTAATTATGCCGGTTACTGAATATCTTCAAACTTTGTACTTAATCCAATTGAAGATTTTTACCGTTAATATTAAACGTTAACAAAATAGATGAAAATAACGAAGTATTTGTAAATGGATCTTTCTTTCAGGTAATAGCCCCGTTGTGTGTTTTTTTTTGACATTTACGCTTGCCTGTGCCTATTTTTTCATCATTGAACAATGTACGTTTCAACAACGTTTACAGATTATTCAATGTTTTATCAAAATTCACGTTCAGTTATGGCCACTTTACGTGCCATATCTCCAATTTTCGGCAATGATAATACCTAATAATTATTATTAGGAAACGGACACGAGAGGCCCGAGACTCATCGCCCCGAGCGTAAAATTTGTGTTTTTAAAGAGTTTTTAATTTTATTTATATAGTTGAAAAACAAACGAGTGGTGATCTATAAAATATAAAATACATTTCTGTATATTCATTTCTTAGCTTAAGTTGAGTAAAGGAGTATTTATATTAACTAGCAATACTTTTTAAAGGTCTCTTCTGTAAAATTTGTTCTCTTTGAATAAAAATACATTCTTGTAGATCGAAAACGTTCTTTCTACATCGCAACTGGTGATAGGTGCATACTGGAAATATTCTTTTATTTCAGCTCAGCGTATTTAGATGTAGTTACATTTTGAGGCATTGACCCTATACATAATTGCTGCAATGTTATTAAATCTGGATTTTTCTATTGAAAACTGCATCTAAGTTTTGCCGAAGGTCACATCACATCCGAAGTCAGTTGAAATATTTTTCAAATTATTAATAGCCACATCTAGCGTGGTTAATTCATCAATTAATTTGAGATTTTGATTTCCAAAATAAGTGATTGATTTTGGCAAATTTCCAAAGTGTTCTTGAAGAAAGTACAAATGTTTTTTTTTAATTTGGAATTTGTATTAGTTCCTTGCACTCAGAAATAGTTCGAGCATCGTCATTTAAACATGTAACGAAATTTTGTAAACTATCGAAATTCTCTGCATAAAAACTAGTAGCTTCCAACCATGTTCACCATCTAGTTATTACTGGAAGTGACAAAGATGGAAGTTTTTCCCTGTAAAGAGCTACTCTCAATGGTGCTCTTCTGAAAACGTTTTCAAAAGCGGATACAAGTCTATCAATTTCCGGAAAGGTGTCTCTGATATATTCGCAGATTCTGTGGAGAGCATGTGCTATATAAGTAATATGCAGCATATTAGAATATGTTTCCTTTAATAGTCTGCCTGTTTTTAGCATATATGCAGCAGCGTTACTGACAAATAAAAGCATTTTTTCTTTGCACCTGTCGTCCGAATGACCCATTTGGTGCATATTCTCGTAAATTGTATTTATAACTTTTTTTGCTATTACATATGCGTTATATGGAATAGTTGGATGCAGTACACCAGCTACAACATTTGCCACACAGCGTCCTACTATATCGACAGTTTCGTCGGCACTTATCCATAGGTACTGATTTGAAAGGTGGTTTCTAATGCGTTCCACTGCTATCGTGGAGCACTTAGAAACATAATGTTTACGTAAGGTGGATTCATCAAGAACATTTCGACCAGTGTATTGTTGGAGAAGGGTTTTGAAGGTTGGATTGTTAAGTTATTTAATGTGGAATGTTTGCCGCCATTAAAGTTTCATATTGGAATTTTTTAACGATATTTTACAGACTTTGCAATAAATTTCGGAATCACTGGCAATGGACATACAATCAGTATGACCCTTAATCCAACTCGTCATTATTTCACGATGCCATTCCATAACATATCTGAAAAAATAACTTCTTCTAAACAATGTTCTATATCTAAATACATGAAAATTAAAAAATGTATGCCTAAGTTATTGAAGCTTAACGAAATTCACTGCTACATTTAGGTTAAAATAATTTGATAATTTTAAGCGATATTAAACAGAATCTATTACAAAGATTACGTTGTATGGTAATTAGCAATTAAAACAATGAAAAAAAGAAGCTAACTCAACCCTACTTTACTTATCTTACAGAATATTAATAATAAATGAAATAAAGTATAGAAAATTCTCACGCTGCTATCTACGCCCTTGAAAAAAGGAATTTAAGTGTGATATTGAAGTTGCGTCACAACTCAAAGACAAAAAAATAGATGTGCGGTTAACCGAATGAATAGTGCTATTCAATAACTGCTTGTTGTACTTAGCGATGTTATAGACTATTTATATGGTCCATCATAATTTGGGCCTGATGTGTCCGGTCTCTACTTATGAAACTTGTGTTTTAATATGCTACAGTAATCCGAATTGAAAAATAAGGCGAACAAATAATGGGTTCGTTTCTGGAACATTTCCTGCTATATATTTAACACAAATTGATTGGGAATCCTTTTTTGAGGTTTTCATCTGCCTCTTCATGTAGCACATATCATTACAGCCTTCTATTTTGTAAAACAATCCCAGTACGATAAAATAATAAACTGAACAGAACAACTCATTTATGAAGATATTAGTATCGAAACTCGGAAAACCGAAAAAAGCACTTCAACTACATCAGTCGGTCTGTGAAATTACTGTCTGTGAAATTACTCCATGGAAAAAATTAACAAAAACATAATTGAAGCGGCTCGCTTCTAATGCCAATCAACTTTTTTATTGCGAATATTAAACGTCCGAATCTTCCGAACAATGATTTTCCAACGTCGCCTGGAAATTGTAAAAGGTATTAAACATAAATTCTCTCATTTACTGGTGAACCCGAGAAACTTTTAGACGTTCCGACCGCTCCATCAGCCATTACCGTATGTTTCCGGGGCATTTTTAAAGGCAATACCCGTAAATGACCGCATCGGGATTCGATTCGACAACCCCAAGGACCGGGGAACGTTTCTGCTCAGCTTCATTCCTGAATTACATCTCATACATAGAAAGTGCTCTCATCAACATATACGAAAGTTAGAAATGGAAAAATGTTTTAAATTCGTCTGCTAATTTTTAATTTATTTAAGTGATAAATTGTGTATGTGCGCGCGTGTGTGTTATTACGGGGATAAGAAATATATACTCATTTGTTTACAAAAAAATGTGCGGTTCTCTTGTTCAGGTCTCCATTCAGTCTGCTTCCCGTACGTGTATATGACAGTGACATAGAGACCTGTCTCGTCTGTAACAGAAGAAAAATTATCGGGAGTGTGCTTTGGATGTCACTTTTCTCTTGCTATAGAAAAACTGCTGTAGTAATAGATCTGTTATTGTTAAGGTTTAATTGTGGTTCTACTTTCGCACTTTTTGACAAATGTGAGAAGATTATGTTCTGCACAATGAAACAAAAACGTAATGTTAGTTTACGGAAAGTTATAATGATAGCTTTGTCGTTCGTTAAAAATGAGTTTATTCTTTGCGGAAACGAATTTTTTCTCTCATCCGTAAAAGAAAATGGTGTCTTTCTTTTCCATTTCCTACAAAGCTACTAGAAAAAGGTAATTTTCTATGCTGACATGCGGTAACTGCATGTCAAGACTACTTAATTTTATTTTAGCCTTAGACAAAATTCTAAATTGCTGAAATGTATGTACAAAAAATTAACATTACTAAATTGAAGTTAGAACTATAATAGATGGAATTACTAGGATAAAATTAATTAATAATATACAGGTGCCCTGGAAAAGAAGAGACAACGTATAGAAAATATAAAAATGCAATTATATAACGTATGCTCCCAAAGTTTTCGGAAATAATTTAAATTTTGATCATTTTCTCAAAACAGTTTTTCCTTATAAACTATACATTAAAACAATTAACAATAAATGCAACAATCGATACATAATCTTCAAATTATTGATAGTGGATCATTATCTTCGATGGTCCTCAGTTCTCTTCTGACTTATCCCATTATCCTCTGAACAACAGCTAGATAAATTTCTCGCGTTTCTTTTTGAAAAACAGACTTCGTAATTAGTCTTCATTTGCAGCTTGCCATCCATTTACATACACTTTTCTGGTCGATATTGACCAAAATTCCTCCATTGGCCGAGCCTGAGGAACATTGAGAGGATTGTCTAATTTAGGAACAAAGTTTGTGTTGTTGGCCTTATACCAATCTCTGGTAACTTTAGCATAATGCCATGAAGCTAGATCAGCCCAAAACATGATATTATCATTACCATGATGTGTATTTAACAATTGAAACAATTTAGAAAGGCATCTTTGAATGTAAAGTTGTGTAGTTAAGGCTTCTCCTCGAACACGACCAAAATATGGCTGCGAGATAAAACCCGGCCTTAGAAATAGCACACCGCATAAAAATTTTGTCCTCAAATTTGGATTTACCTTTGAATTTTACATTATCTGATGTGTTTTCTATGTCGTCGGTATAAAAACCGTCGTTTCTCTTCATCTCTGAATGGGACAAGGTGATGTATTTCTCATCATTCATTACAATCAGTTTATTGACAAAATGGATGCCCCTGAGCGTACGGCAACACCTGGGTATTCTTTCTAACAAGGCCTTGGTATATTTTGGTGCTTTCCTTCGATTCCGAAACACCACGTTATTTCGAGAAATTGTTCTAAAACCGGCAGTCTTTAAAACGATGAATCTTCGACCTATTTTTCTCTGTGAAACTCTAACTCTGTCCTTAATAGCTTCAAGCATTCTATCCTTACTTAGCTCAAAATTATCTGTTGACCACTTTTGGGCAAATTAGCGCAGGATATTCCGTCTTCACATTCCTTTATGATTTGATAAATTGGTGATAAAGAAATATTTTGTTTACGATAAATGGCAACAATATCAAGCTTGGGCATTCGCCCAACTAGATTGTAAGTTCCTTTACGAATATCTAGCATCTTGCTGAACCAGATCACCAAAATTAACTGTCATAATTGAAACAAGATAATTGTGACATATGATTTCCAACGATAACTTAACCAAACGTCATTTAGTATAACTAAAAATCCGAAACCTTTGGGACCATACGTTAGAATATGAATTCAAAGAATTGTAAGTTAATTACGACGCGAGCCCCAAAATTAAAAACACCTTGAAGATTATATTATGTGATGCCTATTGATTCAGAATGTCTGTAAAAAATACCTCTATTGAATTTACGGGCAAACATACACTGCAATGTTTATTTTTATGAAAACTATGGAAGATAACATTGTTTAAACATCGACAATGTTATAAAAACTCTACAAGTAGCAGCTTTGTATGCTCAGGTTTCAATAACCTCAATACGATTACATGCAAATATATCAGCTGTGAATAATTTATAATCGCTTTTCTATGTTTAAATGTAAAAACTGTTAGACCGATTTGTAAATAAGAGAAATAGAGATGAAATGTTCGAAGTGTCCGCCTTCAACGTGAGACGCAACTCCATGAGACGTGAAGTCATGGACCCGATGAAAGAGTGCTTCAACGTTGGTGCGTGACAATTGTTCACAATAACTAGCGTTCAATACGCTAGTTATAGTCGGAACAAAATGCAGTAGCGGGACAAATATTTTAATTTTTGTCCCACTTATGAGAAAGCTGCAAAATGGGTACCGCGTTTGCTAACTGTTGAGGAAATGGAACTTCGTGTTACAATTTCAAGGCTAAGTTAAAATAGAATACAAGAAATTTTTTGCGGCAGTATGTTACCGTAGATAGGGCTGAATACATCACTATATTCCAGAGACAAAAACATAGTCAAAACTATGAATTTTTATAATGAATGTGCTCTGAAGAAGACAAAAACGTTTTTTTTTGCGCCTATAAGATTATGGGGACGATCTTCTGGGATTCCAAAGGAGTAAGGGAAGGTATTGTACTTCTGACGGATGTATCTCTGGACAACGTATGTTTACAGCCATCTAGTGAACGTAATGTTAATGCGACCAATAAGGTGTAAAGTTAGGTTTATGTAAGCCCAGTAGATGGCGCTATAATTAAGTATGACGTGAAAACGCTTGTTTAGACTGACATTTTATATTTGACTGTTTGCTAAGTAAATTCTAGTGTCACAAAATTTTGAATTTATTTTTGTCGCAGTGAATGTTCAATTGTGTTTTTATACACCGGGTATAATAGAATTGTTGCTACATGTGTAAAAAATGAAAATGCTTTAGTTCCAAAAAAATACAGAGACATTTTAGGAAAACGTGGCTGTGTTGTACCTTTGAACGACAAATTGCAAGGTACATGCAATTTGTCGTCCAAAGTAGAGCAGACCAATTTCCGTGCGCGCCATGTGCGCCGATGTGAGGATGTTTGTATTGCATCAGAACTAATAAAAAGCATTCAGTATGTGTTTGGTACTTGCTTAGACTGCATGTAAGTGTAAGCATACGTAATAAAATGTCGTCGACACATAAATCAAGAAAACGACCGTTGTCAGACGAAGTGAATAAGTTTATTATGGATTTCCCGGCCTTAATATACGATGGCTCAATAATTAGATGTTTAGTGTTAAGTGTGCAATACATATCTAATGTGTTGGTCAAAAACACATTGTAAAGAATTGTCGAAAATATGCAATTGTTGAAAATATACAATCGAGTTTCTCCAGTTTGTCAATCCTTGGAAGACGCTTAAATCGGTAATTGTTTTTTCAAATCCTCTGTCGTGCACACAATCACTGATTTCATACATTTTCCATTTTATTTATAGGTACATACAACGCTGCTATAATATGTACTATTCTTATTTTTCGTGTGTTTATGCATATTACTTTAATAGCAGAAAACCAAATGTATATTTAATTATTTCTGATAGAATAAATGTCTCTCCTTCTATACTTATATAGTATATCGGTAACAAGCTCATGTTGCGTCCCTATTCTATCGCATATTCTAATATATTACGAAGTACACTCCCATACCGGCGCTCATGCGCGCACGGAAATTGGTCTGCTCTAGTGCAAAGGTATATGCACTTTGATTTTAAAATTGTTTTAAGTATTAAATTAATACAATTTTGTATAATATAAAGGTATTTTTAATAATATAAAATATTATTAAAAATCTGGTGTGAAGAACACAAATACATGTTCACTATTAATATTTTTGTGAACGTGTCCGAACATATCCCTCCCCAGAGACGTAGATACGTATTTCGCCTTTCTACAGGCTCATCGTTACGCCCCTGCTGGAGATAGGATATTTTCAGACACATTCACACAAAGGGAGGGATATGTTCGGACACGTTCACAAAAATATTAATAGTGAACCTGTATTTGTGTTCTTCACACCAGATTTTTAATAATATTTTATATTATTAAAAATACCTTTGTATTATACAAAACTGGTGGGGTTTACCTACTCATGTATGTTTCAATTATTCTGATATAATACAATTTGTCCCAGAAAAATGCCAGGTAAAAAGCGGGAGCCAATTGACCCTTAAAGATAAAAAATGGCGATAAGGCCCGTACTTAAGGACAATATGAAAATCAAACGCGCAGCAGAGATATCATTTAACCAAACTCATGAAAAGTCAGAAAAATACGATTTATACTCATATACGGCATCAAATGCCGTGAAACAAGTCTTTTGTAAAGAAGTGGTGGTAATGGAATTGGAAATGTATTTAAAAAAAAGCAGCTAAGATTCAATATGGTTTTACTAAAAAGAGAGTGTTGTTTTTGACTTATTCTTACGCAATAATCCCAGACAAGTGGCAAGAATCAAACCCTGCAGAGAGAGTGGCTAGGAATTTTCCTAAAAACACTCCCTTCAATAAGTTTGGGAAAAGCAGTATCAACTAGCCTGGCGAGATCTACTAGCTTTAATAGAAATAATGTTGCTGCGTTTTTTAAAAATCTTCCTACTCTCTTTGAAAAATATAAATTTGGGCCTAGTCAAATATATGACGAAATAAAAAATATGACGAAAGTGGTAAAATCACCAAAAATAAGTCATGGAATTTTTGCGTTAAAATTTCTTAAACGTCCACAGGCCACCAAATATTTTAGCACCGAAAGGAATAAAGCAGTTAGACAATATGGCATCAGACGAAAGGGGATTTAATGATACAATGGTATCAGCCATTTCTGCAGTTGCGAATGAGGTGCCACCTATGCTTATATTTCCTCGAATCCATTTTAAAGAGTTCATGTTCAGTGGGACTCCCATTGGGACAGTTGGAGCAGCTAATCCATCTGGATGGTCAAACGAAATTTTTTTTTGGTTATATGAAACATTTCATTCAGCACCTCCGAGAATCAAGAGGAAAGAGTTATTAACAGAGCTAGGACTAGTTCCCCACAACTTATTCCAGGCTGCAATACAAGTTTCATTTCGCCTTAAGATATTAGACCCTTCCTGAAGGCAGAGCAGAGAAAAACAAGAAGAGAGCAAAAAAAAGGAAAAACCCGAATTTTAGGAGAAAATTTGTAAAAACAGACGAAAAAGAGAAATATAAAAAAAAGTTACAAGAAAAATATTATACGGCAGCTCATCAGATGAAAGGTAACCCTTGCCCACTTCAGAAAGCGACAACGATAGCTATAACTAGAAAGAAGATACACCTGAATTTTAATTGGACATTTCTTTAGGTGTTTATAAACATCAAGGAAAAAAAATGTTCGACATTTTATTGCTGAAGTATTAGAAGTATTGCCTGATAACTATTATAGGATTATGTATTATAAGAAAACTTCATACCCTAAAAAATTCGTAAAATTTGAAAAAGAAATTTAAGACGTTCCATCATCCGACATTGTAAGAAAATTACTACCAATGCCCAAGTGCGGAGGAGGAATTTAAAGACAAATATAACTAATAAGCTTTAATGTAGACTTCAAAACCTACAATTTAGGTTAACAATAAAAACTATTAGTTTTTTGATTTGTAGTTCAATGGTTCCTTGTATTTAACTTTTGAACTTTTGTAGAAAATAGGTAGGTAAAGTTGTACCAAAATATAAATGTGAGTTTTTCTGAAACTTACTTTCAATTTTACCTATCCATTTACAATTTTAACAGTGTTTATTTTTGATCAAGTTTGTTCAAGTCCAAAGTTACAAGCATGATGTCTAGAGGTACAATGTATAATTGTACCTATGGACGCTTTGTAATATTTCTAAAAACATGCCATTTTATAAACCCCCAAACTTATTTGAATCTTCTTACCCTAAAAATTACTGTAAAAAAGATTATACGGTATCCGCCAGAATAAACAGTACCTAAACTTAGGGTGCTATGGAGTTGCTTACATAATATGCATTTGTCATTATTGAGTTAATTGTCATTCGTTGACATATCAATGTTACGCTGCAGTTGAATTTGAATTGAAAATGGTTCTAACGACAACAGAAAAAGTGTTCTTGGTAGAACATTATTTTCGTTCATACGGAAATGGTCGCAATGAAGGTCCAAGATTTCAGCAGGTGCCAGTAAGATATCGACAACAGTTTAATAAAGTAACCCCTAGTAAAAATGTGATATTAGCTGTTGTTGAGAAATATCGTCGAACTGGTAGTGTATTGTGTCAATGTAAAGTTTCTTCAGGTTGTCGAAAAACAATGTGTACCAACGAAAACATAGGAAGTGTTTTTGACCAAGTTGTGCATTCATCACAAAGAAGCCTTGTAAGAACTGCATGTCAACTCAACATCAGTGAAACGTGCGGGCTCTTCAAATACATTCAAGTTGGACAACGAGTAAACGCTGCAAGCGTATAAGGGAAATTTACTGTGGTCGCATATTGAGCTTAATTTGCGAGGATCCCGAATTCTTGAAAAGCATATGGTCTTCAGACGAGAGCCACGTTCATCTTAACGGCTGTATTAATCGACAAACAAGTCAATTCCTTGGATTTGAACGTCTTGATGTTGTTGTAGAAAAACGATTCCACAGTGTCCGATTTAAAATTTGGTGTGCGGTTTCTGGTCATGGGATATTTGGTCCATATTTCGTTGAAGCCGATAATCAGAATCCACTTACTGTCAACCAAGACCGTTAGAGAGAACATTATTGTACCTTTTGTGAGAAATTTACAGAACTTTTGCCGTGCACCAAATCTATTGGTGCGCACACAATGGTTTCAACAAGATGGTACAACGAGCCGTACAGCTGCACGCATCCTAAACTTACTCAGCATTTTGATGATAAAATAATTTCCTGGAGAACAGACTTCGAATATTCTTCTCATTGACTGTATCTGACGCCACCTGTTGCATACATACATTTGGGGTATGATGAAAAACAAAATATTTCGTTCAGAAAATCCGTCGGAGAATATTGCAGAACTACAAGAATACAAACATTTTTCCGGCAGTTACATCAATCACTTTTTATAAATATGTTTAGTTCACAAAATCGATGTGATGCTTGTTTGTGTCGTAATGGTGAACATTTTGAACGTTTAAATAAAAAAAAAATAAAAAATTAAATATAATTTTTATTTTTGGTACTGTTTATTCTGGCGGATACGGTAGTTTTAAACGGTTTATAAGTTCTTTTCCTCACAATAAATTTTAGATTCTTATCCAGTAATATATAAATTGTAACACTTTCCCTTAATCTTTATTGACTATTTCAGTACAATAACTTGCCAATATTATGCTGACGTCTTGATACGTTTCAATGCCCAATTGAAGAGCGAAGAACCGCATTTATTCAGGAAAAAGGTTTTATTCCATCCGAATATCGCACCATTATATTATTTACATATGACAACCGCTGAATTTGATGAATTGACATACGAAATACTGTCTCGTTAGCCATCCTGAGATCTGGTTGCAAGTAAGTTTTGCTTATTCCTAAACTTGAAAAAAAATGGTTTGGTAGAAAGAGATTTGAATTGAGGCAAATGAGGAAGTGACGCTGCAACGAACGCCTATTTTTATGAGCTTCTGAAGGATTACTTTTTCGACGGTTTTAAAAATATTAAAAAGCCGCTGGGTTAAGTGCATAGAATCGAATGGAAATTACTGCCAGATTACCCTCGCATTTTTAAAGTAATTTTCTTTTTATTGTTAAGGAATAACAATTACAAGAAATTCTATTTAGATTAAATACGAAAAATTAGGATTTTTTTCCTAAAATTTGCGTCGGTATCATACTCATGTAGCTTTCAATTTAAAAAGTGCAACTAAATTTAACTTCCATCAAGTTAGATGACTTTTACAACAATAATTTTTCGATATTCCAAAATAATTACGTTGATCAATTCGATAAGGTAAGTTTACGAGAACTTGTAAAATACTTCGAGATAATATTTTTCACCAAACTTTTCTTACTTGTATAATAGCGTGCTCAATTCTCATTTAACGTTTGCCAGTCAAAGCTTTTCTTTTTCGAACTATTACCGAAGTACTTCTTTAAGGGAAGAGTTCAAGAGTACGTCATTATAAGATTGAACATTACATATTTTCTAAGTAAATTTGATCTTTGTGAATATCCATTTCGCTTTAGAATATTATTTAAGTTAATGACTTCTGACAAGCTTCAAGACTATTGTATATCTTGAACATTCAAAAGTGTCAATGATGTATTTGTAACTGCATACGTATTTTCTATTTTGGTTTTTATTATTCATCTATAGACATCAATAACACACATTTAATATAACTAATTTAACTTAAGCTAACATATATGCTTCATATAAGAAATCTAACAACAATAAAAAAATTAATGGAAGAGAAAGACAAGAAGCGGGTAGAACAAAGGACGAAAGGAAACAGCATCTATTATAATTACACTGGTCAATACAGTTTGGTTTTCTTTTAAACCAATACGTGTAGTCCATGTCTTTTGTCATGCTGATTCAGAATCACGTCAGGATTTTGAGATATTTTCTTAAATAATTTTTTCAAAAAATACATAAAATTCAGTAAAATTTGAAAGTTACATTTATATAAGAAAGATGCTACTAAAAATGTTGTTCTGGCGAACATTTAGTGGACATGTCTGAACGTGTGCTTGCATGTTTGCTACGTCAGAACACTTAAACAACGCCCATATTTGCTTTTAACCCAATCAAATTATATTTGGCTATGTGGGTATATAAAGAGCTACACACGACTCCTTCGATTCAATGCGGTGATATCGCTTTTCCCATAATCCTTGGCAGCACAAGCAAAATACTTATAAGTTGCAAATACATAAGTGAAACTTACCTTGGAAAGTGGATGCACGCCTGCCTGTTTAAAAGTATTAGGAAAGGTACATGTGAAATGACTTGCTAGTTCTCTTATACATATTTTAACAATGTAATGCTAATACCATTACCTTTAATTTCGGGGATGTATCCCATAACACCAGATGTGCTAATTAGATTGAAAGAAAACCTAAGTCAGTTATATTTATTATTAATATTAAAGGAGAGAGTATTGACGGGAATTGCTCCGCAGAACCAAATTATACAGAAGGGTATTAATTTCTATTAATTACTCAAATGAGCAGGAAGTTTCCGCTTGCTTTTCTCTCTGGTTATATTTAGATCGCTTAAGGTATTTTAGGTTGAAAGTGTATTATTTTCTATATACATAGTTCAACCTTTTTTCGCCTGTCTATTTGCAGAAGTTTGTATATTTCCTAATTTCCTTATACGAGGCCTTTCTTTTAGGATTCATTAAATTAACAATGGTACTCAGTTGCCATCGTGACGCAGCACTTGCGCAACACATTTAGTATAGTGTATGCTAATCTAGTATAATCTAATTTAGTATAATGTATCCTAATCAGATGTTGTAGTTTTGACGAGGGCGTTGGTTTACCATGGCTACTACAATCGAAGATCCCACCAAATGATATATCCGCTCTGGTTAGTTTTCTCCAAATAGAGGGTAGTAATGCTGCAGAAATTCATTGAAGATTTTATTTTGAGCATGACAAAAATAAAATGAGTGATAGTACAGTGTAGAAATGGTCTAGGATTTTTTTGGGAAGGATGGATTGATGTTCATGATGATGGAGGTCAGAGAGGGAAGTCCATAGCAACAGAAGGCATTGTCGATGAAGAGAGTAACGTGATTCGAGAGTGCTTCTGGTTCACAATTTCAGAGCTGTCTGCTAGTTTTCCTCAAATTCCCGGTTAGCTCTTTATGATATTGTTACAGTACACCTCGGTTACGACGAATTTTGTGCAAGATGTTCACAAACTTCAGCGAGTGAGTTCTGCGCTAACTATTTTGCAGCGCTACTATAGGGAAAGGGAAGTTTTTTAGGGAAGACCGTAACGGGAGACGTAACGGGGTTTCAGTTTGCGAACACCAAGACGAAGCTCTCCCAACAAACCAAAGAAGTTTTTGGGGAAGATCGTAAAGGGAGACGAAACAGGAATTCAGTTTGCGAACACCAAGACAAAACTCTCCCAACAAACCAATGAAGTTCAAGCAAACCCTCTCCAAGAGAGAATTTATTGCTACTGTGTTTTGGAACTGTAGAGGAACTTTATTTCTGAAGGAGTTCTTGAAACCTGGGACGACAATTACTGAAGCGACATACATACGTCTATGAACAGAAATACAACAAACCCTCTTTAACAGAAAGCTTATGACTACTGTGTTTCAAGACTGTAGAGGAATTTTGTTGGCGGAGTTTATGAAACCTGAGACGACAATTACTGATGCGACATATACACGTCTACGGATAGCAATATAGAACACACGGGGGTCACGTTATCAGGGATTGTCTTCCTACATGATAATATATATCCTTATGCACAAGGTTAGACAAAATCTTGGGCTTGCAACAAGTAACTTTCATTTGTTCGTCAATATGAAAGTGTGGTTTGGAATGGTGCGGTTCAGTACTAATAATGAACTGAAAGCCTGTGTGCAAGATGGGTTGAGAACCCAAGCGGCAGCATGGTATGAAGAGGGTATACAAAAATTTATTTTCCATTACAATAAATGCTTTAATTTCAGTAACCAGTAAATTGAGTAATAGTTCAGATTTATGTGTACTTATTTGATTTTATCAGTTCACCGGAACTTGAACAAAATAGTCCTCGCAGTAAATCCAATCTACCTGAGAATGGGATTACTTAAATTCAGAAAATGTAATTTAATGTATATTCATTAATCGTTTTGATGCCACAATTCTAAAAGTATTTACAATTTACTTGTACTGACCTTTAAAAAATGAGAATAGAAATATAATGGTACCGCAATCGATTGTATCTTTTGCTAATTTTCTATGCAGATTTACTTGTTAACCGTACGCCGATTGTTTAAACGTAAATGATATAGATGTAAAGTCTGTCCGAGAGTCTCCCACCTGTTTTTTTCCCTAAATTTGTCGTGAAAATTCTGATGGCACATAGATTTTTCCCTTTGGTCAATAAAAAATTAATATGCATATGTCGTATTGAATGTTGAAATATTTCAAAATCTTAGCTTGTATTAATTTTATACCTCTCACGACTTCATATTTGATTCAATATTTAGAAATTTTTTTTATATCTTATTTAAAAATTAAGAATAAATTCTTTTCTCAAATATTTAATTTGTTCTTTACGTTATTTTAAAAGAATGGAGTTTTAAATTATTTGCTGCAGACCGTGCCTTTTCATGCAATTAAAATCACTTGCTCTGTTTACATCGATTTCTGAAGAATTCCTAGTAATCGTTAAGCTGAGAAACACTTTCAAAGTTGTCGATTGCATAACTTTAATTAATTCAAAAAATTCAATTTTGTTTGGTGTTCTTTTTCTCCTTTTTATGTAATTACGTCTGAGTTAGAAGCACTTGAATGTCTTGAAGATACCTTTTAAGTAATTAATTGCTTCCAAAATATTCTCGTCTATAATACTGACTTGAACAAAAGTTTTCTTTTAATATTATTTCTATAATTGTTTCTTTTAACAATAATATTATGATTGTTACAACAATAATGGTAATAATAACAGATAACAAAAAAGGCTTTGTTGCTCCTGTTTAAACAGAAGTTTGAATAAAAGATAACCTATGTATCAGGTTGATGCATAAGTTTGTACCATTCTTGGTAAGATGAAAGTATCTTGAAAATAAATGTTAGGTGAAGCTATTTTAATGTCATATTATTGTTTAATTGAATGGTTTTTGAATTGAAGATTAAACCAGTTATTGGCAAAAGAAGACGCAACATCAATTAGAAGAAAAATAAGCATTTTCGAGACATTTGTAAAGAAACGCAAAATTACGAAGTAGTTCTTACGGCAGCATATAGAACAGATTTTGTACAGAGTCGAAGTAATATGGAAGATATCACAGACCCCGCCCTATCACTATTATTATTGTTGAACCTACACCACTTGCCAGCTCTAGCAATGACACTGAAAATTAAAAAAGTATTTTTAAACTACCAAAATTTGGAGTAAGCATTCGCACAAGAAATTAAGGAATGGAACAGGGAGCGTTATCGAAGTGTAATTTTTACAATTTCAAACGTGGCCTAAGCCGTAAGGAATGTTCCAAGGCCTTCGGTGTCATCTTTCTTAGCTATTATAAAGCGACACGTTTCTCCTAAGCAAAAAATGTCTGTTAACAAAAAGAATAACGGTCTTGATCAGAACATAATTGCACAGGGCCGGTATATTAACTATAAGGAGTATTCAAACAACGGTAAAATTAGGTATGAATGCATTTAACATCATCTTACACAAATATTTTAAGATGCGTAAACCCCACAATTTCACTCCAGTTCAAAAAGAAGACCATACGAAATGATGCCAGTATACCTTAAAAAATATACTTGAATAAAAAAGATTTAAACAAATTATTTGCACAAGAAATCACTGAATTGAACAAAGATAGGTCATATTTTTTAGCTCTCGTAAATTGATGGACCAACGAATTTTAATGTGGTCGACTTTTCTGTAATTATATGACTCGAGTTGTTAAACCCAAAAACTGTGGTTCCCGAAAAAAATATTGATCCTGTTCTGAACATGATTGAAGAAGACAGGAATGTTACTATAAGTAATATTCAAGCATCTCAAAAGAGCGGTGTGACAATTAACACCATTTTACGCAAAAAATTGAAAGAAGAAGTTGTAAATCTACACCAGCAGACTCGTGTAGATTTACATGGGGATAAAACTTGGGTATAATGCGTTGATTTCCAAAGAAAGAAATATTCCGTAGCCTTTAAGGGTATATAGCAGGACGAAACACGTGTCTGCATGTCTGGATAGCAATTTTCACACAATTATGAACTTGTGTTTTCCATGCCTGATTTTGAATAATATTTCGATATTATTATACACTCAAAAAATTAACGCACGATGTAGTAAACGAAAT
This sequence comes from Melolontha melolontha, assembly GCA_935421215.2. Classification (NCBI taxonomy): domain Eukaryota; kingdom Metazoa; phylum Arthropoda; class Insecta; order Coleoptera; family Scarabaeidae; genus Melolontha; species Melolontha melolontha. The sequence continues at coordinate 64,722,351 of OW285237.1, read as the reverse complement.
TAATTTCAATCAACTGTATGGAATTTGGTTGGCATTTGGTGAAACATTATGAATAATAAAATTGAAAAAATTCGCTTTCTTCACTATAGTAAGAATTAACTCGACACGTGTTTTAACCTCTCGGTCATTATCTAGAGTTAAACAGAACTCGTTGCCAGTCATCCTGTAAACAATTAACATGGTTCTACCAAAATTCAGGCGAAGTCTTCGATGTTCTACGGGCGGAGGCTAGACCTCGACCTAACACACGACATACCAAATTAGATTCCCTTATACGTTTACGAACTGTTTCTATGCTAATTCGAGTACTATGCACTCCCTGTAGTTGCGATTGCAAACACCTGCTTGTAACATATGGTTGTCTCAGAGCAGAAACTCTCAAAACGCGATCTGGACACAGGTTGTGGCGCGATGTCTATCTTGCCCAGGTCGTCGGATATGCTTACCAGTATCCATAGACCTTTGTATCATTCGGAATACCGAAGTATGAGAGATACCGAACCTTTCTCCTATTCGGCGATAACTCCAGCCTTCTTCTAATAACGCAACGGCTTGCGCATATTCCCCTCTCGTCATATTTCGAAATTCACATCGCATAATGGCGGGAAGGCAAAACAAGAAACAATGAGATAACTTTACCAATATAAAATACGATATATAGTATTGATAGTACATTAAATGATTATTGGATGTGATTTAATTTAATGTAACTACCAAAAATATCACCAAATGTCAACACGAGTTTGACAACTGAACGTCAAATACCAAGTTCTTACAAACTAACGCCACTCACTACAAATTATCAGCAAATAAGATAATATTTATTAAAAAAATTTAAGTTTCTTTAATCAGAATTAACTAGACACGTGTTTCGACCTCTTGATCGTTATTTAGAATTTACAAAATTCAAACTAAAATCTAAAGCTACCTACACCTATTTATCAATCTGTATTGTGACTTAATCACAGTGTCGATGATCGGAGTCTTTCCGAAGCTAATTGTGTGTTTGTGAGGTGGCTGTCTTTATTTCCACATGTCTAGCTTTTTCCCTTTAAAACTGTTGTGCAATAATTTGTAATTGCTAGTATTGCATACGTCTATACAATCTCTGCAATGTTCAGCAAAACCTGTATTCTTTTTATTATTTAAAATCGCTTTTTTAGGTTCGTTAATACGCTCCTGTATGGATCTGCCTGATTGACCAATATAGATAGATTCACAATCACTGCAACCTACCTCGTAAACACCTGACTTTTCACACAATTTTGTTTTTTCTTTATTATTTACTAACGTTTTTCCTAAATTAACTTTGCTTAGTTGGATAATATTCAAACCTAGCTTAGCAATCTTGTTGCTAACACACAGTATCTAATAGATAGAAAGATATCATTTGTTATTTTGTTGATATGCTGGTTCACTATAAAAATCTTTCATGAGACTTGTCTGTTGTTTCTTTCTAACCATTTTATCTATGAGTTGTATGTTATAACCGTTATTTTTAGCTATTGTCTTAATAAAAATGCTAAAAATAACAAAGAAGAGATGGAAAAGAACGTGTGTGGAGAAGGCCTGGTGGACGATTTTCTGCGTGTTGTATATCTCTAAGAATGGAATTTGGGGGAGGCGGTATAATGACTTCGGCTGGCATTTCACTGTACGCGAAAACTGAACTTGTTCTCATTGAAAATGGTACCATGACGGCTGTTAGGCACATCAACGAATATTTAGATGATTACGTTGTACCATTTGCTCCATTCGTAGGTGAGAACTTTACTCTAATGCACGACCTCATATCGCACGGGTGGTTGGGCAATGTTTGAATTGCTTTAACTTTCGCCGTTTGCAATGGCCAGCTCGCAGCCTGGAGTTGAATCCTATCGAAAGTCTGTGGGATTCATTAGGGCGATGTGTTCAGTACCGACTTCCCATACTGTAACCATTCGAGATCTTCGAATAGCTCTTCGTGAGGAATGGGAAAAGTTTACACGAGAAGAGGTCGTCAAGTGCATTCAAGGTTTACCACGCCGTATGGCAGAAGTTAAAATAAGACCAATGAGTTTGTTAATTTAACCCAATTTACTGTTTCATGACTTTTTCTTATTGAATAAAATATTAAGTACCTTTTCTATTTCTCGTTCTTATTTTGTAGATAATGTATCACGTCTTGTTAACAGAAAAAAGAAAAAAAAAATTTCTTGTACAGTTGCGGCACTTGAAACTCGTAAACACCTGACTTGTTACACAATTTTGTTTTTTCTTTATTATTGACTAACATTTTTTCTAAATTATCTTTGCTTACTTGGATAATATTCAAACCTACCTTACCCAATTGGCTAGAAATCTTGTTGCTAACACCCGGTATGCAATTGATAGAAAGATATCGTTTGTTTTTCTGTTTAAATGCTGGTTCACTGAAAAATGTTTCATGAGACTTATCTGTTGTTTCTTTCTAACCATTTTATCTATGAGTTAGTTGTATGTTATAACCGTTATTTTTAGCTATTGTCTTAATAATAACAAAGAATAGATGAACGTGAACGTGTTTGGAGAAGGCCTGGTGGATGATTTTCTGCGTATGGTATATCTCCAAGAATGGCATTTGGGGGAGGCGATATAATGATTTGGGCTGGCATTTCACTGTACGCGAAAACTGAGCTTGTTCTCATTGAAAATGGTACCATGACGGCCGTTAGGTACATCAACGAATGTTTAACTGTTCACGTCGTACCATTTGCTCCATTCGTAGGTGAGAACTTTACTCTAATGCTCGACCTCATATCGCACGGATGGTTGGACAATGTTTGGATAACGTTAACTTTCGCCGTTTGCAATGGCCAGCTAGCAGCCTGGACTTGAATCCTATCGAAAATCTGAGGGCGACGTGTTCAGTACCGACAACCCACACTGTAACCATTCGAGATCTTCGAATAGCTCTTCGTGAGGAATGGGAAAAGTTTACACGAGAAGAGGTCGTCAAGTGCATTCAAAGTTTACCACGCCGTATGGCAGAAGTTATTAGAGTTCGTGGAGGTAGTACGCACTATTAATCGCTTAAATTGTGTGAAAACCTAGATGTGAAACCTAACCGATAAGACCAATGAATTTGTTAATTTTACCCAATTTACTGTTTCATGACTTTTTCTTATTGAATAAAATATTAATTTTCTTGTACAGTTGCGGCACTTGAAAACTCAGACACCTAAATACAAAAACATTTTAAGTGGTGTAAACTTTTTTTTAAACGATACTCGAACTAATCATTGGCGTAGAATGCAAAAGTATTGCAAAAATAGTAAATTCAAAAAAAAATGATTAATAAAACTACAGATACTGTCCTGCTCTGCTTAAATTTCAAAAATATCATTTCGAATATCAGAATACATAGCTTTACTCCAAATAAAAAAAAAATAATTGTGATAATTGCGGCATTTTAAAAAATAAACTGATTATGGATATGTCAAATGTGACATTGTCAATTGAAATTTAATTAACACATTACAAAATTTTAAATTTTTGACATTCACGTCAAAATCGAGTGTCTGAATTTTCAAGGGCCGCACCGTACTAACAGACATTTACTTCGGTGTCCGAAATTTTTTGTCCACAAGTGTATAATATTAATTTGTATGGACCAGAAAAACATAAATTGCAGATCAACACACTCATATTATCATAACTTTGTGAATATATACACTTCAATAAGCAAAATATAGAGGTACAGTTTAGAATTTAAAATTATTTAATTTATATAATATTTCATTAATTTAGAATACTAACTAAGCAAGGTTTAGGATTTTTATTTCAGTGTATTTTATGTTTAATTGCAGCTATATTTCCTGTAAGTGGTTGGAAATCTTATTATTATTACTAAACTTGATACATGTCATACTTATGTACAATCTAGGCGAGCTACAATAATCTAATTATTTTTGAAAAATTTTTGACTTTCTACGGTATTGTCTAATATTATTAACAAACATGCTCATATACATAAATATGTACAAACACTTCGTACATAAACCATAAATCTGTCACCAAGTGTAATATTACTTGTAGCTGCAGTGTTTATACAGTTGTATCTATATATATCCATTACCCTCCATTTATTTGTCTTTGCATAATATCACTAGCGTTCTCAGATGACAACAGAGTATAATGCAGTATTTATTCAACACATTTTAGAATAAAATATCAAGTTACTCTCTTCGAAAAATGCGGAGGATATGAAGGGACCCGAGGTGAATTTATATGTAAATCAGTCGTGTTCCTGGTGACGAACTTGTTAACATTTAACGCCTTGTTAATAAAATAACCGAAACCACCCTTCAAGGAACTAATTCGTGACAGCGTGTCCGTATAGCGTGAGCAATTTTCTTTTTTTTATATATAACTACAGGGTGAGTCATAAAATTATCAGGGCGCAAAGGGAAAATTGATTTCCTTTTCAATTATTTGCCCACTGATTTTCAAATTACATTTCTTAAATTTAATATACATAATGCCAAAACGTTTAATTTAGACCTTGATTGATAGATTGAACCACGTTAAATAGATTGTGTCCAGTGCTGCGATTTTTTTTGTTCATTTTCATCTAATACAATATTTATAAAGCTGCAGGCAACAGCAAAATTACAAAAACTTAAAGTCTCAATTCTCAACGCCACGACATAGTATTCGTGCTATGAGCTATGTCCACTTGAAAATATCTAAAAATCTCTTTTTCTTACAATAAAATTATGAGCAAGAATTTAGAAAACTGATAAAGAATATGATTGATTCAGAAATTCCCGGAAAGAACCATATGCTTGGCATTTGCATCCTTCTTAACTGACGTCTTTCAGTTTAGGTCGAGGTTATATAGGAACTGCTACCAGTTACTAGAGCGTCAAAGATTAATTGAGTATTTGAAATCGATGGTTTTTCCAGGTATTGTGTAAAGGGTATCATCACGACTGATATTATTTGGATGCTTTAAGATTTCTATGAATTCACGTATTTTATGATTAAAGTAGTGAGGATTACGGGGTAGAATCTGGGCAGATTGAAATTAAAATTGTTGTCCAGTTCACAACCTATGTCAGCAAGTGCAGACCTTATTACACGAAGCGCTGTGGTGTACACTGCTACACTGGTATGAAATTCTATAAACACTAGATGGTTGAGGTCCTTAACAGAAAATGGGGCCGATAATATGGTGTGGGGTTTAGAAATGGTTTTGATGCTATGTTTGATAAGAATTTTGTTGATACGGTTGGTGACGCCTTGTATATAAGGTAAATGGACTTTAAAAATGGCAGATGTGTCTTGAGAAATAGAACTGGATGGTCTAGGATTAAGGTTAATTGTACACAACAATTTAAAATTTTTAAGTATATTTATTCAGAAAAATCTTTTGATTACTAAGAAATGATCAAAAATGAAATAAGCAACATTTTTAACAATAGCTAAAATAAACATTTTTCTGTAACAATTAATTCTAGAATCGTGTATAATGGCCACGGACATCTCTCACAGCTGTACATCTTCGGGGCATACTCATAATGCAATTATTAATGTGTTCTTGTGACACTCTTCTCCAACACAGCGGTAAAATTTCCCGCAAGTGTTGCACGTTAACTGAGGGTGGATTATGTTCGTTGAGCTGTTCTTGAAGTCTGTCCCAAATGTGCTCAATTGGATTCAAGTCGGGAGACGTTGGTGGTAAAGGTAGATGGTTAATATGGAGGTCATTTATTGCTTGCATTACAATTTGTGCACGATGAGGTCTTGCGTTATCATCAATAAAAACCATGTTTTCATCCACAGCCTCACGAAAGTCGGCCACATATTGCTGAATAATGTCATCTCTGTATATGTGTCCATTGACATTGTTTTCAAAGAGATTGAGGTTCGTACGTCCATTCAAACTAATGCCCGCCCACATCGTAATACCACCGCCGCCAAAAGGCACCACAGCTTTTGTAAACTCGTGTCTATAACGGTCTCCTCGAGTTCTCCAGACCCTTACTCTACGATTATCACTAAATAAGCAGAATCTGGATTCATCGGTGTATAAACCATGCTCCCATTGAAAATTTTCTGCTAGTCGTTGGTTAACCCAAGTTCTTCTAGCCATTCTATTGGCATTAGTTAATTTTGAGCGTCTCACAGGCCTGCAGCTATGAAGATCCATTTCCCTCAGACGGTGTCTGATGGTTTGATCCGAAACTCTAACTCCAGTGGCGGTACATAACTGTGTTTGCAACCATACAGCACTTTTAAGCGGATTCATCCTTGTCTGAATTCGTATGTAGCGGTCTTGCCTCTGATTTGTTTTCCTCTCAGATCCACTACCGGGTCTTCTCCTTGCAGATCCTATCTGTTGGAATCTTGTTAGAGCCCTACTAACAACACTTGGAGACACATTAAAAATTGCGGCAATTTCTGTCCAGATTGCCCTCGCTGATGCAATAACGCAATTAAATCAAAAGTTTCTTTATTTAAATGACGTCTTGGCATCGTGAAAATGTGAAATGACGTTTAAAATGAATAATACTTGTCAAAAAATGCGATTTTTATAATTTTGTATACTAAATTAATTTAAGGTTAAAATACAAGATTCAATATTTTATCACACAGAAAAGACATTTACCAAATAAAATGTCCACAAACGACTGTGGGCCTTCTAATTTATCTATAGAATATATATCTATATAGAAAATACGTTAAATTTAATCGAATTAATTAGATCTGTTAAAAAAGGATCTAATTCCCTATTCATTTTTGAGTAGTTTATTTGTAACATGGCGAGATTTCGTTGGATAAGGTTAGGATATAGAGAAGGCTTTCTGAACTAAGAAATTTCTAACATCATGTTTTTATGTAGAATTATGGTGGGAAGGGATTTAGATATCTGTTCGTGTGTCTAGATTTCCGATAAATGGAATGTCCTAATGAACCATCAGAATGATTCACTAAGATGTCTATGATAAGAAGGAAGCGTTCCGACAGAATCTCCATAGTGAAATGAATGGAACCTTGTTGGGAATTAAGGCACTTAAAGAATTTAGAAAAAATTAAGGCCATGTGACCAAATAACGAGGCTATCATCAACGTACCTAAACTAACATTTAGGTTTTCGATATAGCAACAAAGAATTTGTTATTGGACTACCTCCACAAAGATTGAGTAGCAGAATTCTCGTATAATTTGTATGGTGTCGGGTAAAGAGATTTTGGTGATCATAGATTTGACATCAAAAGCTACTGGTAAATCCTGGGGGCCGTTCAAGTATTACGTAAGTAGAATTTAGCAATTTTTAATCCCCCCCACCCCTTGTCAGCGAAAGTAAGCAAAGCTCGACCCCCTCCTATGCATTGGTATAGTTATTAGAAAATCTATTCAAGTTTCTTTATTGTTATTCATGAGCAACTATATATCATAGTTATTAAGTCTATGACAATGAAATAAGCAATTTATATACTATAAAGGAATTTAATGCACATTTAATATTTATTCAAGAAAATCATTAACATCATATCTTTTTAACCTGGGTACTTACTCCTGTAACGGATCACGTCTCTAGTAAAACTTTTGAAATCGAAATCAATGAAATCAAGACTTTATAAGAATACTAGAAAATTGAATAAAATATCTGTTCAAGCACGATAGCACTTTTTAAATTTAAATTATTAAGTATTTTTTCAAATTTTTACGAACAATTAAAGTAACTTTTTGAAAAGATGACCTGTGTGACATACGGTTAGATGGACAAAATGACGATATTATAAAGGATTCCGTTTTTTGTCATTTCGTAACGATACTCTAAAAATATCTACCCTAAATGCGCGGGCACAACAAGTTAACAACAATCAGAAAGCTAACTTACCTTGGAAAAAAGCTTAATATCCTGGCAGGATCGCCATGTAATGTGCCTAAGTGGCTGGCAAGGTCGGCATGTAATGTAGCCTGGTCCTGCGGAGGCTACATCGTTGCGTTGGTATGCAGATGCGTATAAGAATCAAATAATACGCAGATAAGTTTGTTTTAACGCAGTATAATTAGTTAACACATAATAAACATAACAATTACTATATACATAACAATAAATAGAACAGTAGTCAAAGGAGAGATCTATCTTGCACTCGCTATGTCTTACTGACTATCTAGCTATGACTGATCCCTTGTTCTTTGATAGAACGTCTTATATACAACATTAGAGTGCCCTCATTTGACTATGTCCTTATGTAACTATAAACAAGATGTACAAGCGTGCAACCTCTAATTAAGAATGCTTGTGTTTAATAAAACAGGTGGACCGAGGTCGTGTTTTCTAATACAATGCAAATAAGACCAGGGCCACGCCTTGACTATAACAAGTATTATAAACATTACTTAATCAGGTTATCACAGGCTCGATTTGTTCGTAGTTGCTGCTTGAAATTCTTCTTCAATTCTTTTAGACACAATAGTATCGAGTTCCTTGTCGGACGTTGCTTGTATCTTATAACCACGCCAAACTTAATTAACTAACCTCTGGACACTTTGCAATTTTGTGTTTGTGTGAGATTTTTTAAAACTTTCGAACTTTGCTATAGTTTTGATTTGTCTACATTAGACGACATTTTAAACTATTTCAGCGGTATCAATAGTAAATACCGCGCGCGCGATAATTTCCCTACATCTGTTCTTTCTTACTTATCCATAACTGCGTGAGGGCGAGTATAAAGTGAGAGCGAGTATAAAGCATTAATCATTTATTTCGGGTAATCCCTGAACATACTTCTTACTTTCGAGCATAGACATGTAAGGGTTGCCATATGTGTTCAAATCAGGCAAAAAAATAAGAAAAGTAAATTAATCAATATTGCTGACGTAATCACCATTCAGACCCCCGTCCCCTGTGTCATCAAAAATAAGCAAACCCAACCCCTCTTTTTGCTTACGTAATACTTGAACGGCCCTCTCCAAGTTCTTTCAACAAAGCATCCTATTTATACCTATCAAGAGTGATGACGGGTACCCTCTACATAATACCTGACGAACCCTTCTATCTCAAACACTCAACTAAAAGGTGTCCCAACAGGAACTTGGGGATTTAAATTTTACATTATTTTCAAATAAGGTAACTAAGCAACCTAATATTTGGTATATGTCATCTATAAACTTGTAAAGTCATCATGCAACGTTTCACGACTGAAGAACGTATCCAAATTGTTCAAATTTATTATGAAAATGGTCGTTCCATTACGAACGCAATTCGTCGCTACGCGTTGCTTCTCATCAGAATCATATTCCCAGCAATACGGCAATTAGAAATTTAATGGCAAAATTTGAGCGAACTGGTTCTGTTCTCGATGTAAAGACACCACTACGTCCTCGTAACGTTCGGTCAGTTGAAAATATCGCTATGGTGAATGAAAGTGTTACCGAAAGTCCAAAAAACTTCAATTCGTCATTGGTCACAGTAATTGGCTATCTCAAGATCATCTCTGCAACGAATTTTAACAAAAGACCTTCGGCTACACGTATACAAAATCCAGTTAACACAAGAATTGAAGCCCAGGGACCATCACCACCGCCGTATCTTTGCCAATTGGATTTTGGAGCAAACTGATTTTGATGACGAATTCTGTAAGCGAATCATATTCAGTGACGAAGCCCATTTTCACATAGGGGGTTACGTAAATAAACAAAACTGCCGCATTTGGGGGCGTGAAAATCCTCGAGAGATTATTGAAAAACCCATGCACCCACTACGTGTCACTGTATGGTGCGGTTTCTCGGCCAATGGTGTTCTTGGACCTTACTTTTTTGAAAATGAGAATGGAGAAGCAGAAACTGTAAATGGGGAGCGGTATCGACAGATGTTGAATAACTTTCTATGGCCTCGTTTGGAAGATATGGACCTCAACAATCTTTACGTTCAACAAGATGGGGCCACTTGTCACACTGCCAGGGAAACTCTAAATTTACTGCAGGAGAAATTCCCTCGCCGTGTGATTTCTCGTAATGGTGACGTGGATTGGCCTGCAAGATCCTGCGACATAACACCGCTGGACTTTTTCCTTTGGGGTTTCCTTAAGGATCAAGTCTACACAAATAATCCACAGACAATTGATGAATTAAAAAATAACATTCGTGCGGCTATTGGCGAGATTAACTTGCATATGTGTGATAAAGTCATTGAAAATTTTAAAAAAAGAATCGCTGTGTGCAATAGAAGTCACGGTTGACATTTATCCGATATTTTGTTCCACAAATAATTTTAGGGTTTCTATTTTATGTTTACGTTAATAAATCGTTGAATTTCTAAATACTACGCATGTTATTTGGAATTTAAATCGCCAAGTTCCTGTTGGGACACCTTATATAATCGTTGACGCTCTAGTATCCCGGAACAGCTCCTATATAACTCCTTTTCAAACTACCAGACTTTTGGTTTCACAGAAGATATCCCCCGCAAACGTCGGCCAAGAAGGAAGCAGGGCCAAGGACGTGGTGCCAACCAGAAATCTTTGGAACAATCATGAAGAACGACCGCGCAAGACTGTAAAGCAGATTGACAAACTAACGTAATAAAAAATAAAATATAAATTTTTGATTGCATGAAAATGAAACTGCAGTGTACTGCAGCAGTAGTAGCAGCCCTGAAAATATCCCTTGCAACGGTAGCGAAAGGTCGGCTATGAAAAGAACAGTGAGTGGCAATGACGTGGTACAGTCCTACAGGTTTCGAACTTCATAGTATTCTTGGATAATGCATGAGAATTGATTTGACTTAAGAAAGTTTAAAAGGTTAAATATATGCAGCTACTAGCTAGAGTGATTTAAATTTAAGATCTATTAATAATAACACTGATCACCACAGGTTGGTTTTCTTGTAAGCAGTACGTGTAGTTTATGTCTTTTGTCGTGCTTTAAAATTTGCTCCATCCCATCAGGATTTAGACAAAATTTCTTTTATTTTATATAAGAAAGATACTATTAAAAATATTGTCCTGTCGAACATTGAGTGGATATGTCTGAACATATCCTTACGTGTTGTCTACGTCAGAGCATTTAAACCATGCTGATTTTTTTGTTCTGGAACCAATCAAATTAAAAATTGTTAGATATATAGCTATGTGGATATCTAAAGAGCTACATATGGCTCATTCGGTTCAATGTAAGTCAGTTTGCGATAGCTGAATGTCTTTTTATTTCATAATGTCGCGTACGTGTATAAATAATCTAAACAGTTTCTGTTATGTATCTGGAGAATTCACTACCAGCTTAAGAAAATATTGTACCTTTAATGGAAAAGTTATGTTTTCACTATTTCGGCTTAACCATTGAACATCAAGACAAGCCACGGGCTCCCAGGATTTGCTGCCCACGTTGTGCTGTTACTCTGAGGAGCTGGTCAAGCACTATGCCATTTGCAAGACCTATGATTTGGCGTGAAGAAATGGACCATTTGACTGATCACCACTTTTGCTGCACGAAAATTTTCGGGTTTTCCAGCAAAAGCAAGAAAAATATTAGTTATACTAGTCTGCCCTCTGTATCTCATGCAGAAACTTTGCTGTTACCAACACCTACGGGTGGTTCGAGTGAAGAATATGATGTTACAGAACCAGACTTTTCCCAAAGCCTGACGTGCCAGAATGTATTTGTTGTTATTACTACTGCTAGAACTATAAAGTAAACCAAAATTGTACATAGTTTCTAAATAAAAATATCTAAACCAAAGCTTTAAGTACTTAATATTGAATTATAGAAAAAGGAAGAAAGATCACTGAATCTGTCCCTACATGATACTTTTCTAATTTTTCAGTTCTTTTTTCTTTTATGGTTATTATATTGAATAGATTGCAAAATATATGGAAGTGAAAAAAATTTACCCAATTTTTCCACCTTTCAGTTATTGTATCTTGTATCTAATTGGTGGACAATTGACTGCAGTTCTTTTCTTGCCCTGAAATCTTAGATTACTCTTGTTCAATGATATTTGTATTGTTTAACTTGCTGTTATAATTATTCTTTCATGTTTACAATTCCAGGCTAAATTAATGACCTGTTTATAAGACGTTAATATTATTATTGCAATATTGTTACTATTAAATCTATGATAATAGATTGACGTTTAAGACCAAAATTCCAGTTTTCTCATTTTATACGTTTTCCCAACATATTACAGTCCAAATCAATAATTATGTGGGTCACTGTATATACTGTATACCTTACAGAATAAGATGTAAGATATCGTCATGTTGGGAATCAAATTTCGATCGCTCAAAAGGTGTCACACGATACGGCGCGATATCCGTATCTTTTAAAATGGCCTGAATAAACAAAACCTTCGACCAGTTTCAACGCTACGGATCTCGAACACGTACTGCATCACTATCAGCCATAATAATCTCTCTTCACTAACGCCTAAAGAAACACACGTTGTTGATTCAGTACTTCGACAATTGAAAGAAAGTGAGGAGGTTTAATGTATGGATGGATATATGTATGTATGTAAGTAGGTACGAATACGGTATTATTTTCAGACTCTTTGTTTAGACTGATTCCCGGATACTATTTATAAGAGGTTCGCCCGCCATTGTTATTACAAGCATAGGTATAATGTCAATATGTACATTTTCCATGGATAAGTATGATCGTGAGTATATCGCGGTTGGCTTTCGCTTTTCGTAAAAATACCATTCTCCTGTTCCCACATGAACAAATTAAATATTATACAGTCTATTACATTCTGAAATAACATTCCTGTGCCGTGAAGATAAACCGATCATTATTATTTTGTTTATGAACACTCTTATTTGTTCAACAAACATTAAATAGTTACGAAGCAATGCCAATATACATACGTACGAAAGTAGCTTTGAGGCTTGTTAATGCAAATGGTGGAGGGCTAACAGATTTCATAGCAAGCTATTAATATTAATATTAATTTATACAGACTTAAACCGCCAGTAAAATGTACATTTACGTATTTAGGTATATTATTTTTAGTCGTATTATAAATTCTATATACGAAAACGATTTTGGAGAGTTGAATAATATATTAAGTAAATATGTGGATTTATGCCTTCGTTTGTGTTAGGTTAATTTGCTGTGTAAAATTGAATGTAAATGTGAAACAATTGATTTGCACTCCAAAATTATTTTTAACCCTGGATAGGACACAGGGGAATTCAAATACCCCAAAGTAAATTAAGTTTTTCATCTTACAACAAGCGTTTGACATTTTTCGGTTTGTGCAGGTGAATAACAGGTAAGTTGCAGGTTTCAAGTACCCCTGTATCGATTTGTGTTTGTTATTGTTACGCCTAGCGTATAGAAGTTTAATTCACTTAATTAAATACATATTATTTCGTCTTTAAATATCTCATATTAATTATATTTTAACTTAAGACATTTCTTCTGTATATTCGTTTCCAAAGAGAAAGTATTTTCTTTTGTTATAACCTCAACCGCCGACGACCCTTATTACCTGGACCGTCAACCGATAACCGAAATGTTGAATTTAGGATATCGAAGTTCTTCTAGAACATTCTATTTTTTAAATTGTTCTTAATTTAATATTACTTACATCTTCTTTTATATGTCTTGTTTGATATCGTTAGAGAGCTTATGTCACAAGGGTTATTTTAAGAATAATTCTGACATCGACAGACCAAGTCTTCAGGTCGCGCTTTTAATTAACTATAATTCAAGATATCGACCCCCTCTTCGATACATCATAAACCAACCGTTCTAGACTTCTCTATCGACACGAAAACTAATAGTTCCTTCTTCTCTTTCGAACCTTTCGTGAATACACACATCGCTCATCGGGCTGTCCAAGTCACGACGCTATCACGCCGACCAGGTGTTCTTCCGTTTCTAAGGTAAATTGTATTGTTCTATACATTACTCTTTTAAGTGAATCCAAATTAATTTAAACTAATTAATTTCTTATTCCCCCGGTAAAACATCGCTCTGCATATACTTGACCAAGGTATATCTTCGAAGACCACGTGGCCACCATCGCCGCAAATCAAAAGGTAAGCTCTGTATTCTTCGATACAGAGGTTATTTTATATACATATTAATTAACCCTTAATTTACTACCCCATTTAACGTTCGTTTCAGAGTATTTTTTGTGTTAATTTTAATCTACTTATCCACCACTCCACGTGTACATATTACTTTGTTTTAATTGCTTTTAAATATACGAGTTTCAATTTCTTATTATGTAAATATAAATACAAAATTTAAGGACGCCGCTGTGTTTTATTTAGTAACTAAGTTATTGTATATTTATTTTAATTAACCACCATCACGCACGTCCTGGACCTTTGAAGGAACTTCACCAGCATCCGTAATTATTTTATTATCTATCAAATAATTTTATTATTATAAATAGCCGAGCCTTGTATTTGTAATATTATCTTTTGGCGAAATCGCTTTCTTGTTTAGAAAATGTCGCAGAGAAAGTCTGTAAAAAGCGCAGATCCTGATTTCGAGGAGACAGAGCTACGTTGGTTGGATGAGTGTGAAACTGATGAGGAAGATAATGTCAGCGAATGTGAAGATAATGTAGAAGCTTTGTCTAATAATGGGAGTGTAGTGTCTGCAGATGCGATTTCTAATGAAAATGATGATGATGATGATGAATTAAAAAATTATGCTATAATTACCGACAAGAATGGCTTCAAGTATAGTACAAAAGAACCACCTACAACCAAAACAGGTTTGCGAAATATTGTACTGAAGCTTCCCGGTATAAAAGAAATTGCAAAGAATATTACCACTGAAGAAGGGGCATGGAAAACTCTTTTTGATGACACTATGATAGATATTATTGTAAAACATACCAACTCACAGGTAGACAGGCAAAAGAAAAATTATAAAAATGCTAGGTATGTTATTAAACTAACAAATATGAATTTTTGGCATTTACAGGGCTTTTATACATATCAGGTGCTTGCAAAGATGCGCATCTTTCCATTTGCGAAATGTTTTCTAAAGAAAGTACTAAAATTTAGCGTTGAATTATGAGTGAATCTCGTTTCAAATTTTTGATGAACTGCGTCAGATATGATGACAAAATGCAAAGAAATAGTGAGGACAAGTTTTCACCTATACGGCAATTATGGGAGTTGTTCATTATAAATTGTACTGACAGTTACACGCCGCATGAGTATTGCACTATTGATGAGCAATTGCTCGGATTTAAAGGGCATTGCCCATTTCGTGTGTATATACAATCTAAGCCAGACAAATATGGAATAAATATTGTTTCAATGAATGATAGCAGAACTTTTTACATGGTTAGTGCTATTCCTTACATTGGAAAAGAAAATAGGGAAAGTCAAGAACCTCTTGGTCCCTATTTAGTCAGAACATTATCAGCTTCAATCCATGGACCTTTTCGTAATATCACCATGGATAATTGGTTTACGTCCATCAAGCTGGCAGATGATATGCTAAAAAACCACAAATTAACCATTGTGGGCATTGTTCGGAACAACAAAAGAGAAATTCCGCAATCGTTTTTACCAAACAGATGTAAGGATGTTTTATCTTCACAGTTTGCTTTTCATGACAAGAAAAACTTTAGTATCCTTTACACCTGAAAAATCAAAATCTGTTATCCTTATTTCAACTATGCAATACAAAAACCGTAAATATGGAAACAAAGAAGCCAGAAATAATTGACTTTAACAACTCCACGAACTGTGGTGTAGATACTTTTGGCCAAATGGCACATTCTTATACCGTAGCGCATAAAACTCATAGATGGCCTTTGTGATATTTTTTCGGAATTTTGGATAAAGCTGGTATTAATTCCATGATACTTTTCAGGCTTGCTAAAAGACAAGATAAAGTTATTCGCAGAAAATTTCTTGGATTCCAGTTAGCATGACAATACATTTAAAGAAGGCTTTAAACAAATTTGACACGGGGACTCCGCCAAGACATACATGATATATTGTCTACTGAGCAGCCTATAATTTAGAACCACCGCCTAAATTGGCCAAAAGCGCTAGATGTTATCTGTGCCCTAGGTCAAGCAACAGATAATCAAAAATATCGTGTGCTAAGTGTCACAAAGCTGTATGCCCTGACCATTGCCTAGATGTCTGCAATTTATGCTACAATTAGCCAGTTAGTTTATAGTTATGTTCAAAGTATTTCAATATACGTTTATTTAACCTTTATGTGACTGGGAAAAATTACACGTTCTAATGACGACGTAGGTACCCGGGTACCCCACGTTGTATATACGATGCAGCTATACATATACAGGAGTCAGTGGTGGGGAGACATAAACTGCGCTGTTATGAACAAGATTATACTTGTCTGAAAATCAGTAACCGTCCATTTTTCGAAGTGCTCGTATATAATTTGTTCGCTACAGTACATACTAAATATTTTTAGTGTTTTTGGTAATAACAAGTGCAAATTTTATTATTTTTATCGGAATGTGTGATAATACGCCTGATCCTAGTTCGGGTTCATTTACAAAACCAAGATGGAGAAGAACCAGGTATGATATAGAAGTTAATATAATTACAAATCCTGTATGAGTGAAAGTAATAGTAATAATAAGAACGTAATGTGATATTTTATGGTTTTCAGACTGACATCAGTAGAATTACTAGCAGCAACGGAAGAAGCATTAGAAGAAGAGCCATTTACTGCTTCGGATGAAGACGAATACATTCCGGAAATCGAATCTGAAGAATCTGATGCAGAAATAGAACCTGTAATCGTACAAGAGGACCCTTATTCAGATGAAATTAGTGATGAAGAAGAAACGCCTGCACAGCCTACTGTTTTAGTTGCTAAAGATGGAACTCATTGGACTAATGCTCCATTACTACAAGCGCAGACAATTAGCCGAAATATCTTGCGCGAAAAATGTGCCGCACCAAGTTTTAGTGCATTATATACTGCTAAAGAAACTTTTAAATCTATCATGTTCAATGAAATTTGTACCATAATTTTAAGGGAAACTAACAGAAAAGGCACACAAGTAACTGGAGATTATAAAGAAAAACAAGCTCAAAAGTACAAAGATTCTAAGCGGTAACCACCACCACGAAAGGTTTTCAAGGCATTTACTGAAGAGGAATTCGATGCATTTTTAGGAATCCTAATTGCAGCTGGTGTACATAAATCTAATAAGGAACATATATCTGCTTCAAAATGTTTTCACGATTTATTCGTTTGAATAATCAGAATACACGTGCTGAACGATCTAAAAGTGACAAAGCTGCTCCAATTCGTGATATATGGATAATGCTAAATAGTAATTTAGAAAACAACTATAAGCCGGCTGAATGCATAACGGTCGATGAGCAATTATTTCCTTATAGAGGACATACAAAATTTACCCAATAATCCTTCAAAACCGGCAAAGTATGAGATAAAAATTTTTTGGGCTTGTGATGCGGCAAATGCTTATCCTTTACAAGGTAAAATTTATACTGGAAAACCACCAGACGGTGAACGGCAAGTGAATATTGGAGAGCGTACAGTTCTAGATTTAGTTACTAAATATAAAGGTTCTGGAAGAAATATAACCACAGACAACTTTTTCACAAGTTTACAGTTGGCTCAAAACCTAAATTCTTGGAACTTAACTTTAGTAGGAACCGTTCGAAAAAATAAAACTTTTCTTCCTTCCAATATGCAATACAATAAAAGTAGAGTTATAAATTCCACTAATTTTGCATTTACTAAAAGAGCAACTATATGTTCGTATGTTCCCAAAAAGAACAAATCTGTCATCCTATTATCATCAATGCATACAACAGGCAAAGTAGAACATACTGGTACTGCAAAACCCGAAATTATTAAATATTATAATAAAACCAAAGGCGGCGTCGACACGATGTATAAAATGTTATCAGAGTATACAGTAAAGCGTAGAACAAATCGTTGGCCCCTAGCATTTTTTTTACAATATGGTCGACCTTGCTGCACTGAGTGCATACATAATTTACACGGAGCATAATCCTAGGCTTACATCAACCGACCGACGACGGAGATTTTTGAAAGATCTTGCAAACGAGTTATGCATGTCTGCTGTACTAACTCGAAGCAGTATTCCAAGAGTTTTGGGCAATCATTTTACACGTATATCACTAGAAATGGTTCTAGGACGCCAAATTACACAACCAGTCGTTACAGCAGTCAGAGATCAATCATCTCGAGATACTTCTGGGCGTATTTTGGTAGTTGGAAAATGTTACATTTGCTGGGAATTGAATCACAGACAACGAAAAACGCGAAAAGCATGTAATTCTTGTTCAAAACCAGTTTGTAATGAGCATTCTGTTACTAAGGCCGTATGCGATACCTGTAACCAACAGGCAGTTTAATCCTATTATTATTTATTTTCGTTCTTTTTATACATCTTTTTTATAACATATATAAATAAAAAAATGTAAAAATGCTACTTTTGTTCTTTCACATCCATCCATATGTAATTTTAAATGGAGGTACCCTGGTACCCATACCGGTCTTAGAGGTTGTAATAATTTCAGATGACATTTTTTCGTTAAAAATTAAATATAAATAACGAAGTATATATAATAAAATGTAATATAAAACAAGTTTAGAGATGTCTCAGAATTTCCAAGCTCAGCAAGTTCAAAGACAAAAAATATTAATATTTAAATCTGAAAAAGGCACCCAGGTACCCTTCCAGTTACATAAAGGTTAAAAATAACAGTCTTTTTTCTGGGTGGGGTTTTTAAATACCTCATGTATCCATTAATGCGCATATATTTCATGTATCCTATCCAGGGTTAATAAGATGGTAAAACCGAAGCATTGAATACGATATTCTACAAAAAGTAATGGGTGTTTTAAATAGAGTACCTTACTTTAAAAATAAATAAAATATAGATGGCGCATTGAATTCGTCTGGGTATTCTGACATTTACGAAGTGTGATGTATGGCATTTATAAAAATGCCTTCTTACACTATATAACAACGCGTTCAAATTGTTGAATTATTTTATGAAAAGCGTTCTGTGAAAAATGTGAGAAAATTACGTGAATTTTATGGTTTACATGATCGTCCATCTGAAAGAACTATTGATCGAATTATTAGAAAATTTCAAGAGCCCGGTTCGGTGGAAGATCAAAAAAGTAAAAGATACAGTCGTAGTGGTCGTTCACAAGAGCATATTGATTTTATTCGTGAAAGTGTTGCTGAAGTATCTGAAATGTCCAATAGTCGACGTTCACAAGTTGGAAGTTGTGAATCAACAACATGGCGTATTATACGAAAGGATTAGTTTTAGAGGCATATAATGTTCAAATAACACAGGAACTAAAGTCATTGGCTCAAAAAGAACAATCAGATGATTTTTCACAAAAAAAATTTCTTTTCTGATGAAGCATATTTCGAAATTGGTGGTTTTGTTAACAAACAATATTGTCGAATTTGGGATGAGGAAAATTCACGAGTAATTCATGAAAGACATTTACATCCTCAACGAGTCACTGTTTGGTGTGCATTATGGTCAGATGGTGTAATTGGACCATATTTCTTTCAAAATGCTTCTGGTGATGCTGTAACTGTAAATGGTGTTCGATATTGTGAGATATTAACTGAATTTTTGTGTCCTGAACTGAATGATATTAATCTAGAGGATAGATGGTTCCAACAGGATGGTGCTACACCTCATTTTCCTAATGAAACAATTGCTTTATTAAGACAAAAATTTTCTGGAAGAATTATTTGAAGAAGTGGTAATGCTAATTGGCCACAAACATCACTAACACCGTTGGACTATTTTCTTTGGGTTTACGTAAAAAACCAGATCTGTAAGAACGAACCACAAATCGATTTCTGAACTAAAGAATGAAATTATTCGTGTCATTGGTGAAATAGAGCCTCAATTATGTCTAAATGAAATAGAAAATTTTAACAAAAGAGTGAACAGCTGTAAGGCGGCAAGAGGTGGTCACTTGTCACATATTTTTTTCGTGTGTAAATGTCTCAACTGATACTACAATTACCAATAAAAGTTTTTGAAAATCAATGCAAATTATGGGTTTTACTTATTAAAGAAAAAGCGTTCAATTTGAAAGACCTTTTATTTAAAACAGTAAATGAAATAAAAATGTAGCAACATACACATTGTCTCCTGAAATTTTGAATACGTGCTTTTGAATGAATTACTTGGCGCTTAGCTGCTATGCTCGTTTTTTGCATAGCTGAGAATATGAGTAATGTAATGTGTTTGTAGGCACTATGATTTGCACTCGATTATTATAATAGGTTGCCATGGTTGTTATTGCAAAATGCATGTCAATTAGATTTATTGTTAGATAGCTTCAAATTTGATAGACTCTGATACAATTAAGTGTAGTTATTTTTCTTTTCAAAATGTTAGCAATGGAACAGAACTCAAATCGTTAAATGGTTTTATGGAGGTCAGTCGATGAATGAAATTGCAAATAATTTGTTTGTTTTGGCATACGATGTGACAGTAAACACCAATTCGGTCTTCCAAACTGGTTCTGTAAATCCACCATGTAAGTGCTCATAGGAAAGCCTCGAACTGAAGAAGCTGAAATGCGGGAAATTATAGTTCGCAATAAGATAACAGAAAATGACACTTTATCAACAAGACACCTTTCAAAAAAAAAAATAAATTAATTCCGGAAAATCAGAAGAGCATAGAATACTTAAAATGAGTAGTTTCAAGTCTTTCAAAGTTAAAACGCCACAAGAGGTTTTCCCGGTTGACCATGGTCGTCGAATGGAATTTTGTAAAGATGTGATGGCTAGAGTAAACAACAATTACGAATTTCTTCGAAATATTCTGTTTAGTGACAAATCGACTTTCCCTTTACATGGTCATCATAATCCTTCGGTAGTGAGATACTGGTCCCAAGAAAACATTATTAGCACCAA
The DNA here is from genome assembly GCA_935421215.2 of Melolontha melolontha. Taxonomy (NCBI): domain Eukaryota; kingdom Metazoa; phylum Arthropoda; class Insecta; order Coleoptera; family Scarabaeidae; genus Melolontha; species Melolontha melolontha. The sequence goes on along the minus strand of OW285237.1, from coordinate 64,701,452 downwards.
CGGAGACATAAAATGGCCACCCGGTGTGTCCCCGACTGATTTTTTTCTTTGGGGCCATGTAAAGCAAACAATTTATACCCATCAGCATCTAAGACCTAACAACGTGTATGACCTCAGATTAAAAATTCTTTAAGGTATTAAAAATATCACTTCTGCAATGTGAAGAACAATGCGACAACAATTTTATGATCGTCTGGGTATTGTTCGGCTCAACAAGCAGATGATTTCGAACATTTAATAAGATTAATGTTGTAACTATTTATTATTCGTTAGCTTAGCACTGTGTTTGATATAATTAAGTATAGTTGATATAATTAAGTAAGTATAGTTTGTAATATTAAAATATTTTGTAAATATTTTTCACATTTGATTCTCTATTTTATTACAAATTAGATATTACTAATTATTTCTTGTTGCTTAGTGAATTTAAATATTTGAAAAAATATATGCAAAAAACGAGCATAGTAGCTAAGCTCTAAGTAATGAATTCAAAATTTCATGGGAAAACCTGTGTATGGTACAGATATGTATGTGTTAAATATCATTAGGCATAGTGAATCAACGTGTGAGTACATACAATGTATACGTACATGAGAAAGCCAGTCCAATGCCAGCGAAGACCGCGACGACTGACGATTGTCTCCGATAGCAATTGACTGGAAATTTTGCATTCAGTATAGCTGCGGCCGTTACAGTTTGAAAGCGTACAATAAAACTAATGTATAATGACTCTTCATACACCCACTGAAAAGCTTCAGTTAGTAAAATGATTTTATGCTGGCAAGTCTGCAATGAAGTGCATGAATTTATTTGCGCTGACTTTTGCAGACCGTTCTGTACCTTGCAGACAAACAATTTATAATATTATAAATAAATTTGAAACTTGTTTCTATCTCAATAACTGTACGAAATGCAAACCAAGAGAGGTATCACCACAAAAAATTGAGGAAAGAGAACAGCGGGATGTATTAATTTGTAGTATTGTGAAAATTGATAACACGAGATCTACTAGAAGTGCTGCCGAGGAATTGGGTACAAGTAACACAACTATTTCACGTATTTGGAAACGTAATGGTTTAAAATGTTTCAAATATTCGAAAACTCAAAAAATATTTCCCGAGGACAATTTCCGGAGAATGGAGTTTTGTCAAGACTTTATGGAAAAGATACATCGAGATGACAATTTCGTTAAAAATATTCTCTTCACCGATGAATCAACTTTTCCATTACACGGAAAGCACAATCCCTCTGTTCTTCGATATTGGACTTCGGAAAATCAACACCGGCATTTTTCAAATCGCACTCAGTATCCTCAAAAACTAAACGTTTGGGCAGGTATTTTAGGTGACCATTCTATAGGCCCCTATTTTATTGATGGTATATTAAATGCCGACAAGTATCTCGAATTACTGAAAAATCAAATACTTCCCGCCATTCAAAACATTGGAATAAATCAGGAAATCGTTTGGTTTCAACATTATGGCTGTCCAGCACACAATGCAGTGAGGGTAAAGGAATTTCTAGGAAATACTTTTCCTGGCCGTCTGATTACTGGAACAGGAAACATTAAATGGCCCCCGCGATCTCCTGATCTATCTCCAAATGATTTCTTTTTGTGGGGATATCTAAAAAACAGCTGTCAATGAGTTCCTTATTAAGAGTAAAAGGATTTGCAAAAGGAGACAGATTAAGTTTAGAAAAATTAGTGGATGTATCATTATGGCTAACATATACTGTTCCAAAAAAATCTGCAAACATTTCACACACTTCTTCAAGTTTGTCAGATTCAATCCCATTATAACTGCGTCGTTGAGGTAGATTTGATTTCTTCCTTCGTGAATCAACAAAGTTTCAGAAAGCTCAAACATCTCCAGGCGTCGATTAGTCAGGGAAGAAAACAAACTTTTCGTAGTCCTTGTCGATAGTTTGCTTAAAATAATAAATGAGATTGCTGAATGTATATACAATTATTAATTTTTCTGAAATATTTACGTATAACTACTATTTTTAATTCAATTTAATGTAAACACCTTTGAATTGCTATGTAATTACAATTGATTGCACATAATTACGTTGCGACGGCCTCACAAATTATAAGCAATCTTTAATTCAATTTTCTAATTATGTAAGAAAGTTTCACATGCAATGACCTTTCCACAGAAAGACTAATAATTATTCCGACACATATATCACGCTTTCTAAACAGAACTGTCTATAAATCTACACTCTCAAATAACTAGCCTTTAAAATCTCATTAAATAATAATCAGCCAGAACCAATAGGAACTTTACATACAAATATCAATCATTACGTCAAATCTATTGACAAAATAATTACCAGTACGTCCTCTTATTTCAATGTATCTTTTTAATAACCAGTTATTTATTTGGTTAATTATACGAAATTAAAGATTTTTTTCCTCCAATGTCGAGGCTTCTGCGGTTATTTTCCAAGTGTGACTGTCGCAATAATTAAACGAACCTGCATCTATCGCGACTTTCTTCTTATTTGTATTGTATATATTCAGTAATTCTTTTGTTGATGTTATTGCATAGAAAAAGCTTCAAATATGTTTATGGAGAAAGTTTAATGTTGTTAGAAATTTCAAATGCATTCAGGTAGCCCTTTGATTGTCTTTATAGAAATACAAAGGAACGCCCTTCGCATATATATATATATATATATATATATATATATGCGATTCATAATTTGTATTCTCTTGAAAAAGGCGTATACAGCCGAAACATGTAGAGTTTTTTAAATACATATATTTTGAAGTAATATACAGACCTTTAATCGCCTACTGATTAGGTTTACCATATATATATATATATATATATACATATATATATATATATATATATATATATATATATATATATATATATATAAATATATATGTATATATATTGAAACGATACGATGTTTACTAAGTAAAATAAATATAAGAATAATGTGAGCGTTAAAACTATGAAATGAATGATATAAGTAACTTAACAGATTTGAATTTGAAAATTGTGCGCCAAATTTTAACGTACTTAGTTGATCCAACGCTATCTGTTAAATACCCCACTAGTTTCGGAAGAGCTTGAGTACTTATGCTTTATTTTCTATCTCAGGGCTCCAAGTCGGTTGTTTGTATCTCCCGTAAGTACAATGTAAATGGTATGTTAATTAAACACAAACTCAACATTCAAACAATTCAAATAAAAGATCGAATCTAAATCAAAGTAAAGAAAATTTATTATAATAAAAATAGATAACTGTAACAATTATTACGTGCGAATAAGAAATCTGTACATATGCTCGTATTATCTGAATTATACGGTAAAAACGGTATTATGCAATTTTGCACATGTGTTTAATAACTATAGTTAAGGTTATGTATAATACAACAGTGCAAATAGATATTGAAAGTTACTTAAAAATAGACACACAAAGGTAAGTTACATATACGAGTTTTATAAAAGATTAAGAATGAATGAATAATTATATATATTTAAATAGATGTTTAGAAATGTTGAAATTCAAATATTATATTTTGATGCAAACAATGTTTGATATTGTGATGTGATATAAATTTAATATTAACTTTTAAATGATGTTCTAGGTTTTATGGGAAATAACTGGAAAGGAACCTGGTATTTTTCCTGTGTCTAGGCTTGGATATATTTTCTGGGCTCGCAATTGTAGGAATAGATCAGAGTTCGTCTGCTCCTATGGAAGTCCCTGCGTCGGAAGCGGTTCAATGTTGGCGTTGTCGGTACGATGTAGTTCCAGTTCCGAAAAGATGCTTCGTTCGATATTTATTATATTCGACGTGATGCGGGTCCAATTCTTCTCTCAAAAGTTCGGCCTCATTTCAAGGTATTAAATGTATACGGTTTTCGTAGGATTTACTTGATTTTTAAATAGTAATTTTAATTAAACCTTTTGTGATAGAGAAAATGCGGCCATTCGTTGTAAAATTTTAGTATCAGACGCTTTCTTCGGCTTTTGGTTTTCATAGTCTGTGTTAAATATCGGCAAAAGCCTCTAAGTTTATGCTTTATTTGCATCTAATATAATATGAACTTTCATAATGTTATAATTTTAAAATAATAGAAAAATTAATTAAAGAATTTACAAAAGTTTATAATGTGGTTTTCAATGTTAGATTAGTTCAAAAATGCACCGTAAAAATCGCATTCGCGGGGTTCGAGACAATTTTAAATTAGTGGGCGTGGTTAACTCGCTTCGATATAAATCTTGATGTGGATAAATTAAATACCTGTAATATGGCGCGTATGATTTGAATTTGAAATGGAAAAATATAAATATAAAAAGTAAGTTAAAAAAATCAAAATAAGTTAATTATCAATTTTAAAGTTATTGTCGTATTAATTTATACACATCTCGAAACTAATTTCACAAATTACGTCCACTAATTCAATATTTATACATGGGTTTATTGTATGTTGTTATCTGTGTTTCTTATTGCAGTGCTGGAATAAGTGTGGTGCTGGTTGAACCATAACAATATATATATATAACGGACACCCACGGGCCCCATGTTGGGCGCCACAAACTTGCTACCAACGTGCGCATAACGTATCGCATAATAGTATGAGAGCTTCAATTTATTGTATATTGTATATATATATTGTATATGCTTAGTCAGTGGAGACGGCGTGAGTGACTAAATAAAATATTGTAGGTAGTGCCACTCAATTTTACTTACGGAAGCTCAAATCTGAAAACTGAGAAAGGAGATCACGCGATCGTAGGCGCATGCGCATACAGACTACTATTACAAAATCGAAATCTAAGACGAAGAAATGTTCCACAGGATACCTGCAATCTGGAAGGAAAGTGCTCAAAGTTCAAGCTAGAAAATAAAAGGCAAAGAAAAGGCTAGAAAACAGTTAACTCGTATACTAACAAAATAAAAAAAGACAACGTTAAAGGAAAATGGTATTCAGTAACAACCATAAAACAAATAAATATCTCGTTCAAAAATACGATCACTTTATATATACAAATTTTAAAATTTAGACCTTACAAAAGAGTGATTTTATATTTAAAAAAAACTAAGCATAATATGTATTGAAAGCACATTAATAAATATATCAGGAAATAGAAAACTAAAGGATACAGATTAATTAAATATGTAATTACGCAATAAAAAAAATTCCGAAAATAGTCTAGATTTATAGGTTTAAATAAGTAAAAGCCCTTTCTAGGTATCGGTAGAAATAACTGTACTATAATACATTCAGATTATGCACATAACAAAGTATTTTACGTAAAATTCAAAATTTTAATCAAATATATTTCTCGAATTTTATTGACTTTATCGTCAGTGCATCTGCACCAGAAAGTAAATTTCCTATACAAATCTTCCAAAGCCGATGATAAATGTTCACCCAGACACAGCCGGCAAACAAAAAAAGTTAAGTTTTTAATATGACAAAGATCACCGGCAATAAGAAATTTTACTTTAAAATATTAGGTACCAAAATGATTATAAATTTAGAATAAATTCGAATACAGTAGAAAGAATATTATTACGATAAAATTATAAAACACTAAAACTGAAATATGAATTGTATTCAATCGTAGTTAGATTTCACATATCCTACAAAAACAAAAACATATTATATTACACTATACCACCAAATATGTATGAATATTAAATTTAAAACGTTAATTAAATTTTAGATCAAATAGGAAATTTATTCTTGAAACAGGAGATATGTAATTAAGAGTAATAAAACTTCAAGACGTTAAATTAGTTCTAGATGTATCAAATACTATAGCATTAAAGCAAGTTCATACGTGTTACTCTGATTCTACGATACGTCAACAGGAAATTGCCCACCAGTCAGTATCCACGGCTACTCAAACGTAAAGGGGAGTTACATGGACATTCAGCGTCTTTACGTCTTTTTTCAAGAATGCTCCAAGGTCAAGAGATCCCACATACTTCGCTACTGAGGTGAACATTGACGCTGTTAGGCAGATGCCCAAATTCGATCAATTATCGCGAGATAGAAGAATGTTTGGTTATTCATGCACTGACGATTCGTACCATTTTATACGAACGTCTGCGAGCGAGAAAGGTTTGCTTTCTTTTGGGACACTATATTAACAGTAACTTGTGACTTGAGGAAACTAATTTTACTACTACAGCGTGCTCACTAAAGGATGTAGAACAAAGTCCGGATTTTAAAGATGAAGGCATGTCTGTGTCAGCCATTAATAAAAAGGTGGTGACTATCTTCCTTCACGAAACACAAAAGACAATCACCGCAAGGCAGTACACTGAGGAGTGTTAGCTCAGTGCTGTTGAAGCACTCAAAAATATTCCTCCCCTCTCGAGACTAAGCACCTGGTAACATTCTGGCCAATTGCTCTAACGTCTCCACGAAGTATTTACCAAGAAGCGGGTTGAGGATCCTCGAACATTAACTTTACAATCCAGATCTCGCTGCATGCGAGGTTGCGTTGTTTCTCCATGTGATGCGCAGGCTGAACAGATCGACGAGTGTGTCTATCTTTTGAAAGAAATGTGGAAGAAGTTGATTCGATGACTGGTTTCAAAGAAGGGATAAATGCATGGAATGTAATGAAAATAATTTTGAATGATTGGAAATTTTAAAGCTGTATTTACTTTATTCGTCTTCTAATTTTATCTTTTCTCGAGAATTTTATGTAATTTTGCACTTTTTTATCACCTTGCATGTGTTTTGCATGTAACTGTAGTTTCTTTTTTCATATCATTAACTGATGTTAAAATTTCTTGGTGAAACATTTTAGTAATTGACTTAATTAAGTCAATTCTTTTTAAATACTGGAGATAGATATAAGAAAGCGTTATTCTCTTAAATTCAAAAAATATTTAACCACAAATTATTTAAGCTGCTTTCTTTGGCTGTGAGATATTTGAATCACATAATTTATAATGTAATTTCACTCTGAGTCAGTAATTCATATCCAACTTTCTTCTTGAATCGTAGGCTTCAAGAAAATTACAAGATCAGTGAAGACTTATAATATCGTATTATGCGGAAGAAACTTTTAATAAACATTATTTAAATAGTAAAGAGAAAGTTTTCTTTAATATTTTAACATGTTTTGCCCCCAAAAGGAACGAAGCTATTGAAGAACGCAATACCGAATAGTGAGAGTATTAGTATTTACATTGTTATTGTAAAGAAACTGCCGAAAGGGTTGCGAACTTCAGTACCAGAATCATTACAGGGGACGAATCATGGGTATACGGAGATGATCTCGAAACAAAGTAGTAATCATCACAGTGGAAGACGCCATCGTCATTACGACCGAAGAAAGCACGGCCAATTCGAAGCAACGTTAAGTCGATGTTGTCTAGCTTCTGTGACGTCAATGGCATTGTGCACCAAGAACTTCTCCCACCGGGTGAAACAGTTAATGGACAATTTTATTGCGATATTCTTCGGAGACTAAGAGAAAACAATCGACGAAAGTGGTCTCTCCAGATCTTGCCTCTTGTGACTTCTTCTTGTTTCTGAAGTTGAAACTGAAGCTCAAGGAGCGCCATTTTAAGACAATTGGGAAAATCAAGGGCGAATCGCAGGCAGTGTTAAACACGTTAATACACGAAGACTTCCATCACGGCTTATAGCCATGGACAAGTCGCTGGGATCATTGTATTCATGCGAAAGGAGAATATTTTGTAGGGGTTGGTAGTGGATAAGTTGTAAGTATAATTTATTGTGTTTTTTTCATATTCCGTGAATTTTTGGGTAGCACCTCGTATGTCATACGTATAGCTCCAGTATTAAATAAAATAAAATTAGTTATAGATCAAACTAACATTAATTCTGGCAAGCTAAACTGTATTAATAATTGAAATTGCGCCTTCGATACATTATGAATAGACTAGAAATATTAAAAAGTTGTGAAGGCTAACTAATTAAGTTAGTTCTCTAGATTGACATGAAATTCGGAAGTAAAAACTAAAGATATTATTTTAAGCTGTTTAATAAAAACCAAGCTGATTATTTTTTATTAAGCTTTATTACAATGGAGAAACTTTGCTTAACTATTATGTTACTGAATTTAAACAGCAATGACAACAGTAGACAAATCATGACAGCAAGTAAGATAACGGATTCGATCTTTTGGATCGAGTCCGTTTGATGGAGCCTATTGTGCCTTTCTGTTAGACAAATTAAAGAAAGTAATTTCTGGGAACCAGCATAAAATAGCTAATAAAAAAGTTCTCCTTCATCACGACTACGCGATACCAGTAAAATTATATGCAAAAAATTGGATCAATTTAGGCAGTATCTCACCCATTTTACATAACAGATGTAGTGACCTTTGAATCTGGAGTTTATAAGTCTAATGGAGTCTAACGTGTAGATCTGGTAAGATATATGTTGGTCAAGCAGGAAAATCGTTTGAAAAACATATTGGTGAACATTGATCTTCGTTTAAAAATAAAAAACAAGATTCCACTTTTGCCAATCATCTATTTAAAGAAACCACACATTCAATAATGATTTTCAAATTCTACATTTAGAAAATACAGGCACTAAGTTACATTTACTGGAAAGTTTCGAAATTAATAAATTAAAACAATCACAATTTCTTTTATCGATCAATTGGATTTAAATAACTCCCTATAGTTAAATTTATTCATTTAAAGTAACAGTTTAGGCGATAATATAAATGCACATTTACTTAATTACAAAATTTTATTTGCAAACATGTTTAGTACCTAATAGTATAACAATAAGGGATGACCACTAAATGAGCCACACATTTTTACTGCAATATTTGCGTAAATTTTTAAATTTTAAGGACATCGTGAATTAAAATTCCGTAGGCTTTCACGACCGTCATCACTTGTAGTACAATCTTCTTGTGGATGTCTTCGTGTTGTCGTAATTTCACTCGACGTTTCGCTATTCCATACTGACAGCTTTTTCATAATCATTCCGATACCAAATCCCGAAGAAGATGACAGTGTGAACAGCGAAACGTCGAGTGAAATTACAACACGGCGAAGGCCGCAAGAAGATTGTACTTTACATTGTAAATTAATATTAACTTTTTCATTTTCTTTTATATGTATACCAATGTTAGTTTGGCCTCTTGCAATGCGCTCTAGTAAGTCCCTGATGAAGCCACTGTGCTGGCGAAACAATTGTTGTTTTACAACAAATATTAATAAAGTGAAGATTTTAACTATTAGTTTTATTTCTGTTTTAAATTATAGATCTTTATCAAGTAAAAGGAATAGGTAAAAGTCACTAACTATTAGCCAAACTCAAACTTTTCCATCTTTCGGATGTTGTAATTGCTACAGCAAACGGTGTAATATTTTGAGAATCTTGTGAAAGTTACAGAAATTGCATAATGGCGATTCAGGGCCTGAAATGGAATATATCGAACAATAATTAAAAAAAAAACTTGTTGCCTTAACTCATTTATTTCATTTGAAGTTTCACTTTCCGGAAAATCATCTTTTTGTTGATGATTGGATTGGTATAGTTAAATATAATTCTAAGTTTGCACAAATAGCAACTGGTAGAGATTATTTCGTCAAATTATATAACAGTACCCAGAATGCACTGCAAGGTGGCCACACTATTTTGCGGTAACACATTCTTTATGTTTATTAGTTTGTATTAGTATCTTATTTAATTTTGTCTACAAATACTAAAGTGGACTTGAATTTCTGATGAGGGTCTTTTTGTATTAGCGTTTAACATATTTTCTTAACTTACTTGTAAACTAGAGACGCATAAAACCTAACATTTGGTTTAGTCTACTACATTTAAAAAAAAATATGTGTCTTTGTTCTAGCAGCGCCTACTATACATATATAAAATGCAGCTGCCTTAATTTACACTGACATTTAATCTTATCTGCATGCATGTAGGAGGTTGGATCACACTTCGCTATTAAACAAACACAAACATCGATATTTCTTTGGTAATGTATAGAATAAACGTAAGAGTAAAAGCTAATATGTTTTCTTGATATATCATTAACAAATGTATTTGTTGTTATTATCTGACTTTCACGGACATTTTTCAGATAATGTGAAACAAAGCACATTTGTATTTGTTTGAATACAAAGAATATATACTACTACTCTCCCATAATGGAGCGCTGCCTACATACCGTAGTTTTCGTGATTCTATCTTTTTTTTAATTCTTGTTCAAAACCTTTTGTTGTGGTAAAAAAAGTATTTTAATTGAATTTCAGCTATATTAATTTTTTTTGCCATTATTCGTGAACTTGTTAAATGTTAGGCAAAGCGAATTTGTAAAATAAAATAACAATAGCATATTTTCTCAATACTAAAAGAAACTTGTAATAAAACATGTTGGCGTGTAGAGTTAAACAACAAAATATTGGCAAGATGTATTAACAATAAATCTTTTAATTCTTTCGTGATCCGCTAACAATAAAATCTGTGTATTATGCATATGTAAGAATAGAATATGGCGAATATATAGAATATGGCTATCTTATAATGGTATCTTCATTGCTTACATTTGTGACTAGGTGTGGAGGTGTTCAAAGACGATTTTTGAAGTATCTGTCATTTAAATGTCATGGATCATATGCGCAAAAAGGCAGTGAATATACGTCTCTTCTGGAACGCCATTCTTTGAATTCTCTTAGTGATAGAAGAGAACATCTTAGTGCTAAATTTCTCTTTAATTTACTAAAAGATAGGATTGATTGTCCATCTCTTCTGTCACAGTTGAATTTCTTGGTTCCAGTACATTTAACTTGCTCGTCGAACTTTCAATATTCCCATCGCCAGGTTATGGCCCCTACAAGGGTGGGGCTGGGTGGAACCCTGAGTTCAGGGCCCGGGCTTGGGAAGGGGCCCGAGTCCAACCCTATGCAATTAAATTTTGTTATTATTATAATTTAATACAAACTAGAAAATTTATTTCGAATATCTTTTATCCAATGAAATTTCAGAAGATTCTACAACTAATTATAGCTTAAAATTTGAAATATATATTTATGATAAATTGTTTATTATAAACGTTTAATAGAATTGGTGCTGGTAGTTATTGTCATCGCGTGTGTTGTGTCAATTTGTGTACTTATTCTCGCAGTAAGGCTCGCTCGCTCATAAAACCATAACTGATGAAATACTGTCCACATTAGAAACTCTTGAACTACCACTTGAGGATTGTCGTGTTCAGAGCTATGACAATGGTTCCAACATGCGGGGTCACACTAGTGGTGTTTAGTCAAGACCACTTGAAAAAACGAATCTGTCATTTTTCTGTCGGTGTCAGTGCTGTTAAACTGAATGATGACATTCTAATATTTTTTTGGAAACGTTGAAAGTTTTTATTCTTTGTTGTCTAGCAGCCCTGGTTGTTGGTAATTGTTAGAACAGCATGTCCCTTTCTCTTTGCAAAACCTTTCTGAGACTCGTTGGAGTGAACGACTACAAGCTGTGCGCTCAATTTTGAAGCACTATCCTTCGATCCTCAAACTTTAAGAACTGCTCATGGAGAATAACGTATCCACATTAACTCCATCAGCAAAAAATACTGTTTTTGCTTGCACTCAAGAAGTAATTTGGATCCTTCAGAGGCCTCTGGATGTAATCATTTTGGCACAACATCTTGGCCTCTATTGATCACAAAAACGTGATTATACAGAACGAAGGAATTTAATGAGATGCAGGCCCTATGAGATTTATGGGAAACCATTTTGAATCAAGCAAAAATAGTTACCGAGACCGTCGGTATTTCACCAGAATTTGTTATCAAAAGGAAACCCAATGCAGATGAAAAGACGCCTGAATAACATCAGTTAGGGCTAGAAGCATCAAATGAATTCAAATCTTCTGTTGTTCTTCCCATTTTGGAATTTTGTCGTGGCAGATTTGAAGACAAGATTTGCGAGCTGTGAACAAATTTGTGATCGGCTTTCACCAGTTTTGGCTTTCATGGACCTATAAAATGATGAACTGAAAGTTAAAACCACCAATCTTGTCTCAAAGTATCATTCGGACTTAGTCAGATTCAGAAAGCTTAGTTGAAGAAATTGTACACATGAGGATCATCTCTAGTACAGTCTTCTAGAACAGTGTCTGCGGCTGAAGGGTCTTTCAGTAGACTGGTGAACTCTTTAAAAACTTGGCAAATAAGCACAAGAGACCAACGTCGTCTTAACCATTTAGCAATTGAGAATAAATTGGCCAAGGCTCTTGACTTTTCCGACGTAATTGGTCATTTTAGTCAGAAGAAAGCTTGGAAGACTATTTTTAATAACTATTTTTATTTTAATCTTAGTGTGTTAAATAATTATATCTGTTGTGGTAATTTTTAAGTAAAATAATTTTATAAATAAAGTTTAGTTTGGACTTATAAAATAGTTAACATAATTATATCCTGTATTTTCAGGTTAAATTACATTCTAAAAAGAGTATGGATAAGAAATAACCATGCAATAATTGAAATGTAGCACGCAATTGTAAAATAGAGTCTCTGATCCTGGATCCAGGGCCCGTAATCGAATCTGGAGCTCTGCGCCAGGTCGAATGTGTTACAAAGCCCCTTTGTTGCATATGGTACACAACCTGTACAAATATTACCCTGATATTTTCTTTCTTTGAATTTAATTTGACTATTATGAATTGTCATTTATTCTTCGTTTTGTATTTGCATTGTATTTTTTATTTTTATTATTTACTTTTATTTCTTTAAACATGACATTGTATGTACTTATATTATGGTACACTATATGTATTTACGGATTTAATTAACAGATTCTCGCACAGTACGTTCAAAATTAATCAACCCATTTAAAAATAAGAAAGTGTTTATTTATGTAAACACATGCTAAGTTCTATAAAAAAAAAACATAATTTTTATAAACATTTTGCTAAAAACAGCTGACGGCTTAAACCGTCTCTATCCCACAACATATATATTTCAACCTTATAGAACCGAACGGTTACAACGGTCAAAAAACGAACACTGTGAAGGAAAAAACAAATCACTAATATTAACATCGAACTAATAAATGAACACTTAACAAGCAAATAAACAAATTAAACACTTAATTCAAGTGCTATGCTATAATTCAAACATTCAACACCAGGTGCAGGTTTTTCAGCGTAGCCTTTGCATCTGTAACTCGTTTCTTTTCTCTTGATACCTTCACACCGTAAAAAATACATATTATTGTATATTTTGTGGAAGTGCTATAGATTCTGGAAAATGTCCATTATCCATAACAGTTGTGGGAATATTGGCAGAGGGAAGTTTTATTAATGCCCGTCAATATCTAATAACTAGAGACCGGACGCATCAGGCCGAAATTACGACGGACCATATAAATAGTCTACAACATCGGTAAGTACAACACGCAGTTATTTAATAGCACAATTCATTCGGTTAATCGCACATCTGTTCTTTTATGGGCGTAGCTAGAAGCGTGAGGAGTTGTTATAATTTACTTTATTTATTAGTGTATATTTCGTAAGATAAATAAAGTACGGTGAGATAGTTTCCTTTTTTAATTGCTTTAACTGTTAATTACATATTTCGTAATTTTTGTAATATATCGTTTCATCGAATCTACTTCTCGCAATAATTTTGACGTAAGTGTCCAGTGAATTTCATTAAGTTTCAATAACTTACGCATACATTTTTAATTTTCATTTATTTAGATCTAGAATATTGTTTAAGTAACTTTTTCAGATATGATATAGAACAACGTTGAGAATGGCATCGTGAAACAATGGCGAGTTGGATTAAGGGTCAAACTGATTGTATGTCCATTGCCAGTGATTCCAAAATTTATTGGAAAGTCTGTAAAATATCGGCACGTAAAACGTCACTTAGCAACGCAAACACGTAAACAGAAATTAGATCCGTTGGAATTTGACAATTTTAACGAAGAACTCTGTGAATAGCGCAAATATTCCATTAAATAAACTTAACAATCTCACCTTGAAAACATTTCTCCAAAAGTATACTGGTCGATTTGTTCTTGACGAATTCACCTAAAGCAAATATTAAGTTTCTAAGTGCTATACGAAAGCAGTAGAACGCACTAGAAGCCATCTTTCAAATTGGTACCTGCGGATAAGTGCCGACGAAGCTGTCGATATATTAGGAAGCTGTGTGGTAAATGTTGTAGCTTGTGTAGTATATCCAACTATATATGTAATAGCAACAAAAGTTATAAATACAGTTGATACGAAAACAGTAACTAAAACCATTTACGAGAATATGAACCAAATGCTTCATTCGGACCGACAGGTACAAAAAAAAATACTTTTATTTGTCAGTGACAATGCTGCATATATGTTAAAAACAGGCATACTATTAAAGGAAACACATGCTGCATATTACTTGTGTAGTACATGCTCTCCACAGAATCTGTGAATATATCGGAGACACCTTTCCGGAAGTTGATAGATTTGTCTCCGCTTTCAAAACGTTTTCGGAAAAGCACCATTGAAAGTGGCTCTTTACAGAGAAAAATGTCCATCTTTGTCACTACCTAACTCTCCAGTAATAACTAGATGGGAAACATGGTTAAAATCTACTAGTTTTCATGCAGAGAATTTCGATATTTGACAAAATTTCGTTACATGTTTAAATGACGATGCTCGAACTATTTCTGAGTGCAAGGAACTAATACAAATTCCAAATTAAAAAAATCAGTTGTACTTTCTTCAGGAATACTTTGGAAATTCGCCAAAACTAATCACTTATTTTGAAAATCAAAATCTCAAATTAAATAATGGGTTAACCATATTAGATGTGGCTATTAATAATTTGAAAAATATTCAAAGTGACTTGAGATGTGGCCTTCGGCAAGAGTTAGACGCAGTTTTTAGTAGAAATCCAGTTTTAGTAACATTACGGCAATTGTGTACGGGGACAATACCTCAAAGTCAGACTGCTAAATAAACTGAAATAAAAGAATGTTTCTTGTATGCACTTATAACTTGAGAGAACCTTGAGAAAATTGCTAGTTAATATTAATACTCTTTTACTCAACTTGAGCTACAAGATGAACAAATAAAAATGTATTACATATTTTATTAGATCGCCACCTGTTCGTTTTCCAGTTATGTAAATAAAATTAAAAACTCTTTAAAAATACAAATTTGCTATAGTACGCTCGTGGGCGATGAGTCATCGGCCTTTCATATCCGGTCCCTAGTAATGACATTAACTTTGTAAAGTTCCGATCTGCCTTCCAAAAAAATGTGTTTTTTGTTTTCATTTTTTTCGATAGTGGAATATTTTAACGCGAATTCTATTGTCCATTAACATTTGTGATTTAAAGTTAATTGCTTCAACATGCATTTTGAAACCGCATAACTTGTAGAATTAGTGCGTTGGTTAAACGAAAGCTTAACGCAACAAGAAGTTGCTAGCCGGTGACAGATCTCTCATAGTCAGGTTAGTAGAGCGTGGAAATGATACAGAACCATGGGTATTGCCACATATACGAATGGAGGAGGGAGAGAAGGAGCTACGACTAATGTTCAAGATTGTCTGATGGTTCTTACTTTACGAAGAAGCCCTACCTTCAGAAAATTTTGAATCAAAAGCTTACTCAAGCAAGCCAAAGGCAGAATAATTTGTGGACAAACAATAAGGAATATGTTGCCTAGTAGCAATCCTAAAACAAAAAAGGTCGCTAATTACCTAAAGTTAAGCAACAAGCAGCGAGCGCAAAAAAGTTGTGGAACTTCTGACCATGGCAATTGGAATCTACACAGATAGAGATATTTTATTTTCACTGATAAGTCTAGATTTTGCCTTCATAATTTTTATGGACGAATTTTGTTATCAAAAGAGCGAGGATAACAATATAATGAACATTTCATGACTCGAACAACCGTTTTCCATAATGGATCAGTATGCGTTTGAAGAGGCATTGGTTTTGAGAGGGCACATATGTAGTTGTCCTAATTCAGGAGACCAAAACAGCGGTAAGGTGCCGTGACGCATTTACATAACTACCAATTATTGTACAATTTGCGATCGCTATCGGTGGCAATTTTACTTTCATCAACGATAATGGCTGACCATACCGCTCCAGATTTGCCAATGGTCGCATCAAACATCATCGTATTAACCGAATGGATTGTCTAGCATTGAACATATTTGGACTGAAATCTCAAGACAATTAAACCGCTTACACAGCCACCCTAGACATAACAGCAGCTTGCCATTGTGTTGCGAGACATTTGGCAAAACATCCCTCAACCTTTTATTAATAATTTATTTGACTCTTTGGAAAATAGAGTGAGGGCACTAGGGAGAGCTGGAGGTGGCCCACATAATAGTAAGCTGTGGTATCAACTTAAATATTACAAAAAAAAAAATTAGAAAAAGTACCATTAAACAGAATTCG
This sequence comes from Melolontha melolontha, assembly GCA_935421215.2. Lineage (NCBI taxonomy): Eukaryota > Metazoa > Arthropoda > Insecta > Coleoptera > Scarabaeidae > Melolontha > Melolontha melolontha. The sequence goes on along the minus strand of OW285237.1, from coordinate 64,685,050 downwards.
CAATAAAAATTCTTATTTTAGTACATTGCTATACTTTGCTGTCTCTTTAGTGTTCTTGTTTTATTTTTGTCACTTTCTATGCGTTAAATGTGTAAAAGAATTACATAATAAATTAGAACACATAATAAATCTGCACTTTGATTTAAATCCCGACTTTATTGCAAAAATATAAATTATTCATTCCAATTTTTGGGCAATGTATATATGAATTAAACAAGAGTGTTAATATTAAGAATATGAAGATGATGTTTTACATGTCTTCTTAATATTTTGTTAAAAAAAAGCTACATTGTTGCAATTTATCGGTTATATAGAAGTCTGAAATTTTGTAACGACACATACTGAGTAACTTCTGTCGTATTTAAACTACAGTGTAAATAAAACAAAGTATACAAACATTCGAGCGAAGTGCTCCGTTGTAGAGCCCCAAAGATCCGGCTTAATTGTATGTAAATTCAGAATTTAATTTACATCTAAAGATGGTGCACGATTTCACATATCAGACTGGTCAAAATGAATTCGTCATGGTAAATTAATGACTATTTACGTTTAAGAAACGATTGATCATAGTCGACCGTTGACAATAAATATCACGTGACAAACGATATTAATTCAAGTACTATACGGCCGACTTGATTATCGTGACATGAAACAACCAATATACAGATGGAGACGGAGAAAGTGTTATGTGTAAAAACTTTCAGTTATTAGGGAGAATAATTTGTTCCGCATCCATGAGCCTAATAAACAACAGTCATGCATTAACAAGTATGCGAACACATTGAAAATACAAAGATTTAAAACCACGCCTATTAAACAGGGGGGCCAACAGGATCTACGCCACTGTCCCCCACTTTAGCCTCTGGCTTACACTCGAGGATGTTAGTGGGAACGTACTAAACAAGAGCAATTTTCTAAACTTCATTTCGCGTGTGCTTGCGTAATTTCATTGTCTCCGTTTGTATTATTCTAACTTTTCGTTACCAGTCTACCTTTTCTTGAACTTGCAAACATAATGACAGTAAGGTCATGAAGAAATGCTACATAGTTGCCGCCAAACACTTCAAAAGAATTACATTTATTATAAATATGTTGATTGTATCACCCGCAGCTATGTCGTTTTTCATTACAATTCGTAATCATCGCCGACGTACTTATACAGCCACTAATGACTCGACCTTTCTTGTGAATGCGAATTATTTACAAGATGAACAAGGATTGTTGAATAAAAATTTTTGTAATATTACTACTTTCAATATTATCCAGAACTACGTATATAATGTCCCAATAATGCGGTGTGGATCGATATCTCGTTACCGTTTGAAGGTACAAAGAAACTTTTCAAACATGTTAAATTCTTAACTCTTAAAAAAACTTAATTTTTTCAAACGAGACATCCTATATAGAGTCTGCTATAAAATTGACATGCTTCTCATATACCATTGTCTATGCGTAACCGTTTTCGAAATATTTAACATTTTCTCTAATATGTGTCGGACGCATACGAGTTGCGCCAAAGTACCTGAATTAATCCTAGAAATAAAATTTTAGGGATTATCCCACCCTCTTAAATCCGTATACGAGTTGCGCCAGATTCACCTCGAGGATGGTAAATGTTCAGGTGAAGTAAAGTAGACATAACAAACTTTTAATCTTTAATACAATTTATTTATGTTTATGTTATTATTACACTTTGAAATTAAAAGTAATGAACTAAACTAATTACAAGTAATTACAATTAAAACAAGCTCAAATATATATATATATATATATATATATATATATATATATATATATATATATATATATATATATATATATGTATATTACACCCACATCAATATTATATTATAGAGCTAGGCAAAAATTTATGTGAAACGCATTTGATAAAATCTATTTTACTAATTGTCTTATACACATATAGTTCATCGATTTTATGTTTTATATATGCTTGCTTGCCTTTTAGATCAGTTCTAATTTTCTTCGCAAACTTATTTGCTGTATTCATTTTGACATATATTTCTAACTGTAAATTTACAAGCATTTCTACAAAATTTATAATGTTCGGATGTGAATTATAAAAAAAATTGCCAAATTTGGAATGAAATGACTCACAATTATTTGTAGTTTTAGTCATGAAACAAGAGGCAGAAGCCCACACACTGGGAGGAAATGCAGCATTTTCATCAATATAATTATTTATTACATAATCGCAAAATTCTATCACCTTATCATCGTCAGGTGCAGATTCAAATATCTCCGTAAAACATTCACCTACACCATCTGGTTTTAATAATGAGTTTTCTGTGGTATATTGATTTTTCAAGCCAAGTGATAGAATTTTTCTAACCCAAGCCTGACTTAAATGAAACCGACATCCAGTAATTTTTGTATTTGGGCACAATGTGTTGACGGCTTTATGAATTGCAGATTCAAAATCAATAACAATTTCATTAGGATTAAAACTGATATTATAAGTTATACATTTTTCTTTGATAAATTTTAAAGTGTTTAGGTACGTTTCACTGGTTTTATTTGGTAATAAGCAAAATACTAAAGGCACATAGTGTCCCTTTTTATAACCGTGAATTGTAAATAGTTGAAAGAAAAATTTTGTGCAAAATTCAAATGTACCGTCCATGTAGACTGAATCCGTCGAACATAGGAAATTCAAATTTGTAAAACAAGAAAATATTATAATTTGTGTTGCACTATCAGCTACTAACAAAAAGTTTTCTTCTTTACTTGTTTTTGGTGTCAAATTCTTTACTAAGTCAAAAACCTCGCCCCTGTTTTTCGGTAATGGTAGGTAATATTTAAGGAAAATATTAACTACCCCTACTTAATGACCAACTTTCACATTTACCACCCTCGAGGTGTATCTTTGGCGCAACTCGTATACGGATTTAAGAGGGATTACTAATTCCTAGAATCTGTGGCGCAACTCGTATACACCGTATGTGTCATGTGCAGGTACTATTTTGCTAAGTCATGTCTTACTTATGTTTGATTCCAGAAACGAAATTTTTGGTATATGGGTAGTTTACAATTTTGATAACTTATACGAATTGCTAAAATTATTTTTTTTATACAGTGTGTTCAGGAATGGGAAAGCAACATCACAAATTTCAGATGGAAAAATAATTTTTTAAATGGAGTGCATAGCGCCTTTTTATGTTATTTTACTCCTAAAGTAAAGCACTTGATTTTTAAATAATAATTGCAATAGATTTCGAGATTTTTTTGTTTGTAAAATCGCTTTATAAAAAGCAATAAAAAAAGGCAATAAGTTCTTTAAACTAAGACGGCCATGGAAAACAAATAACACACATTAAAATTTTAAACTATCAAATTGCATAATGCAGTATTTGCTCTATAAGTCAATTGCGCCTGTGTTTCCGTGTTTTAAAAATGAATTTTTCACAACAAGGACTTATCAATTTGGTTTACGCTTTAGGATCGAGCGATCAGAATTGCTTCGTTTACGCGCAAAGGTTTCCGAACGCTGAGCGGCATCCTAATTTTATGCATTTGCTAGACTAAAAAGTAATTTAAAAGTAAGTTGGTAGTTGTGTATAGTCCTCATAAATTTTTATTTTAAAATTCCTTAAGATCGCTTTTGATTTAATGGTGTATATGTCGTATAAGGCATTACTTTTTCGGATGTATGATGCTATTAAACATTTTTGAACATTTAATGATATAATAAAATAAAATAAAACAATAACTTTGTTAATACCACTTTATTCACAAATAATCGTGACCGCGGTTTCGACATACAATGTCATTATCAAACTGCAAAAGTTACAGGCCTACATAGAACTTATAAATGACACAAAAATATATGGGGGTGGTTTATGATGTTATTTAAAATTACTACTATATACTTAACTATTATATACAACATTGGAAAAGAGGTGTATATATAAGATCCAACTGGTCGTTTAAAACGACATCTATTGTGTTCTTTCGGCTTTTAAAAATTTCTAGGGCCTCTAAAAGATTTAATTTACGACCTTTCTCGGCCAAATGCAATATTTTACGGTGACCAAATGTATGCCTTTCTGTAATAAGATGGTTTGCGAATGTTGAATCTGTCTTCTTTAGTTCATATGACCTCATGTGTTCTTTTACCCGTATAATAAAACTTCGACCAGTCTGACCTATATATACACTTTTACAATCATTACAATATAATTTGTACACTCCTGATTTATTATTGATATCTGTTTTAGGTTTTGCGTTAAAAATGAAATTACTTGTTTTTACATATGGTTTGTAAGCTATACTAACTAACATTACTATTATTTTTTGAAATTATATTTCCAATTTGCTCGCTTATTTTACCGAAGTAAGTTAACGAGACAAATTGTTTCAAATTAGCACTATCTTTAGGATATACTAAACTAAGAGCCACTTGTAACAGTTTTTTCTTTAGTATACTGTCAATTACGCTACTTTTATAACTATTGTTTACCGCTATTTGTTTTATAGTATTGATTTCACGATAAAAAAATAGCGATAAACAGTAGTTATAAAAGTAGCGTAATTGACAGTATACTAAAGAAAAAACAGTTACAAGTGGCCCTTAGTTTAGTATATCGTAAAGATAGTACTAATTTGAAACAATTTGTTTCGTTAACTTACTTCGGTAAAATAAGCGAGCAAATTGGAAATATAATTTCAAAAAATAATAGTAATGTTAGTATAGCTTACAAACCATATGTAAAAACAAGTAATTTCATTTTTAACGCAAAACCTAAAACAGATATCAATAATAAATCAGGAGTGTACAAATTATATTGTAATGATTGTAAAAGTGTATATATAGGTCAGACTGGTCGAAGTTTTATTATACGGGTAAAAGAACACATGAGGTCATATAAACTAAGGAAGACAGATTCAACATTCGCAAACCATCTTATTACAGAAAGGCATACATTTGGTCACCGTAAAATATTGTATTTGGCCGAGAAAGGTCGTAAATTAAATCTTTTAGAGGTCCTAGAAATTTTTAAAAGCCGAAAAAACACAATAGATATCGTTTTAAACGACCAGTTGGATCTTATATATACACCTCTTTTCCAATGTTGTATATAATAGTTAATTATATAGTAGTAATTTTAAATAACATCATAAACCACCCACATATATTTTTTGTCATTTATAAGTTCTATGCAGGCCTGTAACTTTTGCAGTTTGATAATGACATTGTATGTCGAAACCGCGGTCACGATTATTTGTGAATAAAGTGGTATTAACAAAGTTATTGTTTTATTTTATTTTATTATTTTCAAAATGAATTACCACAAAGTTACGGCTACCAGTATTAATTTATTTAATGATATTTTATTTTGAGCACATCTTTCGTCAATGATCCACAAATACAATTAAGGGGGTTTTATTAGCGAAATTTGTCTTTCCCGGTATCATGTACTAAAGAAACTCGTGTGTGCATGTCTGGAAAACAATTTCCACACAAATATTAACTCGTATTGTGTTCTCTACAACCGATTTTAATAATATTTCGATATTAAAAAAAAAAAATTTATCCAAAAAATTGTCATACGCAAGTATGCTTAAAACTGTTTTTGAAATGTTTAATGAAAATAATAAACTATAAAATGTTCATTGAAACTCGTCCCTTTATAGAGAAAATTCTAGGGAATTATGTATCTGTTGTGAGTTCATTGGAGGGTTAGGAACCATGCCAAACGACCTATCATATCGAAATCATGTTCTATATGGGCGATAGGTTTGACGATCGCACAGTCCAATTTAGTATATTGACGTTGGCCTCTTGCAGGAATCATAATGCAACTACATGAAGGCGGGCATTGTCTTGCTGGAATGTGGTATGATAAAGTATAAGTTTTTTGAGTAGAGATAGGCCATATAATTGCCCTTTAAGGAAGCATATGTACAGCATGGGCTTGGTTAGCGTGCCCTGGTGTAGGACATGTGAAAAACAGGAGGAAACTAGCCTTCATGTAATATGCACGTGTGAAGAACTGAAGGAACTCAGATAGAAATATTTCGGGAGAGATCTATTGGATCCTTCTAGTGTACTCAAACGTCCCCTGAGGAGGATAGTGGCTTTTATCGAGGGCACAAGACTAACAGAGTGGAACTGAGAGATCTATTGTGGATAGTACAAATAGCAGTGTGCTCAAGTGCCCGGACGTGCTGGCGTCCAACCCAAAACAGAAGAGAAGAAGAAGAAGGCCATAGAATAACAATGCGGTTCAAATATCGCCAAGATTAACCTCTTAGTAATTGGTATCGTATTCTCATGTGATGTCGCCTGGTTCTAGAGGTAATATCGTTGCCGATGCCATGTAATGTCTGATATCTAGGCAGGATCGCCATATAATATCTGACCATCTAACATCCTGGCAGGATCACTATGTAATGTCGCCTGGTCCTAGAGGTAACATCATTGCCAAGGCAGATTCATTTAGAAGCCGAGTTTTCGGTAGGACAAATAACACATTCGAAAACGGTTATAATAACGTTTAATAAAATAAATTAACGATAACAATTACATTACAAGTCACAAAGTGAACTTGCATAACAACGTAAGGTCTATATTAGACTGTCTATTTGGCTCTTCAGTCTCAGTTTATATACCATCGGTTAAGCTAGTTAGATGTGACCTAGTTTACATGCCTGTTTGCATAATGGCATGCTAACCTAGGTACATGATTATGATGAAAGATGTTATACTTAAAAGGACATAATGCGTAAAACAAGTACTGCTATGAATGTGTAAAATTGGGTCACCTGCTTAAGTTATTACACTCAGATTAGAATGGCGTAATCTACGTGCAGATTAAGGTGAAGAGTAGAACAAATCGTTTTTTTTAAGAAGAGTTTCGTTTTTGTTTGTGAGATAGTAGTAGACGAGTCCGAGGTCGAATAGGAGGAAGGTAGTTTTTGGATTTTTCCTTAGACAGTGAGACTGCGCTTAATGGAAGAATGATGATTCCTTTATATTGTCTCATGTATTATACCTTCATAGGCTTTTAAATGCTTCAAGGTACATTTACAAAGTTTTGAAACCAATCGCCTTATCATATATCTAAGGGCGAGAAATGCCACATTCCAGCCAGTCCTCCTGTTGCAGCTGTTACATTACGATTCCAACAAGACACCAATATTAATGCTCTCCGCTTACTAGAGGATTTATAGTTCCTTTATATTGGGTCATTGAGTATTATTCTAAGGCCATTTAAATGTTTACAGGTACATTTTCGAAGTTCTGGGACCATTCACCTTACCATATATCCAAGGTTTAATAATGGCACATTCCAGCAAGACAATGCCTGCCTTCATGTTGCATATTACGACTCCTGTAAAAGGCAAACGTCAATATTGTAATATGCATCATGCGGTGATCTAACCGATAACTTTTTTCGTAACTAGAATTTTATAACACAAAAAATAGAACATGAAACTCCCATCTCTAATGTACTTATCTTCAAGTAGGCTTTGATTTAACTTTTAACGTTTATTATAAATTAATTACTGAATTGTAAGTGTTTGACGTACCCATCGAAATAATGAGAGTGGAGCAAACATATGCGACAAAATTTTGCGTTCGGTAGGGCAAAACTTCAACTGAAACTTTTGAAATGATTAAAACTGCACACCCAATTGATAGTTTATCACGATGTAGAGTGTTTGAGTGGCATAAGAAATTCAAAGACGGTTATGAATTACAATCAACATGAACCTCGATGGGGGCGACCACAAACTGTACTGATTGATTCAAAAATTGCAGAAGTTAACGATTTGATCCAAAATGATCGTCGGATTGGTATATACGAATTTCTGACATTGTAAATTTCTCTTGTGGTTCCACTCACAAAATTATTCATGAAGATTTAGGGTATCGAAAGGTCGCGGCAAAATGGATTCCAAAAGTGATGACCAATGATCCAGTGACAACTTGTCGACCTTGGTAAAGGCAACTGCAACATAATCCAATTTTTAAACAATGTAGTTACATGTGACGAGAGTTGATTTTATCATTACGAGTCTGGATTAAATTTTCAAAGTATGCAATGGAAACACAAAGACAATCCAAGACTGCAGAAGGCAAAAACTATGAAAAGCGCCGTTAAAATGATGCACTTAATTTTTTGGTGGGAAATGGGCGGGCGGGTCTTTATGACTACATTGTACTTAGAGAACATACAGTAAATGGAGAGTCCTATTCTAATGTATTTCGAGGAACCCTAAAGGCAATATTAAAGAAAAAACGGCCGCTTTATCAAAACATTGATTGGATCCTGCATCACGACAATGCTCCGGCCCACAGATTAGCGATTTGTCAACGAACATTTTAAGAATTGGGGGTGTAGATTATGGTTCACGCATCCTGCTCACCTAACCTTGCTCCATGTGACTTCCATTTGTTTCCTGAAATCAAAAAGAATTGAGAGGTCGAAAATTTCAGTCTAATTTAGAGCTCAACAACGTGGTGATAGATATACTAAATAGACTTTCAAAGAATGGGTTGTCAGATGTTTGTGACAAGTGGACAAAACGATGGGATTGTACAGAATGGAGAGTACTAGGAAGAATATAATTTTCTAAATAAATGTTTCATTTTTGTACTACAGCTCCAGTCTCGTTATTTTCGGATATTTCCAAATTTAGTATTAATGTAACGTATGATCAAAAAGTTTTTGGATCGTGATAGCCATGAAACGTAAAGCTATCTATAAAATTATTTACTTCTGTGATTCATTATCTTGAAGTACGCATAAGCCACAAATAAAATAGATTTTAGGTTATGGTATTTATTTACATTTTATGTATGTTATATTTAATAACATTTATAGAGATTACAGAATGCATTTATAAATAAACGAAGTTTTAATAACTAATAAAAAAAAATAAGGCTCATTACAGTTAAGAAAAGAACTCCCACAATGAAACAATAACATTCAGGTAGGTACACTTTTACAATAAAAAATTATAAAAGATGTTAAAAATGTCTTCCCTGTTCTTGAATACACCGGTTAACACGTCGGCCTATGTTATTAAAAACTTTAATTAAAAGATCAGGTGTTACTGTGAGACAGTTTTCAAAAATACGTTCTTGTAATTAATCTAAAGTGTGAACTGGAGTTTTAAAAATGTTATTCTTAAGCAATGGGAATAAAAGTAGTCTAAAGGACTCAAATCACAAGATATCCGTCCATCTGATATTAACCTTTCATCATAAAATTGACGTAAATATTCCATGGTTACTCGAGCAACATGCGGTCTCGCGTTATCTTGCTGAAAGTATCCATTATGAAGTTCATCATCATGCAATTGATTGATAAAAGGATCAAGTATTTGATTTATTTATCTTTCAGCGTTTATGGTATCTTGAAAAAATATTCGCCCTATTACCCGTCTACGGGACATTGCAACCCAAACACCAATCTTAGGACTATGTAAAGGAGCCTCACTATGAAAATTAGGATTATTCTCGCTCCACATACGCATAACTTGTTTATTAACGTATCCAGATAGGTAATAATAGGATTCGTCTGTAAAATATGTTAAATCAAGGATATCGTTATTCATATGGTCATCAAACCAGATACAGTACGATACCCTCTTCTGATAACCCGGTGGCAGTAACTTCTGACACATCTGCAGTTTATAAGGAAATATGTTCAAGTTATGTTTAACAATGGTTTGACACGTCCCATAACTTAAATTGATTTCTTGTTTCAATCTACGCAAGGATAAGGTAGGTTCTTCCTGCATGCGTTGCCTAACCAGATCAATAACATCATCACTTCCAGCCCGTCTTCTTCCAGATCGAATACTATCGCTGATATTACCAGTTCCTTCAAATTTGTCCACAGTTCGTTGAAGTTGCCGAAAAAAATCTCGTTCGATTATTGCGAAGTTGGGAAATCTCTCCCGGAACTCATTCAAACATAAACGAGGTGAATAAACCCAATTACCATTTTCACCTATATTTCCATTACTGTAGTATGATTTGATAATAAAAATTGTATGTTCTAATTGAAACATTTTGAATTATAACCAGCTGACTTGAAAGTTGTCAAGTAAATGTCAAAACTAATTGAAATAAATAATTTCATAGATATCTCGTAAATTCCACGGCAATAGCGATCCAAAGACTTTTTGATCATACAATATTATTTTTGAGACATTAAAATACACTTATTTATTTATTATTATAATTAATTGACTTGGCAGATACATGTTGAAACTCCATTATAAATTATAATAAAACACGTTTATACGTTTGTTTCAAATACGTTTTAATAACACTACAATTGTTTCGCCAAACATTGGCTTCATCAGGTGTTGATAGTCTGATTATACAATAAAACAACAACTTAATATATATAGTCTCACACTCATGTATGTAACACATTAACAGTGGGGATGTATTGTAGATATTAGAATTGTAGGAGGGGTGAAAAATTAAATTCAGAAAATACCGTCTAATATAAAAAAACAGTACAACACCATTACATATATAGGAAATACATCTATTAGAACAGGTAAACTAATCAAAAAAGTTAGCAATGGGTTTATTTCTTACAAAACTAATAACTCAGTCCAAAAATATATTAGGAATGACAAAGATTAAACGGATAAAGGGTCAAAATCGGGGGTCTATGTGTTGACTTGTGAGTGCAATAAGGTATATTTGGGTCAGACGGGGCGTACCTTAAAAAACAGAGGACAAGAGAACACGAAAAATGTTATAGAAACCAAAAAACAGACTCCACTTTCGCAAACCACTGCTTAGACTTAAATCATACATTTAATATAGATTATAAAATTTTACATGTACAGGATAAAGGCAAAAAACTTAATTTATTGGAGACTTTAGAAATCAATAGATACAACAAATTAGGCGTAGCGTTAAATGAGCAAACTGAATTTAATTTTTCACCCCTCCTACAATTCTAATATCTACAATACATCCCCACTGTTAATGTGTTACATACATGAGTGTGAGACTATATATATTAAGTTGTTGTTTTATTGTATAATCAGACTATCAACACCTGATGAAGCCAATGTTTGGCGAAACAATTGTAGTGTTATTAAAACGTATTTGAAACAAACGTATAAACGTGTTTTATTATAATTTATTTATTATTATTATTTACTATATGTGTAGTAGCACTAATAAATTATTATCATATTGTGTATATCCCATAAAATACCTTAAAAGCAAAGTTGTTTGTTTCATAAACACGCAAACAGGTTATCTCATAAAACGCGAAAACCTAATTAGAAAAAAGCTACTATTATGATTATGTACATTAAAATAAAGTTTACAAAGACTTCAGGAACATAATTTTAAACTTACTTAAACATTTCCCACTCGTCTTCTATTTCCTAAGTACTCTGAAAAAAACCTCTCACGAGATTACTTAGTTTTTTAATTTCTATTTATCACTTCTGCTTGTCTAAACCGACGTTTGAATGATGTATTACTTCTACCATATCTAAAGAAAAAAAAAAGTTATTGACTTTCTTGCAAAAGTTCCGAATCGATTTCCCGTAGAAACAAGTAAAACTTCTTCATGTATATATGTATATACACAACCTACATAAATTCCGTTCGAAATAAATAAAGTAAGTGAATAATTCCGAACGTTTCTTGATCCGGTCACCACTCCGGAGGTCCGATGGCCGCAATTATCTATGTGAACGTTATAGTGATTTACTAAAGTACTTTACTTATCTCATTTGGAATTTCTTTAATTAATTGGTTTCGGTTATTTATGCACGAAGATTTTTAAATTCGATCAAATCTCCTCACCTATTTACGCAAGGCATCGGATAAATAATTATGTGAAATATTCTGTAAGAATTTTCGTAATTAATTGATGTAATTGGTACTCGTGTTTGTCTTCCAAGCAAATCTTGATATCCATATACGAGCCCAAAATTACATGAGTTCGCCCGTTATATATTTTCACGTTTACGTAGAACAAGCGGCAAGGTAGCAATAGACTACGTAAATAAATAGAACAGATTTTATTTGTACTTGAGAAATACGATGTGGTCTGAAATGTTTCCGACCTAACAAAGAGACAAGACATTTTTTTCTAAAATTTATTTTTATTTTTCTACATAGTCTCCTTGTAAATCTACACACTTCTCCCAGCGATGCTCACCTCTCTTCAACCCATCTAAATAGTACTACGCGTCTTTCTCAACAAAATAATTGTTTACGAAGGTGATGACCTCGTCATCACCTTAACGAAAATCTCTTTCCTCCAAGCGCAGTTTTAAGATTAGGGAACAAAAAGAAGTTGCTTGGGGCTAGATCTAGTGATTAAGGAGAGTAGTTAAGCAGTTCAAACCGTAATTCGTGGATTTTCGCAGTGGAAACCGCTAAGGTGTGAGACGGCGGTTTGTCTTGGTCAAACAATTTTTTTTCTCTGCAAATGTAGCCGCTTTTCTGCAATTTCTGTCTTCAGCTTGTCAAGTAATGATGCGTTGTATGCTCATATAATGGCTTTCCTGTTTGAAGATAATCGATTAAGATAACTCCATTTCTATCCCAATAAAACAGGCGCCATCACTTTCGATCCGAAGAAACAGTTTTTGCTTTTTTTGGAGCCGATTTGATTATATTTTTGTTTCGGGCGTATAATAGTGTATCCAAGTTTCTTCTGCAGTAATTAATTGGAGCCAATGCTCTGAGTTATTGCGCCTAAATTGCGCAATCAGAGAGTTGGAAATGTTCATTCGAACACGTTTTGGTTATAACTAGAGCTGACATACCGCAAACATCCTCAGCTCTAGTTATAACGTAGCAAGCGCGGCACCCAGCGCGCGAACAGCTTCCTTATGCCTAAATATTGATTCAATATCCAACAAACACGGTCTGCTGCTCAAAATTTCACCGTGGTAAATGATGGTGCAGAGTCCTTGTACACAGAATCCAACTCATCTTTAATTTGCGTAGGCATAGTGCCTTTTAAAAACAAATATTTAATGGCGGCTCGATACTCGATTTTTTCCATTTTCACAAAAACACTCACATCGACTCACTTAAACTATTGTCAAACAACAACTGCGCGTCCAAAATGGCTGAAATTTTGGGGAGTACCTGTCAATAAATGCGCAACCGCATTCCTTTGCTTTTATTGATAAGTGCTGCTATCTTCACGTTAAGGTCGGAAATATATCAGACCGTCCTTGTATAAGAATCGTCCACATTTATTCGCAATAACAAGAAAACTAATGATAAAATAAAACATAAAAACATAAAATATCCCAAATTTCCTGTAATTAGTATACACTGATCTGTAAAGTCAATTACCACTGTGTTACGTCATCTCTATTTTTCGAAACAGCATTTATACGACAGTCTCATATTTCTTGGAGACGATGTCGCAATGAATGAATTGTTTTAGCCTGACGATTACGCAATTATTTTTCATTCGATGCCATAATGTTTTGATCAGGGAAAGATCAGGACTTCTAGAGGGCCAACTTAGGGCGGAAATATCGTTTTCTGATATCCAGGATTTCACACGTTTGGCTGTATGACGAATCGCGCCATCTAATTGGAAGATAAATTCCCGGTTAGCTAATTGCAGCTACACGATTGATGGAGGAAGGCTCTGATTTAAAATGGCCACGCATTCTTCTGCGTTTACAGTGCCTTCAATAAATGGAAGCCTACCAATGCCATTGCCGGGCATAGGTCCCCACAACATAATTGAAGCGGGAAACTTAATTTTTTGCCGAAGACAGTCTTTGTTGTCAGCCTCGGTTTCCGTTCGTATTAGCTTGAACACCATACTTCACAGCTACATCTTACTTTCCTGAACCACTTGCCACTTCTTTTATAAGTTTAAATTTTTCATCAATGGATAAAGTTCTTAAAGTACGTTTTAATGAGATATCGACATTAATAAAAATGACGTAATGAAAAACGGACACAGTATATTATCACTTACACTTAAGCAGGGTAGAAACCGAACTGCCTGCATCGTTACGCTCTAAAACGAACAGGTCAAACGTTTAAAAACACACGTAGTTGGGGGATTCGCAGATATGTACTTCGACTTATCGAATGTGACACTAAATTTTCTATTCGAGTTATTAAGATATTCGAGTAATAAAAGTTCGAGTTATCAAGTAAAAATTACACATAATTCCCACTCTTAATTCTAAAATCCAACCAATTTGATTCGAGTTATCAAAAAATCGAGTTATCGAAGTTCGGCTGTAACTCATTTAACTAAAATGTTAATACGGGCGAACTCAAGTGATTTCAGACTCGTATTCTATAAATAAAAATAATTTAGATTCTAAGGTGTGCTTTAGTCCGTAGAATTTTGTAAAATTATTCTGTGAAAACAATACAGAACAATATAACTTAATACGAGGGGGCATTGATATACAAGGTCTCCAATAACACAATTGCGTAAGTAGTGGGGATAGAAACAAGTTTAAAAGTGCAAACGGTAATTTCGAGTATCTCGTTTTTAACAAGCAAAGCTTCATTTTCCTGCGTACCGTCGTTAAGTAACAGCGTCATTTATCATGAATTCGATTTCTAGTTGCACAAATCAGTAGCGGCCATAGACGGTGATTCATCTCCAAGCGCCGCGCTTTCTCGAAAATTGATAGAGTTAGAGCCGCTTTGCTGACAGCTGACAGCGAATTTGACATATTGGAGGGCCCCTGAAAAGTCTCATAAGTAGAGTTCCGATATTTGGTCCCTAAAACAAAATCGGAGTACGCGCCGCTTACGGTTTCGGACTAAATCAAATATTTGAAATACAATAGTAAACAGCTACATAGGCGTTATATACTTTATTAATAGAGATTATTAGGGAAACCCAAATAGGCAAGTGGCAAACCCAAATATATGCGCATAAATATGCAAATCATTTAGTCAAAATATGCACAAAAATGTTGAAAATATGAAAATAAAGAAATACTTATACGAGGGAAAGTCATTAAATAAGTCACAAACTGCTGTAGGAAAGCTGAAAATAGGAGTGAGTTGTTTCCCTATTTGTCAATAGGTGTCACCACAATCCAGCTTTATAATTCTCAAGTGGCAGTTGGTGTTCGCGAACACAGGGAGTGTTAACATGGCGACCATGCTCGAAGATTGTACTGTGGAAGAGCAACGTGCTATTGTGCGTTTTTTCTGGGCAAAAGGACTTTCTGTAAAAGATATTCATAAGGAAATGTCTCCTGTTTACGGTGAAAAGTGTTTGTCGCGTAAAGCCGTATATAACTGGGTCGAGAAATTCTCTCAAGGACGTTCAAAAGTTGTTGACGATCAGCGAAGTGGCCGCCCCGTTCAGATTTCGACAGATGCAACACTTTCTCGGGTGAAAGAGATGATTCGAACTGACAGGCGAGTAACAATAGACAGTATAGCAACTGCAATAGGGTGTTCTCATGGTTTAGCCTACGAACTGTTGCACGATCGTTTGAATTTCCGAAAAGTTTGCCCACTGTGGGTACCTAGACAACTGACCGAGGAACACAGAAGAATTCGAATGGGCTTGTCCTTGCACACCTCTCTCGATACACAGTGGAAGGGGAGAACATGCTTAACAGGATTGTTACTGGTGATGACTCATGGGTGCACCACTACCAACCCGAAACAAAGCGTGCTTCAATGCAATGGAAACATCCTTCTTGGCCGTCAACAAAGAAATTTAAGGTTGTGCCCTCAGCTGGTAAGGTTATGGTTACCGTGTTCTGCGATTCTCAGGGAGTGCTCCTAGCCCATTTCCAGAACAAAAAGGAGAACGTGACTGCTGAATCATACTGTAGAGTTTTGTTGTTGCTTCGGGATGCAATTCGACAAAAACGTCCAAGCCTACTGACGAGAGGAATATTGCTGCATCACGATAATGCCAGGCCCCATTCGGCCCACTTGACCCAGGCGAGAATTGCGCAATTAGGGTGGGAACTTCTTGAACATCTGGCTTACAGTCCCTACCTGGCCCCAAGCGACTATCATCTGTTCGGTCCACTCAAAAAGCATCTTGGCGGCAAACATTTCGAGGGTGGCAACGATGTTCAACAAGAGGTACGCACGTGGTTCAGACGCCAGCCCAAACACTTTTATGCAGCAGGCATTGGGGCATTGATAAAGCGAAGGGATAAGGGTATTAATGTAGATGGAGACTTTGTTGAAAAATAAAACTTGTTTTTGGCTAAGTATTTCTCGAATTATTTTTATAATACCTTTTTGTGACCTAATTACTGACTTTCCCTCTAATTTAAAATTTATTGATTCACTTAAAAATAAACGGACATTTAAATATTTCTACATACTGAACTAAATCTAAATATGCTTTTATTACACAAAACAGGATGTCGTTAGTTGTAAAAACAATAAATCCCTAAATGTTTCCCGTAGTTCTCAATTAAAAAAATTTGTCTCCTGTCTGAACATAAAAATATATGAACGGAAAAACTCCTTTCCACATCAACTGATGTAATAGGGGCGTTTTTAAAATTGCTTGATATTACAGGATCTAAATAAATGGATTCAGTAAATTCTCCCTCTAAAATAGTAGCTACTTGGCCAAGAAACTGAAATCCACAATTTTTTTCCATCGCATTTTGGAATTTTTAAAAAAATTTGTCCCCCATTTTACCTGCGACATTTTGAAAAGCTGCCTCAAATTGTTTTACTAGTTCCACACTTCGGGTTGATAGCAAATTTGTTATTGTTTTAGGAACAAAGTTATAATTGTTTTTCATAAAGGAAAATTTTGTTTTATTTCTTTGTTTTCGAATAATTGCCTAACATCAGGGAGGGATTGGGAAGATTCGTCAGACAATTTTGAAATTAAATCTTTTAGTTGACAGAAATTCTCGCAATAAAAAAAGCGGCTTCCAATCAAGTGCCCCCATCTTGTAATAACAAATTGAAGTGAAAGAGGCGCTTTAAGGAGAATTTTTACATACACATATTTTATCTAATGAACGTACATTTATCTATTTTTGAATTTTTGAAATATTTAACAGATGTTAGCCTGTTCGTCAGACGGAAGACACTTAAGTGTTTTGAGTACGTTTTATAATTTACTTGTTACTATTTATTTTTCGCAATTTTAATGCTCTATTTACTATCATTTGAACTCTGAATATAAACGGTGAAGAGTAAGGATGCGTAATATGTTTTATAAACCTTACATTATTCCTTCTGGATAACATGAATTTACTTTTACTTGAATAAACAAGTACTTACTTTTTACAAATATATAAATCTTCCATTATGGAGTAGTTTATTTTATTATGTCTGCAATTCTCAAAAAAAAAATTTATGAGGTACAAAAGTTTGGGTATTCCCAGTCTTAAATTCTGAGAATTCAAAATAGGTCGTTTTAAGTTCGTAAGGGGTTTTATTGTACCTATATTTACATAAGTAGATAAATAATAAATCGATCTAAATTTTATTTCTGATTGTGCTTTTGAAGAGATAACTTCGATTTGTGTTTTGCAGTGTTGTGGTAATGTATTTATTTTTAGTAGTAAAATTCCCAAAGTCAGCACTGTATCAGTGTGGGTTAAGCCATACAAAGAACTACGTATAGATATGGTAAAAGTCTACTGTTCTGCGTGCGTTAAAATTGCAAGTATAATTTTTGAAAAATCAATATAGAAGTTGGTGCGAAATCGGTCGATATCTGTTATTTTTTGAGAAACAAAGAACAGTTAAAGCGCAAGTTATATTCTTCTTGAGAGACTTACAAAATAAAAATACAGAGAAATGTACAGGGAGTTTCAGTTTTGCCCTGTCAGTGTTAACTTAATTTTTTATACGGAACCCTAGGTATATCGACCGATTTCGAACCACTTGGGGCGCATTTGTTTAAAATTTTGAAAATTTTTTGCTAGGTATTTAGATCTGGTATATAATTGCTTTTCAATTTGATATTTCAATTATTGCTCATTACAGCTACTATGCTATAAAAAATATCAAATAGACCAACACGTGAAAACTACTGTTCATATTACTAAATTGAGTGAGATGAAATCTGGAGACGTGTCGCAACTCACATTAACGCAATGTTTCCAAACCAATGTCCAAAAAGCTAAACGAACAAGACATCTTTAACTAAAACCTATGTCATGCAATGATGACGTCAAATATTCCATTGTCAAAGCTACGTAATCAAAACTTCACTTCTTTTCTCTAGACGTATTGCAAATGCAATGTCCCAGGCGAAACAACACTACGAAAAAACGACGTAAGTTCCCTGTATTCGGAGGTAATTGAGAAAATTAAAGTTAAAATTCGGAACAAACATTTTTCCATATGTATTGATTAAACCACCGATTCAAGAGGACACTGTATTGTTTATTTATTGATTGGTGTTCTTAGCAACGAGATTCTGCCCAAATCTTACCTCGTTGCTTCTATAGAGTTAGAAAAAACAAATACACTCACACTGGCCAGATTTGTTCAAGAGGAACTATCAAAATTTTTTCTTCCTAGGCCTTTTCCTGGAGATAATTTTTTACTCATTTTGTCAGATGCAGCACCGTACATGGAGGCAGACCAAAACTTGAAAATCTTTTATCCAAACTTGATACATGTAACATGTCTTGCTCATGCTTGAATAGGGTTGCTGAAGAGATTAGGAAACATTTTTCTCTTGTAAATAGTTTAATTTCGAACATGAAAAAATCTTCCTTAAAGCGCCTATAAGGGTTCAGTTCTATAAACAAAACTTTCAAATACTCCTCTTCCATCTCAACATATTATTACGAGATGGGGCTCTTGGTTGGAAGTCGCTTTTTTTATTGCGAGAATTTCTTTCAACTAAAAGATCTAATTTCAGAATTGTCTGATAGATCTTCCCAATCCCTCACTGACGTTAAGCAATTAACAAAGAAATAAAACAACAACTTTCGTTTATAAAAACCAATTACAGTTTTGTTTCTAAAACAATAACACAAATTTACAATTTACAATTTATTATTTACCATTTATAGTAATTATAGTGTATAGTTATAATAAATTTCAATTCGTTTGTAATAATAATACTTTTAGTGTAACTTATCTACACACAGAAAGTTGTATAGAACTTGTATAAACTAAATGTATAGGAAATATTGTATAGTAGATATAACAATGTATAATGTATCTCACTAATGTATAATATATTAAGCACCTACATATAGTATGTAAGGAAATCTAATTATATATATATTTAATACGGACAAGAAAAGACAAATGGCGGAGAAGCCCTTTGTTTTTCTTTTTCGCCAGGTGGAAGATGTAATAACTAAACCAGGTCATGTATTCAAAATATCCATTTCGTCAACACGACCTCGTTGAGTTCCACATTGTTTTTATCTTGTAACCAGGTCACTAGGCTAAGGGAACACTCTAATATATAACGAGACACTGAGAGTTCTCTAGAGCCGGAGTCAGACAGTCAGAGAGTGAGAGTTAGAGTTAGAGTCACAGTCACTACAAGTCTAGTACCTCATAATTATAATGTAGTGTTTACTATTGTTATCATTGTTACTATCGTTATTTAATTATATGTTGTTATTTAATCGTTGTCCTGCATATTATTTATCACACCGATAAACCTGCTGTATAAATTGAACTGCCTCGGCAACAATGTTACCTCCGGGACCAGGTAACATTACATGGCGATCCCGCCCACGTCTGATATTACATGGCGATCCTACCTTTAGTTAGATGATCAGATATTACATGGTGATCTTGCCATCCTATCATCTGACATTACAGAGGAATCTAATTTGCCATTAACTCGAAGTGTAAAACTAGTAAAACAATCTGAGGCAGCTCTTCAAAATGTCGCAGGCAAAATGGGGAACAAAATTTTTCTAAAATTCATAAATGTAATGGAAAAAAAATGTGGACTTCGGTTTCTTAGCCAAGCAGCTAATATTTTAGAGGGAGAGTTTACTGAATCCATTGTAATGTTAAGCAATTTTAATAACGCCCCTGTTACATCGGCTGATGACGAAAGGAGTTTTTCCATTTATAAATTTTTATATTCAGACACGTGACAAAATTTTTTAATTGAGAACTTTGAGAAACATTTAGTGGTTTACTGTTTTTACAACTAACAGCAACCTGCTTTGTGTAAATAAATGCATACCTAGCTTTAGTTCAGTATGTAGAAAAATTAAAATATTTGCTTATTTTTAAGTGAATCAATAAATTTATGTATTATAAGTATTTTTTTATTTGCATTTTTGTGCATATTTTGACGAAATAATTTCCATATTTATGCGCATATTTTTGAGTTTTGCACTTGCATATCTGGGTTTCCCTACTTATTATTATTGTTACGTAGTAGTGGGTTGTAATATGCAATATAAATTATTGTCATTACTACAATTACTATAAAAATAGAATATAAATTCTGGAAATATTAGCCAATCGATTTTTGAGAATTGATAAACTTAAATTTAGAAATAAAATAAATATTTTAGTTCATAGCTACATTCTTCATGCGTGCAAGATATGTATTCTTGTACTTTACCGGAAATGTCCTACTCCAATGTCAAATAAAGTTTCTGGCAGGGGCCCTCTTTACTAACAAATGTACATATTATATTATTTTATTTATAACGCGTCCGCATCACACAGACTCCAAGAAAGTCGACAACATAGTAGAAATTCCCAAAAGTATCTTGTAAAACTTGCCTCCGACAAGGCACGGGAACTTTTTAATATTTAAACCCAAACTGAATGATGGATGGTAACCTTTAACTAGCGTGGTGTACATGTCTATATATTATAGCAGCAGTCATAATTTATTACTATCCAAATTGGTTTTGCGAAATATTTCACCGGGCTCGTTGTATATTCAAAAATATCTCCACAGATAATGAGTAAGGCATTATACGGAGAAGTTCATGTTAGTAGATGAATTGTGTTTAGTTTGGAAAGCATAAATCTCTCAACGTAAATTTTAATAAATCTAACTGACTTCAGAATTAATTATAAAACTTTCTTGTAATATTTTAACGATATCAGTATAATGCCTTTAGATGTTCTGTATCCAAAATAGTTTCATTTGTTTATAAACTTAATACCAATATATTCTTACAAAAAGGTTTAAGTATATCAATACGTTATGCACGTATTACGCATTTGTTACAAATGAAACACACATGCAATATACATATCTGTAACTGTACACATGGACAATACACCTCGTATTTTTAGCATTTACTTCTGCTTAAGACACGTGTTTCTGCCATCTATAGGTGTCATCTGTCAAGCTAGTGAAGCAATGTAATACAAATGATACAAATCTTTTTAAGAACAGATTTGTATCTGTATATACATTTACGCTGAAATCGCCTACAAGATATAGCAAATTTCGTCCTATAAGGTGGCACTATTTAATAAGTGACATCTGACGGACGAATGCCTTTTTCGGCACAGTCTCTTTCGTCCGTCAGATGTCACTTATTAAATAGTGCCACCTTATAGGACGAAATTTGCTATATCTTGTAGGCGATTTTAGCGTAAATGTATATACAGATACAAATCTGTTCTTAAAAAGATTTGTATCGTTTATATTACATTGCTTCACTAGCTTGACTGTTGACGCCTATAGATGGCAGAAACACGTGTCTTAGGCAGAAGTAAATGCTGAAAATACGAGGTGTATTGTCCATGTGTACAGTTACAGATATGTATATTGCATGTCTGTTTCATTTGTAACAAATGCGTAATACGTGCATAACGTATTGATATACTTAAACCTTTTTGTATATTTACCGCCATCTGGCTCGTGTTAATGGACTACATACACCTATACGTATTTTTTCGCTTATGTACGAGCATAGCTGGTCAAGCGAAAGGTGGCCTTTTTCAGCATAGTCTCTTTCGTCCGTCAGATGTCACTTATTAAATAGTGCCACCTTATAGGACGAAATTTGCTATATCTTGTAGGTGATTTCAGCGTAAATGTATATGCTGATGCAAATCTGTTCTTAAAAAGATTTGTATTACATTGCTTCACTAGCTTGACTGATGACGCCTATAGATGGCAGAAACACGTGTTACGAGGTGTATTGTCCATGTGTACAGTTACAGATATGTATATTGCATGTCGGTTTCATTTGTAACAATATATTCTTCTAGTAAATTATTAAATTTAACGTCGTTTTCGTAAAAATAACGAAAACTTGACATACGACCAATATAAACGATGGTATTTTCTCAGTAAAATGATATGTAATATATATCATTCGTAAACAAATAAATAAACTCTCATAGCAAACAATGCTCGCAATAACTTTAACTTTATACATTATATTGAAATTTACATAATATTGACTAATTACAATTTGACAGTTACATGCTTTATATGCCTGTATCAATACCCAAAATGTGTATAAATTGTATTATGTATCTATACGCAACGACGTTCTTGGTCAAATTTGGAGTTAAAAGTCTTAATACTAGAACGGTGTATCATGCTTCCTATGTTTACAGAAAGAATTTTAAAGAATCATACATTAGGCAACATTTATGAACCTTACGTTTTCAATTCTGCACATGACGCAAAAGAAATCAAATTAGCTCTTGAAATTACATATTTATTGTGAAAATATTACAAAGTTTTAAAATTTTGTGATAGTATTGACTTGTTTTTGTACATCTCTTTGACAAAAATCAATGTCATTTTTACCTGCATAATTGTTGGAATTGAAATCTATCAGTTTGGAGACGTAGCTGCAATCTATGTGGTATCGTTTGTACTATTTGCTCAGGTCTCTCTGGTGTGATTTCTACTACTGTGGCGTCAATTTGGACTCTAACTTCGTCAGTTTTTCGAGGAGCTATAGAATAAACTTTTCCCTGAATGAAACCCCATACAAAAAATTTAATGGATTGAGATCGAGTGATCTCGCAGGCCATGTACTGGACCGCCACGACTAATTCATCTGTTTGGGAAGTGTTCATCCAACCAGTCGTTTACATTACGAGCAAAGTGCGTAGGGGCTCCACCATGCATGAAAATTATATTACGTTGTATGTTCAACGGTATCTCGTCAATAACTTTTTCTATTCTGTTTCTCTTCATTTAAATATTAATCGGCATCTACACGATTTGGTAAGTAAATTGGTCCAACTACCCTACCCTATGGTTTTATATGTTAAGGGAAAACCTTCTTTGGTGATCGTATTCGCGAAATTCATGTGGATTTTCATCTACCCAATGATGAAAATTATAAGTATTAAATACAACATCTCTGGTAAACATGCACTCATCGCAAAGAATACGTCTTAGAAAGCTACCTTCTTCCTGAATCCTATTTCAAATTGTATTGCAAAAATTGATTCGAAGTAGGTTATCATTTCCGTTGAGGAACTGAACTTTAGAAACTTGGTATGGATGAAGTAAGTTTTCTTGTAGAACCAAATGAACAGTTTTATTACTGGAAATATTTAATGTAGAAGCTAATTGACGGGTACTCGCAGAGGGATCTTCCTGTATTGTGGCTAGAATTTGCTCATCTATTTGCACGGTACGCATTTGGCTTGGTCGACCAGCGTTTGCATTTCTTGGAATAAAGGAACCTGCTTCACGAAAAATCCAGACTTGGAAATACATTTTTACCTGGATGCCTCCGGTTTGGTAAACGCACTCGACATTCCCGTTCTGCCATGTTAGCGTTTCCACGACAGAAACCGTATATCATATAGATATCGGCATATTCATTGAATGTAAAAATCATAATGAGGAAACAAACCAACAAGTAAACACGGAAACATGAAAACTAATCAAAGCTATACAAATAAACACGAAGAAAATAGAGATTACAGAAAAATAAGCAATCGAATGAAGTAGGTAGGTATAGCAAACGCCAATTGAGTTGGCGCGAGGAGGGGTAAGTTCGCGCAGGATTAAAAGTAGTGGGGAGATTTGTATTTGGTTTTACATCAAATGTCAGATAATTCTAACCTCTGAGCGTATATCACTTTATGATCCCCTAGCAAAGACATTATGTTCCGTCAAACGTCAATGACAAATGTATTCTGTCAATTAGATACTTGAGTAGTGGGGGTGGACGTTTTTAAAAACGGCTTCTGCGCACCCCCTCCACGCGCCAACTTAATTGGCGCTTGCTATACATCAGTGTCAAAATTTGACAGTAGTAATGCATTTCACTGGAACAATATTAGGCTACCTAACGTGCCTTCAAAAACTTTCCTCATTAGAGACGGCCATGCATTTTGATAATAGTTGGTGACAGTACACGTAATCTGTCACAAAGGTGTAATGTTGAATGAGCATCGCTATTTCTAATAAGCATGGTTGTGGCTACTTATTGTTTTACAACGTTTTCAGATGTCATCTTCGTCAAAATAAGTTAATAAACAAATATTAAAAACAAACTTTAAAATCAAAAAGAAAATTTTAATGTAAAAATAATAATAATAATTCTTCTTTATTCTAAATTGTATCGCTTTCTGTCAACAAGTATCGATTAATAAAGCTTATTTAAAGTTTTAAAATTTGGTTTTAGAATTTTAGGCTCCGAATTTAACGAAGAACATCGCCACGTGTGGGGCCATTCAAGTATTACGTAAGCACCAAAAGCAGGGGGGTCTCTGCTTTGCTTATTTTTGATAATATGTTAGCGGGGTGGGGGTCTGAATGGTAATTACGTCAGTAATATTTATTTATTTACTGTCATGAATTCAATGTCTTGGACTGTGGACGATTGAATTAAGTTTACCAAATTTTTAAATAGAACAAAATAAATAGATATCGTTATATGTTAATAATATAATATTTAAATATGATGTTAACGATTTTCTTGAATAAATATTATATGTTCAGCAAATTTCTTTATAGTTTATAAATTGCTTATTTCATTGTGATAGACTTAATAACTATGATAGATAGATTGCTCATGAATAACAATAAAGAAACTTAAACAGATTTTGTAAAAATTATACCAATTCTTACGTACGCATAGGAGGGGTGAGAGGGGGTAAGAGCTTTGCTTACTTTTGCTGACAAGGGGGAGGAAAGGGGGGCTAAAATATACTAAAACTCTGCTTACGTATTACGTATTACTTGAACGGCTCCTATAGTTAGTACGTCAATTTATACACACATTGTATATAAAAATGAATTTTTGTTAGTTTGTGTGTCTGCGATAAATTCCGAAACTATTCAGAGGAAGATTATGGACATAGTGTGATTACTTTTCGATAGGTAGCGCTGAACAACGGTTTCGAAAAATTTACGAATGAAACAGAGAATGACAACCAAAACTACAATGACATTACTCACGCCACAAATTTCCCAAGAAATATCTCAACAATTTCACAATTATAACATGCAAACCATTTAAATCAAAATTGAAAGAAATATAATATCAACACTGTGCGAATAATTTTGTTTTTAGTGTGGTTAAAACATATCATTCAGAGACGACAAAAGTACAGAAAGAATTGAAACACATCCGTACTTCGGTTGTATTTGCCAGGACATTGAAAATTGGTGTACAATCATTTTGCTTCGAAACATCGATCCGCTACTCCTTTGCAAAGGTGGTATCAGCCTTGCGATTTTTCCATTTTTATAAAAACACTGATATCGACTAACACAAACGACTGTCACATACTGAGGGTCCAAAATGGTTGAAATTTTCACAAGCATCTTACGATTGCAGTGCCAGAATGATTTTAACGAGTAACGCCATCTTCATGTTGAGCCTTAAAATATTTCAGACTTCATCACTTCATTAATTCTTTCCGCCAAGTCTTATTATTAGTTCTTGAGTTGGTTCGATACACTTTATGCTTTAGATAGCCCAACAGAAAGTAATCTAATTGAGTAAGATCTGACGTACGGTAAATTTCACAATTTCTCCCAATCTATCTGTTATTCCTCCTGGTTTGAAGGAATTTTCGGAATGTGTTTGAGCGAAATATATGTTTTGAATAATACGCTAGCTTGAATTAACACTAATAATAATACAAGATAATTATTTATAAATTGAATCTTGGAGTTTCATAAGGAAAAATGAGGGTTTTAAAAAGCTAAAGGACATTGCTAAAATCTTGTGTCTTGATTCAGTAGAAAATATTGAGTTGACAATAGATGATATTTCTAATTTGAAATATGCTCCTATAACAAGCGTTGACGTAGAACGAACCTTTTCAATATATAAATACATGTTTTCAGACAAGCGTTACAATTTTTCTGTTGAAACTTTGAGATATATGTGATTGTAAATTGTTTTCATAGTTAATTATGTTGTAAAATGTTCTAAATAAACTTGTGGTAAACATAATAGAATATTTTTTCTTCAGTATTTCATTTTCTAACATTCCTCGTATTTTTACCTGCATGTTTTTCATAAGGAAGAGCATATTTAGGCTAAAACATCTGCTGCATCTGCATATAATCCGGCCTTTATTTATGACCGTAGGAAACAAGACAATGCATAACCAATATAATACTTGACCATCTACGATAATTAATAAATTAGATTGAATCGATTCTGCCTTTACTTGATGTAAATCCATATCAAATGATACACACACAATGTTGTATTAGATTTACACTTTATTTAATAATTTAATATATATAACAGCTGTTTCACCGTACAACGCTTTCTTCAGATATAACAAGCGGTACTGTAAAACATTTTACTTAAACGTATATATATATATATATATATATATATATATATATATATATATATTTTTATATATTAAATTATTAAATAAAGTGTAAATCTAATACAACATTGTGTGTGTTTTTTATCAATCAATAAATTAGATATTTGGGAAACTTCAAGAACTTTCTATACACTTTACATTTACAAATGGTATAAAATTAAAATCTGTGACTGAATACGTAACATAAATGCAACTAAATCTATATGATTATGGGCAAATAAAACTGAAATACAAATTAAATCTATATAGACCGAACACTATATATGGGCAAAAATTTGATTTAATCGATCTCGAACAATAATTTAATTGTAAGGGGTTCCTTGTCCTGTTGAAACCAAATATTTAATGAAAGTTGGCCATTTTTGTTCAATGCTGAAATTGTCTGATTATTAAAAGTTTCACCATTCTTCTATTCTTCTATAACAAAGAGTTCGCATTGTTTTGTTTCTACAAATATTCAAACACCAAGTTTTAACGTGTTGCGAATGTACCTCTAACATTCAGTGAGGATTACTTTGTGCTCAATGATAATAGTCATGTCTATGAATAAGTACTGTTCAAACAAATAGTTGTCTCATTGGAAAATAGTACATTATTTACAAAATTGTCACGGCTACAGTAGTTTTATCCCGAGTGCATTCCAAATATGCGAATATTTTCACGAGTGCATGAGGTGCACGTGTAAATAAATATGAAATATAAAATATCTCATATGCTTGAATCTCAAGCTAATACAGGGTGGACCAAAATGACCGAAGGAGTTTTAATTCCTTATAACTTTTTTATTATAATTTTTTTTTATTTTGTTTTCAGTATTTTGTAAAGAAGACTTGGGGAATTTAAAATGGAACAGTACACAATTGAACAACGTGCCAAAATCGTTGAGCTTTATTTCTCAAATCAACGATCCATTGTTTTGACTCAGCGTGCATATCGTCGTTATTTTAATGGGCGGGTTGGACCCTCAGAGTCAACAATAAACCGTCTGGTTGCAAATTTTCGAGAACAAGTGGCAGTAAGGAACCTTCCTGGTGCCGGCAGACGACGAACGGTGCTCACGGATGACAATATTGAACGGGTACAGGAGAGTATTCGGGAAGATGGAGAAACATCAACCAGGAGACGTTCGACACAACTTGGCCTCTGAAGAGGGTCGCTGCAGAGAATTTTGCATACAATAAGAATGTTTCCATACAAAATTCGTGTCGCCGGTTCCATCACTGGTGTTAGATATCGGACAATGTTGGAAAATTTTTTAAGGCCAGCCGTGGAAAACCATCCGCAAGTATGGTTCCAACAGGATGGAGCTACAGCGCACACTGCGAGAGATACAATGGCGCTTTTACGCGACATCTTTGGTGAACGAATTATTTCCCGTACAAGCGATTGTTCAGACTGTTTCCTTTTGGGTTATTTGAAAGGAAAAGTCTATATTAATAAGCCTCGAACCATACAGCAATTAAAAAATAATATACGCGACGAAATCAACAACATAACACCTGAAGTTTTGCGAAAGGTTATGGAAAATGTTATGGAAAGGGCACGAATATGCGAAGCAGAAAATGGCCACCACTTGCGAGATATAATTTTTCATAATTAAATTAAAAATATTCTCCATTAATATACTGTATTTAAAATTTAAAAAAATTAATAATTATGTCTTAAATAAGACGTTATAATGAACTCAAACCCCTTCGGTCATTTTGGGCCAACCTGTACAAACATTCCGGAATGTTCAAACGGAACCACTACAATTTGTGGAAATAACAGTTTTCATCAAAATATTCTATGAACAAGTACGAGTAGTTTGCCAGGTGTTACTATAGATGCTCAAGATACATCTAAAGTATCTATCAATGTATACAGTAACTGTGAGTAACTGTAGGTACAATTCAAGAACATAATTCAAAATAAAATATTTTACTTCGTTTCATTTTTATACACATCGTACATTGAAAATAAAAAATCAAAATGGAGTCTAATTTTGATATTTTAATATTATAATTACAAATGACAAGTTGGCTACCCTCGAAAAACGAAATTGAACTGAATTTATAGATAATCTATAAACGGACAGTGTGCGTTTATAAGTTATAAACGCATCGTTTCCGATGCTTTTATAGCGTTGTTATAGAAATGAATTAGAAAAAAATACTATTTTACTTTGGTTATATTAGTAGATAAGATACGTTAATTAAGTGAAATATCACAAAATTTAATATTAGATAAAATAACTGTTTTAGAATGTAACTACTTGATTTGTCTATTTATTTTCTATTTACTTGTTAGTGGAAATTGTTTTCGAGACGACACAGGAAGGGACAACACATAAATTTACATGATTACTGAAATTTCCGCGGTTCTACCAAATCTCAGTCTTAGCAGTAACCCTTTTTTAAATACATTAAAATTCCACATACTACTAGATCCTGTGATAAAATTTAAACATTATAATACACACATTAAATGTTTGTTTGAAAAGTTTTGATATCTTTTTATCTTCCGCATAAAAAGAAGTAATGAAAGGAATTGATATTATTACCAGTTCGAATTTGTGGAGATTCCACTTTAAAGAATCATTCCTTAGTATCTAGTCACACTTATAATATTAGGAATACCTAGAGATAAAAACTGAAGAAATTAGGATTTTCGTTTCCATATAACTTTTAAGCTAAATACTTTGGACGGCAAGTATTATAGTTTTATGAAATCTTGTTATCATCGAGAATTTCAAAATGTCAGAAAAATAAAGGCAGTTACATTTAAAAAAGTACGACACAATATTTTGGAATACCCTGTATATTTAAAAGTGACTTTAAATGAAGACTCTTCTTCGCTAATTTCCATGTCTAAAATTTTATTTCAATATTATTATTAACTTGACAGATATTTACATAGTTTCATACTTTTGCCAGTCACTGTATACACCCTTAGTTTTGTATAACGACAGAGAAAAAGAGGGACGAAAGGTACATACAAAAAATTACGGTCCAATGTTCACGTAGTAACTAGAAAATAATTTTTCTTTATTTATTCAAGTCCGGCTCTTCCGTAGTTATCATACGCGCGGCAATACGGGAATCCACCGTTACAAACGACGCTGAAATTTACATTTAGTGTGGACATAGTCTTTGTTGTAGCTAGGTGCTATTCTTAATTATAAACATTGATTATAGGGTTGTCGACATATTCAACGTAAAGGCTATTACATGGATTGTCTTTTATATTTTGCATATTTTTTGTTTTTCGAAGTATTCTCCACGAAGATTAATACACTTTTGCATGCGCTCGAATCAACTCTGGAAGCAGTTATTCCACTAGTTTGTTGGTAAAGTCAAACTTACGTTTTCAAAAGGCATCACCTGCTCCCGACAACTGGAACTTTTGACCACGCAGCCCGCCCCTAATATTGGAAAGGGAACGAAATCATTGGTATTTAGGTCGGGACTGTACGGAGGATGGTCTAACATTCGACGTTTTGTTGGGTTAAAAATGCAATTGTCTTTCGAGATGTATGCGAACTTCCATTGTCTTGGTGGAGGATGATTCGTCGTTATGGGTTGCTTTCTAGGAGCTCAGCGATGACTTGCAGCAAACAAATGGTTGTATACTAATCGGCAGTAAGAGGTCTTTGATCTTGTAGAGAAACGGTTGCTATATGACCTGCTTTTGAGATAAATGTCACGATCATCTTTTTGGAGACACTTCGAGAACGGATGACTTCGAAAACATATGCTGGAAATTATTTTTTTACGTGAAATTCTTCATGCAAAATTTTTCGAATTAAGGTCTATGAAATCCCCAATGATGCCTCAATTTCGCGGTATGTCACATGTCGATCTTCGTTGATGAGCTTGCGCACACCATCGACGTTTTCCTAGGTGCACCTGCTCTTGGTTAATCGCTAAGACTAATCCGTCCACGTTTGAGTTCTCCATACGAACGAAAAATTGTTGACTGATGTGGTGCTTCATTACCGAAAATAGAAACCAATTTGGCGAGGCATTCTTGTTGAGATAATAGTCTTCGAAAATTATAAAAAATTATTACTCGAAAATTTTTACGATTTAACTCCATTTTCCGACTTGTCAACTTTGACAGTTAGTTGTAGCTACAACACTACACGTATGGCACTAAATTAGGCTAATTAGGCTAACTAAAGATGAAGGGTTTTATTCCTGACAGTTTATTAGTGGCTCTATGTCTTGGTATTAAAAACATAAAAGACATCCCTTGTGTTGGTATCCACAAAAAAAGCATCCCAATAAAAAGACCATATGTGCGGCATATTGTATAAATGTTTCGGTAAACAAACATTCAATATTCTTATAAATAGTAAACTTATTGTTAGACGTGATGCTCTAACACGCAGATTCCCAAAGAGGTCTATATCGACCCCCAGGGTTGGTGTACACCACTTCCATGGACCCTTAGGGGTCGATTGAATTCTACTAATGTATAAAACTTAAAATGTGTTCTTTATGTTTTTCACACTATAGTTACAAATCTTTCAAAGTGGGTAGCACTAGAAAACATAGCATGTGGTCTACGAGACAGAAACGTTTGGAGATTTTTAACTCTAACAGTAAGTCTTGTCATTTCATCCATTCTTTCTTGCAGATTAATGAACTTGAAATACTGTATTACTGTATTTTCGTAAATATAGAATAAACAAAGATACAGACCGACTTTAACTACATTTTGTTCCTAAATATTTGGATGTTTTTGATGAATTACAAAAAAATCACTTTCTTGATTTCAGATTCACATAGCTTTGCCGCTATTTAGCGATAAATATATACAGGGTGAGTTTTTTTGAATGTTTAGCATTGGGATCTCAGAAACTACTGGAGATAGAAAAACGCTTAAATGGGGAAAGATGCGCAGTTTTACGAGTTTGATTTAAAACTGCTTTTGTTTCCCCGATAACTTTCATGGCTTATTAGATATTCAAAGAAATCTAAATTTTACGATTTTCTTTAAACGTGCTTAGCATCGTTAATAGTAATTTTAGAGAAAACGCGTTCAGACAAAAGTTTTAGATAATTTTACGCCAAATAAAACTATTTAGCTAATATTTTTTTTTCGTTCACCATTATCGAGTTATGACACAAGCTTGTGTTTTTTTAAATGGAAACCATAGTTGGTTTTGAAAGCACTAAAAAGATTATTTTTTGCTGATTACAATGATATAAGGTTTGATATGGTTATTTTAAAAAATAAAGAGGATATAGAAATTTTTATGGTTTTTATGGAAAACAATTGATTTCGAACTGATAAAATACAAACCAAACGAAAACTTATTTTGAAATCTTATGTAGTAATAAATGAAAACTATAAGAACTTTTATTAAGGGCACACAACATTATTAATGTTCAAAGATACCTCCATTATTATTAATACACAAATTGCATCTCTTCACAACAGAATTGGTAGCATTGCGGACTTTACGCCTATCGATGTTATTAAAAGCAACTAAGCCAGCTTCTCTTAAATTGTCGATTGTTTCATATGTTCTTTTGTATACTGTGTCCTTTAGTACACCCCACAAGAAAAAATCCAAAACTGATAAATCAGGGGATTTAGCCGGCCATTCAGACATTTCTATGATTGTTCACTTTATAAGATAAAAACTTGAAAAAAAAATGTTTGGTGTTTTGTAATTCAAAAAACGAAAAATCTGAGTTGCAATAGTGTTCGTTGGAGCAGTCGAGATAAATATACTAACATTACTTTCACGTTGAGTCACAGAAGTAAGAGCTGTTAATTTTTACTTTTAAGTCAAGTTAATTGTCAAACATTGACAATTAACTATTAATTAATTTAATTGTAACTTAACTATAAGAGGTGCAAGCGGCCGTTAATCATAAGTTTGCATTGGCTATGGAATTTTCTAACGTAGAAAAGCGTGATATGGTTGAATGTTACATTCAGTGCCAGAAAAATTCTACTAGAGCTGCTGAAGTTTATTTTAAAAATTATTTTGATCGACGTCAGCCGTCGCTACCTACTTTTAAGAGATTATGGGATAATTTAGCAGATTATGGTTTGTTCGTTAAACCAAAATAAAAAAAAGGGATGGATGAAGATAGAGAAATAAACATATTAGCAAGTGTCGCTCAGAATCCATCTACATCGACCCGACAAATTTCAACAGAAATGGGCTCCTCTCAACGCACTATTGTCAGAGTGTTGAAGAAGCATAAATTTCGTCCCTACAAATTATCAGTATCAGAAACTTTACATGAAGGTGATAACATCAGACGAATGGCTTTTTGTAGATGGTTTAAAGATCAGTGTCAAAACGATCCACACTTTTCAATGAAAATATTATGGACTGATGAATCCCGTTTCACAAATTGTGGAATGTTTAATAGGCACAATGAGCATATATGGTCTCAAACAAATCCACTTGACGTTGAACATAGGAGACCACAAATTAAATTTGGGTTTAATGTTTGGTGTGGTGTTATAGGATCAACTGTTCTTCCTCCTTTTATTTTTGATGGATCACTAACTGGCAATCGTTATCTTAATTTTTTACAACAAGATTTCGAGGAAATGTTAGATAATTTAAATTTAAGAACCCGAGCAATGCTGCAATGGTATCAACATGACGGAGCGCCTCCGCACAATCAACTGAATGTTAGAAATTATTTAAATTTGAACTTCCCTAATCAATGAATAGGACGAAATGCACCCATTGAATGGCCGGCTAGATCCCCTGATTTATCAGTTTTGGATTTTTTCTTGTGGGGTGTACTAAAGGACACAGTATACAAAAGAACATATGAAACAATCGACAATTTAAGAGAAGCTGTCTTAGTTGCTTTTAATAACATTGATAGGCGTAAAGTCCGCAATGCTACAAATTCTGTTCTGAAGAGATGCAATTTGTGTATTAATAATAATGGAGGTATCTTTGAACATTAATAATGTTGTGTGCCCTTAATAAAAGTTCTTATAGTTTTCATTTTATTATACATAAGATTTCAAAATAAGTTTTCGTTTGGTTTGTATTTTATCAGTTCGAAATTCAATTGTTTTCCATAAAAACCATAAAAATGTCTATATCTTCTTTTTTTTTTTAACCATATCAAACCTTATATCATTGTAATCAGAAAAAAATAAGCTTTTTAACGATGTCAAAACCAACTATGGTTTCCATTTAAAAAAACACAAGCTTGTGTCATAACTCGATAATGGTGAACGAAAAAAAAATATTAGCTAAACAGTTTTATTTGGCGTAAAATTATCTAAAACTTTTGTCTGAACACTTTTTCTCTAAAATTACTATTAACGATGCTAAGCATGTTAGAAAATCGTAAAATTTAGTTTTCTTTGAATATCTAATAAGCCATGAAAGTTATCGGAGAAACAAAAGCAGTTTTAAATCAAGCTCGTAAAACTGCGCATCTTTCCCCATTTAAGCGTTTTTCTATCTCCAGTAGTTTCTGAGATACCAATGCTAAACATTCAAAAAAACTCAGCCTGTATATTTATTGGTTTTGTACGATGAGTTCTTGCTTTTTTATACTGCATTGAAATACTAGTAGTATTTATAGCTAAACTGCGTAATTTTGCACAAGAAATTTAATAATAATTATGTTTATTTTGATTCAAAAGAGATTTACTATAACCGTGTATATTTCTTTACGTAAAATAATATTATCATACAATTTACATCTCATAATATTACGTATACATAATTAAAATATAGGCCACTTCTATAATAATATTTAGGTTTATTTAAGATGTAAATGTACTCAAGAGCTAACAGCTTTAAGCGTTCTTAAAATTTATGAATCACAAAGCACTTCACTAACAAAAAAAAAAAGAGAAGAGGAGAGCGTATTTCGCCAGCGGGTGATTTTCGTTATTACTCAGTAAACGAGATAGGGGTAAATTTAGATGCTCCGTTAGCTTTAGAGCGCTGATTTAGCTTTTTTTAGGGTCAATGAATGAACCAGGCAACGCATGAGAACAGCAAAAATTAAGACATACATACAAGAGTATAAAAGTGGAAAGAAGGAACGAGATAAGAAACGAAACAAGTAAGATATACAATTACGACGGTTCTCTTATTGAATTACATTCGTTCTTTGTGCTGTTACTTTCTTCATTGGTATTCTATCTGGTTTACACTGCGTAAATATTTATTAAAATGTTTTATATTATATCATATCTCGTTATTTATTTGAGTTATTCGAAATATTTGGAAGAATATTAGAAAGACTTGTTGTCAAAATTTGGTACATTTCGGTAGCTTTCAATTGTTCTTTATTTAATTAAAACATATACGTTATATGTGAAAAAAGTATATCAAAATATAACGAGACTGGTGCTATAACTTCTTTCACAACTAGAATTTTATAACACAAAGAATATAACATGAAACCCCCATGTTCTTATCCTCAAGTAGGCTTTGATTTAACTTTTGACGTTTATTACAAATTAATTACTGAATTGTCAGTGTTCGATGTATCCATAGAAAAAATAAGAGTGGAGCAAAGCTATGCTATAAAATTTTGTGTTCGGTTGGGTAAAACACCAACTGAAGCTTTTGAAATTATTAAATATACATACCCAGATGATAAATTATCAAGACGTAGAGTGTTTGAGTGGCATAAGAAATTCAAAAACGCTTGCGAATCAGTGGAAGATGAACCTCGACGTGGGGACCACCAACTGCACGGATTGATTCAAAAATTGCAGAAATTAACGACTTAATCCAACATTATCGTCGGATTGACATCGTTAAATTATCTTATGGTTCCACTCAAAAAATTATTCATGAAGATTTAGGGTACCGAAAAGTCACGGCAATGTGGATTCTAAAAGTGATGAACGACGAGCAAAAAGCCAATCGAGTGACAATTTGTCGGTAGTGGAAAAAGCAATCGCAACATAATTCACAGTTTTTAAACAATATGATTATATGTGACATGAGTTGATTTTATCATTACGACCCTGAGTTAAAGTCTAAACGTATGCAATGGAACTACAAAGGCAGTCCAAGACCACACAAGGCTAAAACTGTGAAAAGCGCCGGCTTAATTTTTTTTATAAATGGGGCGTTATTTATGATCACATTCTAACTAGAGAACATAGAGTAACTGGAGAGTACTATTCTAAAGTTCTTCGAAGAACCCTAAAGGCAAAATTCCAAAAAGAACGGCCGCTTTATCAAGACATCGGTTGGATCCTGCATCACGACAATGCTCCGGCCCACAGATTAGCGATTTGCCAACGAACACTTGAAGAATTGGGGGTGGAAATTACGATTCATCGTCCCTACTCACCTGACTTTGCTCCATGCAACTACCATTTGTTTACTGAAGCCAAAATGGAATTAGCAGGTCGAAGATTTGAGTCCAATTTAGAGCTCAACAACGCGATGGGTATACTAAATAGGCTCAAAAAATCATTTCTCAGATGTTTATGACAAGTGGACAAAACGCTTGGACAAGTGTATTAAACAGAAGGGAGAGTACTTTGGAGGCTACTTGTGGAAGTTTTCTAGATAAATGTTTCATTTTTGTGCTACAGTACCAGTCTCGTTAGATTTTGATATTTCCTCGTATATACAGATTTTCAAAAAAATCCGAGCATCCAGAAAGAGTCGTCCAATAGCCATGAAATTTCTTTGTACTACTATGTTTTGTCTGGAAATGAATGATAACCATATGGACAAAAATATTTAGCAGGCATACAATTTTTTATTTTGTTTCAAAAAATTATGTTTTTTAAATTTGCGCTTCCTTGAGATTGAAGCAATACTTCGTAGCGATTTGTTGTCAATTTATTAAGTCGTTATGCTTAGGAGCCGTTTATGGAATAATTACAATCATTTAAGTGAATTCCAAAGGAGACGCATTGTTGGTATGCGGGAAGCCGGCTCTTCAATAAGACAAATTTCCGATCGCATAAGACGTAGTATGTTAGGTCAACAGTGTTACAGTGTTCAACCAGGTGGTCTGAAGAAGGAATCTATAACCGTCGTCATGAACCCGGACTACCTTGAGCAACTACAGCACGGGAAGGAAGTCATTTGAGGATTGCGGCTTTACAAGACAGTTTCCTCAATCCACTCAATTGAAAATGTTTTGCTCGAAGTTTTACAACAAAGAGTCTCTATGGTAGCAATATATCGCAGAATACTCGCTTTTGAACTTCGTTCGTATAGTCTCATATTATGTCTCCCACTAACACCTCGACATCGTGTTCCCCGGATTAGGTGGTGTAGCGCCAGATCAAATTGGGGTGGTGAATGGAATTGTGTTCTGTTCTCTGACGAAACCCGATTCTGTCCGTGGGTCCGCGATGGTCGCAAAAGAGTAAGACAATTTCGTGGAGAATTTGCTGTGGTACAGCATACGGCCCTCATACCTAGGGTGATGGTAAGGGGGCGATAACATACGGTAGCAGGTCACCTCTAGTTTTTATTTACAGCAATTTGAATGCAAATGATTACATGTGAAACGTACTGCAGTTTGTTGCACTGCCGTATGAAGGTTAATTCAACCCGTTCTCCAACAAGACAAGGCACGTCCTCATACAGTAAGGACTACTATAATAAAATAACACAACCCTGCTACCATGTCTTTCTCGCTCCCCAGACTTATCACCAATCGTACATGTGTGGGTTATGATTGGTAGTCGATTGAGTAATTTATTCCAACCATAAAATAACTTATTTGACCTTCGTCACCCAATTCAAGAAGCCCATGGATGACATTCCCCAGGATACCATAAATCATTGAATTTCAAGCATGCTTCGAAGAGTTATCGAATGCATAAGAAACCGCAGCAGACTCACTGATTAATTAATAACTTTTTTATTTTTTAATATTTTTGTTTGAAAATGTACTAGTTTCTTAAGCTTGATTAAACAAACATTATGTATAATTTTTATTAAAATTGATCAACTATTTTTTTTAAGTATATATGTTTAAGTTTAAATTTAAAAAGTAAATGATATCTTGTATAAAATTTTTTTAAATGCACGTAAATAATAGATAGACTTGGTTACATGTATACCGTATGAACGCCCGGGAGTGATTGATCTACCACAATGTAGTAAGACGAAGACGAATAGCGAGTTTATGTGGTTAGGGTTGAGAGAGTATATTCAGTCTGTTCTACTGTCTAACTGTACGGGCGTTCCCTTTCCTTATCCAACACATTCTACATACGATCTAAGTACGAATCAAATAATCTCTCTCTAACACATTGAATATTCCTATCAGTCGCTCAAAGTGTTCAAGCAAGGCGGAATATATTTAATCGGAAAACAAGCTTGCGCACTAAGTAGGTTATTTTGTATAATCATCGAACGCTATACGACTGGTGATCCAGTTGCTCCTTGTCATCCGTAGGTAGAGTACGTATAGAAATGCTAACAAATGTCCGTCGTAATTTTTATAACCGATTGGGTTACTGCTCGGCTCAAGAGGGTGGTTTATTTGAGCATTTACTAAATAATTAGTTTTTCTTTTTAGAATGTTCTTTTATTTAATAATTAATATTTGTTACCAATAAAGGTATTTTAGTTAAATTTAAAATTTTATAGGAAGTTTATTTAAGGAAACCATTTATTTATACTGGTAAACACTTTATTTATATTCTTGCAAGAATCGTTATTGTTTTGAAATTTTATGCTATTACAGAATACTTTTTATTTTAATTTTTTTCAATAAGAGTTACGGTTTTGTTTCATAATTTTATATTATTTATGTGTTTTCATTTGAATAAGAATTTTTTAAGTTCAAGCCACGAAGCTATGATGAAACTTATCATTGAATATTTAGCGATGAAAATATCTGATG
Organism: Melolontha melolontha; assembly: GCA_935421215.2. Taxonomy (NCBI): domain Eukaryota; kingdom Metazoa; phylum Arthropoda; class Insecta; order Coleoptera; family Scarabaeidae; genus Melolontha; species Melolontha melolontha. The sequence goes on along the minus strand of OW285237.1, from coordinate 64,646,509 downwards.
CTTCGCCGGTAAGAATTATTATTATGCAGTAAACAAAAACTCTGCACTTTACGGCGGATTGTATTTTATGATACTTTCAACTATATTATATCATTTTATTTAAATTTAAATGTTAAATTTAAAGTATTATGGCCGAAGAGACATAAACAAAAGTATCCGTTATTGTAGGGACGTTGACAGCCGGCATATGACTAATAGTGCGAAAAGCAACGGTGTAGTCGGATAAAATATCCAAATTCGTACATTAACCATAAATAATATACTACAAATATTTTTGTAGTTTGTTAAACAATTAGTTATTAATTTGGAATACTTATTTTGATACATCATTTATTAATAAACAACCATAACGTTTTCTTAGTTCACCACAATTAAATACGGCCTGTAGGAGTTTAACGTATGTAGCCCCTCCCACTTGCAGTTGGCCAGTCATTAGTGTCACTACTTATATATCCATCGATCGCTCGACGTTGTGCACACGGTATAAAGCAATCAAGAATCAATAATCAAATAAAAGTAATACTCACAATTAACAAAACATATTGCTTTCAGGTTTCACTTGTTTTGTGAGATGTAAATGTTGTGGGCTGCCACTCACGCATATTACTTTCTAGACTCTTTCGTATGGTATGCTTGTCTCAGAGGTATTACTTAGGGTTTGACTAATTAGGCCTAGCTTCCAATTAGTAAACTTGAGAGAAATTATATAAGTCGCTTATTGTTTAAAAATTATTCTATTGATTATATATACTTACAACTCATGTAAATTCGATCCTCTATTTATTGACATTCTAGCTTAATCCTAATTACAGTCATAGCTTTTAACAAAGAAATTTTGAATGAACTCCTATACTTTGAAGTCTGTGCTGATTCGTCACGGAATCTTTCAAATTCTTACACTTGAATGTCTTATTTAGTTTAGGGGATCTTGACCCTGCAAATGCTAAGTAATGGTTCGAGGTATTTTTATTTGACCCTCGCATAGCAAATTTTGTATATGGATTTTTTTGACTCTACTGATATGTGTTTTTGTTTAAACAAAGTATGCGTTGCAGGAACTAACCCTACAAAGGTACAATGTTTACTTCCACACTGAATATTGCTTCATTTACTCCCTAAGTTTGACTTTGAACATTAATTTCATTTATGACTAGGTTTGTTGGAACTAGACCTACGCTACAATTCAGATATCTTCCATAAATGCTTATTGCAATATTGAATTTACGATTAATTAATTCAAAATTTATTATCTACATAGCTTTTAGAAATTCTTTAGTGAGTTTTATATACTTCAAATTATTGTATGAGTTTGTAACTTATTCTTATTCTTGCTCCTTATATACAATTCTGTATAAGATACTTCCAAAATATTTTTATTAGAAATTCGTTATTTTACAATAAAATGAAATTTCAACTAAATGAAAGATTAAATTTAATTTGAAAATTCAACTGTCACGATTAATATTTACATTAATATAAAATGTGGACATAAAAGTTCATTAAAATTGTTTTAAAATGTCAAATTGTTTCAAATAGAATACTTCCACGTATACTGTTATTTGTCGACAATCTTTAGGTGCTTCTGGTCAAGTTTAAAAATTCGTGTCTTCCTCTCAAGCCGTGTTTCGCCCTTTATATATCTCTCTGTCACATGGTTCTTCTAGTCCCTCGTGAGGTACCATGTAGCCTACTTATGATTTACTTTCGATTTTCACGTATATGTGAATTTTTCTGTGGCCTGTATTTTCTTTACTAATATATAAAGTTGCCTTTTCTGGGCTCATTTATTTTATTAACTTTTCTGAACTCATAATTTTACATTTTGAAAAGAAAATCTTTCTCGGTTCAGATTCTTCTTGTCCAATCAGATTTAAGGATTATTTGAATCAACTTTACGTATTCTCATTGGTTTTTTGTATCTCGCATTTAAATTTCAGATTTCCGTGGCCTTACACATTTTTTATTTACGTACACTCAATAGCTCACTTTTTATTTAAAATCGTGTATGCCGTTAACTTCACTTTCCCTGTGCGTTAAACATTGTTTTGTTTATTTTTTTTTTACTTCTTTTCTATCTTCAGCTTCTGCTCGCTGCGGACATGCTAATGATTATCCTGACATGCACTGGGACTTCTTTTACCTTAAATGGACTGTTTTGATATCTGATGAATTTACTTTGTCCAGCTTGTCCTTATTCAGCGTCTATTTTTTTAGTTGTGTTTACAATGAAAACGTTGCTGTAAATGCATTTAATGTAACGGGCGATCATTAAAATTTTCACTCGTAGCTGGCCGTGTATATAAAAATTATGTCGTAGCTTTAGTCATTAAGATGTTATTTCAAACATCTGTCAGTGTCAAATATATATTTTAAAGTTTCTTCAAAAGAAAAAGTAATGGCCTTTAATGATATGCATAAAGCGTTTATGGTAGAATTTTACTTCCTGACATCTCAAAAAATTGATGGTATTTGGCAGCATTCAATAGAAAATTGCCTTGCGGAGTTTGAAGAGAGATATCCAAATACTGTTCCTTGCTATAAAACTATCCGTGATACGCTAATGCATTGTGTAAATCTTTTTCGTCAAACAGGCAGTATTTTAAGGAAAAAAGGAAGCGGTCCTCCTCTCAAGGGAAGTCGCGGCGTAATTTAAAATGTCAGACAAATTATTAACGAATCTTAAAAAATTTTAAAAAAGGACTTACACATGTATCCATATAAATTAACTTCTGTACAAAATCTATTACCTACGGATTATGAAAAAAGAACACAATTTTGCCAATGGTTTATTCAAACAATGACAGACAATATTTTAAATCATACTTTTTTCACCGATGAAGCTTGGTTTTATTTGAAAGGTTATGTTAATTCGCAAAATATGCGTATGTGGTCCAGTGAAAATCATCACTTCTACAGAGAAGTTCCTCTACATCCAGAAAAAATAGGCGTATGGGTAGGTATGAGTCGTCACCGATTAATAGGACCAATATTCTTTGAGGGCACGATAACATCGGAGAAATATCGTAACGAAATTCTCAGTGTTTTTACTATCAATTGACTATGGGGCTACATCTCACGTTACACTTGAAAATATTCAGTTTTTGCAACAATTTTATGGCGATAGGATAATAAGTAGAAATACAGCGATTCCATATCCACCACGATCGTGTGATTTAACAGTTATGGATTTTTTTGTGTGGCCATATATAAAGAATATTATTTATGAAACACCAATTAATAATCTACAAGAGTTAAGACATAAAATCATAGAAAAATGTGAACACATCAATAACTCACCGCAAATACTGATCAATGCTTTCAATGCTCTACGAAATAGAGTGCGATTATGCTTGGTGGAGAATGGTCAACATTTTACACATTTTTTATAATATTCTATTACTTTGTATAAAAATTATAAATATATTTAATATAAAAGTCAGCATTTCAAATTATTTTTTAACAATCATGACGTTTGAAATTATAATGACAGATCTCCTCTAATAACTTAAGTTAGGACATACTTTTTGTGTACATGGCTTACTTGAGCGAAAATTTTAATGATCACTCGTTATATTTTTACGTAATATATTACATTTATTTATTTTGTTCTTGCCCGTTTGTGAACGGAATTTAATCTTCTTACTAAAGTTTTCGTGATTTTTGTGACTTACGAACTAATTATACATGCTAACAATTTTTTGGACTATTGGATTTTATGTGATCTATCTACAACTTATTTTACAAATACTGGATTTTAAATACTAAAACAATTTAATATACCCTTTCAGACTTTTACTTTTTAATTAAATTATAACTATTGAATCGTAACCTAAGGTTGACTGAATTTAACCATATAATGTATTCTTGTATTACGTAATGTATTATACGGGTGCATTTAATGCACAATACGTTTTGTTTTAATTTTCTTTCATTTTGCAAGCAAATCACAAAAATAAGATTATTATGGTGAAATGAATGGAGAAATGTTTAAGAAATGGATGGAAGAATACTTCATACTTAATTTGGAAGAACCGGCTCTAATAGTGATGGACAATGCACCTTACCGTTTACAATTAGTAGAGAAACATCCATCATCATTTTGGTGTAAAAATGATATTATTGCATACTTTTTTAAATATAATATACCTTGCGAACCAACTCTATTTAAAGCTGACCTACTATAGTCTATTTTTAAACTAAGAGGAGCGTTTTAAATTAATCGCGCCAAAATTACTATGCGTGATTGGTTACTTCAGAGGTAGGACTTCGTTATGCAAAAATTGCGGTCACCCATCCACGTACCGACCCCGGCCGATGCTGTTTGACTTCGGTGATCGGACGAGAACCGGTCTTTTCAGCGTGCTATCGCCGTTGCCAATTAATTTTATTTCTACTGGTAATATTAACTAAACTTTCAAACAATTTTATATATTGATTTGGTAACTTTTACAGTGTAAATGTGGCTTTTCCATTTACTCCTCTTAGTTTAAAAATAGACTATAGCCTTGGTTAAAAACATTCATAAACTGTGTCCACTAGATGAGTTGCTGCAAAGTCATGGACTTGGGCTCATGCAAAACAATATTATAATAAACGTATTGGCAGGGGTTTCATTTTTCTTCATTCAATTTGTAACGTGGTAAAATATCACAGCAATATGAAAAATAATAATGATGTATATACACTACATGGAATGTGGTTACATATTGCAGAATTTAAAAATCATTGTCAAAATTGTCAATATATAAATTATGATATTTTATAAACAAATTGTGAATAGAATTTATGAAAAATCAAATTAAAGATGTAAATAGTGTATCCATAGGTATTGAATCGATTCTGCCTTTACTTGATGTAAATCCATATCAAATGATAAAAAACACAAACACTGTTGTATTAGATTTACACTTTATTTAATAATAACTATATGACAGCTGTTTCACCGTACAGCGGTATCTTCAGATATAACAGAGCGATACTGTAAACATTTTACTTAAACGTATATACTTTATGACTTAATGGTATTCGCAGAAATTGGAAACCGAAATATTTTTACCCTTGTTTATATAAGGGATACATAGATTACATAAATTATACATACATAAAACACAACTAACAAAATGTTCTAATCAAAAATAGGAAATAAGTTCAACAGTGGGGAGGAATTAAGCTCTGTTTTGTCATTTAATAATTTATTTGAAAATTTTTGTTAATTTCCATTGCTTCTAATAAATCTAGTTTCTTACTTTTCTTATCTTCGTGTAGGATCTTGAAATTATTATTAAAACTATGGCTTTCTTCAATTAAATGGTTGGAGTATGATGAATCTGTTTTCCCATTTCTAAACGAATAATAATGTTCGTATATGCGCTTTTTGAACGTTCTACCTGTTTGCCCAATATATATTTTAGTACATGTGCCACAAGTTAGTTTATAAACACCTGACTTATTATGATGTGTTGTTTTACTTTACTTAATAGAAGACTTTAATACAGAACACAACATTATAAAACAGACTGCAATCAATAATGGTTATGACCAGAATATAATAGACAAAATAATATCAAAAAAACGGGAAACTAAAGCAATACAAGATATATATCCGATTACTAAAGATTATGACATGAAATTTAAAATTATTACCTACTTAGGCAGACAAAATAAAATACTAGAAAAAATTTTTAAGAAAACAAAATATAAACATTGCATATAAAGCCAACAACCATATTAGTAACTTCATCAAAAATAATAAAAGTAAAACAACACATCATAATAAGTCAGGTGTTTATAAACTAACTTGTGGCACATGTACTAAAATATATATTGGGCAAACAGGTTCAAAAAGCGCATATACGAACATTATTATTCGTTTAGAAATGGGAAAACAGATTCATCATACTCCAACCATTTAATTGAAGAAAGCCATAGTTTTAATAATAATTTCAAGATCCTACACGAAGATAAGAAAAGTAGGAAACTAGATTTATTAGAAGCAATGGAAATTAATAAACAAAAATTTTCAAATAAATTATTAAATGACAAAACAGAGCTTAATTTCTCCCCACTGTTGAACTTATTTCCTATTTTTGATTAGAACATTTTGTTAGTTGTGTTTTATGTATATATAATTTATGTAATCTATGTATCCCTTATATAAACAAGGGTAAAAATATTTCGGTTTTCAATTTCTGCGAATACCATTAAGTCATAAAGTATATACGTTTAAGTAAAATGTTTACAGTACCGCTCTGTTATATCTGAAGATACCGTTGTACGGTGAAACAGCTGTCATATAGTTATTATTAAATAAAGTGTAAATCTAATACAACAGTGTTTTGTTTTTTATCATTATCCATAGGTAATTAATGAAATGGTGAGAGTTACTATGTAATTTCTGTATATTATACTTATAAAGGCATATCTGATATAAATTATAAAAAAAGATTAGTTGTTGTTAATAAAAAAAATTAGAAACAGATGATAGCAACGAAAAAATAACAGTCAGTATTATAAATAGCAAATTTTATACATCGGTGTCTAAAAGATTGTTGAAAGGAATAATGATTCCGTCGTATTGTATTGTACTGTATGCATATATGAATTGTTGCAGCACTGTAACACATTTTCGTGAGTTTGGTTTTGAAAACAAAGGGTGCATAATTTTATTACTCTGTTTCAAGATAATAGCCACGCAAATTTCCTAATATATAATAAATTACGCCATTATTACATGCAACTCTAAAATATACCAATGTAATAGCTCTGTTATAACTTTATTTGCAACAAAGAGAGAAAAATGTGCAATTTGCGTGCGAAATTCTATTGGATATACCTACCTAATAATAAATGCATACTTACATAGATTATACTATTAATAGCATTGATACCTATCATTTAAATTACATTACACCATATATAATTAAGGTTCATTTACAAGATTAATTATTATGTGGAATTTATGAGTAAAAGTTATATATTAGAATTTATTTTCGATTTTAATTCCTTTCTGTGTTGTACTGAGCCTTGCTATATTTACAATATGTAATTATGCTTCCAGTGAAATATTCATTCTTCGATTAAGTATATGTGTCTAGAAACAACCTTTTTATTTATTTTCACTGATTTTTTTCGGTTCGCAATTTTATTAAAAGGGTCTATTTGAGATGTAATGTACTTCGTTGATTTAATGTAATATTTGTTCATTATTAGGAACAACCAAGAATATATACAGTGCGTCCATAAAGTATGGACACAAGCCCGTAGTAACGTTATTGTCCATTATTTGACAAAATGCAAAGATATGTCGATTAATGTTTTTTATTAGCTATATTTAGATGCTTCCATTTTGTTTTTTTCGTCGACCTTGAATAAGTTATGATATCTACAAGATAAAAACAATGTGGAACTCAACGAAGTCGTGTTGGCGAAATGGATATTTTGAATACATGACCTGGTTTAGTTATCACATCTTCCACCTGGCGAAAAAGAAAAACAAAGGGCTTCTTCGCCATTTGTCTTTTCTTGTCCGTATTAAATATATATATAATTAGATTTCCTTACATACTACATGTAGGTGCTTAATATATTATACATTAGTGAGATACATTATACATTGTTATATCTACTATACAATATTTCCTGTACATTTAGTTTATACAAGTTCCATATAACGTTCTGTGTGTGTAGATAAGTTACACTAAAAGTATTATTATTACAAACGAATTGAAATTTATTATAACTATACATTATAATTACTATAAATGGTAAATGATAAATTGTAAATTGTAAATTTGTGTTATTGTTTTAGAAACAAAACTGTAATTGGTTTTTATACACGAAAGTTGTTGTTTTATTTCTTTGTTAATTGCTTAATGTCAGTGAGGGATTGGGAAGATCTATCAGACAATTCTGAAATTAGATCTTTTAGTTGAAAGAAATTATCGCAATCAAAAAAGCGACTTCCAACCAAGAGCCCCATCTCGTAATAATATGTTGGGGTGGAACAGGACTATTTGAAAGTTTTTCTTTATAGAACTGAACCCTCATAGGCGCTTTAAGGAATATTTTTTCATGTTCGAAATTAAACTATTTACAAGAGAAAAATGTTTCCTAATCTCTTCAGCAACCCTATTCAAGCATGAGCAAGACATGTTACATGTATCAAGTTTGGATAAAAGATTTTCAAATTTTGGCCGGCCTTTATCATGTACGGTGCATCTGACAAAATGAGTAAAAAATTATCTCCAGGAAAAGGCGTAGGAAGAAAAAATGTTGATAGATCCTCTTGAACAAATCTGGCCAGTGTGAGTGTATTTGTTTTTTCTAATTCTATAGAAGCAACGAGGTAAGATTTGGGCAGAATCTCGTTGCTAAGAACACCAATCAATAAATAAACAATACAATGTCCTCTTGAATCGGTGGTTTAATCAATACATATGGAAAAATGTTTGTTCCGAATTTTAACTTTAATTTTCTCAATTACCTCCGAATACAAGGAAAAAACGTCGTTTTTTCGTAGTGTTGTTTCGTCTGGGACATTGCATTTGCAATACTTCTGGAGAAAAGAAGTAAAGTTTTGATTACGTAGCTTTGACAAGGGAATATTTGACGTCATCATTGCATGACATAGGTTTTAGTTAAAGATGTCTTATTCGTTTAGCTTTTTGGACATTGGTTGGAAACATTGCGTTAATGCGGGTTGCTAATTTTTTTAAATGTCAACCCCATTTTTCTTTGTGGATGTTGAAAGCTTTTACAATTCTTTATTCGATGATGTAAAAATTTTGGTATGTTACATTAGAAAATTTTTGAGTAATCATTTTTCAACTTTCTGTCATTTCCAAAGTGACAAGGTAATTTTTTTGACAGATTGTAAATAATCCGAATCACAACATTTTTATTTAATCCTAATTGTTGGTGTCAAGTGTTTTAATTATTCATTCTCTGAGATGCATTTATCTGAACGGGAACGCATTGAGGTGCTCATGATGATAGGGTTTGGAGATAGACGTCGAAATGTTAGGTAAGTAGCGGAGTTCTTCAATGAAACGCATCCTGAACTGGACCCTATCGGTTTTTCAACTGTAAGTAAAATCGACAGAAAATTTTTGGAAGAAGGGTTCGTTCGAGATAAACCAAAAAGTGGACGTCCATCAACGGCCTTAGACACTCAACCCCATTTTTTTTATGAATTTTGAAAGCTTTTACAATTCTTATTCGACAATGTAAAAATTTTGGTATGTAAAATTAGAAAATTTTGAGTAAATTGTGTTCTAATTCTAAGTTTTATTTTTGATATTTTCAGTATCAAATTTATAACAAATGCTCAAAATGTTTTCCTTCATTTTGTTGACAAAATCCTAAGCGATGATAAATTCCATTTCACACATTCTGTAATATTTCGGGAGTAATTAGTCTGGTTTCGTAGATGATGCGTTGTCGTAAAACGTCAAAATTTTCCGGTTGTGTCGCATAGACTTTTGATTTTAAGTAACCCCACAAGAAGAAGTCCAACGGGGTTAAATCTGGCGATCTACTGGCCATTCAATTGTCCCTCTTCTTCCAATCCATCTGTTAAGAAATGTATTATTGAGGTATTGCCTTACTGGTAGCGTATAGTGCGGAGGAGCACCATCCTGTTGATACCAAATTCTAAGATATGGCAAATATGGATCCTCATTATTTGGAAAAAGAACCGCTAAAACGGGTATCAATTAATTCCTCAAAAAATTCAAGTATATTTCCCCAGTCAAGTTTACATAAAAGAAAAACGGTCCCACAATGCGATCGCCGATAATTTTTGCCCATACATTTAGTTCTTGCGGATATTGGGTATGTGTCTCTTGGATCCAATGAAAATTAGCAGTCGACCAAAATCGGCAATTTTGTCTATTCACAGTGCCATTCAATGTGAAAGTAGCTTCGTCAGAAAACAAAATGTTGAAGAGAAATAGAGGGCCATTATCACAAATTTGCATCAACCGTTCACAATATTCCAAACGCCGATCAAAATCATCCTCAGACAACTCTTGAACTAAATTCATTTTATAGGGATGATACTTTTATTTATGCAAAAGTTTCCCGACTCTACCCCTTGCTACGTCAAATTCTCGACTAAGTTGTCGTTTGCTTATGTGAGGACGTTCTTGAACTGTTAACAAAATGTCAACTTGAGTGTCTAGGGCCGTTGATGGACGTCCACTTTTTGGTTTATCTCGAACGAACCCTTCTTCCAAAAATTTTCTGTGGATTTTACTTACAGTTGAAAAACCGATAGGGTCCAGTTCAGGATGCGTTTCATTGAGGAACTCCGCTACTTCCCTAACTTTCCTACTTTCCTAACATTTCGACGTCTATATCAAATCCAATCATCATGAGCACCTCAGTGCGTTCCCGTTCAGATAAATGCATCTCAGAGAATGAATAATTAGAACACTTTACACCAACAATTAGGATTAAATAAAAATGTTGTGATTCGGATTATTTACAATCTGTCAAAAAAATTATCTTGTCACTTTGGGAATGACAGAAGGTTGAAAAATGATTACTCAAAAATTTTCTAATGTAACATACCAAAAATTTTTACATAATCGAATAAAAAATTGTAAAAGCTTTCAATATCCACAAAGAAAATGGGGTTGACATTTAAAAAAGTTATCTATGACGTCATAACATATTCAAGGTCGACGGAAAAAACAAAATGATAGCATCTAAATATAGCTAATAGAAAACATTAATCGACATATCTTTGCATTTTGTCAAATAATGCACAATAACGTTCTTACGGGCTTGTGTCCATACTTTATGGACGCACTGTATATACGTGGAAGTGGTTTCTCAGGAATAGTTCAACGTGTGAATTTGGCTCTGAGAAGAACCTCTATCTCGACGTTTCAACAAAATCTCATTCGCCTTCCACTGGAGCAGGTTGGCGGTTCAACGTGCTGCGATAGAGTGCATGGCTTATTATGTAATATCGCCTCCCATCCTTGTTTAACCCTTAACTAGGCGCATGGGGTCAAGGGATATGAAACCGTGTATAACTTCGTGAAATTTTTAAGCTGAAATCTCGTACCACATGTAATTCTCAAAAAGGTCAGTTTTACATGAATATCAATATTTACAAGTGTTTTTATATGCAAAAATGCAGAAATGACCCCATGCGCGTGTAAACAGCGCTCAGCGATAATCCGCTTATTCTGTGTCTACGATTATCTCTTGGTAAGGCCGATAGTACCTGTCTGCTCTAATTACCCCAAGGGTTTTCTACGATATTTGCTATATAAGGGCAGACATATCGAAAATGATTTAATGCGTTTTTTTTTTCGGGCGACCGATATATTGCATGACCGCGATGGCAAAATATGTGCATTATTTGACTCAGGCGGAGTTGGAGGGGGAACCTAGGAGAATCTGGGACGACGACGATAACTACGTAATAGAAAATTTGGATGCTGCTGCGTATTCTCCGGTAGTTGCTGCCGCGGCGGATGACAACTATAACTCTGATGTTGATGGCGACGATCACAGCCAACTCATCGATCCCGAGAATCCACCGGATGAACATCATGGTTCCTGCAGTGAAATTGAAGCCGACAGTGACGATGAAAACAACGAAGTTCAGAGTAGTGCCGAATACTCCCTTGATAAAGATCAATCCAAGTGGTTTGAGAGACCAGTCCACAACAAACCAGAACACGTGCTGTGAATATCGTGAAGGAGAAAAGCGGCCCAACTCAAAAGTGCATCAACGCAACCACTGCTGAACAGATTTGGAGATATTGAAGAGATTTGGAGATGTTTCTTCAGCGATCGCGCACTTCAAATTCTTGTGGATTGCACAAACATCTTTATCCAAAAGATTCAACCAAAATTTGGAAGACAACGTGATGCGCGATCTACAACAGTCGAAGAAATGCAAGCATTCCTAGGACTCCTGTACATAGCAGGCGTTCTTCGATCTTCTCATCTGAACTACTTGGATCTGTGGGCTACAGATGATACTGTCATTATCTTTCGAGATACCTTGCCTGCAAAACCATTCATGTTCCTCCTTAGAAGTCTTCATTTTGATGACGTCAGCACAAGAAAAGACAGGATGCAAAGTGATAAACTCAGCCATACGTGATTTGTTCTCAGAGATAAACGAAAATTGTATCTCCAATTACGTGCCAACTCAAAATGTGACCATATATGAACAATCGGTGGGATTCCGTGGACGCTGTTGTTTCCGCCAGTACCTTCTGTTGAAACCGAACCGATACAGCATCAAGGTCTTCGCGATGGTAGATTCAACGACTTATTACCTTCAGAATATGGAAATCTGTGTGGGAACACAACTTGAAGGCCAGTATCTCATGAAGAACTCTGCAGAGGAAATAGTGTACCGTCTCATCTCCACCATACATGGAAGCGGTCGGAACGTTACCACCGATAATTGGTATTCAAGCATACCTTTAGCACATGGTCTGCTGAAAAATCACATCACACTAGTGGGCACACTTAGAAGAAACAAGCGAGAGATACCACCATCATTTCGACCTTGTAATGAATGTCAAGTCAAAAGCCGCATCTATGGATACCAACAAAACATGACCGTAGTTTCCTACGTTCCACGGAAGAGGAAGGCCATCGTGTTACTTTCAACAATGCGTCTGGAAGACGAAGAGAACACCAACGACGAAGAAAAACCGGAAACCATCAAATATTATAACTCGACGAAAGGTGGAGTGGACACCATGGATCAGATGTGCGCATCTTACAATGTTGGTCGCCGAACGAGAAGATGGCCCTTAGCTATTTTTTCCGCTTGGTAAATGTTACGGCAATCAACGCATACATCACTTTCAAGGAAAAAGGCTGTGTAAAAAGAATTCACAGACGCGATTTCTTGAAACAACTTGTGCTACAGTTGGTGGAACCGTTCCAGACAAGTAGGCTGAATTCTGTCGCCACTCCAAGGGACGTCAGAAGCCGGATCGAGCTGAAATTTGGAATGACGCGTCAGGCAATACCGGAGAATCGAAGGAATGCAATAGTAAGCGCCGCGATTACTGTCCCCGGAACAATGACAAAAAATATCGAGAATGGTGTTGTTTGTACGAAAAAACTTTGTGCGCAAATCATAAGGAGATCATATGTGAAAATTGTCTAAATCTTTCAAATATGGATTATTTGTTAATAAACAACAATATTCACTGCAAATGTTTTTCTAATTTTTTCTGCCTTCAATTTTTAAGTTTTAGGTTGTGGTCGTGAGAGAGCCCATGCCACCGCTAACGTAAGCATATGGGCGCGCCTAGTTAAGGGTTAAGTGGTGGGACATTTGGAGGATCGTCGTTACGAGCGGTTACGATGTTTCGGTTACGGTTCGTGTAGGCACTTTATTATTGAGCGGCTTCGGGTGACCGCTCCAGTACTATGATTTCCTGTTCGCGAACCCGATGCCTGTATCGGTGATTGTATCCGTCCCCTGACAAGCAATGGTTTCCATATCCCGTTTGTTCAAGCTTTCAGATCTTTCGTCGATTTCTATGACTTCGTATAGAAATCATTCAGATACTTAATTTTGTCAGTTAATTTGAGTATGTATAGAAGAGCTGTATAGTTGCATTGCTCTATATTTGCATTGTTATTGGTTTTGTTGCTTATGGATGGTGGAATATTGTTTGTACCACGTTTGTATTGTTTATAGGTGGAAACAGTAATCTATTAATGAGTTTTTTTGGGAAATCATTCTTAATTAGGATGTTGTGTAGATACCGAAGGTCCCCAATAGCAAACTGTTTGTGGCTTATTTTGGAAATTCTATATTTCATAGCTAGAATAAGTTTAATTTTGTATTTCATAGCGCAATGAAAGTTGTTGTTAAGTAATCGGTTTGAATTAAATGGCTTGCGACACCATCTAAGTTTCAGAATATTGGTGATCCTGTATATATTAGTGTCTAGAAATGGCAAGACCCCATTCTTTTCCACTGTGAATTCAGGACAACTAATGAAGTTATTTAGTAAAGGAAGAGTAGTGTTTATATTTTGTTGAGAAACGACAAAATTGTATGAACAAACGTGACGACGGACAGCGTTTACTTCTCAGGACGAAATCATCCAAATGCGGCAGAATATCCCGAAGAACAACGCTTCATATGTACCTGTAATTGTATATACGAGGTATAGAAATTATATATCGGGATTGCGTACCTTATATAACGCAGTCGTCGTGGGGGAGGTTGGTATTGGAATGTAGTTGATCTTAAACATTCAGGAGCATGCACCGTTTGTTCTGTCTGCCTTACTTTGCTTTCGAGTTTTGGTTGAAGCGGACGTTGATCCGTAGTAGCACCGCGATCATGGTGAACTTACAAATCGAGCAGCGCAGTTATCTCAAATTCCTTGTGAACTTAAAAAAATCTCCAACGGAATGTTGTCAATTGTTAAAGGAGGTGTTTGGCGATAAAGTTATGCCACGTGCGCGAGTGTTTGAATGGCACAAACGGTTTTTAGAAGGTCGGGAAGAGGTTGAAAATGATGAACATCCCGGTCGATCTGTGAGTCCAAGAAGTGAAGGAAACGTGCAGAAAATGAATGAAAATGTGCGGCAAGACGGACGTTTGAGCATTCGAATGATCGCAGAAATGATAAACATTAATAAAGAGACAGCAATACAAATTTTGCATAATGAATTAAACATGTCGAAGGTTTGTACAACAATGGTCCCGAAAAACCTCTCACTGGAACAAAAAGACTCATGCTTCGACATCATGGAACGCACACAAGAACTAGACCTGCTCATACGTGTCATCACATGTGAATTTGGATCTTCCAGTACGACCCTGAAACAAAGCATCAATCGATGCACTAGAAGACCCTCAGATCGTGCAGAATGAAAAAAGCGCGAATGAGCAAGTCAAAATCGAAGGCAATGATGATCGTTCACAGTGTTATGATGACTGAATGGGTGCCTGAGGGACAAACCATTAATCAGGAATATAACAAACAAGCTCTAATCAAGCTAAGAGAAAAAGTAAGGAAGAAAAGACCAGATTTGTGGAAGAATAACGCATGGATTCTGTATCAGGACAACGCGCCAGCACACAATGCGCTATCTGTGAAGCAGTTTTTGGCAGACAAGTGCATTTCTGTGCTTGATCATTCTTCGCATTCCCCAGATCTGGCTCCCTGTGACTTCTGCCTCTTCCCAAAAGTTAAAAATGCATTGAAGGGAACACATTTTCAGTCTGTAGAAGAGGTAAAAGCAAAAACGGCAGAACTTCTGCACAGGGTGACATTAGATAATCTACTACATTGCGTTGAAGAATGGTGCAGCGGTGTATAGATAGAGGAGGGAACTACGTTGAAGGGGACAAAAGTTTGTTGTGATTTTTTTTACAATAAATCACATTTCTGACAGCAGTCCCGTAATTTAATTGCCACACCTCGTACCTATAATTGTAAGTGTTATTAATTACGATAATTTTTAGTTTTAGGCACATGGACAACTTAACGTCGAAACTTTAAACATCTTATGATAGTGTCAAAAAAAAAACGCTTCTGGTGTCTTCATGCCATCCACAGTTTATTTTACAAATAATTTCATACGCCCTCGTATAATTTACTGAACCAGTAATAATATATCATAAAGAAAGCCTCCACTGTAAATCGATTTCGTTAAAAGTTTTAAAACACTTCAGTGATTTATCGCATAGAAACGGCTGCAACAAATTTTGAATCCCCGGTAATACATCTTAATTAAATTCTGGTATGAGACGATTTTAAGCAGGTGACGCACGTCACCGACCGATTTAATCCTCTTCAATCAAGAATATATTACTTCGAAAGAAGAAACAATCTCTTTTATCATCTGAGAGAATAGGAAATACCGATGTGGACAACCCATCTCACAATAAAAAATAAAGAGGAAAAGAAAACGAGAGAAACAATGGTGATTTCTATATTGTAGGTACGACGCAAGAAACAATTAACTGCTTGCGTCGATAAAGGAAAACGTGTAGGTAAAAGGTATAATCCGAGGGTAGTTAGAATTAATTACAAGGCAAAAAGCTCCCAAATGTGTCCCAACGTTCGAATAATTTATATTAATTTAAGCCATAAAATATAGTAATAAATGTCTGAACATGTACAGCCCATACAAATCCTGATCTGCAAAAACTTGACCGCTTTGTTTTACAAAACCGCAACTTGTTTTTGCTATTCATCCGTTACAGATGCAAACATGTTGATTTATGTGGCAAAAACGCTGATATTACTTGCTGTCTCTTGGACGTTCAATTTCAATTATATAAAATTTAAATTAACCATCTAGGATAAAAGAGTAAAACCGTTGTTATTTTAAATAGAGCTGTAAGTAATATTTGTTGCTTTCTTAAAGGACTGTAGGTAAATATTAGATTTAATTACAATAATAATAACTAAAAATAATTAATAATAACAAAAACGTTGATATTATGGAAAACAAGAGTTATTCTCATTCTGTTGAACCTTTCTGGCAGGTCATGATGTTTTGCGATAAATTTGGACATTTTAACCTAGTTATTTTAAAGCTTACTAAATAACAGCGACTGTGTTTTTAAACTACAAAGGTAGTCCTCTGCACAATAAATCATTAATGGAAATGAACAAAGAGCATTTATCGAGCTGTAATATTTTATAATTTCAAAGGTAACTTAAGTCGTAAGGAATGGTTTGGGAAAATCAAGCAACTTCTTGGTGACAAAATTGCAGCTACCGCAAAGAGGCAGTATAATAAATTTTAACATAAATACGAAGGACAAGCTGAAATTATTGAGAATAAAAAACACGGTTAATATTTTCCAGGAATGTATTTTAAACGTGCTCAAAGTGAATGATACACTTGACCATTCTTCCTTTTCACTGTTTTAAAGCTCCCAACCAATCTTCTTTCGGAATACATTCTAAATAAGCGTAAACTGCTGTATCAATCGCTTTTTCAGACGAAAACCTTCTACCCCCCAATTTGCGTTTAAGCCCATAAAATAGCTGAAAGTCACACATTGCCAAATCAAGTGAGTACGGCGGATGTTCTATTACTTTTATATTTTTTCCAGCCAAAAACTGGAGATTTAAAACTGCCGTATGATCATGATGGAGCATAATTCCCTTGTCTGGTACTCTGGTACTGCACATTTCAAGCAAACATTTTTCAGTGTACCACTTATTTGTAACTGTATTTTGTTCATCTAGCTTGATTGCATTTACTAAGCCCGTACTTCTGAAAAATACCGCATACATAACCTCTTTAATAAACTCGCTTCTTCTTAGTCATTGTATGAGTTTCCTCATCTTCTTGAATCCATACAGGATTCTCTTGGTGCGTAGGAAGGTCGAAAAAGGGAATATAAGGTTCGTCACCTGTCACTATTTTGGAAAAAATTTGGTGCCCGCCAATATTTAAGAAATTTAAAGTTTCATGGCGAATTCTTACACGCTCTGCTTTTTGGAGTCAGAAAAATGATGCAGTACAAAACGACTTACCACTTTTTTTAAATGTTGGTGATCGTGTATGATTGTTTTAACAGCTGAGGATCCAATCTTAATTTGACGCTCTATTACCGCATAAGTGGCTTTATTGTCCTCAATTATTTTTGAACAGCAACAATGTTTTTGTCGGTAGCAGCGTTAGGTGGACGCCTTGCTTATACCATCGGTAAACTGTAGCAAAGGAAGGTGCTTGTTCACCAAAAACTGAATCTAAACTCTCTTTGCACACTTAAGCGCTTAAACGTCTTCTAAAATCATAATAAATTATGATTCGAAAATGCTCTCTGGTTAATTAGATTTTCTTTTACTTTTAGAAAATAAGTAGCTGAGTTATAAGGAACATAACTTGAACAACAAAACGACAAATGACAGTTAAAGAGTTGCTCTAAATAAACACTGAATAATTGTTTTCCACAGTCTACTAGATTTTCTTATTCTCAATCAATTCAGCTTATCCCTCGTAATATATTTCAAATTCTTAAGACAAAAACGGCTGTTACCGAAAATAATTTTTATCTCGTTCGGAATACGTTTGAAGAAGACCGCCATCTTTTCCTCTTCTACTGGGTTGGACACCAATAAGTGCAAGCACTTGACCATAATGGTCCTTGTACCACCCCTAATAGATCTCTAAATTGCACTCCGTTAACCTTGTGTTCTCGATAAATCCTTCTAATCCTCTAAGGGAATCCTTCTAAGGGAAAATTTTAGTACCCTCGTAGGATCCAATAAATATTCATCGAAATCTTTCTGCCTGAGTGCCTCCTGAAGGCCAGTTCCCTCCTATTTTTCACATTCCCTATACCAGAGCTCGCTAATCAAGCCCATGCTCCTCAAAGGAAGCTGCCCGGATACCAAGCCAAAGATAATCTTAATTACTCTTTTGTTACTTTTGATTAGATTGGCTGAAAACCTAACATCCAGTTTTCCTAGTAATGTCTTAGTATGCAATTAACCTCCCGTTATTCCCTATTTCTTTTGATGCTGTCTTTCTAGTCATAACCAGATCTCCCTTTTAGTGGAATTCTTAGCGATTCCATATAGAGGTTCTGGCTTTATGAAGTTCCCATTAGGCCAGTTCATCGATCATGTCATTGTATTTAATCTCCTCATGTCCTGAAACCCATATCAGTGACAGTATTGTTTTGTCCCAGGCTGTCGAAGACTTACTTTCAATGTTTAACCATTTTAGACCTGATAGCTATTAGTCACTTGATTATCAGTAGTTATGTTGATCCTTCTATTAGCCGGCTTGCCGAATTTCCTCGGCGCAGGTTGCGATTGCAAACAATTCAACCCGAGAAACCACCACATTCAAATTTAGTGATCTTTTGTTTCTAGGACACATTCTATAGATTCCTGCACCTGTGCCCAGTCGCGGTTCGATATGACTTAAAACGTGCGCACCTGCACGGATGAGACTGCTTCGAACAAATTCGAAAAATTTTGGGCGCACCTACTCGCTTCTCTGTATATGTATACGAAAGCTTAAACGAAGCAGTCTCATCCGTGCAAGTGCCCACGTTTTACGTCATCAAGAGCTACGACTGCCTGTACCATGATTGGATTTCGATCCGTTCCTGAATCAGGTACCGGCGCTTCCATCGCCCAAGCGACTCTTTGCCGGATCCCTGGTCATTGCAGGTATATTCAACTTAACCGTAAACATAGTATTAAGTGTCATTCTGTTATTTCTAACACGCCCCGAGTGCTATAAAAGTACATACCTGGTATTTAGTCAAACTAGAATAAGTTGAAACGAATTATAACAACCTATTTCCTTCAAGATCTTACGATTTAGCACCCTTAGATTATTTTATGTTCCTTATTTCAAAACTTCAATATTTAAAACTCCAGTGCGCAACAAAGACGATATACGAAATAACATTAAGAAACAATGTCAGCTAATTAATAAAGCTACGCCGACTCGTTCTTAAAAAATAGTAAACGTGGTTTTAATTTATGTTTAAACGTTACTCGTCAACATTTTAAACATCTGCGGTGATTATTTAATAAAACATGTTGTCCTTTTATTAATTAATTCTAACATAGCAAATCTTGATTTTCTGTGTGACTTTGAATTAGATTCGAGTACAGAAATGCGTTTTGCAGACCTTGTCTGTCTGGGTAGTAGGACTTTTTATTAAACACCCGTTACATATATCCACAACGACTAAAATTAGAAAACGCAGTTATATGGTGACAATATCTTACATGTTTTCTTAATGCAAGGAAAAATACAGGTAAAACTAAAAAGTAATAGCACAGAAAACCCAGGAAATTATAGACTTATTACCTATCTTTCCACATTGAACAATTTAAAATAAAAAGAGATCGTGTTTCATTCTGAAAATACGAAACCGCATACATTAATGCAGACCCAACGAAAGCTGAGAGAATTAAATTGGAATATTCTTATTCAGCCTCCCTATTCTCTCGTTCTGGCAATGTAGAATTTTTATCTTGTTCGTTCGTTACAAAAGAGTTTAGTTGGAAAAAACTTCACGTTCTTAGAGGTTGTAAAAAATCACTAAACCTCATTTTTTGGTAATAAATTAGCCAAGCTGTATGATGGAGGTATTGGAATCTCGTCAAATCATTTGGGAAAGGTTATTGTTATTTATTGTTTATACTTGTTATATGTATTCTTATGATTTATCGCTTCGTGTGACAGGTGGTTATGTTCTGGATAACATCTCCATTTTTGTATCATCTATGGAAATATAGTGTTTCGCAATAATATGAATTTCATTTCTTAACATGGATAATATTATACAGGGTGTTCCGCGACTCGACGACAAATTTATACCATATGCTCTGGCGGTCAGTACGATCACACAATGTTATATGACTTATAGGTGAATTCCTCTAATTTAGTAAGCCTTGACCTATTAACATATGACTGACAAATTAATGACTTTTGTGTTATAATATTATTTAAGTCATTATGCCGCGTTTTACTAATGCAGAATATGCTGATATGGTTTTCTTATATGGTTTTTGCAATGGAAGTACATCAGGATCTTTCCCAAATCGTTGTGTAGAAAAGGATGGATTTGGAAACGTTGAAGTAGTTTTAGATGAAGTTGAACGATGTCCATCTACCAGTATACGTAGAATATCTCATACAATGGGAATTCCTCAAACCAATGTATGGAGAATTCTGCACCTTGATGGGCTTTATCCCTATCGTTTACGAAAAGTTCAGCATTTATTTCCTAGAGATTTAGAAAATCGAGTACGGTATTGCCAGTGGTTACAAAATAATTTGGAGGTTATTCCACACATACTTTTTACGGATGAGCCCCAATTTACAAGGAATGGTATAAACAACACACGTAATTCTCATATCTGGACGGATCAAAACTCACACGAAACAATCGTAGTTAACCATCAACATCGTTTTTCCGTCAACGTGTGGTGAGGCTTGTTAAATAATCATCTAATTGGGCCTCATTTTATTGAAGAATGTCTTAATGCAGAAACTTACCTTCACTTTTTGGAACAAAATTTGCCGAATTTCTAGGAAGATATTCCTTTGGAAGCTCGTCGTAACATGTGGTTTCAGTAAGATGGGGCACCACCACGTTTTGGGAGACAAGTGACGGTGTTTCTTAATGAAAACTTTCCAGAAATGTGGATAGGACGAGGTACATTGGCCAGCTCGGTCACCTGATTTGTTGCCTTTAGATTTTTTTTGTGGGGTTGCCTCAAATCTCGCGTGTATAGTAATGGTAAACTAGATACACGCGAAGAGTTGACTGACCGTATAGTTGAAGCTACTAATTCTCCAAAGAATGAAATGCCATCAATTAACTGGCAACATTCTATGACACGAAGAATAGCTGCTTGTTTAGAAAACAGCGGTTCTCATTTTGAACGGTTACTGGAATTTTGTGTTAATTATCTATCAATTTATGAATAAATTTTCTTTCTTTTTTTTAAATTTAAATTCCATCGATATCTACGAAACGAAGAGGAATTCACCTATAGGTCATATAACATTTTTTGATCGTAATGACCGCCAGAGTATATGCCATAAATTTGTCGTCAAGTCGCGGAACACCCTGTATATAAGTACATAGGGAGGCGTAAAGTTGATTAGAAAAATATGGAAGCAGTGAATATATCGGGAAGTGCCTTCGCAGACAAAAGTTTCTTAATGTTAATAAATAAAATATAATAACAGTTAAGTTAGAAAAATACACTGGTATCATACCATAAAAACATGAATAAATAAATAAATGAAGTTTATCATTTCAAAGTAAATAAATCAACTTTTTAAATCCGAAATACCTGGACGATTGATTCATTCGCTCGATTCATTCATTCATTCATTCGCGTGATCGCTCACAAACAAAGGAATAATTTAAATAAACAAGTTTGATTTTCTATATAATCGCTTCTTAATTCGATACATTTGATCCATGTGTGTTTGAGCTTCTTTATTCCATCACGAAAGTTTTTTTTCTAGCTCTGCGAAATAATTCTCCACTGCTGAAGTCTCTTTATTTGTGCAGAATTTTTTGCTTCCGAGAAAATCTTTTAGTGTAGGGAATAGATGAAAGTCAGATAGTGGTAGTTCTTCAAATTTTTGCAGCAACCGTACTAGAATGTACAGGTGCATTATCATGGTGAAAGACCACTTTCTTTTTAGTAATTCCTGGACGCTTTTCGACAATAGATCTCTTCAAACGATCTACAAGATTTACGTAATATTTGCCGTTTAACGGTCTGATCCTTCAGAAGATAGTCTATCAACAATATTCCCTTTGCGTACAAAAACACTGATACCATCACCTTTCACGCCGATAAAATTGTCTTGGCTTTCTTTAGAATTTGTTCCCCGCGTTTGGTCTATATCTTCGATTCGGGTATATAATAATGAACCCATGTTTCCTTACAAGTAACAAATCGGCGCAAAATATTGTGTTGCGTTTAAAAATTCTAAATTGTTCATCGATATTGTACAACGAACACGTCTTTGTTCTGTCGTCGATAAATGCGGCACTCATCTTGCGGAGGGCTTTCTTATTTCAAGTTCTTCATGCAAAATATAAAACATCCGTTGCTATGAAATGCCCACTGCTTCCGCTATTTCTAAAAGTTTCAATCGTCTGTCACTTAGGATCAAATCATGGACTTTGTTTACCATTGCTGGACCCTCATCCAGTGCATCTCGCATATCATCATGGATTTCGGTAAAGCAGATCCCTTTCTTTAGAAGATAGTTAATCACCGCACGAAGTTGAAAATTATCCATTTATACTTAATTAATAGGTAGGGCAAAATTTAAAAAAGTCGTAATGAAACACGCTTTCTCTCGACCTTATAAACTGACAAGGTATCGGTTGTCAAAATATGATGTGTACTTTTTTATTTCACGGCCTACTGTACGCGACCGCGCGAATAAGTAATCCATATGTATTGTAAAATAAATAACAAGATATATAAAATTAAACTCACGTTACTTCAAAATAATATAGTAAATGTTCAAAACATAGTAAATAAATGGATTAATCTTAAAAGTAAATCCAATTCTAATGTTATGGTGCCCATGTAAAGGAAATGAGGAATCATCTATAAATGAAATATTATTACTTATAAAGCAATATTTCCAATCGCCATTTGAACCATTTCTTCACTATGCGCTTTATGTTGTCCTCAGGGGAAATTTCTTCCCCTGTCTGTCTACCCTGCCCTTGTAACTTTTGTAGTCTTGTCAAAATTATTTATAGAGACGAAAAAATATTTCGTACTATTGGTGAACTAATACTCATTTATTTGGTAGGACGAGCCTGGTTAACTTTGTTCGACTATATTATAGAGATGTTGATTTTCGGTACTTTTAAATCATCGTTACTCAAATTCGTTACTTTCATTACTTTGAATACATTGGTTACTTTGAATAGATTTATTCTTTGATTACTCGATTATTTTGATTATTTTGATTATTTAGATTATTTTGATTATTTTGATTAGGTATTTGGATTATTTGGATTATTTTGATTATTTTGATTATTTTGATTATTTTGATTATTTTGATTATTTTGATTATTTTGATTATTTTGATTATTTTGATTATTTTGATTATTTTGATTATTTTGATTATTTTGATTATTTTGATTATTTTGATTATTTTGATTATTTTGATTATTTTGATTATTTTGATTATTTTGATTATTTTGATTATTTTGATTATTTTGATTATTTTGATTATTTTGATTATTTTGATTATTTTGATTATTTTGATTATTTTGATTATTTTGATTATTTTGATTATTTTGATTATTTTGATTATTTTGATTATTTTGATTATTTTGATTATTTTGATTATTTTGATTATTTTGATTATTTTGATTATTTTGATTATTTTGATTATTTGGATTTTTTGGATTATTTGGATTATTTGGATTATTTGGATTGTTTGGATTATTTTGATTATTTTGATTATTTTGATTATTTTGATTATTTTGATTATTTTAATTATTTTGATTATTTTGATTATTTTGATTATTTGGATTATTTTGATTATTTGGATTATTTGGATTATTTGGATTATTTGGATTATTTGGATTATATGGATTATTTGGATTATTTGGATTATTTGGATTATTTGGATTATTTGGATTATTTGGATTATTTGGATTATTTGGATTATTTGGATTATTTGGATTATTTGGATTATTTTGATTATTTTGATTATTTTGATTATTTTGATTATTTTGATTATTTTGATTATTTTGATTATTTGGATTTTTTGGATTATTTGGATTATTTGGATTATTTGGATTGTTTGGATTATTTTGATTATTTTGATTATTTTGATTATTTTGATTATTTTAATTATTTTGATTATTTTGATTATTTTGATTATTTTGATTATTTGGATTATTTTGATTATTTGGATTATTTGGATTATTTGGATTATTTGGATTATTTGGATTATATGGATTATTTGGATTATTTGGATTATTTGGATTATTTGGATTATTTGGATTATTTGGATTATTTGGATTATTTGGATTATTTGGATTATTTGGATTATTTGGATTATTTTGGTTATTTTGATTATTTTGATTATTTTGATTATTTTGATTATTTTGATTATTTTGAATATTTTGAATATTTTGATTATTTTGATTATTTTGATTATTTTGATTATTTTGATTATTTTGGTTATTTTGATTATTTGGATTATTTTGATTATTTTGATTATTTTGATTATTTGGATTATTTGGATTATTTGGATTATTTGGATTATTTGGATTATTTGGATTATTTGGATTATTTGGATTGCTTGGATTATTTTGATTATTTTGATTATTTTGATTATTTTGATTATTTTGATTATTTTGATTATTTTGATTATTGCGTTTATTTTGATTATTTTGATTATTTTGATTATTTTGATTATTTTGATTATTTTGATTATTTTGATTATTTTGATTATTT
This sequence comes from Melolontha melolontha, assembly GCA_935421215.2. Lineage (NCBI taxonomy): Eukaryota > Metazoa > Arthropoda > Insecta > Coleoptera > Scarabaeidae > Melolontha > Melolontha melolontha. Next base: position 64,621,538 of record OW285237.1, on the reverse strand, counting down.
TGATTATTTTGATTATTTTGATTATTTTGATTATTTTGATTATTTTGATTATTTTGATTATTTTGATTATTTTGATTATTTTGATTATTTTGATTATTTTGATTATTTTGATTATTTTGATTATTTTGATTATTTTGATTATTTTGATTATTTTGATTATTTTGATTATTTTGATTATTTTGATAATTTTGATTATTTTGATTATTTTGATTATTTTGATTATTTGGATTATTTGGATTATTTGGATTATTTGGATTATTTGGATTATTTGGATTATTTGGATTATTTGGATTATTTGGATTATTTTGGTTATTTTGATTATTTTGATTATTTTGATTATTTTGATTATTTTGATTATTTTGATTATTTTGAATATTTTGATTATTTTGATTATTTTGATTATTTTGATTATTTTGATTATTTTGGTTATTTTGATTATTTGGATTATTTTGATTATTTTGATTATTTGGATTATTTGGATTATTTGGATTATTTGGATTATTTGGATTATTTGGATTATTTGGATTATTTGGATTGCTTGGATTATTTTGATTATTTTGATTATTTTGATTATTTTGATTATTTTGATTATTGCGTTTATTTTGATTATTTTGATTATTTTGATTATTTTGATTATTTTGATTATTTTGATTATTTTGATTATTTTGATTATTTTGATTATTTTGATTATTTTGATTATTTTGATTATTTTGATTATTTTGATTTTGATTATTTTGATTATTTTGATTATTTTGATTATTTTGATTATTTTGATTATTTTGATTATTTTGATTATTTTGATTATTTTGATTATTTTGATAATTTTGATAATTTTGATTATTTTGATTATTTTGATTATTTTGATTATTTTGATTATTTTGATTATTTTGATTATTTTGATTATTTTGATTATTTTGATTATTTTGATTATTTTGATTATTTTGATTATTTTGATTATTTTGATTATTTTGATTATTTTGATTATTTTGATTATTTTGATTATTTTGATTATTTTGATTATTTTGATTATTTTGATTATTTTGATTATTTTGATTATTTTGATTATTTGGATTTTTTGGATTATTTGGATTATTTGGATTATTTGGATTGTTTGGATTATTTTGATTATTTTGATTATTTTGATTATTTTGATTATTTTGATTATTTTAATTATTTTGATTATTTTGATTATTTTGATTATTTTGATTATTTTGATTATTTGGATTATTTGGATTATTTGGATTATTTGGATTATTTGGATTATATGGATTATTTGGATTATTTGGATTATTTGGATTATTTGGATTATTTGGATTATTTGGATTATTTGGATTATTTGGATTATTTGGATTATTTGGATTATTTTGATTATTTTGATTATTTTGATTATTTTGATTATTTTGATTATTTTGATTATTTTGATTATTTTGATTATTTGGATTTTTTGGATTATTTGGATTATTTGGATTGTTTGGATTATTTTGATTATTTTGATTATTTTGATTATTTTGATTATTTTAATTATTTTGATTATTTTGATTATTTTGATTATTTTGATTATTTGGATTATTTTGATTATTTGGATTATTTGGATTATTTGGATTATTTGGATTATTTGGATTATATGGATTATTTGGATTATTTGGATTATTTGGATTATTTGGATTATTTGGATTATTTGGATTATTTGGATTATTTGGATTATTTGGATTATTTGGATTATTTGGATTATTTTGGTTATTTTGATTATTTTGATTATTTTGATTATTTTGATTATTTTGATTATTTTGAATATTTTGAATATTTTGATTATTTTGATTATTTTGATTATTTTGATTATTTTGATTATTTTGGTTATTTTGATTATTTGGATTATTTTGATTATTTTGATTATTTGGATTATTTGGATTATTTGGATTATTTGGATTATTTGGATTATTTGGATTATTTGGATTATTTGGATTATTTGGATTGCTTGGATTATTTTGATTATTTTGATTATTTTGATTATTTTGATTATTTTGATTATTTTGATTATTTTGATTATTGCGTTTATTTTGATTATTTTGATTATTTTGATTATTTTGATTATTTTGATTATTTTGATTATTTTGATTATTTTGATTATTTTGATTATTTTGATTATTTTGATTATTTTGATTATTTTGATTATTTTGATTATTTTGATTATTTTGATTATTTTGATTATTTGGATTATTTTGATTATTTTGATTATTTTGATTATTTTGATTATTTTGATTATTTTGATTATTTTCATTGTTTTGATTATTTTGATTATTTTGATTATTTTGATTATTTTGATTATTTTGATTATTTTGATTATTTTGATTATTTTCATTATTTTGATTATTTTGATTATTTTGATTATTTTGGTTATTTAGATTATTTTGATTATTTTGATTATTTTGATTATTTTGATTATTTTGATTATTTTGATTATTTTGATTATTTTGATTATTTTGATTATTTCGATTATTTTGAATACTTGAATACTTTAATAATGAATACATATACATATTCATTATATATAACTACGAATTTAATGTTCAGTGCCGGCATTCATCTTATTGGCCCTATTATATCAGTAATCGCTATTATTTGCCTCGCGGATTAGCAATGATATGCGTAGCTGCTTTTCACTGAATTTGCGAAAATATTGAAACAAACTACATAAATTTTGTCAAATTGTATTATAATAATTGTAATATAGCTTACATGATGCATGATGAAATATTAGAAAAGACAGCAAACAAGAAAATAATCTTTAATTAACTACGTATAAACGTCTTGCGACAGCATGTAACAACAGGCAGGTACAGTGTGAACTAATAAATGGTGTTGACTGTTGACGAATAAAAAACATCTTTTACCTTTTCATCTTCTAATGTCATTGCACTTGCTGCCACTTTACTTATCATAGGCATGCTGCTGATTGAGTGGCGAAATACTGGCTGAAAATAGACAATTAAGAGAGTATTTCCAACTCTTCAACCAACATTTATAACTGAGACTCCTGATCTTATCGAATCAAATTATATTTGAAATCCCAATTGTGTACCGTATTTGTCTATGTTACAGTTTTGTATGTATTTGCAAATATGTAATTAATTTAAAAATAATCACTAGTAAACATGATCAGCTTATTTGAAATTTATTTACTTATAATAAATTAAATTGACTGCACATTCTGTAAATCTGAATTTGATAATTACGCAATTAAATTGGATTGAAAAATTCTTTGTTCATATTTTACATGTCTATATTTAAGAAGTATGCTAGAGAGTATAAATGATCAATGAATACAATATCTTGTACCCGGAGATTTATGGTGTATATATATACCTATAATTCATACGTACGAACGTAACGATATGTATGAAAGTAATCAAATATGATTGTAACGATATGTACCGAAAGTAATCAAATATGATTGTAACGATATGTACCGAAAGTAATCAAATACGAAAGTAACTATTACGTTTTCAAATAGATAATCGATACTTCGGGTTCGCTCGGGTATAGAATACTAATGTATTGAATTGTTAGTTCTTTGATATCACTAGACGTGACTCAGTAACAAACCTATTGCTAGTTAAGGACGGTCGGTCTTAACATTCGGTTGTACTTTATTGGCTGACATAAAATATAGTGCTTTTTTCATTCATTAGCAATTTTATTTGTCTGTCTTAATAAAATATTTCTTTTTAGATCACGTATTTACATTTGAAAGCAGTTTTATTTTAAATATGTTGTTTTAGACAGTATGCTTCTTACACAGTATATCCTATAATATTTTTCCAGACCGGTATATGAAACAAGCGACTATTCAACGTGATGTGATAGCTACGTTAACATATTTTTCGTGAGAACTGTTGCTCGTAAAGTTGTACTACTTAACTACTTATAATATAGGTTCAGCGCATGTGTAACTATGACACAACCAGCGATGCCAATCCTGCCGATTTAGAGGGTAATCTACCGATATACCGATTTGGCACTTCATCTACCGATTTTTAGGATTTTGTCAGATATTTAAGAATAAAAGAGATCGAGGTAAGTATTTTTTGTATAATAATAAATTGAAGGATTTTTGTAGCACCATTTCTATTAAAAAAAATATTAATGATAAGATTTCAATACTGTACATATATTTAAATGGCTTACATATTGGTATCTTAGTGTGGACATAATTCTAATAATGCAACGTTAGTACAATTTACTAACATCTATTTGAAAGTATGTATACGTATATTTAATATTTATAGTATTTTTGTTGACATTACAATTTAAAACCAACTCCGACGCCCATTCAGCAATGAGGAAGTACCCTGTTCGTATCGCGTCCCTAATATTTGAACTCTGCAGTTTCGTAGTAGAGAACGGACAAATATTTTATTATTATTATTTTATATATTTTGATTATATGAATTGTTGTGTTTTATTTCTTTGTTCATCATGTCGAGTTCCTCGAGCAGTGAAAATAGTTAACCAAAAATTGTAAAAAGAATTAAATGTACTCAACGTTATAGGGAGAAATGGGAAAAAATACCAGAATTTATAGGGTGGTTACAAAAAAGTAAAAAAGTTTACCAATTTGCTTTTTGTAAAAGTTGTAATAAAGACATAATAAATATTATATATTATTATTATTATATTATTATTATATATTATATTAAATATTATATAGTACATAAATATTAAAAGTGGAAAAGATTCCATAATTAAACATTGTTCCCGAAATGTACATAAAGAGAAATGCAAGACTGTTGTTAAGGAAGGTAAGTTTTACATCCGGTAACACCATATTTTTTTACGTTAATATATGTTTTTTTTATAGCGGAAATACGTTTGGCGGCGTTTATTGCTGAACATAATCTGCCATTTAACACCATGGAACATCTTCCAAAGTTATTAGAAAAAATATGTCCCGACTCGAAAATTGCTAAGGGAATAGCATGTAGTCGAAGAAAAACTTCTGCTATCGTTAAGAACGTACTAGGACGTCAAAGTTTTCAATTAATTTGCCAAGACTTAAGAAAAAAGAAATTATCGCTAATAGTGGACGAATCAACGGACAGGAGTGCAATAAAACGAAATAGAAATAAATGATTAAAATAAGATATAAGTATATAACTTATTTCAACAGGAACAAATTAAACACGGAATCTATAATAGGATTGTTACAGACTAAGCAATATATAGGAAATAATAGTTGCTACGATTTTCCTGTTGATCAAAAGTTATTGACTTATATGGACAAGAAAAATTTGTATTCTTCAAGCGAAAATTGAATTAGTTTATTTCGAGTTGTTTTATTTTTTTAACTCTTTTATTTTATTTTTGTATTTGTTTTTCTAATAAAAACTAACGGGTGTTCAGAAACATTCGAAGTCATGTGGGCTCTGAACAAAAAATCGTATAACTTTACTTAAGTATCTGATTTGTAATAATTATTAAATGCCAACTGTTGTCTGTCAAAAGCCAATCTATCTCAGACAGACATGACTTCATATTTTCAAGGACTACTTTGACTTCGAATGTTTCTGAACACCCGTTATTTTGTCTGTATATAACAATGTTTGCCTCTATATTACCAACCTACCGATTTTTCCCGATATCTACCGATTTTTTACGGTTGGTTCTACCGACTTTTGGATTTATAGGTTGGCAACGATGGACACAACACAGGTTAGACACATTTAAATATGTACAAGCATGTCAGGTCGAGAAGATGTGGCGTTTACCTCCTATTTCAATAGCTTATATGAAATTATAGCAATGTTCCATCTATTAGTATAGTATTTGAATATATACGTCAGTGCTAATAATACCTAATACGAATTCAATTTCAGCAATGTACTCTCTATATTAGAAGCTCCTATTTCATTTACTCAATTTTAAAATTACAGAACCTTGTCTATGCAGACATATATTCATACATCAAAGTCAATAACGTCGGTTTGTACATATATATGTTTCAAACGATGACAATACAGGAATTACATATATTGTTTTGTGCTTTACTACACGGAATAAACGTCGCCAGGTATTACGAAAATCAATATTGAATTAATGCGGGTTTAATTTTCCCCATGCAAGAGCTATCGGATTATTTCACATCGCGTTTTCTGTTGGTTGCCCAAAACCAAATTAATCAACATTATCGCAAATCTAAGGTTGGCGGAAACAGCAACAAACTTCGATATCTGATAATAGGACGAATTCGGTATATTTAGCTTGCCTTGATTAATATAATTGAAAATGTAATCTTTAAAGCAATGTAATTTCTTATTTTTATAAACGTTTGTACACCACTCAAACCAATAATATTTGGTTGCGTTCCTACATTTTACCAAGCGCAAACGCAATTAACGATATTACGGAAAACAATTACATTAGTGAATTAAATTTAGAGCGTAGTCGATACTAATTAGCTATGAGTAATAATATATAATTTGGCAGTATTTAAAACGTTTTAGGCAAATTGAAATAATGAGTTGATATCCTATTATTATGCAAATATCTCCTGAAATAGCAAATTAAATATGTAAATCTAATACAGGTTGTGTTATAAACAATAACAAAACATAAAAGCATTACAATATAAGGTCACTGCAATAACAATTTTCATTATCTAATATCAAACTTGTTAAATATACACAGACACACATAAAATAGTATATTAAAACACAAGTTTCATAAGGCATCGTTTTATCGCACAAGTTCATGTTTAGAAAACGAGATAGAGGCGACTTCTCTAAATATATTTCATCGGTAGTTGTCGAATGGTTGTTTTCATTGTATAAATGGGTTTACGGTTACAGACAATTGAAAAGTGGAAGTTACAGAGCTACAGAGAGTTTAAGAGTGGAAGGTAAGCATCATAATTTTCAAAATTGAAATTTTTACATAGAAGTTTGTTACAAGACATGTCGCATATCCTTACAAAGGTGTTATGCGTCAAGCACAATTATAGAGGTTGCAATTTCTATTGAAAGATGGCGCTGTCGTTATGTATTCAAGATGTTGCGTTACAAATGTGATAAGTACGTTTTTGTTTTTGTGAATAAGAGATTGTAATCTTAAAACGAGTGAAGCTTTGCATAATAGCCGACGAAGCAAGGGCAGTCGGCGTTTTGAACATGTACAGAACGAACTTAAAGAGGCTGGCGAAGCATACCAAAAAAAAGAATAAAGCTATGCACCAGCAAACCTGATACAAAGCAACAGGTTTGTGCTGATACCCTAGCCTAGAATTTAGATACTAACTGCTTTCTGGTTTTTAAGGTGTCTTGTAAATGCAAATTAAGTTGCGATACTCTAAGTTTTATTAGGCATAAAACCCGGCGTTAAACAATTTTATAATGAAACCTCGAAAACACAAGGTGCATATTTAATGGGTCTTATCCAGCTGACCTAAATTAAAAGGCATCGGAAAATGCAAGTAGCAATTCCCAAAAAAAGGAGACAAGTTACTGTACATTATACTGTTCCTAATGAAAATGGGCGAATTTGTTGCTGTGTGTAAAAAATTTTTTATGGATACTTTCGCTGTCTCACAAAAAGGATTGGACGGTCCCATTAGTAAAAAGAAATTGGGGGAAATATGCTACACCGACAAAAGAACCTGCCACAAGCTGATACACAACTGATACAAAGCAACAGGTTTGTGCTGATACCCTAGCCTAGAATTTAGATACTAACTGCTTTCTGGTTTTTAAGGTGCCTTGTAAATGCAAATTAAGTTGCGATACTCTAAGTTTTATTAGGCGTAAAAACCGGGGTTAAACAATTTTATATTGAAACCTCGAAAACACAAGGTTCATATTTAATGGGTCTTATCCAACTGACCCAAATTAAAAGGCATCGGAAAATGCAAGTAGCAATTCCCAAAAAAGGAGACAAGTTACTGTACATTATACTGTTCCTAATGAAAATGGCGAATTTGTTGCTGTGTGTAAAAAATCTTTTATGGATACTTTCGCTGTCTCAAGAAGAGGATTGCACGGTTCCATTAGTAAAAAGAAATTGGGGGAAATATGCTACACCGACAAAAGAACCTGCCACAAGCCGTCCAAATTTTTCACAGATGATGCCCAAGTCGTTAGAGCTCACATTAATAGTATCCCAAGGAATGTAAGTCACTACAAACCTAAACAATACCTGAGTCCTGACCTGAATATAAACAGACTATTTAACAAGTACCCTGACTCTATAGTCACCTATAAATTTTATAGGGTATTTTTTTAAAAATATTTTCCAAATCTTTCGTTCCGTAGGCCAAGAATGGATACATGTAGTACATGTGACAGGCTGGATTGTGCAGTGCAGCTAAAATTCGCCAACAACTGCACCAAGCTAAAGTTAAGAAAGCCAAACACCACTTAAAACAAGATACGATCAACTGTAAACAAGCAGGCAGCAATGTACGAGTATGTACTGTATCTATGAACCTTGAGCAGGTACTGTTTGTACTTTAGTTCACTCTGATATGTTTTACATGTCACATAACTTTGGAATGCCTATTGGTGACATTCATATATGTATATCTGGCATGAGGGTTTTGCAGGACATGGTGCCAAGGAAATAGCTTCATGATTACTGCAGCTACTAAATATGGGTATCACCGAGAGGAAAAATTTAGTAATTTGGTGCGAGAACTGCAGCGGTCAAAATAAAAATAAAAACACGCTATTTGTACTGATATTTTTAGTGGTTGTTGGGCTATTCTACTCAATAGAGCAAAAGGTTTCTTGTTAGCGGCCACAGCTTTATGTCCTGCGACCGAGACTTTGCGTTAATCGAAAAACGTAAAAGATGCATGAAAGCCTTCGTCCTACAAGATACGATTCGGGTTATCGAATCCGAAAAATATACTCCACCGTTTAATGTCTATATGGCAAAACACGGCTTTTGGGATATTAAAACGTCCACTAATACTTTTTTAAGCTACCTAAGTTAACATCTAAGTTAGAGATCAGTAAAGCTGTCGCAATAAGAGTTGAAAACAACAATCCGCAAGTTAATAAAATAACATGTGCATATTCTGGCCCCTGGAATGAAAGAATAGGAAGAAATGCTTGAGCTTCAAGTTAACCTATCTTAAGATAGGAGTCCCGCACACCAGTAATTTGATGAAGATTTGCTGGAGAAAGCACCAGCAGGCAACAGTATTATGTCACCTTTGTCAACACATACTATTTGGCAGTTATCGCTTTCTTATTTCGTTAGAGTTTCTGTTTTTTTTTTTATTAGCGTATGCCTAAAATGTGTATTATTATTTTATAAAATGTTTTTCCGTGCTATATTAAACGTGCATATCACATATATTTAAAATAAAATCTTAGTTTTCGTTTTTAAAAAGTGCTTTCAAATATCTCGAAAGTAGGTTTTTGGCGCTTACCACCTTTGTAACTTCCTCTCTTCAAATATTAACACATGAACATATGGAAGAATTATTGGTGATTTACTAATTTACTATCATTTGAACTCTGGATATAAACGGTGAAAGGTCAGAATGTGTAATATATTTTATAAACACAGCAATATTCCTGCTGGAGGAGATGTATTTACTCTTATTTAGTAAGTACTTATTTCTCTATGCGTATTTTGATTCGCGTGTGGAAAATGGTAAATCGGGATTTAACACTTTCTTCGCTCCGTCACTGGCACTTACGTCATGTACCCCTAATTGCCGATTCCCACCTATAAGATACAGTTGAATCAAGAAATAAAATCAAACGATCACGCATCACGATGTACGTTTGCTAATTCGGCTTACAAAGAAGGCAAGAAAATTTCTTTTAATAATCTTTAGCGAAGAAACTGGTGAATACGCAAACGATTAGAATTGCAAAATAAGTGATTGAGGAAAATCTCCATAAAAATAATGGAGAAACAACTGTATACAGAAAAAGCGACTGTGTGGAGTAGTTTTTGGGTGGAAGACACGTTTGGTCTTTATTTGTTTCTTCTAGAATAAAACTGATAATGTGGTTACTATGACCAGAGGTCGACACAGAGAAATGAATAAATGCTGAATAAATGAATAAATGTACGAGAATGCTCAGAATATGTGGTTTCAACAGGACAGTGGACAGTGGATGAAGCACTGAATCTTTTAGGGACAGATTTGGCGATCGAATAATTTCGCCTAGATCGTGCTACTTCAGATCCCTAGATTATTTACTGTAGGATCGTTTGAAGGCAAGAGTTTACGCTCACAATTCTAGAATAACTGAACAGCTTCAAGTTAACATTACTCTAACAATTGGAGAAATTGGATAAAATGTCTATCAAAGAAGCATTGCAGTAACTAAACCAGGTCATGTATTTAGTACATCTCTTACGACAACACGGCCTCGGTGAGTTATGATCTTTCACCACATCATGTTTACCTTATAAACAGGTAACTAGGCTAAGGGGACATACTCTAGTATATAACGAGACACTCAGAGGTCTTGAGACACACAGAGTCACAGTCTGAGACAGTGAGTTAGAGTCCCTGCTAGACTAGTGCCTCATAAGTATAATGTAGTGAATTCTGTTGTAAAACGTTGTTACTATCTTTATTTAAATTATATGTTGTTATTTATTCGTTGTCCCGCCTATTATTTATTCTACTGGTAAACCCTCGGTGCATGAGCAACGATGTGATCTCCGGGACCAGGTCACATCAAATGGCGATCCTGCCCCCGTCTGACATCACATGGCGATCCTGCCCACGTCCGATATCACATGGCGATCCTGCCAGGATGATATCACAGGCTGCCAGGATCTGATATCACATGGCAATCCTGCCAGCCACTTAATACTGTGTACAAATTAAGTAGAAACTGGAACGAATTATCGAAAATATGGTAAGCCAATAAACAAAATGGGAACTACGCGACGGAAGAATAAGTCATCCTCAGCCAGGAGCAAGCGGAAGCCGCTCACAGGTCAGCCCCAGCCACTCTCTACCACTTCAAGAGAAGAAACAGGTATTTTTTTAGAAATCTACGCAAAGACAATTACAGAGCGTAAAAGTGACTGAACAATGCATAGACTCTTTATACATAAACTGTGTATATTTCAATAGTTAAAATGTTTCTTTGTATTGTAAAGAATAATATTAGTTTGATGCATATGCATAATACGTGTAACAATTTCTGCTTACGCCAACAAAATGTAGTATGTAAACAGCGAAGCACCGTTCTTTTTTTCTAAGGTCAAGTTTACTAAAAATTAATATAATGTAATTGTAAAACATTACATTATGGCCGAAAGGTTCAATTCAAAAACCTGTCGCAAGTTTGTTATCCATCGTACTCGAGAATATAGAAGTTTATACACATTTTTTTCAAGAAAAGCCGCATACCTAAAATGGAAAAAACACGTTATATTTTTAATACTAGCGAGCATAAATTCACTTACGTTCAATGCATATATATTTACAATGAAATGCATACGTTTTTATTTCTTAACAGGCGCCACACAATAAGTGTAGTATTTCAAAATTGTTTATCCAAGCAAGTGTATAAACAATAACATGTGTATTTAAACTAGTCGAATCAATAAACATCGATGCGGAAATAAACATCGAAATGAAACACTTAGACAAACATTAGTTTAGAAATCGGCAAGGCCAAGTTCGTCTAAAATGCAAGACATTATTTATTTCTAAACGATTACCTCCGTGACATTGAACAAAAAGTATGTCTAACGCAATCATAGTGTTTTGCAAACTAAAGAGAATTTAGATTAATATACGAGGAGCATGATTTTATTATTATATACAAAGATTTCCAAAAATTTTGTTGCAAACGTCTTATCGCTAATAGAAGTTGATTCCAATGATGTAAAGGTTAGTAACGGAACGACCGGTAGCATCCTTATCACGTCAAGGGCTCAATCGACGACAGAGACCTATCGATCGCACCATTACAAAACCGACAACAGCTACAGTTTCCACCAACTCCAGGACTGATCATCTTAGGGTTATGGAACTGTTGAAAAGGAAACCAGCCGAATCAAAAGAATTTCAAGTGACGGAAAAGGCAAAACTTCAATTCGCTCCAGAGTCGTAATGAAGCAAGCATGCACTTCAAGGAAATGGTCCTATACGACGAAGACGCTCTCACAATTTTTATGAAAGAGAATGCAGTTATAACAAAAATGTGTATTGTTAACTGGTCTCTAGAATTTCTGCATTGAAGAAAAGGGCATACAGAATAAGGGAATTACCGCAGAACGTGCACCCTTACTGTGGTCAAGAATTGCTTCGCAGAACGTGACATACACGAAATATGTGTTGTCCAGGATAATCCACGAATCAGTGATTTCCTAAGATAATTTTGCCATAGAGCAAAAGAAAGAGAGAGAGTTTTATTATTTTAAAATAAATATAATTAAGGGGAGCACAAAGAATTGAAGACAAACAATCAAGCACAAAGAATTGAAGACAAACAATCAAGCACAAAGAATTGAAGACAAACAGTCAAGCAAGCATGAAGAATTGAAAACAGAGAATCGAATGCGGAAAATTAAAGAAAGACAAGAATTGCAAACTGCGAAACAAGGCAACTATTCTATATAAGGTACCACATGTTATGGAGATCAAATTTAAGCAAACAAACAGAGAACAAACTTGAGACAGTGTACAATGGCTCTTTTACCATTTACAAATACCATTTACAATTTAAAATTTACAATTTACCATCTACGTTTTACAATTTAAAAACTTACAATATACAGTCTACTATTTACAATTTACAATTTATCATTTACCATTTGTAATAATTTTAATTTATAATTATAATAAATTTCAAATCGTTTATAATAATAATACTTTTAGTGCAACTTATCTATACACACATCGTTATATAGTATAGTATAAACGTGTATAAGAAATATCGTATAATATATCTCACTAATAGTATGTAAGGAAACGTAATTATATATACATATTTAACACGGACAATAAAAGCCAAAACGGCTCACAAGCCCTTTTTTTTTCTTTTCCGCCGGGTGGAAGATGCAGTAACTAAACCAGGTCATGTATTTAGTACATCTCTTACGACAACACGGCTTCGGTGAGTTATGATCTTTCACCACATCATGTTTACCTTATAAATAGGTAACTAGGCTAAGGGGACATACTCTAGTATATAACGAGACACTCAGAGGTCTCTAGACACGCAGAGTCACAGTCTGAGACAGTGAGTTAGAGTCCCTGCTAGACTAGTGCCTCATAAGTATAATGGAGTGTATTTTGTTGTAAAACGTTGTTACTATCTTTATTTAAATTATATGTTGTTATTTATTCGTTGTCCCGCCTATTATTTATTCTACTGGTAAACCTTCGGTGCATAAGCAACGATGTGACCTCCGTGACCAGGTCACATCACATGGCGATCCTGCCCACGTCTGACATCACATGGCGATCCTGCCCACGTCCGATATCACATGGCGATCCTGCCAGGATGATATCACAGGCTGCCAGGATCTGATATCACAGCATTATTAACTGCAAAATTCATACAAATTTCATAAGGTATCATTTTGTCGCACAAGTTCATGTTTATAAAACTGATCGCGATAGCGGCAAGTTTTCTAAAGAACGAGTGCGTCAGAGGACCTTATAAAACGAGTTTTTTCTATTTTGCAATTTTTACTTTTTTACATTACATTTTTACATTTACATTTTACACTTTACATTTTACATTTTACATTGAAATTATTTAATTTGAATACTGAGAATTTTATTTTTATATAAAGTATAAAGTTAGTCACTTGATACTCGACATTTTCAAATTTAAGTATAGTTATCCGCGAAATATTCTTTATTAATTTTCGTTAACATTACTTGATATTATATTTAGTGACCTAAAAACTAATATATCTTGTGCTCCACTCTAGTTACCTACTTAAATTCTTAAAATCAAATAACAGTAATGACATTTAGTTCTGTGTTCGAACAACGCCACCATTGAAAAATGAAAAAAAAAGCGTATCGAAATGAAGCTCATTTCGATACTGTTCTGAATTTCATAATGCGGCCATTACGAACGAAGAATAGAAAGACTCGATCTAAAAAACTTCATTTAGAAATAGTTGCGGTTAAAAAAATTAAATTTTATTGAATTAATTTGGCTTATACTTGATGAACATCCATAATTTAAAATGATATTTTTAACACCTAATCGTAAAAGGACGACAATTGTTTAGCCATCACAGTGGCTTTGTAAGTACCTGATAAAGCCGCTGTGCTGGCGAAACAATTGTCGTCGTTTTACGATTAGGTATTAAAAAAGTTAAGATTTATCCATTAGTTTCATTTATATTTTAAAATTTTATTTTTTAATTACCTTCAACTACTGTGTACATTATACAGTTTCTTTTTCAAGCAAGAATGTATTTCAAAGAAATATTACGTTTAGTATGAAGCTTAAAGATATTCCTATTAATTCAGTATATGTACATATGCACTTAGGATTAATTTTGTTGCTTCCATAATACGAGGTGCATTCAAGTTCTAAGGCCTCCGATTTTTTTTCTAACTAACTACTCACGCGAAAACTATGAAACTGGTGTTACTTCTCGACGTAATCTCCCTGCAGACGTACACATTTTTCACAACGTCGACGCCATGATTCCATGGCCGCGGCGAAGGCTTCTTTAGGAGTCTGTTTCGACCACTGGAAAATCGCTGAAGCAATAGCAGCACGGCTGGTGAATGTGCGGCCACGAACAGTGTCTTTCATTGTTGGAAACAGCCAAAAGTCACCAGGAGCCAGGTCAGGTGAGTAGGGAGCATGAGAAATCACTTCAAAGTTGTTTTCACGAAGAAACTGTTGCGTAACGTTAGCCCGGTGTGCGGGTGCGTTGTCTTGGTGAAACAGCACACGCGCAGCCTTTCCCGGACGTCTTTGTTGCAGTGCAGGAAGGAACTTGTTCTTCAAAACATTTTCGTAGGATGCGCCTGTCACCGTAGTGCCCTTTGGAACACAATAGGTAAGGATTACGCCCTCACTGTCCCAGAACATGGACACCATCATTTTTTCAGCACTGGCGGTTACCCGAAATTTTTTTGGTGGCGGTGAATCTGTGTGCTTCCATTGAGCTGACTGGCGCTTTGTTTCTGGATTGAAAAATGGCATCCACGTCTCATCCATTATCACAATCGACGAAAAGAAAGTCCCATTCATGCCTTGGTTGCGCGTCAACATTGCTTGGCAACATGCCACACGAGCAGCCTTCTGGTCGTCCGTCAGCATTGGTGGCACCCACCTGGCGGACACGCAGGTCGCATTTTCAGGTCGTCATGCAGGATTGTGTGCACAGAGCCCACGGAAATGCTAACAATGGAGGCGATCTGTTCAACTGTCATTCGGCGATCCACCAAAACAAGTCTCTCCACTTTCTCGATCATGTCGTCAGACCGCCTTGTGCGAGCCCGAGGTTGTTTCGGTTTGTTGTCACACGACGTTCTGCCTTCATTAAACTGTCGCACCCACGAACGCACTTTCGACACATCCATAACTCCATCACCACATGTCTCCTTCAACTGTCGATGAATTTCAATTGGTGTCACACCACGCAAATTCAGAAAACGAATGATTGCACGCTGTTCAAGTAAGGAAAACGTAGCCATTTTAAGTATCTAAAACAGTTCTCATTCTCGACGCTGCCGCTACAATTCCATCTGCTGTAGAGTGCTGCTATCTCTGTGACGTATTGACAACGAACGCACGCTCATTTTAAAACAATTCACATGCTTCTATCTCTATCTAGTCTGGAGAAAAAAAATCGGAGGCCTTAGAACTTGAATGCACCTCGTATAGGAAATAGAAAAAATAATAATTATTTGATGTTCCAGATATACCGTGCTTTTTGTAAGGCGTAGGTTTTTAAATGTTAATATTTTAATCGCATATTAAAATATTCTCCTATTTGGACAAAAGTTCATTACAAACGCAAAATAGAAAAAATATGAAATAAATTTGCATCACATTGAACATTAAAAATATATCAAAATGAAGTTTAAAATAATATAATATCTCGGGATGTCTTTTTTAAAAGAAATTGAATTTCTAATCTTTATAGCTATGTATAAGGTTGATTTTTCTTGGAATTCGGGTAATTGATAAATTATTCTTTAAATAAACAACTTATTTTAACATCGACATTTATTGTCTTCTACGGAAACACATCATTGATATGGATACTAGATGTATAAATAAAAGTTAAAAATATGGTAATTATGTATGTTGTATAATACTTACAATGTGGATGCATTTTCTACTGTTTTAGGAATTATTAGAGACCAGACGCATCAGGCCGAAATAATGATGCACTATATAAATAGTCTATAATATCGCTAAATACAACACACAGTTATTGAATAGCACTATTCATTCGCTTAACCGCACATCTGGTTCTTGTCGTCGAATTAGGGCGCAATTATTTAAATATTATAGTGAAATTCCTTTCTTCATGGGCGTAGATAGAAGCGTGAGAAGTTCTTATAATTTATTTATTACTTTATATTTTCTAAGATAAATAAAGTACTGTGAGACAGTTCATTTTTCCATTGTTTTAACTTTAAGTGTCCAGTGAATTTCGTTAAGTTTCAATAACTTAGGCATACATTTTGAATTTTCATTTATTTAGATTTAGAACATACATTCAAGTTACGTTTTCAGATATGATATGGAACAACGTCGAGAATGGCATCGTGAGACAATGATTAGTTGGATTAAGGGTAATATTGATTGTATGTCCATTGCCAGTGATTCCGAAGTCTGTAAAATATCGTTAAAAAATTCCAAAAAATCGCGCGTAAAAAGTCATTTCGCATCGCAAACACATGCACAGAAATTAGACCCGTTGGAATCTGACAATTTTGACGAAGAACTCTGTGAAACTTTAATGGCATTAAATAAACTTATCAATCCCACCTTCAAAACATTTCTCCAAAATCTTTTAAATCAGTACCCATGGATAAGTGCCGACGAAACTGTGGATGTATTAAGAATCTGTGCGTAAATGTTGTAGTTGGTGTACTACATCCAAATATTTCATATAACGCATATGCAGTTCATACAGTTCATAGACAGTTAATGCGGAAACAGTAGCTAAAACCATTTACGAGAATATGCACCAAATGCATCATTCGGACGACAGGTACAAACAAAAAATACCTTTATTTGTCATTGACATCTTAAAAACAGGCAGACTCTTAAAGGAAACATATTCTAATATGCGGCATATTACTTGTGTAGCACATGCTCTCCACAGAATTTGCTAATATATCAGAGACACCTTTCCGGAAGTTGATAGACTTGTATTCGCTTTTAAAAAGTTTTCAGAAAAGCACCATTGAGGCTAGATCTTTACAGCGAAAACTTCCATCTTTGTCACTGTCTCTCTCTCCAATAATAACCAGATGGGTAACATAGTTGGAAGCTACTAGTTTTGATGCAGAGAATATGATAGTTTACAAAATTTCCTTGCATGTTTAAATGACGATGCTCGAAGTATTTCTGAGTGCAAGGAACTAGCACAAATTCCAAATTTAAAAAAATAATTGTACTCTCTCCAGCAACACTTTGGAAATTTGCCAAAACTAATCACTTATTTTGAAAATAAAAATCTCGAATTAAATGATGGATTAACCACTTTAGATGTGGCTATTAATAATTTGAAAAATATTCCTGGTGAGTTCGGATGTAGCCTTCGGAAAAAGTTTTACGCAGTTTTTAATAGTAATTGTGTATGTGGACAATGCCTCAAAAGCTAACTCCTAAATATGCTGAAATAAGAGAATATTTACAGTATGCACCTATAACCAGTTGCGATGTAGAAAGGACGTTTTATATCTACAAGGATGTATTTCCTTCAAAGAGAAAAATTTTTACAGAAGAGAACTTTGAGAAAGTATTGCTAGTTAATATTAATACTCCTTTACTCAACTTGAACTTCAAAATAAGCAAATAAAAATGTATTTCGTATTTGATAGATCATCACCCGTTTGTGTTCCAATTATATAAATATAATTTAAACTCTTTAAAAAATATCAATTTTCAATAGTACGCGATAGTGGGCGATGAGTCATGTGCTTCTCATGTGGGGCCCCTAGAAATTATAAAATTACCGTGAGTTTTACACATATTGACGTGTCTGCATGGCGGAATTTTATGCAAGCTGCAACTTCCATAAACTGTTGACAGATCGTTGACACTTCGGATAAGCAAATCATAAAAATTCAGATTACAAAGTACATAATGTATTTTAACAAACTATTCGAATTACCTAAGAATTCGGTTTATTGCAGTTTCGGACTATCAAGATGTTACTGTACTTTCGTTTCGAGAGATCTTGACAATAGTCAAAATTTAAAACTGCCTAGTCGGGGAAGATAGAAACGGTCTCTTCTATTCAGGGTTTTGCGAGTTTTTGGTACAACATGTATTCTATACTAAAGAAAACTCACATTTTCTCCCGCAATAACGTGATTTCATGGAAACGGTACGTTTCGCCGGCAACGTTTCGCCGGTAACGTTTCGCCTGTAATGTTTCGTCGGGAATGTTTCGCCGGGAATGTTTCGCCGGTAGCACGATTCGCCGACCTCACGCCGGTGGGTTCCTTTAGTTATCTCTTCCACAGATATTGTGCCCACAAATTAAGACAACAGAAAGAAACAACAGAAAAAAAAAACATCAAGCAGAGTTAAGGTGGATAAATAAGTATAATTAAGCTTGTATAACAATGTTAATGTCTTTTTCCCAGTAATCTTACTAGGTAGAACGATTGCAAACCCAAAATCAGATTAAAGTTGAGAAACTTTCTATTCTACTTTGAAGGGTTGTCGGATTAACCGATAAACAAATGGGGATATCCAACAAATGGGGATATCCAACAAATGGTATTAGAGGGCATATAATGTAAGTCACGCCTACTAACGCCTACATTAAGTGCAGAATTTTTCTAAAATTATTAGTTACCTTTTGCATCAAGTTTAGTGCAGTGCCAGTCATGGAGACTAATAGAAGTGGCCGAATTTTTAGCGAAGACGGTTTTATATATATTTTTGATTCTTTGAGTGCAAATGGTGAAAAACAATATTTTCGTTGCCGACGAAGAGATATACAATGTAAAGCGAGAGTGCACTTATCATTAAATAATGAAATAATTAAAAAAGTTGGACATCACGTACATGATGCTTCAGCCGCCAAAGTAGAGGTAAATATAATATGTTTTAATTTATTAGTTACTTGTAAAATCCTTTCATTTTTAAATAAGTGATTTATCATGAAATCTTAACTAGATAATTTAATTCATCTTTATTTTATAAATTTAGGTGTCCAAAATGGTTACATCCCTTAAAAAGAGAGCAGTTGAAAGCCAAGAAACTGCTAATGTGATCATAAATAACTGTCAACAAACACTTACCATTTCTGCAACTGGAATTTGCCCATCTGATCGAAGTTTAAAGACGCAAATAAAAAGAGCACGGAAGGTAATCAATCATGCCCCCGTTGCACCTAATTCTTTGGAAGAACTAGAAATTCCTCCACAGACGGTGGCAACGCAACAGAACGTTTTTTTACTAGCAGACAATTACCCAGAATTACCACGCTTATTAATATTTGGGAGACGCCGAAGAAATGACATTTTAAAAACATCATCAAGGTGGTATGTTGATGGCACCTTTAGCGTTGCACCGACGTTATTTGCCCAGGTGTTTGTTATAATGGGTGAAAAGTATGGAGGCATCCATCCTTGCGTGTATATACTTTTACCAGATAAAAGACAGAGAACTTATGAAAAAATGCTCCAAATGCTGATCGAGTTAGAGCCTTTATTAAATCCATCAAGAGTGTCAGTCGATTTTGAGCTTGCAATACACAATGCCTTCCGTGCAATATTTCCAGGAATGTCTATTGATGGATGCTTTTTCCACCTTGTGAAAAATTTGAAAAAAGTTATTGGACAAGAACACTTAACAAGGTTTGTAGTAACTTTACAAAAACAAACAAAAATTTTAACTTTTTTATTTTTAGAGAATATCGAAATAATGGAGATTTTGCGTTACAAGCTAGAATGATCACTGCATTGGCTTTTGTGCCTGTTCCAAATCTAAGTGATTCATTCGACTTACTTTATGATCATCTGGAAGAAGCGTTATTGCATGTTGCAAACTGGTTTGAAACAAATTATTTGAGAGTTCGCAATAGGAGGGGAAATGGTAGACGTATTCCAAATTTTCCACCAGAAACTTGGAACTTGCATAACCGGGTTTTGAATGCAATAGAGGTAAAATAATGTAACCAAAATTATTAAAAATAATAAAAGATGTGTTTTTTAGAAAACTAACAATATAGTAGAGGCTGCGCACAGAAGAACTCAAGCACAACTGGGCTCGCAGCACCCCACAATTTGGAAATTCATTTCGGAACTGAAGAAGATTAAAAAAAATAGGGACATTTTCTACGAAAAGTTAGTTGCTGGAAATGAACCCAATAAAAAAAAAGACGTTTATATTAGGACAGACCGATAGATTCTCACAATTGTAGAAGATTTTAATAACAGAAATATATTAGATTTTTTGCGAGGGTTAGCTCACAATTTTGAAATGATCTAAAATACAGTTTTTTATAACACTTTTGTACATAATATATTTTCTAAGATATTTTCAAATAAAATACTTGTGTGGAAATGAGTTATTTCATAAATGCACTGCTGGCGAAACGTTACCGGCGAAAAATTCCCGGCGAAACGTTACCGGCGAAACGTTGCCGGCGGAACGTACCCTATCCTGATTTCATGTATATTTATCGATAATAAAATCTCCCTAATCGATTGGAAAAAAAGTTACTTCAAAAGATATTACTCTATTTTCGCATTATCTAATATTTAAAAAGTTTATCCATTAAAATTTGATGAAAATCTCGAATAAAAGGCGTTATTCAATATATCTCTCATAAAACTTTTTTCCGATATTTTTTATATATACAAACACATACAGATACACACACGCATACGCATCTACGTAGTACGTATATATTCGACTTGCCATCAGACGAGTTAAACCACTTGATATATTTTTCATTTTGAATAAATTTTCTATATAAAAAGAAGTACCAATTTTCGATGTGCGTACGCATCGCTGAATATTCTACACACAATATCATCGCTTGGAATAATTTTTCTGATGGGATGAGCGTTGTAGATATATATATAGGTCTATAGGAGTCTATTGATTTTACCGTTTTCCGCGTCAGTATTAGAAATTTATAGTTATTTACTGTCGAAAGCGATTTTAGTGATTTTGTGATTTCATAAACGTTTTTCGAGCGAAAGGACGACAACTACGTCGAAGAGGAAAAAAGCGAAAAAGTTCCCCGGTTTCGGGGGAAAGAAAAAAAATAACGGCGTATACGTGATGCGGGTCGTAAAGAATCGTGCGTAAATTTTATTATTACCTATCTATATATATAGTGAGAGGGAAACAGCTAGGAAACTACGACGACGACGGCGACGAAGACGGCAAACTGGGAAGAAGACTTTTCTTGAAAACACGAGATTGTAAAATAAATGCGTTTTTTATTTAAAACGCACCCGTTGCTTTCTCCTTTCGTAATTACCGGGCTCGCCATCGCATCGCAGTCTCTCACTCAATTGATTGATTTATACGCGTTTCCTTCCCGCGCCCATGCCCGATCTCTTCATCCTCCAGAATTCGGTTAATTATAAGAAAAGACCTTATTAGTACCGCGGTTACGGGAATTTGTGGAATTACGATTTTTCATTAGCGAAACAAATTTGTTGTTCCATTGTTGTCTAATTAAAGGCGGTATCATCACTAAAGAATGCTAATTAGATACCTGCTATTTTCCGCATACAGTGGAACCCCGATTAACCGGGCGCGGTTAATCCGGGCGCGGGATTATCCGTGCATAAATTTATGATTGGTCAACCGTGCGCGGATTATCCGTTTGTAGTTGATTTTGATTAACAAAGGCTATCGGAGCTAGTTCTACCTATTAACAGGAGTTTTAGTTGAGCTGGCAACAGCGACTTTATAGCATCCACCCTACTGTTTTAAGGTTGGCTTTCGGGGAAACCCAAGCGTTTCGGGGAAATAGTAGCGTTACAAACTGAAAACAAATGTGGTGTAGTGTATAGTTTAGTTGACAAAATGCAGGATACTGATGCGAATCAAAGGCGTGAGTAAGCGCAATGCTTTGTCAATAGAACAAAAAATTAATATTTTTCAACAATACAAAAAGGTTTTGTTTAAGTATGACAATACGTTAAGCACGTATAAAGCGTTTATACAATCGATTGTACAAACGATTGTATTTTTCAACAAGTTGAAAAGGGGACAGGTGTTGCACAATTGGCTAAAGAATATAAAATAGGCAAGCAAACGGTGCGTGATATTGTGAAGTCAAAAGCCGAATTACAGAGCTTTGTAGCTAAAGCAAACAGTGCAAAAGGTATTTCTGACAGAAAATCTCTAAAAAATCTATTTTTGAAGAACTTAATGAAGCGATGTCCAATTGGTTCATAGAGAAAAGAGCCCAAGGAGTTCCGATATCAGGACCTAAGTGTGCTAATCAAGGCTAAAAGTTTCATAAACAGTAGAAAATTAAAAGAAACTTTCTTGCATCTTTTGGTTGGCTGGACAGGTTTAAAAAGCGCCATGGAATACAAGAATTCAATCTTAGGCTTTGATAATTTTTTTATAATCTGCCCTTGGTTAACTGTGGACATCTTCAACATTAGGAAAAATGTAGCATTTAAACTGATAATTGTATCTCATCCACCTTACTTCAAACTCATCTTCTCGAGGAATATTGATTACCTGGCAGACAAATTTTTTCTTGTTTTCTTTTTTGTCCCCTCATTGTAAATAAACTGGCATAATACAACATCGTCTATCTCTACTGATTGCTCTCTCTCTCAGATAATACCGGACTTTCATTAACGTCAATGTCATCCTGACTGCGTCATTTCATTGATGGTGCCTACAAGATTTACTTTATGCTCTTCAATATTTTCTTCCACATTTACATTTTCTACGATTTCACGAGTATCTTCTTCTAAGGCAGCTCTAGTTATAGGTTTCCCTAGGTTTTTTAATATGTTGGCCTCTATATTTTCTATGAATTGTTGATTTCGGAATGTTGTATTTTGCAGATGTTTTGCGTATTTATAACACCCCATCTGCAGCCTCCGAAAGGGCTTTGTCTAAATCTGCTTCCTCAAAGTCTTTATATTTTTGTGATCCTGGCCTTTTCTGATACAAAGTTGGCATTGTCCCAAGTCACCTGCAATATGAACACATATCTTTGTTTTACAAAAACAAATTTTCAGTTCTGTTGTACACATTATCTGCAGAAAGACTAATCACTTGAGAATGAAACAACGAAAAAATTAATCTGTACCTGAGTTATTTTGAATTATAAATGGAAATAAATTCTTCTTCTTCTTTAGGTGCCGTCTCCGCTTCGAAGGTTGGCAATTATCATAGCAATTCTTACTTTTGAAACCGCAGCTCTAAACAGTTCATTATTATTGCATCCAAACCAGTCCCTAAGGTTCTTCAGCCATGAATTCCGTCTTCTTCCTATAGATCTCTTGCCTGGGATTTTTCCCTGCATAATTATTTGTAGTATTTGATATTTTTCTCCCCTCATGACATGTCCCATGTACAGCAGTTTTCTTCTCTTAATTGTCGGAATCACTTCTCTCTCCTTATGCATACGTCTCATCACTTCTACGTTGGTTTTTCTCTCTACCCATGACAGCAGTTTTCTTCTCTTAATTGTCGGAATCACTTCTCTCTCCTTATGCATACGTCTCATCACTTCTACGTTGGTTTTTCTCTCTACCCATGAGATCTTCAATATTCTCCGGTATACCCACATCTCAAATGCCTCCAGTCTCCTCATGTCGGTTACCTTCAGCGTCCAGGCCTCCATCCCATAGTATAGTATAGACAGCACATAGCATCTCATCAGTCGTATTTTTAAGTCAAGGTTTAAATCTCGGCAGCAGAAAAGCCTTTTCATCCTCGTAAAGGTGCTTCTCGCCTGTTCTATTCTGACTCGTATTTCTTGGGAGATGTCATTGTTCTCATTAATAATCGTGCCCAGGTATTTGTATTGTCTTACTCTCTCAATAGGCTGGTTCTTCACATATATCTTACGATTATCTTTAGTTGTTTATGTTATCAGCATATATTTTGTTTTGCTTATGTTCAGCGTTAGTCCATACTCTTCGCTTACTGTGACCATTCTGTTAATTAGCGTCTGTAGGTCCTCGTGTGTTCCAGCTAAAATAACTGTATCGTCAGCGTACCTCAGATTATTTAGTGTCATGCCGTTAATCTTAATGCCCTTGCCCCGATCATCAAGTGCTCTATTTACTATGTCCTCCGAGTACAGATTAAAGAGGATTGGCGACAGTATACACCCCTGACGAACACCTCTTCGTATTTCTATTTCCTCTGATGTCGTGTCTTCTATTCGTACTGCTGCTTTTTGGCCATAGTATAGGTTTGAGATTAATCTTATGTCTCTGAGGTCTATCCTTCTCTTGACCAATGTTTCTATGAGTTGATCATGTCTAACTTTATCAAATACTTTATTGTAATCTATAAAGCAGGCGTATATGTCCTGGTTTACGTCTAGGCATCTTTGTGATAGGACATTTAGTGCAAATAGTGCTTCCCTTGTTCCCAGGCCCTTACGGAATCCAAACTGACTATCGCTAATATCTACATCCAATTTCCTGAATATTCTATATAAATTGGAAATACCCTAATATTGCAACAGACGTGATAATTTTTTATGCGATAAACAAACATGACTGAATAAATTAGATGAAAGTATCCTGTAGTCTACAGGTCCAACAATGCTCTGGGGTTTTTCTCGGTTAGTCTACGACATAACAAATGGAAGTGCCAGCAAAACTTCTAAAAATTATCGTTTATCCCAAGTCGATACACTGTTCCAAGTCATCCGGTTTTACGGTATGTTCTTTTTGAATCCCATTTTCGAGAACCAACATGCTGCAGTAATTACCACTAACAACGATGTATCGAGCTGCTAATTTGCATGATAATGATATATTTCTTGACTTTATTAATCAATCCGTGTAGTAACTGGTTTATTTTTCTCTTTTATTTAAGTATGTATTTAACTTATAATTTTGTCCTATAATTAGACTTTGTTGCTGTTGGACAATAAAAGCCTATTATTATTATGACTCAGAAAACAAATGGCAATAAATAGAATATCGACGTGCTGATCCTCTACGTCTGCGAAATTTCAAAAGACTTCCATTAGCACAGTAAATCATGCTCACCTTTCTCTGGTAAGCCAAGGCAGTCATTCATACTGAATATTTGCCGAAAGGTTCAACGATTAATTCAATAATATACTGAAAAACTTTATGGCCACTGATGAATCGTATTCGTAATGGTAGGACAGAAGAAATTTTTTTTAACGCCAGACTGCATTGCAATAACGAAACGATGAAGATGGTGACGAGCATGAAATTCACGGTTAAATATTCATCACATGTAATACAGTTAGAGAATACAATCCCAGGGGTCCCAAATCCCGGGATCTCGAGATCCCGGCCAGGTTTGATCACGTAAATCCCGGGACTATACTTGACTAACCTCGGGATTTTCGGGATTGCCAGTTTGCAATCTGTAATCCGTTGCGCCTTAACAATGACCTTACCTAGGTTATACTAAAGGCACTTATTACATAAAGACAAAAAATCAACCTTAGGTACGCCGTACGATAAAAGAACTACACAGGTACAGCCCAAATAATATGTAACTTAGAAGGGACTTCCCCGCCCGGCATACTTCAATACAATACTGTTAAAGTAATTCCTCAACGGGCCAACAGGGGAATCACCCGATCACCTCATATGATATATCATAATATTGTTGCGAGGGATTCCCCGTCGGGGATTCCCTGTACAAAGGTATAAATACGCTTATTAGGATTTATTTTTTTCATTTATTATTCTAGCAGCGACAAGGTTACGCACATTTAAATTTAAAAGTCAATTATTAGAGTTATTTTAAATGGCGGGAGACTTTGTTCAACATAAAAAAAACAGTAATACGTCGTCAGCGTGAAGTTATTTTTTAGTTGCGAAAGACGGGAATAATGCTAAATGTAAGCGCTGTCCATTCTCTAGACTTTGGGTAGATCAACTAAGGGATTACATACATATTTGTCATCAAAACGTAACATTAACATTTTAGCTGACGTTAATAGTTTAACAGCTTCAACAAGTCAAGATTCTGAAAATCTGAACGCAGCACCGACGCCAGCTAAACTAAAGTTAGAAGATTATTTTTCCAAAAGTGCCGACGATAGCCTTGATGATGTTTTGGCAAGAATGATTGTATTAAATGGATTTCCATTCAGTGTATTTATAACTTCAGACGATTTAAGAAAATTGCTCTTAGCGAAATACACGGATTTACCAAAATCAGCGGTCACAATTCGAAAGCGTGTTATGAATTACAGTAAAGAAATCAGAAAGCAAGTAACTGCGGAATTAAAACATTTCAAAAGTGCAGGTGAAAGATTCAATCTATCTTTCGACGAGTGGACATCAACGTCCAATAAACGATACATGTCTGTCAACGTTCATTCATATAAAACAATTTGGAGCTTAGGACTCGTTCCTATACATGGAAGTATGACGGCTGAAAATTGTCTTCGTATATTGAAAGAGCGTCTAAGTAAATTTGATATTTCCTTAGAGACTGATATCGTGGCTACTGTAACCGATGGACAGAACGTTATAATAAAGGTGGGACAGCTTGTTTACAGTGACCAACAATTGTGTCTCGCACATGATATCAATTTGGCCGTCTGTGATGTGCTTTATAAAATAAATAATTATTTTCAAGACAGGCAAGACAACCCTACCTCAGACGATACTATAAATGAACCAGCTGTGACTGCTGATTATATGACCGATAGCGACGATGATGACAATTTAGAAGACTTAGACTGTCCAGAATCAGGTTTAATGTTAATGTCACAAAATGAACTTGCGCGAGATCACATACTAGAGTTAACGAAAGATGAAAACAATGAGCTGATAAAGAAAATCCGCAAAGTTGGAGTATATTTCA
The DNA here is from genome assembly GCA_935421215.2 of Melolontha melolontha. Taxonomy (NCBI): domain Eukaryota; kingdom Metazoa; phylum Arthropoda; class Insecta; order Coleoptera; family Scarabaeidae; genus Melolontha; species Melolontha melolontha. The sequence continues at coordinate 64,594,350 of OW285237.1, read as the reverse complement.
AAAGATCACCATTGAAAAATGAAACAGTACTTCAAAAATATGTGAAGATTGAACATGAAAAAGAGCTGTCACTTCTTTTGGACTGTAAAACCAGGTGGCATAGTCTTTTAACAATGCTGGAACGATTTTCTCTTTTAAAAACCTGCATTCAAGCTCTTAAAGATCTCAATCATCCAATCCGTTTAGAAGATGCTGATTTTGACTTGGTAAATACAATTGTTGATGTGCTGACCCCAATTAAATTAACAGTAAAAGCAATCTGTCGCGAAATGTTAATTTATGAACAGCTGATGCCACTTTGAAATTCCTTATAAAACAATTGTCTAGCAAAAACTCAGCACTCGCCAATAAAATGAAAACATCCTTAGTAGAACGTATAAAGCAACGACGAAATGATGATTTAACTGATGTGTTGAGTTATTTACAAAATCCACGAAAAGATGATGAAAATCAGTTATTATCGAATTTGGAATGCCTTGACTTATTTCCAGTTCATACACAGGCTTTAGTGAGTGCGCAAATAAAGAGTATTGTCAAAAGACTAAATAGTCGAGATGACACAGAAGAGAAAGAAAGGTCAGGGTCACAAACAGATGATGAGCCAAGGCAACAAACCTCCCAACCCCAATTGACACTAAAGGAATAGTTACCGCTGGAAATTAATAAAAGCAGGGAATCCCCAGATCCTGAAGTTCAAAATGAATCGGGGTTGGTAATAGACGCGAAATGAGCCTGTTCGAAAATGGAGGAGTTCGTGGATATCACTTAGAGTTAGCATATAGGTATCTATTTTCTATTCCTCCAAACAGTGTAGAACCTGAGCGAGCGTTTTCAGTTCACAATAAACTACGAAACAGGTTTGGAAGTCAAACATTGGATGCTTTGATATTCCTATGATTGTATTTTCGAAATTCTAAATAGTTTTTTGTATTGTATTTTTTTTGTTATATATACTCGTATTATGAATAATTTTTAAGAAATTACTTAAGTTTTTTTTTCATTTGAGCCCAATTAGAAACCACATAGTCTAGTTCCGGGATTAATCCCGGGATTGTATTCTCTAAATACAGTCCATAAATTTTTACAAAAGGAATAAATTCGAATCTCTAACGAGACATCCCCGCTATATACTTCTACACTCCCAAAGACCATGGAAGAGAAACCATAATAATATAATAACAATATATAATAATATAACAAATAACAATAAATTCCGTCATAGAACTTGTAGTAAATACAGTTTTATTTATTAGTATTATATCAGTATCGCATCGTTAGTCGCATACCACCGATCTCATACCCACAGATATGTGGGTTGAGAAAAATGTCTTCCTGCTAGAGGCTGAGGAAGTGCAAGATAACTCGACACCATAATTATAGTAATAATAATAATAAAGCATCGCAAGAACTGAAGGTGAATCACAAAAAATATTGGCAAATTATAAATTATTATTGCTTGCCACTGTGTAGTGACTTAAGACAATTCACCTTAAACGAGAAAAAAAGCCTCGAAAACTTCTCAGACAACTGAGCCCCAGATCCGATCCCAGAATCCCATTCACGATAAACCAGTGCGTTACCACTGGGCTTTTTTAGGTAAAATTCCTTTACGTAATTCGCTTTTTTCTTATTTTTACATTATACCAACCAGTCCATTATTACAGGGATTCTAAATATTTTTATATTATTTTCATTTTTTATTATCACTATACATATATTAAACCTCTTATTGAAACAGTATTTTTATTCGTCATTGTGTAATGTGAATAATGGTTTGCTAAATTGAATATACTAACTTTTCAAAGACTGTAGATATTACAACATTAATCAAAATATATATTTCTTATGTGCGAAGTAACAGAATAGTTTCGTGTAGTTTCAGTACGTACTTCTGTTTACGAAATACATGTGTACATAACTTCAGTCAACTACAAAAAATGATTTATTACAGGTTTAATAAAGTTCCACGCGAACATATTAGATCCAACTAAATATTCAAGCAGTTTGAAAAGGGTAAAGGCTAAGTTGTCGACAAATAGCATAACTAGTGGCTAGTGTATAATGTTCAGCTTATTGTTGCCGAATCATTATTTATAGATGAAGGTAAAACTGCCCTGAATTATTCCGATGCGGTATTTATTATTCAATGAGAAAATTGCGGTGACATCGTCCTGTCGATGTAATTGCTGTGTAACAATGTTTGATCTTATTGAATATGCAAAATATGTTAGGGCTTCCTACTGATTTTGCATTCCAAAATTAATTCTAATTGACTGTTTGTTCCATAGTAGTTATACTTGTCAGGTATTATTAGTGACATATATCAATATAAAGCCGCATGGGAGTGGGATTTTGTATTGTTTACGTATTTGATGAACTTATCAAATAGTACGAAATATACTGGAAGTAATAAAAATAACGAATTGCAGTATTTTGCGATATTTAAATTTAAGCAAATTAAAAAATTCTTAAAGCTTATTTACATATCCGATATCAAAGATCCGAGGGATGTCTGTTATGCTGGGACATAGAAAGCGCCACTAATCAAATGTAGATACTGAAAATTAACCTTCATCTTTATTTAGCCTAAATCCAAAAATCCAGGAACCTTTTTTTAAACCTTTTTTTGCACAAAAACCTAGGAAAACGTCGATGCTGTGCGCAGGCTCATCAACGAAGATCCACATGTGACATATCGCGAAATTGAAGCATTATTGAGGAGTTCAATGCCATCAATTCAAAAAATTTTGCATGAAGAATGTTGACCGAAAAAAGAGCAGCTCGAGTGCTTTGGTGTGAAAAACTATACCACTTTAATTCAGAAAACTCTAAAAACGTCACATCATCGTAAGTGGTGATGAATCTTGAATTTACTCCTACGAGCAAGAAAATAAACGCCAGTCGTTTGTTTGGGTGTTCCAAGGTGAAGAAAAGCCGACAAAAGTTATCCGTTTTCGAAGTGTCTGTTACTGCCTGTTGGTACACAACCATTTGTTTGCTGCAAGTCATCGCTGAGCTCCGAGAAATCAACCCACAATAACGGATTATCCTCTGCCAAGACAATGCAAGTTCGCACGCAGCTCGCAAGACATCGAATTGTTAGACCATCCTAAGTATAGTTCCGACCTAAGTCCCAACGATTTCTTTACCTTTCCGAAAATCAAGAACGGACTGCCTGGTCAAATGTTGCAGTCGTCAGAAGGAATAGTCGATGCCTTCAAAACGAAATTTTGACTGTAGCAACAAACGAGTGGAATAACTGCTTCCAGAGTTGGTTCGAGCGCAAGCAAAAGTGTACTAATCTTCGTGGAGAATACTTAGAAAAATGATAAAATTTTTAAAAGCTATCTACTGTTTTATTCCATTTCTATGTGCAAAATACTCATACAAGCCAAAATTACGCTAGCATTTAAAATTAGCCGATTTATTTTAACGCAACAAGACCAAAAAAAAATTTCACTTTAAATTCACTTTCAGATATTATAATCTTGGGTGCACTATCAGTAGTATTGCATTAGCATACTGATAAAAAAATTTTTAATGGGCAATTGTATTTTCAGTTGTGAATAAAAGCAAAATAAAGCTATTGTATTTTCAAGAAAAAAATTGGTACATCCAAGTATTAAATTTAATAACATATGGTTTACTTTTTCATTTATCACTAAGAGGCAAAAATTCCAATCCCTTTTTCCCGAAAATATTTCTCAAACGGCTTTGAAACATAACTTTGTGAAAACGCAACATTGGAATTGTTTTAATAATACTATTTCACGTATAGTTTATTGTATATCTGTTGTGTGGTGCGAGTTTATACAGTTCATTATACGAGGGTAGGCTAAAAAGTAATGCACACATGCTTGTACAGCGAGAACGAAATGGCGTTTAGAAGCGCGGCAAGTGAAATGTGGAAGTGGCACCCTCCTCTATACGCTTGCATTGATTTGAGGTCGTTAAATACATCCTGTGTATTTTGGAAAGCAAAAGTATGGAGACGTGTTGTAGTGCTATGTCAACGCGAGTTAAACAGCGTGCTGTTATCGAATTTTTCATTGCTGGAAAAGTGACTCCTAGTGAGATTAATCGTCGTTTAAAGGATGTTTATGGCGACGATACTATTGATACGTCTTCTGTAAATCGATGGGTAATAAAGTTTCATGTTTGTGAGCCTGGAAGAGCCGAAATTGTTGATAAAACCCGCAGCGGACGTCCGATCACTGCCGCAGACGATAAGCATCGCAAACTCGTCGACAATTTGATTCAAAATGACTTGTAAATCACTCAGAAGTATATCGCAAACCATATTGGGATATCCAAGAAACGTATTGGCTTCATTATTGAACAATTGGGATAACGCAAAATCTATGCACGATGAGTACTACGCCGTCTCACAGACGAGAACAAACAGTTCTACCTAAGAGAGACCTCAAGGGTAATCATTGTACCTCGGACGATGAGGTGAAGGCAGCTGTCAAGTCGTGGACTCGAGAAAAGTCGAAGGAATTTTTCAGTGACGTAATGAAAGTACTACCGAGAAAGCTGCACTTCTCCAAGCAATTCCAACCATATAACACTGAGGCAGCTCCTGAAAATTAAGATGAAATCTAGTTAATGCTTGGTACGCCATATGAATTTTGTTCAGTACGCCATATGAATTTTGTTCATTGGGGAAACATGTTACAGCCAGTTAAAACAATTATTTGCAAATAGTTCAATCCACGGAAAATTCCAGGATTTAATTTTATTACAAAAAGTCCCACAGGTAATTTCAGAAAAATGTATAAAATTATTTTCCAGTGGAATGTGGTTCAGATTATGATGCTTCCTAAACCTGGAAAAAATCCGATGTATGTAGAATCATATAGACCTATAATTTTACTGTCTCTTGTATCCAAAGTCTTTGAGAAATTCCACTTGAAACGATTACAACAGAATCATAGAACAAGTACACTGAATCGTGGAGCCAATAAATTAAGATTTAGAAATCAAACGATTTTGTTCAACAGCGCTTCTCGTTATAATACAAGGATCTGACAAAGTTTGGCATGTGGGATTCTGCTATAGAATGAATTCTAAACTACCATATCAGTTACTTAAGATACTAAAATTGATTCTAATCGATAGATGTGAAATATTAGAATGCTTACACAAATCTTTTCTGACAATTTATTTAATCTCCATACACGGCAAACTTGCTACAAAAAACCTGCTACATAAAAAAGTACATTTAAACAATCTCAAAATTTGAGTACGAAATATAAAATTAAAGAGTACATGGATGAATCAGTTCATATTACTTCTACTATGAAAAGAAATAACTCGTCCTTGAATAACGCTTAATGGTTTGTTATTACCTGAAGCCGATGAAGTTACATACCTTAGTTGCACTGAAATCGTTTTAGTGTAATCACAGTAGTAGCAGCCCTGATGTTCCCTGAAACAATGGACGAAACGTCGGCCAAGAAGAAAGCAGTGTAAAGTACGTGGTTTCAGCCCGACATCCCAGAAGAATTAATGGGCAACAACCGTAGAAGCCAGATTAGATACTTCATTTCATCTTCATTTAGATGAGTAAGTGATAAGGAAAAAGGTATACTCGCATTCAACAAACGTAAATAATTAGTAATTGAATCTAGTAAAATGTAAAATCAGTAGCGAATAGTACAAGAAAATAAACTTCTATATAAAACTGTACTAAAACCGATTTGGAAAAACGAAGTGGAGCTCTTGAGGACACAACCAGTAATTCCAACTTATCCTCCAGAAACTTCAAAACAAAGTACTTCTAACAATAGCTAGTGTACCACAATATGTGCCTAATGCACTGATTTAAATAGAATAGCCTAAAAGTTTCCTTAGTACGTAAAAAAGTCAAAAAGTTCAATATGTCTTAACGTCAAACTTCAAACATAACCCTATTCCAACAAAAAATTAACACCACTTCAAAAGAGAAATAATGTCAATTGCTATCAAACCACTCTCGGTTGTTATAGCAATTGTAACTGGTGGCGAAAGTTGAATATATTCTTCCTCAAGAATTGGTTGTTTGGATTTTTCAAAATGAGCCTAATCCAACAAAGGATGTTTACGAAAAGGCTGGTATGAAAAAATTTATTTGATATTTCTGAGAATGTTACAATTAGAGTCTTGAATCATTATAGTATGAGAAGAAGAGAAAGTGTTCTAAAGAGGATGTAGAAGAACATGCCTTCAGTAAAAGTAAAAAAATAGCTAGATCGCCGATAAAAACACAGAAGAAAATGGAGGATAATATAGAAGCGATGCGGAACATGATGGAAATACTGCAAATGACAATGAAATCCTTAGCGGAAGAAATAAAAGAAATGAGAGAGGAACAGAAGGGGTACAAAAAAGAAATAGAAGGAATTAGGAAAGAGAATGAAAAATTGATAAGAGAGAATTCCCAATTGAGAAGAGGAATAATAATGATGGATGACAGGTTAGAGCGTCTTGAAAATGAGAAGATACGAAATAATGTAGTTGTACAAGGACTATCAGTGAATGCAACCAATCAGGAGGAAATAAAAAACAAAATGGAGGGGTTTATAGAGAAAGAGTTGCATTTAAAAGTCAAAACAAAGGGAGTGATTAAACTAGCTGAAAAAACTTGCCTAGTACAAATGGAAAATGCGACAGACAAGAAAATAGTAATGCAGAACAAATAGAAATTGAAGGGAAGGACAGGGCAAAAGGTCTTTATCAACGACGATTTATCTAAACAAGACATAGATATATAAATATAAAAGATAATTCGAAATAGGACAAAAGAAGAAAAGGAAAGTGGCAAGAGGGTTAAAATTGCGTTTCGAAAATTATATATTGAAGATGAAGAATGGAAATGGGGCAAAATCAACGAAAAGCTAATACAAATGAAAGACAGGAAAGCTCTAAAAAACTAAGAAACCAATGTATAGATGGAAGGAAGGAGGTTGACACGGCGAAATAAATAAAGTACACGATAAGGCATGGAAATGATACTTTGAACAAAAAGAAAGAATGGAAATTAGCGACTTGGAACGTTAGAAGTTTAAGCGGAAAGGAAAGTGAACTCATAAGTGAATTTGAAGAAACGCGTTTAACAATACTATGTATTAACGAAACAAAAAAGAAAGGCAAATAGGAGCAAGTACTAGATAACGACCACATATTACTGCATAGCGGAGTAAATTCGTGTAATAGAGCAGCAGCTGGAGTAGGTGTAATAATACATAGAAATTTAAGAAGCAACATAAGTAAATGGGAAGCTATATCGGAGCGCATATTAGTAGTGAAGCTTAAAGACAGTAAACAGAAGGTAACGACAATAATAGCAGTGTATGGCCCTCATGACAATGACAAAGTAGAAGAAAAAGATAAATTCTGGGAGGAGCTGATATTAGAAATGAATGAAGCCAAAGGAATATTGTTTATTGATGGGGACTTCAATGGCAGAATAGGAAAAAAGACGACGGTTAAAAAGGCAGATATTCCCATAACTAGAAGAAGGTGGTGGACATTTTCAACATCTTTTATAATTATGGTCATTATTGTTGGTAATTTATACAAGTACAATTTATGATATTTATTATAAGGTTGTAATCTAAGGACTCTACAAACAATTTATTTGCTTCAAATTTATTTTAAGCCATTTCTTACAATAATTTGTTGAATGTTAATATATTAAACTAGTACGATAACTAGATACTATTGTCACTATAAGATGAATAAAACCTTTAATTGTAAAGTTATTTCCTCTTAATTCTGCATTGTCTTTTTACATGTTACTACAGATTAGATGAGCTTTATTACACAAGAATGAACAGCATATTAATTGGATTATGTAATTTTTTCCAGTTATCGCATGAAGAGGTGCTATTGTTCAGCAAGAATTCTCTAAAATATCAAAATACTTAATTTGAAATTTGCAAATTAATTACTGTTACCTTCTAAAATCATTATTTGACTAGTTTATATTAATTAATATGGCATATTAAAGTATAATATAAATTATATTTTGTACATTTTGTGTACATTCATAGTTACTTCAAAAACTATCTATTTAAAGCAATCCTACATGTACATGTTTCGGCTAATGATGCCTTTCTCAAGGAATACAAAATATAAATGATATTTTGTATTCCTTGAGAAAGGCAACATTAGCCGAAACATTTACATGTAGGATTGTTTTAAATATATAGTCTTTGAAGTAAAACCAGACCTTAAATCGCCTACAAATTCAAGTTACTATATATATATATATATATATATATATATATATATATATATATATATAAATTGAAACGAAATTATCGACCGTGATATATTATAAAAAATTAATTTAAATTCGGATAAGCGGTCAATTAAGAAAAAAACTCCTTTTTCAGAAGAAGCGACAAAGTCTGTTGCGAAATATAGGGTTATTTAATAAAGGAGTTTTTTTCTTAATTGACCGCTTACCCGAATTTAAATTATATATATATATATATATATATATATATATATATATATATATATATATATATATATATATATATGGTAAACCTAATCAGTAGGCGACTAAAGGTCTGTATATTACCTTCAAAATATATGTATTTAAAAAAGTCTACATGTTTCGGCAGTACGCCTTTATCAAGAGGATACAAAATATAAATGACAGGATATAAAATTTATATCCTGTCATTTATATTTTGTATCCTCTTGATAAAGGCGTACTGCCGAAACATGTAGAGTTTTTTAAATACATATATTTTGAAGTAATATACAGACCTTTAATCGCCTACTGATTAGGTTTACCATATCATACCAAGGTCACGAAGTTATTATATATATATATATATATATATATATATATATATATATATATATATATATATATATATGTATCATTATAGTATTGTAATTCACATTAATATATTCTTAGATGCTGAGCCTTGTGTTTCGAAAGATATACTAAAAAGGACTGGTCATATAGAACATTTGAAGGGTGGATAAAAAATTAGAAAAGTTGCTCGGCCATACACCATATAATTGCGACCTGGCACCAAAGTATTTTTCTTTTATTCACACGTACCTAAAATAAATTACCGAGAATTTGTTTTGCTGGTTTTGTGAAGCTGTCAGTAATTTCAGTAGAGAAATGGTATCTTTAGAAACACGGAAAAAATGTTTTTAAATGTGGTGTGATAAAGTGCATTGTTTTAACGTATTAGGCTCAACATGAATATTGAAAATGATAAAGAAACGTAAGAATATATAGCGGCTAAACTCATTAACGCAAAATTCCGACTTCTAAGGACGATTGTACTGTGTAACATATTTTATTATCCGAAATAAATTGTTTAAAAACTTTTTTAGAATGTACCCGTACTTCTCAAAATTTCTACATAAATATTATTTGGGCAAGAGAAAGGAAACAACAATTGTTTCTCTTTTCCACATAAATACTATCACTTATATAGTTGTGATCCTTATATTACGCCAATATTAAAATATTACAAAAACTTACCAAATTGATTCTTCCTGAAACACCTTCCTTATTCACCTGAAACAATAGACAAAAAATTCAGAAATCTATAATTACGTTTTTAATACGAGGGAAATCCAGAAAGTAGTACCCGTTTACTCATACCGATGACGCTACTGATCCAGTTAGAAGCAAAGAGACGCAGGCGTCAATAGTGTCATCGTAGCTTTGCAAAGAGAAAGATTTCGAGTTCCTCCGGTGCGTAGTGTGTTTTGATAGAAAATCCCGCCAAATGCGAAGTGCGATCTGTGATATGTTTTTTTTTTAATGCAGAAAACGTCCGTCCAAGCGAAATTCATTGCAGGATTACCTGCAATCAATTCAGGATTACTGAAGTGTACGGTACGGGAACCATGGATGAATCATTTGTCAGGCACTGGGTTCGAAATTTCAAAGAGGGAAGGAATAATGTGCGCAATGAAGAACGCCCTTATTTATAACCGACGGTCTGAAGAAACCTGTCGATGATTTCATCAGGGAAGATCAGCGCGTAAAACTTAATGAAATGAGTGAGCAATTTCCTCAAATTTCACGATCATTGCTCCATGAAATCGTGACGAACCATCTGAATTACAGAAAAATTTGCTCAAGATGGGTGCCCAGAATACTTACCAACGAGCACAAGAGCAATCGCGTGGGTTCAGTGTTGTCGTTTTTGACTCGTTACGAGCAAAGGGCGATGCATTCCTTGACCAAATTGTGACTGGGGGATGAAACTTGAGTGTGCCATTTTACACGTGAGACCAAACGCAAGTCCATGGAGTAGCATCATCCAGGATCACCAACAAGTTCGCACAAGTTTAAGCAATCGTTTTCCACGAAATAGGTTATCTGGGACTGATTTTATACTCCAAGGGGCGATCGTCAATGCGGACACATACTGTGAAACACTTCAGAAGCTGCGTAGTGCAATCCAAAACAAGGAGGCGGGGAATACTGACACGTGGCATTGTTCTTCTGCAGTGCTCGTCTCCACACTGCTACGAAGATTAATGACCTTCTTCGCAATTTCTAGTGGAAGGTTTCTGACCACCCTACGTATAGCCCCGACTTGGCTCTAAGTGACATTCACTTGTTAACTAAACGGAAGGATTTCTTGTTAGGAGAACGTTTCCAAAGTGATGATGACTTAAAAGAATGTGTACAGTATTGGCTGGATAATTTGGCGATAGAAGTTTATAAGAAAGGCATAAACAAACTGTTTCAAGATACGACAAATGCCTCAACAACTGTGGCGACTAGATAGAAAGATTAGTAAATGTATTACTTTCATTTAATAAAATCATTATTTGCTTTCCTTCATTTTTGTTTGATTATATGTAAACGAGTACTACTTTCCGAACTTCTCTCGTAGTATTATATGTCATAAAATATTAGAGTATATAGTCTAAGGTGCAACATAATTTATGTTGACTAGTTATACTTGCGTTCGTGATATGCTACTATGTCATCATAAAATCAAGTAAACGTAAGAGAAAAACACAGAATTCCAGCGTCTAATAATTTTGATAAAACACCAAAAACGTCGGGTAATATGTAAAGCAAATACGCTGTGATAAAATAGCATAAACATCTAAGGATAACATGCTAAGAAACAGAAGAAGAAGAAATCTAGATTTGTAACGACAACAAAGTTGAATTGAGTGACTAATAAAATGAACAATATATCAGACAAATGAAAAGTAATTTCCTGTTAATAAAAAGAGAAAAGGGTGTACCAGCTTTTCTTCTTTTGTTCTTATGTAACTTCTTCTGATTATTACCTAATCTGATAACCGAAGACTTCTTGTAAAAATAGATACGCAAAAATACGCTGGAGGAACTGCATGGTTTCTATAAATAAGGAAGCGAAAATTATATTATATACTGAATTTTTATAAGATCAAAAAAAATTAGAAATTGTATGCAATATCTCAATATAAAATAGGCATTTTCGAAGTAACGTTTTGCTTCTTGTATTATTTAATAAAAACACAAAAAACTATTGCTTTTTATCACTTTACTATAAGAAATAATGTTACTACAGTTTCGACATTAAAAATATGTCATTCTCAAACGAAATTGAAATTACGTATGAGAAATATAGGAACAATTATGAGCTAAAAGAAAAAGTACTAAGATTACTTTTTCTTAAGACATAATTAAAAGGTAATTAAGTGACTATAGTGAATTTCCGAAGTTATAACTACAAGGGTGTGCAAAATAAAGTAGATTAAAGTTGTTGTGGATTAATAAGGCTATTGAAAAAATTAGTTCTAAATAGGTCTAGCTGGTCATTAAGAATAATGTCTTTCGAATTTTTAATACCTTTATAAATTTCTATGGATTCTAAGATATTCAATTTAAAATCATTTTTTTCACTGTGTAGAATTAAATTATTATTCAAATCAGAAAAAAGATATGTTTCTAAAATATGGTTCGCAAAAGAAGAATCCGGTTTGCTATTTTTAAATGAACGTAAACGTTCTTTTTATTTAATTCCAATAGAACAACCAGTTTGACCTATGTAAAAGCTATTACATTCTGGGAAAGTCAACTGCGATAAATATCCGGGTTCTTATATTATTTAATTTCATGTTTGTTATTAAAAATAAATGATATAACTTTGTTTGAGATTTGAAACTGATATAAAAATTATGTTTTGATTAAATGTTACCTATATTATCACTAATGTGTTGCTATATGCCCCCACGAGCAATAGTTCCGCGCCTATGTACTCAATGTAATACCTACTTACAATTTACCAACTTACCCCAAAAATATGCTTGCCCCGGAGATCTTCGGCTAAAGATCCAAATTTACAATTATACACACATCAACATAATCTAAGGATATCAATTTTTATTTTATTTGCTTGATTTTACTTTCGTTAATATTGTCTTTTGTTGTTTAGTTTGGTTGCTAGGTAACTTAGAAACAACTATCTGTCAAAAGTATCCATTAAACAAGTACAGTTAATAATAAATCTTAAAATGTTTTGAATTTTAACTTTAGTGTGTTACTTCTCCCACCATTTCTGCGTTGTTTCACAAAAATTAGTACCCATTGATAAGTGTAAGCATAAATTGCGTTAAAAGCAAACATGAATGAACAAAATAGACGTCGTCATTTGCATCCTGACGAAATGAATAGGGCAGTTGGAATGCTGGAAGTTGGAGTAAAACAAGTTGGCGTAGCGGAGCGGCTAGGTACAACACAGAGCGTAATTAGCCGACTATGTCGACGTTACAGAGATACAGGTAATCCCAGAGAACAACATCTTGGAAGAAGACGCGCCACCACTGCTATTCAGGACCGGTACATCACTCTTCAGGCTCGCCGATAGAGTACACTAACTGCTACTGAGTTAACATCGCGTCTACAGGCAGTGCATAACGTGACAGTCCACAGCCAAACCATCAGGCGTCGTTTAAGAGAAGTCAATCTTCACTCCAGACGCCCCCTTAGGGTTCCACCATTAACCAGGGGAAATCGAGGACATCGAGTAAACTGGGCTCGAGAACACTTAAACTGGACTCGAGAACAATGGTCGACTATACTTTTTTCTGACGAGTCGCGATTCAGATTAAGACCAGATACTCGCAGATTAAGAGTCTGGCGTTAGCCTGGTAATGCAGCAAGGCTACAGCATGCCCAAGAAGTGCACAGCTACCGAGGTGGTACTATAATGATATGGGCGGGAATTATGCTGGGTAGGAAAACTGATCTCGTTTTTCTAGATCAATTCTTAAATGCTGAGAAATATATCCAGAATATTCTTGAACCTGTTGTTCAGCCATTTGCAGAAGCGTTGGGCCGAAATTTAAACCTTATGCATGACAATGTACGACCACATGTGGCAAGAGTTGTTACCGATTGGCTCAATGAAGCAAGAATTGAGGTTTTGCCATGGCCAGCTCAATCCCCAGACCTCAATCCCATTGAGCATGCATGGGATATGCTTCAGAGAAGGAGCCTGCCACATATGGACGCTATACAAAATCGACGGCAACTGCAAGAACTTCTTTCACAACCGTGGAATCTTCTTCCACAAGAAGACTTGGACAATCTTATTCTGTCTATGCCAAGAAGATGTAGGGCGGTTTTAAACTCCAGAGGAGGTCCCACTCTTTATTAATTCCTTAATTTTCAAATTTTTTAATTCAATATAAAATTAATTTTGAATTGTTGTTTAGTTCCATTTTGTAGAGTTTCTAATTTCTAATTAATAAATTATTATTAAAATTGTGTTAAATATTAATTTAAGTTAATTTCACTCATAGCTTATTTTACATTTAACTTTCAAGACAAAAATGGGTAAAAAGATGCACTAAATTATTTTTTTAAAGCAAATAAGATATATCCTTAGATTATGTTGATGTGTGTATAATTACATTAAAACAGTATTTTAATAGAAATACAAAAATATATATACAATGACAACCATAAGTCCTACATTTTGTTAGTCAAATAAACGCACACACATACGTTGATTCCATATCCGTGTAAATACCCAATGCGCATACGTTACTTCTGTCAGACTCTAAATTTTTACTTGACTTAACCATCAAAAACAATCAATTGAAAAGAGATTTATTTAAATTATTACGCAGACAATATTACAGACGAAACTAAAGTAATTATGAGATAATGGTTTCAACCCATTCTATGATTAGAATTAAATTTCAAATAATCAACGCAATGGGAAGAAAATATAAATATAATAAAATTTATGCTGTGAAATAAAATAGTAATTAGAAGATATTTAAAGAGGGAAATTAAGATATTTAAAATAATATTGCATGAGATACAATATATTACTAAATGTCTATACTAAGTACGTTTCAAAAATTAATTATAAAAGAAACAATAGAGCTGGGAATGGTATTACATTATTACAGCTAGTAAAAAGCAAGCAAAACATTATAAAATAGGTTCTTAATAAAAGTGTAGAATATTAATTCACACAGAACGATTCTAAATGTAGGGAGAGCAAATTAATATACATTGGAAATGCTTCGATGTACTTAGACAGTCAAAATTATTAGACAAGCAAAAATACTATTTAGGATAGAGTAATTTTAAGAATTTAATTAGAATAATCGGTTTGCAATATTGCAATAATTTTAGGCTATACTGAAAATATACAGCAGTCGAAATCGACACATATCAGGATCCAATATACTCGTATGTTAAACATACAGGGTCGCTATTATGTATGGAAACGGTCAGTATCTCGAAAACGGCTCTAGATATATTAAAATTAAATTTTTTACACGTACATAAGGAAATGTTTGGATTTTTTCGCTATTTTTTAATTTTTTTTAACGGATAGTTGAAATTCAGGGCAAACTTGATTTATTTTTAAATGGCAACAGTGCTTGAATTTGACATCGCTTGAAAGATTTTTTTTCCGAATTCAGCGATGCAAATATAGTGTATCTATTTTTCAAAATAGTTAAAAGAAAACGGATAATAATTGTTTCGGCCTCTTTTGGTGTAACAACAATAAAAAAAACATTTATTAAATAAGAAACTATTTTATATGAAAATTAAACCAAAAGTACACCTTCGACTATTTTTATACATATTGCTATGAACTGTGGTTTGGAAATTAGCTATTCCACCATTCACGACAAATCTATTCAGCTAGGATATTCAGTCGGCTTATTTCCAAAATGGGACTGCTTTCCTCTCAGGGTTCCAATCGGAAGCGTGGTTGTCTATATATAACGCATGGAAATGACAGCTGCATGCGTACAAAAACCCTAATGACACCGAACAAAATTAAAAATAATAAATTACAAAGAAACTTTTTAATTTCTCCCAAGAGAACAAAATCAAAATAAACAAACTGATTTGACAGCCCGAAGCAAACTATAACGCATGTGCACCCACATGTAACAAAAAAATGCCCTTGAGATACCAAACGCACTAAAATTTTACAGTTACAGAATTTTTTTACTAGAAATTTTAAAAACCTTCTTTGTTATTTATATCAAATAACTAAGACTAAATCAATACGATAATTAACACAATAGAAAAATACAATATTCAATTCATTCAAAATAATAATAAGATACCTTTTAATAATATATTACTTACGTCAAAAATATATTCAAGACACGTGAGTAAGAAAGTGTAAAATATAACAATTACGAGATCAACAAACTCGTATAAAATATCGGTAATGAAAAAAAAAGCAGCACCAACAACTAATTAAATCAAAAATTAACCCGAAGTTACTTAATAAAAAGATAAAGATTAATATTTTTATAAACACGACTTTCTTATCTCAGAGTACACTTGTGTCTGTCTAAAGGTCAAATCAAGCGCGCAGGCTTAGAATATAAAACCAGTTTTTTAACAAAAATAATAAATTTCAAAAATATACACTTGCGTTAAAAATAACTGTTCAAAGATAAATACATAAATTTTAATATTTTTTATGGGGAAAAGTCCACAGCAATATGTGTTAAAAACATCGCCACCTTCAAATTTTCAATTACAGATCGCAATGAATAAATGAATATTGCAGTACACGCGCCTTTCTAAACAAAGTACTACCAAGTTATCTTACTAACTCAGTTAAGAGGCGAGCTGAGGAGAGGTTCTCTTTAAATATAGGCGCCACCGTGTTTGCTACCGAAAGTAAGCTAAATAATTGACACGTAATACGTGGACAAATTCTGATACAACAATAAAACGCTAAATATGATAATAACAAGAGGTAATTTATTAAATTAGCGACAGTCAATATATATGTCAACAATCATCTCTGTTGAACATAACAGCAATAAACATAAGAAATATAATATTAATAAATAACAATAATAATTAATCATTCAAGCTTTGAATAAGGCTCACGAGCCACTATTAATAATGAATTAAATATAAAAAATTAAAAATTTCAGTGATCAACTTGCTTAATGAATTATATACATAAAGTTGAAATAAAGGTAATAAATAATACTGAGTTATTGACTTGCCCAGTATAGTGATTTTTAACTTATAGAATAATAATGCATACTTAATATGCATAAGAAGAGCAATTAAATACTAGAGTTTAAATTGAAGCAAAATTATATTAATAAATTTAAACGCATAAAAGTTATAAGACCAAAAGCAATATGGTCTACGAAATAAAGCATTAAGTCATTAACAAATAAGTTGTATGCTTAATCTAGATAATAAATCAATTGATAATTTATCCATAGATCTTTCGATAAATTTCACATCGAGCTTCTGTACATTCAGTATAATAGTTAGATTATTAGATATTACACAAAAATCAATTTACAATTTAAAATCGTAATAAAATTCAACGGTGAATGTACACTATAAATTTTAGCAACAGTTGATCTATACCATTCCACAAAGTATTATATATAGTGGATATTTAAAATTTAGAAATATTTCTTGGGTTGACAACAATAAATAAAAGAAAATTTGAGATGACTCTAGTACAGTGATGAAAATTCGACTACCCTGTGTAACCAAAATTAGGGTTATCGATGGTAGTCAACTACACTATGAGACTCTGACTCTAATTAAATAAAAGTTAAATACATACTGAACACTAGCGAATTACACGTAGTGAGTTTGAATTAAATGTGTCTCTCATCAAACCCTTTACACCTTGTCTATTACATTACAATTCCTGACTAGTTAGGTTCTTTTGTTGAAGGCGGCCTAAAACTCTTCTTCGAAGATGGAACTCAATCAGGTCAGCTTCTACCAAGGATTTATCCACCAAAAAATCAGTTTACATGGGACTCATTCCAGGAAGTTTTATGCCCACAGGTGTAAATTTAAGCTCCATGTGAGGAATATATGCCTCGTGCGTGCACCCTTTTAAATCCAAGAAAGAAAAAAAAACGAATATATCAAAAATAAATTATAATTAAAAGAAATAATGCAATATCACATGGACATCATGAAAAAAACTCATCTGCGAGAGAATAATGGTCTGGCGTCGAAAAGGAATTGGAAAACCTACGAACGCGCGCTTCAAAAGAGAAACTCTAAAACCGTTAATGCAGCGAAAAACGACAATTTCGATATCTCACTATACACTTTCTGTGGCTTATACTAATTACAATGACTAAAAAACCCGCATAAGCAATGTAACTATGTACTTTTAAGGAGTCATTGTAATTTTATTCCCAAATAAACTACGTCCTCGGTTGTTCTCCGAGTTCCCATTGACGACGAAATTGCAAGAGAGCGAGATTTCACCAACTCGATGCTTTTATACGATAAGATACGTAATTCTAAAAGCAAACGATAGATGAAGCCATTGTAGAGAAGAATTTAAATAAGAATTACGTACTTAGAAAAACGTTTTGCTACATCAAAATTAAGGCAATAAAATACAAAACTCAACTGATAAATAATTTCCATTAATTACTTCTATATAAGGAATTTTTAATAAAAGACCATTGTCCCGAAAATAGACACAACATGTTTCTGACGGTGTATTAAAACATAGAAGATATTAAAAGAAAATTTCATATGACAATTCTAATTAAATTCACAACAGACAATGCCGTAAGCTATTCTAATTAATATTAAAATAAAGATTCGAACTGAATCCATTACAAATTACTCAAATAAAATGTTTACCATTCTAACTCTACCATCTTTATCGAAAATTTTAACACCTGCGAAACATATAAACGATAATAAACCTAACGTTAATGTAAACCAGGTTGTATACCCATCGTTGTTAGTATATCGCAATTTTAATTAAATTAAATCATACTTATAAAAAAACGAAATCTCGTATTTCAATACAACGACAGAATAAATATCCCCAAAAGAAAAAGATTCTGCAAATCCTCAAATAGCGAAATTACAATTTATAAGCAAAGTTCTACCACATAAGATCCTTTCATACTTAATCGACCAAACGACCAAAAATGGAAAAGAGGCGAAATCAGCCCGTTACAATATCTAGGAGAATGCAAACAGCCAAATTAATTTTACTAATAATGAAGTAATATAAAATTACAAGTAAAGGTATATTGCTACATAATTTTTTTCTAAATTGCACTAGAGATTAAATTTGAATGTAAAATTAAAATGTTTTTAATGTTTCCTCTCCTGTTAAGAAACTTCTTTTTTTTTTGGAAAATTTGGACTCAAAGTCAATGCGACTATTAATAAAGCCCAAACTTTGCTTTCGATATAATTCCCTGTTTTTATTTTTCTCCCAACGAAATTCAGTTGCGATAAAAAACTATGTGATAACGATACATGTAATACATTTTCGAAAGAACTGAGTAATTTTCCAGCACTGAATTTTTACAACATAAAAGTTAATTTTGCGGAACATATACATTTTGCGACTGGTCGATTAAAAACCTCAATGTGTTACTCTATCTGGTATTTAGACAGGTCATTTTTTAAAATTCGACAAGATTAATTACAACTGGATCGGTTTACAAATTTCGCTCAATTGACTCCATTATTTATTATTAGAAATAAGTACGCAATTAAGCGAAATATGATTCGTTATTGCTAGGTCTTGGCAATTAGACGCGGAAAATATAACATCTATATTTAAAACTCATGAGCAAGGCGTGGATTACACGGCTAATTTCAGTTGTTGGGCATAGTTGCGAAACTCACTTTCGAGCTTTGAATTTATAAAGGTACTAGTGGCATTTAAAATTCCACATATTTTTAAGAATTGCGAAACATTTTAAAAATAAATTAAGTTTAATTTTTGCGGTATGTAGACTACTAAAACAGAGACTTTTTTGGAACGTAAGCTTCGGAAGATGCATTTATTTTTTAAGAATAAGCATGCAAGTGAGATGTAAACTCACGGTAAACTCGCTAGAACTCTAACACCGAAGCTCCTGTTTTCAAATTTTTTAAGTGCCCTAAACCTAAATCAATTTATTTGTTTATTTATTTGTATATTTACAAAAATAAAATAAAATGTGTGCATTTAATATAATAATAATAATAAATAATAATTGCAACAAAAATCATGTCAAACCTATATAGATTTCTATATAACAAGTACAATATAAAGAAATACATATTGTATAATTATTAGGAATCGAAATCATTAATGTAATTCGAAATTGGTCACAGGAATAGCAGTATACAATAATACGCAACTATGCCATGGTAGCAGGAGATTTTGAAAACATTAATTTGAAACTAATCACAGGTTCCTATGGATTTCTTTGCCAAATGATTTAGTATTTTATGCCATTCAGTAATCATGGAACGGTGGTCCGGTGAGCAAAGTTCATTTGTAATCAAAGCATATTACAAAAATAATGAGCCTGTGGTCGCAGTACAGCGGAAACTTCGGATTAATTTCAATATTCCTCGTCACGAGAGAGTTCCATCTGGTCACGCCATAAAAGAGTGGGTTCGTAAATTTGAAGAAAGTGGATCAGCGAACAATGTCAAGCGTACGGCACTAAACAGAAATGTCAGAACTATGGATAACATTGATCCAATTAGAGCAGCTATACAGCACAGTCCGAAACGTTCCAGTCGAAAACACAGTCAGGCAATTGGCTTAGCTAGGACGAATTTTACATAAGGATCACCATTTCCATCATTATAAGATCCAAATAGTTCAAGCTCAAGCCAACAGATCAGCCTGGTCGCCTGCATTCCGCTGAAAGGATATTACAATAAGAAATTGATGTTCATAATTTATGGATGTCTAATGAAGCGCATTTCAATTTATCAGCCTATACCAGTAAGCAAAACAGCCGTTATTGGTCTTTGGAAAATTCAAAGGAACTGCACAAAAAACCATTGCACAGTACGAAGGTAACGGGTATGGTGTGCAATGTCCTCTATGGGAATTATTTATCCCTACTTTTTTGAGGATCAGAATGAAAATACTGTAACAGTCAATTCTGCACGCTATGCTGACCTGATAAACCAGTTTCTGGCACAGCAACTGAACCTTCTTCCACAAAACAACCAGAATATATGGTTCCAACAAGACGGTGCTACTGCACATACCGAAGGGTATCAATAACTGCCGTGCAATGACTGCTTCCAGATCGCGTTATTTCGAAACACGGGGACATTGAGTGGCCTCCAAGATCGCTAGACTTAACGGCGTATGATTACTTTTTGTGGAGCTATCTCAAAAGCAAGGTTTTTATTGGTAAACTACGAGATATTACGGAGTTGAAAAGAAAAATTATTCAAGAAATTGCCAACGTTCCGTTAAAATGTTGCGGCGTGTTATGCAGAACTTCAACGTCCGACTTCAAGAAGTAGAAGAAAGAGGATGCCATTTGCCCTGCATAATTTTGAAGAAATAAAAATGGCCAATATTTGTCTTTTTATTGGTATACTGTGTTTTAGTTAAGTACTATTGCTTTTAGAATAATAAAGTTATCAAAATCTCCTGCTACTCTAATGTAATGTACATATTATACGAATTGTATAACTCGTGTTTGTCAACGTGACGCAGCTGGCTTCCTCCTCCTCACCGTCAATAACTATATTTACAAGTTACGATATGTATGTTTTAAAAGTAGTTGCATCTATTGCGTCGCAAGTATTTCAGTTAAATTGATCTATTATTTAGTTTTATTTTTTACGTGAGTTCTATTGCGTAAATATGTCCCTTCCACATTCGTCGTGAGATATTGTTGAAAGGTGTATAAACGATTTGCCTGCGCTACAATTCGATGGAATCTAACTTCGATGCTATATTTACAATGTAATACTGTCGTGGCGAGTGAAACCCGCATAGTAAAACATGTGTCGTGGAATACACGCAAAGCACGTATTACTGGAATTTCAACTGCTTATGAACGGCAGCAAGCATTTATTTCGGATGTACCTAAAATGTTAATAGCGTGTAACATTCTGTCAAATACGTCGAATCATCCATAATTTACTCACTTTTTATAATATTGTGTTAACGGGAAATATAGGATTTGCATGTGCCCGCGGATTCCACCTTAAAATAGAGAAAATATGATATATCCCCTATGTACGATGAAATTATGACTTCAGTCAATGGCATAAGTGATAAACATATTTTGGTTCCAGTACATGAAACCATTGCCACTAAAAGATGCAATATTGCAAAATGTTTTGGTTGGAGTGATGAACGAAGACACAGCAATCTCTAAATATCTACTTACATGTAAGAGAATCAAAGCAATTAATGCAAAATTTACATCACGTAACGTAACTTCGTGTAAACTGATATCTCCTGTCAAGAAAGTTTTCGTGAAGGCACCTGCGCGCAAGAATTTATTTCATGAAAAACTGCCACATGTGTCACTACCACCGAAACCTGTTAGAACGCTCTGGAGAGTATCTAGTTTGTTAGTCAGGGTCGACAATTATCTTACAGTAAGTGTCGTTGATAGTGTAGTGCTTGTCAGAGTGCAGTTCAGTATTGTGTGTTGTCTAATATAATAAATTTTTGAATCATGTCTAAAAGAATTAGATTTGATCTCACTAACGAAGCTGCAATGGAGTGGCTGGAAGAATCTGATGAAGAATTTATAAATAACGAGGCTATATCTGATACTGCAGGAGTAGAAGATTTCCTGGAAGTTCAGAGCAACATAGAGAGTGTGGAAGAGATGAATTGTTACTTATTTACTTATTTATATGAAACATTATTGAATTATTTATATGAAACATTATTGAATTATTTATATGAAATATTATTATGAATTATGAATATTATCCTTTTTTATCAGTACGAATCTGAGAACGATAGAGATAGTGACTCAAATAATGAATAAAAATGTCCTTTATTTACGTACAAAGATAGTACTAAGTGGCGCAAGAACCCACGCAAAAAGGAATAGGCGCTTATTTCAGAACATAGTAACTACCAAAGTCGCCCTCAATGCCAAATCTCAGAATGTTGCAAATATTGTTGATTGCTTCAAGCTGTTTGTTGGTGATGAAATTGTAGATATTGTATTTAAGTATACTAACCAAAAAAACGAGATGTTTTACGAAGAATATAACAAAAAGCATCCCTAAAAAGCAAAAGATTTGGCTTGCAACAAATTCTGTTGAAATGTATGCTATTTTCGGTGTTCTGATTACAATGGGAGCCCTAAAACAAAAAGGGTACCATTATCATTTCTTTGGAAATGTAGTATATACGTTTGCTCAGATTATAGTTTTTAAAATAATTACTTGTACTGTTTATAACAATAACGAATAAATTAAAACTTTTAAATAAGTAAGTAGGTATTTCTTCTGGTTAATATATTTATTTATGTTTCAACTTTTACTTAATTACGGAAGAAATATTACGTGTTACTTATATTGACAGTTTGAATACTTAAAACAAGTTGAAAATGAAAAAACATCTTGAGATACGTTTTCGTCCCATTCCGACCTTAGCCTAACTATTTTACCTCAGGCCGGGAAAGGTTAACAGTGCCCAAAATCAAACTATGTTATATAGACTGATGGTACTGTTTTTATATGATCGGGAAGATGTCATGTTCGAGACTATTCTTTCATGTACACTGTAACGATGTAAAAACCAGCTCTTAGGGCGACAGTCATGTAATTTAATTGTCCTCCCTTGTAATATTATTTTATTATTACAGTTAATGGTTCATAACAATTGACAATAAGCAGTAGATTGTCTATAATTAATAATTTTTCATTATGCATCGATCCTTTTGTAAATGCTTAAACATCTATTATATTCGTAAATGATTCGCAATCCACTGGCGCTCATTGTCACCCTACTCTTGATTGATGAATAATTGCAAGACGAGACATTCATTTCACTTTAGCTTTTATTTTACGCAACACGTAACGTAAAACATGAATCATTTTAAAATCGGGTTCACTGTGCGCGCTGTCGCAGTGGCAAAACAGTTTTCAGGACAGTCGTTGGGAAATAAATCTCCAAATTGACAACGTATTATGAGGTTATGTTAATGTCTATTGTTCTCATCGTCGTCGGCGGCGGCTGTGAAATAACGCAGTACGTGAATAATTCCATTGCACTAATTTTGATAAATGTCCGTACCAAGCGGATCGCTAAAAAATTAAATTAGTGCATGGACGCGAAAGTTATCACCGCAAAATTTCACATACACGTATTTGAAAATAGATAGAAGATAAGGGATGGTAATTTGGGTATGGTTACTTTGTTCGAGTAATAGTATTATCAAAATTGCATTCGCACCATATTTACAATTGCGATACTCTATGTACTGGTCGAGATCGGTATTGCTACAATGCATCCTTCATTAATTATAATTGCACCTCCAATTGTTTGTTAGATCCATTCGTATTCAGGTAATTGCTAATAAATCGATACGTATCGCTTGCAATCGAAACGTAAATTATTGGTCTAGTAATAAAAGATTTACAGTATTGCCAGGAATTATTTAGAACATTAAAGAAATAAAGGAAATCGATTTACATTAATTTAAAATTTATGTAACATAACGCTTTTACAATGTATTTTATATCAATTGTCCACATGAATATGTAATATAAATAATATTTATTAAGTTAAGTCATTAATAATTTGCGTTTTGGGAATAAATGAACCAATTGCATTTGTTGGTTTACAACTAATATTAAACGCGATTTAGAATTGAAAATGTATTCAATATACAGAGTTATTCGCGCTATATACAGCGCGGAATATTGTGGCAAAAATACTTGACTTTCAAAAAGTTCCACTTTTTGGATATATGGAGGTCTATTATGGTTACTTTTTAAAATTATTTTCATATTATACATAGTGTTCCAAAAGCCCGAAAAGTATCAAAGTTGTGTTTTTTTTTAATGGAACAGCTTGTACATTATTGCATTTTTGGATGCTTTCAAAAAGTTCCACTTTTTGGATATATGGAGGTCTATTATGGTTACTTTTTAAAATTATTTTCATATTATACATAGTGTTCCAAAAGCCCGAAAAGTATCAAAGTTGTGTTTTTTTTTAATGGAACAGCTTGTACATTATTGCATTTTTGGATGCTCCGATCAAAATAAGTGTATGTTTTAATTACCGACAACACTTGTTCAGAGATTTCTTTAAAATATTTTAAATACCATCCTCCTTGATTTTATAGATATATTATTTATTTTTTATTTAGTTTGTAACGTACTGTTTAGAGGTAAACACCTGAGGAAGCCACTGTGTTGGCGAAACAATTGTCGTTTTACGAGTAATGATTAAAAGTGAAGATTAAAACTGTAGTTTTATTTCTATTCTTATAACTTTTCGCAAATAAATTACTGTATACCATTTAGCGTTAACAGTTTTAGGTTCCCTAAAGGAATTGTTGCAATGTGTCCTGTACAGCCAAAGAAACAAGCGATCATTTTCTTGAAAGTGCTCCTTGCACGAACAATTTTTGTGGGATTCGGTTCGTCTTGGAACAACCATACAGTAGATTGTTGCTTGATTTCCGGCCCATACGTATATATCCATGTTTCGTCACCTGTGACGATTTTGCATACGGATTTTGCGGTTCCTACGTCGAATTTTTTGCGCATCTCTTTACACCAATTGACACGAGCTGCTTTCTGTCCTTCGGTTAAGTTATGTGGAATCTATCTGGAACATATTTTTTTTAACAAATGAATGTTCATGTAAAATCGAATGAATTGCAGTCTGCGATACGCCAGGAGATGCCTATACCTCACTGTAAGTCACATGTCGATCGTATTCATTTTCATTTTCCACACAGCCCCAATATTTTTTGGAATCACAACAGGTTTTGGTCGACCTTTACATGATTCATCACTCACTTGACGAAATTCTGCAAACCAATTTTAAACTGTCTTCCCTGATGGTGCTTCATTACCAAAAGTTTACCGAAGGGATATAACGCATTCTTTTGGAGCCCTTTTTTACAATCGTAAAAAATCATCCAACGAAAGAAAACCTTCACTAGTAATCTCCATTATTTTACAAACTCACTGTCAACAAACTACTGACTCAATTTCTAAGCTATCGCGAATTTCTCATTGACTGATAAGATGTCAAATTTAAGAATATAGTGATTAAATATGTGAAAAGCACCATTTAGTGGTCGATTGTAAAAATATAAAAGGTGTCCCTCGTATTAAGTTTACGATACATCTTCGGTGCAGGTCTACAAGCAAGCATAATCCTTAAACAATACTTCACTGGGAAAGTTTAAAATAGTCAAAATACAATAGCAAATTGAGACGTGGAAATTAAATCAAATTATATCAAATTTGTGAGATTTAACATACAACTATATTTGTATACAATAAATTTAAACCTACACTTCGATAAATTTCACGAAGTATCGTCAACGATTTTCGTATTTTACGCAATTATGTTCCTCTCGGTTGAATTCTTTTTTCGAATTAATTGGTATTCAAAACAATAAATATATCTTAGGTGTTGTCCGGTAACCGATTAATATGCCGCCGCACAGGTATACGTATACATACATAATATCATACATATATACAAGAATACATAAGTGTACATGCATGCTGATGTGAGCGCTTTTTTATTTATTAAGGTTGGGCACGCGTGGGCGAAATTTGATATCGAAATCTCTTTGTTTTAAGGCACACACGAAATCGATCGATTACAAATAAATATTTATGGTCAATTTCGTAAATCAATGCGAACTACATTTATATGCATGGCGGTGATTCAATGAATATATGAATGCCGTTCGAGGAATATATATCGAACATTTAAATTCTGTGTTATACAGTCAGTATTTGTATGTACGAGTATAATACATGACGTAAAAATTCTTGCTACCAAGCTCAACCATGAAGATAATTTCAGTAGCTAAGAATTTTTATCAAATTAATGTACTTTCTTTTATAGAACTTGCAATTCTTATTTTTTTTAATTTTTCCGTGTCAAGTATCGCCTTATACTTAATTATACACATTTAACACACTTAGAAAAATGAAAGAAGTCAAAATAACACAACGGTAAGAAAATTTCGTCTTTATTGTATACCATACTAGGATTGTTCGGAAACTATGTGGCCTAACATAGAAATGGCGCAAATCCTTTAATAGGAAGAATACAGCGAAGAGAAATTTATAAGAAGGAAACAGCGTCTGTTAATTTCAGTGTTAACTTATAGTTAATTTTTTGATCAATATTAGATAATTGCTCTATACGAACAATCCCTAAAGAATGAAAAGGGTGATTGTACATACCAAAGCATGAAAAAAAGTCTCTATCAACTTGGATCCGGAAATACTCCTTAAGGGAGCTACCGCACTTTAGAGATGGCGTCACAAAACTGGTATGACAATAACAATTTTTGACATTGACAATTTTCAAACGATACTATGCTATTTTGCTTTTTTCTTTAAGCCGTAATGTAACAAAATCCTTCCATCTAGTTAGTTTTTTAGATTTTTACTAAATATGAAATAAGAAAAAAGAAGATCCGCTCCACGTCGGACGTATTTTCTTGAAAACGATTGGTTTTTCCGAAGTTTAGCAAGATAACCTTTTTAGCATTGAAAATATCATAGAATTATAACCTTGCAAAAAAATTATAATTAATCACAAAGGAAAAAAGTTAGTGTCAAGAATGTATAGGGCCCCTGACACCTATCCAAAACTGTATACGATAGCTACTGACCAATAAACCAATTAACCAAAAATCAGTTTGGTGACGCCATCTCTAAAGTGCGGTAGCTCCCTTAAGAAGCACTTCTGGACCTAAGTTGATAGAAACTTATGTATGTACAATCAGCCCTTTCATTCTTTAGGGATTACTCGTGGACACGTTGTATAACAAAGACGCCACTTTCCATTAAATTTCAAAATTATACTTAACTACATAATGCAAGTATTAATATCTTTATCAAATGTGGTGAGTTAGAGCATTTTAAAATTATTAGATATTTCCTAATATTCATTTTACGATTATACTATTTAATACATTTATATTAATATTTCTTTTTGTTAATTTTCTACAAATATCTAAAATAACACAAGGATCATCTAGTGGCCACTTAATGAATGATCGCCAAATTTTCCGTGAAAGTCACGAAATATGGAGACACAATCATCAAAGTGCCGACAAACAAGTGTCCGTTCTTACATATTTCTCTTCGCTTTAGAATATGATGTTACAAACCGATCTGTCAATTAGTTTTGTTGTTTCTTGAATCCTCACATAAGCAAGCGACCTATCTGAATACTATCGCCTACCTATAGTAGTCGGTAAAATTCAGAAATAGAGGTGCGCGATAGACGTCGCGCTTACTACTAGCGCTAGCTGTTAAACATATGCGGACATATGTTCAGCATTAGTTACGCACTGACGTCGAACAAAGTACATTTGGCATAGAGAATTGTATTTATTGTTTACAGTTATCTAGTATTTTCTTTTATTATCGGATACTTATTTCTCTTTTCGATATATTTGTTATTATTTCCGTTGATATTGATTTATCTAGCTGTGGAGATTCTTTTGCTTCAAGAAAACAACTTGTTAAATGTCATCATTAGAGAACGGATGCAATTTCCATAAAACGCAATCGGCAATTAGAATTGTGTATAACGTCGCACAGTACATCCCGGCGTAATTCAATGAAGTATTTGTTTGACTTACTCGGCCACCTGGTCTCGCACGATAACAATGGACAACTCAGCTATTGTATTCGGAGAATATAGTGTTTTTTAAAGTGTTTTCATGAGCGTAGATAGAAACGGGGTTTTTATAATGTATTTTATTTATTAGTTTATATTTCGTAAGATAAATAAAGTGCTGTGAGTAAGTTTCTTGTTTTCATAGTTTTAACTGTTAATTACATCGTAATTTTTGTGATAGATCCTGTTTAATATCGTTTGATTGAATCTATTTCTACCAATTATTTCGACGTAAGTGTCCATTGAATTTCGTTCAGTTACAATAACTTACGCACACATTTTTAGTTTTCATTTATTTAGATCTAGAGCATTGTTTAAGTTACTTTTTCAGACATGATATCGAAGAATGTCGAGAACGGCATTGTAAAACAATGGCGAGTTGGATTGACGGTCATACTGATTGTATGTCCATTGTCAGTGATTCCGAAATTTATTACAAAATCTATAAAATATCGTCAAAAATTCGTCACTTAGGATCGCAAAC
Organism: Melolontha melolontha; assembly: GCA_935421215.2. NCBI lineage: Eukaryota > Metazoa > Arthropoda > Insecta > Coleoptera > Scarabaeidae > Melolontha > Melolontha melolontha. The sequence goes on along the minus strand of OW285237.1, from coordinate 64,565,745 downwards.
ACATCTGAACTCTGTAAAACTTTTATGGCGGCTAATATTCCATTAAATAAACTTAGTAATCCCACTTTAAAAATATTTCTGAAAAAATATACTGGTCGAAATGTTCCTGATGAATTAACTTTACGCAAATATTATGTTTATAGGTGCAATACGAGAACAGTAGAGCGCATTAGAAGCCATCTTTTAAATCAATACGTATGGATAAGCGCCGACGAAACGGTGGATATGTTAGGACGCTGTGTGGTAAATGTTGTAGCTGGTGTACTACATCCAACTATTCCCTATAACTCATATGTAATAGCGACAAGTGTTATAAATAGAGTTGATGCGGAAACAGTTGCTGAAACCATTAAGGAGAATATGCAAAAAATGCTTCATTCGGACGCCACGTACAAAGAAAAAATACTTTTATTTGTCAGTGATAGTGCTGCGTATATGTTAAAAACAGGCAGACTATTGAAGAAAACATATCCTAATATGCTGCATATTACTTGTGTAGCACATGCTCTCCACAGAATCTGTGAATATATCAGAGACACTTTTCCGGAAGTTGATAGACTTGTACCAGCTTTTAAAAAAGTTTTCAGAAAAGCACCATTGAGAGTAGCTCTTTTCAGGGAAAAATTTCCATCTCTGTCACTGCCTCCCACTCCAGTAATAACTAGATGGGGAACATGGCTGGAAGCTACTAGCTATTATGCTGAGAATTTCGATAGTCTAAAACATTTCGTAACACTACTAAAGGAGGATGCTACAAGTATTGGTGAGTGCAACAAGCTCACACAAATCTAAAATTTAAAAAATCAGTTGTACTTTCTTCACGAACACTTTGGAAAATTGCCAAAACTAATCACTTATTTTGAAAATCGAAATCTCAAATTAAATGACAGATTAACCACATTAGATGTGGCTGTTAATAATTTGAAAAGTATTCCAAGTGACTTGGGATGTGGCCTTCGGCAAAAGTTTGAAGCAATTCTTAATAGAAATCCAGATTTAATGACATTGCAGCAATTATGTATGAAGACAATTCGACAAAATCTAACGGCTAAATATGAAGAAATAAAAGAATATTTCCAGTATGCACCTATAACCAGTTGCCATGTAGAAAGGACGTTTTCTATTTATAAGGATGTACTTAATAAAGAGAACAAAATTGACAGAAGAAAACCTTGAGAAACTATTGCTAGTCAATATTAATAGTCCTTTACTCAACTTGAACGACAAAATGAACAAATAAAAATGTTCCAATTATAGAAATAAAATTAAAAACTTTAAAAATACAACTTTTCAACAAATACATATATATTTCGTAATTTTATAGATCACCACCCGTTTGTTTTCCAATTATATAAATAAAATTAATTAATAAATATGTATTTCGTAATTTTAGATAGATAGATCACCACCCGTATGTTTTCCAATTATATAAATAAAATTAAAAACTTTATAAATACAACTTTTCAACAAATAAATATGTATTTCGTAATTTTATAGATCACCACCCGTTCGTTTTCCAGTTATATAAATAAAATTAAATATTTTAGAAAGACAGTCTTTCGCCAGTACTGCACTGGGCTTTGCGTCATGTGGTAAGCGTGTCCGTTCTCTAGTCATCATCTTTGTCAGTCAACCTGACAAATTATAAGTTCGTTTCGAACAGAATTTTAAAAAAGCACAGAATATAAGACAATATCATTCCCAAAGTTAAAAAAAATTAAATGCCCTCTACTAAATTTAAGATTATAAAAATTTTTCCACCACTGTTTTTTCTCAATAATTTGTACATAAATAGTCAAACTTGTATTTTAAATATGCAGTTTCTTATCCACCTGATGAAGCCATTGTATGGCGAAACAATATTGTTTGGATTTACAATTAAAAAAAAATTTAAACTAGAAATTCAGTACTTATTTCTTATCATTATACCGAAGTTTCAATAAGTATCTCCTTCGTCAATCAACGAAAGAATAACACCTAACAGCTGATTGCGACGATCGAAGTAATTTCTTTTCTTTTAACACATGACTGTTTCTTTCTCTTACGCTTGTTGGTTGTTACTATTATAACTATCTGTTGATTTTTCATTTAACAAAATTTATTATTTACATCCAAAATTTACTTGTCACCCATAAGGTGCTCGCAACAGTATTTGTTATAATTTGGTTTAGGATCAATACGGTTTACAATAAACAGATTTTTAATTTGGAAAATGGAGAGGACATAGCTGTTATTCATCAAATGGTGGTTAAATTGGACGACAACTTAGACGAATTAGATGTGCCTGATGAGTCAGGTCTTGAAGAAGAGGACCCGGTTGAGACTAGTGAAGAAAATTCAGATACTGAGCAAAGTAATGACGAATGTGACTCCGACGAATCGGACCGTAAAAATTACATAGCTTATCGACGAAAAGAAGGCAAAGTTATTAACTCCAGGTAATGGAGATAATTACCGCTTTCCGCAAGAAGAAAGTTTGGAAACTAAAATCTGTGGGTACACGTTCCAGGAGTAATCGGTTCCGCCAAGGATGCTAAAACAATCTTTAGTAGCTAGTATTGCCTCATGAACTTATATCATCAGAATATTCTAGAAGCCGAGATCCTCGTAAGACTTGATTGAGATTAAGGCATTAATTGGTATATTATATTTAGCTGGCGCTTACAGAAATTCTCGCCTGAACCTTGAAGATTTATGTAGCTCAATCGGTGACTTTAATCTAACAATGAATTTATCCCGATTTGGATTCATAATGAGCTGCCTAAGGTTTGACGCCAGAGAAACTATATCAGAACGAAAACAGCTCGATAGGCTTTGTCATGTAAGGGAAATTTTTGAAAAATTAATTGAAAATTGTAAAAAATCCTATTCCCTAGGGGAGAACCTTGTAATTGATGAGAATTTGGAGGCGTTTCGTGGCAAATGCATATTTCGCCCATATCTGACGTCAAAACCTGCAAAATAAGGAATTAAAATTTTTGCTTAAGTAGACTCAAGGATATTTTATACGTACAATATGGAGATATATACAGGTTCGCATCCGCAAAGGTCGTTTTCACTGAGTAATAAAACGATAGATTTTGTAAAACGACAAACTGCACCAATTATCAGTACAGGTTGTAATATTGCCACCGATAATTGGTTCAGTGACGTTGCTTCGCTGAAAGATTTAACAGATTATCAAATTATCTTTTATAGGAACATTAAAAAAAATAAATGGCAAATCCAACAACAGTTGAAGATGTAAAGCATCGTGATGGACGTTTTTGCTTTTAGGTCAGAGGGAACAATGATCTTTTATATTCCTAAAATAGGAAAAAAAATGTAATTTTAATTTCTAATCTCCATTTTGACCCTATAATTGATAAGGAGCCTGGTAACCACAATAAACCAGCAATCATAATATTTTATAACCAGACGAAAGGAGGTGTAGACCCCGTAGGTAAGTTATGTGCAACATACAACGTTGGTCGAGGTACTAGACGATGGGCCATGGTCATCTTCTTCACAATGTTAAATGTTTCTGGGATAAATGTGTAAATCATATTTCTAGGTAATGGCGGAGTTATCAAGAATTGACGAATGTTTTTACGTCAACTTGCAAAAGATCTAGTGAATGAGCAGATGATTCGCCGTGCCTCAAATAAGAAACTCCCCAAATCCCGGCACACTAGATTATCAGAAGTCATAACTCTCTCAACTTCCAAAATTCCTTAAAATGCCGAAAATACCAGCAAAAGAAAATTATGTGAACCATGCCAAAAGGCAAGCAAAGAAAAAACACAAAATACTGCTGTAGAAAATATGATAAATATTTATGCCTTGGACATGTTGTCATTACTTGCAATTCTTTTTATGAACAGAGTTTTCGTAAAGAAAATGTTAATTCTAAAAATATGTACAGTTCATAATATATATGTTTTTTTTGTAAAATGTATATAAAACAGTAAAATACGTAATTATCTTTTTTTCTTTCTCTGAATAAAATTAATAGAATTGTTATTGTTCATTTTTCACTCTGTTTTTGATTTATATTTTCCAATTAATAAATTTGTTCGCTTATACAGGCTGTCCAGAAACTCTCCTGACAAACGAAGACCGGAGATTCCTCAGATAATTTTAAGACAATTAAACCCAAATTCACCTAGTCCGAAAATGCTTCCTAAGGGAGCTAGAGTTCTTTGAAGATGGCGCCTTGTATTTATTTTTTTTTAAATTCCTCCAGAACGCTTCTATTTAGAAAAACAAAAACTGGTATGCTTATTTATCCTCCAGAGATGAATCGATTCCATCAATTGCGAATTTCTAGTACCGGTCATAGGCGTCCGTTTTGGGTAGGTCAACGGTTATTTTAAGGCATAACTTTTTTGTGACACTAGATTAGATTTGTAAATTTTTCGTTTTTTCTTCATTAAAGTTCAATTTATTATGTACCTACTTATTTTTAGCGACGAAGTTGGCTTGGACTATTAAGGCAAGGATGAAAATTAATTTAATAAATTAAAAACAAATTATTTATTACAATGGAACGAAACTAACAAAAAAAGAACAAGTATCAAAGGTAGATAGTTACAAAAGTTGCTCGATGTGATGACCATTAGTCTCTATGCATAAATTTACCCTTTTGCTTAGAGAACGCCGAATTCTTGCAAAAATTCCAAAGTTATTTCTAAATTCGTTGCAAGCATCTTGTATCCTTAGCCAGAGTTGTGCGCGATTTTGTATCGGAACGGAATAAACAAATGCTTTTATGTATCCCCAAACACAATAATCGCAAGGATTCAAATCCGGCGACCTTGCTGGCCAAGCAACTGGACCGCCTCTTCCAATCCAATGGTCTTCGTAGTTATTATCTAGAAAGTCTCGTACATTCCTGCTAAAGTGGGCCGGACAGCCGTCCTGTAGAAACCATAAGTTTTGCCGAATATTTAAACGCACCTCATCTAACAAATCAGGTAAAATATTTTGCAGGAAATGTAAGTAATCAGCACCATTTAAACGAGCAGGTAATTCCACAGGTCCAAGTAGATAATCGTCAACTACTCCTATCCAGACGTTTATGCTAAACCTATGGTGATGCTTAAATTCTTGAACAACGTGGGGATTGTCACCAACGTACGAATAATAATGTGCATTATGTACATTAAAAATTCCATTTTTTGAGAATGAAGCTTCGCCACCAAACAAAATGTTCCTGAAGAAATCTTCATCTTGATTTTTCTGATTTTGTAACCATCTAGCGAATTCTACGCGAGCAGGAAAATCTCCTTCTAGCAGTGCTTGCACCTTTGTAAAATGAAAAGGATATAAATTTTCTTTGTGTAAGATATTTCCTACGAAAGATTTTGAAATTGTGGGGTACATGGCAGATAGTCTTCGAACGCTAATTTCTGGATTTTCCTCAACTTCCATTAAAATAACATCTTCATGTTCTGCTGTTACATCATTATGTCTCCCTGTTTCATTATTTTTTGGGACCACTGAACCTGTTTCTCTTAATCGTTGATGAAGAGCTGTAAATGTTGAGTGAGTGGGATGCTGACGATTGGGCAATTTTTCAGCGTATCTACGTTGCGCCGCTCGAGCGTTACACCTCATTCCTCTTCAGTAAAAACCATTTTTTTTTTAAATTGAAATCGTTGTGTTTGAATAACACATAGTAAAAAATGAAAAGATAAACTTCGCGAACTGACAACAATTTGACAATGAAAAACGTAGGTTTTACTTCTGTTGGCAGTTCAGAGCTAACTATTGCAAAAAATAAAAAATTGAACTTTAATGAAGAAAAAACGAGAAATTTACAAATCGATTTTTCTAGAAAACGGTGTATCCTACCGACTTAAAGTAAGAGTACCTTTTAGTACTGGAATACCTGAAAATTTAATAATCTAGTGTCACAAATGCTTAAAAGTTAAAGACAAAAAAGTTATGCCTTAAAATAACCGTTGACCTACCCAAAACGGACGCCTATGACCGGTACTAGAAATTCGCAATTGATGGAATCGATTCATCTCTGGAGGATAAATAAGCATACCAGTTTTTGTTTTTCTAAATAGAAGCGTTCTGGAGGAATTAAAAAAAAATAAATACAAGGCGCCATCTTCAAAGAACTCTAGCTCCCTTAGGAAGCAATTTCGGACTAGGTGAATTTGGGTTTAATTGTCTTAAAATTATCTGAGGAATCTCCGGTCTTCGTTTGTCAGGAGAGTTTCTGGACGCCCTGTATATGCATACTTGTTTTTTCAAATTAACATTATAAATAGAAAAATATAAGCTTTAGATTATCCAACTTATCATTGCACCTACCAGGTGATGCGTGACAACCCATGTTATAAAACAGGATGCGTCAATGGAAGGTTAATAATTTATAACTTACTTTTTCTCTTTATTTGTTTAAGTATTGTCTCTCTATATATCAAAATTCAGCCTGTGTATGCGTGGGCTCGCAAAACTCGAAAAGTAGTTAGTCGATTGACTTGAAATTATGATACAACGTTGTATTCGAATACGCGAGTGTTTTTATAGTAAAATGATTTTTTTTTAACACGGCACGACAGAAGTCTTCCCGCACCGGTAAAATAAGTAGATATAAGTAACTCAAAAATTACTCAAATACTTGATTTGGTAGTACTTTCTTATTACAAGTTGACGTTTGCTAATCATATATTCTATTTACGCTAACGTATTGTTATGAAATTTTAATTATATGAAATAAAAATAACCTTGACTTAAGCTTGAATGAATTGTCTTATATGAAAACTTAAAATAATGTGTATAGGTTATATGTAAATGTCAAGATATTAAGATATACAAATTCCATATTTTAAAAGCGAAAATATTAATGATGTTGATATTTCAGAAACAATTAAATACGTAACTGGGTTTTTGAAAAAAAAAAAGGAGAAATGATTATTGATTTTATAGAGATGCCTCGCCCACGTTCGTACATAGGCCGTCGTTGTCGACACGCAATTACAGAACGTCAAAGAGATCAAACTGCAATAATCAAAACGTTTAGATGAAAATGAACGCGTTAGTCAGAACATCCCAAAGGCGATCAGAAGAATTGGCAGATCAACGTGAAGATAGACTAGAAGTCTCACGAGTTGAATCGAGAAGAGGAAGAGCAGCGTAATCGTCTCAACAACGCCAAGAACAACTAGATCAACAGCGAAGACTTATACAATTGCAACATCTGAATGATCGAACTTCATATCACCGAATTGCTTTTTCATACGTACCGGATATTCAATACAATACATCATGTAATTTCGTTCGAATCCGAAAAATGGACAAAGTACAAAGCACACGATTAGTAGTTAAGAAATTAATGAATAATCTAATTGAATCAATAATTCTGATTGGACCTCATAAAGCAAAGACGTAGTACTTCCACGAATACCACTCATTCCGACCGACATGGCGTTCAATTTCAAACGACTTCAATTTCTAATACGTCTTGCGTTCGCTATGACTACCAATACAGAGCAAGGGCAATCTATGCAAGTGTGCGGTTTGAATTTAGAAAACGATTGCTTCTCTCATGGGCAATTATACGTCGTATGCTCCAGAGTCTTGATCTTTATGTTAATGCAGAAAACGGAAATACAAAAAATATAGTCAATTCAGTAGCTTTCTCTCCCTTTCCTTTCATTCCACATAGCCACAGTAACACGAGGTAGGGTATTGAATTGAATTATGTGTTTTCTCGGTTAATCTATGTTCACTACAATTATTTTATTTATATTCCCTTTCATTTCATATCAGACTAATCCACAGCAAAGCGTGGCCGGGTTTAGCTGGTAATTATTATATTTTGTTTAAATAGTCAATAAAATATTTTTATTCTTATTATTATTGGCACTAAGATGCATACTATTGAACAAAACAGTTAACCAAAAGCAATCAAAAAGAAATTGTGTGCTTAAAACTAAATAATTTCGCAAATCGCTTCACAAACTTAACAAACAACTAATCGTTATTTAACATGCCGCTTTAATACACAATTTACCTATTACACTGCAATTGTGTTTGAAATCTGAAAACAAAGTTTAAATCTGAAATGGACGTTGAACATTCATTGTTTAACTATTAATGACATTTCGTTCATCACATTGGTTGAGTAGTTTTGAAGCACGTACGTATGCATATATTTTTATCCAATATTTTATCATAAATATTCATGTATGCAGATATTATATGTGTACATATATATAAAGCTAGACTACTGATATGGAATAAAAACGGATATATTGGTTATATCACTAATAAAATTGAAATGACGTATAAATTGAATCCGTGATTTCTATTTTCCCATTATTATTGTATTAGCCCCTATCAAAGAGCTTACTGCGTGTGGGAGCGTGTGTATATATGAATGTTTTTCAATAATCAGAAAACAGCGATTTAATGGAGTTGTTCAAATAGTCAATTGAACGAAAAACAATATTCTCCTAAGTTTTACAATATTTGTAAATGCAATATCATTATACGAGGGACATTCTAAAATTATTGAGATACAGTATAATCTCGAAGCCATGAGCATAAGAAATCCGAGACTGGTCACGATATCGAATAGATATTAAATATATACATATATAGTTTTGTTTTTATAAGACACACTGGTATATGTTGATTTCGACTTCTGTATATTTTCAGTATAGCCTAGAATTATTGCAAATCTATTGTGCTGGTTAAATTCTTAAACTAACTCTACCCTTAAGAATTGCTGAAAAAAACAAGTCAATCAACGGGAAACGTACAGACGGCGTTTCGTTCTGGTTGGAACTTTTCAATGCACGGCATTCCTCGAAGACGGACATTGCTTTTCATTTCTATACTTTCTGTATATATAGTTAACATTTGGAACTTACTGCAAGTGAGAATTAATGAATATTAAATCTCATTCATACATGTAAATGGCGACTTATGTGATGCGTTCATAACTACAATCCTACAAACTAAGTTTGTACCAGTATGCAGAACACACCCTTTCGCGACAACGAACTTCCTGGTAATTAGGTTAATTAAGAATTGCTGAAAAAAACAAGTCAATCAACGGGAAACGTACAGACGGCGTTTCGTTCTGGTTGGAACTTTTCAATGCACGGCATTCCTCGAAGACGGACATTGCTTTTCATTTCTATACTTTCTGTATATATAGTTAACATTTGGAACTTACTGCAAGTGAGAATTAATGAATATTAAATCTCATTCATACATGTAAAAAATGTCGACTTATGTGATGCGTTCATAACTACAATCCTACAAACTAAGTTTGTACCAGTATGCAGAACACACCCTTTCGCGACAACGAACTTCCTGGTAATTAGGTTAATTAAGAATTGCTGAAAAAAACAAGTCAATCAACGAGAAAGGTACAGACGGCCTTTCGTTCTGGTTGGAACTTTTCAATGCACGGCATTCCTCCTTAATTAACCTAATTACCAGGAAGTTCGTTGTCGCGAAAGAGTGTGTTTTGCATACTGGTACAAACTTAGTTTGTCGGATTGTAGTTATGAACGCATCACATAAGTTGACATTTACATGTATGAATGAGATTTAATATTTAATATTTTATTATTTTTTATTATATATTTAATATTCTACATAGTTGTTAAGCACCATTCAATAACGGTTTTCTTTATTTTTATTTCCTATAATAATTTATCTCATGTTCTGCTAAGTTGTTTCATTAATAGTTAATTGTTTTTATATACGTACGTGATCTAGAACGTTAATCATACATAGTATCTGTAGCATATGATTTAAATATCCCAATTGTCCGTTAATATCTTCGGTTCATTTTTAAATATCATCGGATTACGAATGTATTTTACAGCATCAACGTCTGTTTACGTAAGGCCATAATTGCCGTTCCTCTAGCCAATTATCGTGCAAAGGTATTCTACAATTCCTTTAAATTAGAGGGTTAATTAGATATCATTTTATAAATACCTTAGAGACATTTGGGGTCATTGTATGACTTTTAGTTTACTTAAACATCTTCTCCGGTTTGTTTTCTTTTTCATGACAGGTTAAGTGCTTCAGTCTGTCAAGCCATTCGCATATGGTTTTAGAGGTTCACATGTACATGTGAATTGTGTCTGTGTGCGTTCACATATGGAGATTCTGCTTAGTCATTATAGATGCATTTTTAATGTCATTAAAAATGAAATTTTTGCAATTCGTATTTTCTTTAATTGGATTTTTCTTTATTGTGTCCGAAAAAGTGCGACGGCTGTGAGTAATTGGTTGATCTAATAGCGGATTTGTTTGGTTGGAAATTTGCCCTTTATTAATGATATTTAACTTGGAGTCTCAGTAGTTTAGAGATGTGTTCATCTTACTTCTTCGATTCAATTTTGGCATTATAATTAATACTTTGGTAATTAGTGGATTAATTTTTAGCTTTTCTTAATGAAGGGTTCCCTCTACATTTAAATTATTGCACTAATTATACAAGGGACCATATAAAAGTGTGGACACGGAGTGTTTCGATCTTATTTCTCACCGTTCCATGATAGTTGGTTGATATAAATGGTAGAAAACCGGGGAAATTTTAGAAATGATACATAAACCTATTAAAAAATTATAACACAGTTAATGATCGAAACGAAATAGATGGACTTCCAAAAGTTTACTATCCACTTATCAAACAACCCCTCTTTACAATATCCGAACAGATATTAAAAAAACAAAAATGAAATTTTAAAATATGTCAAGATTTAAAAATAAGAAAAAACATTTCACACAAAAACAATAAAACAAGACCGTTAGTTTCACTTACAGAAAGGAGCACACAAAATTCCTCAGATTATAACACATATCCGATTAAATAAGAACCTTGAGAAGAAAAAGAAAACAAATTTTTGAAGTATATAATTTAAGATGGTGTAGGCATTTGAAAACTTTTATTAACAAATAAATAGAACAATTGGTGCGTTTTTGGTTTACAAATCTTTCATATAAAATAATATTAAAACATAATTTTTTGTTCCTTTACAGTTTCTATATGAAACTTGACACAGACCCGAAATTAATAAAGGTCGAAACGTCGGTTTTTTCACAAATAAATTTGCTAAGGTCGCTAAAACAAAAAAAAAACTTTTTATTTAATATATATATATATATATATATATATATATATATATAAAGATAATAATTTATTGACCTTAGTATGTTATGGTAGATTCAATTAGTTGGCGATTGAAGGTCTGGTTTTACTTAAAAATGTATATATTTAAAACAATCTTACATGTTTCGGCATATGATGCCTTTTTCAAAGAAATTTAAAATATATATATTTCACAATATTTGCCGTGGCACAGGTCACATCTATACAGGACACATTATTTCCTCTAGAGAAAGTTGGTGTTTCTCCTGTATTGGGGGTCGTCATGTCTGTTGCAGCTAGACATTCCATGAGGTATTCCCCTCTAGGGTCCATTACATTTGATCCCCATTCCGATGATTTGACATTCAGGTCGCCCAGAATAATGGTCTCTCCAGCTTTCTTCCTGCTGTTCTCCATCACCGCATCGAGGTCCGCCCTAAACCTATCGAGAGGGATATTAGGAGAACTGCAACAACAATATATGCGACATATTCTCAGTTGTATACGTATGGATATTTCCTAAAATAATAATTTAATATTATTTAATATAAATGTACATTATCTTTGGAGATATGTATGTGTATATCCGATATGTTTTAAAATGTATTTAAATGTGCAAAGATAAAAAAACTTGTTTTACCGAGGTAGATCGGATGTGAAAGTTGAGGCCTATTGAGGGAGAGACGAAGATTTGCTATTAAACGAGGCAGTTTGTTACGCTCGAAAAATTATCCTGAGACCTTTTGCGAATTCTAATGAATTAATTACATTATTTGCTTACGTTAAGGCATCATAGGCTGTTCACAATTCAAAATTTTCGTTTATTATAATTTTATTAAAATCTGTTATTAACTATCGTTCAACTTAGGCTTCTTCAAATTTTGTTATTTTTATTTAATTTTCTTTTGTTCAAATATTTTGGATGTCACTATATCCATACTCTTAACCGGCTATTTCTTCCATACCTCGACGTAGGTCGACATTTTGGAAAATTTTATGCGTTTCATGCATCGTATATTTCTACTTTTATTTCAATCTTGTTTCTCTTTAATCTAATCTAGTATTGTGGTTCCTTTGTTTTAGAAGTTTGCGAATTTATTAGGGTGCTTTACTTAATTATTTAACCTTTTATTAACATAATTTTGCGTACATCATTTCTTTCGCTTGTTGCGCCAACTTCTCGACATTTTGTGTTCTTTCGATTACAGTTCGCTTGACGTTTGGTAAGATAATTTATTGGTTAATTATCCTTAATTGCGGCGTATTAATTACCGAATTTTCGCTTGATGGCTTAGTCGATCACATTTAGACCTTGTTAGGGTTTTTGGGAAATTATTTTCTTTTCTTTCAAATTCTCCGTCCAACGATCTTTTGTGTGACGTATATCGGGCCTCGACCGTTTTCCGTTCATCTCGTTGGAACGTTTCTACACATGACAAAATCACCTTTGTCTAAGAATGTAGTTTTGTCATGTGTAGAAATTGATGCAACGAATTAGATCGGCAATGGCATGTATGTGAGAATTCAATAATTATGAGTTCTCATTAGCATTACGTTTATCATCATAAGTATATATACACGAAGTATGGAAATGAAAGTCGTATCTATTTCTGGGTAAGGTGTATTGACAATTAGTCATAACTATGATACGTCGACGTCTACACATCCCGGATGGGTACGACTTTCACACATTTTTTCATATATATATATATATATATATATATATATATATATATATATATATTATATATATATATATATTGTAATATAATTAAGCGTCTTACGTTGGAGTATATAAAAAAAAATAAATATTCTTTGATACACACGTTCTTTAAGTCAAAATATTAAACTTTCCAACTGTAATATGAATTTAAAATTCGAATTTTTACCCCCGCATTCTGATACACTTCTGCGCAGGTGCAATGAATATAAACGTTTGTTGATAATAATCATATCATGTACAACCAAATAGTGTTTTGGTTGTAAGGAAAGTTCGATATTTAAACTAGTTTTGAAGAAAAACGTGCATGAGAACTCTAATATCTTCAGGGTCGTGAAAGATTCTGTCTGACAAAGAAAACTAAAAGGTATCTTAGCTCAGTATTAATATGATAAGCTAATTAATTTCAAACAACTTGTCTAGGTTCTTAAATACCGTTTATTTAAAATGAACATCTTATTATAGTAAAAAAAAAATATTTGATTCGGTAATATTAAACATAACATACAGGTTTAACAATAGATCAATAATTAATTTTAATGAAAACTTAATATTAAAATTTATAGGTTATGTGGAATTTCTTTTTATAAGAGGAATTAAATGAATCAGCAGATATATAACAAATATTTGGATAATGACACAAAATAGGCTCTGGTAAATCAAACCACGCTTAAAAATTGATATAACTTCCCTATTTACATAATTAAAAATGATTATTATTAGAATTTTAATCTACTTCCGGTAAGTATATATATTAGTCTGTTTACTTATTAAGTTAAATTTTTGGAAGTGAATCGTATAATGCAAACTTAGCTCAACATTTCCTTTCTATCTTCAAGATTCTCGTCTAAGGACACCTAATCTCTGCGATCAATCTTGGTCCACCTGATGTACAGTTGAATATTGTGCCAAACAGGGAAATCCGGTCACGAACCTAACCAAATCCCTCAAGCGTTGATTTCTCTAGCAAAACAAGGTATACTGTCTCCTTTTTAATAATGGATAATCTTCATATTCGATAATTTGGTTTCTAGAGATTGTCCCATTTAAACCATTGTTGATTCAGGGTGATCCAATACCATTTGATTAAATACGGATAAATGTTTTCATGCAAAGTAAAAATGTGAAATTATAACTTAAACACCACAGAATATGTGAACACATATAATGGACGACAAAAAGGATTATAACGGGCTATCTTCTGAGATTCTCCCCGTACAAGCGATGATATGTTCTTGAATTTCCCAAATATTTATTGTATTACTATTTTCCAGTTAATTATATGATTTTATACGGAAGTAAGTAGATTTACCATTTGTTATTTTAATTTTTCAGATTAAACGTTTTTTTTTTTTTTAAATTCTCTTTTAAAACATAACTAAACTTTTTTTAAAAATCCAAAAAATTCTTCTCTCCAATTGTTTCAATAACTCTCTATGGCAACCCAACAGCTTTTCTGTTCTCTAAGCTCATTGGTCGCTTAGTTATAGAATTTCCAAAATATTTGATATTTACAATAATTATGATTCTTAAATGATATTATGAACTTATTGGTTTATAAATAAATTTTCCTTCACACATAACCTTTCGAAATATTCAAAATTAACTAGATTTACATATTTTATAGTTTTGGTAAATGTAGGGAAGTCATATACTTTGAAATTTAATTATAGATTTGACACTCTAAATTTAGAAAACAATACAAAGATAATAGACTTCCAACCTTGTAAGAAATTCCAATAACAGATGTAACAAATAAAAGCTATTGTCTTCTATAAATCAATTAACATTTTATTATAATATATATATATATATATATATATATATATATATATATATATATATATATATGTATATATATTGAATTAAAATATATATTTTTAATTTCGTTGATAATGACACTGTGTCGAAAGTTTGTTTTAAATATATACATATCAAAGTAAACCAGACCTTAAATCGCCGACTAATTTAATCTACTATAACATACAAATGTCAAGAAATAATTATCTTCATATATAGATACATTAATAATGATTTAATAATACGAGATAAATATTGATAGAATTCAAGGCTAGACTGAGTAATTATTTTTTAAATTTTAAGCCTGAAATTCACAATATTTTCTAAACACAAGATAATCTGTTTCACAAAAACAAAAACGCTAATTTAAGAGAAAAAAATTCGTGTATATCCATGATTCTCTGGACTTTTAATGAGAACATCATGCCATTCCCCAAGCGTTGTACAAGTAACAATTCCTTCTTAAAGGTTCAGATACCTAGCCGAAGGCATACTAATTTTTACCTGCTGCTTACAAGCGCTGAGCATTGTAAAAGAAAAAAATAATAATTGGAAAGGAAAACATATACGCACATAAATAGTCTACATAAATTTATCTGTTTTATTTTGAGCATAAAGTTTGCGGAATAACTTAAGACAATGTGAAATTACCAATTTACGCTGCTCTACCATTTCAGGCGATGACATTAAAATCACATTATGTTTTTTAGAAATACGAAAAAGGAAGGCCAAACACATTTAAGAGATGTTATCGATAATATTAATTAAGTAGTCTGTAGTGTTTCCAGCGTTGACACTAATTATCCTTTTATCTCCTAAATTATTACGGATTTAATGAACTTTGCCAACTTGGAAAAAATATTTCTGGCTATCTCGGCGAACCCAGAAACTTACGTTTTAATCTTAATCAACTGATTAGTTGAGAAACCGAGGCTAACAGATGTAACATTACCACAGATTAATAATAATTATTATCTCCACTAACGCGTGCTCTGTCAGCTACATGAACTGAAAAATTATTTACATATAATTGAATTTCTTTGTTTTTCATATTAATTTTAATAAAAAGAAATGTTTGTAAAGTACCTATGCTATGATGTACTTTACACAAATGTATGAAAGATAAAGAATAAGAAGAAACGAAGTACACGACGTAAAAAAGGTTTAAGAACCGTTGCCACATTGATATTCGTATCATAAATACCTATTTCGATAACTAAATTGTCATCCTCAGTACGTAAAATTAATAGTAGCAATGCTAAATATGTCCCACGTATATGTGGACGTCTTATAAAGTTTTACGCGATTTTTGTGTTAGTTTAACTGTGCCGCACGTTCAACACTATGATTAGTACGAGGGTCCATTAATTTTAAACCGAACCTTGCTTTTAATAATTTATTAATAATATTTGATGCGGCTTTTACTTGATGAAGATCCATAATTTAAAATCAAAATAAAATATTGTAGGTAGTGAGAAAATGTAGCCCATCTTATTGTTATACGATAGGGTATTAAACATGTTTACCCATAAAATTTGTTTTGATAAACTAAATGTACATTTCTAACGAGCGATCAAGATAATTTGTAATCGAGTCATTCATGAATCCGAAATTGTATGTCGATACTTGGACTGCATTTACATTACAAACGTAAAGTAAAACGACAATTGAATATACAGGGTTAGTTAAAAGTATGGAGACGGCGATTTATTGTCGTTAATATTCATTTTAGGGAATTATGTTCATTCTACATTTGAGAATATTTGAATTTTGTTTTTCTTCAATTGTTTTTTAGTTACGCCTGTCCGCGCAGTTTTTTTAAATGAGAACTAGTAAATTTTACTCTACCATTCGATAGAGAATTTTTTCTCTTCACAAAAATATTTTTGTTTTTTTAAAATTCATTTTAATAACTTTTTTATAAGAAAAAGCCGGTTCATGTGTTTAACAGATGTTCGGTACAAGACAGAAGCGTAACGATAAACAAACTTGAGCGACATAATTTTATCAGTGGTCATTGTGTACGTCAAATCTTTGACAGAAACAATTCATTTGTGCAATTTGTTGCTGTTAATATTAACAATGGCGAGTTTAAGTGAACATGAACGAATTGAAATACTTATGATGTTGGGTTATGGAGATAGACGCAGAAGTTTACAAGACGTTAGTAATTTATTTAATGATACGCATCTAAATAGAAATCCAATTTTTAAATCCGTTGTTGGTAAAACTTTAAGACGCTTTGAACAAACGGGTAGCGTTAAAGATTTGCCAAGGAGTGGTAGACCTAGAACAGCAAAAAGCGATGATAACAAACTGGATATTTTATTGGCTGTATCTGAATATCCCCATTTATCAACCAATCAATTAGTGGGCCAATTTCAATATTTCACAGTCATCGATCGTGTCATTTTTAAAAAGTGAAAAGTATAAACCTTATATATAAACCTCAATTGTAAAGTATGTTTTTTTAAGAAGTGTAGGATTATAAAAACGGTAAGATAGTTTTATGACATTAATTATGGAAGATGATTTCGGGAATATGGCCACCACGGGAGCGCTAATTTTATACTACTTTTTCGAGCGTTTGAGGCCGTATGTTACGAATGGTGCGCCCAATATTGGTTTTCAAGGCTACAATAGTTATTGACTTGTTTACGTAGACCAATGACTTCAAATAGCCCTACAAAAAATATTCTAGAGGCGTCAAATCGCAATATTCTTGAAGACAAATGTGCAGGTCCGTTTCTGGAGATAATCTTATCGCCGAACACTTCCTTCAATAAATCGATGGTTTCGTAATGTAGCACACCGTTTTGCTGAAACCAAGAGTCTTCCAGACAATGTTCATGCAATTCTGGGAATAAAAAATCGTTGGACATGCCTCTATACCGGCCAGCATTGTCGGTGACAGCTCGACTATCTTCGTTTTTGAAGAAGCATGGTCCGATTATGCCATCGGGCCAGAAGCCACATCAATAGTGCATTTTTTCGGGGTGAATCGGTAGTTGATGAGTCACTTGTGGAATAGTGTCGCTCCAAATTCAACAATTTTGCTTTTTCACAAAGCCACTGAGCCAAAAGTGAGCCTCATCACTGAACTCAATTTGACCATAAAACAGTGGATCGACTTCCAACTGTTCAAGCGCTCAATTACTGCACTGGCGTTGAAAACGATTGTCGGTTGGCCTCAATTCCTTCACAAATTTAATCCTGTAGGCATGTAAGCCAATATCATTGCGCAAAATTTTCCACAAAGTCGATGAGCACAGGCCAAGTTCTCGTACACGATTAAGAATCGACGATATTTTCTTCGGTGTGCACTCTACGTTGGTGAATGGGAGTCCAAAGTAAATTGAGTGCAAAATTTTCCAATTGCGTTGCGAATAGTCGTCTCAGATGGCCGATAAAGTATGCTGTAAATTGGGTGAAACATTTTTAACTCAACACTGATTTCAGAAAGAAATTTCCACAATTTATTAACGCTGTTCGGCTGTAAGTTTTTGCGTTATGAAATGTCAAACAATACTGAATTTAAAATGGCGGTACGACGTGTCAAATTAACTGTTATAATGTCTGAGTTTCTCGCTATTGAAAAAGAAAGGTATTAAAAAAACGGCTGGATGTAAATTGGGCACTAACCTACCTGAAATTTTAATCTCGTTGGTAATTCGGGCACTAGCTAAAAATGTACTCGCAGAGGGTCTATGTAAACTGGGCACCGTATAAAGCAAACAAAAACAATAATATAGAAATAGTGTTTTTCAAGTTGAAGTACAGCAAAAGATAGAAAATAAAAAATATGTACTCATATGAAAACAATAATAAAAGCAAATACTTAATTATACCGCGATATCATAAAGTTTCTGGGTCAACGGTGGCCATGGGGTGAAAAACGTCTGTCTTAATTTATATAATCCTTTTGAGAAAAATCTGATAAAATTTTCAGGTTAAGTGTCATGCTGACGTTAAAATTTGTCAATATATTAATCTTAATGTCAGTATGACACATAACCTGAAAATTTTATCAGATTTTTCTCAAAAGGATGATATAAATTAAGACAGTCGTTTTTCACCCCATGACCACCGTTGACCCAGAAACTTTATGATATCGCGGTATAAAAACTATAATAAAAAAATTGTGTATTTGAAGTCATACTGATGAATAAAATGATATACACTTCACAAAGTTCACAAAGTGTAATCGTGATATTGTTCCATTATTTAGTTGTTCACACACTTCATTTAGAGTTCTTAATTTTTGTTTTGCGCGTGTGTCTTTAACTCTTGCTGGTGTGTGTACACTTTGAATTTTAACATAAGTATCTATTTGAAATTCCTTAAGCTTTTCGATAAAAATATAAATAGATGGATGTGTTGAATAAAGTGACTCATTTAGTTTGGAATAAAACGCTTCGCATGCGTTTGTGGTGTTAGTGATCGATGGAGTTGCAGTAGCCCACATATGTGGAGGAAAAGGAGCATCGTCTTCTATGTATGTCTCCAATAAATAATCGGCGTATTCGTCAGCCTGTGCATGAGCAGGTTTTTCGGCAAACAAATCTAAGGCGAAACAATTGCCTACTTCGTCAGGATTCAAATACGTTAATCCAAATGTATATCGCAGCCATTTTCCTACTTCGGAATCTGTGTTCCTAAATTCTGCTGTTAAACCCAAACTTTGGATTTTCCTGAACCACGATTGGTGCAAATGGAAACGACAACCATAGATTTGTGCTGATCGCCATATAGCGCGAACCGCTGTGTGAATGCTTTTCTCAAAATTTACAAAAACTTCAGCTGGTCGTAATATTGTAGAGTCGAAAGATTTCTTTTGTTAGCATTTCAAATAATGTTGCATACGTTTCACTGCGTTTATCAGGCAACAAACAAAACATTAATGGAATATAATGTCCATTATTAAGTCCGTGGATTGTAAATAATTGTAAAAAATATTTTGTACAATACGAAAATGTACCGTCCATGTACACTTTACGCATTCCACATAAACTTCTAACATTCGTTTCACAAGAAAACACTATGATATTGCTCACTAGACAGTTTATAAAAACGAAACTTTCATCCTTGCTTGTTTTAACATTAGCAGCTTCCACTATATCATGGACTTCTGTCTTATTTTGTGGTAACGGCCCAGGAAGAAATTTTCTCCTTGCATTGTACAAATTTCTTCGGATATAAGTGAAATCTGTTATCGTAATTGTTTCCGGCAGTTCCTTAGCTAGTTCACGACGAATAATTATCGCTGTTTTTTAGGAAATATCATCAACGACTTTACGTTTACACGCATTTGAAATCACTTTTCGGTTTAATTTACTCTAATTCTCTTCGTGATTATGTTCTAGCTGGCTTCTGCTCACTAAATTTTCTGCACCAAGCGTAAACACTTTAGCGGGACAATTTAAGGATTTTTTTGTACAACGCCAAAACACTTCGTCACTCTTCAACACTTTCTGTTTTGAAAAGGTGTACTTGTTAACCACTAGCAAACATTTTCCGTTGTTACTGTCCACGAAAGAGACCTCCATAATTCTTAACAGTGTGCAACAAAACTCGAGACTGAGAAGCGGATCTAATTTCTGACTTTAAGCAAACGCCGCAAACAAGATAGAAATAACTAAATACACAAACTAAATGTTTCCTTATATATAGAATATATTATAGCATAATACAATAGAGGTCCGCCCACAATAGATGTACAAATAAAAATACATTTGAAATAATCTATTTGGTCATTAGGAAATTCCTTAATTTATTAACTTCTAATTTCTTACTTTAAGCTTTAAAGTGATCATTACCCTAACGGTACTGGTGCCTAGATTACCTGTAGGATTAAGCAATTCTTTTTGCAGGGCAGGTAAATCCATATACTTGGTGCCCAGTTTATATCCTCCCAAAAAAACACACATTACACAAAACACGTATTTACTAACAGTCATCGCATGTTTCAAATTAATTCATTGTTTCATTTTCCCTTAAAGCACACTTACCCAAAATGTCGTATTTCAGCCGTCAGGATAATCCATGTTTCGTATTTCATTTCATAATGGTGTTTAGTCTGTTTAAAAATGAAGCTGTATACAAAAACAAAGATAAATAATTGAGTACTTATATTTAGCAGGTAAAACAAACAAAAGCGCAGACAAAGCGTAATTTATGTAAATATACATATACTTATTTCTTGTGTTAAGTTCGTGAGATCTTGATGTTGACTCAGTATTGTATTTCGTTCACAGTTTCAGATAACGAAGGCACAAAACACGCTAGAGACGAATTTGTTGGTTCGTTATTGATACCGCTGTCCACTCAATTATGTCGATGACTATAATCCAATGAATGCGCGTGTGTGTTTTTTCTTGTCTTATGACATTGATACAGAGCATCGAGACACTAAACGAATTTGTTTCAGAGATAGTGGATTATTAATACAGAAGTTCGATCGTTTCTAGCCTACGCAAGCCTGTTTAATTTCTCTTAAACGGGTTTCCAATCCCGTATTAACCGTCTTGTTTGGATAGGCATTCGTATGGTAATTTCTGTGTAATATACATAACTAAAGTAAGCTAATTAGTTGTGTGATGTAGAAAGGCTCCTGTCTATTAAGTAACAATCGGTGCTCTAATGAGATTCGAAGTGTATCGAATGTTAGTTTTAATAGACGAATTACGTAAACTTTACTTACGTTTTATGCTAATGTAATATAATGGAACACCAAAGAACTATTTTATAACTAATATGTTTTTTTCAAACACGTTCAAAATATTTATACAGAAGTATCATATAATATTCAGGAGTTGCACTTAAAGTACTTTTTTAACCAGATTAGATTAGATTACATTTATTTCAACGTCCACAAGGCGATAATAAAGGTTTTCATCATTTATGTCGTAAAGAATCTAGTTCTTGTTAATTATCAATTACTGTTACTTTAAAATTCAGAACGACACGGTTTCAATTTAATTGCATAACTGCTTATATAGTGTGTGAGAAGCGTAGTATTATTACATTGACAATAATTAGAGAGCGGACGCATCAGGCTGGAATTACGATGGACTATATAAATAGTCTATAACATCGCTAAATACAACACGCAGTTATTGAATACCAGTATTCCTTTCCGTTAATCGCACATCTGTTTTTTGTCGTTGATTTGTGACGCAATTACTTCAATATTACAATTAAATTCCTTTTTTCATGGGCGTAGATAGAATCGTGAGGAGTTTTTATAATTTATTTTATTCATTAGTTTATATTTCGTAAGATAAATAAAGTACGGTGAGTTAGTTTCTTTTTTTCATTGTTTTAACCGTTAATTACATACTTCATAATTTTTGTAATAGTTCCTGTTTAATATCGTTTCATCAAATCTACTTCTCCCAATTATTTTGACGTAACTGTCCAGTGAATTTCGTTAAGAACAACTTACGCATACATTTTTAATTTTCATTTATTTAGATCTAGAACATAGTTTAACTTTCAGATATGATATGGAACAACGTCCATAATGGCATCGTGAAACAATGGCGAGTTGTATTAAGGTTGTATGTCCACTGCCAGTGATTCCGGAATTTATTGCAAAGTCTGTAAAATATCGTTAAAAAATCCAAGAAATCGCACGTAAAACGTCACTTAGCATCGCGAACACATACACGGAAATTAGACCCGTTGGAATATGACAATTTTAACGAAGAACTTTATGAAACTTTAAAGGCGGCAAATATTCCATTAAATAAACTTATCAATCCCACCTACAAAACATTTCTCCAAAAATATACTGGTCGAAATGTTCCTGATGAATCCACCTTGTGCAAATATTATGTTTCTAAGTGCTACACAAAAGCTGTAGAACGCATTAGAAGCCATCTTCCAAATCAGTACCTATGGATAAGTACCGACGAAACTGTCGATATATTAGAACGCTGTGTGGTAAATGTTGTAGCTGGTGTACTGCATTCAACTACTAACGCATATATAATAGCAACAAAAGTTATAAATAAATACGCTGAAATAAAAGAATATTTCCAGTATGCACCTATAACCAGTAGCGTTGTAGAAAGGGCGTTTTCTATCTACAAGGATGTATTTCATTCAAGGAGAAAAAAATTTACAGAAGAAAACCTTGCGAAGGTATTGCTAGTTAATATTAATACTCCTTTACTCAACATGAACTACAAAATGAACAAATAAATGTCTTTTGTATTTTATAGATCACTGCCCGTTTGGTTTCCAATTATATAAATAAAATTAAAAATCCTTTCAAAATACAAATTTTCAATTGTACACCCGTGGGCGATGAGTCATGAACCTCTCGTGTCCGGGTCCTACAAATAATAAAAAAATAATAATAATAGAGCACAACGTTGGAAAATAATTAGCGAAGAATAGTATTTCTCTATGCTACGATCCATGTTGAAAACGAGATTGTGGGCAAGAAATATATCCAAAGCAATTAACAGTTTTGCAAAATCCATACTCACTTTTGGGTTCGGAATAATTGTCTGAACAGATACAAAACTTGAAGGAATAGATATCAAGACAAGAGTAGAAGCAAAAAATATAGAAATCTTTTACAATATCAAATGTACAACTATGTTCAAACCTTGGTCCTTTACTGTTTAATGTTTATATCAATGACCTGAATGGCAAATTATTTGCTTATAAAAATGAGATAAAGTACATAGCAGAACTAATAGCTCAATAGTTTGTATTCAAATTGCAAATTAATCTGTCGATAATTAATGAATGGTTAAGTTTTCCTAAATGTTGGTAAGTGTTTTCAGTTCAAAATGACAAGAGGGTAGACATGGTGGATCAGATCTATTTTAAGTAAGGTAGAAAAGAGGTAACGAAATTTTTATTGTCACATATTGAGAATGAGTCCGGAAGAGACATGTGAGGGAGTAATAGAATCGAGATGACCTAAAAGTTTTTCCTTGTGCACACTCAGGAAAACCTGGGAAAGAGATTTTCTAGTGTAGTTGACAGGTTCCTCCTGTCCAGAGGACAAGAAATTAGGGGAACAGCTAACATACGACAATATTTTCTGGAAAAGTAGAACGAAAGAACTGACTAATAGACAATTTATTCCACCCACAAAGATTTTTAATGTATCCTAAGTGAGAAAGATGTAAAAGTAAACCTCTTAATGGCAAATGTATTTTAACAATAGAATACTCGAATATATAGCAAAATAATTTCAAATATACACGAGTAGGTAAAACCTCACCAATTTTATATAATACAAAAGTATTTTTAATAATATAAAATTTTATTAAAAATCGGGTGTAAAGAACACAATACAAGTTCATATATTTGTGAATGTTTCCTCTCCAGAGACGTAGATACGTCCGACAACTAGTGAAGACACGATAATGTAGTTTCTATAGATATGGTTGTTACCGTCTATGGAAACACGTTGCTAGTTTTGCAGTTATTATATAGACAGCGCTGAATATTTTTTTACGCTCTGTCTTAATAATTTCTGTGAGATAGAAAATTATTTTTTGTTGAATGTGTCTCTTCTCCAGCAGGGGCGTACTAATAATCCTGTAGAAAGGTAAAATACGTATCTACATCTCTGGAGAAGATATATTCACAAATATATGAACTTGTATTGTGTTCTTCACATCCGATTTTTAATAATATTTTATATTATTGAAAATACTCGAATATATGTTCAAATAATAATAATAATTCCTAATAAACGAACAGCTAGTGATGATCTGTTGTTTCTGATTCGCGACTTTAGTTTCATCCTTACAAGACCATTTTGTACAGTTATCAATATTTTCTTAAAGACATGCATTTTCCCTGACTATAAAAAAGGGGATAAAGTGTTATTATCTAACTACTGACCTATATCTATTCTGTCAAAGTTTGAAAAGTTTTCGAACAGATGACATGTATAAGTACTTGTATATATTCAAATATTCGGTCAGTTTTGTAATCAAATCAACGTGGCAGATCAACTTTAACTAATTTTTGTAATATTTCTCGATATATAAGTGAGCTTTTGGATCAACGCGGACAAGTAGATGTCTTATATACAGATTTTTTGCCCATTGGTGTGATTGTACCATCAAGCTCTTTTATCTAAGCTTAGTTGTTTTAATTATGCTCCATCTGTAGTCGCTATTTTAAGATAATATTTGAATAATCGTTTTTCATACGTCCATTACAATGGATACCGTTTTTATGCGCATGTTGCCATGTCGTGTGTTTCGTAGAATTTCAATTTTATTTGTCCTTTTAATTAACGACCTTTTGTTGAATATCGATTATCTCACTTGGGCTTTTGTGGATAATATAAGTATTTATTGATAATGCTCAAAGTTTGCGGAAGAATCTACATCCTATTAAAAATTATTGTGATGGATTTCATGTTAAATTAAATGTCGATGAGTTATTGTTACTTATACAAAGAACAGCACTCTGTTTTTATTTGAGTATAGAAATTATTGCAAGACTTTACCTAGGTATTCAGTAACCAGAGACGTTGGAGTTGCTTTTGACTCATTTTGACCATTTACATTTAGGCCGCATATCGAGCCCAGTTTCAGCTTGTGCATGCCAATCTCTTGGATTTTCAATGCGCGTTTCGCAATGTTTTAGAGATTATAATATTCTGAAGTTTTTCTATTTTGTCTATGTTATGAGCAAGCTGAAATATGTTGAAATTGTATGGTTCATTTATGGTTCTCACTGTATGTTACTGGATCGAAGGCACATAAGATTTTTGAGGTACCCATCTTACAAAATTGATAGGTTTTTTCACCTATCGGAAATTATCCCGACAAATTACTTTTTCTACACAACATATCGTTACTTTGAAATTTTTATGGAATCTGATACACAACAAGATCGAAAATTAATTTTAATTATCAATGGTTACTTTCCACGTCTCAGCAGATGTAGAACGGTCGTTCTCTGCATTTAAGTACATTTTTTCCCACAACGCACTCGGCTTGCTGAAACAATTGTCGAAGCATATATTACATTTCAAATATTTAATAGTTCCCATCCACTTTATTTACGGAAGACGCATAAAACGGTAAGTGTTACACCATGTTTTATAAATTACTACTTACTACAGTGAAAGTCATTTATAACGACGTCGCTTATAACAACAAGTTGCTTATAACGACCGACCTGTAGAGAATTGGTTGATTTTCTATATGCGACAATGTCTACCATAGTCGTGTATAACGTCGTCGCTATTAGCGACGAAGTCGCTTGTAACGTCTTTCGTGAGCTCTAAGTCAGGCCGGATGTAACGACGTACGTAGGAGAAAAAAGCCCCGTGCCGAGTGTTGTTGTTCCGATTGGTCCCGTTTCTGTGATTCCCCTAATTCCCGACAGTTTTGATGCAGCAATACATACCAATTATTATATACATACATATTTGTAAGCGACCAGTGTTGTTCAAATTACGTTATTTGTTACATGTATGTATGTGTGTGTCAAAACAGAATGACACCTGCAAAAAAGAGAAAAGCCTTATCAATAAGTGACAAATTTGCAATAATTACACGCATAAAAAATGGTGAGGCTAATGTGGAGGTTGCAAAAAGCTTTGGTCTATCGCATTCCACTGTATCTACGATTTGGAAAAATCGAACAAAATTTGAAGACGCCTTCAAAAATAATGTTCAAACGAATAAGAAGTTAAGATGCTCTCAATATGATGACATAGATAAGACACTCTTGAGATGGTTCAAAGAGAAACGAAGCCAGGGTATTTCAATAACAGGGCCCATCTTACAAGCCAAAGCCAATGATTTCGGCAGACTTTTAGGACTGGAAAACTTTCAATGCTCAGAAAGTTGGTTCAAACGATTCCGAAACCGTCACAATATTGTGGGTGGCACTGTCTTTGGTGAATCTGCATCTGTATCCGAAAGTACAACTGATGAATGGTTGAAAAATGTTTTTGCAGAGATACGTAAGAACTACACGGTTGAACAGATATTTAACGCGGATGAAACCGGATTATTCTTCAAAATAACTCCTAACAAGACCCTAAAATTTAAAGGAGAGAAATGCTGTAAAATGTGGTAAAATGTCAAAAGACAGGGTCACGGTATTGGCGGTCGCCAATATGACCGGCACCATTAAAAAAAAAAGCTGCTTGCTATTGGAAAATCAAACAATCCCAGCATGAAGAGACTTCTTGTGACGATTACAGATCCAACAGACGTGCCTGGATGGTGTCCGAAATATTCGAGAAGTTTTTTACGAGACTGGGATAAGGAGCTATGTGCGGCAAAGAAGAAAATTTTGTTTTTGGTGGATAATTGCAGCGCTCTTCTTAATGTTCAGAATTTGAAGGCCATAAATTTGTGATTTCTCCCACCAAATACAACTTCCGTTCTACAGCCTCTTGATCAAGGCATAATAAGGAACCTCAAAGTGCATTTCCGAAAGGCTTTAGTCATGAAAATAATAGAGAATGCAGATGAAAACAATGAAATAAAAATTAATATTCTAGATACCGTCATGATGATATCCACAGGATGGGATGCAGTTTCACAAAATACAATTGTTAATTGTTTTCGACATGCTGGATTTCTCCCCTCAGTGGCTATTCAAGAAGAGGATCATTTTGAAGACGAGGATAACATTCCCTTGGCACAACTAATTCGAGAAGCGTACGTCGTGGACACTGTTTCAAATGTTACATTTGATGACTTTGTTGACGTTGATAAAGACTTGGCAACATGGGGAGAGCTAAATTATGAAGATTTGTTTATGAATTTAAAAGGTTTACAAACAGAAGAAGAAGCATACGAGATCGATGAAGATCAAGATGACCCTAGGATGGAATTCGAACCACCATCAACATTGGACGCCATTAAAGCTTTGAAAATAGTGCGAAACCACATTTCTTTTAATGACAAGTTGAATAAAGTTTACATTAAGAATGTCATAATATTGGAAAGGGCCTTAGAAATGAACCATTTTTTGCAATCCAGTAATCAAACAAAAATTACTGACTTTTTTGGAAAATAATTTGTTCATGTGTATGTAATTGTTTTTTGTTATTTATAACTATGTGCTATAATACAATTATCTTTATTTATAATAAAATGCATTCAGATACTTGTGTGTTGTACCTTATTACATATTAGAAAAAAATGCATATAATGACGTCCTTATATAACGACGAAAATTGTCGGTCCCTTGGTCGTCGTTATAATCGACTTTTACTGTATTTATTTTATTTTATGTACCTAATATCTAGTGAATGCCTATGAATCGCAACTCAATCTCACTTCTTCAGTAATAAGTGACTAAAAATATTAGTGGAGTAAATGGCGCTTTGCATTAATTGAATGTAATTTCAACTATAACTTTTAACTATTTGACTTGGATTAAATGTTGGGAATGGAACACTTGGCTATATTTCACTAATTTTATTAGAATAGTTCTAACATATGTTTCGGCTGTTATGTCATTATCAAAGAGATATCTTCAAATTTAACTTAGTGGATGTAAGTGCAAGACTTATATACCTACGTAACGCTCATATGGGTGGGTGAGTGGTTAATTAATATTTACAATAGTGTCTATAGGGGGATATTAGAGGAATCTACTTGTGTATTAGTAATTAACAAATTATGTTTCTGTAATTTTTTGATTTCTTAAATTTCTAACAAATCTAATTTTTTACTTTTTGCTCCATTATGTATTAAGTTACAGCTATTAATATTTGGCAAAGTGGTTATGTTCTATACAATGTTCAGAGATACCTGTGTTTTTGACACTATATTGAATAGATTTTATGTGCTCTGCAATTTTTTTGACACTATATTGAATAGATTTTATGTGCTCTGCAATTTTTTTGACACTATATTGAATAGATTTTATGTGCTCTGCAATTTTTTTGACACTATATTGAATAGATTTTATGTGCTCTGCAATACGTTTTTTAATATTTCTACTGCCCTGCCTATATATATATACTGGGTGTATTTTTTAAACTTGAAACTTTCAAATATATCGAAAAATAAACAGTTCACGAAAAAATGTCTGTTTGAATGAAAGTTTAATTTGTTATATTCTTCCTTTTCTATTGTGATCTGTATCTTGTGATTTAGAAAATTAAGTAGTTTTAAGAATTTTGTTAATTGCCTTTCTGTACCTATACAAATACACAATATATTATACTAATAAATTAGTGAAATATAGTTATAATTAGCGTCGTAAAATGTAGAAAGAATATTTACATTCTCATTACTTCGCGAAATTGCAATAAATTTGCAACAACTGCCGACTACGGGCGAAATATTCATCCGTTGCCTTAATGTAACTTAAGGCCTTCCCACAATAATTCGAAATCACAATCCTTAATAGCTTAGTGGTTAAAGCAATGGTCCGACAAACCATGGACGTGAGTTCGAATCCTGCTTAAGGGCGAATTTCTTCTATTAAAAAAATTCGAATAATTAGCTTCGTAAAATGTAGAAAACATATTTACATAGCCAGGTGTTTTATTCAAAATATTTAATCTAAAAATAAGTCAGTTATATCTTAACTATTTATTTATGTATTATACATATTTTTCATTGACATTTATATTAGAGTATCAAATAAATAAATAACTAAACTTATTAAATTGGAATAAATAAATATAATCAAGAAATTGGTATTGTAACATTAAGTAATGTGTATGTAATAATAAGCAGTAACGAACCATGAAGAAATTATATTTCAAGATAACAGTAATAATCTAGCAACCTATTATGTTAAATTAGCTTAACATTTCATCCAAAATTTATAAACGATCTTTAATGCAAACGTCAATTCTTAAACAATATTATTTATACATTATCTAAATAGAGAATGTAAACAACTAGATTCCTCGTAATAAATTAACATAAATTGGACTCCATCCAGCGAGAGAATCATTGTCGTCGTAAAAGGCGAACACGCGGTGAAGAGAATGGATGAAAGAACACACAGCACATGCATGCATTTTTATCGCGGAAAAATTGCAAGTGCAATTCTGTGCATCCCACATCGTTCCCTGCATATCAAATAATGCCTCGCAAAGTACCATTCGCGCCCACGTTAACATCAATAATTGCGCCTAACGACGTGTTACTCCGTAATCTGTCGATAGTGGAACACTTTAATGATCGTTGGATCCTCAGGATTTGTTTATCTAGACATGTTACGATACATCACCGAGTGTCACTATATATTAACCCTTCGTGTTCTGGACACTTTTTTTTTCAACCTCACATAGACATCCACGGCTTTCTTTACTTCTATTCTTGTTTCTTGAAAATACCCAGGGTCGTACTAGCATAACAACTTTTTTATTTTAAACGAATATAAATATATACAACCATGGACAAAAAAATGGAAACTTTTACGTTGATTTAGAGGTTATTTTTTATTAATTTTATCATTGAAATTGTGATTTTCACATCATCGTGACTTCAAGGAATGTCATAAAGTTAGCAGAGTTTCACTAACGAAAAACTTTGCAAATGTCTTTTATTGAATTAAACAGTTTTATTGAAATAATTAAACGTTTAAATATTAAGATTTAAAGTAAGTCAAATATGGAATCAAAAAGCCAGGTGTAAATTCAATATTTCAAACTTAAATAACATTAATATTTTTTGGGTCCTCCATTTCTCTCTATAACAGTTTGTATCCTTCTGTTCATTGATAGAATAGGATGTTAAATATCATTTTCATCATAGAGTTGCTACCACGATTACTGGTATCGCTACCCATATTTCATTCCTATTTCTAGGTCGAAACTGTATAAAATTAATTTTATGACCATGCGAGCCCATACGTTTTCACTCGGATTCAAATTGGAGCTTTTTTAAGAACATCCTAATATATGTATTACATTGTCTCGAAACCAATCATTAACAATTCTAGAAGTGTGAACAGGGCAATTGTCCTGTTGAAAAATAAGATTGTTCCTTGGAAATCGTTGACTAACAATTGGTAACACGTTTTGCAAAATATTTCGATATATCTGTCCTGTTAGACGATCTTTTATGTTGAAGCAAGCTCCATTACCTTCTGCGCTTATCCAGGCCTATAAGTTTACAGAGAACTGCCCACTGGTATTTAGTCTGTGAATATATCTTTTCTCGAATCGTTGATGCCTTGGTCTATATAGACGTACTCTGCCATTATTACCAGTACAATTGTCCTGTTGAAAAATAAAATTGTTTTCTGGAAATCGTTCACTAACAGTTGGTAAGATAACGTTTTGCAAAATATTTCGATATATCTGTCCTGTTAGATGATTTACTATGTTGAAGCAAGCTCCTTTACCTTCTGCGCTTATACAGGCCCATACGTTTACAGAGACACTATTATTGAATCTGTGAATATATCTTTCCTCTAATCGTCGATTTCATGGTCTATATACCCGTATTACATGTTCCGAATACCTTTTCATCGAAATAACTACCTGGCTCCAGAATTTTTCCTCTCTATTCGGGTATTGGATCGCAAATCCAACTATAATTTCTTTATTTTCTACAGTTAAAAAAGTTTTTGTTACAGCTGCGCTGTTGATTAAACCACCTGCTCTTATGCGTCTACGTGCAGTTCTAAAAGAGTTTGAAAAATGTGTTTCTTCGCGCGTTTCCACAGCTGTAAAAAAGCGCACTTGCTTCAAATAATTTAATTATTTATTTATTTAGCACTAATCACACCTGTACATACCAAAAATATACATAAAAATAAAGAGTATACAATACAAATAAATTATTTAGAAACGTCTAAGGATTTAATATATCTATTGCACTTTCCGTCACATTCAAACTCTGTTCCAAATCGGCTAAGGGATAATTTTCAACAATATGGCGTATAGTTTGACGCGCAACGTTTCGCAGTCACGTTTCGAGTCAACAATCTTGCATCACCTACGTTGCTGTCCGCGTACTTTCCAGATCCAATTCTGTTTAAAGTTGACCTGGATTGACAATACAAGTAATTTCGATGACGTGCTTGTAACCAGGAAATCCAGGTAATTCCGGATTATCTGGCTGCCTTTTGTTCTTTTACAGGTACCCTTGGATATTTCGATCCAAACCGATGTTCAACATTATGTTGCTGCTCCCATTTTTGTTTTTAATTTTAGAGATGCAGCTATGGCTCATATTCAAATTGGCTGCAACACGTCTTAACGACCAACCATCTTCTACTTTTTATATTACCCTTATTTTTTTCTATTTCACTTAAATGTCTAAGCATTTTCACGCATATGAAATAAATCGTGACATTAATGACCAGAGAGCGAACTCGAGCGATTGATGATTCATAGCCCACAGGCGTTTGTCTTGTATCCGTTTATTTCTGTAAGCGATCCGTGAGTTTCGATCAATTTGATACGTGGGCCAGCTGCATAAATGGCACATATGTATCTGTTAATGCACAACAGAGTGAATAAGCAGAGTAACCGGTAGCAACTACTACTACTAAAATTTGTTCAAGGTGTTCCTGTGATAGAAAATGTCCGTTCCACATCACAACTGGTGATGACTGTGTGATTAAAATGTTGCAAAAGTGCCCCATACTTTGAATGTATAGATTTT
Organism: Melolontha melolontha; assembly: GCA_935421215.2. Taxonomy (NCBI): domain Eukaryota; kingdom Metazoa; phylum Arthropoda; class Insecta; order Coleoptera; family Scarabaeidae; genus Melolontha; species Melolontha melolontha. The sequence continues at coordinate 64,533,518 of OW285237.1, read as the reverse complement.
TCAATCGGCTCTGTGCAGAATTGATATAATATATTCAAATCTTTATTTCTGCTAAATGAGGAGGGTTCATGCAAAAGCAGACATGTCCATTTCACCCCTAAATTAACTTCTTGTCAGTTTTGTAATACTTGAAATGGTTTCTATGACTTGCATTTTTCAGAATATCTCAAAACCATACAGATCTCACAGTATTTTGCATCTAAAAATATCGAGTTCAGACAAAAGCAGACATATCCCAAGTAAAACTAAAATTGGACAAAACGAGACCAATCCCATTAAAAATAGTTCAGACAAAAGCAGACATATCCCAAGTAAAACTAAAATTGGACAAAACGAGACAAATCCCATTAAAAATAGTAATTTCTTTCATGATTTCATTCAAAAATAAGACATATCCAAATACCATTTTTGCTTCTTTACGCTTCCTGTTTTACCGACGTCTCTTCTATTACTTGTTGAACATTGCACTTGAGTAAGACTTGAATGTTATTCGTGCTGTTATTGTAGAAGGTGTTGTTGAAGATAAACAGTAATAAATAAATTCGCAATGAATACTGCAGTTGCTGCAATCAATGTGGGCAGCAGAAAGAAGACGCTGAAAATGCTGAAACGCGAGAAAGAAAAACATCAAAGGTAAAAATTAGTGTTGAGGTTATATCTCTCTGTATCATTATTTACAATTTTAGATATTCTAATGCCGATCCAAATTTAAGGCACTATGTGCGGCCTTGTAATCACAATAGTAAGGCGTATAAGTGCAGTTTGGTAAAAGTAAACGATATTACCTTCCAGCATCTGAGAGTCATTACAACAGAAGCAAATCCAGCCGTGTTTATATGTCATGTGAACTGAATATTAAAAAATTGAGCGATATGTATAATGTGAAAAACCCTGATTTTACCACATCACAATCAATGTTTAAACGAATTTTTTACGGAGAGTTTAACATTGGATTCGCTTCTCCAGCTTCAGATGTTTGCAGGACGTGTAACAATTTGAAAAATGCAATAAAACAAAAAGGACCGAATAAAGCACAACTAATTACAGAATTAAGAATTCATAAACTTAGAGCAAACAGTTTCTACACTCTGCTAAATGAAACGCCTGAAAAAAGTGATACATTTTGTTTTGACCTCCAGCAAATACATCCACTACCAAAAACACCTATTCAGGATGCATTTTATTTAAGGCAAAATAGCTTTTACAGTTTTTGTTGTGTTGACGTACAATCAAAAAATCCTGTTTTCTATACCTGGCCTGAAAACCAGGCGAGCCGTGGCTCAACAGAAATAGGATCCGCATTACTAGCCCATCTTAGATCTCTGGACCTAACTGATTTGGAACTAATAAGACTGTTTTGTGATGGCTGTGGGGGCCAAAAACTCCCACATTACCCATATGTTGGCCTATTGGCTGACATGAAGCCCCAGAAAATGTTAAGGAAGCTATAATTCATTTTCCAGTAAGAGGACACTCATACCTGCCGGCCGATCGTGTTTTTGGGCGTGTCGAAAAAATTCTGAAGAAGTACAGTGTAATTCTCAATCCTGAAAAATATAATGGTTTTTATAGTCAAGTTGGAAGAGTTCGAGAATTAGGCAAAGATTGGAACCTGTATAATATCAAAAAACTTTCAGAAACCTACAACAAACTGAGCAGTATCAAAGATTTAAAGAAAATTTATATAAAAAAAAAATATCGAGGAACACCACTACAGTCCGATACAAGGGGTGTCAATTTTTTCGTTTTGAAAATGACGGCGAAAAATATGGCTCCCTGATAAAAAGAGGACGTAGCGAAAATAACTGCATATTAGAAGACCTGCCATTGGGAAACACACTTTCTACGGACAAAAAGAAAAATGTTGTAACCCTATTGGAAAAGCAATTTAATAAAGATGATGTTCAATGGCAGAACCTTCCTGAATTGAAGTTTTTTACAAATATTTTGAAGGAAAATGTCATGCAGTTGGATGAACCAGAAGAAGAAGAAGCTGAAATATGTGATTGTATTGAAGAAGACAAAGAAATGCACATTTAACATTATTTTCTATTTTGTTTAGAGTTTTTAATAAAGGAGTAATATTTTTCTTTATGCAACCGAATTTTAACAAACCCAGAAATATCCCATATGAGTTCAAACAAAACCAGACTTATCTGTGGGGATCATGCAAAAGCAGACAAATCCATTTTTGTTTGTTAAAAATATCTGAGGAAAATATAAATTGGTTTTGTTTTTATTGAAAAATGAGTTAAGAGATCACTTTCAGATCGATGTGTTCAAAAAAATTTTTGTTAAATAAAACGTCCTTTGATGTAAACGTTTTTGCTGTTTTTCTCGAAACCTGTTCATATGGACATGTGTGCTTTTGCATGAACCCTCCTCAAATATGACATCAACAGTGTGTCTCAGCTTGTTTCCAAATTCAGAAGGCATACTTTTCATTCGATCGATAACGGTTTCTAAGTTAATTATAGCCAATTTTAGGTTAATATCTTGATTTTACATGTAAGTAATCGTATCTGTGAGACACTGGAAATTAGCTTTCATAAAGTTTAGCTGGTTTTGTAAATTTTCAATTTGTATCAGGTGTTTACAATTAGAAATGCTATGCGTATGATCATCTTGAAGACAAAAAACGAAGTTTTTTAATTTATTTAAGTGTTGCCAACAGAAAATTTCTGCTTCTAACTAATAAAAATAAAGACAAATACTAAGAATAGAAAGAAATGGACTAAAAAGAAGAAACGAAAACTACTCCAAAAGTAAGGTAGTAAATTAAACTTAATATTTACAAAAAATTATAGGATAAATATACAATACAACAATATAAAATGGATTTTTTAAAATACTAAAAGTTGTCACCAAATAGCACTGAAAGAATCGAAATCAGGAACAATCCCTTATAGAAGAGAATATAAAATATACTCTCTCAAGAACAATAAATACATATATGTATATGCATGTATAACAGCATGTAAACACGAGAATACATTTTAGAAATTAGCGGATTTAATCTTTTAAGCGATTATTAGAACGAAGTCTAACGAAATAATATATAAATGCATATTTCGTTTTAAACGCCACTGTAAAATAAAATTTATGAATGAATAGACACAATAACGGCGGAAATAACAACACCTGCTAGAAAAATGCAATCGAGCAAGCAAATAGTGAGACTGTTATAACATGCATACTATGCGTGCCTTTTATCGGGATAAATTGTTATTCAATCGCTTCTGTCCGCTCTCTGTTAATAACATATTGCTATGGATTTTTTCTAAAATAATATTTAAAATATTTGAATAATTTATAATGTACATATATTGTGGGATAAGTTCTTTATTTTTGAAAATGTTTTAAAATTTAGCGTGTGATAAAAACTAGCTATCCGAGGCCGTGTCGATCTCATGTGAAAGTTGAGGCCAATTCAGGGGGATGAAACGATAAGGTTGTTTTCTTTGATATATATTTTTATATTAATTATTTCGGGGTGTTTGATTGGATGTGTTTTTGAGATATTAGTATTATATTCCCGATATTTATAGAGTTTTTTCCTCTTTGTATTTTTGATTAAATTGAAAGCACCTTTGTTCGTGAGTCTCCATTTTTTTGTAAGTATATAAAATTTTTATGAATTTATAAATATTACAATTATATTTCTATTGTATTGAAGTTTATACATGTAATTAAGAGATTTAATTTAAGAATAAAGATAATACAGTTTATTATTAACATTTCTATGTGAATATTATAATTGAAAAGTTTGTTCGACGAGTTAAGGGTTTTTTTGTGCATGTCTGTTTGCGCATGCGTAATTTTGATCGTGTATCAGTATCTTATTATACAGTGTGGTTCTCTGGGGAGAAATTAAAAATAAACTTTATTATTTTTAGATAAGTTTGATCGGAGTAATTAAGAGGAAGTTTTTTCATTCACTTAGCTGTCAATATCACAGTGAATATTTTTACCTCATGTATTTTTGTGGAATATAGAATCTTTATACTTTATAAAGATATATATTTTTTTCTTTTTTTGATTTTTGTATTAACACGTTCGCTGCCACGTCCACCCATATGGGTAGACACCGAACTTGCCAATTCTGCCAACTTCAAATTTATAGTTTATTCCATATTTGCCAAGCCTACATCTCCAGTTCTAGAAATGATACGGTAATCCTGTTGACACACACAGGCAGCACTTGCCCAAGAGAATTATTTGAAATAAATAAATTTGTCGGTCCAAATGGTTGGACAGTTTCATTTTTATTCAGGAAAAGTATGCTGTCTACCCATTTGGGTAGACAACGAAATATTAAAAAAAATATTTATTAAACACATATTTTGTATTTTAGCATTGAATTTGGGTTAGTTTATTTACGTATAGAAGAGTGTGCTGTTTCGAAGCAGTCTATACATAAAAACGGCCTATCTTCACAAGACTTGCAAAAAGTAGTGACCTTTCTTGCCTTGCTTTTCGCTTCTTTTCTTCCAAATCTCGCAGCAATTCTTTCGTAACAATACTTGCAGTTACGTCGAAGTAACCTAAAATTATTTGATAATGCCTGAAGTAATTACATCTCTTATACATACCGTTTCTGTTTACTTCCGGAGTAGGCTTTCGATTTATCTAAATAATGGTTTGTGGGTTTAGCTAATCTTGGGGTACGCACCCTTTCCTCTTCTACTGGAATATTTAGTAAGGAATAAATTAGTTTTATACGAAAGTTCAGAAGGTTTGCTTTTGGATTTTCGTTTGCGTAGAGAAGATAAGCATTAACTATTGCAGTGCCAAATATAACATCATCGGCAACTTTATGATACCATCGTATGGATTTTATTATTGCGGAGTGATAGGACGAAAGTTGATCAGAAATATCTATTCCGCCTTTCATCGTATTATATTGCATAATCATTTTTGGTTTAACAATTTCTTCACCTTGACGGTTTTTCTTTCCTGTTGGTAACAGGTTTGCTGAAAATTTCGAAGAGGCAGTATATACTTCTCTCTTGTCTTTCCACTTCATAGCAACTACTCCTTTAGCATTTTCTAATGCTTTTATTTCTCCACGCTTTAGTTTTGCAGAAACTACTTCTTTCCGGAAATTTTTTCGGAAGGTACCGACGAATGATGTTTTTTTGGACAATAGTGTGTGTATTAGCGGAATACTTGTGTAGAGGTTGTCCGTACATACTGTCCTCCCGGAATCTAAGTAAGAATTTAGTAGGGACATCACTACATTGGTAGCAAGACTGACAGCTCCACTACTTGAATTTTCATTTCTTTTGCCTGCATAGATTTGAGTTTTGTATGTATAACCAGTTTGGTCACAAAGCTTGAAGACTTTTATACCGTACTTGTGACTTTTTTCCGGGAATATACTGTCTAAAATTGAGCCTGCCGCGAAAAGGCACCACTGATTCATCAATTACTAAGTTTTCCCCTGGAGATTTAACCCGTTGAATTTTTTTTTCGATTAGGCCAACTAGCGGTTTTATTTTGCACAGTCTGTCACCCTCAACTTCTTCTCCAAAGTGCCAAAACCTTAGGATTAGCTGGAACCTATTTCTAGTCATAAACAGCGATACTTTATTTTTGAATAGTTTGGCATTGCTCCAGTATAATTCAATAGAAGGCATCCTAACACAACCCATCCATAGTCGTTCGTATACCTAAAAATGTTCTCATTTCAGAGCAAGTTGTATCTTTCCAATCTTTCATGCGACTGCTCCTTTTAATTTGGTTTAAGGATAAATACTTGGTAGCATTCTTATTTGTTTCATTTACCATCAACTCTATAACTTCATCTGATATGAAAAGATTATAATAATCTATTGGAAGGGCATTCAAAGTATCAAATGGAACTTCAATTTTTTCAGATCCAGTAAACGGAATATTCCTAGTATTCAACGTGCATGTATTCCAATCGTCTGCTAAATCTCTGTTCGTAGGTAAAGTAGTGTGTTCGTTTACCAGTTCCTCCTCGTCTTATATATCGCTATCGTCTTCTGCTTCTGAAGTTTTATCAGAATTACTCGATTCACTTTGTATATATTCGCTACAACTGTCCTGAAAGGGTTCTTCTTCACTACTCGTGTAATTTTCCCAATATTCCCCAAGCTGTTTATCGGTCAATCGTTGCTTTGCATTAGGTTCATCAAAAATCTTTACTCGCGTAATCCTCTTGCTCATTTCTTATCCAGTATGTATCACAATTTCACAAAATCACATACACCTTTTAGGTTAAGATTAAAAACGTGATGAATAAATAAGCAAATATGAAGTGTCCACCCCAGTGGGTAGACAGGTAGGTATCTGTAAACTGGTACCAACACGTGATGATAACTTGCAAGAGAATTAATTTGTACACCAAAAAAGGTGGACACGGTAATTACAGAAGTCTGTTTTAAAACCATGTAAGCTTATTTTAACCTGTAGTGAATAGATGTCGTTCAAAACAGAGTTTTAAAAAACCCTTGCTGTCCACCCAAATGGACAAAAGCAAAAACTTGAGAACTTGTGTCAACCCATATGGATGGACATGGCGTTATTGGCAAGACTAACAAATTTACCTTGGCAGCGAACGTATTAAATATTCAGTTTAAATTTTACCCTGTGTTTGATTTTTGTGCTAATACCTTTATTGCTCATTAGTTAAAAATATAAGTAGAGCTGAGGATGTTTGCGGTATAACCATGGTTATACCGCAAACATCCTCAGCTCTAAATATAAGTATATAAATTTTTGTGAACAATTCACTGGCGCCTAACTCATTGTAGAAATTACACGACTTTCCGAATTGGAACCCGAGAAGTTAGAAGTCTCTTATTTGAAAATTCTCCGGCTGAGGAACCTAGTTGGGAAAACTAGTTGTGGATGGTGGCGTACTACATTCTCAAACCACTATTCATAGCAATATGTAATTATTTAGACTTAAGCACGACGTTTATGTTTTGATGCCACGAAAAAAACGTATTTTTACAAATGAAATGATTATATTTCCATTTTTTTGGTCCGCATTGATACTTTAATAATTTTTGGGAAGACTCAAGCGAAAATTATTTGGTGTAGGCAGAGGTAGACAAAAGATTCCATTTACATGAATATCTGCAATTAATAATGACTATTTAATTCATATATGTAATGTTCATTATCCAATAAAGAAACTTAATTTTAGTCATTTTCATGGTTACAAAAAGTTGCAGCAGTTATAGGACTAGTAAAAATTGCATCGAATATTGTAGTGAATATTTTAAACAAATGAAAACCTTTATTTAAACTTTATTCAAACTGAGTCACGAGATCTTTTTGTGTCTTCGGGTACAATTTTTGTCATCTCCGTATCAATTTCCCCATTATCTTTCTGGCCAAATCTTCTCAACTCATGTTCCATCGTAATTTAAAGCGATTTTTAACAGTTTTAACAAACTTATTGAGAGAAATTCGTGTGAGACGCTTTCTGACATTTATGACACTTGTGACACTTATCGAATATTATTAATTGTTGTTACAGTAACACAATCATGAATGGCTCGATTGGTAAATTATTTAATTTGCGTAAAACGGGTTTGAAGGATTTGATTTATTAAATAGTCCTCCAAATACGATTCGTAATCAATGTTATGCAAATCATTTTTGCAGTGGTATCACTCATGTCAATTTCGAATTCGACTCGTGCAAGCACTAGTCAAATTCATATCCCAGCGTCGTTGACATTCGTAGCACCACCACAAAACTAATCGGCATAACATTGACTCATCGTATTATAACATAATAATTTGATTTGCCCAACAGATATACAAATATCTAATTACTAAATAACAAAATAGTATTGAAATATATAATTATATAATTAATATATTAAACTTATTCAAATAAGAAATAATTCTAGCGAAATTATATATCTTATTTTCAAAAGATACGAGCGCGAGTTGATTAATTCGCGCGATCGCACAGAAACAAAGGAATAGTTTACATAAGAAAACTCTATTTTTCCATATAATCTCACCTCTTAATTCGATACATTTGGTCCATCTTCTTTATTTCGTCTCGAAAGTAATTTTCTTCTAACCCTGTACAGTAATCGTCCACTGTTTAAGTTGAAGCTCTTCATTTGTGTAGAATTTTTAGCCTCCGAGAAAATCTTTTAATTTAGGGACTAGTTGAAAGTTAGTGGTGCTAGATCTGGGCAATGGGGAGGGGCTGCGGTACTAATTCCAACATTAATTCTTCATTTTTTTGCAACAACTATACTGGAATGTACAGGTGCATTTTCATGGTGAAAAAACAGTTCTATCTCAGTAATTCCTGGGCGCTTTTCAGCTACAGCTGTCTTCAAATGATATAGAAGATATGCGTAGTATTCGCTGTTTACGGCCTTACCCTTTGGTAGATGGTACGTGAATAACATTCCTTTTGCATCACAAAATACCGATGCCATCGCTTTTCCTACCGATAAAACAGTTTTAGCCTTCTTTGGAGTTGGTTCTCGACATTTGGTACACATCTTCTACTGTTGTTTAGATTCGGGTGTATAATAATCAACCTATCTTTCATCACAAGTAACAAATCGTCGAAAAAAAAATGTTGTGTTGCGTTCAAAAATTTCTAATTATACATCAATATTTGACGGCAAACAGGTCTTTGTTCCGTTGTCAGTAAACGCGGCAGCCATCTTGCCAAAAGCTATCTCAAATCAAATTCTTCTTGCAAAATATAAAGCACCTATTCCTTTGAAATGCCCACTGCCTTCGTTATTTCTAATGCTTTCAATCGTCGGTCACTTAGTAATAAATCATAGACTTCATCCACTTTTTCTGAACATGTAGCCGTTTTCGGCCGTACACTGGGGATCATCTTCTAAGCTGCTCTTGCCATGCTTAAGTTCCGTTCCCAATTTCCTGACAGTTGTGTACTAAGGACAATCCTCACCCAGTGAATCTCGTAAACCATCATGGATTTCGGTAAAGGACATGGCCTTCTTTAAAAATATTTAATCACTTCACAATGTTCAAAATTATCCATTTACACTTCATTAGTAGCAGGGTAAAATTAAAAAACTTGCCTAGGAAGCACGTTTTGTAATAAATTTATCAAACAGTAAACTGTCAACGCATCGGTTGTCAAAATGTGATGTGTATCTTTTAATTTCACTACCTACTGTAGCCGATCTTGCGATGTCAACACAGCCCTCGCAAGTGCCATGTATATCAATTTAATTGTACGTCACTACAAAGTATTAAATTTATAACATTCGCACTATATTGGAGACTTTACTAGTGTATTAGTTCTTGCCACAGGACAATATAAAAAAAGTTGCATAATCTGCTATTGTAATGTGGAACTTCAAATTTGATATCACTCAGTAATGCAGGTGCATCAATGCCATCGTGGATCGAATTGTATAAGAATTACCCGCACACCCTGTGGAAGGCAAGATCCCGTATGCCTCAAATGTAAATATTTCAAAAAAATTCGCTAAATGGACTCTAATAAATTGACGTGTATTTTATAGATAGGCGGCCATATCATTTTTGAATACTCTAATTTAGATCGAACAACTGTATAGTGAAATAGGATAGATGCATCCACAGAAGAGGGATTTTTTCAAATTTCGTTTAATAAATCCCAAAGTTTTTAATGAAGAAAGAAACAGTTTGCAAGATATGTTCAGTAAATAATAATTTAGCCTCTAATATAACTGCAGATGTGTAAAAGTAAGTCGTGTAACGATAGTAAGTAAAATGTGCATGACTTGTCGAGTATAGGTCAGAACAGGCGATTCTCAACTTTCTTAGCTCCATACCCTAAATAGTAAATACAGTATGACCAGAAATATCCAGTACTGAATTAAAATATATTTATTGCTCACTTAATTTAACAGAATTGACGAAGTTAATATTTACTATAATGGCGAATGATATGCTGTATATACCCTCCATTCTGTTGGACGCATAACTCAAGGCGGTGTTGGAGATTTCGTACCATGTTTTCAAATGTAGGTTGTTGCAAAGTTCGGAAGAAACGAATAATTGCCATTCTTAATTCCGGAATTGTAGTGGGTGAATCTTTTTGAAAAATTACTGTTTTCATCATACCCCAGATGTATGCATCGGGTTGAGTAAAGTCTGGGTTATGTGTAGAATAATTATGGTCTGTTTTTCGGGAAATGACTCTTGTCACCAAAATGATCTCTAATCATTCTCAACGATTGACCAGTTGTGTGACTCGTCGCACCGTCTTGCTGAAACCACTGTCGATGCAACAACAATTTTCTTGATCTTCAAAATCGTTTGAGGTCCTATATAAAAGTTATCAGAACTTGTTGCTGATATCTTTCACCGTTGACGGTGGCAGTTTGCCCTTCATGATCAGATATGAAATAAGGGCCGATAATCCCATTTCCAGAAACTACACACCATATGGTCACGTTTTGTTCATGTAGCGGTATTTCAATGAATTCCTCAGGAGGACTAAACTCAATGCTTCAAAACTCTGCCTGTTAATATGGCCAGAAAGTGAAACATGGGACTCATCTAAAAAGTAGACGTTAGTCAAGAACACATCATCTTCATAAACGTAAGCCAGGATCCGAGCACAGTAAACTAAACGTTGTATTTTATCATTTTTCTTCAGTTTATGGAACTTTTGAATTTTGTAAGAGAAACCACCAATATCCTTGACTATTAAACACGCAGATTCTCTTTTTATATCCAGTTTTAAGGCAGTACTTCGTATGCTCCTTTTCGGCGATTATAAGACTTGCAGCATGACTCATTTGTGTTTTCGTTTATTCGAACGCTTTTTTTTCTTTCCGACTTGCTTTTTCGTTGTATGTTAACATTGTCTTGTCAGTAGTTTTGAATTTGTTAACAACGTACAAAATAACAATTTTTGATGATTTAGACTTTAAAAATATCTGCTCAAATTGAGATCCAACACATTTAATGCTGGATCCATTATTTCTGCCAAACTCGACAACTATTCTTCGATTATGAGCGTCTTATTCACAGACAGTATCTTCTACCCTAACAGAAAACATGTTAATGTTTAAAATAAGTTTGACAGCAGTGTCATTTTCATAACAAGAGAGTTACAATTTCGGTACTGTGTATTTACGATCATGGTGTATAAATAAAATTTAAAATAAAACTAATTAAAATCTTCACTTTTTTAATAGGTAATCGTAAAACGACCATAATTGTTTCAGCAACACAGTAGCTTCATCAGGTACTTACAGGTAAGGAGCACGTTAAAACTCTGAATTTGTAACGTGCTAACAGCTAACGAAGCCACGCAATTGTCGTCGTTTTACGATTACGTATTAAAAAAGTGAAGGTTTTAACAATTAGCTTTATTTCTATTTTAAATTATGGATCTTCATCAAGTGAAAGCCGTATCATTTAAATTATATAAATAACATTAATATTTTGCATCCAAAAATCTAAGTCGAACGTATTTAAGTATGGAAAAAAGGTTTACAAAAATAAAGGTCTTGCTAGAGCTAATTAAAAAGAATATATTCTCGAATTTAGAAGAGGTGAGAGGTGTTGAATATTGAGATTAAAAGAGAACGACATTTATACTAAAAGTAGCGGCATTTGTTTTTATTGTTCGCTGAATTCAAATAACAAACAACGACACTGCTACAGCGTACCCTATTTTTCAAAACTCGATACAATTAATTTTTCTTATCCTGATGAATATTTGGGTTTTCAACAGAGACATAAAAAACCATTAAGAGAGAAAAGCTTCTATACAACACTTATCCAAATATATGACATTATCTGAAAAATATTAAAACAATACATGTTCGAGAAGATGACAGCAATTGTAATTTTTCAAATGAACCACAATGTTTTTGTTTGAAATTTAAAGTCGGTAGTGAAGTTCTTTTTACAAACACGTATCTATATTACCGAATAATTTTTTTTCAAAGTTACAATTTTTTAAAATACGGGGTTTGTTTGACCATGCCATAACTTTTCGATTCAGGACACTAAGATTATCAAGGTATATGTTTTTGATATTTTATAGTCTTAACAAAGTTTTAAGGCGATATATCTAATAGTTATAGTTTTGTTGAGGATACATTTAATATCTTGTCGTAATATTTTAATTTCACACACTTTCTATGGTTAAATATATTTAAAATTACGATATAAAGTTCAAACATAACATTTCCACTTTTATAAATATTTAACGCTCATTTTCGAATTTAAACCACTGTATAAAATACTTTTATTAGCACATTCGAATTGTGAAGCTTTCCTTAAATTCTAAGCACCGATATCTTTTACATTTACAAATTTATTTATTGCTTTATACACCCAAACCGCTTGTTTTATTGCCTAGGGCTATTAGCGAACTTATTCAAAGACGATATTTATTCTGACCAGCTATTGTTAATTAAATATGTATAATAGGGTTCCATTACTGTACAGAGAAATTAACTTGAACTAGATTCTTAGGTTTATGACACCTACTAATAGGTAGTAATGAGATTTTATTTATTTAGTAAAATCTTTAAGACCCTATTGTAAAACTGGGTATTGTTGCCAGGTGCAACTTCTTATACTTTTAGATGTTTTAGTAATTAGGAGTAATAACAACTTGGACATAAATATTTTCTAAAATGAGACTAATGTTAATGGATGGCATACTTAAATTTTCTTATCCATCGGTTGTTAAGTTTTCCGCTTACAAAAAGATAGATATGAAAACGAACAGAGATTAATCAAAAGCATCGCAGTATGCAATGATTTCACATGAACATTATTAATTAACCTAATTAAGAAATAGGCTTAACAAACTAATTAATATAACTAGGAGTTTACTACCTCAAAAAGACCAAGGTGATACGTTTGTTTGTTTACCTATCACTCAGCTGCTAGAAATATAAACACTAATTTCAATAACCATTCTCTTCAAATAGCGTTTAAATCATGTAACTTGGTGTTACCTAAAATTACTTTTAGGTAACACCAAGGATAAAATTTAAATAGGGCAAAAGTCTGGTCGTTTATGAAATAAATTGTAGCGATTGTAACCAAAAATATATCGGCCAAACTAAACGTTCAATTTCAACTCGTTAGAAGGAACATATTTCCCATTTTAGATTTAATAGACCCGAAAACTCTAACGTTGCCCGACATATTAGGGACACGGGCAACTCTATGCCTCCAAATAATCTTAGATTAATTAAAACTGTAAATAATTACAGAGAATTATATAGTTAAGAAAGTATTTATATACATAGAAATAAGAGTAAATGAATTAGTTCTGACAATGGACCAATTCCGCAGTCTAGTTTGTATGCTTTATTGCGACTATACGAACCCTAACAACATAAGGTTCGGACCATACGATTTTTGATAAATATTTACAATTTGTGTATGTTCAAGTGTTAATTTCTTATTGTGAGCAAAAAATTTGCCATACTACAATATTAAGAACAACATTTGAAAAACAATGTATATTTTATTTCTCAGGAAACTAAAACAATCTAACCAAAGTATAAAAATGTATAGATTGTATTGAAAACTTAATGTTCGGACCAATAATTATCAATAATTTTTCATCACTAGCGTAAATGTTTGTCATATTACTGTTAGCTTTGTCTGCAAAGTATTAATTGTTCTTTGTGGATTATTTCTCATGTAACTTTTCATATGATGCCACAAAGTTTCAATAGTATTAAGGTCTGCACTGCTGGAAGGCAATGACTCTCTTATGTTATGATCTGCGAACCAATGTTTAGTTGATTTAACTATGTGGCAGGGTGCGCCTTTCTGTTGAAATATGAAATTGCCATTTGGATAGAGGTTTTCTACACTAGGAAGGAGACTATGACTTATTAAAGTTTGCTGATATTTGGCAGCATTAACAGTTCCGTCTATTATTTCCATTCTACCTATACTCTTTCCAGACATATCTCCATATCATCACGACCAATGTGAGTGGCGAAAATTTACAAAAAATAAGCAATTATTACCTTCTTTGCATCAACAAATTTGACAATCCTCATGAAAATCATTCTATTCTATCACGAAAAATTTGTTTTCAACAATCACCTATGGAGACATCGAATTTGGATTCTTCGCTGAACACAACTTTGAACCAATCTTCTAATGTACAAGATAATTTGGACTTTGCCCATATTAGACGTTTTTCTACTGCCTACAACATTCTCGTGAAATCAACACATTAGTTTCTGCAATAAAAAGAGCCGTTATATCTCTTAGCGTGGTTCTGCGGTGATTTTTACAAATTTTTACCATCCTGGGTTTCACATTCTTGGGTTGCTCTGTACTTTTACACATAATGTCGTAGGCGGACGTCTTCACATAACATTTAATAGTGTGTGCTACAGTTTATTTTGCCAAATTCAAATTGTTTGCGATTGTGCACGTATTGTTGCCTTCATGATATTGTTTTACTACAATTTCACGTACTTTCTTCGAGATGGCTTTACCACGACCCAATTTTTCACGCACAAATTGATCACAAGAATAAATAAACAGTTGTCGAAGCGATAACTGCCAAATTTGACATACTGTCATGGCCGCTTTAATGAAAATTAATTAACAATCGTAGTCGTCCGAACATTAAGTTGCCAATGTAAAATGGTTGGTTTCTCATTTTCCTCTTGTAAAATTGGTACGTTTCGTATTAAGTAATAATTAAGTTTTTCAATCCCGGGATTACGGGATTTTTGAAGCGTAATCCCGGAATCCCGGGATTGATGACAGTATATTAATGTCATACATTTAAAAAATGTATGACATTAATATACTGTCGTTTATAACGAGCCATCGAAAAAATTCATAATTGGAGTAGACTGTGAAATTGGGTTGATACTTTAACCACTTCCACATGACATTTATTATTTGACATTGAAACTATAAGTTTGTGTCAAATTTTTCAAAACTCTTATTAAGAAAATTGTTTGGGTTTAGATGTAAATGGACAACATTTTCAACAACTTCTGTAGCTGTATGTAAATTTTGATTATGATTTCGATATTAAATACATTATTTGTTTTCTTTTTTGTTGTAGTATCATTTCAATGCCATAACCTTTTTTTACAATGAAACTAAATGAAACTGTCAAGCATCAAGTAATGTGTCATTATGTGGAAGTGGTTAAAGTACCAACCTAATTTCACAGTCTACTCCAATTATTAATTTTTTCGATGGCTCGTTATTTTATATTCTTCGATAAAGGCATCATTTGCCGAAACATGTAGGGTTGTTTTAAATATATATATTTTAAAGTAAAACCAGATCGCCAACAAATTGAATTTATCATAACATACAAAGGTCACGAAATAATTACCTTTATATATATATACACATATATATAAATATATATATATATATATATATATATATATATATATATATATATTTAGTGTTTATAAGAATTTTATTTTTCTTATTTATTTTATTGGCCGTGTCTTAATATTAAAAATAATAAACTTTTTATTGGTTTAGCGGCCTTTTATTGAATTTTGATGTTTTATTCTACGACGTTTCGACTTTTATTATTATTCAGTCTTTTTCAAGTAACTAGAAACAAGAATTAATACAATGAAAACATGAGAACTGTGTTTGCTTTTGTGAGACTGAATTAACAATTAAATTAACAATTAAACTTAAAATTAGATTAAAAAACTGAATTAACCAATTAAATTAACAATTAAAGTTAAAATTAAATTAAAATTAGATTAATGATAAGTAAGGAAAAATTAAGGTGATTACATCTGTATAAATGAATTGGAAATTTGAATTAAACTACAGATACAGTAACGAAAATTTCCAATTCATTTATACAGATATAATCACCTTAATTTTTCCTTACTTATCATTAATCTAATTTTAACTTTAATTGTTAATTTAATTCGTTAATTCAGTTTTCTAATCTAATTTTAAGTTTAAT
Organism: Melolontha melolontha; assembly: GCA_935421215.2. Taxonomy (NCBI): domain Eukaryota; kingdom Metazoa; phylum Arthropoda; class Insecta; order Coleoptera; family Scarabaeidae; genus Melolontha; species Melolontha melolontha. The sequence goes on along the minus strand of OW285237.1, from coordinate 64,517,579 downwards.
TGTTAATTTAATTGTTAATTCAGTCTCGCAAAAGCAAACACAGTTCTCATGTTTTCATTGTATTAATTCTTGTTTCTAGTTACTTGAAAAAGACTGAATAATAATAAAAGTCGAAACGTCGTAGAATAAATCATCAAAATTCAATAAAAGGTCGCTAAACCAATAAAAAGTCTATTATTTTTAATATATATATATATATATATATATATATATATATATATATGTGTGTATCAATACAAATGACAACCATAGAACTACGCAATAGTTTTTGGATGTTAAAAACTATTGCGTATTTGCTATTATTATTGCTCGATAATTTAATTTTTATTTTTTCGAAATTTTAAATAACAATTCGTATTTGAGCATATTTTGAAATTTGAAACAACATTTTTAAATGAATATTTTTGATATCTTTAAAAATAAGTGTAGCGTACTCTTACGGCAACTTCAATGTTTTTTAATTTTTCCTCTAACCAAGTAATACAACGCAACCCTGAATACAAAATATCAAGTTTCTTAGGATGCACGAACTTTTCTTTTCTATAAAGTTTTCTGTGAAATCAAAAATAAAAATATTTCCCATTTGTCTCATACTTAAGTGGACACGTTGTATATAAACAGGTACGTCAAATATTAAGTTCAAGTATTATTAAAGTCCGCTTTTATCTGAAAGAAACCCCCAAGCTATCACAGTAATACAAGTATGAAATATTACCATAAATATTTGGCTGTAAATACTAACATAAAACAGCATAAGTAAACTCCGCTTAACCAACAATTTTTTGCGTTTACAGTCATTACGTGTTCGAAAATACGAAGAAGTAAATAACATCCAGACGCTTCACACGCATTTCTTACTAACAGTTGATAATGAAACACGAAATCTGTGCTCATATTACGGATTCTTTTTTAATCTTGCACACACGCACTCCAGCTATTCACTCGGTGGAGCGTGAATTAATATTTTAAGCCACCCTCAAGTAATAATAACTTGGAGCCGTACCGTATAACGATTCCCTCTAGTAACTTTGAACACTCATTTACTATAATAATAGGCCTTTTTTAATTAAAAATAATAATTTTGCTAAATATATTATGCAGGCTTGATAAGTCCCTAAAACAATTTAAAAAATTAAAAGCCAGTAAATTTATGGGTTTGAAAAGTTTTTGGACACGGATAAAAGTTAATGATAGTGCAGATACTAATTTCGAAATTTAATGTAGAGAGTTACTGGTTCTTTAAACGTCGAATTTTTTTGAGAAATTCGATAACGTAGCCATATAATAATCTATAATGTTCAACAACTACTTGTAATTTAGTATCAGGCAACGTAACAACTATGAATTCATTCTTTTGAAACTACGATGTTGATTCTATAATAAACTGGGTTCGATATGAAAAACAATAATCTGAGTGTTGTATCCCGCTTAATTTTTCGATCCTTCTTCATATTCAACGCACTTGTTCCAACTTTTCTCTAAGTCCCCTATTCCTCCTCTGAAGTGGTTTTCTTCAAGGCACTCAAAACAGTCGTTAACCATATGGTTGACTTCTTTATTGTACTAAAATTTTCGTCCAGCCAGGAAACTTTTGAGTTTTGGGAATAGATGGATGCTTAACGAAGCCAATTCGGGTAAACAGGCTGGATGCAAAAGCAGTTCGAACCGAATTTCGCTCAATTTTTGCTGATCGGTGCAACACCACCAATGTGTTATCGTAGCAGAATAACTTTTTCACTGTTATTCCAGAACGCTTATCTCCACGATGGCTGCCTTAAGGCTGTCTATCAATCAGGAGGATTCTCTCGAAATCCAAAAGGAGTGACATCATAACCTTCCTTGCTGATTAGTCTTTGGCTTTCGGAATCAGTTCTCCTAGTGTTTTAACAGTTACTTCGTTTCCAGCGTATGGTAATGGATCGAATTTCATCCACTGTTACAAAACGCCGCAAAAAGAAACAACGCTGAATTCTTCATGAACAGTCGCTCACATTCGGCAGATGTTCGCTTGCGATTTTGCTTCTGCTGTTAAAATTTTTACTTATGGAATTTATTCTGCAAACTAAAAAGTACTAGATCAATTGAGATGCTTGTTGCTTTTTGCTAACTCCCCTATTTTCTCCTCTCCTAGCTAAAACAATATCGTGGACTTTGTCAATGCTTTCATTACAATGGCACTATAGCAGATATTAGAGCCTCACAACGTGGTGCGTCCTCGATGCTTATCCTGCCTCGCCTGAATTCATTGACCCAAAGTCTCACAGTTCTATAGGAAGGGTGTGAGTCACCTACTATAGGCGCAATCCTCTCTCACTACTTTCCTACTCCTTTTCCCTTTACAAAAAAATCATTCAATCACACTATCAATTTCAATTTTATTCATTTGTCATATTCATTCCAAGCAGTTGTATTCAAGGAACTGCAAAAAAATTAGCTAGTGTCTGTGTGACTATAAAGATTTCATCTATATGAATGAAACTGATTTCACTGTCAACCTCTCTTCATATCCGAACCAAGTTAGTTGTCGAACCGCGCTTGTGTATTTCATTCTAGAAATCTCTAGAAATTTCTCCTATAGAAATAGTCAATCAGGAGAATTCCCATGGCATTCCAAAAGACTAAGGCTCACCTCTTCAGCTAATGGAAGGCTCTTTATGTTTGGCACAGACGTTCGAAAAATGAGCCGGAGTGTTGTTGTCGGAGTGGAAACCAAATGCCCCGTGTTTAATGAGAACGAATTTTGAGTGCTTTGATAATTGCGAGCTCGCATTTCGATATACCACTTTGCGGTGACTGCCTTTTATGTGTCTAGCATTACGTTTTCCACAACTCCTCTCCGGATAAAGAGAACGGCCACCATCTTCTTCTTAACGGATTGCGATTTCAGATTTCTATACAGACAGCCGCCTTCATTTTCAAAGAATCAGACTATGTTATGCTCTTCGTGGGCACGACATAATAGTAAAGGCATCAGTTGTCAAGATGCTTTTAACAGAAAGAGATTTTCCATTTTTGAACTTCTCGAACATCTTGCAGCATAATAGAAGGCGTCGTGCCCTCTGCTCGTCAATTAAGACATGGGGTATCTAAAGGAAACTAAATCTTCCTACTCGAAAATGTTAGTAAGAATTACTGGTACATGAATGCCCGGATATATTTTTATCTTGCAGTAACTTATATACTAGGTGGCGCAAAAGTTGTCACCCAATGTTCCTTGGCTGTAATTTTTCTTGTGAATTAAAAATTTTGGTTCTGCCTTTGGATTATGTTTATTTCATGTCCTATTTTTTTTCATTTAGTCGAGAAAATCATATCGAACAAGTGGCCGCCGTCAGAATTGATGACCATACGGGCCGGATTTATGGCATTTTCCATCACTCTTGTCAGAGCTTCCGGCGATAAATGCTCGGATTCTTGACGGATATTCTATTTGAGGGCCTCATGAGTCTGAGGTTTGTTCAGATAGACTCGTGACTTCAAAAACCCCACAAAAAGAAGTCTGGAACGGTTAATCATGCCGGCCAGTGCAAATCGCCAAAACGAGAGATAAGGGGACCCGGAAATGCACCCTCTAGAATTTCGGTTGTAGCTCGTGCAGTATGCGCAGTTGCTCCATCCTGCTGGAAACACACATTCTCCTGTCCCAATTCATCCAATTGAGGGAGGAGAAAGTCGTTGAGCATGGCTCTATAGCGCTTGCCGTCCATAGCAGTCGTTTGGCTCTCAGCGTTTTCGAAAGAATAAGGCCCGATGACGCCTCCAGCGTAAACAGCACACTATGCAGTAACTTTTAGCGGGTGTAATGTCTCTTCGTGGATTATACGCGAATTTTAGGTGCCTCAGAAGCGATAATTTTGCTTATTCACATATCCACAGAGATGGAAATGGGCCACGTCGCTCATCATGATTTTCGATGAAAAGTTATCTTCCTCGTGGTTGAGATCCTGTATGGCTTGAGCGTAGATAGCACGCGATTGGCGGTCAACATCTAACAACTGATGCACTGTCTGCACTTAGTAAGAGAACATCTTCAAGTCTTTCACCAAAATTCTCTATAAAGGCTGCCGATTGAGGCAGTTGCGTGACACGTCTGGTCGATACTCCGGGTTCTCTGCGACATCTTCAGCCACAGCCGCGATATTTTCAGCAGAACGGCTGCTCCGGTGCCGGCCAGACCTGGCATCATCTTGTGTTGTCCCATACTGTTCAAGGCGAGCGGCTAAACACCGTAGCGTTTGCCCAGTTGGTGTCGGACGACCAGGAAATCTGCGCCGAAATTCACGCGGGTTCCCACACCACCAACGAATTATTCCGCAAAAAAAATCCAAACAATTATTCCGCGTTCTTGAGGAGTATAGCGATTCATGTCTTGTTGACGTGTATTTTGTATCTGTTTACTTCCAAATGTCAAAACAGAATTGACATTTGCCGCCATTTGCAAAAAATATAGCAGCTTCCGATAGGGTGATGACATTTGCGTCACCTAGTATCTATCAGATATGTGCAGACTCGAGCTTCTCCGTAGCAGCATTAATATTCTCTTTGATTACGGATAAGGTGGACCGTCATGACTTAGGAGCATCCTCCCAGCCGAAAAACCTTTCTACAACACCTGGACATTTAAATCAATTTATCAGAATAATTGAAACATACATGAGTAGGTAAACCACACCAGTTTTGTATAATACAAAGGTATTTTTAATAATATAAAATATTATTAAAAATCTGGTGTGAAGAACACAAATGCAGGTTCACTATTAATATTTTTTGTGAACGTGTCCGAATATATGCTTACCCCAGAGACGTAGATACGTATTTCACCTTTCTACAGGCTCATCGGTACGCCCCTGCTGGAGAAAGGATATTCCCAGACACATTCACAAAAATGAACCACATCGCCCTATCACCGTAATTATATAGTTACGGTAATAGGGCGATGTGGTTCTTTTTTGTGAATGTGTCTGGGAATATCCTTTCTCCAGCAGGGGCGTACCGATGAGCCTGTAGGTGAAATACGTATCTACGTCTCTGGGGATAGGATATATTCGGACACGTTCACAAAAAACATTAATAGTGAACTTGCATTTGTGTTCTTCACACCAGATTTTTAATAATATTTTATATTATTAAAAATACCTTTGTATTTAAATCAATTGCTTCTAAGTATCATAATTTGCTTCATACGATACGAAATGAATACTAGATGACTAAACACATGTGCAAAGAAAGCATAGTTGTCGACATATGAGGAGATGCTGTTATTAATAAACTAGTAAGGTAGGAAACTGTCATTAAATTATATGGTCATGTACCAAAGATTAGTTTCTATTAATCAAATGTTTAATTTAGAGTTATAAAACAGTAAAATATCTTGTGTATTTCGCACATCCTTTATACATTATATAAATATATCGCCTGTTATACAATAAAGATCGTCCTATTTTTTTTTTTATAAACTGAGACAGTGAGTAAAATCAATCGCATTAGTTGAAAAAATATATATAAACGCGGTCCTGTATTTTACAATTCTAAGAATAAATACTCTTAACTTAACCATTTGGAACAGCATTAATTTATCTTCGATTGCTTTTATCGTCTGTTCTATTTTGTCGTCCGGTTACAAGCTGGCAATGATAATCAAATTAATTGGTCTTACTTGTTTTCACTGGCTTTTAGATAATTGCCAAAGGTAAATGAATATTCAATATCTCGAATAATTCCTCTATATGTAATGTTAATAAATACTGTTTGTCGGAAGAGCGTTTATATTTCAATAGAATAATTGCTAGTTATTTAAGAAAATGGAAGGAAGCGTTCAGCTAATTGTTTAAAATTGTAGGTTATGGAGAGACAATTATTCATAAAAATTTATCGCGTGCCTACTGCGTTTGAATGTTTTATTAATATGTAGAGAAATATTTAGTATTTATTTCCTGCACTTCAATTAAAAAATAAAATTATTTATAACTACATTTTATTTTAGCGAATAAATATTTCAATGGCTTCTTCAGTTATTATTGTAAATTAGAGGTATATATTATGCAATAAAAAATAAAGACGAGGCATGAAACAGCGCAAATTAGGTACCTATATAAGTTATGCTAGGGATACTGACAATTATATAATTAGATCGAGCTTATAGTGCATAAATCAGAGAAGGTGATTCAATAGTATCCATATTTTAATGAAAGTTAATGAAATAGGTTAACGATCTAAAACACAAAATCATTAAAATATTTTTAGGTCTCGCCTTATTTTTTTATGAATGAAATTTTACTATAGACGATAGCGTTCAAGTTACATATAGAAGAGCGGTGGATCCCCAGTGTGCATAATTTAAATATGTTTGTATGTTGTGCTTATTTTTTGATTATATACAAAACCAGCTTTGTAAAATAAACGACATTAAGTGGGGTGTTCTGTGTTAAATTGGAATAATGTGTAGACAAGTTATTATTATAAGCGATATTGTTATCTTTACTAAATATTTACTTTTATTATATTTGGCGTTTTAAAGCCTGTCCATAGTTTAATAAAATGTTCCTTTCATAAATCGATGGGCCAAAGGAATGTAAAGTATATTTTACTTTGCCTTTCGTAAATTTAAAACGTTGGTGCAGTAGGTTACTACAAGTCATCCCAATAATGGTTAGCAGTTTATATTTCGGGTAGAAGTAACTTTTCAAAAATTTTATTGCTTTTATTGTTTTTTAATTATGAAACATTTGTTACAATATGAAACAGACATGTAAATAATTTACATATCTGTAACTGTACACATGGACAATACACCTCGTATTTTCAGCATTTACTTCTGCTTAAGACATATGTTTCTGCCATCTAGGCGTCTTCAGTCAAGCTAGTGAAGCAATGTATACACATTGATACAAATCTCTTAAACAATAGATCTATATCTGTATCTAAATTACGCTAAAATCGTCTCCAAGCCATAGCAAGTTACCTCCTATCAGATGGCACTAATTTAATAAGTGACATCTGACGGACGAAAGAGACTATGCCAGAAAAGGCGATCTTCAGCTTGAATAGCTAAGCTATTACAAAAGCGGAGAAATACGTATATTGGTGCAGTCCATTAACACGCGCCAGATGGCGGTAAATATACAAAAAGGTTGTGTTTATGTATGAGAATACGTTTTGCACGTATAAAGCATTTGTTACAATATGAAACAGACATGTAAATAATTCACATATCTGTAACAGTACACATGGACAATACACCTCGTATTTTCAGCATTTACTTCTGCTTAAGACATATTGCAGTGGAATGTGCTTTTGATTGCTTATTAATTAATTTTTTATTCTCACTACAACTTATGCTGCCGGCTGTACAGTCTAGTAGATTCCGCGAACTCCCATCTCACGGATCGTTCTTCTCAGAATAGGGCCAGGTTATGTTAGAAGTAAAACAATAAATGTCAATAAAAGTCACGGTTAGCTAATTTACAATTTTTAATCAAAAAAAAAATCAAAAAAAATCCCTTTACCGAATGTATAGGGTGCTAAAGCAACATTAACAGTAGCATTAGGAGGAAATACTCTTTGTGAATATGACTCGCACACAGAGAAAAACCCCCTGTGACTCTCGAACAAATCTAAAATTAATAAATAATGGAGAAATTTGTCAAGTTTGACCTCTACTTTAACCCCTACAATATCAAATGTCAAAAACAACAAAGTTTTCAAAACCCGCGTAACTTGGCTTAAAGTCATGCGCAAAATAAAACACGACAAAGTCAACCCACAACAAAAAAAAATCCAACCTGAATTTAAAACGTTCTAGACTATTATCTTTAAGAAAAAACTCCACTAAAAAAAAAAACATAACAATTTTCTCTAATACTCATATACGATTTTAAATATGAAAATTATCACACATAATACATAAAATATAATAATAAAAAATAAACGTAGTATCAATTATATAAATTAAATATTTTTATCGAACTTGCATAGATCTATGCACTGATAACACAAAAAACTACGTGAGAGATATCATACTTATTAGATCACACCAAGATCACAAACTCTCGCAACAATCGAAATAACATTACATGCACCTGAATAAAATGCATAAACAAAAATAAAACCCGATATTACTAAAACAGAGAATAAAAATGAACTTCTTATCCTCTAGCAACCCGGTCACTTTAGAAGTTTAGATATCTCTGCCCAATTTACCGCGAAAAATTCCTACATCTACTTCAATAGTACCACAACTATCCACGTCCATACGTTTAAACTAATAAACATACAGAGTCAGTCAAAAATATAATTACAAATATAATAAATATTAATAAACTTCAATTATTGTACATAATTTAAATCTTCCCTCTTTTCTCTCTCTCTGGATAGAAAAATCCATCACAGATAGATACAGATACAGATACAGATACAGATACAGATACAGATAGATACAGATACAGATCTATTGTTTAAGAGATTTGTATCAATGTGTATACATTGCTTCACTAGCTTGACTGAAGAAGCCTAGATGGCAGAAACATATGTCTTAAGCAGAAGTAAATGCTGAAAATACGAGGTGTATTGTCCATGTGTACAGTTACAGATATGTAAATTATTTACATGTCTGTTTCATATTGTAACAAATGCTTTGTACGTGCAAAACGTATTGTCATACATAAACATAACCTTTTTGTATATGAAACATTTGATTAAATGTATAAAATTTTCAACACCCTATATTTTGCTAGAATATTATTACTACAATTTTAAAATGATAGTTACAGTTTTAACCGAATATCCGCTGGTTGATTATAAAAGTTACATCATTATCGAATTTAGTAATTATTATCGAAACGAGGCAAATATAGGAAACTGAGTATCATAAATGGGCATGCCCCGGCGGAAGAAAAAGACACAAAAACAAAAAATGAATTTTACGATAAGTTAAATGAAATATGGAACAGCTTACCGAGATATGACATAAAAATGGTGATGGGCGATTTTAACGCGAAGGTAGGCAGAGAGGAAGTATATAAGAAAATAACAGGAGGGAAATGTTTACATGCTGACAGCAATGAAAACGGCGGGAAACTAATTGAGTTCGCAGCAGAAAATCAACTGAAAATTGTCAGCACACATTTTAGCCGCAAAGATATCCACAAAGTGACATGGGTCTCCCCTGACGGACGATCAAAAAACCAGATAGATCATGTTCTCATAGAGAGTAAACATTCTAAAGCTATTAGAAACTGCAGAAGTTACAGAGGACCGGACGCGGAGAGTGACCATTTTTTGGTCATTACTAATTTAAAGCAAAAGGTACCAACAGGAAGAAAAGAGAGAAAAGTCAGACAGACATATAATTTATAGAAACTTGGTGAGGAGCGAGTGGCAAGGGAGTTAGAAGATGAAATAAGATCAAGTCTACTAAGAGGTAGCGTAGAAAGTCAAATAATTCTAGAAGAATGGAGTAAAATACAGGCTGCAATGACAAATGCTGCAAACACCTGTTTGGGAAAGGCGGAATATAAAAGAACAGTGGAATGGTATGATATGGAATGTAGAGAGTCGATAATGGAGAGAAATAAAGCAAAACTGGAAAGAGATCGAAACAGGACAGTGGAGATTATTAGAAAAAAATCCATTTCTGCATTTTCTAGATTTTCTTCATATTTCTCACCAAAATACACCAATAGCTCTTCACCTTCCTCAATTCTGCGAGTGCTACAATAATATAGTTTGCCATTATATTGAAACGGTAGTAAATTTTGTTCGTAAATATTTCTGGCAGGATTGATGTATTGCATCCAATTCTGATGCTCTGATTTATCATCACTAACCACCAACCGTCCTCCTTTTATTCTCAAAGGCAGTTCTGTTGAATTAAGTCCATTAAAAGGGCCAAATCTTACATCTTCAGGTATAACTTTCAAAGAGGAAATTCCCAAATCTCCATATGACTCTGTAGTTTCCAACGTATATTTCGGTAATTCTCTTGCTCTGGCATATGTATTATGAGAAGAAGGGTTTTTGTTCAAAATATGTACGACCACACTGCATTTGGTGCAATAATCCTGATAGACTTTGTGGCAACGGTTACAAACTGTTAAACAAATTCCTTCATACAATCTCGCAAAATTAAAAAAGGCATTTTAAATTTAGAGAAAAATTATAGAAAAAAGATTGAAGTTTTTTAAAATAGATCTTTAAATAAGTTTATGACCAATCTATTTGTATAAGAAGTGAGGTGTTGGATAAAAAATGCTTTAAAACTAATTATTTTGTGCTACATATTTGTGAATAGTTTTATTATCAGATATTTATATCACGATAATATATTACAATATACATAATAAATATATATTTCAGTGTACATTATGAAATAAGCTTTATAGTTGCCGTCGGAATATAATTACTGTTATCATAAGAATATAAATGTACTTACACAGCAGTTCATTGCCGAATTTAATTTGTTTATCATCATAATTAACTCCATCTCCTATTTTAACATTGTTGTTTTCTGTATCATTTACTTCAGATGAAGGTAAGTCTGTTTTGATATGATCTACAGAAAGCGTTTCATATTCCGTTAGTTTGCCATTGCTAACATACCCATTTAATTCACCATTGCTTTTATAAATAATTAATTAAAAATGTGTAGATAGTCGAGTATAATACGATTTTGTATTACCTTGTAATTATGACATGACAGTTGTCTAAGTTTAATTTTTTGACTTCTGTCATTTTCCTAAACTTGACAATTTATGTTAGTGTTGGGCACTCGTTAAAAGTGAAATAGTACCATTTTGCTTTTAAAAAATTTTATACAATGAAAGTATATTTATTTATTTTTTTTATTTAAGGGCACACAAAGTGCTATTATATTGGTGTTTTCGACATATTTCATCATTAATTAGCTACACTGTGTACGTATCGCGGGGACAAAGTTTTCATGCCTAGTTGCCACGGCAACTTAGCGTTTATTATATATAATTTATGATGTCTAAACAGTGTAGTTTTCAATTGATAATTGAATCATTTTGTTTGTATTTTGAGTGAATTTTGACACATTTGCCAAGAATTTATTTCCCAAACTTATTAGGAGTTACGGAGCAAAGTCTAAACTGCTTGGGGTTGATGTTTCGGATGAATATTATAGAAAGATTATTCATTTAATGTGTTCAATACTTCAAGAAGTCATCGGAATTTACGTAGATTGGACTCACAATTGAAATATATGTTGATTTTCAATTAATTAATTATATAGTAGTTTACAAGAATATTCAGGAAGAGTCTTTTAATTAAAAAAAGATGTTGTTAATTAAGGACAACCAAATTTCAAAGAAGATTAGTCTTTTTTTTTATAATAAAAATATAGATATTTTTAATTGAAACTTAGCTCGAAAATCAGAAGAAATATGGAATTATAGTGTTATTTCAATGCATTTTAAAATATGTAGTTAATATTTTTTTTTAAATATTTTTAAATTCACTAAATAACTTATATTCACTAATACGAGTATAAAAAATATTTTTGGAACAAAATTCACTTTTGTCATTAAATAATACTTATAAGATTCAGAACTCTCCAAGGACCTACGAAAGAAGTTTAAATTATTCGTAAATATGTCATTTTTCGAAATATTATTCAATAAATACTATCCGGAAATATACATACTTAAATACTTTTAATCATTAATTTTTTTTCTTAAGGAAATATACTAAAAACAAGACGTAAGGATCAGTTCACATTTATATTTATATATTCCCAATAAGAAATATTGGGTGTTTATATTTAAACAAGTAAATGTTTACCAAACAAACATGTGAGCTGTTCGCTTTATCAATGAACATAGTCGGTGCTTAAAAGTGGAAAACGGTCCCAAATGACATCGGTTCTGTTAGATTGTCAACCTTTTTGTTAATATCACTGTACATACATTCCTTCTGACTCGATACGAGTGTAACGCGCATGGACTGAAAATATCTAGACACAACAGAGTTAAATTTTAATTAAGGCGATTGATCCAGTCCAACAGTCAGTAGCTTCAAAGAAGTCTAATTTCCATATGCTATAAAAGGTACACTTAGCTGTAATGTGGTGCTGCAATAGTCTGGCGAACTTCTCCGCATTTGCAAATCGGTGTCAGCCAGTCTCATTTATAGAATGAGTCGCGACACATGCCGTGGAACCTTCTTATTCTATTGAGTGTCTGCCATTCATCGCGAGGCAGCTCCATTCATCGCGAGGCAGATCCATTCCTGGTAAGGATAAGGTAGGATCGGTGATATGAGCCGCTTGAGCGCGCTTTAAATCTTCCTAATACTATCTCCATCTATCATTTTGTGTTGAAACTTTCTACTAACTTGTTCCTCTAGTAGTAGCGGGGGAGATCTAGACTTCAGTCTCAACAGGTCGGCATCAGACGGATCACTGTGTACTGGGAGGTGGGGATTCGATATTATTTTAGTATAGTCTCTAACCAGGCTTTCCTGTCTTCGGATGGTAGGAGGTGCTATATAGCTAAGAACGTGGTACACCTCCAGGGTAGTTAGTGTACTTTTTAGACAACCGCTAATTATTCTTGTGGACTCATTGAATTTTGATGTTGATAATCTTTGCGTGCTAGCTGTTTAGCCAGACCGAGGCGCAATATTTAGCTACCGATTAAACAAAGCTTAGAGTTTACATTTTAAGGGTGAATGCATTCGCGCCAAAAGTTTTTAGATTATGTTATTACTCCTAGATATTTTGGGTAAGGATACAATAGCAAGGTATTATTGAGTGCACTCGCGACTCTAGACGTGCTTGCTTATTTTTGAAGTGAAAGCACGGCACTTCTGTTTTATTCATATTCAGGATTAATCTCCAGTCGGTGAAGTATTTTCCCAGCATATACAGGTCCTCTGAAAGTACGTCATTAGTTCCTTCTAAAAATTCCTGCGTAACTACTGTCTTGTGAACTGGTGCATTTTCATGAAGCGGGAACCAACAAGCTTAATACCTGGTGTTAAGAACTCAGGTCACAAGCAGCGAATCCACTTCTATGGACGCCTCTAAAAACGCCCATAAAAATTTGCAATGATAGTCTACCATTCAGGAAGATACTCGTGCACAATAGTCCCCAATAGCACACCAATATTGTCTACACGTTCGACTTTTGCAGGCAATTTTTTTTTCCATGAGGCGATGATGATAATTTTTTTTCTCCGCATTTTTGTTTTTAGTAGTGGATTATAGCGAAACCATCAAGTTTCATCCTTCGCAATAATGTATTTAAAATTATCACAAAGACTTTGAAATATGTCCCCTGCTCACTGAACATGGTTATGTGCTTGATCTTCAGGTAACTGATATGGTACAAACGGGGATGGGATCTTTTCTTGCCCAAATCTTTCATTACTATGTGACGAATCATTTTCCGGCTTACGTTAAACTAATTTGCCAACAATATAACGATCTTCTTTAACCCTTGCTCTCACTTTTGATGAATGATATCCCTTTTACACACTGAAATTAGATGCCCAAGACTTGTTTAATTTTCTATTGTTTTTACACCACCTTTAAACCGCTGGTGCCAAATAAATATTTGTACACGAATTAAGCAGTTATCCCCACACACTTCAATCAGTCGCACCAAATGCACCGTCTCGGTCGCACTTTTGCCGAGTTTAAAATAGAATTTAAAATTAGATCGTTGCTCCTTTCGCGCTAATAGTCTCCTACTTACGACACAAAATGGCGTCCTAATTTTTCACACTAACAGCGTGCAACGATGCGATGTTAGCAGGTTGTTTATTTATTTATTTATTTATTATCAGAATAATTTAAACATACATGAGTGGGTAAAGCCTCACCAGTTTTGTATAATGCAAAGGTATTTTTAATAATATAAATATGATTAAAAATCTGGTGTGAAGAACACAAATACAGGTTCATTATTAATATTTTTGGAGTTGGGTTAGTTCGTAGTATGAGTGGAGGCAAAGACAAAATACAGGTTCTAGAGACACGGCTGCACTATCTTTAGAAGGGTGTCGTTGGTTCGCATTGGTTATGTGGACTCGGCGAGGTACTTCGGCTGTCTGACAACAGGCAGCGCTGAATTTACTTCTACGCTCGGTCTGGATAATTTCTGTGATGTGGCGATGTGGTTTTTTTTTGTGAATGTGTCTGAAGATATCCTTTCTCCAGCAGAGGCGTATCGATGAGCCTGTAGGAAGGCGAAATACGTATCTACGTCTCTGGGAAGGGATATGTTCGGACACGTTCACAAAAAATATTAATAGTGAACCTGTATTTGTGTTCTTCACATCAGATTTTTAATAATATTTATATTATTAAAAATACTTTTGTATTATTTATTTATTCATTCATGCATTCATTCATTCATTCAATTATTCATTTATTTATTTATTTATTTATTTAGACGTTACAGGATGCATAATTCTATACCTTGGATATAATCAATTGCTACATTATAACATAAAATTTACAACTAAAGGAAACTCTAATTTAGATCAAAGTCTATACCATTTACATAATTAAAAAATACAGTTTTCGTGCAATTAAACAAATCTACATCAAATGGCAAGTCGTTCAGAGCTTTCATAATTATATTTATTGGATTGTTGAGTTCATATGCTGTTTAATGGTAGCGCACTGAAAAAACATCGTTATTTCTTGTGCCACGCTAATGGCACTCTCATCGAACAGGGACAGTAACTCCGAACACCCTATGTAAAAGTTGAACACACGGAATCCGAATTTGAGTTATGCCTTTCTCCGCCTTGATTCTAATTATTCAAAGCCCAATGTGTGAAGTCATTCTAAATAATTATATGCATTTTTGTTGATATTTAGTTTATAAAGTAAGTAATTTATCATGTTGAATTGAATTCACTCAATGCGCTCACGATATGTAGCGGTATATAGATTCCATACAATGCAACAATATTCTAAGATTGGACGCACTAGTGAACAGTACAATTTTATAATACCTATAGCATTTTAAAAATCACTTGCCTGGCGCTTGATAAATCCACAGATCTTATTTGCTCTATATAACATATCGTATATGTGCAAGTGGAATCTCAGTTCGCAATTCAGAGTAATTACCAAATCTCGGATCGATTGTAGTCTCTCAAGAGGAGCATTATTCAACAAGTAATGAGCTGCTAACGGTCGATTCATCTTTCTAGCAAATAATATGACTTTACATTTATTAATGTTGAGTGGCATGTGGTTTCTAATACACCACGGGTGGAAGACATTTAAATCTGATTGGAGTGTAACACAGTCATTAGCAGAACAAATGCGTAAGAAAAGTTTCATATCATCAGCAAATAAAAGAAAACGACAGGAACTAAAAGAAAATAGGACCCAAGTGACTCATCTGAGGTACACTGGATGTAAAAATATCGTCTCGAGACTTGGTGCTACCTATGATAAAATTTTGAACATGATCCGTTAAGTATGATCGAAACCACACCAGAACATTTCCAATTATGCTATATTTTTCCAGTTTCAGTGGAAGTAAGTAATGTTTAATTTGATCGAATGCTTTGCGAAAGTCAGTGTATGTAGAATCCACTAGATATCCCATTTCAGCGCGTTACAAAATATAAATATAATGTTTTAATAGGTTTGTTTCAGTACTAGGACAGCGAACGAATCCATGTTGTTCCGGGATAATTACATTAGAATAAGATCCAAGTATTCCATTAGTCACCTACGATTTAAGCATTTTCCCAATAGCAGGCTAGTTACTGATAGGATGATAATTACGAATGTCCGATCTATCACCCTATTTATACGTCGGAACAATAAATAAAGTCTTTCATTGTGAGGGAAAAATTCAACAATTCATTGATAAATGATATGAAATAGATAAAGACCATGTTAGGGGAAGACTACAGTATTTCAGAAAATATACTGGTACACATAATAATAATAGTACACTTAATGGTACCGAAAGTGTAAAAGATTTCAACTTTTCAAACACAAGGTCAGGATTTATAGTTATTTCTTTAACTGTGATAGAATTATAATTATCGAAGTGGGTTAAATTCATTTGAGTAGCGACCTGCTGATAAATAGCATACATAGATCATTTGATAATTTTCGGCAAACCCATCGACAATAATACCAGGATCATCAGATGTTACTTCACCAAATGCGATATTCTTAGGGAGACGTATTGTTTTTCTTTCAAAATTAATGAAATACCAAAATAACGACGACTTAGAATTTAAATTATTCTTAATATTGGATATAAAGCGATTACAGTAATTTGAAATACTAGTCCTAGAAGCTGCTCTTAAAAACTTAAAGCTAATTATATGCATTTATGTTAGGAGAATTTATTATACACGTGCTATTTTTTTGTTGTATATATGTTGTAGGTTGGATATTCCGAAAGTATGCAATGTATTATTAACGCTATTTTTCTTTTCCAATTAGATCAGTCTTATTTTCGGGATCGATATCCTCTTCAGCTACGCTTAAATATTCAGGCAGTGAAAATCAAATCAATATTTCTACCATATTACGGCGAGAAAGTGTAATAACAAAGCTATGACACACTTTATATACATCATATATACTTTTAGGAGATCCTGGGGTCTTAACAAGTTTACGACATTGGGTCGCAATACACACGCCGCAATTAAAAATATATTTATTTGTCAGACTATATATGTCCAAGACTATATATTGGTTAGGTTCGAAGGTCACTTGAACATGAATCAAAATTTTGCATTATTTTTTTAATAAAAAGTAGAACTTATCTTACGCCTGTCACTGCCACTAATGGAAAAAAGCACAACCCCGAAGCCCGATACAAAACATAGATGGTTCATGTCGTAACAACTAAAGTAGGACGCCCATTTCTAAATATTCAATGTAACACTTATTTGACGAAGCACGTCCTCATTAATTGTTTTCTTTCGCATTCTTGTTTAATTGAATAACTAGATTAATATAACATTAAGTAGTAAATAGGTTATGACATGATATATAAACTGAAAACAGAAGAGAACGCGCCAGTCTGGTGAATCTATTCTAATCAATCTTGTACATGTGAACACTGTAACATGTAATGTAGTTGTTAAGTATTTATTAAATGCTATTTTATATTATTTCCGGGTATATTATTTATTACATCAATGAGCCCGCCTCGAAGATGAATCGTTAACGTGGACCAGGTGACAATACATGGCGATCCTGCCAGTGGCTAGCTGAATCGTCATCACATGGCGATCTTGCGAGCCACTTCTGATATCATGCGGCGATCCTGCCAGAAGCCCATACTATTTTCATGAACATAAGAATTTTAATTCAATTCATTACATAGTTATTACCAAATAAAAAGTATATACATGACTTTTTCTCAGCTAACGTTTCGTTCACTGTTGCAAACATCTTCAGGGCTGATGCTTCTATGGACGAAACGTCGACAGAAGCAAGAAAGAAGCAGTGTCAAGGACGCGGTTGCATTCCGGAATCCCAAAAGCATCATGGGCAACTACCGCGGAATCCTCCAAACCAGATTGTGTGTATTTTATTGGACTACTCTATATTAACCCTATTTAGGAATTATTTACTTCTCTAAATTGTTTAACGCTGAGCTAAAACGCTGTTGTATTTTTCTCAATTATACACTTTTGTTTATAGAATAAATTCTAAAATGTCAATATTTTGTAATTTATAATTAAACGAATACATAAATAATAGTTAATTCACAAGACATTTATACCGAAATACGATAATACTCTATTTATGAAAGTGGAAACTGTACGTACAGAATAAGTCGTGTTATTAATAAAAGCGCGGGGGTCCGTACTTTGCGAGAGACAGAAACACAATTTTCCAAAGTGGATTTCCATTACATCTACTTGGAAAAATGACTCGTGATGGAATATGACTTTGTTAAGTTAATGTTCCGTGCGTCAACGACGAGTTTTGTTTCATTCCCGCGCAGAGAAAACGAAATTATAAAATATTAATGCTCCTTATTCTAAAAAGATCTTTTCATCACGTTAACCGAGTGATTTATATAATGAAGTTTCGAGAACATATTCACTGGCAATAAATTAATAAGCAAGCTTAATTCAAACGTAAAGAGATTTATACAGAAGAGTATAAATAATGATCTCATTACTCATTAAGCATTAAATTACGCTAAGTAGAAACACGAACTATATAAATCTATTTATTAATGAAAGATACACTTTATACGAAGAAGATGTAACCTCGTTAAAATATAAAATTGAATTCAGAATTAAGTATCAAATGAGAAAAAAATTGTTTATCGCTCAGAAAGTAGAAGATTTGAATTGAAACCTCCCATTATTTTCGACAACTGTCCTACATTTTATTACTTGCTGCACTGAAATGAGCAGATTTCTTTTTATTTCATCAATTTCCAAGTTACTTATTTTTGTTCCTTCCTAAAAATTACAGAAATTTAAATCCTGGAAGATTTGTCAATCTCGGATTCAGAATTTAACGCAACTTATTCAGGATGCTCTCAAAAGAGAGGAATCCATAGAGCTGAATTTCAGTCATATATATATATATATATATATATATATATATATATATATATATATATATATATATAATTGAAAAGAAATTATCGACCGTGATATCTTATCAAAAATTAATTAAAATTCGGGTAAGCGGTCAATTAAAAAACTCCTGTATTAAATTACCCTATATTTCGCGACAGACTTTGTCGCTTCTTCTGGGGTAAAAAATGTAGAGTTAAAAAATAATTTTTATATTTTCTACGTCAATTTTATTATTTTTTAACTCTACATTTTTTACCCCAGAAGAAGCGACAAAGTCTGTCGCGAAATATAGGGTAATTTAATAAAGGAGTTTTTTAATTGACCGCTTACCCGAATTTTAATTAATTTTTGATATATATATATATATATATATATATATATATCAAAAATTAATTAAAATTCGGGTAAGCGGTCAATTAAAAAACTCCTTTATTAAATTACCCTATATATCATATCATATTAAGATATATATATATATATATATATATATATATATATCTTAATATGATACCATACAATTCTAATTAGAAGGGTGACAGTCGGTTCTTCTACAAAAATTATGGCTTTTGTAAAAATCTTTAACAATAAAATTATGATTAAATAAACAATAAAATAACGAGTTATCCAGTATATAAAAGAACAAAATTTATTTTTACAAAAGCAGCTGGGTCTGGCCAAACACTACACTAAGATTTTTGAAAAGGTTTATGGACATATAGTCAATAAATTGTATATATTTATGAATAACACATATAGATCTGTCGGTTTGAAGTTAAAAAAAAAAAACTGACGTTCCCAATTTTGATAACAATCCAGGTCTATTCATCGCTTCACCAACCAACTATAACAATTTGGAAAGAAGGCACCTACTGCGACTTTTCTTCCCCCACCACATCAACAACTGAAACTGTTTTGTTATACTCGGCCCAAATACATCATTTACAATCTCCTCTGATTCGATAGCTTGCCTTGATGTTTTTGGAACTGCAGCAAATGTATTCAGCTTATCTACGTCATTTTGTTTATTAACACACACTATTGTTGCACTATTGCGCTATTTCGATTTCCGTTTTATTCTGTTAGATCGCCTATATACTCTGTATCTGCTATATTATCACTTTCAATAATTTTAATACCACTGACACCAAAATATCTACATATCCAGACATTTTTTTTAAACCATCTGTTTATATTTTCCGTCTCCATGTCAATTACTAGTATAATTTTCCATAGCCCCAATTATATTCACTACATTTTAATTGGCAAAACATTTACAAAACAAACTTAAAACCAAATTAATATATTAATATATATATATATATATATATATATATATATATATATTTACTTTCGAATATCAAAGTGAGGATCGTCTGAAGCGAATTTGCGTTTGAAGTGAGGTCCAGCTACAAAGTGAGGACATATATACGGACCTCACTTCTACATGCTTTAATTTTATGTTTAATGACCTTTTTATAATAATGTCTATCACTTATGAGAAAAAAAGAATGGACCTTACTATGTACCGGAATGAACAAATGTATACAATTTAGTTTGGCACATTGACACTAGAGTCGCTGCGCACTATGTATATTTTTGAACGATAGTATATTGTGTCGATGACAAAAATTTTTGAATCACGAAGTGAGGACTTTGAAGCGGCAACATTGTAAAAATGATGTATTCAGAGATTTTAAATATTACCATAGGAAAGTAGACATCTTTACTATAACCTACTATAATGTTAGATTTGTTTACTTCTATTCTTCCAAAATTACTATTTTTTAAATATCTTTTGAAATGAATATTAATTTAAAATTTAATAACTGATATAATTCATATAACTACACTTGTGATTTGCAAATTTACTTATTTATTTATTTTACTATAAATTTCATGAAATGAAGATATACATAATATTAAAAATATGAAATAATTTTCTTAGTGATAAGATAAGTAGGGAATAAAAAATTAGAACAAATAAGACAGTTTCTTCAATGATGAAAGTTTGTAAAATTATTTTTGTTTATTATAGGTATTGACTACAAATATTTTAACTTTTTCCCAACTTTTGTTTTCAAGAAGAGTTTTATTTTTTTGTTTTAGCTCAAGGCATTCATGTTTCTTTGGTGGTGTCTTGGTTTTGAGATAATTTCTGAAATATGCTAATGTGACTTTCTTCTGCTCATCACTCCAAGGTTCTAAAATACGTTTCGCTTTTTGAGCCGATTTCTTCGCCTATTAATAAGAATAAGTAAATAAATAAATTACATTTAGATAAATTATAATTACTTACTATGTTTGTAATAGTTATATTTTGTTGCATTGCATCAGTAACTTCCTGATGATTTATGATGACAGTTGATACTGTGCCATCGGTCTCATCGTCGGAATTATGATCCTCACTTTCAACAGTAAGGTCGATTTCTTCTAATCGCATATCTTTATATTTCGTGGCTTCACCTTTTTCAGATAAGAGCAGTAACTTTGAAATTTTCGCAATTTGATTTATATCGTTTGGTAAACGGTAGTAATTTTTGTGAATATTCGAGGTGTGCCCCATGAAGGAAGCGAGTTGTTCCAAGTCATGTTCTGATAAGTCAATTACTTGTGACATTGTGGCAAGGTGTTTCCGCAGTTTAGTTGATGTTATGGCCACAGGATTTTTAACACCTGCAAGCCGGACATGTTTGTATATTGCTTGCGTTCCGGTAATATTATTATTTGTTTTCATATTTGCAAATAAGTACAAATTAGTTTTACTGATAAAATTATCTCTGCAACTAAGTAATACATTTATATGTTTTACCATCTGCTCTGTAAATAACACGAACTCCTCGTCCTCTTTTACCTCTTATCACTATTCGTTTAAAAGATTTCATTAAATGTTTCTCAGCTTCACTAATGCAACTATCAAATTCTCCAGAGGTTTGATTATTTATATTAGAGGTATAAGAAGTTATAGTCATTTGCTGCAGTTCACCTACTCGTCGTCTGTTAAGTAAAATTAGTTGCACGTATATTATCTCTTGCAATATTTTAAATGCTTTTTGATCTAGGTAATTACTCAACAATGCATCAGCATACCTCTTACTTTCGGATAGTAAATAAGTTCTCAATAATGAGAGATCTTCAGCTAGAGGAATTAGCGAAGGCTTATTCCATCGTTTTTGATGCAAATCGCTATTTGCTAATGTTGATATTTCATAACGCCATTCATTGGTAATGAGTTCTTTCAGAGTTTTTAATTTATTTAGATTATCTACGTTATCATTAGGGTTCTTAAGTAGCATGCTATAGGCTACATCAATGCATTCTTTCAACATGGTACCCATATTGGCAGCTAAGGATGGAGCACCATAAGTTTATGTTTCAGGATTGTACTTCGAAATTATTTTGGTACAACGCACGAAAATGTCAAAATTAGCTGGCTCTAAAATACTTATAAAATTCGAAAGTTTTATGTGTTTTCTAATTTCTATTAATAATGCCCCCAATTGTCGCATTTTACGTGATGCGACAATACGAAATTGAGCATCACGATGACTTTTTAAATATCTACTAGCTACTGCACAAATTAATGTATCCGACTTTGCAGCCAGTGAAATTTAATCTGCCCTCATTGTAGGAAATATTTCTTTACGTAAGATGTCGTTATGTCTATAAGCTGATAGCAAGCACTGTCCATCACTTTGTGCGTTTGTTTTTAGTGTTTTATCTTCTACATTGTGTGGACATGCCTTTATATGTCTGAAAAGAGACCTTTTTTTGTAAAAACCTTTGCAAAATTTGCATGGAAGGTATGTCGAGACTGTCAGAAGACTAGGATCATCATATTAAGGTTTCCTTATTGGAATTATTTTTTCCTGTGTCGTGCTCTTTAAGAAATTTCCCTGATTACGAAGTTTATTAAAAAGTATTCTTCTTCTTTTATTGCCTTTTGATAATGCTATTATTTCTTGAACTTGGAATTCATACGAGTGATGTCTTAAAACATGTCTTGAAAATTTTAAAACGTTCGTTTCGCAAAAGTAACAGTAATCTCTTTTATTCCATACCCTTCTATTTGGTTTCTTCTTAATATCAGCGTTCAGCATCTATAGTTTAGGAAATAGGAATTACAAAAAAAATTAATTTTTTTCTATATCCAAACGCTCACGTTTGTTTCCAAATTTGGTAGGATGAAAGGTATTACTGGCGAGTCTATCCGAACTCGTTCCTCCTAAAAAAAATATTGTTGTCATTTAGTAGAAGATTTGCCCTTAAGAAAAGATAATTTTTATTTAGAGTTCACATTTTAAGATTTTAAAATGTTATGGAATAACCTACTTTCGTAAATCTGTGTATTATAAAATCGACGAAACTAGAATTTAAATGAATACCTCATTTTCTGCAGTAGAAGAATTTGTTCCTTCATTCATATTAGGAATATATTCTGAATTTGCTTCGCTGCTATCTGTGTCACTATGCGTTAATTCTGACTTATCTGTGTTGTAATATTGATAAATAACTGATTTTTTTTTACTTCTTAATCTCTTATTGATTCTAGAACCATTAGAAATCTAGAAAAATTAATACGAATAAAATTCAAGAATGTATTAAAAGAAAATTACAAGAAATTTACATTTAATTCTTGGTCTGGAACCAAATCTGTCCTTTTTCTAAGATTCTGCATTTTTATGCTTGTTATCTTTCTTTGATCACCAGAAAAGTCCGCTTCATTCTCTGTATCAGGAATATATTCTGTATCACTAGAATTATCTGATGGGGTTTCTGCATTCACGAAAATATTAAAATTTTTATTGGGTACATCATTAACAGAAGCGCAAGTTGTAATATTAGATGTATTATTTATGTTTTTAATTTCGGCGGCATTATATAATTCTTGAGCAACATCTATTTGGGAAAATAAATATAATTTTTATACAATTTGCGAAAATTTTCCAAAAGTATTTATTATAAAAACTCACTCTTATCCCAATTAGCCCTTTCTACTGTATCGTTATTTCGTGAAGTTTCCTTACACATTTCTTCCCTTGTCAGGGATTGATGTTCGGCGACATATGGAGTTAGCAAATGTTAAAAATGTTTTATAAAGTAACATTACATACCTATAATGAAGAGCAGCTACAGTAAAGGAAGCTGAAGGTAGTTTTCAAAATATTTAAAATAGAAACTACTAAAGTAATCACTTTATTTCATAATACTAAAATATTTCATAAAGCATTTCTCAGATTTCTAATAAGTTAAATACCTAATACATATGCTGGTAAAAATTTTTAGGGTAGAACCACCTGTAGACAAGTAACAAAAACTAATTTTCTTCCTGTACTTTTCTGCAATGATAGCGCTTTTTCTGCAGTTTGACTAAATTTAAAAATATGGGAAAAATTTGATTATTAACAAAATAAGCAGTTCAAAATAAGGATAACCTTAAGACCAACAAAATTTTCTGGAAAATTAATAGAGGATACGAATCGTTACGCGACAATTAAAAATAATACGCAATTATTTTTATTAATTGCCGCATAACAGTTTGTCCCCGTCAATAATTTGACTAGAAAATGTTGTTGCTTTTAATGTAATCCTTACGTTGAATTACTTATTTTGTCCAAAATCATCTTTTTCCATATTCTTAGATGAGCGGCAAATATTTTATTTATTTATAAGGAAGAAATTTCAAAATTTTACTATTTACGAAATTTAAAAACAATATATGATATGTACTTAGTATTAAACAACAAGCAATGTATACGTAACTATAAAAATTCTAATTTAGTTTTGGCTTACCTTCAGTTGCAAGTCTTACTAACACTTTACCACGGCTTTCCATTTTGGTTTTGTATTTATTGTGATATAAATACTTTAAACCTTAAACTATACAGTTTCAATGACTGCAAATATCTTTTGTTTTATTAAATTGAAAAAAAGTCAAAAAGTATTTTAATACATAGAACAATGCGATTCTGTTACTTTAATCTATTCTATCAGCGTACATGAATTTAAAACGTTTACAATGACCAAATGTTTTAGTTGGTTTTAGTGATAACAGTAACGGTCAACAGCGATATGGCAACGTATGTGGTCCTCACAGTGTCAGATCCACGAATTTGTATATAAATAATAGACCTCACAATGTTAACATTAAGAAAAAAATATATGCAGGATCTAACTTAGTTAGAGTCGCGATCGGTCCTCTCTTCGACTTAATATACTTTCAAAAATAACCATGTTTGTTTTTATATTTTTACAAGTATATTAATGCCATCTGTACTTATTTATATGGCACATACGATGTTGTAAAAGTAGAAACCTCTTATAATTATTCTTTGTGCCGGTCCCCATATGGTTAGCATTTCGAATAAGCCTCACTTTGATATTTATTCGTAAATATATATATATATATATATATATATTATTAAAAGGCAATTGGTTGTGTAATTAATCCAAAGCCATATGATAAACTACAGTGAAGCTGGTATGTTGAATGGCCTCACCTTAGTTCGTCAAATTGATATAAAGACAGTGTGTAACAGCCCTACGTTGGGCCGACAATTATTAAAAGGCTGACAAGGTATAAATACAATTGCAAACGAATTACGTTAAAAATACCAATAAGTTGTAAATCAATTGGTAGAGTAATTTTTAAAATAATTCTAAAATAAATCCAAGTGTGGTTACAAATATTACCTAAAGATGTAGTTTTGTTTAAAACGTTATAGTTATCGCCTGCGTATAATTCAAATTGTAAATAAACGTACATAAACGATATATACTTAACCTACACAGCTTTTTCCTCGTACAAACTCTTGTTGTTTATTTCTTAAGAGTAATTTTGTGTTATATGTCCGGCTAGCAGAACAATGAGACTCTAATACAACTTTTCAACAAATACATATGTATTTCGTAATTTTATAGATCACCACCCGTTTGTTTTCCAATTATATAAATAAAATTAAAAACTTTATAAATACAACTATTCAACAAATAAATATGTATTTCGTAATTTTATAGATCACCACCCGTTCGTTTTCCAATTATATAAATACAATTAAATATTTTAGAAATACAGCCTTTCGCCAGTACTGCACTGGGTGGTAAGCGTGTTCGTTCTCTAATCATTACATACGCAGATATGTTTTTAAACATTTTTGCATTTACTGTATTATTATTATTAATAATGTTTTAAACTTCGTTTTACTCAAAGATTTTACATACTATAAGTATCTAGTTTATTTTCACAATAACAATAACTAACAATTTGCGTAACAATAAAACAATTATCTGCTTCGTTGGTATTATAACTATAAACCATGCATTCATACATTATTCAGTTGCCTTGAATTTGATGTAAAAATGTTTATCTCTTCGGACGAATTGCATTAGACTTTGCAGACTCCATTTATTTATCATGGTATTGCAACGTGTACTGAAAATATGGTTATTTCTGAGAGTCGTATTGTTTACATTTTCAAATGCCGGTAATGGAACTGACGAATGGGAGTAAGTAATAAATATATTCATTAAAATGGAACATTCAATGTAAAAATCGACAATTAACTTCTGTTGTAGACCACCGGAAGATATATGTGATCCATTTTCGTGTTCGCCATAGTATAAGACGCATTTTTGTGCAATTGTAATAGAGATGTACTTTATTATTACTCAGTTTATCTCGATTTAGATAAGTTTTATGTATTAACCTATTCCTTTCCAACAAGGGAAGATCCCGAACCCGGAAATTCTGAAGATTATGAAATTTTTTGGAACATGTACTTATATATATATATATATATATATATATAAATATAATAACTTTGTGACCTTGGTATGATATGGTAAACCTAATCAGTAGGCGATTAAAGGTCTGTATATTACTTCAAAATATATGTATTTAAAAAACTCTACATGTTTCGGCTGTATACGCCTTTTTCAAGAGAATACAAAATATGAATATTTTGTATTCTCTTGAAAAAGGCGTATACAGCCGAAACATGTAGAGTTTTTTAAATACATATATTTTGAAGTAATATACAGACCTTTAATCGCCTACTGATTAGGTTTACTATATATATATATATATATATATATATATATATATATATATATGTTTAGATAATTTCTTAGCCGTTTATTAAATATAACAATTGATAAATTATTGGAGTTTTTCGGCTTTTATAAGAAATATTTACAAATATCAAATTAGAATGTATGTAATTGCAGAGTATGTGGGGATGTAAACATGGCTGTCTACAAATTACAAAGCAAATCATACGAAATTTTTAATTGAAAAATATTGTCTATATTGGGACTCGAACCCAAGTCTACAGTTTGCCGGACTGTCGCTTTTACCACTTAGCCACAATAGTCCTAGGTTCAAGCTATTTAGAAATGCATTATAAAGTAACAGACATCTGCTTTCAATAACTGACATTTGCTTTCACTAACTGACATCTACTATCAAAACTGACATCTACTATCAAAACTGACTTCTGCTTTCAACTTGGCATCTACATTCAATAACTGACATCTGATTCATTAACACTGTTACTTTATAGTGCATTTCTAAATAGCTTGAACCTAGGTCTATTGTGGCTAAATGGTAAAAGCGACAGTCCGGCAAACTGTAGACTTGGGTTCGAGTCCCAACATAGACAATATTTTTCAATTCAAAATTTCGTATGATTTGCTTTGTAATTTGTAGACAGCAATGTTTACATCCCCACTTACTCTGCAAATACATACATTCTAATTTGATATTTGTAAATATTTCATATAAAAGCCGAAAAACTCCAATAATTTATCAATTGTTATATATATATATATTTTGATATATTGCAAAAAGCGTGTTATATAGAAATGAATGGATGAATGTTATAAATGCCCCAAAAAGTTGGGCCCTAAATGTAATATTTCTATGCCTCCCGTTGGGCTCAAAATGTTATATGTCAATGTCGTAATATATAAAAATGTAAAATGTGAATAATTGATTTAATATAATATGGATATAGCTATTGACATGTGAATTATTTTTCCCCAAAAGTTGGGATGACAAAAGTTATATTTCTGTGAACGTAAATTGTATATAAAATTTATTTAAATTGGGCTTATTCAATACTTATCTGTTTTTTTTTATCGGCTAGCTTCTTTCTCTCTCAGGGTTAAGGTAGGTTCACTTCTCTCCACTTTGAAATTATTTACGTAGCAATTTACGTGTAAGACAAGTGCAAATAATTGTTGCTTTATTAAAATATTTTATAAAAGTGAAATCGAATCAAGTTTCAAAATTAAAAGTAGTGGATACTAATATTTAAATAATGTTGAATAAAAATTACAGTGGTTGAATATCGGTGAAAGCAATGCAAATAATTATTTATAGAATAAACAAAAAAAAAAGTTCTAGAAGTGTTCATGAACAAGTAAAAATGGCGCGTATGATATTTGTAAAAATAGCAAAAACCTGAATCTTCGGATATAACCTCTGTTGATTCCTGCGCCGGTGTTCTGGAGAAGTCTTCACAGCGGGAAACTGGAGAATATTTCTGCTACTATCCCTCGGGATGACGTGAACTTTTTAGAATATCCAAGTCCGACGGCGGCTTGAACGGATGGCCGATCTCGAGCGTTCAAAGATGGTGTTCGATGTACGGTGAAATTTTTAGGCGGGTAGTTTTCGTATCGAAAACTTTAAAAATTCTTAACTCTTGAACTGGTTGGTCGGAAGATGTTAAATTTGGTCTACAGGTAGTTCGTAGGTAGGTGAAACGTTTGGTAGACTTAAAAATCTCGAGCACTTAATATTTTCGCCAATTTATTTTAATTAAGCCGGAGCACAAAAAAACGTGACCTCTCGTTGCAACTACTAATTACCGACCCCAATCTTTTCATTTGTTTTTAATTGCATAACTTGCCGCAAATCGCTCCATTCTTTACTTGCAGTATCTTTTTGAATATTATTAAATTAAACATTTTTACAGTGTAAAACAGTTAAAAAATAACTTTAGTTAGGTAACATATGTTGATGTGTTTACAATCACTCTGTCAACATCTGTTTCTTTGCGGGTTATTGCACCGTTAAAATTGTGGGCGGGGCTTAATTGTTCAAATACATTTAAATATAAATACGTTAAATTTGTTTGAATAAAATTGCGTTAAATATTAATTTGAAATAGAAATTAATATAAACATCACAATAAAAAAAATAGAAAAATAAGTTAATTATTTCAAGGCAAATTTGTCGTCATAATAAAGTATTTATACTTTGAATCAATCTTTCCCCTTCTTGGTATTAAATTACATAGTAAATACAAACATTACAGTTACATGTATTCTTTGTATTTCTTTCAGAGAAAGAGCCCTTCTTGCAATGCCTCAATATATATATATATATATATATATATATATATATATATATATATATATATATATATAGCTATGTACTACGCCAACTTTCCGACTGTGTTAAATGGATTTTTGAAAATTGGAAATTTTCCATTCTGCTTTTGCGTATAACTCTTTAACTCTTTAACAGTAAGAGGTAGAGAAAAAGTTTTAACACAAAAAGTATTTGTTTGAATGACGTTTATTAAGCAGGTAAAAAGAAGTTGAATATATCTACATTTATATATATATATATATATATATATATATATATATATATCTACGATACATTTATATATATATATATATATATATATATATATATATATACGGGGTTGGGCAGAAGTAACGCATCAGTCTAATAATTCCGTAAATATAAACTTTAGAACAAAATGTTGTCAATAAAAGTTTTTTGACAAGTTATGTTGTATTGGCTTCAATAATTTGCGTTTTTTTTATGATGATTACAAAAAAAATTTTTTGAATGGAAATAATATTTTCTTTTAGAAAATTCGGAATCTTTATTAATTTCTGAATATAAATATGGACTTTTTTCATGGGGTTAGATAATAAAAATATTGAGAAAAAAATAAAATTTAATAAACGTACATTTGGACTAGTGCAGTGTTTTGTAGATTGCTTTGGAAATTGTAGATTTTTTGACTGTCATTGAATTATTATTATTATACCTAAAGCTGGCCGACCAAAAAAAATCACTAATGAAGACCGATCTCTTCATGTTCTACTTGCTGTAACGGAAAATCCCACTACGTCAACCACTTAACTAGGATTAGAAAATGATATGAGTAGCAGATCTATTAGACGAATATTAAAAGCGAACAAATACAAGCCCTATAAGATACACTTACTGCACAAACTTAACGAAGATGACCCGGACAGAAGATTACAGTTTTGTGAAACAATAATGGAATTGTCCAATAACGATCCAAATTTTTTAAGCAACATCGTATTTTCTGACGAATTTGTAAATAGGCATAACTGCCGTTATTGGGTGACCGAGAATCCACATTGGATGCGAGAAAATCATACACAGCATCACCACAAACTTAATGTGTGGGCTGGCATTGTTGAGCAACGAATCCTAGGTCCGTACTTCTTGGAACACAACCTAAATGGTGATGGTTACTTACATTTATTGCGTAACCATATTGTACCAGATCTGTTGATTTTATTTCCTAACGACAATCAACCAAGCATGCCAAACCGTAATCTATGGTTTCAACAAGATGGAGCACCACCACATTATGCTATTAATGTTCGACAGTATTTACACACAATTTTTCCTGGTCGTTGGATTGGGCGTAGGGGTTTTATTGATTGGCCCGCTAGGTCTCCCGATTTAAATCCATTGGATTTCTTTCTTTGGGGACACTTGAAGTCGCAAGTATACAAGGAGAAACCTAGAAACCTAGAGGATTTGAGAGCATAAATTACTCGTGAGATACAAGCCATACCACCTAATAGTTTACAAAATACAATTCGTCATTTTTGGGAACATTTAGGACACTGTCAGGTCGTAGAAGGACGTCACTTTGAGAATTTAATTTAATTTTGTAGTTTGTTTACTTTTATTAAATTTTATTTTTTTCTCAATATTTTTATGATCTAACCCCATGAAAATAGTACGCATTCATATTCAGAACTTAACAAAGATTCCGAATTGTCTAAAAAATAATATTATTTCCATTTATCATCATGAAAAAAAAAAAACAAATGATTGAAGCCAATACTAAATAACTTGTCAAAAAACTTTTGTTAACAATATTTTTTTCTAAAGTTTATATTTACGGAATTATTCGACAGATGCATTACTTTTGCCCAACCCTGTATATATCAACGGGTAAATTGATAATTACATTACAAATTATTTTGCATTAGAGTCAATAATAATATAACAGTATCATCCTGTCAATTTTATTGCACGCTAAAACACCTAGTAATATAGAATTTTTTTTTCATATTTAAACATGCAAACGAAAATCTTACCAAATACAGGTTCGTTCAAAAATTACTGAATAAACGTCTAAAAATTAACAAGGGGCGATTTCAGCCTTTTACAAAGTACGAAATATTTTAATTATCACTTTGACAATTCTAACTTATTTATTTCATAGTATATTTCTTACCTTAAAAACTCTAAGCAAGTTTAGGTCGTGTTCCTTGATGAAATTGAATATTTTGAAAAGATAATAGAATGAAATCATGGAAAGATGATAATTTAAAAAGTGTTAGGAAACTTGAAGGCTATGATGGTTAACGATTATTATAAATGCAAGTACAGAAAATGGCTTCTTTAAAGGAGCTAATCTGATTTTTTCATCAAAAACAGTCACCGATGATTATCATGCAGAAATGAATGGCGACTCGTTTAAGCAATTGGTAAATGATCAACTTATACCAAATTTGGAGATACTATCACATATAATAATGGATAATGCCCCTTATGATAGTGTTATTGAAAATAAACAACCAAATATTATAATATACAAGGTGTGTATAAATTGGCGGACCCACTACACGTGGCGGCATTCTTGGTCAAATTTTGAGTTAAAATTCCTAATCCTAAAACGATGTATCAGGCTTCCTTTGTCTTCAGAATGAATTTGAAAGAAACATACATTTGGAAACATTGAACACGCATTCGTTGAACGTAAAATTCATAATAAACAAACAGAACAACTAGTAAACATGAAAACCCGAAAACTGATTAAAATTATACAAATAAATACGAAAACTAAACAAAATTATACAAATAAACACGAAAAATAAGCAAGTCGAATGAAATAGGTAGATTACATAAGTGTCAAAATTTGACAGTAGTAATGTATTTGACTAGAACAACATTAGGCTGCCTACTTATTGTTTTACAACGTTGTCAGATGTGTTTTTCGTCAAAATAAGTTAATAAACAAATATTAAAAACAAACTTTAAAATCAAAAAGAAAACTTTAACGAAAGGATAATAACAACAATTCTTCTTTCTTCTAAATTGTAGCTCAACAAATATCGAGTAATAATTCTTATTTCAAGACTGAAAGTCCGAACTTTAGGAACCTCGTGCAAAGATATGGAGCATGGTACAACATTTTCGTATTAGGATTTTGGACTCCGAATTTAACGAAGAACATCGCCGCGTGTAGTGGGTCCGCCAATTTATACATACCTTGTATAATAGAAATTGTTGAATGGTTGCCAAAAAAAGACAAGATATTCACCCGTAATGACTAAACGTAATTAATTAATACGATTAGTAAAACATTATAATGGAGGTATTTATTGTAGATGAAATAATAAGAGAAAGTGGATGTGAAGTTTTAAGATTGCCTTCCTACTAATGTTACTTCAACACAATTAAAATGATTTGGGCTAACGTAAAAATGATTATAATTCAAATATTGGGAGAAATGGTTATTCAGATGACAGATTTAAGAAATGTGGATTGAAGCTTTGCAACAGTGTGATGAAATTACTTGAGATAATTATGTTAGGCATACAGAAAATTTAATTTTGAAAAAATGGCATGAGAAAGAACAATTTCTTGATAAGGCTAAGATTACTACAATAATAATAAATGTAAATGATTCAACTTCTGAATCAGAATCAGAAACTAATTAGTTTTTATTTATTTTTGTAACAAATATGGTCAACTATAGTCCATTCCGTTTAAAAATAACATTGTAAATAATACAAGAAATATTTTAGAGGTTTAACTTGGCCGAAACAGGCAAGTTTACTCCTCTAAAATTTCACTAAGCATTAATAGCCAGGTAACTATCTTATTTTGACAAAATATTTTTGTATTTATAATATTTTGTAGAAGTTTAATATGGTAACATTAATACTGTCATAAAAATCATCAATGTGCATCATTTGTATGTACATGAAACAAAGCAGCGAAAAAATTATTTTATTTGAATGAAGTTTCTTTGTCTTATTGAGGTGCACTAACTTGCAAAATTATCAAACATAGTTATCAGAGAATCATTATGTGTTTGTTAAATATGATCTTCATCTAATAGACGATAATATGGATTTTGATTGCATTATCTAAGACGAATTATTATACCATTATTTTCTTAAGAAACAATAAAATATTAAATGTAGACTATATAAATGTTTTCTTTTATGTATAATTTTAAATGTAATTTAAAAACATATATTGACAACTCTCAAAAGGTTTTAATTCTTTTTTAAAGAGTTACGAACATAACTTTTAAATTCTTTTCCAGTATATTAAAAATTATTTACAATATTAGCAATATCTAAATTAAGTAGAAATCTAAATTATACACCGAATTCATACATTCGCAATCTTTTTAGTCTAGATATATTGCAAGAAAATTCTTTCGGTAAGTATGTCATTCTTAATAATGCAAATACTTTTTAACATTAAAGATCTTTTTCAAAATCTATGCATTTAATTATTGATATCTGACCTAAGATATTTATTTTTAAATAAATTTTTAATCGAATATTCTCGTGAGTTTATAATTATAAATAACATTTAAAATAATTTGTTCGAATATTAAAGTAATAATTTCCGAATAGACTCCTTGGGTGGAAAATACTTATACAAAACTAGAAAAGAAATAATACTTTTGAACTATTCATGTTCCCACTTTACTCATTATTATTTTGACATGTAAGTTATGTATATTCTTCCTTTGGTTATATTGCAAGTACGTAATATACAAAAATTTGACAATATTGCAAAACAGCACGTTTATATTTTATGATGGCAAACGGATGTTTTCGCGATTGAAACTGACTTCATTTGACTCTGCAGTACTAATTTGAATCACATGCTTTGAATTTGGCTTTGAACTAAAATGATATATGTACTTTATGAACTTTATATTGGCAGTACAATAAATAGAGATGGCATATTGATGCCACATACATAGCCGGAGATATTTCTAACGTTATCGGGTTTGATATCGGTAGGGAGCCGTGCGAATAAAAGGAACCTAGAATTGCAAATTAGTATGCAGTCGTGTCGTGTATAAACATACCACGATCGGTGAACTCCCTTAACCACCAAATGTAGAATACAGTAAATTCATTAACATTTTCTCGGATCTAAAATACGATGGATTAAAATGCACAGTGTGCAATAGATTCTTGATGTGTCGTAGGAGAATAGATTGCGAAATACACGCAAACAGCATAACCCATGGCAACAAAAAAAGAGGTGTGCCAGAAAAACATAGATTTTAGCTTGATCTATATTTAGCTCTTATTTCATATAATATACCGTTTGCTGTACTAGACCGCTATGAATTTATCTCCTTTTGAAATAAATACATAAAGCGCGAATTGCCAAATCGGGCAACGAAATTTTCTATCTTCTGCTCGCAAAGCTATTAAAAAAAATTAAATTGGAATCGAAAGATAAAAACTGTGGGTGTGCGTGGATGAAACGACGGACCGAAAAAAACAATCAGTGGTTTATGTTATGATGCGTACAATGAAACCTCATCAACTGTCACCTGTTACGTTACTTGTTTCCAGAAGAGTAGAAAAATGTACTGTTAGTGAGATTTTGAAGGTGGTGTTCAAGTCACTGGACAAAATTGAAATTTCACCAAAGCAAATATTATTGTTTGTGAGTGACGTTGCCGCAAGCATGCTGTCTTTAGGTCGATCTCTCAAAGAACATAGTGCCAACCTCTTACATGTAACCTGCAAAATCCACGCTTTGAAACTTCTGTCACAAACGATTTGTGAATGTTATCCACGAGTAAACGATTTAATAGCTAATACAAAGGGAGTGTTTCTTAAGTCTCTGAAACGAACTCAACTATTTCACAGACTGTGTCCTGAAATACCTGAACTACCAGAGCCGATAATTATGCGTTAGATAAAATGGTTGAAGGCTGCGTCTTACTATCATCAATATTTTTATCAAGTAAAGAAGGTAGTTTTAAAATTCAATCCGACAGAAGCTGCAGATATCAAGAAAAGCCAGAAATTATTTAAAGATTCTCAGGTTAAAGAAGATTTACAATCTATATACAACAATTACTTCGGACTAACCGAGAAAATAGAAAAATTACAAAATGTTTCAATGTTGTTTGTGGATTCTGTTCAAATTGTAAAAGCTGTAAAAGGCGAAAGAATGATAGAAAGATAGTGATAAAAAAATTTGAATGTGTTTTAGACAAAAATTCCGATTTTCACATATTAAAACTAATTTGTGAAGGTACGTCTAAAGAACCACTAAGTTTTTTCCAATATTATTTTGAATATGAAAATATAACATCATTAGATGTGGAACGGTCGTTTTCGGCATTAAAACACGTTTATTCGGCACGTCGCACTAACTTAAGTCAAACAACTCTGGAGACATTTCTGGTGATTGGAATATTTGAAAAATCTTATCCAGATAATGAGTTCACTGATGATTCATAATGCGGTATGGGTTTGTGCACGATTTATAATTTTTTTCTTCTAATTTAAGTTAAATGCAAAATTGCATGCGTACGCCGCTGGCATGTGTGTCGAATTTGCCATCTCTAACAATAAATTTATTTGATTTGAGACTGTTTTTATTATTTGTCTTTCCTTATTTTTATTTTGTAGATCTAGATACCCAGGCTGATTCATTTTCGGCCCTCACCATGGGGATCTCGCTTATAATTGGAGATAGAGTATAGGTTTAAATTTGGCAAAGTTGTTAAATTTTGTGTTTGTTATAAATCCGTAAAGAAAATAGACCTGTGACAAATGACCTTCGTTATTTAAAAAAAAACCGCGAAAACCCCATTTTCTTCTTTTACCTGTAGCATCGACATTTGGCCTTGTAGAGTAAAAATAAAAATACATCCTTGTGGCAATTTCTAAACCTCTATCCAGTGGTGTACTCTAAATTTTTATACGACGTTTCGTTTCTTTCTGGCCATCATCAACTATCTAATTTCTTATGGGCACCATATTGGATTTAGACATCCTCAGAAAGAGTATTTTTTTCTGATTTCAACCATGTACCAAGTGCTGACTGTAGTTATTGACATTAGGCTTTATTTGAAAGAATAAATTATAAGATTAAATAAGGTAGCCATCGAATTTCAATCTGTCAAACATTTCATTTATTGTTCATTAATAATACAAAAATGTCATACACTAACGAAGAGAAACGAGACATGATAAGTATTTTTTATTCTTCGAACCGAAATTCAACAGTAGCGAGTACAAGATATCTACAATTATATCCAGAACGACAACAGCCTCATCGTACCATTTTTCTAGATCTCGACAGAAATTTGGTCGAGAATGGATCGTTTAAATGAAAATCGACAAGATATTTTACAAATGGTAAATTAAAAGCGTGTTTTCAAATTTCATGTTAATCATGTATTTTTATAGATAAATAATAATCCATCAATTTCTACACGCGAAGTAGCGTCAGAATTAAATTTGTGCCAATCCAGAGTTTGGAGAACTTTACATAAAAGTAGGTTTAAACCATACAGGATCCATGTTAGTCACTCTTTACTGCCTGGATATAATTTGAGAAGGATAGAAAATGACGAAAATATTTTAAGCAAAATCATCTGGTCAGATGAAACAAAATTTACAAATTCTGGAATGTTCAGCAGAAATACGGAGCACTATTGGGCAGTACAAAACCCCGACAAAACAGGGCTTGAAGACCACAACATCGTTTTGGAATAAACGTTTGGATGGGTATTTTGGCAAATCGTTTCTTAGGACCAGTTATGTATGAAGAACATTTAAATGGAGAAAGATATTTAAACATTTTACGTACATAAGTATCTGACTATCTTGACGACAATATCCCATTAAATCAATTACAATATTTATGGTGGCAACAAGATGGCGCACCAGCACACAATGCAGCTGTTGTTAGAAATTTCTTAAATCAAGAGTTTGCAAACCGTTGGATTGGAAATAGGGGAGTTGTTGAATGGCCTGCGAGATCACCTGATTTAAGTCCGCTAGATTTTTTTTTATTGGGATATGTTAAAAATAATATTTATAAAGTAGATGCGCCACAAAACATTGAAGAATTACGAGACAGACTTCAGAATGCCTTCGATGCAGTTCCTAGAAGAACTATACAAAGGGCAGTACAAAATGCCAGAAGGCGTGCCCAATTGTGCATTACCGATGATGGCCAGATAATTGAACATTTACTGTAATTGTTTATTGTTTACTTTTCTATATATTTTTATAAATGTTTTTTTATCTTGTACTCGCTACTGTTGAATTTCGTTTCGAAGAATAAAAAATACTTATCATATCTCGTTCCTCTTCGTTAGTGTATGACATTTTTGTATTATTAATGAACAATAATTGAAATGTTTGACAGATTGAAATTCCAAAGTCTACCTTATTTAATCTTATAATTTATTCTTTCAAATAAAACCTAATGTCAAAAACTATAGTCAGCATGTGGTACATGGTTGAAATCAGAAAAAAAAATCTTTCTGAAGATGTCTAAATCCAATATGGCGCCTATAAGAAATTAGATAGTTGATGATGGCCAGAAAGAAACGAAACGTCGTATAAAAATTTGGAGTACACCACTGGATAGAGGTTTAGAAATGGCCACAAGGATGTGTTTTTATATTTTCTCTACAACGAAGGTCATTTGTCGCAGGTCTATTTTCTTTACGGATTTATAACAAACACAAAATTTAACAACTTTGCCATATTTAAACCTATACTCTATCTCCAATAATAAGAGAGATCCCCATGGTGAGGGCCGAAAATGAATCAGCCTGTATATCAATACCCCATTCGTACACAGATAGGTATTTTTTTTTATTAAATAAATAAGGAAATTCCTCCAACTGGAAGGCGCCGATTTGAACTAAATTTGCTACTATAGTAGGTCTATAAGAACTATAAGAAGTTATTTAGTTTTTCTTGAAACGATTACAAAGCGATTTACGAAAAACAAAAGATGGATCAAATTTTAAGGTAGCTTTTCATTCCTTAAAACGCTTTCACTACATTAATCGAAAACTGTTTCTTACATAGTTGCTCATATGTCTATTAAGTTTCATTCAAATCGGTGTTACCTTATGCATACACAAACAGCAAAAATAAGATAAAAATACCCTTACGTACGTAAACAATTTAAAAATGCTACGAACAAGATATAGAAACGGAAGCAGTATTTTTAGATTGAAGGCATTCGATACGCTAAGAATAAATACAATTGTAAAAGATGGGAGAAGTATGGGTATATGTACTTCGAGAACTTATAAGAAGGAGCGAACTTGCCAATGGCATGATATTTATTTTAGGAAATAATATCCGGCTTGCTCGCCTTTAAAACAACAAAGCAGCTCGGACTTCAATTTTAACAATCTTTAACAAAATGTTAAAACTTATTTGCTTTACGAAATCGCCACAAACAAGCAATTAAATGCGCGCGTTTGAAACTTCGTTGTCCAAAGATCATGGTTGACAAAAAACATAGTCATTCTTTTACACTTACGCGATCTTTCTGTCATGCCGAGAACATTTCAAACACCCTTCATATTTACACAGCACTATATTGTACACAAGAAAAGAAAACAGATAATTTTAAACATAATTTTAAAGTAAGAATCACATGGGTAAGATGCAAGTTCTTAGAGGTCAAAAATGTAGTGAAATGTATTACGAACTTTGTATAAAACCGTTTCTTTTATTTTATTTTTTAATAAAAAGATCTAATGTCATATTCGGAACACGCAGATTTCATGAATCATATAGTCCAGAAAATAGCATCCTGCAACAATCGAAAGATAAAGTGACAATTAATTCTAGATAATGTAGGTACTTGATATAATGTACTTCAATTCATACGTATGTAGTTGGTAATGGTATCCTTTTGAATTAAAAAAGGTTGTTTGAATGAATTGTTACTTTGAAGAAAATGTTTTTTGTTTAAAAACGATTTTTTTTATTTCGAAAAACATAATTTGTGAAGAAGAAGTTAAATATTGACCTTCGTAATACATGTGGTATTCTAAATATTGTATCTGTTTCCAATTCCGTTTGAAGAAAGTGCTCCAAATTTTAAAAATAAATATATTTTATGTATAATTTCTATGACGATGCTAGAGCTGGCTAATAGAGCCAACAGGCAGTGGTGTAGGTTCGACAATAATATTACTTCAATCTGTTGTATATACATGTATACTGCTGTAAGTACTATTTCGTAGTTCTACGTTTATTACAAATATCGCAGTTACGCTTTAGCAGAAATGCCGGACTTACATAATGATGGCTCCAAAATTCAACGTCTACTTTGTAATATCCTTTTACAATGGCAAACGACAATAAGAAAAATTGAAATTTAATTAATGTGTTACCTCTATTAACACATATTTTGAAGACGTATTGAAGGTTGTTTTAAAGTTTGATTCGAAATAAGCTGCAGCTATCAAGAAAAGGCAGGTAATACTTCAAGATACGCAGGTTAAAAATGATTTACAAATTATTCACAACCATTACTTCGGACTAGCCGAAGGAATAAAAAAATTACAAAATGTTTCGATGTCCTTAGAGGATTCTCTTCAAATTGTGGATGATGTTCACGCACAGCTATGCGCTGTTGAAACCGAAAAAAAATTAGCGAGTAACTAAAAAGAATTCGAAGTGTTTTAGACAAAGATTCACATTTTCTCATATTAAGACAAATTTGTGAAGGTGCGTCTAAAGATTCATTAAGTTGCACCAAAGATTATTTTAAATATACAAATATAATATCACTAAATGTAGGACGGTTGTTTTCCCTATTAAAAACATTTATTCCGCACGTCGTATTAGCTTGACTGAAAGAATTGTGGGAACTTATCTGATGATTGAAATATTTAACAGATGCTATCCACTTTGTGATTTCATGGAAGACTTATATACGGTAAATGTTTGAACACGTTTTATAATTTGTTTCTCACCATTTATTTTATGTGTTAACTATTTTGCGGCTGCCACTGGCTCTTGGCGCAAATTCTGCAGCCTTAACGATAACAAGCTCATAGAGCCTGACGTAATTTACTAGAAAAAAATATACAAATTTTTCTTGTTTAAAACAATACACTAGAACGAAGCACATGGTTTATATATGAAATGATCCATAAAATTGCTTTGTTGGGACGCGAATTGTTAGTCCCGCGAGAAGTAAAATAAATCAAAACTTTATCGGGTGTGAAATTTTAGATAAAAAAAATTAACAAAACGATGGGAATATAATACTATAAACTAGTAATACTTGTTTGCATCAGGGGGTGTGCACTAATATAGCAGTCGTAAGCCCACAGTTGGAAACTGCGCTAATAATTAGACAAAGTGCTGACACGATAAGAAAATAGTTTAATGCGCAAACGCAGATTATGTCTTTATTTGATATGTATTGCTCCTTTGGTCATTTGGGGGCCAG
This sequence comes from Melolontha melolontha, assembly GCA_935421215.2. Taxonomy (NCBI): domain Eukaryota; kingdom Metazoa; phylum Arthropoda; class Insecta; order Coleoptera; family Scarabaeidae; genus Melolontha; species Melolontha melolontha. The sequence continues at coordinate 64,477,222 of OW285237.1, read as the reverse complement.
GGGGTACAATTTTAAATGGGAAGTCTTGAGATAGTGTTTTAATGCTAACGACATGCATTCAAGATGGCTCTAGATGCAGAAACTTGCCGGTAAATTACCTGTCTTGAGCAAATCCGTTAGTTTTAATTTTACTTTATACATCAAATTGTCAACAAAAAAGTGAACTTCGTAGATAAAACGTGAAAACATGGTCGAACTTGATAAAAGTTAAAGATTTGAATCTATTTTAAGGTAACCAAACGATTATTACTATTTTTTATATGCGTAATGTGCAGATTATGTGAATTGTGTAGAATCCTGATGTCTATGAATTCTGTTCGGATGTTATTTTTTATTGGCTGGTTAGTATGTATTTTGGTTCCTTCCTTGACTTTTAACTGTTTGTTCTTCTTTCACTTGTAGATATGGATATCATTCTATTTAAATGAAGTTGGAATTATTATATTACGATGGTTTTATTTAATAAAATGTAATTTTATTTAATCCTTTTTAGTAGTTTTAATATTAAGCAAAGAGAATTTTGCTAATTAAAGTCCTGAAAGGTCCTATCTTAAGGTAACCTCTGGCCAATTTTTCTTTTATCTCGAAGAATTGTCTCGGTTTCACCGTTTCTAGATTTAAAAATTTTATAATACGCTTATTTAATATCCATAACATGTCAGTAGATTTTATTAGTTTTTGGTATATTAAAAACATTTATCATTGTTTCTCTCTCGTGTTTATAAGATCGAAATAAAAATTCAGAAAAGGGAGATTTTAAATTTTGTCTGTATTTTTTTTTAGTAGTAATGGAAATCGAAAATTCGAAAACATACTTTTTATATGAAAGTTTTAAATAATTATAAAATCTTGCGATTCGTTATTATAGTTTGTAAACTTTAAATTTAGATAATACAAAATTTAAGTTTTTCGGCTCAATAACACCAAGCATAAACTGAAAAATAATCAAAATTGAATGAATAATTAATTTCGCTCATCGAAAATATCGAAATATAATTAAAGCAGCTTTATAGAAACAAATATAGTGGAAATTGACACACGTATGCCGTCAAACCACTTACAATGTTTTCCGTTTGGTTAGTTTTTAGCCTTTGTCTTTGTTCCATCCACCCCCAATCTAATTGTGTCATTGTTCTTTCCCTTTACATGGCAGGAACGTTTTCTCAAACGTGATAGGTGCTTCGTGTTATTACGTTATAGTGTCATTTCAGGCGAATAACGTTTCTTATTACGAAAATTAAATTTCGTATTCCTTGAACTGAATATTCAAAAGTATGATATATACCTAAATATATATACATATATAGTAGTGTAATGATTTACTTAGTTATAGATTCATAAGATTTTGCGCCGGCTGGCATAACTATAGTTATTCTTATAATTTAATAGATAACTGCAATTTGTCCGATGATACACTCATTTAGTGCGCGTCATCACCGCCATCTTTACAGGAACTGAGTGTAAAAAAAAAACATTTAACTATTATCGAGATAATATAAAACAAATTTTAATGAATTTCACTACTTTTTACTTCACAAAGTTACGATCGTTTTACTTACACAGGAACTTCGTCAGACATATAACTAACTTATGAACTTAACATTTCTTTACATAAATATACCGCAACCAACACATGTTTAGAATAGTTGAAGGAATGGGTAAGTCTTTATTACTTAAATGTCTATGAACGAAAACTTTACAAAAATCCATTTACATTGGAAATTGCCATAAGAAATTTGAAAAAGCTAAATTTCACTTAATATAACAATAATTCGTACAACTGAAGGTACATATAATATTTTTGAAGTTTTATACTACAAATATACCACATTTCTTCCTGTGAAACTTTCAAGATTGCTTGTATTTTCCTAACCCTAGAATGCAGGACTGTGTTTGTCAAACTTAATTAGGGGATTATCGTAAATTTTACTACTCAATAAACAAAAAAACAGAATTGTCTTATGAAGCTTTATTTTAAAAGAATACAAAAAAAGGATAACATTCTTCATTATCAGAACAAATTTTCAAAATTATAAAATCAACATTTTTTTATTATTTTTTACAACAATATCCTCGGCATTCTGCGCAAATTGGATTTTTGCACTCCATACAATAATTAGTGGTCATTAGTGGGCGCCTTTTTTTTGCTTGGACAGTAGAAACAAGTCTTCCTCTTCTTGTCTTGGGGTGCGTTCACAAAGTTTTCTTTTGATATACCGAGGATTTCAGGTATGTCTTGCCGAAGATATCGACGTAAAGTTTTGCTGTTATATCTATACTTCATCCATAGTTTGGCAAGACAAAGACTTAAATCAATCATGTATTGGTATCTTGAAATAGACTTTTCGCCTTTTTTTAAGGTTTTAAAAGTGTAAATAACATAAGAGTTTATGCTCGCCATATTTATCATCCCATCGAACACACATAATGGCCATCTCCGTGTCTTTCTGCTCGAACTCATATTTGAACACATTTGGTCAAAGTTGTCACACCTGATTTGGTCTCATTATAATTATAAATTATTGTTGGCTTACTGGTTTCTTCTACGATCTTTACCTTCTCATGCATAGTTGAAAGTAGCAAAATTAATTTGTTTTTCTTTGGCATGTAAGATAATAATGTCTTTTGTTGATCAAAACGATACATTGACGTATTTGCGTTTCGACTTTGCGTATAGTTCCTATCATAGTTAATTTGTAAGAATTTTGTAGCTACTGGTCAGCAAAGGAAACCAATGTGAACCAATTATACATGGTAACGTTGCTATTTGTGCCATGCGTTGATTTCGTTAAATCTTTTACATAAAATTCGGCTAGAGGCAAATCATTGCTCTCTGTTTTTTTTTCCAAGTAGGGACTTGCATCTGACATATACTTTTGTACATTATTGCCTTTTAAACTTTTGTTTTTCAAGTTGATTACATATTTTGAAGGTGTACGTACTTGTCGTAAAGGAATATCATCTTCATCTAAACGAGGTTCTATTTCTTCTTCAGATAGGGCTAAATCCTTGTTGGATGAGACGAGCAACCCAACCTCACCGTCGGAGGCAGATGATTCAACTTCCAAATTGTCCTCTTCAAAGTCACTACCATCACTGTCATCTAATGATTCTGGTTCACTCTCTTTTCCGTTCATGAGACGTGGCACTTCCTCCTCCAGTTGTTTTCGGTCAAAATCTTTATATTTAACAACTTAATAAAAAAATCACTATATCTATTATAATGAATCTTAATAATAAAGAAATATCAAATTTCTATTACTGAAACACTCAAAATCGGTACGAAAAATAAGAACTAGTTTAATTTATAAAATGACATAAACACGAGACTTTCGTAAAATTTACGAACCTATTGCCGAAAAATCGTTTTGGGTCGGAAACCAGAAAGACTACACACCACACAGCTAAATACTAGACTAGAAGATACTCATAAGAAAATTTGATGCATTAACCGTAAGTAAGCGAAAAAGTACAAAGTCTTAAGAGCGCCGCAAAACTTACAAATGACCCGTATTCTAGGGTTAAAATTCAATAATTCACATAACCTCAAATTTGGTTTCAAACATGATGAATTGTTTTTCTACATCACGGAAGCCAATTGCTTAATAAAATTTATATTATTTTAAAATTGTTCAAGAGTCACAAGACGGAACCTGAACGTGAACGTATCTAATAGTGGTCATGTTAAAGAACTGATTTCATCCGCAATGTTATTCATACATTGTTGAATTTATCTATGAAAACATTGTGTACGTTAGTTTTTGATGAAATTTAACGTATATAAAAGCAAATATGTACAGTAATATAATTTAGAAAAATGTTCTTGGCACGTTGAAGAAATGTTGTTTCCTCAAATTTAAAAACTTGCTTAACTAGTTGACCAATTTGCAAATACAAAAAAGTTAAAACAGAAAATATAGTTTTTTTTTAAATTTATACGAATATTACTATGTTGCCACATTTTCTTTATCAATGTCTAGGTAAACTTATGATACCTTCTTAAGTAATGGGTACTGAAGATTGGTAAGACAGACTAGTTTCTTTTTAACCATCTCTGACATGGCTCTCCTATAACGTAATGTAAATGTAACAATAAAATTATTAAATATTAGATCTTTATTTATTGTTTCTTTATTTATATATAATAAGTAGGTATATCTAATGTTGAAAATAAATTTAATTATATGGTGTGGCGATAAAGTTTGGAACAAAATTCTTAGAAACACAAAATTCGTAGTGTTTCTAAGAAAATCGCTCGGATAGGTCAATTTTTGTTTATAAAATGCTTTCTTTTGGGAAACTTTTTTTGAATGATATTGGTTTTTGCACAATGACTTCGTCATATTTTTTTTTAATGACAACCTTCACTTTTTTCTATTTCTGTTAGACCTTCTTACTGTTTAAACGGTGTTTTAGAACTTTGTTAAGAAATCATACTTTACATAACAATTTTTTTGAATAAATGACACATCAATTTTTTCACTAATCTATGAATTTGGGCTATGGTTAAGTATATATACAGCAAGAGTTATCAGGAAAAAAGTAGTAAAATCTGTAGAGAACCTAAGAAGGAACAACTTCGCCTTATAAACTTATAACCTCAAAACATAATTTGAAGCTACAAAAAAATAAACATAATTTACTAACCTTATATTTTATCTATTTTCAACATAAGTAAAGCCAAATTTCGGAAAATCGTGTTATTTGAGTGTACTAATGCGTTAGTTAAACATCACTCTCAAGTATTTTCGTTACATCAGTCTTCGTTTTGTTTAAATACCTTCGTAAAATGATTTGAAATATAGCTATTTTCATACGTCGTTTACGCCTAAAAACTAACATTTGAATAAGTTTTGCATTTGATGGTACAAAGAGCAGTGTGCTCAAGTGTCAGGACTTATTTCCGTCCAACCCAAAGAAGAAGAGAACTTTTGCATGTTTAACAACACATTAGTACACTTAAATAACACGATTTCCCGAAATGTAGCTAGTTTTGCTTGTATTGAAAATAAACAGAATATAAAGTTAGTAAATGGTTTTTATTATTTTGAAGCTTCAAATTACGTTTGCGGCTATAAGTTTATAAGGCAAAGTTATTTCTTCTTAGCTACTGTGTAGGCTCCACTAGTTTTTTCCCATAACTTTTGCTGCACGTATACTTATACACAATATTTTTCAAAAATAAGTTCAGAAATAACGGGTTATCATAAAATAAGGGTTATATTTTAAATTATTATAACTTTTTAACAAATTAAGTTAATAGCAAAAAATTAATTAAATCTAATTGCTTAAGAAATGTGATTTAGTATGCACAAAACCAGTTACGGCAATTGCTCAATATGACCTCCATTTGTCTGTTGTAAGATTACCAACCTTTCCTCCAAATTGCATTCCGTAACATGTCTGGTTGAATTGCACTAATTTGCTCCATAATATTGTCATTTAATTCTTGTAGCGTTCTTGGTCGTCTTCCAAACACTAAACTTTTTAAATAACCCTACAGCCAGTAATCCGTTGGGTTAAGATCAGGTGATCTTGGTGGCCATGAATTTGCGAAATGTCTGTTTAACACGCGGTCTTGAAAAACGTTGGTTAACAATTCTTTGACTCTATCCTGCATAGAAATGATGTTTTCAATTCTGTGGTGCTCGTTTTGCACCTGTGGAATAACATAATCTCTTAACATTTGCAATTATCGTTCACTGTTTACAGTTACAGATACGGCTTCTCCATTCTGCATTTCCTCGTAGAAATACGGACCAATGGTAAAATCAGCTGTAAAACCGCACCAAACGGTAACTTCCTTGTCATGAAGACCTTGTTGAACGATTTGTTGTGGATTTTCTGCAGACCAGATTCTACACTTTTGAGTATTGACTCACCAGTCAGAGTAAAATGTGCCTCATCTGTCCATAAAATACGGGATAATCATTCGGGTTCAATTTCCATCTGAGCCATTACTCGCAAAGAGAAATCGTACCTAGTTGCCAAATCTGCCTCCTTTAATTCTAACAGTATTTTCAGTTTATATGGATATATTTTTAGAATTTTACGTAAAATTTTCCTAACCGTGGTATACGGCACTTGAAATCGCATTTGCATTACTGATTGCTAGTGAATTAGCTCTGGCTCTGTCTTGATTTTCATAAAGAACCTCTGCAACTTGGACATCACTAATTCTTGGTCTTTCTGATCTTGCTAGGTCAGTTAAGAACCTGTTCTTTCAAATTTTCGTATCAAATTGCGGTACGCCTTCATTTGACAGGGCCCGCCCTCAAACCCATTCTCGTGCGAATTCTTCGTAATCCAGCGGTGTAATTTCTGCCGCATTCATAATAACACTGAACAAAACCAATTCTTGTTTGTAAATCCATTCTATTACAGTTTGAGTGGTTTGAACTCTACGTCTGCTTGAGTTTTAATTTCAAAATAAAACTCCAAATTGAATGATTTCGTTTTGACACTCATGTCAACAACTGTAATGATAACCCTTTTGCTTTTCATAGATACAGTAAAATACAAATCCGAAAGCAACTAGATTCCATTTACTTTTTGCTACTATCTTGACTTCTTAAAATTATCTAAGACTTTAAAGTATACCCCTTACTTTATGTATCCCTATATTTTGGTAATATTCTTATAGCCCTAGAAGTTGTTACGCTTTCAAGATTCTTTACATACTTTGATACCTTAATGATTTGGGTTACTTTCTAAGAACTAGAAGAGTATGCTATTCTTAAAATAGTATTGAAGATGTATTGTATCGCTTTTAAACCGATTGTTGACATTTATAACGCTGAGAGATGTGTAATATCCTTCTGCTTTAACGCTGCTTCCAGTCCCAATTTTACTTATATCTTGGTATCTTGGTAAAGACACCAAAATATACATAAACTTGTATCCTGGTTCCTCTTCTACAGAATCCGTTATTAAGATGCGGTAATATTACAAAAACTCCATTGTAAGACTTTGTGAAATCAAAATTTGCCATTATTTAGAGGTTTCCACTATTCTGAGATGTTCGTAAATCACAGTAAAGCCCCCATTTTACTGTCCTTTATTTATTTGCTTGCTTTAATCAGTTCCTGTAGTTTAAGTCCGTTCTTTACTAAGTTACTTACTTAGTTATAGGCCTCATCTACCTCTAGGTGTAAGGCTGGTGTGGTTGAATTCTATATTTTTATTTCCACCGTTTTATATTCTGTGTCATATCTCGTACTTCACCTCATGTAATTCCTTTTTTCTTTAGGTCTACTCTAATTCTGTCGATCCATGGTTCCTGGTCTTCCTTTCCTATTTTTTCCCGGCACTCTTTCTGTAAGCCTATCTTTGCTAACAATATTCATAATACGTTATTCGTTATATAGATAATAAGTTCTTCAAACAAATATACTAAAGTATGGTAGTATATTACGAGAGCGTAACATCACTGCAATGCGTTGAATAACCACTGCTTTCGTATACATCTAAAGCTATCAAATCAGAGTAAACGAATTTTCAAATATACGTACATATGTATGTAAATACTGAATATACATTCATTTGTATAATTTAGCATAATTCTTCATATCAATTGGGATGCATCTCCCGTCCGTTTGATGTTGGAATGTGTGTGTGCGTTTCTCTTTGGGAGATAACAGCAGACCAGCCAAGTCAAACGGCCAATTTACATAAATTACATTTAGTGGGAAACACTCTCTTAAAGACACACGTAATTGCGGAAAACGCATTGTGTAATACAATGAATAAAATATTTATATAATGATACAGTTGACTTGCAAAGTTTTTGCCCGGGAGAGCGATTTACATACAACGCGAAACGTGAAACGAAAGTTTCGAAATGCCGTGCCTAAAATCAAAATTTTAAATTCGCCCCACGAAGGAGCGGGCAAAATGATTCATAATTCAACAGTGGAAAATAACAAATGAGTGCAAATTATAATGACCTTGACGTTCGATTGTTGTGGTTACTATCTTGAAAAGAAGGATCATTTATAAAACGGCCTTGGGGAAACGAATACAAATACGTTGGAGAAAGTTTGATGGAAACTTTTGTGTATAAACTAATAATTCATTTTTTTAGATTTTTCTGATTTTATACCTAAATTTCTTTATTTATTTTTATTTATTTTGAATTTTAATACAAATTCGTATCAATATAATTGCCGCAATTTGAGTAATGTTGAGTAAATGTAAAAACAATGATACTTAAATTGATAAAGGAAAATATTTCTAATAAGGTCTACGAGGTCTGTACGGAGAGTATCCGACCTCGTGCTTTAATTTAGTAACTTATGTCCAGATTTATAGTCGATGCTTAAGGCGGTGCCTATGCTTAAGCATGTGATGCTTAAGGCGGCGATTATCTCGTACTTTGCTAAGGTTGTGTTGGTGCTACCTTAAGTAGCTGTTTGACAGTTCGGACTTATTTGTTGAGCGATATGGATTTATACCAAGAATTAGACCGTTATTGATTTCACAAGAATACTGTGGCAAATACTATATTACCATTAGTTTTGGAGGGCTTGCAAAAACCTTCTAACCTAAATACCTCCAATATTGCAGTTACTTGTTTGTTTACGTTTTTGTGCCAATTGTAACTTTAAGATTGTATCCGGTGATTTGCGAGGTATAAGTCCTATAAGTAAACTACCATAAGCATAATTATTAAAAAAGCTTTATACATTTTCCTCGAGGAGGATTACGTACAAATATTGTAAGGTTTTTGAAGTAGCTCGTTTTCCAAATGTCGTAGGATGTATTTATTGCACCCATATAAAAATATCAAGCCCAGGAGGTAATAATGCTGAGGTATTCCTTAACAGAAAGAGTTTCTTTTCTTTAAATATCCAGGTATTGTTTAACTCAAATAATTGGGGACAATGGATATGCATGTAGACATTATCTGCTTACTCCAGTAATATAAGCAGGTATGCAGGTATTTATAACTAACACTAAATATTCATGGCTAATAATTCACGGAATTTGATGTAAATAGGAAATGAACAAGATGAAAGATATAACAAAGCAGACAGAAGGATACAAAATATTGTAGAAAGATTGTTTGGTATCTGGAAAAGGCAATTTCCTTGCGTTCAACGAGGTCTTCAAATTAAATTGAAAACATCGATTGCAATTATATGTGCAACTGCTGTACTATATAATATCAGCTTAAGAGATAAGAAAGATTTTGAAGAAAATGTTGATGAAGCTGTTAGTAACACCAGTAATGTAGAAAGAGGGTTAGATTTTTGGAGACACTTCATTCAACAACATTTTAGCAGGTATTAAATTTTTCTGTATTTTGAAAAATGTGATATTGGTTTTTACACAATGACGCCATAATCTCCTTTTTTTAATGACAACCTTCGCTTTTTTTCTATTTCTGTTAGACCTTCTTACTGTTTAAATGGTGATGTAAAAGAAATCGTACATTACAAAACAATTTTCTTGAATAAATGACACATCAATTTTTGGACTACTCTATGAATTTGGGCTATTATATAACTGAAATAATTGGAGACAATGAATATGCATGTAGACATTATCTTCTTACTCTGGAAGTACAAACAGGTATGCAGGTATTTATAACAAACACTAAATATTCATGGCTAATAATTCACGGAATTTTATGTAGGTACATAAATAGAAAATGAACAAGATGAAAGATATAACAAAGCAGACAGAAGGATATAAAATATTGTAGAAAGATTGTTTGGTACCTTCAAATTAAATTGGAAACATCGATTGCAATTATATGTGCAACTGCTGTACTATATAATATCAGCTTAAGAGATAATGAAGATTTTGAAGAAAAAGTTGATGAAGTACCAGCTGTTAGGAACACCAGTGATGAAGAAAGAGGGTTAGATTTTCGGAGACACTTCATTCAACAACATTTTGGACACTAGCAGGTATTAAATTTTTCTGTATTTTGTAAACTAAATATTCTTATGTATATATTAATTAATAAATATGAGTTTTTCTCTCATTGTGTTTAGACAATTCCCAAGTATATGTATTTACTGAACACAAAAAGTTTCCCTTTAATCATAAAGTAGATATTTATTAATGCTTACCTTCTCCCAAATTCATCTTTCTATTCTTTCAGTGACTATAGGAATATGTTTAAAATAAAATATAAATGTCAAGTAGAGAGGTTTTATTTCGATTAAAAAAGTTCAAATTAAACACAAATGATTGCAGATAATTAATTTATATAAGAAAAGGTACATTAAAGTAACACCTTTTTAGTTAATATTTGAAAATCAACAACAACACAAACAACACAAAGTGACAACATATATTAATGGAATGTATACAGCAGGAAAATCCAATCACCACTTAAGTTAGCAATATAAATCAGAAAAGCAATTCTAATCATATCCCATGCCTGATTTTTTCATTTAATGTAGCACCATTGGTTTTTTTTATTTTCCACGATGTTGTTGTCTTTGATAAGCTATGCCAGAAGTATTTTTTCTTTGATGGCAAACACTGTGGATCTATTCATCTCTAAATTTATGATAATGTTTTTATTGTACATGATATTTTACATTTCTATGAATAAATTTTCATTAAATCAACAAAACCCACTTATTTTATATTTACCTTTAGTAAGTATTTGTAGAATGGAACAGAATTACACTATGAACTAGATCTTGCGTTTACAATTAAAAACGAGTGAACTAAATCGATGGAAGCATATGCAAATAAAGATGCATGAACAACAATGTCGCGCGAAAAAGTCATTGCAGTAACAAAATTCCCTAACGTTCCGTGGTTGGAGTGAATCTTTCCCGAAAATGGTTTATAAAATAGAATGCGTGCTTGAGATAACTATGAAATAAGGCGTGCTTACGTAAAACGAAACTTACGCAAACATAGCCACGTACTATAAATATGGACATTAGTAGCTTAGTATCTTACCACTAGATGGCATCCTCGCGCTGGTGTTCAATCGACAAGGATTCAGCAATGAGTGGATGTCTGTTAATTTACGAGCGATGCCCAAATTAAAATTAGATTTATGCGATAGAAGCACGCCAGGGTCGCAGCAACATTAAGGTGATGCTCACTGTTTTCTTTGGCAAGGAAGGTGTTGTTCATCATAAATACGAGCCAAAAGATTAAACGGTGAGAACAAGAAGTTTTGAGACGATTATGTGACACAGTATAAAAAAAAACGGCCAGATTTGTGGAAAAGTGTCACCACGACATGAAAATCAAACGTCGCATACATGCCATCTCTGAAATTATAATTTTGTGTGTTTTTTGGTGGTGTCTTTTTATTAATAGAATTCTGATTAGTTGTTGGTTGTGTTTCCGATTAAGTGTGGATTTGTCTTTTTCGATAATTTTTCGTGAAGCAATCCAATTTTAGTAGAAATAGCTCTCAAAGTGACACATTTAGATTACAAGAATTCTTATGGCAACCGTTATTATTTTTTTGATTTATTGTTTTTGGAAATTTATTAGTTTGCTTGGCATTTTTCACCTGCTTTTTTTGGAGAAAAGGTTTAATTTCTATAATTAAAGATTATAGAAATTAATGTGATAATTTTGTTATTTTTTTTCTTCTTTATGATCTGTTTTAATTGTGTGTGGGTGTAAGTGTAGATTACTTCCTCGTGGTACAACCTGGGCAACATTGAGCTAGGTCACCGGCAAGAAATCCACACACATTAGGAAGAGACAGTTAATGATATTGATAACTTTGTTCCTACGATTTCTAACCAAAACAACGTGCTAGGTCCCGGACACGAGAAGTCTACGACTCATCGCCCACGGGCGTACCATTGGAAATTTGTATTTTTAAAAAGTTTTTAATTTTATTTATATAATTGGAAAACAAACGGGTGGTGATCTTTGTAATTCAAGTTGAGTAAAGGAGTATTAATATTAACTAGAAATAATTTCTCAAGGTTCACTTCTGTAAAATTTGTTCTCTTTGAATGAAATACATCCTTGTAGATAGAAAACGTCCCTTCTACATCGCAACTAGTTGCAGGTGCATACTGGAAATATTCTTCTATTTCAGTATTTGGCAATTAGATTTTGAGTCATTGTTCCCATACACAATTGTCGTCTAATTCTTGCCGAAGGCCACATCCGAAGTCACTTCGAATATTTTTCAAATTATTAATAGCCACATCTAACGTGGTTAACCCATCATTTAATTTAAGATTTTGATTTTCAAAATAAGCGATTAATTTTGTCAAATTTCAAAAGTGTTCCTGAAGAGAGTACAACTGATTTTTTTAATTTGGAATTTGTATTAGTTCCTTGCACTCAGAAATACTTCGAGCATCGTCATTTAAACATGTCACGAAATTTTGTAATTATCTAAATTCTCTGCCTAAAAACTAGTAGCTTCCAACCAACCATGTTTCTCATCTAGTTATTGCTGAAGAGGCAGGCAGTCATAAAGATGGAAGTTTCTTCCTGTTCAGAGCTACTCTCAATGGTGCTTTTCCGAAAACTTTTTTGAAAGCGGATACAAGTTTATCAACTTGCGGAAAGGTGTCTCTGATATATTTATGGATTCTGTGGAGAGCATGTGCTACACAAGTAATATACTGCATATTGTCATGAATTTTTCCCCGAAGAAAAATTAAAGAAACAGTAAAAGACTATATATATATATTTATGTACATTTTATTCCAGGAAAATAATTAGAGATATTTTATATTTTATTTAAAATTTGATTATAATGTGTATTTTGTCCACGTCTGTAGAATGCTCGAGCGTGGTCTTGATGTTTTTTTCGGTTCCCGCCACTTCGGAAGTATATTGTCGTAGTCGCTCCGTTGATTTTGTTCTAGGTATGGAGAGATTCATTTCCGTAGGGCAGCGTTAGAGATTTTCCATTCGTTAGACAGATAGGTTGAGTTAATATTTTCTGAATAAAGACTTCCTTTTTAATACAAAGTTATTTTTAATAATATAAAATATCATTAAAAATCTGGTGTGAAGAACACAAATGCCTTCCTTTTTATTCAGTTTATTATAGTTAATTTCGGTTTATGTTTTCAGTTGTGTTATTCTGATGTGTTTAAAGTAATTCTCGATTAATTACGAGTTTCTGATACATGTAATTTTTGATTTGTGCGACCTATCTGAAATCTCTCTTCTAGTATAATTTTTTTAGTGAAGTGTGACGACCACATTAATTAATGTACGTGTACATTTGCAAGTATATTTATATATATATATTAATTTAGTTATGATATTGGTATATTTGATTGAGCTCGTAAATTCAGTAAATTTTTAGTTTATATTTTATAGTCAGAAAAATTTTCAACATTTTATTGTTTTAGCTAGTTTTTGCTTTTGGCTGGCTGTAGTTGTATTGAAGGTCAGGGAAATTTGGTGGGAGTTTGATCATGTTATAGAGCGCATGATATTGTCATTTTGTTGGAGTTGCGCGCTGACAGATGATTTTCTGTTTGACGTTTGAAGTTGTGGGATAACGTAATTTAAAGTTTGAAAGTTTTTCCAACTATACATAATTAGTTTTAGTTTACTATACATAATTAGTTTTAGTTTAGCTCGCGGTCACGTGAGGTTTTTTTTCTTGTATACAAGTCAATATTTATACAAGTTTTCCTCACGCTGTTGCACAATTGTTGCTTCAGCACTTCTTTATACTCTATAAAGTCGATTTTTTCTTTTTTCTTTTTTTTTATTATATGTTTGTATCGTTAATGTTTGTTTTCTTTGCTAATACCTTTTGTTTTATTTAACACATACCCTTTGAGGGTAATACTGAAGATACAAGAGCTCCTGGAAGGCTGTTCTGACTAGAGTGAAACCGAGCAAGCTGTTGTGTGTTGTGGGGTAATAATTTATCAACTCCACAATACATAGCAATATGTTTCCTTTAATAATTTGCCTGTCTTTAACATATGCAGCACTGTCACTGACAAATAAAAGAATTTTTTCTTTGTACCTGTCGTGCGAATGAATCATTAGGTGCATATTCTCGTAAATGGTTTTAGCTACTGTTTCCGCAACAACTGTGTTTATAACATTTGTTGCTATTACATATGCGTTATATGGAATAGTTGGATGTAGTACACCAGCTACAACATTTACCACATAGGGTCCTAATATATCGACAGTTTCGTCGGCACTTATCCATAGGTTCTGATTTGAAGGATGGCTTCTAATGTGTTCTACAACTTTCGTGTAGCACTTAGAAACATAATATTTGCGTGAGGTGGATTCATCAGAAACATTTCGACCAGTATATTTTTGGAGAAAGGTTTTGATGGTGGGATTTTTAAGTTTATTTAATGGAATATTTGCCACATACAATCAGTATGTGTAACAGTATGACTCTTAATCCAACTCGCCATTGTTTCACGATGCCATTCTCGACTTGTTCCATATCATATCTGAAAAAGTAATTTAAACAATGTTCTAGATATAAATAAATGAAAATTAAAAATGTATGCGTAAGTTAATGAGACCTTACGAAGTTCACTATGTAATTAACAGTTAAAACAATGAAGAAACGGAACTTGCTCACCATACTTTATTTGTCTTAAGAAATATAAACTAATAAATAAAATAATTTTTAAAAACTCCTCACGCTATCTACGCCTATGAAGAAAGGAATTTTACTGTAAAATTGACGTTATTGCGTCGCAATTCAACGACAAAAAATGTTCGGTTAGGCCAATGAATAGTGTTTCTTCGTCTTCCTCTTCTGTTTTGGGTTGTACTATCTTTGTACTATCCACAATAGATTTCTCAGTTGCACTCTGTTAGTCTTGTGTCCTCGATAAAAGCCACTATCCACCTCAGGGGAAGTTTGAGTACACTCGAAGGATCCAATAGATCTCTTCCAAAATATATCTGTCTGAGTTCCTTCAGTTCAGTTGAATAGTGCTATTCAATAACTGCGTGGGAACGCAAGGCGTATCGGAAATTAAAGTCGTTTGAAATTAAATGCCATGTCGCTCGGAATGAGCAGTATTCGTGGAAGTAGTCTTCACCTTTATGAGGTGGATTCAGAGTCGTTGCTTCAATCAGATTATTCATCGATTTCTTAACTACCAATCGTGTGCTTTATAGTTTGTCCATTTTTACGATTTCTGCGGAATTCGTATGAACGAGTTCGTATAAAAAAGCATTTCGGCGATATAGATAGATAGATAGAATATTTATTGTCAATAAGCACATACAGTACGTGGACAGTAAGCAATATACACATACAATTATAGTATAAACACATAACAGTAATTGATTAAGTTGCCAAAACAAACAAATACATGTCACCTAATAAAAACACATGATCAAAGCAATATTAAAATAAAAACAAATTAAAAATAAAAGCAAGGGATTCCAACGTCAACCCCCAAGGAACCCATCCAGCGAGTACAAAACCTGCCCGAGGAGCAGCACCTTTAATTTCCCCTGGAACTGTTTTAAGCTTGAAGACTGCCTAATGTTCATTGGCAGTCCGTTGAAATACTGCAAGCCCATATAAAATATTGAATCGCGACTCGCTCTTGTCGCGGGCTTTGGTAAATTCAGAAGTTGGTTGCCGCGTGTGTCATACGAATGAATATCAGACCTATGCTGGATATTACTTTGCTTTTTAAAAATGATAGACAATGATTCGTATAATAACAATGAATAAACAGTCATGATTCCACTATCCGCAAACAACGGCCGACAGCGGGCGTCCGCTGCCGCCCCGCACAAGAGCCGCACCGCCCGCTTCTGCAACCTAAAAATCGAAAGAAGATTCCCAGCGGTCGTGAATCCCCAAAATGCTAGACAATACCGTAGACGAGACTCAAGCAATGAAAAATATACTGTCCTAGCCGTGGACTCTCCCAGGCTACGACGCACCACTCCAATCGCATAACAAGCAGATGAGAGCCTACACGAAAGGCGACGAACATGCCCGGTCCAACAAGGGCCTGGCTCCAGAATCAGACCAAGGAACTTCACGGAGTTCACAGGCTCTAAAGTGATGCCACCAATCTCAATATTCACACTTACATAATTGTGTCTGTGAATTAAAAGTTGTGTTTTACTTAAATTTAGGGTAATTCCATTAGCATTAAACCAACTCTGAAAAATCGGAATCTCTTTGTTCATCAGGCCCTCCAGAGATCGCGGGTCCGCAGCATGCCAAGTTAATGACGTATCATCGGCAAACAATGCAATGTGAGCCCTGGTGTCCAACAGTGCAAGATCGTTAATAAATAAGAGAAAAAGCGTCGGACCCAAAACCGAACCCTGAGGCACACCACATATAACATCCCTGACCCCAGACTCCACACAACCCGTCCTAGAGCCCAGACTAACATATTGTGTACGCCCAAGCAAATAAGATCTCAACCAGTCATTCGCTCCTCCCCGGAACCCGTAATATTCGAGTTTCCGGAGAAGAAGCGAGTGCGGAACGCAGTCAAATGCCTTCGCCAAATCACAAAACATGGTCGCGACGACCTGTTTTTCGTTAATAAAATTGTACGCATTCTCGAGATAATAATAAATAGCATCGGACGTAGATGTGTGGGGCCTGAAGCCAAACTGACAACCAACCAACAAATCCTCCCCCCCAATAAAGTTACGAATTCTTCTGTTCGCGATCTTTTCAACTATTTTAGATAATACAGGCAATATGGAAATGGGCCTGTAGTTGGACGGCGCAAATCCACATCCTCCCTTATGAAGCTCGAACATTCATATGAAGCTCGAACATTCAGATATTGGAACTGCATACGCCTTCGCTGTTGATCTAATTGTTCTTGGGATTGTTGAGGCGATTGTACTGCTCTTCTTCTTCTCGATTCAACTCGTAAGACTTCATCCTGTTTATCTGCCGATTTATCTGACTGACTCTAATAGGTTCATTTTGTCTAAACGTTTTAATCATTGCTGTTTGATCTCCTTTGATGTTCTGTGTTTGCGTGTCGAGAACGGCGGTCTATGTTCCTTTTTTTTTAAAAACCCAGTTACTTGTTTATTTTTTTTTGGAAATATCTGTATCATTAATATTTTCTCCATTAAAATTTGACATTTGTTGTCATAATTTTTTATATCTTCTTAACATTTACATCTAACCTATACAGATTATTTTATGTTTTCATATAAGACAATTCATTCAAGATTAAATCAAAGTTATTTTACTTTTTGTCATTAAGATTTCATAATAATTTGTTAGCGTAAATAGAGTATATGATTAGCAAACGTCAAGCTGTAATAAAAAAGTACTACCAAATCAAGTACTTGAGAAATGTTTGCGCTACTTATATTTACTAACTTCACCTGTGCGGAAAGGCTTTTTGTCGCGCCGTGTTAAAAAAATGCATTTTACTAAAAAAAACACTCGCGTATTCGAATACAACATTGTGTCAAAATTTCAAGTCAATCGACCGACTACTTTTCGAGTTTAGCGAGCGAAAACGTACACAGGCTGAATTTTTAGAGATATAGAGATAATAAACCTGTATTAAGATTGCATACTAGTCAGATTATTATTCTTGAGTGTTATAAACAGAGCAAAATACATTTAAATGTTGAAATAAATTCCGTGTTTTAATGATTTTAAGATTTCGATATCAGTATTAACTCCGAATGAGAAAACTCTGTATTACACACTTGTTTGAAGTAAATTAGAATACGCTGCTTTAGTCTGATATTCTTATTATGTACATTTCAACGGATATAAAAGCAATTTTTAAATAATTATCTTTTAAAACTTATAATTATATGAGCCTATTTGATTGTCATAATTTTCAGAATGTGACATTAATTGTTTAGTTCCAATTTTTTAAAAGTTTAGTTAGATTGCGATTTTACTACATGGTTTGTAATTAAAATAAACACTATGATGCACTTTTTACTGCCGAAGGAAAGAAAAAAAACTATGTAAACTATATGAACTAGGTGAATTTTTGTTGATTTTTAGAAGAAGAATAACTTTCGACTTTTGTCGTATAGTGATGGAATTCAAATTTATATTTTGTTTGTACATTTCTTTATGTAGATTCATTTGTATCATCGTCATTTCTTTGAGCCCATATATACTGGCTTCCTTGTTCGGTTTTAGAGCTATCAGTACACCAGATAGATTCTCAACAGATGAGCCGTTTTTCCACTACTTCCTATGACTCTTTACACAAAAGCAAATTGCCACACGAAAAATTTTACCATGCATTTATCCACTCTTCTAATTTAAATTTAAAAAGTCAAGGTCACCTTGCTAAAATTGTTAACCAGTTAATTGTCTAAAGGAGGCTTTTAGGTATGTTTTATCGTCCATAAGGCAGTTTTTGACAAGAAATTTGCATACAACTTTTTACACATAATCATTTGCTATTTGGAACTGCAAACAGTTTGTGGGATGATAATCCTTAATTTATTTTCCAATTATACCTTTCGATTCATTTTAACTACTACAGTCGGTTTTTATCCAGAATCTTGTTGTTTCAACTGATATAATTAATTTTTAAGTTGTCGATACTTTTTGGACTATTGATTTTACAATTGCTAAAGTTTTTGTTTTACAAAGCTTGTTTTTTAAGCTTTTATTGAAAAAAATCCTTATTTTGATTATATGTGTTCAATATTTTTTCGCATTTTAACTTATTTTGACGGCATTCTAACTAATTACATTTCTACAAATAACAATTTGATTTCAACTGAATTTACACCCCGCAAACAACGATCTGTCAAAGTGACAGGTAATTACCTTCTGCATTACTACAATTATGTCACAACTAACTTGATTACTTTTGTGGACAGCTTGATAGTATTGCATATGCTATTGTGAAATATGAAGAAATATGTGTGTAATAATAAACTAGTATTCTTTGAAAACATTGCTTTTGTAAAATCAAATTTCCCTTGATTACTATATAAAATTATATGCTGACGCAGTTATTGTGTTAAAGCAAAATTATTCTTACTAAGTACTATATCACCCTAAACTAAATGTAGCCTTTGAACACAAACAAAATCTAGCCTCATCAAAGGACGGTTCTCTTTCGTAGCAGGATAGCAATTTCGAACTAATGATATGTTTGGTCGAATGTTGCGAGTGACAACTAGGAAATGAGCTTTTTGAAGTGCGCGCCGTATGTATCTTGTATCACAGCAAGACCTCGTGTGTTTATTTTGTAACTTTGTAATCCGATTTATTACTTAGTTACTTTATATTTCAAATCGAACGGCAACATATTAGGTTTTGAATGGAACTAAACGTAATATATTCTTTACATCTTTCTGTTAAACATTTAATTCTTGTCCGTCAGACAGAAACATAGTATTTAAGTGTGTCTTTAAATCTACCTGCCGATATATAAATACATGAAAAATATCCTCTTGAGAATCCAATTAGTCAAAGTAATAATAAATGCTGAAATTGAAATGTATCTCTAGTAACCATATCTAAAGGTTTTGTTATATAGACATATAGAATTAATTATAAGTACGTATCCTTTCTATTAGTATTAATAGTGGGTGATTCAAAAATATGTTACCACTAATATAGTAATAAAATTATAACGAGCCTTCGAAAAAATTCATAATTGGAGTAGACTGTGAAATTGGGTTGGTACTTTAGCCACTTCCACATAATGACATTTATTATTTGACATTGAAACTAAAAGTATGTGTCAAATTTTTCAAAACTTTTATTAAGAAAATTAAATTAATTTAAAAAATGGTATTCAACATAGAACAAAAAGCAAAAATTATCGAATGTTACTTCCGTACAGGTGTGAAAGTAAATGGCGAGTGGCAGTATTCAATTACGGAATGCATGGCTGATTTTAGTGAAGAACATCCTGAATTAGTATTTGACTACAATGATTTTTACAATGTTTTGACAAATTGGCGAGTGGCAGTATTCAATTACGGAATGCATGGCTGATTTTAGTGAAGAACATTCTGAATTAGTGCTTGACTACAATGATTTTTACAATGTTTTGACAAATTGTGTAAAGTTATTCAGAGAGACTGGTAGCGTCGGTCGAAAAACTGGAAGTGGACTGCCATCTAAACGTACAGCTGATAATATTGAAGCCCTTCATCATATTATTGATGAAAATCCAAAAACATCCATTTCAGTAATGGCAACAAACAAATTTATCTTATGTTGGTTGTGTTTAGATGTAAATGGACAACATTTTCAACAACTTCTGTAGCTATATGTAAATTTTGATTATGATTTCGATATTAAATAAATTATTTGTTTTCTTTTTTGTTAAAAGTCTTTCTTTGGAGACTGTGATTAAGTAAAAACGTAAAAAGGTATATAACCCCTTACCACAATTATTAATCGTATCCTAAATACGTATTTCGACAAGTAAGTTGTCATCATCAGTAGGTAAAACCACTAATCAAGGTGTCGCACATGGGGCACAGTAAAGCTAGAACACCGCTTACGCAACAACTACTTTACACGGCGTCCAAGTATAGACTCCACAGTCCACAGTCTATACGTTGACGCCGTGTAAAGTAGTTGTTGCGTAAGCGGTGTTCTAGTTTTACTGTGCCCCATGTGCGACACCTTGATTAGTGGTTTTACCTACTGATGATGACAACTTAGTTGTCGAAATACATATTTAGGATACGATTAATAATTGTGGTAAGGGGTTATATACCTTTTCAAGCTTTTTTTTTTTTTGTTGTAGTATCATTTCAATGCCATAACCTTTTTTACAATGAAACCAAATGAAACTGTAAAGCATCAAGTAATGTGTCATTATGTGGAAGTGGCTAAAGTACCAACGCAATTTCACAGTCTACTCCAATTATGAATTTTTTCGATGGCTCGTTATTTGGTTAAAGATTAAATATGACGATAAATTAACTCCTATATAAAAATGTCCATATGCGGGTGACATTTTTGTCACTTTGACAGCGATAAAAACCTACATAGCTTTTTATCACCGATAAAAATGCTTCTTCCTCCGATAAAAATGCTTCTTCCTGTTACATATCTAGTAGCCCTGCATCACTTAATTTATTTTGGCAGCTGACAGGTAATAACTATTAAGTATCGTTGAACGTAAAATACGAGTCGGTTTGGGGAAATTTCAACAAATATCAAAAGATCAATACTGCAAAACACAAGAAATACAAAATCGTCAATATGGAGACAATTTAAAAAGTTTTATTCATGTCGTTAATTTATCTTGCCAAAAAACACTCGAGCTTTTCTTTCAATCGGATAAATTTCTTTTTAACTCAATATTTTTCCAATCAGTAATTTCGCTCGAAAAACTTACATTAGAAAAAATCGCTCGACTATCGTCTCGCGATTTTTTCATGTAAGTTTTTCTCGTCAAATTACTGATTGGCAAAATAATTTCGTTACAAAGAGAAATTTATCCGATAAAAAAAAAGCTCTTGTGTTTTTACTTATGATTAAATACACTCGTGAGCAAAAAATTCCGAAGACACCGAAGGAAATATCTATTAGTACAAGAAAAAAATTCCTTTTTTTTTTTTCATGAAACATTTTCTACAAAGTAAGAATGAGCAATAACAAAAGGTACCCAACCAACCAACATTTTATTCAATAATAAAAAGCAACGAAACAGTAAATTGTAAATTCATTGGTCTTATAGGCAAGGTTTTACATCTACGTTTTCACACAATTTAAGCGATTAATAGTGCGTTCTACCTCCACGAACTCTAATGACTTCTGTCAGAAGGTGTGGTAAACTTTCAATGCAGTTGACGACCTCTTCTTGTGCAATGTTTTCCCTTTCTCACGAAGAGCTATTCGAAGAATCAAATGGTTACCGGTATGGGTTGTCGGTGCCGAACACGTCATCCTAATGAATCCTAGAGACTCTCGATAGGATTCAAGTCCGGGCTTCGAGCTGGCGTTGCAAGCGTCGCGCGTTATCGTGCATGAAAGTAAAGTTCTCACTTACGAATGGAGCAAATGATAAAACGTGATCAGCTATACACTGAATGGGGTACCTAAGAGCCGCCATGGTACCATTCAGTGAGAACAAACAAGCTCAGTTTCCGCGTACAGTGAAATTCCATTCCAAACCATTATACCGCCCCCTCAAATGCCATTCTTGGAGATATACAACACGCTGAAGATCGTTCTGCAGGCCTTTTCCGCACACGTTCTCGTCCATACAGTGAACTCAGCCAAAAACAAAACCCATTCATGAACAATACGGAACTCCATTGATCCATTGCCCAATGTGTACGTTTACGGGTAAATCTTAGTCGCTAAACACGATGAACTGGGAGCAAAAATGGACAAGCAGCAGGTTTCCTTGACTTCAATCCATATTCCTTCAATCTTCGGCGAACGGTTCGTTCAGAAACGGCAGTAAATGTCTTGGACTCGGCAAGACGCAATCGTTGATGGTAAACCACAATCGCCTAGTGTAGATAACACCATCAAACGGTCTTCTCGCCGGTTTGTGGTCGAAGGTCTGCTTGATCCTGCCTTTCTTGTGCATTCTCCAGTTTGGTGATGTCGCTGTATTGCATCTTGGACTGTACTCCTGGTAACATTCGAGACAGCAACGCTGTATCGAATACTGCGTTCATCTTCGTTCAAAGCTACTGCTTGGGTTACATTTTTTGCTTGCGTTTTGTCAATCAATTAGTGACAGCACTGACGGTTCAAATGACTTTTCAGCATAACAGATAAAAGCTGAATAAAGAGCTCACCAAGATTTTTTGGGTTGGATCTTTTGGGTTCGTCATTATTTTTGTTTTTCATGTCTTCTGAAAAAGAAACAAAAAAAGGAATTTTACTGATGATAACAGATATTTACTTCATTGTCCGGAAGTTTTTGTCCACGAGCCAGTGGCGGCTCTTGATTACGTACGATGTGCGCTGCTGCACGGATGAGACTGCTTCGTTTAAGCTTTCATATATACAGAGAAGCAAGTAACCGTACCGAAATCTTCCGAAATAGTTCGAAGTAGTCTCATCCATGCAGCAGCGCACATCGTACGTCATCAAGAGCCGCCACTGCCACGAGCGAATAGCAGCTTGAATACAGTTCTTTCGTAACATCTGTAGGAAGTAAATTTCGGGAATAGTTCAAAGACGTTTACCAGTCGCTTGTACATGAGCAATTTTATCAATAATTCAATAGAGGATTCTGCGAACACTTGGATCAGATATCTCTGTTTACGGGATAATCTCGAAGCTGATATTCTTGGGCTACTCAGGACTACTTTTTGAGTCATCTTCCATTATAATACTTCTAGGTCTCCCACTATGTACCCTACAATCATGTAATAATAGCTACAGAAGTTTTATTGCGAATGGTAGAAATAAACCCCTCACCCTCACGCCTCACCCCTCACTTATGCTTCTTATGTCTGATAAAGTAGCATTTTATATAAATGGAAAAGTAAACATAAATTATATCGCTTGAGCTAGAAAGGATGCCCATGGACTAAGACAGCGCGAGATTCTTCTAAGGCTAACATATTGTGTGCTATTTTAAAGTGAGGAATAATAGAGCCGTATTTTTTTAGTTCTACTTGAATATATTACAGCCTTTTTGGAGGACAATATAACTGTATATATTTTACAAAAGACTACTTTTGAGCAGGACGGTGCACCTGAACATTTTACAGAGTGAGTTAGAAGATACTTGGACAACCCATTTGACAAGCCCCACCCCATTGGATAGGAAAAGGTGGACCATTACTTTGGCCAGAAAGTTTCCTTGACCTGACTTCGTGTGATTTCTGGGAATTACCATCATCAATGATCCCAAAAGACGCATAGCACACATTACTTGCCCTCCACTTACAGAGATGTATCAATGAGTTATGGACTCTATGATGAGCACTGCACATTTGTATTGAGAACCAAGGAACACAGGTGGTTATTCAGAATAAAATTTATATTTACATGATATTTTGGGGCAAAAATTAAAATGTTTAGATCTGGTATAAGTGGTAACATCATTTTGAATCTGTAAAACTAATTAAAGAATAGGAAATCCAGGATGGATACCAAAAGAGACATCCAAACATATCTTAAGACAAAGGTCTTCAATCAATATACCTTACCAGTACTGATATATAGATTATAGATAAGTAGATCTGCAACGCCTCATCTAAAGGATAAACATGAAAACTAATGATAATACGAGAAGTTATAAAAATCCAATAGCATTAAGAAAACGAACAAAATGGCTAAGATATGAATCGATATTTCAACGAAAAGGATGCTGGAAGGAAAACCTTGAAAAGAAGTCTATAAAAGCGGAGGAAGAACGGGTAAGTGTAATCAAAAGTACTGGCTATAGAGACGTACTCGTATATCCAGCTGTGCTACTTGCTGTATTAATACAGAAAGTAATAAGTGAATAAAGTGCAAGTTATGCTATCCATATTTCACAGATGAAGGCTGTTTAGTCTTCGCGTTTCCTTCAAATGATGTAAAAACTAATTAATTTCCCTTCCATTTGATATGCTCTATTCTAAATTCTAAATATTCTAAATATAAGTACAGAAACTTTGCAAATTTCCGATTTTGCTTTAATACGTCCTTACAATTAATATAGTGATTTTACATTCTATTCTGAATGCGTTCATGTATGCTTCATTTTTTAAAAATAACTTGCAATTAGGTATTGTTATGTTCGTATAATTATTGGCATTATTTTGTAGTCTTTGTAGTTTATGTTTTATTATGTTATGGTGTACCTATTACTAATAGTATTTGTTTTATATACCTTTAGTTTCCTATTATAATTTAATAAGATATCGCTGGTAGCGTCGCTAATTCTTCACACAGTAAACTTCATTTAACGCCCTCTATAAATATTGCACACCAATCGATTAACTTTTATTCTTCATTTACTTTATAACGTAATTTTAAATTTATTTTATTTTTAACATTATCCACGAGTTAATTCCATTCAGATAAAATATTCAACAATATTTACAACAAGTTTATTGTATCTGAAGTGATCATCTAAAACGTTTTTTGAATTTTTTTTATTGAATACTATATTTTTACGGAGTAAGCTGTAAGCATTCGATGAGGGTATTGTAGATCCCATTGGATGACCAGTGAATAACGTAAATTTATTTATCTCCATCAACTATTCAATCTAGAATGTAACTAAATTTTTGAAATTTATATTGTCATACGAAAATAGCTTGTTGGTGTTCTGAAGGTAGTGTATGTTACCTTTGCAGATAATATTATCGTTAAGGTCCAGGTACATCTATCTTAATTATGTATTTTTGTTAAATTCAAGATTTCAAAATTGTAGATTTTTAGAAAATTGTCTGTTTCTAAATATTGTATAAAGACTCGAGACCTATATTTAAAATCTATATTGTATCAAATATAATATGAATTCTTTGATATTTGTATACATTTTTACTTTTTCATACCTGTAAACTATATGACTTGTACTCGTATATTACTTACATGAAAAAAAATTAGTCATTAACTCATTATATATATATATATATATATATATATATAATATTGCGGGTGATGATTCCAGGCGCGGCTCGTAATGACGTATTTGGGAGTGCAAGTACAATGATACGAGTGCTTCGTGTGTTTTCGGTGTTTACTAAGAAAACGTTACAGTTAGTACACGAGAATACACGAAGCACTCGCATCATTGTACTTGCACCCCCAAATACGTCATCACGAGCCGCGCCTGGATGATTCAATTCCCAGCTTTATCTTGCATGATGCAAGATTTGCCCTTGTAAAACCGCTAACTTTTATTATTAACATGGCAATTTGAAGTTCTACTTTTGCGACCATCTGAAAGCGAGCGAGGATTAGTCCAGTATTCAAAAAAGGGTGATAATGCGCATGTTGATAACTATAGACCCATATCAATATTATCGAATTTTTCTAAGGTATTTGAAAATGTAATTTGTTCCTGTCTGTACCATAACACCAAATCCTACATTTCTCCATTTCAACACGGCTTCATGCGGGGAAGATCGACAGTGACGAATCTTGTGACTATTTGTCAGTTTATTAGTGAGCATCTCGATACTCATGGTCAAGTTGTTGTCATATATACGGACTTTAGTAGTGCCTTTGATGTGATTGATCATGGAATTTTATTTACGAAATTGTCTGCGTTTGTGTTAAATTATTCCCTACTTCTTCTTCTTCTACAGTCTCACTTAAGTAGTAGATTTTATTACGTCTTCTACAACGGCTATCGATCCTTTGAATTCTCTTCTTTATCTGGAGTCCAACAAGGTTCACATTTGGGTCCTCTCCTATTTACTTTGTTTTTAAATGATCTATCATCGTCTCTGTCCTGTCCGCTACTTGCTTATGTAGATGATCTGAAAATACATTCCTTCATTAAAACATGGGATAACGTGTTGCATTTGCAGGGCAATTTGAACATTCTCTCCCAATGGTGCTCTACTTGTAAATTAATATTGAACATCAACAAATGCTGCTTCGGCTCTTACACAAAAAAAGTTAACTTTATTAACTCCAATTATTTTGTAAATGATACAATTCTTAATAAGGTTGATAACATAAAGGGCCTTGGTGTTTTGTTCGACTCTCGCTTAACTTTTGTGCCACATATCAATAACTTGTGTATCGCTGCTTCAAAATCACTATGTTTTGTTTTGCGTACCTGTAAACCCCTCTCTTCTATGTCTTTGTTTAGAACTATGTATTATTGTTTTGTCCTTAGTAAGTTACAGTATGCTTCTCCTGTTTAGTCGCCTCATTATATTTATCTTCAGTTGTCCATGAAAAAGATACACCGTCGTTTTTTAAAGTACTATCCCGAGCGAAATACGGACTACAATTTTCTACTTAGAATACATGGTTTACAATTATTAAGCCATGGCCGAGATACTCTGGGAGCGAGATTTGTGTAGAAGATTGTTCGTGGTACCCTTGATTGTCCTCATTTACTTTTCTCTGTCAACTTTCATGTTCCTCGTATATCCTCTCGTTCCTCTCCTACTTTTGCTTTACATTTTTCTAGGACCAACTTGTTGCAGGGTTCTCCGCTCATGACCATGTGCCGAACTGCTTAGGTGTATTATGAAGACATTTTTTCAATACCATCGCATAAAGAACAAAAATATTAAGAATAAATCTTTTTTTATTGTTTTCATGTGTTACATGTGTACATGTATTTCTTTATGTTTATTTTTAAATATAATTATCTTTTTATTTTATGTTTTTTTTATACATGATGCTACGGTTTTTTCCCCGATAAATATTAAAAATTTATTTATTTATCTATGTACTATTATTTTGGACTTCTATGTATATTTCATGTCATGCGCCTTGTGGAGTGATGCCACTACGCTTGATGTGGACGATTTTGATATCTTCAGACACAGTTTGATAGTTGACAAGAAAGTACTCTTTATTTAAAAATATTTATAATTATAAATTTTAAACTAACTTCGGGTTTGATTTTGAGTTTAATTAGTTGATGGTGTTGTAATTTCATTTACCGAATTTTCTACGAGTTTGATTCTCGTAATTTTTGATTTATTAACGTTTTCTTGTCCATGTGTCTCCTTAAAAACTGTAAGTTTTTTTTTGGAATTTATGATATCATAAAATTATTTTATTTAAAATATTTGAATATTGTATTGTAAATTGTATTTATATTGTAATATTGAGTTTTTGTCTTAATTAATTGAAATAGATGACAAAGAGGATTTTTAACATTTCTAAGTAAAAATCAGCACAAAATAATACAAATCTGTATAAAAACAAATTTGTATCTGTATATGCATGGACACACAGTACGTATTTACCAGCTTTTGCTTCAACTACCAGACGCATGCGTTTCTGTGTAACCACTTTGTCAATGATAGATTTACGAAGCAAAAGACTGTAGGTACACTTGCGGTCATGTAGTAAGTTTTGTCCTATCCGAAGACATCAGATAACCTCATGCCATCTGACGGACAAAGCCGACCACGCCGGTGCAAAGTGTTTCTTCTCGAATAGCAAAGCTATTACTGGAAAAGAAGAAAAATACGCATATTACTGTGAGTCCATTAACTCGTCGCCAGGTGGCGTAGTATAGCAAAAAAAACGCATGCGTTTCTGTGTAACCACGCATGCGTCTGATAGTTGAAGCAAAAGCTGGTAAATACGTACTGTGTGTCCATGCATATATAGATACAAATTTGTTTTTATACAGATTTGTATTATTTTGTATTAAAGCTTTATGAGAATTATCGCATCGACATGCAATCTATTTTTTGCTATACTACGCCACCTGGCGACGAGTTAATGGACTCACAGTAATATGCGTATTTTTCTTCTTTTCCAGTAATAGCTTTGCTATTCGAGAAGAAACATTTTGCACCGGCGTGGTCGGTTTTGTCCGTTAGATGGCATGAGGTTATCTGATGTCTTCGGATAGGACAAAACTTACTACATGACCGCAAGTGTACCTACAGTCTTTTGCTTCGTAAATCTATCATTGACAAAGTGGTTACACAGAAACGCATGCGTCTGGTAGTTGAAGCAAAAGCTGGTAAATACGTACTGTGTGTCCATGCATATACAGATACAAATTTGTTTTTATACAGATTTGTATTATTTTGTATCAAAGCTTGATGTGAATTATCGCATCGACATGCAATCTATTTTTTGTTAAAAACAGTAACTGTAAAATTTTGCACGTTTGAATTTCAAGCGAATTTTTTAACGCATGTTTTAGAGATGTGTTTGAGCTATCAAGTTTGTTTGTTTATTTTGTTGTCTGGGGAGAAATTAAAAATAGTCTTTGTGATTTTTAAGTTGTTCGGTAGTCATTGAGGATGTTTTTTAATGCACGTAGCTGTCATTTTCCGGTGCGTTATTTTTACCTTTTAAAATATTGTTTAATGATGCAATATTAATCTTTATACTCTATAAAGATGGATTTTTTTTTCTTTTTTTTTTGATTTTGTATTAAATTTTCATTTAAATTTTATTGTGATCTTTATTTAATTAACCTTTCATCACGAACATAACAAGTAACTCAGAAAATATAAAGATACCTTGTAATGAATTCTTTTACTGACGCATTAAAAATTTTGTAGAAGAGACAACCACGTTTCCGATTGGAACCCTGAGAAGAAAGCAGTCCCATTTTGTGGAAATACACCGACTGAATATCCTAGTTGGATAGATTTGTCGTGAACGGTGGTACAGTAAATATAAAAACCACAGTTCATAGCAATATGTATGTGCATTCTTTGATTTGTCCTGTAATTGGTTGATAACCGTTGGACAATAAAGCTATTATTATTATTATTATTATGTGTCTTTATAATCTGTTGTATTATTGCTCTAATTATTATTTCTCTATTTCCTATTTGATGCGATACATTATAAATAAGAATTGAGAATCCCTGAGATAAAGCCTCGTAAATTAGAGCCTCTAAATAAGCTTTTATCAACAACATAGCATTATATCTATAAAACACATATACGATATGTATAAATGTAATTCTCGATAATTGTACGCTTTTCATGCATAAAAATAATTGCGGAGACGTTACAGACATTTTTAAATTTTGTTTTATAATTCTCAAAAAATAGTTAGAGCAATACTAACTAACAACTATGAACTTCAGTAACGATCTCGAAATATTCTGTGAAGAAAAATTCAGAAGTTTGTTATTACGAGTATTTCACATAAATTACCGATGCATACATATGCGTTGAATGCAATTTTAATGTAACTGAATTCTAGTAGGTATACAGAAGATTTGAAAGTGATCAAAAAGATACATACAACTACTGATTTGTATGATTATAGGATGTCCATACACAAGGTATGCAACGGCTCTGCCAGTAAAATATTGTTTTATCATATTCAGCGTTCACGTACGCAATCGGTATGGGTCAAATTAAAGTTGAGGTCATCCAGTCGACTCTTGCATTAACGGCTGCTTGTTATAAGAAGAAGAATGACGGGAAAATATTAATTCTGAGACATTGGAATGTGTGTATACACTGCAATTCTACTATTATTATCGTTTCTGAAAGGAAAACAATTTTGCTATGTTACCTTCACATACTTATAATACCAAAAAAATGTTAATTCCATTAAATTATGTATATCGAAATATTAAATTCAGACAGTATGGATAATTAGATTATTTTCAGTAATAGCACGTTCAAAAAGAAGTAATTATTTTTGTTGTAAACTTATAAACAAGAGATTTAGTTACTGCTGATATACACTGCACCAAAAAATTATCGCAAGACTTTAAATTTAGCAAATATCTCACATTTAACGCGGAAGAAAATATTTACTCGGACAAAAACTACATTCTCCTCAAAAATTATGTCATGGGTTGATTTTGCTTACCTGTTCTTTTAGTCTGGTCAGTATTTTATTTTTGATGACCCTATATTTTGATAGAATTTCTGTAGTTGGTTATTGTTTGTTTCCCTAAATTTTATTTACTTCCTTCGTGTACCTATCTGTATATTTTATATAAATTGATATAGGTACCTATTGTTCTTTCTGTAAGAGAAAATATATCAGTGAGGGCACTGTTTAAGCAATTTTGTTTTAATTCAATACGTATTAAGTTTTATTTTGTTGTTTATGCAATCAACACAAGGGATTTCTTATGTTAAATTGTGCACCTTTTGTTATATCTAAATCACTTTAGTTACGAGCTAGAAACCTTGTTTTTGTAAAACTTCTACCTTTAGTCTATTTACATCGCGTTTTGATTCTCTGAAAGGTTATATTAATTAATTGTACCCTTTTGTAGCTTTACCTCAATATCGTATTTTTTATCGTACAAGGCCTTTTTCCAGCAATTTATTAATTATCTGCATTACATTTGTTATCGTACGAAGGTTATCCATTTTGCTTACATATCTGACAGCTACATATATGTACGGTCTCGCCTAAGTGTGCGTGGAATTTCAAAGGGAGGCTGTCTAACTTTGTAGACAATTAAATATAGTAAATTGAAACCGTTTCTTGTTTGAATCTTTTAATTAATGTCTAATTAAATTAAGATTATAACTTTTTCTTTTAAATTTACTTTAATCGTATTGACTTGTTTAGCGACATCTGGTACCTATCTTTCTAACTGTTGTTTGTAATTGTAAATCTTCATAGGGAACTTAATTAATTAATTTTCGGCATTAGTTGGACTTCTTTATTTGTCGCCTTAATTTTAATGTAGCAAAATATTTTTCTGAGTATGTATTTTATCTTCGTTACCACGGCTCAATCTGGTGGATGCTTTGAGAACTACGACGAACTTGTTGTTTGTTCAACAGTCATCGAAGTAATAGTAACACATGAGTAAGAATCTATTTGGCAAGATAGATATTTTTACTGAGTGTAGTTAATAACTAAGGCAGGATTGTACCACTTTGTTTTATTGGGAATTAAAGATACCCGATTTAGACTCTCTTCGTATAAATTTAATGATCGAACTTTTATATCATAATTAACGTTAATGTTAAATATCAAATTTTATAATTATAATCAAGTCTATCTATAACCCCTGATTTTGCTGTACACAGGACGATCGAGTTTCATATCTATGGACTAGGGTCATGTCCGATATTTTTTGTTTCTTTAAAATTAATTACTAACATTCTAAAATTTCAGAATTTCATATATATATATATATATATATATATATATATATATAAATATATATATATATACCATATGCACTATTACAGACCAAGGATTGCTATAATTCTATTTTTGTATTTGACAATCTTTATTATTTATTTTGTAAGACTTTAAACTACAATTTCTCTTGATATACTTTACTTGATATAATCTAGTAAGCATATATACTGAGTGTATAAAAATCTTATTTAAGGTTCTCTGCAGATTTCGGGAGAATTATATTTTTTTATACATCTTTATACATCACATTTTATACATCATTATAACCAAATATAATAATAGTAATAATTATTTTACATGAAAACCAACTATAAATTTTATTTAAATACAAATATTATATTTTGCAGAATACATCGACATTTAACGTACAGCCTTGTTTTTATGGTTCATACAATATGTAGCTCTGCACGCCAAAAAAACATTTAGTTTTACATACGGCAAAAATTTAGTAGCAAAGGAAATGAACTACAGGAATATATATGTGCAAAATGAATCGAAATTTAAAATTTAATGCAATTACAGGAAAAGTTAATTTTAACGTTTAAATGCTATTAATATATATAACTCTACGAAACTGGCTTTAATTTGAAATATAATGATAAATTGAAATTGTAATGAGTCAAGCTCTAAAATATTATGTTAATTAATTATGAAAGGAAATCGGGATTAAAAGCAAAATATCAAATATAATTAAACTAGTACAAAATAAAGATAATAATATGAACTACTTGTTATCCTACGGTACGTCATGCCCTTTGGTGATGGGTTTTTATTTTCGCCCTTGAGAGTGGTAGCCTGGTGGTAACCAGATAATTAACAACGTGGTAACCCCAGATGATAGAGGGATGTAGTGCCTATATGAAGTCTTCGCCAGAAAGCCTATTCTTCCCGAAGATCGGATCAGAACGCCGCTATAGTTACAGTTTTGTTTTAATTTGTTTAATTATTTTTCCCAAACTATTGAATTTGCTACCGACGAAATCGGCAATTCCATAAATATATAATCACTTCTAAGACTTGATCCGCTTAATGCGATAAAACTATACGTCGAAGAGCTGTGATTATATCCCTCTTTTTTGAAGTTCTGCACTACTTAAAAAGACTGAATTTGATACCACGAAGGTCGGAGGTCGAATTCTCAATCACCCGCTTGCATAGAAAACAATAGGGGGGTGATACAGTTACCAAATTTAAACAGAAATAGCGTTATACACACCCGCTGAACGTATTTAAATGATTCGCAAACAAATTTAAGGTACCGGGACTCGACAATAAATAAAAGAAAAACTAGAAGGAAAATTAAGGCGTAACATAATGCAGCAACACATTTCTGGCGATATTGTTTTCTTTTAGAAGAACAATTAGAGGACACGTGAGGTTCTTTCATAACAAAAAAACAGATTCTCATTATACCAAACACTTGCTAGAATGTAAATATGACTTCTACCCCAATTTCCAAATTCTGCGTACACAGAATAAAAGTGTTCTCTTAAATAATTTATAAACTTTAGAAATTAATAAATTTAAAAACACAAACTTATTATTAAACAAACAATTAGGTATATCCAACTCCCCACTTCTAAATTTATTTACTGTAAACAAGGACCACCATTTAGGTCAGGTAGATACAATATTGCAAATTCAATTAGCACCTAAGTTTAATTAGTATTATATACTTGATGAAGCCACAATTTCAGCGAAACATGTCGTATTTTTATTAATAAAATTTTTGGAAATTCTAGCGCGTTTTATTTCAAGTGTTTTGTACATTTTTTAAATAAGATATGTTACAGATGTAGATCTCGGTTTCCGGGTTGGAACCGCGTCGAGTTAGGCGTAATTGCCAACGTTTCGTCCACTGTTTCAAGGGACATATTCAGGGCTGTACGCAGATGTTCGTCGTTTCGCAGTAGCTTGAAGAATGCTATGACAGAGACCAGTACAACTTATATAGGGGGGACCGGGTCAGATGGTGGCCTGCTATTGGCTGGGGACAATGAGCCAATGGCATGCGTCGTATGGGCGTGGTGATTCTTAGTAGAGATCAGTAGAGTTTGCCATGTCGGATGTAACGTATAGCCATCGTCTCTATTGAGATTGCGGGGATGTTTGTAAATTTCAATAGATTTATGGATTTTCCTAGGGAAATAATGCGATTCACGGGACAGAAGCTTGACATCTTTGAATAGAATTTGATGACCGGAGTTGAGTTTGTGTTCTGCCAGCGCTAAACCGGCTATATGTAACAGTCTAGTACAACGTTCATGTTCGGACACACGCACGCCGACTGGCCGCTTAGTTTCGCCAATGTACAAACTGCCACACGAACACGGAATGCGATACACTCCTTGTGCTTGGAGCGGAGATATTTTGTCTTTAACCGAGGGTAAGAGGTCCGAAACTTTAGAATGGGGTCTGACGACAGTTTTGATTTTATTTCTATGTAGAACCTTTCCTATATGATCGGTGATACCTGAAATATACGGTAAGAAGGCGGTGCTGATGTTAGGATCGGGTTCACTTCGAGGTTTGGGTTTACGATATCTCACTATAGTACGGTGTATGTCGTGGGCGTTATAATTATATTATATATTATTATATAAATATATATAATAATATTCTCATCATCACCCGGCACACAAACAAGCGGTCATCAATACTCTTGTACATCGTGCGTTTTCTATCTCAGAACCTAGGGTACTACCCTCCGAACTTAAGCATGTTTCTACCACCCTACTCCAGAATAATTATAACGCCCACGACGTACACCGTACTATAGTGAGATATCGCAACCCCAAACCTCGAAGTAAACCCGATCCTAACATCAGCACCGCCTTCTTACCGTATATTCAAGGTATCACCGATCATATAGGAAAGGTTCTACATAGAAATAAAATCAAAACTGTCTTCAGACCCCATTCTAAAGTTTCGGACCTCTTACCCTCGGTTAAAGACAAAATATCTCCGCTCCAAGCACAAGGAGTGTATCGCATTCCGTGTTCGTGTGGCAGTGTGTACATTGGCGAAACTAAGCGGCCAGTCGGGGTGCGTGTGTACGAACATGAACGTTGTACTAGACTGTTACATATAGCCGGTTCAGCGCTGGCGGAACACAAACTCAACTCCGATCATCAAATTCTATTCAAAGATGTCAAGCTTCTGTCCCGTGAATCGCATTATTTCCCTAGGAAAATCCGTGAATCTATTGAAATTTTCAAACATCCCCGCAATCTCAATAGAGACGATGGCTTTACGTTACATCCGACGTGGCAAACTCTACTGATCTCTACTAAGAATCACCACGCCCATACGACGCATGCCATTGGCTCATTGTCCCCAGTCAATAGCAGGTCACCGTCTGACCCGGTCCCCCCTATATAAGTTGTACCGGTCTCTGTCATAGCATTCTCCAAGCTACTGCGAAACGACGAACATCTACCTACAGCCCTGAAGATGTCCCTTGAAACAGTGGACGAAACGTTGTCAATTACGCCTAACTCGACGCGGTTCCAACCCGGAAACCGAGATCTACATCTAGAGAACGACCGCGGAAACCTACACCTACATTTAAGATATGTTACATTTTGTGTTTTATATTAAATAAAAGTTAGGAAACTGGAATTGAAGCACTCATTATTTTAATAGATATTAATTTCATTTTATATTGAGTTTTTTCTTTTGAAGGGGAGCATGAGTAAGCAGATACATTTCAATGCATTTAAGGCAATTACGGAAGTAGGCAACGCGTGCGTATTTGTACAACGTAACATAAGTCTTTATGCATACATCCATAATAACTAGAAACGTATTTAATATGAATCGGAAGCGTAACATAATTCAAAGAATCGTACACAATCGCGCAAGAAGCAGGTTTTCGTCGTCGAGTTTGTTTAGTTTTAGGAGAGAACAATGGAAGAATTTATGATTTAATTTATACGAAACAACGTATCGTGAAACGCCTAAAAATATATATACGCCTTTCAAATTGTATTCAAATGTTGTTTGTTCTTGGTTAGAGTCTACCGAAGCCACTAAGTTCGTATGTGGTCTTCGTGCACAAATAAACACGAGGCGGTCGATTACTTCATACGAAACGTGAGTATCTTCGATGAATTCGAACGTGTCTTCCCTTTCCCAGAAAGTCCGCATATCGATAAACAATGGAGGTAACTTATAAATTTGTAAGCGATACGAAGTTTATTTATTCGCAATTGTCGCTTTGCACTCTTGTTAATATTTAGTACAAACGTACAAAGTTTGCTTATTGTATACAAAAACTTTACATATACAGAATTTAATTAAAATGAAAATTATTCACAACACCTCATACGAGATGTTTTACAAGAGTCACCTTTTATATTTTTACAAAATCTGGGAAGAAAACTAAATTTTTGGTACATAAGAGAAGAAAATACGTATATAGGTGTAGTCCATTAACACGATGCCAGATGGCAGTAAATATACAAAAAAGGTTTAAGTATATCAATACGTTAAGCACGTATTACGCATTTGTTACAAATGAAAAACAACAGACATATAATATACCCTCGCCTTTTTCGGCATAGTCTCTTTCGTCCGTCAGATGTCACTTATTATATAGTGCTACCTGATAGGACGAAATTTGCTATGTCTTGTGGGCGATTTAAGCTTAAATGTATATACAGATACAAATCTGTTTTTTAAATAGATTTGTATTATTTTGTATTACCTTGCTTCACTAGCTTGACTGATGACGCCTATAGATGGCAGAAACATGTGTTTTAAGCAGAAGTAAATTCTGAAAATACGAGGTGTATTGTCCATGTGTACAGTTACAGATATGTATATTGCATGTCTGTTTCATTTGTAACATAATCAGAATAAAAATGAATTAATAATTAAAGCAGGCACAGCAATTTATTAATGCAGTATACAAAACAAGCAAGTATTACATTGAAAAAATCATTAATTTTTTACTTTAACACAAACGTGTTGGTTCTGAAAAGAAACGTTTTTTTGTTGGAGAGATTCATATTCATCATCTGTGAAGTCCATTGGAGTTTGTCGTGTGGGGTTTTGATGATCTGTTTACCCTATTGTTTAAATCAAAAGAAGAACAAAACACAATCTATTGCGTAACAATATTTAGTGCAACAAAATTTAGGTGCGTAATATGGCCACCGCTTTTATATCTACAGCGTAAAGTTCTTCGTTTAACAGAGTTAAAAACATTTTCTAGGATCCAAGGTGAATTATTAATTTCTACGATTTTATTAGTCATCCTTTGTTGCAGGTCATTAAATCAAAAACAGGTGTTACAAAAATAGAAGTTTTTAAGTACGGCACTAAAAATAAATCGCACGGTGTTAACTCGCTTGTATTTAAACTAATAATTCCAAAAAATTCTCTCAGAAAAACAATGTTTTCATTGGTAGTATATACACGAGGTCCATCTTGTTGGACGTAGCCTTCCTGTAATTCATTATCGTGTAACATATTTACAAATAGTATTAAGATTTCCAGTCTGTAACGGGCAGCGTTTAATATTCCTAAAAGGTGTAAGCATTTTTTGGCTACTGTTTAAAATTTTGTATTTTTAATTGACATACCTTCAAAAAATTTAGGTCCAATAATCGTTCTCTGACAAACAACTGCCCAAACTCCAATTTTCTGTAGATGCAGTGATGCTTCCACAAAAAAATGCGGATTATTTGCGCTCCACATCCTCATGTTTTGAGAATTTACGTAGCCAGATAGATAAAACCAGGATTCATCAAGATTCAAAGGTAAACATAATCTTTTCAATGCCTCTATCATTAACAACAAAATGGTCAATAAATCTCTGACAAAATTCCTGCCGTTTTGGTCTGTCCACAGGAAGTGTTCATGAGTCGCTTGCAAGTGGTAGGGTATTCTTGGTGTAAATGTCGCACAGAAAGCTGAGGACGTTCTTCTATCAATTGTCTTACAGCTAAATACATTTTCCTCATTCTAACTGTTGGCCTACAACTGCCCTTTTTGCGATCCACGTTTCCTGTTTCTCTGAACAATTGCACAAAACGGCGAATGCATGTGGAAAACTGATCATAACTGATAGCAATATCTGGAAATTCTTCTAAAAAATCCTGAGATGCATCCGTGGTAGAATAAACTATTCATCATTAATTTTACTACCATTTCTAAAATAAATTTCAACCATGTGCCGTTTGTGTTGTCCGTTAAATACAAAAGTCATTATTAAATAGTTAATAAATTGCAAAGATATCTTCAAACTTATTAATTTGACTTTTAATTATTTATAAATGACATTTCGTCAATTCTCTAAGCTCAGACGTGAGTTATACGAGGGTCACCTTTGATATTTTTACAAAAACTGGGAAGAAAACAAAATTTTTGGGAAGAAAGTATTTTATTGTTTTTAAAAATATTCGCCTTTATGGACTATACACTTTTGCATGCGTACGAACCAGTTCTCGAAGCATTTTTTTCACTCTGAAGGTTGTATCTCACAAACATGGTTTTCAAAGGCTTCGACTGCTTCTTGAGGTGTTGAAAATCGCTGTTCATGCATTTTTTGTTTCACAGTTGTGAACAAAAAGAAATCATTCGACGACAAGTCAGGTGAATATGGACAATAAGACATTATTTCAACACCTTTTTCCTTCAAATAGTCAACTAGTAGACGTGCTGTATGGGAACTCGCATTGTCGTGATGAAGAATAATGTGACGATTACGGTTGCTCTTCCTGATTTCGTCTATAACTTTCGGCAAGCAAATTACTGTATTCATTATTGTACCATTCAACGTTAACAGTTTTTCGATCCTTTGAAGGAATTGTTGCAATGTGCTCTGTACAGCCGAAGAAACAAGCGATCATTTTCTTAAAAGTGCTCCTTGCACGAACAATTTTTGTGAAGTTCGGTTCGTCTTGGAACACCCATATAGTAGATTGTAGCTTGGTTTCCGGCTCATACGCATATATACATGTTTCGTCACCTGTGACGATGTTGTATTTTTTTTTGCGCATCTCTTTACACCAAATGAGACGAGCTGCTTTCTGTGCATCGGTCAAGTTATGTGGAATCCATCTGAAACATATTATTTTACAAATAAATGTTCATGTAAAATCGAATGAATTGCAATCTGCTATATGCCAAGAGATGCCTCTACCTCACTGTAAGTAACATGTCGATAGTGTTCTATTATTTTCTGCACAGCATCGATGTTTTTTTTGGAATCAAAGCAGTTTTTGGTCGACCCTTACGTGATTCATCACTCACTAAGGCACGACCAGGGCGAAAT
The DNA here is from genome assembly GCA_935421215.2 of Melolontha melolontha. NCBI lineage: Eukaryota > Metazoa > Arthropoda > Insecta > Coleoptera > Scarabaeidae > Melolontha > Melolontha melolontha. The sequence goes on along the minus strand of OW285237.1, from coordinate 64,438,315 downwards.
TCTGCAAACCAATTGTAAACTGTCTTCTTTAGTGGTGCTTCATTACCAAAAGTTGATCGAAGCGATATAATGTATTCTTGTGGAGTTAGGCCTTTTTTATTATCGTAAAAAATCATCCAACGAAAACAATCACGAGCAATCACGAGTAATCTCCATTAGTTTACAAACTCACTGTTGTTGTCACAAATTGTCACTGTCAACAAACTACTGATTCAATTTCGAAGCTATCGCGGATTTCTCATTGACAAATGTCAAACTTTAAGGATATAGTGATTTATTATGTCAAAAGCACCATCTAGTGGCCGATTGTAAAAATATAAAATGTGTCCCTCGTATGAGATAAAAGACCACAAAATTATAACCGCATATATTTTATTTATGTGAAAGTACAAAATTTTTACTGTACTATACCGGGTGTATTTTTTAACTCAAATCTTTCAAATAACTCGAAAAATAAACAGTTCTCCAAAAAATGTCCCGATTTAAAATTTAATAATTCAACGGTGGAAATACGATAGCGCTAGAATTAGTTATTCTCTCTCTCCTCTATGTCGCTCGGGCGGGAGTAAGTTTGAAATCTTAAATAAAAACTTGTATATTTTATTATAGATTCGAATTTTACTAGAAAAAGTACATAGTATTTGTTGGAAACACTTTTTTAATTCATGATAGATGGCGTTGCAATCGATGAAGCTCAATTTTCCTCAATTTCTGACTGATTTCGCACTGAGAACCTATACATATGATTCTGCAATTCGCTTTCAATAAAAAGAATATCAAGAAAGATGACTTATCAAGGAAGTACTATTCTCATAACCCAGGAACGGGCGTGCTTCTGCGCATACTTGGTCAACGCGATTTACTTCGCTCATGGGTTATCGGAGTGCTTTCAAATAAAAAAAATTGTACTTTTTTTAATACCATTTCTTGTGTTGAAAATAATTTTTATAAAAATATTTTTGTATGTACTACCTATGTATGTATTTAACGTTTGTGTTACTGCTTACATTCGTATTTTTTTTTAATTCCGAAAACACAAAATACAGAAAAAGGAAATACTAGGAACTAGACTCCAAGGATGGAAACTGTTAGTTTCAGGCACACATATTTCTGTGTACCTATCGTAATCGTCAGAAAGAACTATCACAGTATTTTTCAAACGACGAGGGTCTTTCATACTGCAGCAATGTCGACGATTTGGTGTTGGCCTTAGGTCACCAACACCATCCTGAAGAATCGCGACTTTTTGTCGATGAGTTTAAAAGCTGTCCTGCTTCACATAGGAAACACATACCCATCCCTCCTCGTTGTCCACACAATACACTTAAAAGGAAAGGATGAAAATGTAACTTTTCTTCTAAACAAAATTAATTACAGAATATACAGATGGTTCATCAGCACAGACCTTAAAGTTGCAGAATTCCTAATCGGTTTCAACTACGGTATACAAAGAATTGTTGTTTTCTTTGGAGTGAGACTGTCGATCAAGAAATTCTCACTACATTGTTAAAGATTGGCCAGTCAAGGCTCAGTATATTCCTGGATATATATATATATATATATATATATATATATATATGTATTATGAATAAATGGTTTTATATATTTTTTGCGGTGCACCTTATAAATAAATTATAAAATATGAAAAAATATGCAATTTTATATGAAACATATTTAAAACAGTATTTATATGCAAGATATGCAAAACAAAAGTATTTTCAAATGCTCTCTTTTTACGTGATTCGTATAGATCTGCAAGAATTTTGGTAAACACATCATAAATAAAAAATATAAGTTTTAATATAATCCTAGCTTTACATACAATATATGTATGTTGTTTGTATTTTCATTTTAACAAAATAATGTTTATAAATTTGTGGAGAATTTACAGTATTATAATTAGAGAACGGACGCAATTTCCATAAAACGCAATCGGCAACTGGAATTGTGTATAACGTCGCTGAGTACATCCCGGGGTAATTCAATGAAGTATTTGTTTAACTTACTCGGACACCTGGGCTTGCATCGGTAACAATGCACAAGCCAGCTATTGAATTAGGAGAATATAGTGCTTTTTATAGTGTTTTCATGAGCGTAGATAGAAGCGGGGTTTTTATAATGTATTTTATTTATTAGTTTATATTTCGTAAGATAAATAAAGTGCTGTGAGTTAGTTTCTTGTTTTCGTAGTTCTAACTGTTATTTACATCGTAATTTTTGTGATAGATCCTGTTTAATATCGTTTGATTGAATCTACTTCTCCCATATTATTTCGACGTAAGTGTGCATTGAATTTCGTTCAGTTTCAATAACTTACGCACACATTTTTAGTTTTCATTTATTTAGATCTAGAGCATTGTTTAAGTTACTTTGTCAGACATGATATGGAAGAATGTCGAGAACGGCATTGTAAAGCAATGGCGAGTTGGATTGACGGTCATACTGATTGTATGTCATTGTCAGTGATTCCGAAATTTATTACAAAATCCGTAAAATATCGTCAAAAATTCGTCACTTAGGATCGCAAACACATCTGAACTCTGTAAAACTTTTATGGCGGCTAATATTCCATTAAATAAACATAGCAATTCCACTTTAAAAATATTTCTTCAAAAATATACTGGTCGAAATGTTCCAGATGAATCAACTTTACGCAAATATTATGTTTCTAGGTGCTATACGAGAACAGTAGAACGCATTAGAAGCCATCTTTTAAATCAATACATATGGATAAGCGCCGACGAAACGGTGGATATGTTAGGACGCTGTGTGGTAAATGTTGTAGCTGGTGTACTACATCCAACTATTCCCTATAACTCATATGTAATAGCGACAAGTGTTATAAATAGAGTTGATGCGGAAACAGTTGCTGAAACCATTAAGGAGAATATGCAAAAAATGCTTCATTCGGGCGCCACATACAAAGAAAAAATACTTTTATTTGTTAGTGATAGTGCTGCGTATATGTTATAAACAGGCAGACTATTGAAGAAAACATATCCTAATATGCTGCATATTACTTGTGTAGCACATGCTCTCCACAGAATCTGTGAATATATCAGAGACACTTTTCCGGAAGTTGATAGACTTGTATCAGCTTTTAAAAAAGTTTTCAGAAAAGCACCATTGAGAGTAGCTCTTTTCAGGGAAAAATTTCCATCTCTGTCACTGCCTCCCACTCCAGTAGTAACTAGATGGGGAACATGGCTGGAAGCTACTAGTTATTATGCTGAGAATTTCGATAGTCTAAAACATTTCGTAACACTGCTAAAGGAGGATGCTAGGAGTATTGGTGAGTGCAAGGAGCTCACACAAATCCAAAATTTAAAAAATCAATTGTATTTTATTCACGAACACTTTGGAAAATTGCCAAAACTAATCACTTATTTTGAAAATCGAAATCTCAAATTAAATGACGGATTAACCACATTAGATGTGGCTGTTAATAATTTGAAAAGTATTCCAAATGACTTCGGATGTGGCCTTCGGCAAAAGTTTGAAGCAATTCTCAATAGAAATCCAGATTTAATTACATTGCAGCCATTATGTATGGAGACAATTCCACAAAATCTAACGGCTAAATATGAAGAAATAAAAGAATATTTCCAGTATGCACCTATAACCAGTTGCGATGTAGAAAGGACGTTTTCTATTTATAAGGATGTACCTAATTCAAAGAGAACAAAATTGACAGAATAAAACCTTGAGAAACTATTGCTAGTCAATATTAATACTCCCTTACTCAACTTGAACGACAAAATGAACAAATAAAAATGTTCCAATTATAGAAATAAAATTAAAAACTTTAAAAATACAACTTTTCAACAAATACATATGTATTTCGTAATTTTATAGATCACCACCCGTTCGTTTTCCAATTATATAAATAAAATTAAATATTTTAGAGATACAGCCTTTCGCCAGTACTGCACTGAGTACTAAGCGTGCCGTTCTCTAGTTGTATAAAAGCTAATACGTTTACTTTAAAAATAATGTCGAGATGTAATGTGAAAGTTTTAAGATCTTGACGTGCAGACGAAACGAGAAAGGCCACCCTGGTATTTTTAAAAAGAATTTTCACTCAACAATTTCCCATTCATTATTAATCCTGCATCGCTTGTTCGGTATACCGATCTAACCTGAAACCGTAATGTTAATAAAAGTTCTACGAAATATCTTTTATGGAGAACATGAGGTAAGAACATAAAAATTCATAATCAACGTCAAACACTTACAACCTTGCATGACATATATCACAGCGTGAGGTAGAATTGAACATGCACGTTGCATGTACTATCGAAAAGTTTAATTTTATTTTAAAAATTACATACTTTACTTGGTATTACGAAATTTATTACCAATATTTTTAAAACAAGAAGTAGAATATGCCGACAAGATACAATTGTGTGTAGATATAATCAAACATTTATGTTACTTGTTTAAACAGTTATGAATTGACGCATTCTTTCGTTCGAATTAAATAGTTCCTTATACGTAGATAGAATTGAGGATAGATATTGAAAAACAAGAGATACTATTTTTAAAATACAAACCCCATTTGTTAACTTTTGAAAACAGAAAAGATTTTGTTCTTATGTAAATTTGTCTCTCTCTAATATATTCCATTAACACGCTGGCAATTTTTTTTATACTAACGGGTGTTTTTTATAGAGGTATAAAACTTTAACTTGGCAACACTTTTTTAACTGGCGGCCATTTTGTCAGCCCTCAAGTGATTTATGTTTAGTTTGGTTTGGCATTTCAACATGAATAGACTGACGCCTGAACAACGCTTCCAAATTGTGCAAATTTATTTTGAAAATCATGGTTCTGTTCGAAATACGTATCGCGCACTACTTCCATTTTACGGTCAACATAATCGTCCATCAGAGCAATTAATTCGATTAACTATGGAACGTTTTCGCACCAAGTTTACTCTAAATGATAATACGCATCCACAGAGACATCGTACAGTGCGTACAGAAGAAGTCATTGCTGCTGTAGAGCGTAGCGTAGAGGAAGACCCGAATCAGTCTATCCGCCATCGTGCACAGAAATTGGATATGTGTCCATCCACTTTATGGAAGATTTTTCGGAAAGATCTTGGTTTGCGTGCTTACAAAATCCAACTCGTGCAAGAATTGAAGCCACACGATCACCTAGCAAGGCGTAGATTCGGTGAATGGGCCCAAAACAAGATTGCCGTTGATCCCGATTTTCATAAACGAATTATGTTTAGCGATGAAGCTCACTTTTGTTTGAATGGATACGTCAATAAACAAAGCTGCCGTATTTGGAGTGATGGTAATCCTCAAGTGTATGTTGAGACACCGTTACATCCAGAAAAACTGACTGTTTGTTGTGCTTTATGGGCTGGTGGAATCATTGGTCCGTACTTCTTTAAAAACGATGCTGGTCAGAACGTTACAGTCAATGGTGACCGCTATAGAGCCATGCTTACTGACTTTTTCGTTCATCAATTGAACAACCATGATGTGCAGGAGCTGTTGTTTCAACAAGACGGCACAACATGTCACACAGCTCGTGCCACAATTGATTTATTGAAGGAAACGTTTGGTAACCGCATAGTTTCACGTTTCGGACCCGTGAATTGGCCTCCAAGATCGTGCGATTTAGCACCGCTAGACTATTTTCTGTGAGGATATGTGAAGTCGCTAGTCTACGCCGATAAGCCCGAAACGATTGACCACTTGGAGGACAACATTCGCCGCCTTATTGCCTATATACGGCCACAAATGTTGGAAAAAGTCATCGAAAATTGGACCTCCAGATTAGACTACGTCCGAGCCAGCCGTGACGGCCATATGCCAGAAATCATATTTAAATTATAATGCCAGAAGATTATCTTTCGAATAAAGTAAATTTCATGTCAATTTAAAAAATTCATCTTTGTTTTATTCCATTTCAAATTTCTATACCTCTATAAAAAACACCTTTTATTAGGTTAATACTCGAATACATAGCGGTTTCACTGAACTCAAAATTTATTATTTTTTTAAGAAATAAAATGCATGCACTAATCACGAATATATTCTGTTATTTATGATTGCCTTCTAACAATCTTGTAATTTTTCTATTCAACGCATGAAAAAATCTGTTGGTTTGATAAAGAAGACGTCGTTACTCCCTTTTTGAAACACGGCATTATTATTAACCCTGGAACTGCACAGTTGGGTCACAGATACCAAGCGCGTCAGTTCAGCTAAGCCCGTATGCGCAACAGAAATTAGTGTTTAATGCTGGTCTATATAAAGCAGAGACTAACGACACCGCCAACTATATAACAAAAATTTGTCCTAGTGAAATGGAAGATCATTGCGTCCTTCTTCTACAATCGGGCAGTCAATTGAAGATGGCAGCCACATTCACCCGCCAAAATTCAAACTTGCTTTTCTAGTTTATTGTCGTATTTATTTTTTATGATCATACGAAATGTTAACCTATAAATTTTCAGCAATTTCTTCTTGTTTAATACACAAAGAAAAAATACTGAAAATGTATAAACATATCGTACAAACGTTTGTATTCTTCTTTAGTGGCACACTTTACTATGTTCATTTAAATATTTACTTACTTATAATTACTTTATTATAACTACTATACAATTCTAAATAACTCAAATAATATACAATAATATAGACCTACGAAAATTAATATCTTTAATATCGATAATGCCTTGTCTTTTACTGTCCATCTCCTACCTTTTGGAAGATGCTTCACACAACGTAGTTGAGAAAACAGAAATGATTGTGCACTTGATGATATTCTTGCCGAATAAATAATATAATTAGACAGATAAGAAGAGAGTAAGGATAATTTACCTTTAAATATATCTTTGATCATTGAAGACTCATTTAAGTTTTATTTTGACATATTTTTGATTGTACAGCCTCTTTTTTTTGCATATTGATTTTAGTGTTCAAATGTGCTCGCTCATGTTTTTTCCTTATTGCATTCACTAATGCTTTTCCTTTTTTATTTCATTTTACTGTTGATGTGCTTGATATATTTACTTGCTGATGGGTAATAAGTAGACTGCGGAACAGATGCTATTCTCTAATAAGTCATGCAGGTGCAGAGACAAAGTCGGTTTCGTTTAAATAACATTGATGGAATATTCGCTCGTAGCCCTGATTTTAATCTCTGTAGTAATGTTCAAAATACGGAAATCGGTAGATATATTAAATTTAAAGATTATTATTTCTATGCGCCAGTCACTAGCTCTAATGTTGAGCGAAGTTTTTCTATATTTAAAGACATACTGTCTAATAAAAGAACGCACTTTACAGAACAAAGATTAGAATATATTGTAATAATTAATGTGAATAAAAAATGTTTGCTGTGGTTTGACTAAGCATTCACTTTAACTATAGGTGATATAATTTATTTCAAGTTTTAATTTTTTTAATATTTTGAATTTTTTCACTTCATAAAGTAAATGCACTTTGTATATATATATATAAAGATAATTATTTCGTGACCTTTGTATGTTATGGTAGATTTAATTAGTTGGCGACTTAAGGTCTGGTTTTACTTAAAAATGCATATATTTAAAACAATCTTACATGTTTCGGCAAGTGATGCCTTTCTCAGGGAGAGAAGATGGATAAAGTGCAGATAAAGAAGATGAACCAAGGAGCCAACCTTTAAGAAACATTTCTATGGCCCATTCCAAATAAGATTGGACTGTTGGAAAAGATAGGGCTTAAAATAAAAGTTTGCAATTGGTTAAAAGAGAGGGCGAATTCACGCAGACAAAATGAAGTTTATTTTGTGTTGTCAAATTTTCTTTTACTGTCAGTCGCTGTCAGTACTGCTCAGTGCTACTGATTTGCGTATTCTATTAGTTGCTTATTATGATTTATATTTTAAATTCTTTGAGAAAGGCATCACTTGCCGAAACATGTAAGATTGTTCTAAATATATGCATTTTTATGTAAAACCAGACATTAAATCGCCAACTAATTAAATTTACTATATATATATATATATATATATATATGTACTGGTACTGTAGGTAAATTGCAATCAATTACCGACGTATATTCTATTGCTTGCAATGGTAATCTTTGTGGAATATACAGGGTCCGGCAACGAAGCGGGGACGGAAGATTATACGCGTATTTGAAAGTTAGTCAAATATTTAGTTATCGGATATCCTTCCGTACCATCAAGCGCACGTTTTAAAAATATTTTGTTTTATACAGGGTGTTCCAGTTGGAAATGTCAGACCAAAGTTGCATTTCTTTAAATGGAATAGCCTGTATATTAATAGATAAAATGATCCGCGCTTGAAAGCTGGTTACATCGATATAATGTTGTATGGGTCTAAATTTGATAGTTTCTGTGTAATTAATTATTTTACTTGATAAATTGATACATTTCAGTAGGCTATTCTGCATAAGGAAAATCAAAAGATCCGAAACCAATAGAATAGAATATTTTCTACTAGTATGCACTTTCGTTGCTACGTGAAATAAATTCTGCAACTGCTCGCGTTATACAGGCTGTTCACAATTTCGCAAAATCGAAGAAATCTCGTAATTTTTAAATGGAACACCCTGTATATTTTTAGCTCATTGAAAAGCCCTTTTACTACGCTTTCTATTGATACCTCATTTGATGCACCTAGGATGGATCATTTGCTAATTATTTCTTTTTAGAATTGAATTAAACCTTCTTTAAGATCGGATATTCAACAAATTATCCATAAATGGTGTATAACAAGAAGAAACCCCATTAAGTACGAGAAACAGTTGATTTTCACTCAACGGTGAAAGCAAACATTAAATTAATATAAAGTAATATAGCATTTTCAATAGACTCACTGCCGATTAAGTTATCTGGTGTTAGTTTAATAAAAAATTTGCACTAATTAATTTGTATTTTAAAGAATTTTGTAAAACCAAATATTTTACGAATACCTAATATGAAGCAATACATACCTAATTAGCTTAACATAAATCGAAATCATGTAGGAAAGAATCAAGTACGAGTAGTATTAAAAGTTTGCACTATTTTAAATAAATACTAATTATAATTATTAACCACATCAAATTTAATTAACAAAAGTAGTAGCACAGTAAATAAAAATAAAGTAAATATAAATAGTAACTGCAAATAAATCAAAGAAAACTTTCAAATGTCCTTCCATGTCTCTCAATACATAAATGAAGCCGCCTGATGAAATTCTGTTGAACATGCTGTAATGTTTCTTGGCGAACATTTCTAAAGCGTTCCATCATATTTTCCCTTGTTGTAGGAACTTCCACATAAACTTCTTAAAATTCTTCGTACGCTCCTATCTTAAATAGCTGTTATCTTTGAAATACCGTCTATACTTATATGTGGATTTTCCTGTCTTGTTAATAATACGGCCAATTCGCTTTTTTCATTGATTACCGGCTTACTTATTTCTCTCTTCTTGTAGGTTACACTACCAGTTTCTGTAAATCTCTCTAATAACCTTTCAAATGCTTCCGGTCTTGGCTTTCTTTCAAGGTTTGGAAATCTCTCTGCATATACTCGACTTGCTAGGAGACAATTTCTTGTACACTCCCCAAGAATAAATATCATATTCAACATTTCTTGAATACTAAAATTTGTCATTATAGCAATTTCTTTTGAAGATTGAACGAAATACTGTGTAAGACGGAACGAAATTTTTGACAACTTGGTTATTAAGTATACAAGCTTAAAACTGACACCAGATAACTTGATCAGCAGTGAATCTATTGAAAATGCTATATTACTAAATATTCATTTAATGTTTGCTTTCACCGCTGAGTGAAAATCAACTGATTCTCGTACTTAATGGGGTTTCTTCTTGTTATAGACCACTTATGGATAATTTGTTGAATATCCGATCTTACAGAAGGTTTAAAAGCGCAAATTAGCTACTAAAAATACAAGCATTTTTCATTGATTCAATTCTAAAAAGAAATAATTAGCAAATGATCCATCCTAGGTGCATCAATTGAGGTATCAATAGAAAGCGTAGTAAAAGGGCTTTTCAATGAGCTAAAAATATACAGGGTGTTCCATTTAAAAATTACGAGATTTCTTCGATTTTGCGAAATTGTGAACACCCTGTATAACGCGGGCAGTTGCAGAATTTATTTCATATAGCAACGAAAGTGCATTCTAGTAGAAAATATTTTATTCTATTGGTTTCGGATCTTTTGATTTTCCTTATGCAGAATAGCCTACTGAAATGTATCAATTTATCAAGTAAAATAATTATTTACACAGAAACTATCAACTTTAGACCCATACAACATTATATCGATGTAACCAGCTTTCAAGCGCGGATCATTTTATCTATTAATATACAGGGTGTTCTATTTAAAAAATGCAACTTTAGTCTGGCATTTCCATCTGGAACACCCTGTATAAAACAAAATATTTTTAAAACGTGCGCTTAATGGTACGGAAGGATATCCGATTACTAAATATTTGACTAACTTTCAAATACGCGTGTAATCTACCGTCCCCGCTTCGTTGCCGGACCCTGTATGTTTCTTCTTACAGTTGAGATTCAGAACTTTTTGATATTGACATGTTTGTTCGTGCTAGATGTAAGGATGATGCAGCTCCGGAGTAAAATGTGTAGCACATTTTTGAGTAAAACAATATGGCTTGGCGTATGATGAAATTTCTTGTAAATCCAACTTACCCTTTTAACAGCAAAAGAAAACACTATACCTAGTCGAGAAAAAAAACTGATCTGGTTAATACTTGGTTGTATAATCAATATTTCAATAACTCAATTGAAATCCCGATATTGTATTATAAATTTTATAATTCAGAACGATATGGAACGTAAGTACATACAAACCACAAAAATAACATAACCAATAAAATTGAAATTGTGGAAAATTTCAAAATTATACTCCGAACTTACACGATTGATAGCGATTAGATACGAAATTGTACGATTACAGTGCCCTCTTCAATTGACTGCCCAACTGTGCGATAAGGATGAAAGGAGTACATATTTTCAATCAAAGATAAGGATGGAAAATTGTATTAAATATTCGATGATGTTGGTCTCTGATATAAATTCAGTATACGGCTATGTGAGGTAGAATGTATGTCGGTGGCCGGATATTCTCAAAAACGAGGTTCGTGTAAGCCAGTTATTGTGTCTAAGGGTACATCATACCCGAGCATGAGATTTGAGGTATTCTTTTAAATATTTATTTGTGGATCTTTTTATAGTATAGTGGCTTCATCCAGCCAAAAAAATGAACGTCCATTATCAGATAGAGAGCTACAGGTAGAAGCAGCAATTTTATGGGCAAATGACTCTAACAGCGGCGAGAAGATTTTGGTGAGGAATTCGACGACGACTTTATTATCTAAGAACAACTATCAGGGAGTGAAGACGGATAATGTGCAGATAAAGAGGATGAACCAAGGAACCAACCTTTAAGAAACTTAAATAAAAAGGCATAAAAGGCTTAAAATAAAAGTTTTCAATTGGTTAAAAGAGAGGGCGAATTCACGCAGACAAAATGAAGTTTATTTTGTTTTGTCAAATTATCTTTTACTGTCAGTCGCTGTCAGTACTGCTCAGTGCTACTGATTTGCGTATTCTATTAGTTGCTTATTGTGCAATTAACTATTACAAACGTAAAATTATTACAAACGTAAAAGTCAACAAATAACCTTTTATATAGATATGAGTATATAATCTCAACATATGACAGCAACTGTATGTTCTATTTGTTTGAAATTCCTGTGTAAATTACACTCAGATTGCAGCGCCATCTGGTCCATTCTTATGTAGAATGGAATATAGTTATTTAGGCAAAGACGGACATAGGTGGACCACTCAGGAACCAGTTAGACAAGGCCGTGCAAGGCGAGAAAATATCGTGCTACATTTACCGGGATCCAAAAATGAAGCAAAAACTGTACAATCCCTCGAAAAATTTAGGGACTTGCTGATGAATGGACAAATTTTTGATATAATTGTTCGAAGAAATAACGGAGATTTTGACACAGAGTTATACAAAACGAACTAACAAAATAGAAATTAAAGCATTTATTGGTTTATTATATATTTTGGAAGCTTTACGTCTATCTAACGCTAATTTGGATGAATGTTGGTCTGTGGCATACAGAAACGGAGCGTTTTGCGCTGCTGTGTCAACATAGATTCCAGTTTTTGGCTTTATGTTTAAGATTCGATAGTAAACTGGATAGAGCTATCACGAAGTCTTTAGACAAATTTGGACCTATTCGTGAATTATGGGATATTTTTGTGAACAACTGTAAAAAATATTCTACTCCATTCGAAAACTAAACTATTGACAAATAGATTGTAGAACATCGAGGAAATTGTCCTTTTCGAATCTATATGGCGAGCAAGCCTTATAAATATGATATTTATAAAATATTAAGTTTGTCAACAACTTACATTGCCACTTCGGGAGTTCCGCAAGGGTTTAACCACTGCTTTTCCATTATATTCATTAAGGATCTCTCAGACCAGCTCGAGCCTAATAACCTTTTCTTTTCCGATGACTTGAAGTTGTTTTCTCAAGTCTCCGACTTGAGACTTCCACTTCAGGCCGATCTGGCTAACATACAGACTTGGTGCAAAAATAACAATTTACTTTTGAACCCCATTAACTGCAAGATTTTATCTTTCACCAAAAGACCTAATATTATACAATTTAATTACAACTTGGGGATATCACGTGTTGAATCAATTAAAGACTTGGGCGTTACCTTCGATATGAAACTGACCTTCAATGACCATATCAGCAATGTGTCTAAGCAGGCCACACAAACTCTTGGATTTATTATCCGTAACTGTGGCGAATTTTCTAGCGTGAGCGTATTGACTTCCTTAGACGGCGTTTATCCCACAGGGGCGTTGATCACACTCAATTCCTTTCTCGCTTCAAGGTGCCTTCTCTCGCCTTTAGACGTTTTGTAGTCAGCTTCAACCTCTTTCATAGGCTTCTTCACAACGAAGTTGATTGCACAACGCTACTATATTACTCTAATTTTCTTGTCCCACTATTCTTCACACGTCCTTCCCGTTCTTTCTATCTTCCTTTTCCTCGAACCAATGTATTGGTCAAGTCTCCTGCCTACGTTAAGAAGCAAGAATTTCATTCAGGTTTCTTATGAAATGGATATACATTTCTATAGTTTGTTGACCTTCAAACGGCTTCTCTATAACATCTGCGATGATATATATTCGTTGTAGTATGTATGTATCTTGACAATTAATTTTTTTTTTGTTTTTTTTTTAGTTTAATCACTTGTGCAGACTTTTGTTTATATTCATATATAATTTTAATTTTTAATAATATAAGCTTGAATATTGTGTATTGTTTTAGGCTTCGTTATATTTTTTATATTTAGGAAGTTAAGTCTTATAATAATAAAAAGTGTGCATAAAATTTCGTTATTTAATTTCGTTTATTTGGATCTAGAATATTCTTACTTTTTCAGACAATGGAAGAGCGTCGAGAATGGCATCGTGAAACAATGGCGAGTTGGATTGACGGCCATACTGATTGTATGTACATTGCCAGTGATTCCGAAATTTATTGTGAAGTGTGTGAAACGTTATTGAAAAATTGCAATAAATCAACCGTAAAACGTCACATAGGATCGTTAAAGCACGAAAAAAAATTGAACCCGTTGGAATCTGACAATTTTAACGAAGAACTCTGTGAAACTTTTATGGCAGCTAATATTCCATTATTTAAATTGAACAATCCAATTTTGAAGACATTTCTGAAAAAATATACTGGTCGAAATGTTCCTGTAAAATCAACTTTACGCAAATATTATGTTTCTAGGTGCTATACGAGAACAGTAGAACGCATTAGAAGCCATCTTTTAAATCCATACATATGGATAAGCGCCGACAAAACGGTGGATATGTTAGGACGCCGTGTGGTAAATGTTGTAGCTGGTATACTACATACAACTATTCCCCATAACTCATATGTAATGGCAACAAGTGTTACAAATAGAGTTGATGCGGAAACAGTTGTTGAAACCATTAAGGAGAATATGCAAAAAATGCTTCATTCGGACGCCACGTACAAGGAAAAAATACTTTTATTTGTCAGTGATAGTGCTGCGCATATGTTAAAAACAGGCAGACTATTGAAGAAAATATATCCTACTATGCTGCAAATTACTTGTGTAGCACATGCTCTCCACAGAATCTGTGAATATATCAGAGACAATTTTCCGGAAGTTTATAGACTTGTATCAACTTTTAAAAAAGTTTTCAGAAAAGCACCATTGAGAGTAGCTCTTTTCAGGGAAAAATTTCCATCTCTGTCACTGCCTCCCACTCCAGTAATAACTAGATGGGGAACATGGCTGGAAGCTACTAGTTATTATGCTGAGAATTTCGATAGTCTGAAACATTTTGCAACACTGCTAAAGGAGGATGCTAGAAGTATTGGTGAGTGCAAGGAGCTCACACAAATCCCAAATTTAAAAAATCAGTTGTACTTTCTTCACGAGCACTTTGGAAAATTGCCAAAACTAATCACTTATTTTGAAAATCGAAATCTCAAATTAAATGACGGATTAACCACATTAGATGTGTTATTAATTTGAAAAGTATTCCAAGTGACTTCGGATGTGTCCTTCGGCAAAAGTGTGAAGCAATTCTTAATAGAATTCCAGATTTAATTACATTGCAGCAATTATGTATGGAGACAATTCCACAAAATCTAACGGCTAAATATGAAGAAATAAAAGAATATATCCAGTATGCACCTATAACCAGTTGGGATGTAGAAAGGACGTTTTCTATTTATAGGGATGTACTTAATTAATAGAGAACAAAATTGACAGTAGAAAACCTTGAGAAACTATTGCTAGTCAATATTAATACTCCTTTACTCAACTTGAACGACAAAATGAACAAATAAAAATGTTCCAATTATAGAAATAAAATAAAAAACTTTAAAAATACAACTTTTCAACAAATTCATATGTATTTCGTAATTTTATAGATCACCACTCGTTTGTTTTCCAATTATATAAATAAAATTAATTAATAAATATGTATTTCGTAATTTTAGATAGATAGATCACCACCCGTATGTTTTCCAATTATATAAATAAAATTAAAATCTTTATAAATACAACTTTTCAACAAATAAATATGTATTTCGTAATTTTATAGATCACCACCCGTTCGTTTTCCAATTATATAAATAAAATTAAATATTTTAGAAATACAGCCTTTCGTCAGTACTGCACTGGGCTTTGCGTCATGTGGTAAGCGTGTCCGTTCTCTAATTATGATGCTTAAAGCTTCAAAAACAAACTATATGTTGAATGCAATTCCATACATTGGAAAAGTAGAAAAATAAAATATTAAATTGGTACCCGCTTTTTCTGTCCGCAAATTGTCTGAGCCAGTACATAATACTTACCGAAATAATTGGTTCATATCTACCCATTTAGTTTAACAAATACTGGAGCTGTATAAACTAATCATTCTTGGAACTTGAGGAAATACAAGACTGAGATACCCCCAGTTTTATTAACAAAAAGAAATGAAGTAGGTAAGTAATTATTTGCTTTTGATAGAACTAAAACTTTCGTGTCATACACTCCGAAGCAAAATAAGGTTGTTCTTATGCTGACTACAATCCATCCAGATTCATCAATAAATACCATGACTGGGCCTGATGTTATTCATATCTATAACGGGACAAAAGGGAGTACCGATATATTTGACCAACTTTACCATTCGTACACAACTTCACGAAAAATAAAAAGATAACCCCTGCGAATATTTTTCGATATCCTTGACGCCAGTGGAATAAACGCGATGGTATTATGTCGACTGTCTGTATCAATCAAAGAACTTTATAAGGAAATATACAACATAGCCGCCGTACTCATAAACATAGAGATAATTTTACTAAATGCGTCAAAATACGTGTACTAATACTGAACCATAATTTATTTAAGCGGAATCCGACACTAACATTAAGAGAGGCCCTATAACAATTACGGAGGAAAATATGAGCATCAACATAATAACAATGCATAAAGTGGAAATATCAGATTTCCATTTCGGTAAGCATTTCTACTTAATATAAGTATTTGTATAGAAACGTAATTATTTGTCTAGTATATTACTGTATTCACGTGCATTATGGACAAAAAATATACGTACTTAAAAATGCAATAAATCATAGAGCGGAGATATGTTTACTATTATTTTATTTAGACCTTAGTTTTAGATATTTGGCCTTCTGCGAAAATTAAAGTAAGTTCGTAGAAAACCAATTATTTAACGGTCTCTGAAATATTTGATGAAAATATATCTGCGAGGACAATTCACATATGGTTTTAAGAAATAGCATAGTAAGACCGAAAATTAAGACCAGTTAATCTAAATTACGAGGGCGAATTGAAATATAAGGTCTCCAACAACGCCATTCTGTGAGTGCTGATGGTAGATACGAGTTCCAACTTGCAAACCCTATTTTCGAGTATTTCGTCCTAGCATTTAAAGTTTAATATTTTCCTGTGTACTGTCGTTGAGTAATTTTTCATGAGCTTCTATTTCTGAGATGCATAGCAAGCAACGATACGTGATAGAATTTCTAACACTGGAAGATTGGGCAAGCATCAAAATTTACTGAAGTTTAAATGTTGTTTACGGCAACGCTTCTATGGTGAAAAGTGTTTGACGAAAATTGATTAAGTCGATAACTATCAGTGACGCATGAGAATAATTAAAGACAAGTGAATGTACTGATTCTAGGAAATCGTCGGATTCCGCAAAACAAAATTGCTCAGCAATTAAGCATTAGTCAAAAAAGAGTCCAGTACATTTTTCAAACGTTGAATTACAGAAAAAAGTGCACCAAATTGGTTCCCCGAAGATTAGTTGATTGTCACGAAAGAACAAAAAGAAGACATTTGTCAAGAACTTCTTAACCAGTTTCGATATGTAGGAGATGATTTTCTTATGAATATCACCATCGGGGATAAATCTTGGGTTCATCATTATGACCGCGAAAACAAACGGCAGTTAATGAAATATCGTCGTTCTGATTTTCTACTTCAGTAATTCTCAACCTTCTTAGATCCGTGACACCTCAAATAGTAAATTCAAATAAAATAAATATTTAGAGACCCCCCTCACCCGCACAAAGGAATAATAACAGTAAGCCTTACTATTACTAATTTAGTTTTGACTGACTTGAATTATAAATGTAAAAAATTATTTAATATTGTATAATCACATTGATAAAATACCGACAGCATAAAAATATAATGCGACTATTTCTATCATTTTATGTCACTGCGTTTATAACGACGGGTATGAACATGCACGTATGACGTGTACATATATTAGCAATTTACAAGTTCCAATGTGTACGTGCTCTTTGTAATTTGGTCTACTTCTATAATACTCGCTGTGAGAGCATTTTTGAACACGCATGTAGATGCGTTTGAACAAGTCGTGCCGTCACCTGTATAAAAATGGGGCTTGCGATTGCAAAACTTTAGTTAAGTTCGAATGCGAGGCGTGCGCCTGTTGCTTTAATTTTAGTGTGCGGTCTACCGTGAAACTTTTTTAAATTTCTTATGTGAAATGGATAAATTTGTGAAAAAACGTGAGCCATCTACATCCAGTGAATCGGTTGGTTAAAAATCAAGAATGTACCATAACAGTTATTTAAATTATGGTTTTACTTCATTTGATGGAAAAGCCATAGTGAGTTTTTTGCTTTCAAGTTCTCTCCGATGAAAGTATGAAGCCATCAAAATTAGTTCGACACTTGGAACCTAAGCATTCGGCTCATAAAAACAAACCATTATAATTTTTCTAAAGAAAATATATACTTTGAGAAATTAAAAACTATTCCTAAGTTAAACCATACCGATACTTGAAGCATCTTATCTCGTAGCTAAGGTGTCCAAACCCCATACAAACAATAGTCAGTGTTTTAATAGCCGCGGAAGAAGCAAAAAATAAAATAAAAAAATCTGCTTTCTAACGACACAATATCAAAGCGAATTAGATAATTGAGAAAGTAAGTTCATGTGATTTTTTTAGTGTTCAATTTGATGAATCAACAAATGCAGCAAACATACTTGAGTTCTTATGGTTTGTGAGGTATGAATGTGATAGGGCATATCAATCAAAGAAAATATGTTGTTTTCAAAACAGTACCGGGTCATACAACAGGACAATGTCTTTTTGATGTTTTTTTATGAAGCGAATTAATGTATTGCAGAATGTATTGATGGTGCAAAGGCGATAACAGGAAAGAACAGTGGATTAAGGAAGATATTAAAAGATCATCTTATACTAAGAACAGAATGAACGAACTGCTTGTCGCAAGAAACATGCCGGGAAATCTCAATCAAATTCTCTGTGATGCACAGTGCGAAATTTAGGAAGTTTAGCGGAACTTTATTCAATTTTTGAAATACGTAAAATGTATAAGATTATTTATTATTTTGTTAGGTAAATACCCCACCTCTAAAACCTCATACTCAGTTTGGGGATTTACCCTGCGAAAGAACCGCAAAATGCACCTGAAATTCGCATTGCTTATTCAATCATACTTTTTGCCTATAGAAAGCTATTCGATTTGTTAAAGTTAATAGATTGGTACATAGAAATTGCAAATCAGTAGGCCTTGATTTTTTCTTCATGTATTTTATTAGAAAATTGTCAATTATTGGCATTTAATTAATTGCAAAATCTTTCCTTGCTCGTGTGTGATTTGTTCGTGGAAAAAGTGATTTTTAAGAAGTAGGTTAAATTTAGATTTTTAACTTTAGTGGAGATTTTAAAAAGTGATACCACATAATACCAGCTTGAAACGCACAACATTTTAAAGTTTTTTTCCCTCTGTTGAAAACTCAAAAGATCTTCTGCGATATTTTGCGATATTCTTTTAAATGAAACATTTTCCAGAATGACTTTGCAAGTTTCATATATATTCCAAAGTGGAAGGAAGAACCGACATCGGATGCCATCATTGGTTTTGTTTTGGAAAAAATAGGCTCACCAATGTTAAGATCTGATGCTCTTTGCAGTTTAAAGGCAACTCTTCGCACACTGGTTTGTCAAATACGAAAGAGGTGGAGGGAATCCAGTCGAAATTTAGCATCATTTCTGAATAAAAATGCTGTCTGGCTTGAAAATAATGTAAAGTTTTCAAATGCTGTAAGGGATGCATTGCCGAGTGGATCGAGGACAAATGCAGGCAGACCTAAAAAAGAATTTAGGTATTGTCATCCTAAAGTGCAAAACAGAAAAGTGCATCATCTTTTGAAGTACGGTAGTCAAGACGAGTTAGCCAAAGCAACCGTAACAAAGCTATACCAATCTGAAAAACGAAACTCTGCAGCGATTGTCAAGGAACTGGCATCTGCTTCTCCAGAAAGGGGAAGCAACATCAAAATGGCTCGCATGTCTTCTTCAAACAGCCCATGAAAATTAACTCCGAACCAGGCTCTGGCGCTACTTATTGATGCAAACTTATCGTCAAATCAATACAACATTGTTCGAGATCAAGCAAAACATCACGGTTGCACTTTGTATCCACCTTATTATGTTGTAAAGGAGGCAAAGAGGTTATGCTATCCAAAGGACATAATAATAACTGAAGTTTCAGCTGAAGTATCAGTTCAGTCGCTTACTAGTATACCATAGCAAGACGTTGTACAGGGCTAGAAGAGACTCTTAGAACTTTGTCAAACGTTAAAGCACTAAATATTATAGTAAAGTGGGGTTGTGATGGGGCGGGACAAGTTAACTATCGACAAAAGTATAGGGACAAACATAGCTCTGATGATAGTATGTTTAGTGTATCAATGGTACCAATCCAAATGTAAATGATAATGGTGATAATCAGTCACTAATTTGGAAAAACCCTGCTTCTTCTTCCACACGGTACTGTCGCCCCATTAAGTTCGTTTTTACCAAAGAAACAGTCAGTGTAATTACCTCAGAAGTAAACAAAGTGAATGAACAAATATCTCAACTTACTCCAACCACTATACTTGTAGATGGCAAGCAATTTCAGGTTACAGCAAATATGATCTTTTGTATGATTGACGGTAAAGTATGCAATGCTGTATCATCCTGTGCATCACAAACATGCTACTTATGTGGGGTTAAACCTAGTGAAATGAACATCTGCGATATACCTCAAAAAAATATAAACGAATCCTTTTTATCCCTTGGACTATCGCCCCTCCATGCATGGATAAGGTTTTTGGAATGTATTTTACATATATCGTACAAACACGATATTAAAGCATGGCAAGCTCGTGGAGCAGAAAATAAAAAAAAAAGTTGCAGAGAAGAAAAAATACATTCAACAAAAATTCAAAGAGGAGCTTGGCTTACTTATAGATATGCCGAAACAGCAGACCGGAAACACAAACGATGGTAACACCACGAGGAAATTCTTTATAAATGCCGAAAAGTCTGCCGAAATAACTGGCGTTAACTTGGAATTGATCAAACGTTTTCATGTGCTGTTAGAGTGCCTAAATTGTGGTCTTACAATTGATTCAGAAAAGTTCGGCGAATATGCAAGAGAAACTTTGGAATTGTATTTGAAAGAATATTTCTGGTACTCAATGCCCGTAAGTGTGCATAAAGTCCTTTGTCATGGAAAGGATATTATAGCCTCTTGCATTCTTCCGATCGGACGATTTTCTGAAGAAGCTCAGGAGGCAAGAAACAAAGACTGCAGAAAATATCGCGAACTTTTTACTAGAAAAACGTCAAGAATTGACACAAATACGGATTTATTTTATCGACTGCTTATTTCGTCGGATCCGTACATCGCTAGTCTTCGTAAAGCACCCAAAACGAAGCATAGTGAAGTTACGCCAGAAGTTTAAGTGTTGTTAGAAAGATTTGCAGGCCCGTGTAACGATTGCGAGTCTTCAGACGATTGCAATGAGTCTAGTTCTGAATAGGTGTTCAAAATGTTGTTATAAAATGTATGTTTTTTTAATTGTTCTATAATAAAAAACACAAACAAACTCAAAAACTTTAAATAAAACATATTAATTTGTATTAAAAATTTTAAAAACCAACAAATAGAACTGTTTTACTGTTTTGAATAATTAAGTTCCGGTAAACTCAAGAAATTTCGCACTGTGTGACGCTGTAAAAAATGGTTAATTTTATTAAAAGCCAACCGATACAGAACTGGCTGTTCGCTAAACTTTGCGATAAAATGGGTGTAAATAAAAAATCTCCACTTTTATATACAGAAGTTAGATGGTTATCGCTAGGGAAAATTGTAATCCGGGTATTGGAATTACGAGATGAATTATTAATGTTTCCAGGGGACACAAATGTCATTTTCATTATTTTTACAGAATAATGAGTGTATGTTGTTGTTGGTTTACTTAACTGATGTATTATCGCATTGGAACGACTTGAGTATAAATTTACAAGGACGTGATAAAAACATATTATTAATTACAGACAAAGCTCATGCTTTCATTAAGAAGCTTGATATCTGGATTATTCACCTTCAAACCAAAAGTTTGGATATTTTCCCATTTCACCTGGATTATATTGAGAAAATTTGAATGAAAAATACACTATTATTCACCACAGTTTGGATTGCATGAAGATGCATTTGCGTGAACTAAAAACTCAGTCGACAGATTATTTCCCGACAGATTATTTATAAGATAAAAATTATTGCTCATAGAGATAGGTACTTAATCGATTTTGTGAAAATGTTGTTGCCGCTGCTAAGCAGCCAGTTGAGATTCACGACCAGCTCATCGAAATGTCTGCCGGAAAAACGCTACAACTGTAATTTGTGAATATTTAAATTCGTTTTAGCTTGCTCGTCGAAATGAATACGGAAATTTAGACACAGAAGCATCGAAAATATGAATCCCTTTCGCCGTCTTATCTCTGTGAAAAGAGGTTTTCGTCAATGCTTACGCTAAAAACTAAATATAGGGATCGTCTCTTTTAACTCGAAAACAATTTACTTTTGTGTATTTCTAAACGTAGAAGAACGTATCGAGAAACTTTTAAACGAAAAACAAAAGCAACCATCACAGTAATTTCTTTCTTTAGATGTGTACTTATTTTAAGTAAAATGTTTATAATAAATAACTTTTTCTCATGGAATGATTTTTCATTATTGTTTAGGCTCTTTCGTGACCCCCAGGTTGAGAAACGATGCTCTACGTGTATGAAATTTGAGTTTCACCAGCGTAAAAAAGTCATGCTCACCATTTTCTGGGATAGAAATATAGTTATTGACATCTAATATCAGCCAAAAGGATCAATAATTAATTCAATAAGATACTGAAAAATTTACGTTCACTAAACAATCGTAACCGTAGAGGAAGGCGGAAATAATGAATTTTTTCTTGTACCACGACAACGCCAGAATTGCAGCAGTGAAACGATGAAGCCAGCGACGAACCCGAAATTCACTGTTGTTTTGAACAGTTCAAATTTTTGGTTGTTCCAAAAGTCATAGGAGGTTTTGAAAGGTCAACATTTTACATTAGATACTGAAGTTCAGGCTGCCGTTCATAATTGGATTAACAGTAAATAAGAAAGTTTTTAATTCGCAATAATCTGTAAACTTTGTTAAAGCATAAACAACAGGTCGTCGTTTAAACAAGTCGTGTTTGAATAAACAAAATCTCAGAAATTAGTTGAGAGCATGTTAGGATATTGTCCTCCGATTAAAAATAATAATAATGTGATATCATTTTGTAAGTTTTTTTTTTACTTCTGCAAAGGCTGAAACGCCTATTTCCAACAAAATAATGCTGGTCCTTGTGCAAAGAAATCTGAAAGGACCAGTATGAATCTTTTACCGCAATCCCCAAGATTTCTAAACCTTTCTTCTATTGAATATCTGTTGAATGTTATGAGTACAAGACTAAAAAATCTACAGCTCCACTGGAAGTTTTTCAGTATGAACTGCAAGAGTAGTGCATGTCAAGTCATGTTAAGAAGTGTGCCAATAAAAGAAGGGAGGTATATTTTGTTCTATAAAATTTAATAATTTCTTTATTATATGTATATCTTGATGTTACTAAATTTTATTAAAATAAAAAATGTAAGTTAGATGTTCGTCAGCAAATACTAAAAAAAATACAATACGCTAAGGTACTCTATATTGTTTTAATTAGGGTTTCATTAATTTGTCATCTATGTAACTTTCTTCACGACTAGGTAAATTACATAAAAGACCTCTCATAATTGTAAAATAAGGAAATTGGAGTTAGGTTAATGTCTTAAAAATGATAATAATAAAAATTCAATGAATAATTTTTCTCATGGCTTAAAAATGGAAAACTGGATAAGATCTTTTTTATCCTGTTTTTATGTAAATGAAAACAGAATGTATAAAAAGTGAATAAAAAGATAACTTCGTTAAACGGAAATTTGCTTTTAGCTTTTTTAATACAGACTCATTATAAAGTTCCGATCAATTTTGGTAGAAGAAATATTTTTTTTTAACTTCATGAATACTATACAATCTACTCCTTTCCGTAACAATAAGTAAATTTACGACTCGATAATCTTGTTTAATCAGAAAATTCCTATACTTTACTAACAATTATTTGTACAAAGTTAATTAATCTTGAACCTTAATTGATGGAATATTAACATATCTTTCTATATCCTCCTACTGTAATTCTTAGAATTAATTCTATTCTTAACTTCTGCTAAAATTTCCAATTTTGAATTGTTCAACTTCAACTTCATATACGTAGTAAAATAGCTTTGCAGATTAGTATTCTGTTTTCTACTTCCACTTGCGATCCTTTGACAATAATAAGCCAATCTAGTAGTTGTAGTAGTTTAGGTTGACTTGTTCTGTCGTAGAAAATATTTGTTAAAGACAACTTAGTCAGAATAATTGAAACATACATGAGTAGGTAAACCCCACCAGTTTTGTATAATACAAAGGTATTTTTAATAATATAAAATATTATTAAAAATCTGGTGTGAAGAACACAAATGCAGGTTCACTATTAATATTTTCTGTGAACGTGTCCGAATATATCCTATCCCCAGAGACGTAGATACGTATTTCGCTTTTCTACAAGCTCATCGGTACGCCCCTGTTGGAGAAAGGATATTTCCAGACACATTCACAGAAAAGAACCAACTCGCCCTATCACCGTAATTATCCAGACCGAGCGCAGAAGTAAATTCGGCGCTACCTGTTGTCAGACAGCCGAAGTACCTCGCATACCGTCCACATAATTAATGTGAAGTAACGACGCCCTTCCAAAGGTTAGCACAGCCAAACTCTCTAGAAAACTGCATTTTGTTTGTGCCTTCACTCATACTACGGCTTAACCGCATGTGTAATGTATCAGAATAATTGAAACATGCATGAGTAGGTAAACCCCACCAGTTTTGTATAATACAAAGGTATTTTTAATAATATAAAATATTATTGAAAATCTGGTGTGAAGAACACAAATGCAGGTTCACTATTAATAGTTTCTGTGAACGTGTCCGAATATATCCTATCCCCAGAGACGTAGATACGTATTTCGCTTTTCTACAGCTCATCGGTACGCCCCTGCTGGAGAAAGGATATTTCCAGACACATTCACAGAAAAGAACCACCTCGCCCTATCACCGTAATTATCCAGACCGAGCGCGGAAGTCAATTCGGCGCTACCTGTTGTCAGACAGCCGAAGTACCTCGCATACCGTCCACATAATTAATGTGAAGTAACGACGCCCTTCCAAAGGTTAGCACAGCCAAACTCTCTAGAAAACTGCATTTTGTTTGCGCCTTCACTCATACTACGGCTTAACCGCATGTGTAATGTATCAGAATAATTGAAACATACATGAGTAGGTAAACCCCACCAGTTTTGTATAATACAAAGGTATTTTTAATAATATAAAATATCATTAAAAATCTGGTGTGAAGAACACAAATATGTTTCAATTATTCTGATACATTACACATGCGGTTAAGCCGTAGTATGAGTGAAGGCACAAACAAAATACAGTTTTCTAGAGAGTTTGGCTGTGCTAACCTTTGGAAGGGCGTCGTTACTTCACATTAATTATGAGGACGGTATGCGAGGTACTTCGGCTGTCTGACAACAGGTAGCGCCGAATTTACTTCTGCGCTCGGTCTGGATAATTACGGTGATAGGGCGAGGTGGTTCTTTTCTGTGAATGTGTCTGGAAATATCCTTTCTCCAGCAGGGGCGTACCGATGAGCTTGTAGAAAAGCGAAATACGTATCTACGTCTCTGGGGATAGGATATATTCGGACACGTTCACAGGAAATATTAATAGTGAACCTGCATTTGTGTTCTTCACACCAGATTTTTGACAACTTAGTCGTTCGTCTAGGTGTCTGACACTGTCTGGTTATGATAATTGGCAACCATTCAAGCGCATACACCGACGGGGATTTCATCATAAACTTTATGTTGATTGTTATTGCTTGAAGAAAATTTTTGTTCGTGTATTTGGGTACGCCTGTGAAAGAATAGTTGATTCATACTTCATGACAATACACCAATTCATTAGCAGCAGTAATTCTACCAGAACCTTTGGTCTGAAAAAAGTGTACGTTTTGAACCATCTATCTTATTCACCTGTAATATGTATTTTATCAAATACGTTTACTATTCAATTGACTTGTTTCTAGTTTGAACTATGAATTCAGTTTCATTAATTAATTCATTAATTGTCGGACTGCGTAAGTGATATATAAAAAAAATTTTATATTTTATATCCTTGATAAAGGCATCATTGCCGAAACATGTAGGGTTGTTTTAAATATATATATACTTTAAAGTAAAGCCAGACCTTAAATCGCCAACTGATTGAATTTACCATATCATACCAAGGTAACGAAATAATTATATATATATATATATATATATATATATATATATATATATATATATATATATAGTTTAATATTTCAGGCAAGTCAATTCGACCATCAATTAACTTACACATAAAACGCGCAGTATTAACCTCTCGACGATGTTTTAAAGATTTGAACTTAAGTCTGTCTAGAAGGAGGTTTTAGTCAGTATTTCTTTCGGGATATCTACCATCACATCTGAAGGTAAGGTAGGTATTTCAGAAATCCCCTTTGAACCCGCGCAAGTGAGGAGACATGCGTCGAATAGTAAAAAGACCAAATTACGGAAGAATATTCCGATCTCCTCAAAATAAAAGCCTGGTACAGTGATTTCAGAACGATTAAATCCTGAAACTGACTGATAGACCTCATAACGAAGCCCAACATTCTAGAAGCAGACGAGCAAGTTAAAAGACATTCGAATCGAATTTGACGCCAAGGTCACTGATGGAGTTCCTTTCCACTAACTTTTGGCCACCAATACTATATCATGACTCCACTTTATTAATTTTACCGTGTCAGATACAACACAGCATTCGTTCACATTAATCTTTATCCTGTTTTTACTGCACCAATCCGCAAACACATTAATATTATCTTGCAAGATATCAACATAATTCTGTGATTCGAAGAATAAGTATAATTTAGTGTTATGAGCGTATGCCAGCATAGAACAATTGAAAGATGTGTGGAAATTATCAATGAAAAGCAGAAAAAGTAGAGGTCCAAGATTAGAGCCCTGAGGCACACCAGATGTTGAAATGAATTTGTAAGAGTAAAAGCCGTTATAAACTACATAATTAACTCTATTCACAACGTATGAGGCAATAAGTTCTAATGCAGATAGACTAACGCCGAAATCACACAATTTGTTTAATAAAATTTGATGGTCAATAGTATCGAAGGCTCGAGAAAGGTCGGTGTATACAACGTCTAGTTGACCATTATTATCCAATAGCTCACAAATATTTTGAGTCACTGTCGCTAACGACAGTTGCGCTAACGACATTGCGGTCTATCGTTACTAATCTAAATTAGTAACGATAGACCGCAATGTTAAGAACATGTTGGTTGCTGGATATGTATAGACGAGTGTTGTCCAAATTTTGTCAAAATCGCTATGGGTCTATAATTTTCCAAGCACGATACATAACCCTTCTTGTGAACCAGTGTAATTCTAGCTTTATTTCAACGATCGGGAAAAGCACACGTTTTCAGAGCCAAACTAATAACCTGTAACGGTTTTGCTAACACATTACTGGTATTACGAATAAAGCAACTGGGTATCAAATCATCATCCATTGTTGTCTTTTCTAGAAAAGCAGACATAATTGTTTCAATTTCAATTAGAGATACAGGGAGAAATCTAAACGACAATGTTTGTGGCAGTATCTGGTACAGTTGTTATGGATTCAGGAAGATAAACGCCGCAAAAAAAAAACGTCGGCAAAACACTAACTATCCCCTGAGGATCATGATAATAAAGTCTCCAGGGGATTCTAGTTCTTCCTTTCCTGTGGTTAATATACCTACTTCCAGAATTCCGCGGAATTTGCCCGAATGGAATTCTTCATATTAGCTAGATATTTAACATAAATAGACTTGATCTGTTCTTTAACCAAAGACCTCATTCTTTTAAACTCCTGATAGAAAATTTCACTTCCATTAGCACGCCATTTCTGCCTATAATTTTCTTTAGTTTTTAGATTTTTCCCTATTTCAGATGTAAACCAAAGAGGAAAATTAGAGTTAGTAGGAATATACTTAGGCACTTTTACTTATCCAGTACATCATAGAGACAGTCATAAAACTTATTAAGAGCTAAATTAACATCTGAATATGAATGGATGCCTCCAAATAATCTGAGATCAATCAAAACAGTAAATAATTATAGAGAATTAAATAGCTACGAAAATATTTATATACCGTCTGCAAAGGTGGTAAGGTAACGACACTCCTGCGCAAGACGCGTCCCCGTCAACTGTACTTCGCCGATATATTTATTCAATGTATAGTGTAGCATTTGATTGGATAAGCAATAGTGATAGGTCAGAAGTAGGTGTGGTGTCCACATACGTATTGTGTATGCATGTATCAGACTGGGCACAGAAACGCCTGGTATGGTACCTCCCTTCTCTTGTATCTAGTGTACTGGTGGGATATCGTTCACGTCTCCACCGTTAACTCACCACGTTTACAGTTTTTAATTAATTTAATGAATTCTGAAAATGGATCAATTCCTCAGTCCAGTTTGTACGCTTTATTGTGACTGTAATAGTTATTTTACGTTTCATCTTTTTTAACGATTCACGGTTCTTTAATTTTTACACTTAAGTAGTACATAAGGGTTTGTTTTAATGTTAGGAATTTAGTGTTATCCCACTGGCGATTTGGTTAAGAGTATATCTTTGAAGGTTGTACCTCAGCCAAAGAGGCTACGTTTAACACTATCTTTTTTTTCAGACTGCTCTACTGAAGAGGGCAACTTAGTTGCCGAAATACGTATTTAGAGCTTTTACATATTAAATTATGTTGTGTCTTGTTTATTGTCTGTTTCAGATTTACGTTACAGTCTCCACCAACTCAGATTATTATTACCTTTGTTTACTTCTTTGGATTTAGATAGGTATTGTCAAATATATTCGAAACTATTTCAAACACAAATGAGTCATGATTTAATTTGAAATCCGAATGGAAACCGAAGATCAAATATATATTTACTAGTCCTCAATTTTAAATTCGATACCTTTTCTGTAATACATAGGTATACATGGAATAAAGTAATAATTAAAAAATAAGAAAACGGACGCCCAACCTTAAAAAGTGATACTTAACGAAAAGTAATCCACTTTCCCAAAGACAAGCTAACAGACATGATTCAGTTAGTACAATCTCATTATTTAACTCAATTATCTCTGTACGATCTCTTTCTGGCAACGGATAATATCCGCCACTGTGACCCAATTACATTTCAACACATTGGATTCAGCCGAGAGCTTTGAGTTCCTTTCGGTTAGCTTATCCAAGTGTGGAATACGGAAAAGCTCGTGTTCAGAGAACCGGCGCGCGATATTACATATCGATACATATGGCGCGAATTAAACTATCTGTGCGGTTTCGTTGAAATATCCATTCGACCTTTAAATGTACCTGTCATTGCATGCGATTGTACAAAAATAAGACGTCAGCATTGATATTTGAACGAGAAAATCGAATGTCTCTTCTCGTGATGCCGCGGATGAGAACTTCTAACGCTATATTTCGATTTTCGATTTATGAATGGAATTGCGAAACAAAGTTTTGTAGATTCTACCGTTCGCCGTTCAAACTTTGTCAATGTTTGTTTATTGACACTTTACAAATTGAATCCGCGCGTTTTAAATTTTTTCCCTGCCTCAATTCTATGCAGCTGCAACGTTCAATACTTTGGGTTTGCATCATTTATCTTGGAAAAGTGACGTTTACTCGTTGTAGACTAATCTTGTTCATTTTTCTCCTTAGTAGGTTGAACTTGCACTGCATCCGTGCTATCTTAATTAATTATTTAACAGTCTCTATTTTTACTCGATAACAAACTACGATCGCTTCTTAAATTTAAAATTTAATCAATTAAAATAAGACGAGAAGTAATATCCGAAACTTGAAATGAATGTTAGTATCCTAATATCCTTGGCATAATGAAAAGTTGGTATCATCCTGAAATTCCTCATAATAATCCTCATGAATAATCCTCATATACAGGCTTGTCAGTTAAGCGCGCGTCGGTCTATAGCTCCTAAATCGTTCATATTTCTGTGTACTTTGTTTTCAAAATGGGCGTCAAATATTTAAAAATGAATCGTTAATTAATAAACATGAATCATCATACATACATATTTTTATTATAGACTCTTAAAATTGCTCTCAGGGTTCTTGTTTTACAAACAGGGTTCTTTGCAACAATCCTAGGATCTAATGTAATAAGGAGAGAAATAATACTATAGCATGTTAAGTTTCATTCATTGTTCACACTTTGTTAAAACATTAATATTCAATTATATTAAATATCGTCAATTATTAGTAGAACATAGTACGCCAATATTATATCTAGTCAGATAATATTCACATTTATATAGATATATAAATAAGACTTTGAAGATTTAGATTCCAATATTAATATTTCAAAACACAGCTGTGTATTACTTTAGACCAGTGAGTTTTTGTACCCTACAAGATGCTAAAGCATGAAACACTGTTTTTATTTAAAAATAAATAAATTGTAAAGTTTGTGGATTTAATAGTATTAAAGGTTGATAATATTACAAAGAAAAATGTGTTATATCGTATTTACGTGGCGAGACTTTACCCTACTACATAAAATCGTCAATAACACACGACATATTTTCCTTAGTATCTCATATATTTAACGAGAGTTTCAAATTTCGAGTTCTAAACCCAGATATCTTTAAATGTTAGTGAGATTTGTTTTCCCTACTTACAAGTTAAAGACAGCTGTATTCTATTAACTGTTTTAATATAGAAATTGAAATTACACACGATCAAATAAAATGTCCACATAAAACAAATAAACTTATAAATTTAATTTTAGTACTTCAAAGTCTTGACTGTCTTTGTTACATAATTTACCTATCGAATTTATTATTATATTAAACAAAGTAAAGCAATAATTTCCGTTAAATTAAATATATAAAAATTCTAAAGCAAAATTTTATTTTTTGACCACCGCTTTTAAACGATATTTCGATAAGTGTCCCTCTTCTTGAGAAATTTTCTTTATATATGCCCCGTGACGTCAATTCTTTTTCAAATATATTTTAAGTTAAAATACTCTTGCAAATAATATTCCATGTTTAAAAACTTTCGTTCTTATACTGATTTACGTTTTATTTGATATTTCTTTCTAATAATGTTTCATATTTTAAATGCGTTCTTATTTTTAGCTGTTCCTTTTTTACCGTCCAACGCCGTGGTTTCTTTACAATTCACGTTATCTTTGTTTGAAATTTTACG
This sequence comes from Melolontha melolontha, assembly GCA_935421215.2. Taxonomy (NCBI): domain Eukaryota; kingdom Metazoa; phylum Arthropoda; class Insecta; order Coleoptera; family Scarabaeidae; genus Melolontha; species Melolontha melolontha. Next base: position 64,407,380 of record OW285237.1, on the reverse strand, counting down.
TACATCGTAACTGTTGCAAAAACAATATTTATGTATTTAAGAAATTTTTCAAAGTTCAAGTATTGATTATGAAGCTTACTATAACTTAAAAATATTCTTTTATAAATTGATTTATGTGATATGATTTAAATACTAAGTTATTATCAATTATAAACCAAAACGTAAAGAAATATAATAATTTACATAACATTTTACATACACTATAACTTTACTATACACATATGTGTTTTTTTCTTACCACAATCTGTATTGTTGTATATAAAAACTTATTACAGAAAATAACAAGAAACTTTACAGGAAATTGACTATGAGATTTGTTTTATGACGATGTTCATACAGGGTGTATTCAAAATTTACTTGTTTTAAACGTTTCATTATTGCTTTCAACTTTATTTAATTATTCAATTTATCTGTCAATCTGTGGTATTTCTAAGGCTCTATTTCAGGTAAATATTTTTGAGTGTACAAGGCGGTCCATATAAGTGTGACGATATTAAGTGTTTTTTTCCACATTTCAGTTCAGCTTAACGCACTTTATAAATTCCCAAAAATTTATTTCATTAGTTCTGGTATTTTAGAAGAAATAAATTAAAAAACATAAAAAAAATTACTGACTAGAAAAAGACAATAAAAATATTAGGGAATTTTTTAAACATGATTAAATTAAGTATTCAAACACTCTACTATTTTGTTGTAAACACAGATTTTACCTGTTTGTTAATGACCTATTTACATTTTCTAACATTAAAGGAGTAACTGTATTAAAATCTTCTCTTATTCTTTCCCGCATGTCTTCTGGTGTAGTTGGCAGGCGCGGCTCGTGATGGACGTATTTGGAGGGCGCGTACAATGATGCGAGTGCTTCGTGTATTCTTGTGTACTAACTGTAGCGTTTTCTTAGTAAACACCGAAAACACACGAGGCACTCGCATCATTGTACGCGCCCTCCCAAATACGTCATCACGAGCCACGCCTGGTATTTGGGGGTATTTAGTAGACCAGATCTTTAACGTATCCCCATAGGAAATAATCAAGTTTAGTCAGATCTGGTGATCTTGCAGGCCACGGAACAGGTCATTGTCTTCCAATCCAACGGCCTGGAAACTTTTCATTCAAAGTATGTCGATCTCCAAAACTAAAATGAGCAGGCGCTCCGTCTAACTGGAACCACATTCTTCTTAATAGCCCTATTGGTATATTTTCTATAGGATTATAAAGATCGTTTAGAAAAATTTTCCCATTAAGATTCCATAAGATTCACATTAGCGTAGTAATGTAGACAATGCCTGTTTACATGACCATTATTGTGGAAAGTCGCCTCATCGGTAAACAATACAGTATTGAAAAACCGTACATCTTCTCGAATTCGAGCTAGACCCCAATTACAGAAATATATCCTATTTTCAAAATCTTGCCCTTGAAGTGATTGATTCAGGATACTTTTTTAAACTGTTTTTGATACACAAGTTTGACCTATGTGCAGCAAATCACTAATGTCTGCTGTTCTTCTATATGGGTCTTCAACAACACTTGCAATAATGTAAAATTTATTTTCTTCATTTACTACGGGCTTTACCCTCTCATGCTTTTCATATTTAACTGTCCTAGTCCTGTCAAATCTCTCCATCAATCTTTGTAATGATCTTGCATCTGGGTGCCTTCTATCAGGAAACCTCTCGTCGTACACTCGAGATGCTAGAAAACAATTCTTTAAGCATTCTCCGAGAATATAAATTATGTCAATTGACGCTTGGATCGTATACTTCATTTTTATTACAAAAGAAAGGATAATATGCACAGGATGTCACCGAATGTCAGAATAATTGATAACATTGTCATACTAATGAGTAGCTTCTTTCCACAGCCGCATAAGTATTCTGTTACTAAAAATTTGCTCTGAAAAGCAAAATAAATGGTTTATTTTGCTTTTCACAGTAATAATATCTAGAAAACCGTAGAGAATTTGAATACAATTGTGATGTGATTCAATTTATTTGATATCTTAGTGTAATCTTTCACCATATTCATTGCTAACATCACCGAGGTTATCTGGAATAAATTCATGTGTGAACAGAGGAAATAAATCTTCAGGGGCACACTTATTCTAAAATGTTCGTAATTTTCTAGCAGTTCATCAACCAGCACTTCATAGTTTTTAGCTTGTTTATTTCCAAGGAAATTTATTACCACTGTTTATCACGACTGCCAAGTAGGTGCTGCTCTTTCATTTAAAGTATTGTCGAAACTAGCATTTTCGTTGGTTCCCTGATTTGGGGCCGCTAAATATTCAATTTTTTACTTTCGCTTTACTTCTTCTGGAAAATGTATTTTTTAAATATAGAAAATCCTCTTGATCTTTGTTCATCGTCTTTATGAGGCTTTTCACCAAACCTAATTTTGTGTGAAGAGGTAGCAACATATTTTTTTTCTGAACTAACGAGAGGCTCACACATGACATTCTGAAAAAACAGGAGTAAAACTTCTTCTTCTTGGCTTCTTTATATACGGATTTCTTTGTCTATATTATTCCAATCGCACAATAAACAGCAAAACTTATTGTGCCCCCACTGCAAAGCCAATATTAGGACTTAATTCCTTTTTTTTTCAAGAAATCAGAGTATTGTCATGATGCGCCCTTTGTCGGGCCTTCTATGCCGAAGAGAATCTAATAATACTTTCAGCAACACCAAATAACATGTCAGCATGTATGTTCTTTTAGGATGTAGTAAATCCGAGGATTTTCATTGTATGTTTTAACATTTTGGTAGCATCCATTCTAGGAAACCGATGGGTACTTTTAAATAAAATAGTCCCAAAATAAATCAGGCTTCGCTTGTGTTTGTTTGCCGAAATTCGAAGTACGAAATCATATACTAAAACTACCAAAATACATAGCATAATGGGCAGTGAAAATGGAGAAAATTTACCACTCTGTATTCAATTGCTTATCCAATGAGGTAATTTCCATATTTTTAAACTATTACTAATTTAACAATCACAAAATACCTAGATATTCTTAAATCTATGAATTTATTAATCTAAAGCTTATAAAGCTCAAATGACCTCACATGAACTTCTAGGTTAATTTCTTTTTGTAATTGTTGTGAGAGACTAAGTGCATACGATACATTTTCGATCATTTTAACCTTATTTTATTATTCTACCTTAATAACTTTCCTCAAATCGTTGAATGTTGTCAATCTACAATGATTGGCGTTACGTCATCCTCAAACTCCTACATTTTTAAGATAATCATAGAACTTTTGTCGATATCCTGTTCTGTTTAAGAAAGTAGCCTCCGATCCGAGGTCTTATGCACTCTAGCAATGCAATTATGAGAGCAAGTCACTGCGGAAGGGAGGGACCGGCAAGACGGTGGATTCCACCATCCGTGATGACAGATCTGTGATGACAGAATCCTCCGTCAAAATTACATGAGTCATCGTCATGTTCGGTATCTTGAAATGATCCATGCAGGAGTAATCGTACTGGTATTGGGTAGATCAGGGGAGAGCAAGCAGCCGAACTATGGAGTCTGTTTAGTTAGTCCGTGCAGGTTGTCGATCGAAAATCACTATATAAAGAGGAGCAACGGTCAAGAAGAAGTAATATAACTCCTGGTTTTAAGAATTCAGATAAAAATACGATGCCATTTCTTCACATCAAAGGGAGATTTATGATACGTTTCCTAGAGACGATGAGGCGACATATTTTTCTTTGTAATATTATCAACCTTTATTACTATTAAATCCACAAACTTTACAATTTACTCATTTTTAAATAAAAACACTGTTTCATGCTTTAGCATCTTGTAGGGTATAAAAAAAATACGATGCCATTTCTTCACATCAAAGGGAGATTTATGATACGTTTCATAGAGACGATGAACAAAGTTCACGAAGGTTTTCCTCATTAAAAAACAAATTTCTCAGAATAAACGAAACTTTGTGGGGTCCCAAATCATAAACTAATAAACGTGGTAGTTTCGACAATAGACTGGCAGTGTCCGAACCGGATCTCAACCACCATCAAAACAAACCGCTCACTAACCTATATACTTCTCAATACATGTTGTGAAATACATCGGATGCAATACAGTCATCCTGGAGTTCCGGGCAAAAGCCGTTCAGTTTTAGGTTCAACCACGTCAGATTTTCTAACCGAACTGACAGCGGCCGGCCCGGTGAACTGGAGTCATAATCACGTTACATAGTATAGACCGACAATCCACCCGACAAAAGAAACCTGTTGTAGAGTAAATCAACGTCAACTCTAGCGATGCCCACCAGCAAGTCCATGAACAATCTCGACGCATCATGGATAGGAGTGAAGAATTTATAATCTGCTATGATTCTAGATATGATGAATTCTTGCGCGTTTGTCTTTCGGCTATTCCTTTAGTTAGCGGCTGACGGTATTTTAAATATTGAAATATTATTATTATATTATTATTATTTTATACAGATTCACTGGTTATTATTGATTATCCTTTTGTACACACGGATTTCATTTTCTAGAGTAACTATCGTAACAGGTCTTCCTTCGTCTTTGTCCCCATCCCTGAAGGTAGTTGCCTATGATTAAGCCTCATCGACAAGTACTAAATGTGATTGCTCCATACATTGTACTTTAATGAAGAAAGCGCTCCAATGCAATTACTATATATAGGACTGGTGAAATGTAACTGCTGCTGGTGTGTTTATAATGTATCGAACTTTGAAGAATAAGCAATTGTTATGGCCCTTAGAGTTCTTCTTTTTCTTCTGTTTTGGGTTTGACACCAGCACGTCCAGGCACTTGAGCACATTGCTCTTTCTACTGTCCCCAATAGATCCGACACTTTCACTTTGTTAGTCTTGTGTCCTCGATAGAAACCACTATCATCCTCAGGGGAAGTTTGAGTCTATACCAGGGCTCGCTAACCAAGCCCATGCTGTACAGATACTTCCTTAAAGGACCATGTCTGGTTATTAAGCCGGTAATTATTCTAATTTGTTTAATTTGTTACTACGAATTAGGTTGGTTGAAAACCTTTCGCCCAGCTACCTTAGTAGTGTATTAGTATGAAATTGGCCTTCCGTTAACATCCATTTCTTTTTATGTTCTCTTTCTAACCATAACCGGATCTCTCTTTTAACGGAATCCTTAGCGATTCCACATACAGGTTCTGGTCCTATGAAGTTCCTATTAGTACCTTTATTAGCCAGTTAATTACCTTTAATACCCTCATGTCCTGGCACCCATATCAACGACACAGTATTGTCTTTACCGGCTTATTGAGAACCTGTTTGCATTATTTCACCAGTATAGACCTTGCAAATGGATTCATAATGGCTTTAATAGCTGCCTGACTATCAGTCATTGTGTTGATTTTTTTGTTTGCGCAGCCGGCTTTCCGAATTTCCTTGGCGCAGGCTGCGACTGCAAACAATTTGGCCTGGAAAACCGTCGTATATTTTCCTTAGAAACTTAGGTTTATTTATCTCGATCATTTTCCCTTGTGCTAGAAGTTCTTATCAAGATCAGCTTAAAACGTAGAAGTTAACAATAAACGTTTCTATTTCTGAAATTTGAATAGAAAGATGAGAGATTACACATAAACGCTGAGAAATGGTACTTCTAAAATTTAGTTTCTATCGCTAAATCTACCTTTATATCAAGAGTATACGCTCCATAGATGACGGTGATTTATTTCGGTTTTATTTCGAAGGAATGCATTGCAGTTAATAATTTATAATTATAAAAACGTCGCTGTATCTTCGCATTTATTTAAGAGACTACATTATGTACGACATACTTCGTAGCAATGAATTTTTAAATAATTTCTGCGAAGGTAACTAGCGAATCGAAGAAAATCAATTTAGTAACAGTTTATGGTTACATATAGAAACGTTAATATCTTTTTGTGTGCGACTGTAATTACGCAGGTAAGATAATAATTACGGATAGAATTGATTTTCACAAAGGACCCGCAATCCGGTCGCAAAACGAGCAATTTTAATTCCAATTACGGTACCTATTATCGGGAATTTGTTTGTGGCTTGGCAACGTTTTAACATTAAGCCGAATTCTCTTTGTGATATCTTTTTCTCTATATATTGTTTAGGAAAAAATATTACTCTTTGTTTGGTAATATGAACCCTTCATTTGATAAAAAACAAAAAGGGTAAATTAATTGCAATTCATTTGTTTTTATTTTCATGTTCTGCAAGCAAAATATTTAAAGTCTTACAAAATATTAAATCAATTCAAAAGCCAATTGCGCTGCTAGAGATGTCAACTTTCATTTCAACGTATTAGAACTTTTAAAATAGACAATTTTTGAAATAATTAAGAGGAAATTATATTCAGAACTTTTACATAAGTCAATTTGGAACGAAAAATACAAATTCAGCGTGAGAACGAGGGATGTCTTTTATGTTTTGCATACTGGTACATAGAGGGCGCCACTAATCAGTTTGCAAAAATGCTAAAGTCAGTACTAAAAATTAACCTCCATCTTTAGTTAGCCTAAATCCAAAGTTTAGGTGCGATATGAGTAGTGTTGTAGCTACAACGAACTGTCAAAGTTGACAAGTTAGTCAAGAAATGGAATTAAACATTGAAAATTTTCGCGCAATAGTTTTTTATAATTTTCGCAGACAATTAACTCAACCAGAATGCCTCGCTGAGTTGGTTCCTGTTTACGGTAATGAAGCACAACATCAATTAACAATTGATCGTTGGTGTGGAGAATTCAAACGTCGACGGGTTAGTCTTAGCGGCGATCTAAGAGCAGGAGCACCAAAAGCGGCAGTCCCTCAGGAAAAAGTCCATGCTGTGCGTAAGCTTATCAACGAAGATCGACACGTAACATATCGCGAAATTGAGGAATCATTGGGTATTTCAAAGACCCAATTCAAAAAATTTTGCATGAAGAATTGTGGGGTGTTCCAAGGTGAACAAAAGCGAACAAAAATTATCCCTTCTCGAAGTGTCTTCAAAAAGATTGCCTCGAAAGTAGGTCATGTAGCAACAATTTCTCTACAAGATGAAAGAATTGTTACTGCTGATTGGTATACAACCATTTGTTTGCCGCAAGTTATCGCTAAACTCCGAGAAACAAACCTACAACTACGAATCATCCTCCACCAAGATAATGCAAGTTCGCACACAGCTCGCAACAAAATTGAATTTTTAACGCAACAAAACGTCGAATTGTTAGACCATCATCCATACAGTCCCAACCTAAGCTCCAATGATTTCTTGGCCTTTCCTAAAATCAAATACGGACTGCGTGGTCAAAGGTTCCAGTCGTTAGAAGGAGCAGTCAATGTCTTCAAAAACGAAATTTAGAGTGTACCAACAAACGAGTGGAATAACTGCTTCCAGAGTTGGTTCGATCGCACGCAGAAGCAGATTAATGTTCGTGGAGAATACTTTGAAAAGCAATAAAGTCTTTAAAATATGGACTGGGTTGCTGGACATGACGGGCTTCCAAATTTCTTTATACGCAAATATTCGTCGTTACTATGCGAACCGCTATGTGCTATATTCAATTTATGACTTCTTACGTCTTCAAAATTGGCTGACATAGGAGGATCCAAAGCTTGGGGTACCACATATACCATGCGTTGCCCTCTGACGGAGACCCAGTGCATTTTCATGAAAAACACTGGCACGCGTTAGTTACGATGTATACAGGGTTGTCAGCTAAGCGCACGCCCGGTCTATAGCTCCTAAACCAATGAAGTTAGAAATTTCGTTGATATGTGAATCCATTGTACTTATAAGACTCTATTTTAGGAAAATATTTTAGAGTGTACAAGGTGGTCCATATAAGTGTGACGATATTAATTTTGAATTTTTTTTGAATAAGACGCCCCCGTATCAATTCCAAAAAATTTATATCATTAGTTCTGGTATTTTAGTAGAAATAAATTAAAAATCATAAAAGAAAATTTTTTTAACTACAAGGAATAATGAAGCGAAAGCGTGGTTGAGGACTACTGCTGGAGTTTAGAAGAGACGTAATAGGTGTAGAAGCAATTGCATGCGTTCGAACAACTGTATGTGTCCGTGTTCGTGTGTTTGTAGTATTTGTCAGTTGACGTTGTTGTTGTTCTCGATTTCGATGTTGTTGCTCTCGTTTTTGTTATTGTTGTTCTCGTTTTCGTTGTTGTTGTTCTCGTTTTCATTGCTGTTCTTGTTTTTGTTGTTATTGTTATCGTCGTCGTTGTTGTTCTAGTCGTCGTTGTTGCTGGTACTATCCGTACTATTCTTGTAGGAATTGTCTATTTAAAATTGCTTTTCTCTACTCATTTCTGCAGTACTCAACGGTGCATTAGTAGCAACTTGAGACAATACAGTCGGAAATTATGTCTTTGTCATAGTAGGAACAAATACGCTAGCAGTTATCATTACAGCTGTAATTGTTCCAACTACGTCAGGGGCAACGGTAGATAGTACAATTGATTGTGGAGAAAGTATCACAATTGATGGTGGAGCACTACCAACATTTTCTACTCTATCTACCGCTGTCGACAGTATTTCATCATTGCACTAGCTCTTGCATGAAAGAATTTGAATTGTAAATATTTACGAGGTTTACAGGGTTTTCAGGATCAAGGGGGAAACACCTGCTGCTGTGAAGTATTGGATGAATTTGATATTATCAAATTTGGTGTCTCCTGAATGATAATCAAAATGAGAAGTAGAGCCAAATAATAAATTCATAGTAATTAAATTGAATCAAGTAATCAAATAATAATGAAATTCAAATAATTAAATTGAAGTTCAAATAATAATTGAAATTTCAAATTCAAATTAATTTGAATACAAATACATGAATTAATGCAATGAAATACAGGCGAAAGTCGAATGGAAATATGTTTTGTAAAGAAGTTATCGCATATTATGCACCTACATTATTCTTTAAAAGTTAAACATTCCTGAAATTAAATAAACGCAGTTTACTCAAAAAACCTTATATGCTGTGAAAATTTGGAAAGCGGATGCGGAGTAAGATGGATAAATAAAAAAAGAATCACCTCCTATAGCTCATGTAACATTCGAAAAGTTTAATATTGTATATAAGTAATAATCATTAATAAATTACCACTAGCGCACATTTTAGAGATAGTAGACGAACCATTACACAGCTCTACAGTGATTTAGATGTTTGAAAGCTGTTTGCTAATTTGTATATGTTGGGGGCCCTTATTCCAAAAAACGCCATATTTTTGCTCTATCACGTAAATTTTTTTTTTATAGCGCTCTATATCTTAAAAATGTTAATTTATTAATATACATACCTATGACAAGAATATGTTTGTTCCATGTTAGGCATGATTTTTAAATGATGAATTTAAATGAATTTAAATGAATTGATTTTTATGAAATTAAATGTGATTTGGCAACACTGGTTAATATTAGATTTCTCAGCAAAGCAACAGAGTCGACGCAAAAGCGTCAATACAACGTTGAAACCTGCTTACGTGCAGTTTGGTTGTGTTAGTCGTCGTGTTACTGTGTCCGCGCGCTTGTTGTCTTCGTTGTTGCGTATTTTAAGTGCTTTAGAACGTATAAATATGGAAAGAAGACATTGTGTGAACAATCCGAATAACTTTTGTTATATCTGTGGTAGTTATGTCGTAGTAAAGCAGAGGTAAACTATAACTTCGTTTGTGAAAAATGTATACCACGCTTATTTTGGTGTAAAAATTGGCGACCAAGACAAGTCCTGGGCTCCTCATACTGTTTGTTCCGTTTGCGTTGAAGCATTAAGAAACTGGCAAAAAGGTAGGAAGAAATATTTAAGCTTTGGTGTTCCTATGGTATGGTGAGAGCCTAGAAATCACAGTGATGATTGTTATTTTTGTTCGTGTAATGTTCAAGGATTGAACAGAAAAAATAAGAAACAAATTGTGTATCCCAATCTTGACTCTGCTATTCGACCAGTTCCTCATGGACCAGATGTACCGATACCTACCGCCACAAAAGCACTAGAAAACGTCATATCGTCAGAATCAGAGGAATCTAATTGCGACCCAGATGACTCAGATTTCACACCAGATTTCAGAGAGCCCGAAGTGTTTAACCAGAGCGAACTAAATGATTTAATTAGAGATTTGCACCTTCCAAAGGATGCATCCGAATTGTTCGCCTCCCGACTTCGTGAGAAACATTTACTGGCATCTGGCGTAACATCAAGCTTTTACCGGGATCGCGAAAAAGAGTTATGTCAATATTTTACTCAAGACGGACCGCTAGTGTATTGCAACAATATTCCTGACTTAATTTCAAAATTAGGAAATGTGCCGTATGTAAAAGAAGAATGGCGCCTGTTTATTGACTCAAGTAAGCGTAGTTTAAAAGGCGTTTTATTGCACAATGGTAACGAGCTGGCATCGGTTCCCGTTGCCCATTCGGTACATTTAATGGAGACGAATGAAAATTTTGAACTTCTTTTAAAGAAAATAAACTACCAAGAACATCAGTGGATGCTTTGTGGTGACCTTAAAGTGCTGTACATGCTACTAGGCCAACAAGGAGGTTATACAAAATTTCCATGCTTTATTTGTGAGTGGGATAGTCGAGCAAGGGATAGACATTGGACTCAAATAGAATGGCCCTCTAGAACAAGCCTTACAACTGGTAGCAAAAATGTATTAAGAGATAGCTTGGTTGACCCCAAAAAAGATTTACTGCCTCCTCTCCATATCAAACTTGGCTTGATGAAGCAGTTTGTTAAAGTCCTAGACAAAAATGGACAGTGTTTTAAATATTTGTGCGAGACATTTCCAGCTTTATCCGATGCCAAGTTAAAAGAAGGTATTTTTGTTGGGCCGCAGATAAGAACATTATGCAAAGACAAGGATTTTCAAAACGCAATGATAATGTCGAGAAAAACACCTGGGTTTCATTTAAAGAAGTAATTGATAAGTTCCTTGGGAACTCTAAGGACGAAAACTACGAAAATATTGTTCGAAATATGTTACAACACTTTCATCGTCTATGTTGTAATATGAGTTTGAAGGTGCATTTTCTGTTTCCACACTTGAACTATTTTCCTGAAAATCTTGGAGCAGTTAGCGAAGAACAGGGAGAGAGCTTTCACCAAGACATTAAGGAAATGGAACGGCAATACCAAGACAGATGGAGCATAACGATGATGGCGGACTACTGCTGGATGTTAAAACGGGATATGCCCTTAAAAACATACAACCGAATGTCCGGGCAACGCAGCTTTCTGGCAAAAGAACAAAGATTTCACTTAAAAAAGACTGCGTAAAGTATTTTTTTCCACTTTTTTAACTTGTATTCCACCTTTTTACTCAATAAACAAGTAATTTTTTTTAGAAATATCGTTTTTTTTTCATTTAATATTTTCCAAAAAACCTTACGTGATACAAATAAATGCATAGAATTTTTGAAATCAGCCTACCAAAATTATATAAAATCAGTTTTCAAAATAAAAACATCTGTCAAAAAGTTTAATTTTGTAGACCTGTGTTATTATAGCGCTTTGCTTCGAAGTATGTAATTATAGAAGAAATTAGCCCTTTTTACTATTTACTGAGAGATTTGGGTTTGATTTGTTACTTCTCAAAAGAACTACTATAATACAAAAATCAATATGACGAAAGCAAAACCAATTATGACAATTTTGGCATATAGAACTTCAACATTGTGAAAGGCTGGTAAAATAATATATCGTAAATGCTGCATAAGTCACTTATGTTAGGAACTTATAACATTTTGGTTGCTATCCTTGATATTATTGACTATGATGTGCCTAATTGTAAATGTGTAAACAGATTACATTTATTAGGATTGGTGTTCATATGTAAATTTAGGAGTACTTGTGCTTGAACAAAAAAAAAACAGGTAATAGTACTTCCGTAACTGTACCTTTATGTTTTCTGAAATGGCGATCGAATATCTCCTGAGCAACGGCATTTACAGCTAACTGATCGTTAAAATGCAGATACATCGACTTGTTCTTAAGGGTTTGTCATAAATATACATCATAATATATTATGCATTGGTAACAATTTAAGTATCAAGTTTAACATTTTGTTACTGCTTCTATTTATTACTTTATTAATATACGAACAAAAGAAACATTTTCTCACGCATACCAAACACAGGACATTTAATTATCCGCCTTTGTTTATATTTTCTTGGAAAATATCATTCTTAATGGGTCTTTGCTAAATATTCCGAGGTAAAGAACCGAATTTATCTCTTACTGTCTCTTACCTTTAATCTTCCCAACCAATTTCTAAATAAAAGCCACTTTCTAGAGGTCCGTAATCAGTTCGTCAGTTGTTTATTGTCAGCGACACAAAAGCATTCATCTCTCCGCCATTTGTCGCAGCGTCTACAAATCCTAACCTTGCGTTTTATTATTCCCAAGCTACTCATCAATCCTTCTGCTGTTCCACCCTACTTCCTTTCTGAATAATATTGATTTACAATTAGCCTTAATTATTAATTCAGAATAAAGACATTAGGATTATAAAATATAATATTGTTAAGAGATCCTTACTAATCAAAATTTATTCGAGAATTAATTGTCGTTATTAATTGGTTTTAGAATATACAAAATTAAATTTTGTTTAAGGTTAAAACAAATAAATTTCGTTAGTATAACTTCCAACACGAATATAAGATTATAAACACTGTTATTGGTTATTGTTATCAAGTAAATTTAATTAAACTGCAAATATTATTTTTACGTTTCGAATATGTTAATAAACTTTGTTTATAACATTTTTAGCATATTGTATTTAATAAATATTTTTTTTACAAGTCGCTATGAAAATTCAAGACCATCGTTTAGTGTCTTACAAATATTTTCAAAGAGAAAGTTTCTTTTGTGCAGGGCATCCCTTATAATAATAATAATAACATATCTTTATTACTCCAGTCGGTTGTTACACTCGAAAAGTGATTGCACCATTTTTCATAAATTCGCACAATTTCGTAATATTGTAATGTCTTTTTGCATATGTTACGTCGCCTTTCAATTATGTTTGTTATCAATTTATTGCTGGGTATTCAACGAGCAATGGTGTTGGCTAAAACTCCGTTCTGCGATCTCGAAAGTAAGGGACGAATGTGTCTAGAACCATTATTAGCGTGCCGTCACCACTCAAAGTATCATACTGCTTGTGTAATTCGACTCGTGTATTACGTACACGCTATATTAACAGGGATTAACGTAACAACGGCAAAGTAACAAAAGTTTTAGTTCATTGCAAATCTAAATTATTATCTAAACAAAGATTAATGGACCAGGTTATAATAAATGGCGAAGAAGGTGGCCTCACGCTAAATGTTAGAAAAACTATATTCATGATTATTACAAAGTCTAACCGACATCAAGAAGGCTTATGGATTGGAGAACAGCCAATAGAGAGAGTAAAGAAATACAAATATTTGGGAACAACTGTTACCGACACAAATGAATATACAGAAGAAATTCGAACGAGAATCGGCCAAGCCAGGAATATATTCAACAAGATGAGGAAAGTATTGTGTGGCAATGATCTTAGTCTGCGTCTCAAGATCAGGGTATTGAAATGTTACGTGTTCCCGGTGCTGCTGTACGGGATGGAAGCCTGGACGCTAAAGCAAGACACTAACAAGCGTCTAGAGGCATTTGAAATGTGGGCATATAGGAGGATCCTGAAGATAAGATGGATAGATAGGGTTTCGAATAGTGAAGTACTTAAAAGAATTGGGAAAGAGAAGGAAATATTGAACACAATAAAGATAAGAAAACTACAATATCTGGGCCACGTGTTGAGAGGGGAAAGATATGCTCTGCTACAGATAATTATTCAGGGTAAGATACAGGGAAGAAGAAATATAGGAAGAAGACGTATTTCCTGGTTAAATAATCTGAGACAGTGGTATAAATGCAGCTCCATTGAACTATTCAGAGCCGCAGCATCAAAAATGAGAATAGCCGTGATGATAGCCAACCTTCTGAGAGGAGATGGCACCTGAAGAAGAAGAAGAAATCTAAATTGCAAATTTTGCAATTTAGATGCCGTTGTTGCAAGTTCTGATAGGAGAATTTGCAAGTCGAGACGCCATCGTTACATTCCTGGCAGACGCAGCTAACGTCCGCGCAACGTAGTCCATCAAGTCCATCAATTTTATCAACTTTGATTCGCTTTGTGTTACACGATTTGTTTTTAAATTTTAGTGCTTTTTAACTTGTCTATCTTTTTCTGAATTACGTAAGTTCCTAGTTAATACTCATTACGTCACATTAATTAAGGCCTTATTTAAACTTATGTAGATTACTTGTAAACGAAATTCATGAATTAGGTACAATTTTAACAGTGTGACGTACAATATATTTCATATTTACAATTTTATATACATCAAGTGCAAAAAAAACGGTACATCGATAATTTTTTTTTTTAATCGGCTGTTCGTTTGTGATTTTGGCTTTCAGTTTACACATTTGATTTTTTATTGACAAAGAACTTCCTGCTGGACTATAAACACACAGAAGCATATCTTAGGTACTTATTATAGTTTTAAATGAACAATAAACATGTATCAGGTACAGTTGAAAGTGGTACAAATGAAATGTAGTGGAAAACATGTGTGCAAAAGCCTCAACAATTTCATCCGGATCAGTTAATTGAATTCAAGCAGGCAGGAATTCGGGATTTACCGCACTTTTGTCTCACAAATCGCCAATACTATGATGATAATTCACTATATTTGTTTTAACGTCAGATATGTACTGATTACAAGCACGACGGACTTCAGTTTTGACCTGCGCAACCTAACAAATTCTTGCTTATTGTTAGTGGAGCCAATGCGTTTCCACTTACGGTACTAATATTTCTGTTGTTTTATCATCCTTATTACCTCTCGATTATACCTGGGAAACCTGCGAGAGGAAGAAGATATTTCGGGTACGTAACCGTCAACCACAGAAAAAATCTCAGAATAGAAACTTTCTGTCGCTACATTAACCTTCGTACATATTTTCAGATGTGACCAATCAATGCAAGCCATTATATCGTACAACTTTACTAAATTAGCTTTACGAACATTTTAATTTTTGTTTAGATTACGAGGAAAATTTTTAATTTTTACAATATTGCCTATATCTAAATCAATTCTCAAACTCGGATGATGTCCGTCTTCAGACACAAGTGGCATATCATCATGTATAACGTGAATAGGACAATTAAGATTACTGAACACAAGGTCTAACAGTCTACCATTTTGATTTAGGAAATATAATGAGTGAATAATTGAAAGTTATTTTGAAAAATAGTAATGTAATATAGATAATGAAATTTATAACACAATTCCTACAACTTTCAAAATATATCTCGTATAATATCCACTGATGATGATGTTTTTATGCTTATTTTTTTATGGGAAAATCCACATAATGCTTTTTGGACATTTTGTATGTATTTCCAAGTTACAGCATGACATTAGTATTAATAAACATAAATCAATTACCCTATTTGATTATATATAACGGCTTCGGAGAATATTTACTTCAATAATAATAAATAAAACAATAAATTTAAATATATGTCATCATACACAAATCCGTGTGTAGGAGAAATTGAAACGATACGATTATTAGAAGAAATTTTGCACGTGCTTTTCAGTGCATATATTCAATTTTCACTCGGAACCTAAAACGGTTCCACAGAAACGTGCGAGAAAAACTCTACAGCGATATAACACCACCGGTAAATTTCCACGATAATACTAGACATTCATGCATACTATCACGGTATATTGAATGGTTAGTCTCTAGTGTTGGGTACTTCTGGACCTGGTGGCCTAGATTATCCAAGTTATCTTAGTTAGTAATATCAGGTCAGTGCGATGAAGAGCTGGCGGCAAAACGAGTCACGTACAATTAGAAGGTAAGGAGGGTAGTTCAAATTTCAATCAAGTAAATTTACATGTTCTAAATAGCACGGATATTGCCTGGTATTAGCATAATATTAGTCCCTAAGATGGAAAATATTAAATTGTGTTTCCGGAGTATCTACCGGAATATTAACACGACTGTCGATAGGAAACAATTTTATTTTTAGCTTACCACAAATACCTTGCTTATTAGTAAAGCAAATTCTAGTATACAATTTAAAAATTATGTATCGATACATTATTGGTTCTATTAGTATTATTACTTACTGTTATTATTTTCATGTTATTATTAGAAATCATGAAATTAATTATATTAGTTCTTCGTTTAATCTATCTCTCGGTAAGTGTATATGTGAAAGAATTGCATATTTTTGTATCATCTCCTGATGAAGCAGCATTTAAGATTGATTCAGCTGTTGAAGGTTGTAACTATAATAACTTTTGTCCTATGAATCTTGTAGCATATGATGTGTAAAAAAAGATTTAAGTAAGCAAAAACATTTTTGTTTATATATTTTCATCAAGTAGTCATGGTGTTTTAACATATAATAGAGTAGGCAAAGGTTACTTAACACGTTTTTAAAAAAAAAGTGCAGTTTGCCACTTATATATAATCATGTGAAAGAGCACAGTGTGCTCAAGTGCCTGGACGTGCTGGTATCAAACCCAAGGCTAGAAGAAGAAGAAGAAGAAAAGCTGACCGGATGAGCTACACAGTTTGACACAATATTTGTGTAAATTCTCACATTTTAAAGATACAGAAAAATAATATTATTCTCTTTAATTTTCTTTATGTGTATCGATGTTTGTTTGTAAAGTGCTCTAGTAAGAACCTGATGAAGCCACTGTACCGGCGAAACAATTGTCCTCTTTATACTACCCCCAATAGATCTCTCAGTTTCATTCTGTTAGTCTGGTGTCCTCGATAGAAGCCACTATTATCCTCAGGGCAAGTTTGAGTACCCTCGTAAGATATTGCATCTTACGATCTCTTCCGAAATGTTTATGTCTGAGCCCTTCAGTTCCTCACACGTGCAGATTACATGAAGGCTAGTTTCCTCCTGTTTTTCACATCTCCTACACCATGGCTCGCTAACAATGCCCATGCTGGCCATATGCTTTCTTAAAGGACGATATCTGGTTATTAAACCGGTAATTAATTTGATTTTTTTAATTTATTACTACGAATTAGGTTGGCTAAAAACCTTCCGTCCAGTTCCCTTAGTAGTGTTTCAGTATGAAGTTGACTTTCCGTTTACCTCCATTTCTTTTTATGTTCTCTTTCTAGCAATAACCAGATCTCCCTTCTAGCAGAATTCTTAGCGATTCCACATATATGTTCTGGTCCTATGAAGTTCATTTTAGTGCCTTCTTTGACCAGTTTGTCTCATTGCTTTTAATTCCTTCATGTCCTGGCTCATATCAGTGATACAGGATTGTCTTGTGCCAGTTTATTGAGGACCTGTTTACAATATTTCACCAACTTAGACCTGGTAGATGGGTTCGTAATGGCTTTAATAGCCGCCTGACTATCAGTCATTATGTTAATTTTTTGTTTGCGCAGCCGACTTCCCGAATTTCCTCGGCGCAGGCTGCGTCTGCAAACAATTCAGCCTGGAAAACAGTTTCCAAAACTTAACGATATCTTTCTTTTAAGGCACATTGCACATATAACTGCACCTGTGCCTCGATTGAATTTGGTGCCGGCACACCATTCGCCCGGGCTACTTTTTGCCCCGATCGGTATAGAAATGTTCAACGTTTTTTCATATTTAAACATTAATTTATCTTACCCGTTTGTCTATGTCCACTAGATAGATAGTTTACTTGAGTTGGCTATAGACACTATTCCACTACGAGTTTCAAATCTGTTGCGGTCTTAGCTATTTGGAATTCGATATTGTTCACTTCAAACTGACACCCTGTATATCGAAATTATAATTATCATATATTTCGTCATAAAACGAAATTTGTTATATTTTACATATGTTAGATATAAGTAACTCTAGGATAAGAATTAAATTATAACATTTCCAATTTTATAAATATATATAAACATAATTTTTTTATCTTATTCAAATTATAAAACTTTCTTTACATTTAAAATTTTATTACTTCATAATTTAGACCACTCGTTTTATTGCCTAGGGTTGTGAACAAAGTTCCTAATCTGACAATTTTTTGTTAAACCTCACGTTTCCTAAATATGTATAATAAAATCCACTACTGAACAATGGAACGAATACTTAACTAGTAATGATTTTGATTTGATTATTTACTAATAAGATTGAAGATCCTATCATAAACCCGGTATTGTTGCCCGTAGGTACAATTTCTAAGAAGTAAATACTTCCTCGTTATGACGTCAAACAATATAATGTACTACGAATACGTATCTTGAGCGTTTATATATATTCGAATTGGACAAGGATGGTTCTAAGAGGAACTTCATAGAACCAAAATCTGTACGTGGAATCGCCAAGGATTCCGTTAGAAGGGAGATCTGGTTTTGGCTAGACAGAGAACATAAAAAGAAATACAGGCGAACGCCTGGTCGCCAGGCTTTCTGCCAACCTAATTCGTAGAAAAAAAAGAAATTAAAATTATTAACCAAACATTGTACATTAGGGAAGCATCTGTACAGCATGGGCTTGGTTAGCGAGCCCTGGTGTAATAGATGTGAAAAACTGGAGGAAGCTAGCCTTCAAGTAATATACACTTGTGAGGATCTGAAGAGACTCAGACAGAGACATTTCGGAAGTGATCTATTGGATCCTACAAATATACTCAAATTTCCCCCCCAGAAGGATAGTAGCTTTTATCAAGGATACAAGGATACAAAGGGCAGTGCGCTCAAGTGCACAGACTTATTGGCGTCCAACCCAAAGAATCAGAAGAAGATGTGACGTCATCGCTTAGGTCACTGGCAGACGAAGCGTCGCATAACGCACGTCATATTATCTATATACTTTCTCTTCAGTCTCTTTAATGGGTTTTCCGCGTAAGAGATATGTTTTATACAAATTTTAATTATTTGTAACAAGCCTTGATGTGAGCTCTCGCATTGATATATTAAATTGTTTTGGTATATGACTCCATCTGGCGATGAATTAATGGACTTACAGTAATATACGTATTTTTTTTCTTCTGTAATAGCTTGGCTATTCGAGAAGAAATCATATTCATCGGCGTAGTCTCTATATCACAAGATTATCTGGTGTCACTTGATAGGACAAAATTCACTACTTGACCAGAAAGCGGACCTTTTCAGTCGTTACTTCATAAACCTGCATTGACGAAGTCGCTAGACAGAAACGCATGCGTCTGTGGTTGAAGTCAACGCTGATAAATACGTGCTGTATATCCATGTTTACAGATGGAAATATGTTTTATGCAAATTTGTATTATTTGTAAGCTAAGTTGTTTTGGTGTAAAAGATAATGTTTAATTTAGACACGCACTTCTTTTCTTCTCCATATTAACAGAAAGAACAAATAGTTTGCTTTAAACGATTGTAAAAGCTTATCTATCTAGTGCTTTTGGACGAAATTTTGATAGCAGGCTTTTTGAATATAACTGAAGTCAGCAAAGTACTGATCATGGCCAACTTTTAGAAAATCACTCGCCCGTCAAATCACCCTGTATGTATAAATTGGTTTATAATACCACTCGGTCATTTAGATATTACGACAAATACTAGTAATCATTATTTTGATTGTTATTTATAAAACCTCTATTACCTTGTTTTCAGCTATTGCTAGAACTTAAGCCAAAGGTGAACATTTGTTTGGCACTGTATGTATATATATGGAAGGATAATGTTTTTTTTTGGGGAATCCAGCAAAATTAAACTCTATTACTTAAGTCAGTTCCCCCAAAAAAAACATTATTCTTCCATATATGTATATATACATAAATATACATTTTTTCCAAAATATTTGACATTTCAAATATAATTTTGATCTTTGATTAATATTATAAACTTTGCTTTTAAATTTAAATTTTAAATTTTAAATTTTAAATTTTAAATTTTAAATTTTAAATTTTAAATTTTAAATTTTAAATTTTAAATTTTAAATTTTAAATTTTAAATTTTAAATTTTAAATTTTAAATTTTAAATTTTAAATTTTAAATTTTAAATTTTAAATTTTAAATTTTAAATTTTAAATTTTAAATTTTAAATTTTAAATTTTACTAAAACTTACAAGGACAGTATCTACGAAGAACTCAACAAGAAAACATCTAGCGAGAACTCGTAAAGCATCGAGCTAGACAAAGAACTCGGCATTCGTTAAGACATTCAAGTATCTGTTATAGAATAATTAAATAGTAATGTATATAGTAGATTAAAATATTTTAGTTCACCAACAAGTGTTTTATTCGGAAAAGCTATGCATAACAAAAAGTCTCTCACATCAGGGAGGCTACAACACATATATTTCTTGAAAAATAAGATGGATTTCTTTGTTCCGTTTAAGTAGTTAACTTTCAATTTTAGATAGTTTCCTCAGAAACAAAAAGGATTTACTATATTCAATATCCCCCCTCAAAGAAAAAAAAGGGATGGTAAATACATTATTAGAACAAGTGTTCATTTGAAAAGTCAATCTAGTAACATGTGATTTACAGAGAACATTTTGAAGTATGTCGTAAATTAAAATTTACTACTTAACCTACGAAGTCGTATATTTTGACAGTTTCATACATACAAATAAATAACAAATAATAGGTATTTATTGAAAACTATAACAAATGTTGAAAATGTTGTCCTTCAAGATCAATGCACTTTAAAATCCTCCGTTCAAAATTTCTGATGATATTCTGCCACATTACTGGATTGTTATTAATTTCCATGCATTTCTGTTCGATTCTCTGTAGCATATCATTCAAATTCAATATAGGTGTTCGAAATATGTTATTTTTTAGATAAGGCCACAAAAAGAAGTAACAAGGTGTTAAATCGCATGAACGTGCAGGCCAGGCAATTTCAGTATTTTGACTAATTATACGCTCATCAAAAAATTCTCTTAAATAATCCAAAGATTCTGCAGTACAGTGACAAGGTGGTCTTGTTGGAAATATGCATTTTGAAGTTCAACATCATGCAACTGATTGACAAATGGTTGTAAAATTTCCATACGGTACCTTTGAGCAGTTAACGTTCCCTGAAAAAATATTGGTCCAATGATTCGCCTTTGGCTTATCGCTGCCCAAACACCAATTTTCTCTGGATGTAGCGATTCTTCATTAATTACATGTGGATTTTCACTACTCCAAATTCTTGTATTTTGTGAATTTAGGTATCCCGTTTTATAAAACCATGCTTCATCAGTAAAGATGACTCTTTGCGAAAGTTCTCCATTATTGTTCATATTTACAAACCAATTACAAAACTGTAGTCTACGAGGGTAATCAATTTCTAACAATTCTTGTACTGCTGTGACACGGTATGGAAAAAGTTGCATATCTTTTTTTAATAACTTGTGAGTTGTACCAACAGAAAGGTTTATTTGTTGACTCAAATGTCGAACAGATATTTGTGGTTCATTTTCCATTATTTCTTCAACACGATTGACAACTTGAGGTGTACGTATCTTAACTGCTCCGCTGCCTGATTTTCTTAAGACTACCAGTTTCAGAAAAAAGTTCTATCCAAAGTATTCTTAAATTGTATATAATCTATTACAAAATGTGGAAACTCAACTTGAAATTCTACCATGCAATCTTGAACTGAATAAACCCATAAACCATCAATTTTATTACCACTTCGAAAATAAGCCTGGACTAAAAAAAATTTATGTTCTAAAGTGAAAGCCATTTTAAAACTGAGAAGCAATTTATTTAAACCAGAATCGACGCACGATTATTTTATGCACTAACTGATATTTGTGATTGACATTATCAAATGTCATTTGGATTTACGTTTACGGAACAACAAACACATACTAATATATTTGCGTCTTATTCTATCAAAATTTCAAAGTAACCTAGATTGACTTTTCAAATGAACACTTGCTACTTATATGCTTATAATCAACTATAATAAAATTCGATTCTAAAATCAAAAGATTATATCTCTACTTTATTATATATCTATACACTTGAAGTAAAATACAACTAATCCGACATTTCAGCTGGCCTGGAAAAATGCCCAATTCCCATCTGACTGATAGAAAATAATGAATTGAAAGCATAGTTGTGCGACCAATTAGCAAAAGCGATTCTGCTTGCGTACCGTTAACAAATTCTATGGCAGGCAGGTTTAACTCGTACAACGTACATACCTATTCTATTAACAAGCTTGCGGCTATGTAGTGACTCTCAATCAATAGATACACAATATAAGCTGCACATAGAATAGTACTTTATAAGTACGTACAATAATACTCATTCGATAATTATATTATAAATGAATAAACCAAATAATTTTCAATTAATTAAATAGTGACAAAAAGATATTACCGAGATCTACATCTAGAGAACGACTGCGGAAACCTACACCTACAGATATTACTTACTTTAGAAGAATTTGCATTTAAAAATAATAATATTTTGTCACGAATTACCGGAACAGTTTTAATAGAAAATAAGGAAAAATAAAAGAGCGTGTTATGTATCGTTTATATAGTTTAACCAAAATATTGTACAATTTAAAAAAGGTATATAACCTCTTACCACAATTATTAATCGTATCCTGAATACGTATTTCGACAACTAAGTTGTCATCATCAGTAAGTAAAACCACTAATCAAGGTGTCGCACATGGGGCACAGTAAAGCTAGAACACCGCTTACGCAACAACTAAACTAAACTTAAACATGCAAATATATCTAACGAAAAGTTCGACAAACTTACCTCTCTTAGGGAAACGGCATTCACATATGTTTATACTCCACTTTGAAATATATCGAACGAAATTTCGACAAAGACTACCTCTCTTAAGGAAACGGCACTCGACATGTGTTAATACTTCAATTTAAAACGTCGACGACCCTTTTATGGTTCTAAGAATGAAAAGAGACAAGTGAAGGGGATCGGTGCTATATTACCGTTCATGGAATGTTGTTTGTTTTTAGCGATATGAATGCTTTCGTAGGCGTCAAGATCGCGGGGGTTATTAATGCCCTTTACAAGCTTTAACCCTTTAATCGACACATTGTGTAGTGTACTTAAAGCATGGTTGGCAACGTTAGATTTATCCGGTCTATTGTATTTAATATGTGATATGTGTTCTTTAAACCGGGTTATTATTGGTCGTTTTGTTTGGTCTATATATTTCAAATTACAATCATCGCAACTAATTTCGTATATACCTGATTTCGAATTAAAATTAACTCTATCTTTAGTATTCCCTAGGAGACTTTTGATAGTATTTTCGGACCGAAAGGCAACTTGGAGACCTCTTTCTTTCACAACTTTATTAATGTTTTTCGTGATGGGATGGTATGGTAAACACATGTTCTTTTTCTCCTGGTTACTTTGAGATATCAAACTTATGAATTCGCGGATTGTATTTTTTATTTTTGTTTTTCTAATGAATTTATTGATTATTTCTATGTCAAAGCCATTATATGTCGCGATATTTTTAATGAAATCCAGTTCTATTTCATATCTCTCTTTTGTTAACGGAAAATTTAGTAACCGATTGACTAAGAAATTAAAGGAAGCTGTCTTATGTTGATAACTATGATTTGAATCCGCGATGATGAATCTATTAACATTGGTTTCTTTCCGGAAAATGTCGATTTCTATTTTATGTTTCTTCCTAATCAGTAAAGTATCTAAAAATGGTATCCTGCCATTGTGTTCCTTTTCCACCGTAAATTTAATCGTCGGAAATTTCAAATTTAATTGATTAACGAACATGTCTAATTCTCATTTCCGTGTATCAAAAATCGCGAAAATGTCATCTACGTACCTAATTCAGACTCTCGGGAAATATTTAGGGTTATTTTTAAATTCTACTTCAAATGACTCATGAATAAATTGGCTATGAAATGAGATAGGCAGTTACCCATTGTTGTGCCTTGTTTCTGTTCATAAAATTTTTCTCCTACTTGGAAACAATTTTGCGTCGTGCACAGAGTTGTCAATCTCATGTATTCTTTTATTTTTGAAGGTTCAATGTTATTCTTGTGGAGCAAGCTTTCTAAATATTTTATAGTCTCCGGAATAGGTACCGAGGGGAATAAAGACGTTACATCGAAGGAAACTAAAATTTCCCCGGCTTACAGTTCACAATCTTTAATTAATTTAACAAATTCTAAGGAATTACTGACAAATTTTCTGGTTTTATGGTTAAATTTTTAAATTCATTCACTAACCATTTGGAAATCAAGTAAGTCGGTGAGTTGATACCTGAAATGATAAGTCTCATCGAGTTACCTGGTTTATGTATCTTCGCCAAACAATACATTCTTGGTACTAAAGGATTACTAACATTCAATTTATACTTTTGGGTAGAAGTTATTAAAATTGGACATTTCTTTAACGCGTCTTTTGTGTCACTAATCATTTTAGGTAACGGGTTTCTCTTAATTTCTATATACGGACCTTCGGCAATTAAATTTTTGACTCTTTGAAAATACTCGATTTTGTCCATAATTACTAACTTGTTCCCTTTATCTGCTTTTAGGTAAAAACAGTCGTTCGATCTAAGAGTTTTAATGATATTCCATTCTTTATTGACCGACTTCTGTTTGTGCTGCTGCAAATTCTTATCGATTTGGGTTTTACAAGTGTCTCGAATAAAGTTTTTTGGCCCTTGTTCAAAATACTTAATCGAAGTTTCGATACTTGCAATCACCTAATCTATAGGAATCTGACGGCTTGGCAAACAGTATTTTGAACCTTTGTTTAACAAATCTATTTCTACATCACTAAAATTCTCGGATGATTGATTGATCACTAGTGTTTCATTTATAGGAATTCTATTAATGTACTTTTTTGGTGGACATAAATTTCTGAATTTCTTATTAAGTTTTAAACATTCCTTTTTCAATTTATGGTCTTTAGTTTCCGTTATTTTCCTATAAAAGTTACACCACTCTTCAAATTCCTTATTGTTCATGCTTTTAGTTAATTTTAAATGCAAATTATATAATTCTAATTCTAATTTATCTAATTTGTCGTTACATTTACGTTCATGAATTTAGGAAAAACATTGTTACTTTTACACCGTTTCAGGAAATTCATATCTGTACTTATGAGTTTAACTTTAATATATAACTTATGAAATCTATTATTACACAATTATGTACATTTATTTAAACGCCAGGAATCGCATAAAAAATTTAAGAAATATGGTAGTCTAAACTACTGTAGTAGTGTTGATCTCTTACGTGCACGGACTAAATAATTATATCAGCCTATACAATGCTAGTTGTGTATAGCGCCAAAGAAGAAAAGGATGTTGAAGGTATATGTGAGTTTTGCCTTCATTTAAAAAATTGCGATCCAATGTTCACGTAGTAATGAGAAAATGATTTTTCCTTATTCGAGTCCGCCCCTGTCGCAGTTAAGTATACGAGCGGCAATACGGGCTTCCACCTCTAATTCATCAGTAATTCTCTTTACCGACTAATTATGTTGTTCTATTGGTATTTGTCAGTACCACACACAAATTTAAAGAAAAAAAATTATATGTAAATGATTCCATACAAATAATTAAATAAAAACCAGGTATGTATCCCATTGAACACGCTATGGACACGATACATCAAACTTTTTGTTTTATGACGATATTTGTTTTATTGTAAATAGAATAATTTTACTTTTAAAACAAGTTTAACGTTCAAAGTATTTAGTTTTAATCGCATTTTAATGAATGCGGCATAGGTTTGTCGACATATATTACTTAAAGGCTATTATTGATATCCACAAAAATATAACGCCATATGTGTGGCTGAGTCTGTTTATGTTTTGGTAAAAAACCAAAATTTTCGGTATCTATGGCTAAGAACTTATGTTAAAAGTATCTTCTGGAATTTTATCGATTTTGTTGCAAGTCAATGAACTTGAATTACGACTGTATTTCGATAAATAAGATAAGGACCGACTTGAACTATATTTTGGTCCTAAAAATTTGGAAATTTTGGATGAATTACAAAGAAATATATTTTAGGATTTTCAATTAAACATTTTACGTGTTCAGATTCGCATAGCTTGAATGTTATTCACCGGTAACCCTGTATACATAATATGCTATAACATAAATTACCCTAATAGTGTACGTCAATAGGTGAATTATAAGAGATGCGATACGACAACTAATTCAAATTATAAATAATTTTGCGAAATCTTTTAACAGTGTTTATATACAGCTATGGAAGAGCTACTGTGATCAGTTGAATTTACCTATTATGCCACCATTTACGGTACAGACACGTTTCATCACTGAAGAAGTGGGTTTTGAATGCTTAAGGAGGTCCAAAGCTTGTTTCTCTAGCTCTGTTGACGAAATTGACAGCTTTATTGTGTGTGACGGTGCAACAGTCTTTGCGAAACAGTTGGAATACATATTTCAGCAAATTTTGAAAACGTCCACTTTGCCCAATATTTAGAAGACATTATGTGCTATGCCTGTGTTTAAAACTGACGATTTCCAACTACTGACTAATATCAATTTACGTAATTCTGACAAAGGGTTTTAAAAACCACTTTTTAATCACATTTACAGCTCTAGTAAAAGTGACACTACTACAGCACAAGACAATTTCATGGCTGAACCACCAGCGATAACCAATTTAAGCTATTTTTCTTCAGTATATCACACATACCATAGACAATCAGGGACATATCGATTTAATATATCAGCCGGAGATCTAAATGATGACGCCACCGACTGTGCATGTCTCGAGACTTTCCAGAGCAGTCTAGACACGAAAGAATCAAAAAAAAAAAAATTGACTAATATAAACACTGAAGGGGAAATATAATTCATTCGACTAGTGATCGTCGTGAACTAAACATTACAAATATAAATATTGTTATTTACTGTTAGTTATAATTAGTGGTTCTTATCCTTTTTATTAAGAGGTGTTCTTAATTACCGTGTGTTTTATTAATCGGACCCCAACTGAAGGTTTGTCACATTACACTCACTTCAGAAAAACTTGGCCAAATTAACCATCATATCCTATTAAGATTATTTAAATTTTATCGTATGTGCTAGAAGCACGTAGCAAATTTCAGTTGAATACGTTATAGACGTCATCGACCTTAGTTGTTTGCCAGTCAAAGATCTTGAGATTAAGTTAACGTTGGTTGAATATACTAATTCTATGGTTGCAAGCGTATATAAAAGATATCGTTTTATATACATAAACTGTATAAATTATAAAAATGTTGTGATTTTGTTACATGATGGTAAGATCAAAACTTGAATATGCTTCTTTAATTTGTATTATATAAATGTATTTAGGTTTATTCGAAGAGATTCAGATGTCCTAACGGATCTTGCGACGTTTGCTTGAAACCTTAATTCTCGGACAATCTAATACGTGCTTAGACGGTTGATAGATTTTAAATCCAACCACATCAGCGTAAATTCTCAGGATTTCGACCTCCTTTTGATCTAAAGATATTCTCAACACCCTACAGAAAGAATTAACACAAATCTTAACAATAGATAATACACCATCAGAGGATTAACAGCAAGGACAAAAACGATAGCGTAACTCACCAAGCGGAAGTCTTGGGTTCTAAGTACAAGAGCCTCAACTTAAATCAGCCATGTTAACTGAGTATTTAGTGCAAAGTATCATACGCCTACATGGCGACCAATTTTCAAAAAACTACTCTTAAACGATAAAACCAGAATACAAAATTAGAAGCCCTTCCACTAAACCCACTGGCAACTTGCCGATAATCCGAACCAAAGTGAACGAGATACGCATAAACCTGTACTCCCCTCTACGCCGATGCAGGAAAATTCGACGTACGCATCCTCGAAGTCAATATCAAGCGAACAATTATATGTTTACAGTCTGGTTACCAAAATTTTGGAACAACGAATTAAAACGAAATCCATACGGTGGTGTTTTTGGATTGCATCTGGTATATAACATGACAATTTTGCATTAAACAGAATATGTAAATAGTTTGGAGGTTATAGTGAATTTCGACAATCATTATAATCTCATTGGATATAAATAGATGCTTTACTTACCAAGACTGTATAAAAAGATTACAAAATAAGTTTTTCTTTATGTATTTGCTATATCATTAGTACCTATCATTTATCTAAGATTTATTGATGTTGAAATATGTCCATAGTTAAAATAGAAATTTTGCATTGTTAAATTATTTTAGAATTAGAATAAATCCATAGAAAAACATTTAATATTAACAACAGAAGCAGTGTAATCTGAAAAACAATAAAAAGCGAACCTGATTTAGAAATATTTAGGGTAACAATTGTAAATTCTTATGTCTAAAATATAAGCAAAGCAGCTTTCATTTCAATAAAAGGAAAAATGCATCAGAATCTGCATGCCTAAATGACGAGATGGAAAGTTTTAATAGAATTAAAGATAGTACTGTAACAAATACAGAAATAGCATGAGAACATAAAGAAAGCAAATAGGAGAGATATTTAATGAAGCACGGTGAAATCTTTGCAAGTTGAGACATGCAAAACTACGTCAATGCAAAAAAATTCGTAGAAATCGAAAAGGGGAAATAAATTTACTCTCGTCATAAGAATGTAAAACACATAAATTAATACAAATGAGAATTAATGTAAATAAAATACCCTCAGACCAAGAGAAAAAAACGAATTTTCATATAATAGGTAGAGTAATATAAGGGTTAAAATGGAAGTAAAGCACGGAATAAAATAAAATATGTAAATAATGGGAAAGCATCTTCCGAGAAACAAACACGACCTAATATAAAAGGCCGAAGACGGCGTTAGAAGAGGATTCCCTCGACACTTTTCACTCAGTGGACATTCAGCATCTCAAAATTTAACGTTCATTTAGATTTTAACTTTCTATTAAGAAGGTTTATCAATAAAGGTGATATGTACGTTTACAATTAGAAGCATTTTTTATTTATAATTAATAATGTTGTATTTAATATTTACTTTATACAATAAGTTTAATTCATAATTGTATTGGAACTCTATTCAAGTAAAAGTATTAGGAAGAATAAGTGCAAGATTTGAGTAAGTAAATATAGCACTATATTATTTGAAGTCTATGAAACTAAAATAAAATATTTTAAAACATATATGCATTATTAATTTGAACAACTTAACGATAAATACACCACTGTTACTGTAAATTTATGCATGATATCTGAGAGAGTAAGTAGGAAGATAGAATTCCACGAGTGACATCATGATATCTGTGTAATTGAATATTTGTGATCAAATATTCATTGATAGCCATAAATAAAAGATATATATATACAGTGCGGATATAGATGATCTGTTCTGTAGGAACTCGACTTCCACTTAAACAGAAGTCGAATAACATACTCAATTTAGAGACAAAGTATCAATAGAAGCAAGATATCCATATTTGAAAGATTCAGATAAACGCCTTGAGTACTAACTTAACGTTCGGAGGGAAAATACCTCCTTGGTTAGGTGAAATACTAAAGCGTTATTCTTAAAAGATTTTATTGAATTTATGCAAAAACTCTAATAATAACTAGGTTTTTGGTTCAAGTAATGAGCTATTTTAAGTTTAATAAATGACTTGTGAAAATACAAAGATACCATAAAAGAATTTTAACAATTTACCTCTTGTTGCATTATTTCTTTATATTTACATTGGATACTAGGCCTAGTTACGTAGAACCCAAAAGATATAACCTTGAGATATACAATATACAGAGTCTAAAGAAATATATGTTTGAGTAACTGCCCACACGGCAATCATTTACTTCATTTACATACACAAGCGAAGCTCACAGCAATATCTTAGAGAAATCTAATAAAGTAGTGAATCCTAAACAGCTAATGTCAAGTGATTTCATTTATTCGAATTACATTAATAATAATTTTCGTAAAAGCTTAATGTAACACAAAGGAAAATTCTAAATTAATTTTTAATTCTTATTGTTCTTTACATGCATAGAATACATTTAAGGTGTCACTATAAATAATCAATCGTTAAATTGTATAGTCATGTGAAAACTAAATTAATTAAATAACTATTTATCACGAAGTATCATTCTACGCGAAGAGGGTGTTAGTTACGAATGGAATATTGTATAGCAACTACCCTTGCGTGCCGATAAATTGAAATTCTTTCACATAGCTGCCACAGTAGTTCAAGCAAACATATTTATCATTCCTTGGTGAAATTAGCATGTACTCTATCTGTCAACCTGAATACCCTTCGCATAATCGTATGTCATGTAATAACCATTGTGTCCGGTTCGAGGAATTTACTACATACCGACCCCGGTTCGTCAATTCCATTACACGCCAATTAAAAGATGTTATGGTAATTTTCGGACATAGTATTTATCTAATCAATCAAATTAAAGAACAAAATGAATTCACTAAAATTGCACGTTAAAAGTGACTAAAAGATATATGTATACGTTATTATTTTGCAGAAATAATACAGTTTCTTAAATCAATTCGATAAACTGTACTGGGATTAGTATTCAGTTACTTAGAGACTGGAATAGACAATGATATTGCAAAAATTTGAGTGGCATTGAATAATAAGATATTTATAAAGAAATTAAATTGAAAAAAGAGTAAAAGGAAAATCGAAGGAAACAAACAAAAATTATAGAAGACTAAGTAAAATTGTCAGATAGATTATAATTATTGATGGTACTTACAAGTTAGTCTTTCAAGTAGGTACTTGAAGCTCTGCTGAAAAGTAAACAGTAGAGATGTAAATAAGTACATTAAGAGGGAAAATAGAGGAAAATATAGATATCATGACAAAATATTAAAAGATACCTAGAAGCCATTCTAAATAAAGAACGAATTTAGAAATAAATTTTAAATATAGGAGAATGTGTGTTAAATAAAGATAAATATTTGCAGTGAAAAATAAATAATGCCGAAAGCGGCGACACGGTAGGACACGATGAATGATATCAGAAGTAGCGAAGAACTCGGGAAGAGTCGGTGTTGAAAATTTAAGCAAAAACTACCCCGAGACTTTGAACTGAATATTCTATACTTGCAAGCTGCTATAGAGAAGTTTCAGAAATATGGAAAAAACACTATAAATTGTCCATAAATGGGGTGATAGAAGTCTTCGCATGTTGCCATGTTCAACACCGCCTGAAATTCGTTCTAGATCTCCTCAACCGTCCCAACACGACGCCCATTGAGTTTCAGTTTCAACTTCGGAAACAGGAAGAAGTCACAAGGGGTAAGATCTAAGGAGTATCGGGGGTGGGGGGGGGGGGGGGTAATATTAGCAGCGTATCGTAATAATCCACGAGTCACACCAGTTTACGAGATATGGCTAAAAATTTAAATATCTCTTAGTCTAAAATTTGAAGATGTCTCCGTCGTCACAAATTGAAACTGTATAAGCCAAAATATTTACACACTCTTGAAGAAGGAGATCTCGATAGAAGAATGGAGTATTTTCTCAAGGAAATTTGATAAATGACAGAATTTTTAAAAAGATAATGTTCAGTAATGAAGCTACATTCACTAGTAACTGTGTTGTTTCGTACTAGAACTGTAGATACTGGGCAACAGAAAACCCAAAATGAGTTATCAGTTGTAACAATACTCACAGAAAGTTAATGTGTGGTTCGGAATTTTAAATACACGAATCATTGGATCGTTTTTCTTTTTTGATACGCTAAATGCAGAAACGTCTTGCAATTTTTTAAATACTAAATTAATTGGTATGCTTGATGATTTACCACTGGATGTGAGCAGAGATTTGCACTTCCAGCTAGATGGATCCACACTTCATAACGCAAGAATAGTGCCGAGCATGGTTAGACAGAAATTTTCCGTTAAAATGCATAAGTGGTAATAGCTGTTTAATAGAATTACACCTATCGACTTTTTTCTTTGGGGACTATTAAAAATGTTGTGTATGCATCTAAATTTCAAAACATACAGGAACTGTGTCAAAAAATCCGACAAGCCTGTCGAGAAAGTTCTCCAGAAATATAACGACGAGTTGTATTGAATCACAAAAGGTGTTTACGTCTTCAAAATGATTTATTTGGAAAAAGATCCTATTTAAAATATTGTTCATTAAATTGTTGCTTTTGTTTTATTTGTTCTTCAATGTTGAATAAAATTTGTGAATTGTTTTCTTGCTTCGTGTCACTCTTATTAATGCAAAAACAAACTATTATCTACTGATAGCATAAAAATGTAGAAGAATTTAAAAATGAAAAATTTTCAGAAAAATTTGGTGTTGGGGGTTCTTGAGTGATTTGTAAAAACTTTTCCTAATACTTTTTTGCATATTATCGATTACGCTAATGTGGCATCACTTGAAACACTTTTTATTTTAATTATAATATTTGGTTAGATATTGACTTTATAAAAACTGTATTCATACAAAAAAGTGCTTTGTCGTGGCCTACATAACAAATAAAAATTGAATACTGATTGCTTTCAAAATAAAAAAGTTATTTAGGTGTCCACATGAAAAGTGAAACCACACTGTATGTGCACCGCCAGTGGGATGTTATTCGAATGAACCTCTTTAATAATTATAGCCTGTCTCCATACTTTCCCATACCGAAAGTTTACCCTTACAAAATATTACGAAATAACCTTATTGCAACTTGTAGTCAAATTGCACTAGAATAACATTCGTTGATAAGCATGTATATAGCAAGCGCCAATTAAGTTGGCGCAAGGAGGGGGTGCGCAGAAGCCGTTTTTAAAAACGTCCACCTTCACTAGTCAAGTAATTGTCAGATTGACGTTTGACGGAACATAATGTCTTTGCTAGGGGATCATAAAGTGATACACGCTCAGAGGTTAGATTTATCTGACATTTGATGTAAAACCAAATACAAATCTCCCCACTACTTTTAATCCTGCGCGAGCTTACCCCTCCTCGCGCCAACTTAATTGGCGTTTGCTATTATAGCAAACGTCAGTTTAAAGTATTAATTTAATTTTAATATAAGTATAATACTTATATTAAAATTAAATTAATACTTTAATATATTTAATATTAACTCTCTATACAGCATTCCAAATAAGAATAAACCGTTGGGAAAAATAAAATAAAATAAAATAAGATTAAAATAAGAGCTTGTGATAGGTTGAAATAGAAGCCGCTTTTATGCAGGCAAAATTACGTTTATTTAGTTCTGTCAAATTAACGTTTTGCTGTCAGTACTGATCAATATTCCTGTCAGTGCTAGTCAATTGCGTGTTTTACTAGTTGTTAATTGTGCTATTTATTATTAATATTCGTCAAAGATAGTTTTTATAGAGATTATAAAGTGAAAACCTCATTTTCTAAAAATATTTTGTCACTCATTAATTTATTTCATTTATTTAATCGCAATCGTTTTAGAGCTTTGATAACGCAACTTTACCAGGTCCATCAAAAAATCGTAAAGGAATATATGTAAAAAGTGAACAGAAGCAGATGGCTTCTAATGTGTATTTTAAGAACAATGCTAATATGTCCAAAACAGTTGATGTTCGTCAAACTTCAAGGGAAGTAGGGATTGGTAGGAATACTATGTTTGACATTATTAAGGAAATTGAAATGTCTGGAGTTACACATTCTCCTTTAAGAAAACTGCATGACAGGATGTGTGTGTAAAAAATTACACATCCTGTCATGCAGTTTCATACGTGGTCGATGAAATAACTAGAGAAAGTGGCCGTACAGTTTTACGTTTACCCCCATATCATTGCAATCTTAACCCCATTGAACTTGTATGGGCTCAAGTCAAGCATCATGTTGCGACCAATAATAAGACATTTAAATTGGACGACGTAAAAAAATTTATTATTAGAAGGATTAGACATGGTAGATGCTGACGCATGGAAAAATAACATCACGTTATAAATGAAGAAAACAAGATGTATGATTTAGATAATATTGTTGCAAATGTATTAGACAATTTGACTTTTACTGTAAATACTGGGGCATCCTCAAAATTGTCATTAGATTCAGGTTCTGATCTTGAAGATTCGTGAACAATATGCAACATAATGAACTGTGGTGTGTTAAGTTTAGTTATGTGTGTGTGATGTTCTTGATTTAGAATCGTGTGTGTGTGCGTGATGTGTTAGATATAATTTTATTATACTTATAAATTGTATAGTTTGGTAAATATAGTGAATATTGTGAATAAAATGTAAATCAAATATAATACATAGGTATTTTTAATAATATAAAATATTATTAAAAATCTGGTGTGAAGAACACAAATACAGGTTCACTATTAATATTTTTGTGAACGTGTCCGAACATATCCCTCCCCAGAGACTTAGATACGTATTTCGCCTTTCTACAGGCTCATCGGTACGCCCCTGCTGGAGAAAGGATATTCTCAGACACATTCACAAAAAAGAACCACATCGCCACATCACAGAAATTATCCAGACCGGGCGTTGAAGTAAATTCAGCGCTGCCTGTTGTCAGACAGCCGAAGTACCTCGCCCTGTCCACATAACCAATGTGAAGTAACGACGCCCTTCCAAAGGTGGCACAGCCAATCTCTCTAGAAACTGCATTTTGTTTGTGTCTTCACTCATACTACGGACTAACCGCATGTGTAATGTATCAGAATAATTGGAACATACATGAGTAGGTAAACCCCACCAGTCAAATCAAATATAATTATATAATAGTGTTTGCCATATAAATTCATGAGATTGTAAGTTGTTTCAGGTCCTCAGAAATTGTTCGACGTCCTAGGTCTCAAGTAACTACCAGATATTGTGATAATCGCAGAATATTATTGAAATTTCTGAGTAGGAAATGATTATATAGTTTTTTTAATGTAATTATGTAAGTGTAGGTAAAAGATTTAATGTACATTATGCTAATAAAAGAGGGTTTTACGCTCATTGTGACATTTACGAAAAATATTGTTTTTACTGAAGACACGGAGTTTTCCATCAAAGCAATTTCTCTTTTTATTTATTCTTATTTTTTGTTCAGTTACATCGAAATCTGAAACCTTAATCAAACCATACTTCTGCTAAAAGCAAAAAGAAATCATTGTACGATAGTAGCAATTTATCCCATACATAAGCAAAAAAGTAAATATTAATCAGCCATAACTTGGAATAAAGGAACGAACACATGTTTAACCAAATACTGAAACTGGAAAAATTCTTACGTTTTACCCATCGTTTGGCGCTAAACTGCAGTTTTTTGCCATTTTTAATATGTACTTACTTTTATTTTTAAATACCTTTTTTAGATGTATACAAATTTTTATCCAAATTATGTGAAATTATGTGCAGGTAAATGAATTTCCTTGTTGCTCTCTCATTATAGATACTATTAAAATAACTGTATTTCGTAAAATGCTACATTTTTAAGCTAAATGATACACAAATATTATTATAATTATAATACACTGTCACCATCAATCCTTTATATTTATTACTTTCACATTTACACAAACGTTTTGTTCTCTAATAAAATCAAAGAAAGATGTAAATATTTCTCCTATGGTAATTTTAACACATTCTCACTGTATTTACGCACAAATTTGTTGTAGATGCAACAACTTCAAACAATAAATAAAACATTATAAGATATTGATTGAAATATTTTATATGAGTCTAATACCTTGCATTGGTATATGATTGCCGCTTCTTGTTTGAATAAAATTACTAAAGTCTAAGTTTTCTTAACAATAAATATGTTGATAAACAAACGTTAAAAAATAATCTTTTATATAGATTAGTAGGTATATAACCTCACATACAAATTATTCACTTTTTTGAAATTCCTGTGTATATTATACTCAGATTGCCGCGCCATCTGGTTATTATTAGTAATTATTGGAATTAATCAAAAATAATTTCAGTTAATTAAAGTCATTCGTGCAAGTTTCTGCAAATGTGTAGTTTAAATCAATAAACAAGAACTAGTAATTAAAATAATTTACCTAATGAAGAGAAACTTGTTCTTTGCGCCGCTTTTTTTTGTAGATAAAATCGTTTTCATATAGTATGCGAGCAAAGACGATATGAGAGCGAATGCTTCTGAAAGACCATGGATCACCATTAACTCGCAGAGTGGGGTCAGTCATTATAATTACGACTGAGTGAGAAACCGAATGACTCTATCTTTCCGCTTTATCTTGCTATCGTTTTTTGATTGCCTCATCGGTAGCCGCTGCAGACGTCCATGTCAATTTAATTATAAAGAATTAAGTATCGTACCTTTAGAGATTCAGATCATACTGTGTTAATTAAATTCCAGTAGTCAAGTGCTATAAAAGATTTTGTTTAAATGAAATTTATGTATATGGAATAGCTGACACGTTTTCTGTTATGTATGCAAACCTTAAATAATAATAGTAGTAAATAGTTACATGTTTAATCTAGAAAGTACTTAATCTTGCGTTAACGTTATGACTGAAGTTTAGTAGCTTCACAGCTTAACAAAAAGATGGTATTTAAGGGTTAGCTTCATGAAAAATTATACGAAGTTAGTGAAATGTTCTCAGCTTGACCATAGACACACCTCTATTTTTCAAAATACAACTACAGTACACACTTGGACTAGCGATATTAAAACAATGTCTGACACATCAGTTTCAGAAATTGAGCGTAAGGAATAAAAGATAAGCAAATACTATAAGGAATTACTATTTAGCATAAGCAATTGCTGGACGAGCAATTACTGTCAATGAAAGTAATTGCTAGCTTTTGATATGAATAAGATTTTTAAGCAAATTCTAGGTTTCCAGGGGATCAAGCAATTGCGCTCCAATCGTATCGAAATCTGCCGAAGCTCGCGCATGTATATTCCGCGATGGTGTTTTATTTAGTTGTGCACTGTGAGGTATATGAGTTGTTTGTATAAAATATGGCTGGTTTAAGCGACGAAGGGGACTTTAGTGACGCGTTTGGAAAAGACAAGCAGTTGGTGCCCCAAATTCCCCAGATGAAACACGAAAAAAATAAAAAAATCTTTCTTTGGAGTCTGTGGTTACGTAAAAGTCAAAAAGGTGTAACAACCCAAAAGCGTGCAAGACTAAAACCGAAAAATGTTACTATGATAATGTTCCTAAATAAAAATTTAAAAGATATTAATAAGTAACCTAAGTATTTATTTTATTAAAATTACACTCAACCTTTTCCTATTAGCTAAGGAAATAACTCAATGGGTTTCATCTTACTTTGCATTCTAACTATTAAAGATATACATGTTTAAGCATTCAAAGGGAAATTATTTATACTACCTTACAGAATGTACATGAAACTCTTTAAATCTATTACGCAACTGTTCGCTTTATCAGTAAAAATTATTTTATTTAAAGTTTCTTCGTTTTCATTTAACAAATTAAACATTATATCACAAAAATCATTTTACTTTATCTTCCTCGAATATCTCTTGATGGTTTGATATCTTGAATGGCTTATATTTAATAAAGTCTTTCAAGGTTGCGAACACCGAACTGTACGATACTTCAAAATGTCTGGCTACATCTAAAAGCGATCCTCTAGACCGTTTTTCAACATAACACAGGATATTTAGCTTCATGTATTCTGTTAACACGTGATTGGTTTTATTTTTTTTTGTGGGAATTTAGAAAACAACCATCTTCTTTCAATTGGTTATAAATATTTAAAATTGTCTTTGCACAAGTATACGCCTATTGGGATAATTAACTGTTTTAAGTAAATTATCTATTTTTCAATGAAATGTTTTTACAAATAAATAAAACACACATAAGATGTTTTAGATTTACACTTTATTAATAAAATAATGACAGCTGTTTCGCTAACACAGTAGCTTCTTCAAATTCAACTTCAGACTAAAGATACATACAAGATACAGCATTAATCAGGTAGTTGACCCAAGTTAAAATTCTAGGAACTATTACATTTATATTTTGCTTTTTGAAAACTATACTATGTCCTACTTGTGTGAGGTTTAAGTATAAAAATATAGTATAAGCAACTAAGAAACAATATTTCAATGGGTGAACAGATTTAACAGTGGGGATGAATTCAAGTCTAATTTATCGTTTAGTAACATTTCTGAGTTTTTAAGTTTATTAATTTCTAAAGACTCCAAACAATTTAGTTTTCTACCTTTATTTTCTACATGTATGATATCGAATTGTAAATTAAATTCGTGCTCATTCTCTATTAAATGATTAGAGTAGGTTGAGTTAGTTTTCTTATTGATGTAAGAATGATAGTGGTCTTGGATTCGTTTTTTAAACGTTCTACCTGTCTATCCAATATATGTTTTGGTACATGATCCGCATGATAACTTATAGACTCGTGATTTATTGTCTTTGGTAGTTTTTTCTTTATTATTTTTAATATATTTGGCTAGATTATTATTAGTTTTATAAGCAATATTAATGTTTTCTTTTTTAAGGAATTTTGATAATTTAAGTTGCTGTTGACCTAAGTAAGTAAATGATTTAAACTGCTTGTCTGGCTCCACTTTAATGATCGGGTACACCTCCCTTAATAATTTATTGACAGATTTTTTAAAAATTAATTTATCTATTAGATTAGGGTCATATCCGTTGTTGTGAGCGATTTGTTTTACAATATTGTATTCTTTATTATAGTCTTCATTAAAGAATTGAAATGTTTTTAATTTAAAATTTAAGTTTGAATAAAAATCAGAAATACGTCACCGGTGTATAACTAGTTGCCTACTATGCCACCAATGCATTGACTTTTTTTTTAGCTTTACACATAAGGCGACATAATGATAAAAAAAGAACTCAGTATAAAAATTAAAACATTCGATTTGTTATTTATAGACTCACAAACTACATAATAAATTTTGATAAAATTTTGTGTGGAAGGTTCCTACCATATATTTTTTCCAAATTTGATCGGCAAATATTAAAGAATTAACAATATGTGAAATTATATGAATATACATAAATAAAAATTAAATGCTTTTCGTTGGTAAGCGCATGACTTGAGGACGGCTGGACCGATTTAACTAATTTGTTTTAATATTTGCAATAGCTCAAATAAGGTTTTTAGGACAAGAGAAATTGGAAAAGTTGCCCGAGAAATTGGAAAATTCTGGAAAACTTAAAGTGCTTGTTTCTATATGATTTTTATATGAACTCAAGACCATAACTCACGATTCGAACGATAGATAAGAGTTTTTTTTTTGTTTTGTTCGTTATGACTCCG
This sequence comes from Melolontha melolontha, assembly GCA_935421215.2. NCBI lineage: Eukaryota > Metazoa > Arthropoda > Insecta > Coleoptera > Scarabaeidae > Melolontha > Melolontha melolontha. The sequence continues at coordinate 64,368,168 of OW285237.1, read as the reverse complement.
GAAAAGTTTACAGGAAAAAAAATTGGGACAATTACAAAGGAAAGTCTGAGAATTCCGACAAACTGCAAAAATCATAATTTTTGGTATGCACTCTCGATATCACTTACGATAGGAACGATATATTTGGTTGTTTTTTTTTTGGTTTGCTCGTTTTGCTCCAGAAATGGAAATAACCATAAAAATCAGGAAGATCTGGAGAAAAATCTGGAAAAATGCATTCCAGCCTAAATTAATTTAAAATTACACTTGTTTTTACTTTTGTGTGGCTTTGCGAAGAATTCATCTCGCATATAAAATTTCCCATTGGCGAACTTCTGAATGTACTCCTCAAATTAATTATCCATGGCCATTGTCGTTAATAGATACAATGATCGTACTTTGCTTTCCTTGTTAACTTTGTTTAGATATTTCCAATAGCTTTCACAAATTCACAAAACGGTCACAAACAAATTCTGGTGTGAAGAACACAAATTCAGGTTTACTATTAATATTTTTTGTGAACGTGTCCGAACATATCCCTCCCCAGAGACGCAGATACGTATTTCGCCTTTCTACAGGCTCATCGGTACGCCCTTGCTGGAGAAAGGATATCTTCAGACACATTCAGGGATATATTAGGGATATGTTCGGACACGTTCACAAAAAATATTAATAGCGAACCTGTTTTGTGTTCTTCACACAAGATTTTTAATAATATTTTATATTATTAAAAATACCTTTGTATTATACAAAACTGGTGGGGTTTTACCCACTCATGTATGTTTCAGTTATTCTGATACACAAACAAATTTATTAAAACTTGGACAGTACAGCGTCGGCGTTATTTTATAAATAACAGAATCATTCCTTTTTACTCTACATTTATATATCATACTGTCCTGTATATACATAAATAATTTTAAAATCCGTGGTGGTGTGCACAGTTATAATACTATGAATAAAGATCAACTGGAGAGTCTATTCTTCAGACTTACAAAAACTGAAACAAACAGTATTCAAACTGATTTGTATAATTAGACTACTTTTATCGTATAGGAGTGCTAGCATGAACAAATTTAAAAAAAAAACATGTTAAAAGTTTATTAACCAACAAGTGGTGCTATTCCCTAATGGGTATCTGGACGACAAACTGTGACATTGTCTCTCTGTCCGATCGGTCGTGCGGTCACGGCAATCATATTTATGTTTGTGTCTTCATGTACATAATTTGTCTCTTGAAACATGCATGTATATATCATATATGTTTTTTTCCATTTTATTTTATACATATTATTACTGTATATTTTTAAGTATTGTAATGTATTGTCATTTCCTGTTTCTTTGTAACGCATAAGAAATAAAATATTGATTCATTGATTGGTTGATAATATTTGGATTAAATATATCTGCCCCCACTGTTATTTGTAATCCACAATTTCTTCGGCACTTGTATGAAAAATCCAGAACTTTTCCTGATTTAATACTTTCTGTATTACAAGACTGCTTGTTTTACAAACAGGACTTTGATGGCTGCCAAGTTCTTCACCTACAGAGTTACGGTAGCCACGATCAGATATGTTTCGCAAAAAAACTGCATTTGAGTTGCAGGTGATAATGCCATAATTTTCTAAAAATTATTGCGCTAACCACTTCATGTTTGCACTATCAAATCTATATAATTTACTAAAATCATCGTCCTTGGAACTTCTACACACGTTTTAAGTGAACGCAAGCTGCTGCCAACCCAGCTAGTAATTTTACGCAGTAATTGCTTAACAAGAATTGCATTTCCTATGTTTATTCATCGCATTTTAAGTAAATGCAAACAATAACTTATATTCTTTAAGGAAATGGTTATCTGGAAAGCTTTTCTATTTATTTTCAACAATTGCTTCAGTTTTATTCATCGGGCTAATTACCTTCTCGCTTGAGACAAATTTCCCTTCAGGCAATAATTTTTAATTGGTACGCTATCTTCGTAGTCCTTTGCACAGTTTTATTTTGCCGTAATCAAACACGTATTCAACAACCGATATGTTGGAATATTTTAATTAAGATCAAATATCTAATGTTTCTTTTCTTCAATTTGGCAATTGTTTCAGTAATGAAACTGATCAATTTATTTGATCTTATTCATAATTAATTCTTAACATAGTCAATTAAAGACGAATCGAAGCAATATACACTGATTCCCAAAATGCCTTTGATCGAATAAATAATAACATCTTATTATTTAAAATTGAGGGTATGTGCTTATCCTCTCCGTCGTTTAGACATTAGACATTTGGCAACAATACGTCAGACACTATAATACACTCGTGGATCAAAAATTTCGAACATCGAAGTAAATGTCTGTTACTACAAGAAAAATTAATTTTTTTCTTTTTAACCAGAAATTTAACATTATCTACAAAGTAAGAATGAGAAATAGAAAAACGGTACTCAATATTTTATTCAATACGAAAAAGTACTGAAACAGTAGATTGTGCAAAATTAGCAAATTCATTTGTCTATCGGCTAGGTTTTACAACTAAGTTTTCACACAATTTAAGCGATTAAATCTAATGAAATCTAATGACTTCTGCCATATGGCGTGGTAAACTTTGAATGTAGTTGGCGATCTCTTCTTGTGTAATGTTTTCCCATTCATCACGAAGAGCTATTCGAAAATCCCGAATGGTTACCGGTATGGGTTGTCGGTGCCGAACATGTCGCCCTAATAAATCCCAGAGATTTCAATGGGATTCAAGTTCGGGCTTCAAACTGGCCATTGCAAACGACGAAACTTAACTGCATCTAAATATTGCTCAACCACCCGTGTGGTGTGAAGTCACGCGTTATTGTGCATTAGAGTAAAGTTCTCACCTACGAATGGAGCAAATGGTATGGCGTGATCAGCTGAACACTCATTGATGTACCTTACAGCCGTCATGGTACCATTTTCAATGAGAGCAAGCTCAGTTTTCACGTACAGTGCCACCCCAAACCATTATACCACCTCCCCCAAATGCCATTCTTGGAGATTCACAACACAATGAAAATCGTTCACTAGGCCTTCTTCACACACGTTCCCGTCCATATGGTGAACGCAGACAAAAACGAGACTCATCCATGAGCAATACGGAACTCAATTGATCCATTGTCCAATGTCTATGTTCACGGGTAAATCGTAGTCGCTGAACACGATGAGCTGGGAGAAAAAGTGGACAAGCAGCACATTTCCTTGACATCACTCCGTATCTCGTCAATCTTCGGCGAACGGTTCGTGTAGAAATTGCTGTACTGTAAACGTCTTCGAGTTGGTGAGACACAATTGTTGATCATAAAGCACGATCGCATAGTGTAAATAAAAGGGCCTTCTCGCCGGTTTGCTATGCGAGGCCTGCCTAATCCTGGCCTTGTTGTGAATATTCAAGACAGCAGCATTGTATCGAATACTGCGCTCATCTTCGTTCAAATCCACTACTCGAGCTACACTTTCTGAAATGTCAGTACTGGCAGTTTAAATGACCTTTCAATACAAGAGATGAAAGTTGAATAAAGAGCGCAGCAAGATTTTTTGGCTTGTGTTGGATTTTTGTGTTCGTCATTATTTTTGTTTTTCTTTTGGCTGTTTTGATAAATTAAATGTATTGGATCTTCTTTAATTTTCAATTCTTATTTCATAGATAATATTTCTTGTTTTGCAAAAAAAAAACATAATTTTATTTATGATAATAGTCATTTACTTCAGTGTCCGGAATTTTTTGCCCACGAGTGTTTTAGACATGATAAATTTTGTTTCACATTAGGAGTTTCATAGGGTTCAAATTTTGTTCAAAGTAATTTGAAACAAACTTGAATGGGTAAAATCTCACCATTTGTATAAAACAACAATATTATTAATAATATCGAAAATATAATGGCTGCCATAAGTAAATGAACACCCAGTAAATGTAGATATAATTTAATGAAATTTGCAGGAAAGACGTATTTTATTCGTATTAAGAAACGATGAAAATTTCAACAAGATATAACAGAAGAATAATCAAGATACCATAGAAATAATAATAAACAATAGCAAGTGTATTCTTTTGACATTTATTTGGCGTTGTTTACTTAAGTGTCACTCTAAAGCATACGTGCGGCTTAATTAGGGTCATAGTGGAAAAGATGCCTCCTATTCGATGACGCGCAAATTTTCATCAATTAACGAAATTTGGACGTTGCAGAATATTCGGCTTACGAGAACCCGGATTACACAGGCCTGCGTTTTTTAACTTTCTAAAAATTGTTTTAAATTTGATAGCTGATTCTTATGTGTTTTTGGGCGCTGAATCCAAATATGAACTCAATTTTTCTCCATCACGTAAGGATTTTTCACAAAAAGGCTTCATATTATATTTTTTAAAAATTAAAAATAATTTTTAGTTACATTTTGAATTTATTTACAAAGGATATAAAAAACAAAATTACTTACAAATATCATTAAATCTAATGAAAAGAAACAGTAAAATACTATTTATGTCTTTACAAGTCCTTATAATATATTTTTCTTTGTCTTTCCATACTCCTTTTTGTGCTTTTTCTTCTGTAATCTCGTAGTGGACCATCCCTTTTTAACATTCAACAATAATCAGTTATCATGCTTACATTCCATCTTCCTTGGTATCTTCTCTCCATCTCTTTTAGGTCTTGGTGGAACCTTTCCCCCTGCCCCTCACTTACTGCACAAAGATTTTCAGGGAAGTAGTCGAGATGCGAATCTAGAAAATGCACCTTCAAACTCATGTTACAGCCTAAGGTTTTAAATTTTTCGAACATATTTTGCACAATATTTTTATAATCTTCATGTTTTTTGTTGCCAAGAAAATTTGTAACCACATTTTTAAAGGCTATCCATGCTTGTTTTTCTGCTTCCTCCATTTTAGATTCAAAATTTTCATCTTTCATAAGCTTTCTTATATCCGGCCCAACAAAAACACCCTCCTTTACCTTTGCTTCAGACAAGCGAGGAAACTGGCTGCAAAGATACTTGAAGCACTCTCCATCTTTTTTTAATGTCTTCACAAATTGTTTCATTAACCCTACTTTTATATGTAATGGAGGAAGCAAAACTTTGCTCGGGTCTACTAAACTTTTTCTTTCAATGTTTTTCATTCCAGGTTGTAAGGTTTGTCTTGGTGGCCACATCTTTTTACAATAGTGCTGCTTTCTATCACGACTATCCCACTCACACAAAAAACAAGGATATTTAGTATAACCGCTTTGTTGTCCAAGTAACAAACAAAGAACTTTCAAATCACCACAAATTGTCCAGCCTTGATCCTTGTAACGAATTTTAATTAAAAGTAGCTCAAGATTTTCATAACACTCTTTTAAATGAACTGAATGTCCCACTGGTACAGAAGCATATTTACTTCCATTGTGTAGAAGAACGGCCTTAAGGCTCCTTTTTGAAGAGTCAATAAAGAGTCTCCATTCAGAAACATTATATTCTACGTGAAATTGTTCCATGAGCCCGGGTACATCATTACAGAAAACTAGTGCATCTTCTTCGGAATAATATCGAGAAAACTTTTTTTCTCTGTTCCTAAACCAGTAAAATGTTGTGCTAGGTGCTAAGAAATTGTTTTCTTTCAACCTTGAGCCTAAAAGCTCAGCTGAGTCCTTAGGAAGGTTTAAGTCCCTCACCAAATCATTTAATTCAGATTGGTCAAACAGTTTTGGCTCATCACTTCCAGTATCATAGTAATCACTTCCCTCATCCAGTTCACTTGCGCATGTACGTGAAACCATTTCGTCATCAGATACATCATCTAATGTATCTGGTAGTGAAGGAACAGGTACTTCTGTTCCATGAGGTATAGGACGTGTTGCGGATCGAAGGTTTGGGTAAACGATGTCCATTTTGTTTTTTAAATTGAATCCGTGTACTACACACCAACAAAAATAACAATCATCGCTATGATTGATCGGTTCTCTCCAAACCATAGGCACTCCAAAGTTAAAAGACTGTTTTTTTCTTTGTGACCACTGGCGAAGCTCTTCAACACACACTGAACAAACCTTATGAGGAGCCCAATGTTTGTCTTGGTCTCCTAATTTCACACCAAAATATGCAAAATATACTTTTTTTACAAAATCTGTAATGTTTCTTTGTTGTTTTTTTACTGTAAACTTTCCACAAATATAGAAGAAGGAGTTGGGTACATTGACACAGCCTCTTGATGCCATTGGAATTTAATTTTAAAAAACTAGTAAAATAAAAATTAAATTAACTCAGCAACTAATCACAAATGTCAACTAATTACACAAATTCACACCACAGTTGTAAAGAAGATATTGAATGAACTAACTGTTTTGTCTAGAATAGCAATATGTTTGTAGTGGAGGTGGGGAGGTAGACATGCAGTAACAGGAAGATGATGAGTCATGTCTTGCGACATGCTCAATTATTTCTATTTGTAGCTTCTTTATCATAAATCTAGTGTATGTTTATTCAGAATATCAACTTCTTGCATCATCATAAGTAATAAAATTATAATAGTTTATTTAAACAACGGTTTAACAAAATTGTCCTTTTCAAAATGACTAATACATGCAGATAGGTCAAAAAACCCCAGATTGTAAAAAAACCTTACGTGATGGAATTTTTTAAATAATTTTCCCATTTTCAGCACCAAAAAATCTATTGAAATCACTGTATAAAATCCAGAAAATTTTACCATCGCAGGCCTGTGTTATCAATTCGTGATGTCACTAATCGTGTGGGCCGCAGTGTTGCTACAATTACTCTATGTTGGCGAAGATAGAGAGAAAATAATGAGAAGCGACGACGTCCACGGCCTGGGCGTCCCAAACTCACCACCGGTTGTGAAGATCCTCAACAAGAGAAATTGGTGATAGGTGGAGAGGTTTAGTTCACCAACACATCTCCATACGATCTATGTATCGAAGAATTCGATCTTTTATGCTTAGATCGCATCGTCCATGTCTTTGTTTACCTCTAACTCCACGTCATCGAACTGCACGACTGGAATGGGCTAATGATAGGTTACATTGGAATGAGGAATAAAATCGAGTCGTTTTAGCGACGAATCTCGATTTTGTTTATGGCCTCGTGATGGTCGCAGAATGGTCAGAAGACGTCCTGGACAAAGAAGAAATTTGCAGCTTTTTCAACGACATACGGCTCTAACTCAAGGTGTAATGGTGTGAGGCGCTATCTGCTATGGAAGTAGATATCCTTTAGTAAATATTCAAGGAACATTAGATGCGAATCGTTTTATAAATCATATGTTGAGACCAGTGCTAATCCCATATCTGCAAGAGCTGGTAAATCCCTTTTTCAACAGGATAATGCGCGGCCACATACCGCAAGGGTTACTATGGAGTTTATGAATAATGGTAATATTGATTTGCTTCCATTGCCATCGCGGTCACCAGACTTATCCCCTATAGAACATATATGGGACATGGTAGAACGAAGGATGAATAATTTACAGCCACCCTCAAGCAGTATAGAAATTCTGCGAGGAGAGATGTTAGAAGTTTGGGACAGCATACCGCAGGCTACCATAAATGCGCTTATTTCGAGTATGCCTAATCGAGTAGCTGAATGCCTAAAAGGTAGAGGATGGCCTACGCATTATTATTAATATTTATTATTAATTGTTACAATTGTATCTTGTTGAATCTCATTTCTTAATACGAATAAAATACGTCTTTCCTGTAAATTCTATTAAAATATATTTACGTTTACTGGGTGTTCATTTGCTTATGGCTGCCAGTATATTTAAAAAATCGGGTGTGAGGAATACATATTGCTATGAATAGTGATTTGTAGAATAAATTTGCCACCATCCACAACTAATCTTCCCAACTAGGATACTCAGTCGGTTGATTTCCAAAAATTGAGACTTCTCACTTCTCGGGTTCCAATCGGAAAGACGTGACTGTTACTACGAAATATAAGTCTGTCGCCAATGAATAAATCACAACATTTATATTGACTTATTATATATTTTCTGAGTTACTTATATTTTAATAAACGGGCAGTAAAGGTATATTAAATTAAACGAGCACCAGATAAAATTTAAATGAATATTTAATACAAAAAAAATCAAAAAAGAAAAAAAAAACTATCTTTATAAAGTATAAAGATATAGTATCTTTCAATGACACAATGAGGTAAAATATATCCACTGTATATTGACGGCAAAGTGGATTAAAACTTCCTCTAAATTACTCCGAACAATCTTATCTAAAAAATAATAAAATTTATTTTTAGTTTCTCCCCAGAGAACCACACTGTATAATATTTATAGAAACACGTTCAAAATTTTTACACATGCGCAATAACATGTAACAAAAAATACCTTTGACTTCCAAACGAGCAAAATTTTTCACAGTTATATTTTTTTTATATAGAAATTTAAAAATACTCTTTATTATTTATTTCTACTAATTAAGACTCTTAACTAATTATTAATACAATTGAAATACACTTTTAAAAGCTTTTCTAATTAAGACGTCTTAAGAATATAATTCTACTTACATAAAAATTTTTTATTGGAGACACGTTTACGACAAAACGTTGTTTAATCAAATACTAAATCAAAATTACGAGGATAACAATCTCGTAGAAATATCGGGAATTAAATATGAAATACCATCAACTAATTAACACAATCAAATCATCCCGAATTAAATTAAATATATACCGTGTGTTCCTGGATGGAGTTGACAATAGGAAAAAAAATTTATTATTGATTTTACGACAAAAAGTCATTCTTTATAAAAAGTTCTGCTTGTTGAGTAGATAAATTAGCCATCAGAAAATCTAAGATTAAATGTACAGAATGTCCACAAATTAAGATAACATGAAAATGCTTCAATAGAAAAAGTTCTTTAATTTTGGCGATCAAAGGTTGTTGTAACGTATAACAATATTGTACTGTAAAGCGTCATTTATTGTAGATTTGTCAGTTATTATCCGATGGATTTGCAAAATGTTAACTATCAGAGAACGTATTTATTTGATTAAATGTTATGGAATTCGAAACGTATCTTATCGATACGCTATAGACATGTTTCACGAAAAATTCCCAAACACGGCAGTATCGCGCGAAGCACTGCGCAAACTTGTGCAGAAATTTGATTTAACTGGATCTGTAGTAAATGTTAAGAAACCCAAGAAAAAATACAATGAAGACGATACGGCTACACTTTTGGCAGTAGATTCAGTGATAGAAACACCAACATTATCCTTACGGAAACTATCACAAAGACAGAATATTAGTAAATCTCATTTGCAGAGAATTTATAAAGAAAACAAAGTTCGACCGTTTAAACCACAGTTCCGACATACACTTGAAAATGGAGATGAAGAGAAGCGATTGGATTTTTGTTTATGGGTTGGTGAGAAATACCTCGTAGATACAAGTTTTCATAGAATGATATTTTTTACTGGTGAAGCAACCTTCTGCACCAATGGTCACGTTTCATCACAAAACAGTCGCTATTGGGCTTTTCATAATCCAAACTACGTCATTCAAAAACGAAGTCACGTTATAAAAAAGTAAATGTTTGGTGCGGATTTTTTGACGATCGAATCGTTGGACCATATTTTATTGACGAGAACTTGAATCAACACGTTTATGTGCGTCTTTTAGAAACTTATCTATTACCATTTCTACATAATTTACCGCTAGATATTCGGCGTAACATTTTCTGGCAACAAGACGGATGCCCTGCTCATGCGACGCTTTTGGTACGGCAGTGGTTGACAGATCAGTTCGGAGACAGATGGATGGGTAGATTTGGACCAATAAATTTTCCTGCTAGATCACCTGACCTGACACCACTTGATTTGTTTTTGTGGGGTACATTAAAGCAAAAAGTTTACGGAAATGACCTGCCACATGATCGGGAAATACTAAAAACACGAATACAGGATGCAGTGAATGAGATAAATGTACCACAAACCATACGCAAAGTCTATGGTGAATTTATTAAAAGGGCGGAGGTATGTGTGGAAGTTGGAGGTGGCCTTGTACAGTAATTTTTGTTGACTTTAATTAATTGAAATTTTGTACTTAAACTACAAAACATGCAATAAATGATACTCTTCTGTTGAAGCATTTTTATGTTATCTTAATTTTTGGACAATCTGTACATTTAATCTTAGATTTTCCGATGGTTTATTTATCTACTCAACAAGCAGAACTTTTTATAAAGAATGACTTTTTGTGGTAAAATCAATAATAAATTTTTTTTTCCTCTTGTCAACTCCATCCAGGGATACACGGTATATATATATATATATATATATATATATATATATATATATTTCAAAGAAATACAACGTTCTTGTCTTAGGGCAAAACTTGATCTCCTTGAATTCACCAAGGTTTCTCGAACAAATCGACCTCAAATAAAACTAGTTTTTTATCTTAGCACATGAAATAACATTTTCAATATACACTACAATTCAAAAATAATTGTACATTCATTTTAAATAAATTTTAAATATTATTTAGGGAAAAATCCATAGCAATATGTTGGAATTAGCCAGTGAACAGCGCTGAGCTTTTCCATGCTGTCTTTATGACTTGATTGTATGCAGTAAGTAGTTAGGGAGTATTGGTGTGATGAATATTGTCTAACTCACTGACGAATATACAGGAGGACGGTACGTCCGAATAACAATTTTCACACAAATATGTGTTCGCCACATGCGATTTTTATAATATTTTCGATATTATTAAATATGTTTTTGTTTCAAATCTTGTCTCTGCTTTGTTTCTGGTAGTTATTAATAATATCGCTAGTATCATTTAAGCTTTGAAATCTTTTTAATTCTATTGAAGACGCATTTCAATTATAAAATCATCTGTCAGCAGTTAAAGAGGGGTGTAGAAACATCAATTTATCTTTGAACATTTCGAAATATAGATTCGTGGCCTACACCGTGAACAAGGTAACATATTTTAACTGTTACATACAACACTGCACTTAGGTATTGTTCCACCATCAAAGATCTTGAGGTTAATTCTATAATTGCAACTGCTTATATAATGTAGGGTTTTATGTAAATAAATTGTAAAGATTTCAAAAATGTTAAATTTGTTAAAACTTTAAAACACGGTAACAAGATCAAAACTCAAAAAATATATTTCTTGGAATTGGTATCTGATTTATTAAATACACGTTGATAGTATTGAACACGTTTTTTTTAAGTATTGTGTTTTTTTAGCTGCATGAGAACTATCGATATCGATAACTATGGTGTGACAGCTGAGAATGTCAAACTGTGTTAACATTTTTATTCAGTAAGGTTTGGCAAGTCATCATGAATCGTTCAATGCCAGAACAAAGCTTCCAAATTGTGGAAATTTACTTTGAAAAAAATAAATCTGTTCGCGAAGTTAATAGAGCACTTCGTCCATTTTACGGTCAACATAATCGGCCTAGTGAGCAAGCAATTCGTACAGTTATTGATCGTTTTCGCACTACTTTTACTCTTCTCGATTCAAAACCATCAACAAGACAAAGAAATGTGCGTACCGAAGAGAATATTGGTGCTGTAGCGCGAAGTATTGAAGAAGACGCCGAAATGTCGATTTGTCGTCATTATAAACTTGTTGGTCTTTGTCCTTCAACTACTTGGAAAATTTCACGTAAGTATCTTGGCTTACGTGCCTATAAAATACAGCTTGTGCAAGAATTGAAGCCAAACGACCATCGTTTGCGTCGCATTTTTGCTGATTGGGCTCATTTGAAACTGGCCGAAGATGAGCATTTTTATCAAAGAAATGTGTTAGTGATAAAGCTCATTTCTGGTTAAATGGCTAGGTCAATAAACAAAATTGCCGTATTTAGAGCGAAGACAATCCTCAAGCCGTTTAAGAATCACCATTACATCCATTAAAATTGACTGTTTGGTGCGGTTTGCACGCTGGCGGCATCATCGGTCCTTATTTCTTTCGAAATGAGCAAGGAGCTGCCGTTACGGTGAATGGCGAGCGCTATCGAGCCATGCTGACTGAATTTTTGTTTCCAAAAATTAATCAGCTAAACATCAACGACATTTGGTTCCAACAAGACGGCGCAACTTGCCATACAGCGCGCTTAACAATCGATTTATTGCAAAATCAAAATTTGGTGACAACTTTCTTTCCAGAAGTGATCCTACTCACTGGCCCCCTAGTTCGTGCGATTTAACGCCTTTGGATTACTTTTTATGGGGCTATGTTAAGTCATTGGTTTATGCCGACAAACCAGCAACTCTTGAAGCATTGGAAGCCAATATTCAATCCACCATTGACGCCATACAGCCAGATTTATTGGAAAAAGTAGTCAAAAATTGGACTGATCGAATGGACCATGTAACTCGTAGCCGCGGCGGACATATGCCGGAAATCATATTTAAAAAATAAATGCCATGAAATTATCTACCCGATTATAATAAAAAAAATTTAATTCCAACAATATTTCTGTTTTGTATTATCATTTTAAGTTCTCAAGCTATTAAAAAAACACCCGATACATTGTATGTCTATCCGGGGCGGAGTTTATACTATTCTTTAATGTTATAAAGACAAAATAAAGTTTTTTTTTTAATTTGGTTTCTTAAATAATATTATTGTCATTTCTGAATTATTGAGTGGTATACACTTTCATGTCCCTAACTCAGGTAATACGCAACCAGTGAATATTTTATCATGAAACATCTAGAACGAATGTTCTATTTAAAGCACCAATTACAGTAATGTTAAAAAATTAGAACAGAATTTACGATTTGTGTGATAATCACATCGATACATTTATTGTAATAGCTTCTAATATTACAGATTAGAGTAATTTGTATTTCTTTATTTCATTGCATTATTATTTTGTAATACTACCTACATATATATACTTTTGTATTAATTTACGAAATATTTTTATTGATTGCTGATTTCCAGGATGATATAAACTTTTCGTTATGCCAAGTATATTAGGGTACGCATTAACGTGATTGAGAGAATATAATTTCTATCATTACATCAAATTTAAAAAGATAACATCAGCCCATACTAATAATGGACAGAATAATGAAATATAAACGAAAATAAAAAGTATTCAAACTCAAATAGTTTTTTATAACTCCATTTATTTATTTATTATTATTTATACGCATTTGGTATGACAATATTAATTAAATGTACAGAAGTGCTCCAGTGAACAACAAACTTAGCTTAGATATAACGGTATTGTTTGAATACTATTAAACTAGGATATAAAAGAAGATAAAATGAATGCAATTAAGTCTTATTAAAATGTAATGGTAAGTCTAAGATTCTGAATTTTTTAACCTGGAGCGTTCACAACCAAATATAATAAACTTCTAGTTGCAGAGATACAGTACAATGTAAGAGAAATGCTAAATATATAGAGGGTTGAAAATACGAAGATTGGACCGAGTATACATTGGCATCTGAATAAGTGTAAATAAATATTAAAGAACCAGATGTAGATCTCGGTTTCCGAGTTGGAACCGCGTCGAGTTAGGCATAATTGCCAACGTTTCGTCCACTGTTTCAAGGGACATCTTCAGGGTTGTGCGTAGATGTTCGTCGTTTCGCAGTAGCTTGAAGAATGCTATGACAGTGTATGAGTCGTTGAATTTTATTTCGTGGTCGAAGTTGCCACCATTTCCACTCCATTGTTTCGTATCTCCCAGGGTTGTGATGTGTTTGAGTCTGATTAGTAATCGTGCGTTGTTGTGTTTTTTGTGCGGTCCTGTGTTGTGTATGTGCAGTCGCGTTTTTGCGTTTAAGTCAAATGTGTGGGTTTACTGGTCATCATCTCTTTTTTGCGTTTCTGTTGTGTGTGTGTTTGATGTTTATTATTGTAAATTGTGATTATTGTCTGTGTTTGTGTTACGAAGTACTGTATCTGTTCTTTTGTTGCGTTTGTCGAGTGTAGTGTTAATAGCATATTGCCTAAGGCAAGTGCTAATTCGTCAACTGTGTTAGGTGTAGTGTTTTTTTGTCTTTGAGTCCATAGATTAGTTGTTGGGGGTTGTGCTGGTGTGTATTTAGGTTTGGGTGTGGTTTTGTTTGTAGGGTTGTTTGGATTATTGGGACAGTTTAAGAAAGTGGATAGGTGAGGGCCACCGCAGTTTGCACACTTTGGTGGGGTTGTCTTCGGCTTTGTACATAGTTGTGCCGAATGTCCGTCTCCGCATTTCATGCATTTGTAGTTAACGTTGCAGTTTCTTTGGTGATGTCCGAAAGTCTGGCATTTGTGGCATTGTATAATGTCTGTCCGTTTGTTTAATTGTTCGTCCGCAGCAGTCGTGTATGTTGTATATAGATTTGTACTGTCTCGTTAGTTCGATCAATACTAGTGGTGCCGGTATGCCGTGTTTGCCGTTCAATCTTTTAATTTTTAATGTCGGGTAGCCTTTGTCAGTCAAGTCGTCTGTAATGTCAGTTTCGGTGATAAAGATGAGAATGCTACGCATAACTACCTTTAGTGTCTTTTCGCTTCTCAATTGAAAAGTGTAAAATTGAATTTGTTCATTGTCGAGTATGTGTTTAAGTTTTCGGTAGTCTTCGTCAGTTGTCGGTTCGATATGTATGCCTGGTTTCACGAGTTTGCTTTGTACGGTGTTAATGCTGTGTGTTTTGAGTATGTGTCGTTGTGTGACCATTTGTCTTTTTCGGTTATAATAATTGGTGCGATTTTGAGTGTTTTTTTTGTTTCAGTTTTTGTGTTTTGTGTAGTGTATGTCTAATCACTTACCCTGGGAGTGCTGTTGTATGAAGTTGACGGTTGTGGAGTGAGTTCGGTTTCTTCTTCCAACTTTTCCTCGGCGTTAGTTTTTTGGAGTGCGCTGAATGAGTTTTTTGTTTCAATTGGTGTATTTTCGTGCTCGGTTTTTTTTTTTGATGTTTTCTTCGGGATTGTAAAAATGTTTTGGAGTTGGACGGTAATAAAATCTTCCAGGTTGATATTGGGCGGGTTTACCGGGCTTGCTTCTTCTTCGGGCGATACTAATAATTCTATTTTTACCGTCGGCTCGTCGGGATCTACGATGAAAATTTGCGGTTGTTTTTGTAGAAGGTTCTGAATGTCTTCTTCCTCCGTTGTTTGGTTTATAATGATTTCTGCGTCCTGTCGTTGTGCTTCAGAGCTAGGTTGGTGATAGTTTTCGTAATATATCTTCCGGCCATTGCTTCCGGGTTCGTATGACGATGTATCGTCGTCGGTGTTCTCAACTACGATGCTGCTGTATCAGAGATCGTAGTGAGAATGTGCTATGACAGAGACCGGCACAACTAATATAGG
Organism: Melolontha melolontha; assembly: GCA_935421215.2. Classification (NCBI taxonomy): domain Eukaryota; kingdom Metazoa; phylum Arthropoda; class Insecta; order Coleoptera; family Scarabaeidae; genus Melolontha; species Melolontha melolontha. The sequence continues at coordinate 64,352,868 of OW285237.1, read as the reverse complement.
GGGACCTGGTCAGATGGCCTGCTATTGGCTGGGAACAATGAGCCAATGGCATGCGTCGTATGGGCGTGGTAATTCTTAGTAGAGTTCAGTAGAGTTTGCCACGTCGGATGTAACATATAGCCATCGTCTCTATTGAGATTGCGGGGATGTTTGTAAATTTCAATAGATTCAAGGATTATGCCATACTATCCCATAAAACGCATATATTCATTTCATATTCATATTCATCTTTATTAATCCTGTCGACCACAGTAGTGGTATGGACAAGTCCAATATTTACACAGCATAAAATAATACATGTAATAGTATATCAAGTATGTCAATAGAAAATAAAATAAAACAGACCATTGCTCAAAATCAATCACAAGAACAACAATATATAAAACATACAATACAAAACACAATAATAATAAATAATGAATTAGCTTAGTTGATTATTCAAAAACTCAGTTAGTGAATAGTAGCACTTCCGTAGTAAATATCGTTTGAGTTCAAATTTGAATCAATTGTGGGGTATTATATTTTTGAAGCTTTCTGGCAGCTTATTATAAGCTTTTATTGATAAATACGAAGGATTTCTTTCATAAAAAGATAATCTGTGTTTAGGTATTTCTAACACAGAACTATTTCTTGTCACATATATAATAGCAATAAAGCTTTTAAATACAGTTGATGCGGAAACAGTAGCTAAAACAATTTATAGCAAACGCCAATTAAGTTGGCGCGAGGAGGAGGTGCGCAGAAGCGGTTTTTAAAAACGTCCACCCCAACTACTCAAGTAATTGTCAGAATACATTTGTCATTGATGATTGACAGAACGTAATACCAAATACAAATCTCCCCACTACTTCTAATCCTGCGCGAACTTCCCCCTCCTTGCTCCAACTTAATTGTCGCTTGCTATACAAGAATATACATGAAATGCTTCGTTCGGACGACACGTACAAAGAAAAAATACTTTTGTCAGTGACGGCGCTGCATATATGTTAAAAACAGGCAGACTATTAAAGGAAACATATCCTAAATATGCTGCATATTACTTGTTAGCGCATGCTCTCCACAGAATCTGTGAATATATCAGACACCTTTCTGGAAGTTGATAGACTTGTACCCGCTTTTACAAAAGTTTTCAGAAAAGCACCATTAAGAGTAGCTCTTTACAGGGAAAAACTTCCATCTTTGTCACTGCCTTCCTCTGCAGTAATAACTAGATTTCGTTACAGATTTAAATGACGGCGCTCGAAGTATTTCTGAGTGCAAGGAGCTAATACAAATTCCAAATCTAGAAAACTAGTTGTACTTTCTTCAGGAACATTTTGGAAATTTGTCAAAACTAATCACTTATTTTGAAAAACAAAATCTCAAATTAAATGATGTACTAACCACATTAGATGTGGTTATTAATAATTTGAGAAATATTCCAAGTGACTTCGGATGTGGCCTTCGGCAAAAGTTTGACGCAGTTTTCAATAGAAATCCAGATTTGTGTATGGGGACAATGCCTTAAAATACAACTGCTAAATACGCTGAAATAAAAGAATATCTCCAGTATGCTCCTATAACCAGTTGCGATGTAGAAACGACGTTCTCTATCTGCAACAAAATGTACAGAAGAGAACCTTAAGAAAGTATTGTTAGTTAATACTAATACTACTTTACTCAACTTGAACTACAAAATGAACAAATAAGAATGTGGTTTCGTATTTTATTGATCACCACCCGTTTGTTTTCCAATTATATAAATAAAATTAAAAACTCTTTAAAAATACAAATTTTCAATAGTACACCCGTGAGCGATGAGTCCTGAGCCTCTTGTGTCCGGTCCCGACTCATAACCTAAATTGCATTCACATATTAAGTGCCTCGTATGTAATGTAAGACTATAAATATTTTAAATTACTCAGTTGACACGGAAGCAGCAACCAACAAAATCTTATTTACTTCTTATCTTAAATAAGGTTAAAAACAAAATAATCGCTTAGTGTTTGAGTTTAGAAGTAGATGAACCGCGACCGAAAAAGTCTCGAGTCGTTTATCAATAGAATTGGTGTAATAAAATCACACGTATGAAATTACAGAATCATCGCACGAGTGTGAGCGAGATTAAGCTCAAGAACGGGAATATAAGGAGGATGGAATTCGGTAGGAGTATCCCATAAACAGCAACAATCTGAATTAGATCCTCTAAATGCCGTTATAAATGTATTAAATATACTGTAAATGTAAGACACATTGATCATCGCTGAATCACATCACGCTCGGTATTGTTGATATCTGGGTTACATGTGATATATTACGATTTTATCTCGCCATGTAACGGTATTATGCGCGCTTGTGTTCGAAACAAGTCCCGCAATAACCTTGAAGTATATATGTATTATGTTATATCTTCGTATATGAAGCTTAAACGTTACAATATTTATGTATCTATATGTATGTATATACGAGTACGTGTATATAATTCGGAAAGATATATAATTTCCCGTTGTGCCCATGCCTTCTCTATTCGATCGTAAAATTAAGCAAAAAGAAACGATACACGAACGAACAATTCATGGAGGTCAAGATTTCGTTGGAATGCCGTTTTTTTAAAATCAATGCTTATTTTATTTGTTTCCCTAAATGTCATAAAATTATTTTCATACTGCTAATTGCCTAAATCGATTAGGTTGATGCATAAGCTCAAAATTTGTTTTAACAACCAAATTACATATACCGGATTCTTCTTTTATTATTACACATACATTTTTCCACTGTGTAACTTTAACAAAATAATTGATAATGCATTAGTGGCATATAGTAGGCAACCAGTTATACAACACCAATGAAGTAATTACCTATTCCTAAATTAGTTTACCACTCAGAGAAAAAAATGTTTTAATGTCGAATTATTCTGAATTTTTTTATTAATACATGAATCTTAAATTAAATAATTAAATATATTTGATTGAAAATTAGATAATTTATTTAAAACATGAATAAGTACAACAAAGATGAAAAGGGGCAATGTGATACCAGAAGAATAATAGTTTAAGAACGGTCAGAAACACGTTTTTCGTTAATTATCAGGCCTGGACCTAGTGCGAAAACAATTTTAAATATTTTTAGCAAATTCAAAGACGGTTGTTTTCTAAATCACCACAAAAAATAAAACAAATCCCATGTTAACTGAACACATGAAGCTAAATATCCTGTGTTATGTAGAGGAACGGGCTGTACTATCGTACAGTTCGGCATTCAAAACCCTGAAAGAATTAACCTTTAACCACCGTAGTCTAATTGTTGTCGCATTGTCACCGTAGCGGCGTCACACAGACGTCGCTGGTTTTTGGTTTTTATTAATAAAATGTGATAATAATTTTCTCGTTATATCTCTTAGATATGTTACTAGAAGGTATATAATATTAAAAAAGTCAACAGATAATAAATTTAAAGAAATTTATTTAAAAAAAGTTGTATTTTCTTTGCAGAAGTGTAATTTTGAACATTTTTTACATTCGCTTTAACTTAATAATTTTACAGGATTTAAACAACACTATAATATAAAATAATATCGGTGTTTGGAAACTAAAAGAATACCTCTTTATAATAAAAAAAACAAAATTTAAAGAAAAATGAAAATATGATAAAAATTACAAGGCCTGATTTATTGGAAATTTTTCTTACAGTCTATACACATTTTAGATGAACATTCTAAACATATTGGTTTACGACAAGCAAAACACATATAGCTTGTCCGTCTTCTCAGTTTAGAGGGACAGGTGAGGCAATTTTTACGTTTTTCTAATTTTTCGACATTGTTTGAATCAAGTGGTTCACCGGGGATTCCCAGAATTCGATTTAATGTTAATCGTAAATCTCGTTTTAATGTAAGTTTTGAGCCCTTCTAGCTAACTGTGGTTGGACCAACTGGTCGGCAAGTACCTTTATAAAGTCTGCTTTTTCAAGTTTTTCATTATCTTTGTATGCTTGATGAAGCACATGAGCATTAACACCACTTATATCTAACAGTCTGAAAAATATTGCCATGGGCCAACGTTGAGTACGGCGACTAGTAGTGTGTTTAGCACACTTCTTTTCATCTAATGCATCGACCCCCGATTTAGTGAAATTATAAAAGGAAATAATTTCCGGCTTTTTAGTTTCAGGATCGTATGTTTCGGTGTGGTGCATCAATGACACTAAAACAACTGCCTTGTACTTCTTTGGTACGTAGGATACGAGAGTCATATTTTGAGTAAAACCAAATAAAGAAGTTTCACATTTTCTAACTCTGTTAGGTAAAAATTGCTGGGGGATTTCCCTTTTATTCTTCTTCATGGTACCTACATACGTTAGCCCTGCTTTCTTGAGTACTTCCATCAATTCTATCGACGTGAACCAATTATCCGCTGTCACGTTTCTATTAGAATTAACAATAGGCTTAGTTAGTCTCACAACAGCTTGAGTGGGTTTACTGACCTTTTTTTCGTCTTCATTTAAACCAATACCATCGGAATTTTTCCCAATGTACACGTACGCATTATACAAATAATGATTTCTAGCATCTGTCATACACATTATCTTTAGCCCGTACTTACATGGCTTGTTTGGCATGTACATTTTATATTTACATCGTCCTCGGAAGGCAACTAGCATTTCATCCACGGTCATATTTGTACCTGGGGAATACATAGCCTGGGAATTAGCAATTAACGCATTGAAAAGTTCGGAAATAGGAGCCATTGGGTTTTCCTCTCGTCTGAGATTTCTGTCATCAGGATTGTCAAATCGTAAACAGCTAAGTAAAAATGCGAATCTGTTTTTACTTAGAACACAACGAAAGATTTCACGTCCCGTACCATCAATAGTAAAAATACGTTCAATCTTCTCATGGTTAGAATTAAAAACTGCTGAATAATATAACAATCCTATGAAAGCTCTTAATTCCTCCATATCCAAATCCCCCAGCTCTGATCTCTTCGGATTTTTGTGCTTGAGCTTTTCTTTTTGTATTTTGACATTAGTCCAGTTCAAAACCACAAGCAGCATTTCTTCCGAAAACAGTAAACTCCATACCGCAGCAACTTCTGCTCTAGCACCCAATTTAGCAGAAGGACGCAGGCCCGGTAATTGGACAATTATATTGTGGTTTTGTGTTCTACTGCGCTTGACAAAGTTTGTTGACACCCACTTGAAGCGATTTTTTCCATAATACACCTTTTTTGTAATGTTATTATTATCTTCACCATCACTACTTAGATTTTCATCGTTATCGTTTATTACAGCCTCTTCTTCACTCACTGCTTCAAGTTCCGAATCGGAATCATGATCACTTACTTCGTGGTGATCTACAGAAACATCATCATTGTCACTTTCACCGCCATCAATTTCATCAATCCACTGTAGAATTACATTTTCAAAGTCAGGATCGCCATAGCGAACTGTTTTTGTAGATCCAGAAGCACAATCCATTACAATAAAGCACTTTCAACTAAACCGCGCAAAATTTGTAAAACTTACGAAAACGCCGTATCGGCGTCTGAGAGATCCAGGACAAACTTTAATTATTTATATTAGGGAAACAAATGCGTCTATTGCCACAAAATGCTAGAAACATACTGATACACGTTCAACTTGAAGGTACATAGACGCTAAGTATAGTTAGTCAAAGAGGGGGTAAGTTATTAACCAATGAAGAACCTGATGCGTCTCAGAGACGCCGGTACAGTGGTTAAGGGTTAAATATAAGCCATACAAGATATCAAACCATCAAATCGATATTTTCCAAGCACTATCGATAGTATTCCTTCAAGGATTAAATATTTTTAAAATAGTAAAATTACTGTATAAAAAAAAGGTATAAAATATGAACGCGTTAATAACAAAAAAGTACAAATATTTTTTACCATTTTATAAGATTGTAGGACGTCCTCAAGTTACAATATACTTCTACGAATTACCGAACTTAACCCACCTATTTAGGGGGCTTTTCAGTAACATGATAAAATAATGTATACGTTAAACAAATAACACCTGGTTGAATTTCACGAATAAGTGATTTTACAAAATGGAGAAATTTATCTTAAAAGGTAGCAGTGGGACATCAAATGGTATGTAGTCAAAAAAAGTTTTAAACAGTATGGTGTATGAGTGTAATGTGTAACGAAGCATTAATTTGATTCATTATCATATGAAGAATCTACATGAAGTCAGTCATTGCTCTGAATAAGGAATAAAGATGAATCAGAATATAATGAGAATTCAGGGCCTAAAAAGACTAAGATCAAATACTTTAAGTAAGCCAATAAAAGCGAAAAAAATCAGTTGTTTGGAAATATTTTAAAGCTTCAAATAATAGAAAACTGCCTAAACGTATAACTTATGCAAAAAAATACAAGACTAGTGGAAATACCAGCAACTTATCTGATCATTTAAAAGGTTTCCATTCTATCTTAGATACACATGACGACGGAAAGCCTAGGCCTAGTTCATCTGCTAGTTGTAGTAGCTCAAGCTCAGCTCGGTCAAATATGTCTATATTACCTTATTTCAAAAGAGCCCTTTTTATGACAATACATCTTACAGGAAAAAAGAACTTGATAAGCTTTACTTGTAATGATTGTACTAGATTTACAACCATTTACAATTGCATTACAGTTTCTTATTTTTCAATTCGAATTTAATCGTATGTTCGATACTTTCACGGAGGGGATGGTAGAAAATTTAGTAATCTTTTCTGGTAACGTTCCTTTACCGTAGACCTTCCATAATGAAGGAAATGATTCGTTGTTTGCTAACTTAAACGGTACATTACACAATATAGTTATATATAAATGTAACAAAAATGTCTCGCCAATATCGTGTCTTCTCGAAAACATTAGCGGTATATTCTACACTTTCCACTTTATTATACCGCCATTGTACATTAAATACAAAAATTCATTTATAAATTTGTGAGCTACATCGTAAAACGGTCTCTTTCTGGCTATTTGTGACCTCTATAGAAATTACTCATGATGTGGAACCTTAGACTAATTATGATTCCCATCATCCTACTCTTCACGTTACATTTGAATTTTTCAGCACACATGAAATAACTAATTTTCCAAATAACAATAACTTCTGCTGCGACTTTAGGAAAACTGATTTAAAGTTACTGCATACCGAGCTCTCCGAATTACATTGATTGTTTTGTTGACCCGCCAAGATGGGAATCTTGTCTTGTATTATATATTTGACAGATTTATTCCTAAAATTTGTATAACCAAGCGCCGTTACCCAGTATAGTATACAGATCATACAAAATGTTTACCTAAAACTAAAGAGCGATATTACAGGAGGTGGAAATGGCCAAAAACTGAGCATAATTACAATGACTTCGAAAGACTTCGTTGTTTATTAAAACAAAAAATTCACACGGTGACAGTAACTACCTTAGGAAAACAGAGGATGAAGTGAAAAGGAATCCGAAATCATTTTTAAGTTTTATTAATAGCTAGCGAACTCTGATACGGATATCAGATTGTATGATACTGGATGAACAGGAGTGCTGTTGGCCGCTAGATATTGACAATATGTCGGGGAATTCGCAAAAAGTTTTTACCTAGTTCCTTCATTTCTTCGCGACAATTCATGTATCATCCGTCATATGGCATTTGGCATTGCATATATTTAAGAAAGTGATATTTTCAAAAGTATCCTAAGAATTAAAGACGATATGACTGCAGGTGAAGATTGTGTACCTGGTTTCCTGATTCGAAAATGTGCTGATGTATTTATCGTATCCTTTGACTACTGTCTTTGACGTGATGGTGCGGTTATTAATTATCCTGGTGTTTGAAAAATAAGTAAGGGATACCAATCTTTATAAAAAGGAAACAGGACAGCCTTCAACAATTACAGACCTATTTTTGAGTCCATTTTAGATGGATTCAAAAATATATAGAAAATATATTCCAATGTGCATTCCCTTCTCTCTGTCGATCAACATGAATTTATGGCAATCAACATGGATATACAATAACGAATTTTGCATGTTTAATACAATATCATTCTTCTTCAATGAATATGCGGAAACAAGTGGATGTCGTCTACACCGATTTTATAAAAGCTTTTAACTCCGTCGACCACAACATTTTACTAGCTAAGTACTTGCTATCACATCGAAGAGATTACGTTTTTTATAACGGATATTTTTCAAATCTATTTCTAGTACGGTCAGATGTGCCACAAGGATCAAACTTAGGTCCTCTGCATTTCTTTGTTTATATCAACGATTTGTTAAAAATCTTGACTTATGACTTGTGAACATTTTGGATATCAGATAATTTAAAGATATATAACACAATTACTTCTTCCGAGGATTGCATTAAACGATCAACATGGATATACAACTACGAATCTTGTATATTTAATTAATACAGTATCTTTCTTCTGCAATGAATATGCAGAAACAAGTGGATGTCGTCTACACCGATTTTATAAAAGCTTTTAACTCCATCGACCACAACATTTTACTTGCTAATATTGGACAGCATTGGACTTAGTCTCGCCCTTGTTCGATTAATATCTTCATACTTATCACATCGACGAGGCTACGTTTTTTATAACGGATATTCTTCAAATTTATTTCTTGTCCCGTCAGATGTGCCACAAGAATCAAACTTAGGCCCTCTTTTCATTGTTTATATCAACGATTTGTTAAAAAGCTTGACTTATGACTTGTGAATATTTTGGATATGCCGATAATTTAAAGATATATAACACAATTACTTCTTCCGCGGATTGCATTAAACTAGATCAAGTAGGTTAGATACCTTTCGTAACAAATAAATCGATAGTATTAAGTTCAGGTATTTTACGAATATCTAATGGACAGAATGTTACTTATCTATTGGTTTAAGTTATTTCGTATTTATTAACCTTGAGCCACATAAATTTTATTTTATTAAAACTCCTGATATTCCACTTCTATAGGAGATTCCGTGTTCTCCACCACAGTAATGCTAGTCGCTTGTAAATTTGGATTTTTATGGCTCCCTCCCTGTGAGATACCTGTGCTTGATTCTTACTTATTACAGTATAAATAATTTTTATCCCTATAATATTTTAAACTAAAAAGCACACATAATTAATTATTTTCAACATATTCTTGCAGAAAAATCATACATAACGATAAAAATAAAAATTAACTAAGGTTCAATGCAAATAATTTAATTATTAATTTGTAACTCGTGGGCTAATAAAAAAAAACAAATTATATACTACCAAATCGCCTCTATCATAAAAATTTTTGTGGATCTAAAGTTGAAACTTGAATAACTTAAATTGTCACGATCACATCTATAGTCCCTGCGAACGTATATGTCAAAACCAACGATCCTATTTATTGCGAAGATAAATTACGATCATTTAAATCTGCCCTCTTTGAAAGTGGTCAAGTATTGGGCAGGAATCATCATAAATATGGACTTTTACAGAACATTTCCTCCGATTACGAAAAGAAATACGAAACCGTAAAATGTGTCAGGACGAAAAGGTCAAGGTGAATTCGTTATTCACGAAATAATGTAAGGATTGTTTTCAATATTACGGAAATTGCATTTCAACTGATTGCTCTATGCCAGAACATAAATTCATAAACCATATTCGAAATTACTGTAATGATGTGCTTTTTTTATTTCCTTATTCAAAAACATCGATCATCATGAGAATCTCTTACTAACATTAATTTACCCCAGATCTAAGTTTAATGATGCAATTTCATTAGCTATTTATTGTACCTCGAGGTTTGTCTATAAAATTTGGAATGGATGAATGATTTGACTATTGTAATACGAGAACGGATTGGTATTAAGATTTACAATAACGCCATTGTGTGAGTATGGGGACGGAAATAAGTTCTAACCTGCTGCTGAGGATACATCTACTATTATTTTGTAATATTTTAATTTTAAAAATTTTTTATTGTTAAATATAAGTAGATCTAGGATATAGAATTCAAATATACACTCTTGGAAAAAGGTGACGAGCACATCCTGTATAATCTGAAGAAGTAGTTCTAACGCAATGAAATTTGGCATGGAAGTAGTACTAACATACAATAACTTACGCTCACCTGAAGAGCGGCGCAGCCCTGCTGGGAAGGGATAATAATAATAATACTAATAATAGTTTATTAAGCACCCAACAGCAGAGCCAAATACAGGCACAAAGAAAAGGTATCGTACATGAATTAATTTATAAAAACAAACAAACAAAAATATACACAGTTAACTTAAATAAAAAAAGAAAATAAAACTTTAAACTCTAAACTTCGGTTCAAAACATATGTCACTAAAGTATTTATTCCCACATCTACACATTTGATAAATCGGACTCCTCACCAATGCATTACTCCGGCACACGGAATAGGTAAAAGTTGCAGAATTGCGAGACACAAACTGAGGCTCAGCAAAACACAGTCTTCCAAGTATCGAAGGACAATCGATGTTATTACGTACAACACTGCGTAGAAAGTTAGCACAAGTTACTTCGCGCCGGACATCCAGCAACACCAAATCATGTTCCCTGAGAAGTAGGTTATGGTCAGTATTTCCAGGAGGATACTCACCACTCGTTTTAAAAGTAAGATACTTCAAAACACGACGCTGAACACTCTCCACATTCAGTTTATGATGAATATAGATGGGGTGCCAGACTATTGAAGCATATTCCAATTTACTTCGAACTAATGAACAGTAGATATGCTTAATAGTTGCGGGTTGTGAAAAATATTTGGAGCTGCGCAAAGGATGCAAGGGATGCAGGAGCATCCCCGCGAACGGGGCGTACCATCGCTACACGACGAGGCATGGAGTCAATAAGTCGTATGATAGCGGGAGGGATGCCCAACCATGCTGCTTCAACTCGCCTCCATAGCTCCTCAACGTTACCCGGGGGAGTCGGATAACGTTGAAGTCTCCAGCCGATCATATCATCCCCACATGCCCACAACCATTCCTCGCTCAAACTAACACAGATAACGCGAACGGCCCTCCATTATGCACAAAGCACGACTACAACTACTCGCTTCCACCACACTAACAATAACCGGTTTCTTCCTTCCCGCAACGGTCTCCATGGAGACAACATATTGCAGTTGTCGGAGGCACTCAGTAAAAAATGCAGCTATAGGAAAAGTCAAAACTCGCTGCGCAAACTCGTCTAGAGGAAACCTTAATGCTCCGCTAAATCTACGCATTTAACTTGACACGTTCAGATTATACAGGGTGTGCTCGTCACTTTTTTCCAGCAGTGTAAATATTTACAATTTCATATATATTAAACGGTGATTTTCGGGATTAAGCCACTGTATAACATAACCTTTATTAGAACATTCAAATGGTAAAGCTAATTCTAAGAAAGCGACATCCTTTACATTTGTAAATCTATTTATTACCTACTTTGTGATTTAGACCCCTCGTTTTATTACCTGGGATTATCAATGATCGGCATCTCTTTCCAAATTGATTTATTGCTTTATACATCAAACCTCTTGTTTTATTGCCCGGGGTGATTAGTGAACTGTAAAATGTTTAGATGTGTACATGTGTATACCTGCGTGTATCTGTGTGCGGGCAAATTTCTAGGGGTTTATTTTACATAATACTTAAAAAATATAGTGTTTACAGAGTGAAATAGCACAACAAAATAAACAAATAATAAAATAAATAACATAACAAAATGTATATAGTGTAAATCTTTAACAAAGAGTTACCGAAGATTAAAAAGATTAGAGTAAAAAGTAAATATATAAAAAAAAATATAATATATATAGCCTTACGACCTGTGCACAGTGAATCAACAACGGGGTCGTGAATCTAGTAATTGGGGTTGAAGCATCCCCCCCAGAAACCGGGTACAAATATAACGTTGGTACATTAATCAATCCTTAACATAATTTTTTGTCCTTCGGCCGGATTCTCCCGAAAACAGATACATAATTTTGGTCCTTCAACCGGATTCTCCCTAAAGCAGATACACCTGCAAACAGGAATTTCAAGTATCTCGTCTCAGGATGCAAAGTCATTTATTATGAGTTCGACTTCTTCTAAGATGCATACCAAGAAAAGAATAGTAATAGAATTTTTAACGTTGAAACGGTGCACGTTCATTTACAGGCGCTTTAAAGCTGTTTATGGTTGCGATTATATGGATGTGAAGAATGTTCATTAGTGTGTTCGTAATTGGATTGGCAAAACTGTGTCATAGAGATGAAATAAAGGTATTTGACGAAAAGTAATCAGGCCGACCAGTATCTCTGACCCATGAGAAGAATCAAAGAAAAGTAATGCTTTTCACCTTCAACACCGGATCTCGCATACTTTTCAGGTTGCGAAAAGTTCGATTCTTACTCCATTTAGCACACAGATAATAAGCGGCACAAATGTCACTGTGAATGTCGACTAACTTAGTTTTATGTACACAAGCAGATTCCGATACCTCACTCTTTTTTCGAGTTCTTTATTCAGGATGTTCGTCTCAGCCGGACATTATATCTCCATCAAGTATATACCGGTTGTTTCTAATGCCATAACTATCTATCATATCCTTTAACCATAGGAATAAAGTTATCACGATATCGTTAAATATCGCTTATCTGTGTGTATCTCTATGACACAGTTTTGCCTGTCCAATTACGAACACACTAATGAACATCTTCACATCCATACAATCGCAATCATAAACAGCTTTCAAACGCCTGCAAATGGACGTGCACCCTTAAAACGTTAAAAATTCTATAACCATTCTTTTCTTGTATGCATCTCAAAAGTCGAACTCGTGTAATGTGGGCCGTTTGGGCGGCCACATCGGATAGCAGGTTTGGGCGACTTATCGTATTAAATGATACACACAAAGTTCGGGTAACATTCTATAATTAATTTAACACTTACAACTGGATAACAATGTATTTACATGGATTACTAGGTTCAACTCAGACAGGGTAGAACGTGGTTATTAAGTATTACACAGTTCGTACCACTGACTGGTTGTAACTCTCTATCGTAACAGTTACTCTGACTGTGACTCTGACTGTAACTATCTCTTACTTAAACTACTGTCTATATATATTTAGAGAAGATCCTTGGTGTGTTTTCTAGAACATATCTACAACCCTGACACATAGTCTTGTGTATGCAATAAACACAGAGTGAGGTCGTGTTTATATAACACGTTACCGTTTGTATTAAAAAGGCGAGGTTGTAGCCTTGCCGAGAGTGTTATACATATACATGACTATATCGAGTTATTACACTCGTAATAAATTACTTTGAATCCTGAGACGAGATACTTGAAATTATTGTTTGCAGGTGTATCTGCTTTAGGGAGAATCCGGTTGAAGGACCAAAATTATGTATCTGTATTCGGGAGAACCCGGCTGTAGGACCAACAATTATGTTAAGGATTGATTTATGTACCAATGTTATAGTTCTATCCGGTTTCTGGCTGGGATGCTTCAACCCCAATTACTAGATTCACGACCCCGTTGTTGATTCACTGTGCACAGGTCGTAAAGCTATATATATTATACATTTTTTTATACATTTACTTTCTTCGGTAACTCTCTGTTAAATGAATAAATGTACTTTCATCTAAATATATAGCTAGTTTAACGTTGCCCAGGATATACCACGAGGAGGCTATTTACACTTACACCCAGTAAGAAAATTAAAACACAATTAAAAAAAGAAGAAAAAAAAATAGAAAAAATTTGTCAGGTTGATATTTAAATATAATATTGAACCTTTTCACCAAAGAGCAAGTAAGAAAGAAAATCATAACCAGCAAACTGATAAATTAATATAACTAGTATGCTCAGTTTAACTGATTCAGAAGTATAAATCAAGAAAAAATAATGACTGCAATAAGAATTGGTAGAATCTAAAAATCTCTAAATTGGAATTTTCTCATCAAAACTCCCAAAAAAAATTCACACTTAATCCGGAACACAATCGACAGCTAATCAAAGTTTCACTAATAAAAAACACAAAAAAAACACACAAAATTATAAGTTGGTATTTAAAACGTGGAGCACATTTGAAGATGTCATATATGCGGCACGCTCGATGGTTTATTGTTTTTCCACGTAAACGATAATGTTTAGTTAACACACAAAATTTTTATTTCTCCATATTAACACAAAGGCAGTCAATAATTTACTTTAAAAGATTATAGAAACTAATCTACCTATCTGAGAGACTTGGGCAAAATTTTGGCAAACAGCTGAAGCCAACAATATACTCGTCAGAGCGAAAGTGTTGCCAATTTTTTAAAAGTCACTCTCTCTTCAAATTACCCTGGTATAGTCGTTATTACAACAATAAACGCACCCCAGCCATTCGAACACCTTAATTACCTTAATATGATATTTAGTCCATTAAAGGATTGTTAATTAAAGAATATAATTTCAGTAATAATAATTCCATTAAAATTCACACAAAAATTTAGATACGCTCGTTCTAATCAGCCTAGTCGTCCGTAACATATCTTGGTTTTACATTTTTCCAAATGAAAATATACTAAACGTGGCGATATTAAAACCTCTATTAAATTACTTCTACTTATTTTTAAAATTCCCGACAGTGGAGGATATTTATTATGAAAGGGCGCCTGTGAAGGAAAAGATGCAAACATTTATTTTTATTTCTCCTCTAAATACTTTTACCCATCTTAACAGGTCAGTTCGCCCGTAAACTCTCGTAAAATATGGCGTCTCGTAAAGAAAATTAAAATTGTATGAATGTAAAGGTTGCGTTAATTAATGTTTCAGACTTTAATGGTCGTACTTCGCCTAAGATTTGGATTTACGTTTTTGTCGCGTTCCTCGGCAAAAGAAAATATCTGTTCTTACAGCAACTCTTTAATTATTATTACTTGTCTAGTGCACTTCAAATGGAATTACTTGAACAATTGTTCGTCAACGGAGGTCGGAGGGTAAAGATTTAAAAACGTTCTGTATTAATTTAAATACTACCCTTGCATTGATTCACGTTGGAATCTCTTTAGTAATGATCATGGTATATTTTTTTGATTGAAGATAGTTTAAGAGAAGAAATAATATAAAAGCAAAGCATAAGACTAGCACGTTTGCAGATCCATGAATTAATTTCCTTAGTCGAAAACTTTGATAAAAAAAAATTAATATAATAAGAAACTATTTTCAAGTATTCTTGAATAAATTTCTATAGAAATTGTAATTAATTGAATGTCTTGTCCGCATTTATCCTTTAATTGGAGGCTTACCAGCTTCTTATATTTTCTCATTAATAGTCTCTCCTTAATAACACTGAGCAACAAATTTTAGTTTATTTGTATCTAGTCTGAAAAGTGAATTTTTGGTTAAATTTGGAGCATTGAATATAAAAATGACAATGAAATTATTAAAAATTTGGTCAGTTTTCAGGAACAAGTTTTTTTTTTAACTTATTTTTAACAAAGGAATAAAAAATAGATACTTTTAGAGTCACTAAATGCGCCGTCTTTTTGATATTCTTTAGTGAATTGTTTCTGGAGCATCTCTAATAAGAGTCCAACAGTAGTCGGCAAGCATGGAAGCATTCCAGTTTCTCTCTCACCTTTTCTCCATTGTTGATATATCCTGATGGAAGTGTTCGCCGTGCTCGTCACTTACAGCTCCGCAGTTTCCAGGAAAAAAGTCCAGGTGTGAGTGTAGGAAATGGACCTTTAAAGACATATTGGAACCATTTTTGGATACGCTAACAGCATATATTCAATAAGTGTAACGTAATTGTCAGCTTTTTTATTTCCTAAGAAATTAGTGACCACGAGGCGAAAGTCATTCCAAGCAATTTTTCAATATTTGTTAGAGTGCTGTCAAAATCTTTGTCTTTCAGAATATTTCTAATCTGTATTACAGCAGATATATGGCGTCCAATATTTGTCTTGATCCCCTATTTTGCAACCAAAATAAAGCTGATATGTCTGTTTTGTCAATGGAGTAATAGATCGCTTCTGAAACACAAACGTCACTTCACAGAAGTGATCTGTATTCTTTACACACTTTCGAGACATTCGATTCGACTCACTAACTTCGAGTTACTAACCTCTTCGCTTTGTAACTGCTCCAAATACGGCTTCTAGATTTTTAGAGAATATTTGAAAAGATTCGAGTATTGTCTATTCGATTCCATAATATTCGCGGCATTAGTGGCATTTGTCATTTGTTTGTATACAGGGGTTGTTTAGTACAAGGCAGACATGCGGTTACGTTTTTAATATTATTATGAAGGTATCATATCTACTACTATATGTGTGTATGTGTTTTAACAATAAAAAAACTTTTTTTCCGAAATCGTCAGTAGAGTGCCTAAACATTGATCAGTAAATTGTCAACGGCCATCTCTGCTGTTATAGAAATTGGATTGAAAAGTGCAAGTGAGTGAAAGTTATTTTACCATCGTTTAACTTCAATGACAAGTGATTTAAGTTTAAGTTCAAATACCTAAGTCCAAGCAATAAATACAAAGGTATTTTTAATAATATAAAATATTAAAAATCTGGTGTGAAGAACACAAATACAGGTTCACTATTAATATTTTTGTGAACGTGTCCGAACATATCCCTCCCCAGAGACGTAGATACGTATTTCGCCTTTCTACAGGCTTATCGGTACGCCCCTGCTGGAGAAAAGATATATATCTTCAGACACATTCACAAAAAATTCCTTTCTCCAGCAGGGGCGTACCGATGAGCCTGTAGAAAGGCGAAATACGTATCTACGTCTCTGGGGAGGGATATGTTCGGACACAAAAATATTAATAGTGAACCTGTATTTGTGTTATTCACACCAGATTTTTAATAATATTTTATATTATTAAAAATACCTTTGTATTATACAAAACTGGTGGGCTTTACCTACGCATCTATGTTTCAATTATTCTGATACAAGCAATAAATATTTCAAACAATACGAATTGTAATATTACAGTTAACGTAAATTTGTTTATAATTATTTACCTATATCAATGACAATAATGACCTAACCTCGAAAAATAGTTTTAAATATGCACCTCGGCACTAAAGTTGTTTTTCATCACTCATGTGTTTTATTTGCCTCGGCTAACACCTCAGCAACTAAACACAAATTCGAGTTGATAAATAAATCTGTAGTGGCTTGATACATGAATAACTATTATTTTTCTAAATATCTTTATTTTACAGAAACAATAAATATTATAGCAAATGTATTTGAAGAATAATGATAGGTGGACGTATCTTCTTTTCAGTTTTCTCCGTCAGCTAGCTTTTTCTATAGTGGGCGCATGGATTAGTCTTTACTTATCTCAGCTGTTTTAAATTTCAAAAGTTTTATTTTTAATCTGTTATTCTAAAATTAGGTTCGTGGATTCTCGAGAAACAAGAACAAAGAAAAGCTAATGTGAAACAATGTATTGACTCTTTGTAATTGAATTTCTTATTTTTGTATTCAGTTTTTGAATTATATTTTTTTTAATATATATAATTTGACGTTTATGAAAAGGTGTTTTTAAATTGGAATTTATCGGACCTTATGTTAGTGGATAATGGATGGCTCTTTCCTTTCTGGAAATTTTCTTTCTCTCAGATTCTCGTATTTATATTTAAGCAGCACCTAACTTCTTTGATTGTTCTCTTTATTTTGTTTGTATCACACTTAATTGACACTATTTATGTCTTTGCCTATTTCTTTTTAGTTTCGAACCAAAATGACTTTGACAACACGAAGTACATATTTACTATTCAAGTGTCAAAACATTTAATTCCTTATTTTTTCGATCTGTCTTTTATAGCATTTTCAATTTAAAGAAAAGCAATTCGTTTTTTGGAATACTTATTCTTGTTAATTATGAAATGCCTTTTTGGAATTTGATGAAACGAACATTGAAAATTAGCCCCCTTTGCCTATAACTGTTAGATAATTATTTTAATTAATATTTTAATATCTAATATTTTAATTAATATGTCAAACTTTTCCAAAATTTAATTTAATTGTTGAATTAATGTTATTTTTTATGTTAAAATAGTGTTATTTATGATTTATGCCCTTTCAGCAAATGTCATCTTAATCTAATTTACTTTATTTTTCTAATTTCAAAAATCTTTGTCATTTTTTCCAAAATTTAGAATAAATTTTTATTACGTTTAGTTATTTCTCTTGTTTTTTGTAAATTGAACCCCTTTTGGGTAATTTCGGCCTATAACTGTTTTATTTTATTTGGTTTTAGATGCCAATCTTCCTTCAATTGGTGCGAAACATCCCGATGTCTATGAATTCTGTTCGGATGTTAATTTTGTTGGCTGGTTAGTATGTATTTTGGTTCCTTCTTTGACTTCTAAGTGTTTGTTCTTCTTTCAGTGGTAGATGTGGACATTATTGTGTTTAGTGAAGTTGGAATTTCAATTTACGAGGCTTTTTACAATAAAAATATATTTTACTTCTACAGTTATCCTTTTTTAATTATTTTGTTAGTTTTCATAGTAACCAAAGAGAATTTTGGGCTAAAGATAAGATCCTTCCAACAGACCGTAAAATTAATAAAACTTTAGGAATCATTAAAGGGCCTCAAAGGAACTAATTTACCATATAATCTAAAGGTTGCAAACGTACCCTTAGGTCAAGTAAAAAAAAAAAAAAATAATAACCTTACATTTTGTATGTTTTTTATACGTCCAGAACACGTCAAATACAGGATTATCATGTAAATTGTGTGTGCTACTGTTCAAATAAAATATCGCTTTAAACTATTTATGTTATACCAATCTTCGTTTTGTTTAAAGAATCTCGTAACACGATGTTAAATATTGTTATTTTTAGGGTCCATTTTCGCATAAAAATTGACATTGTCATAACGTTTGCAAATCCAGGCTGCCAACTCTAACATTCACAAATAAATATTACTTTTATGATATCTATCTATATCAATTAATTTTTTCTCTACGTCAATTGTAAAAAAAACCTAGGGCCAGAGGCCACGAGTGAACCAAAGCGACGCCATGAACAGTAAACCTGCTTCCAAAACGCCCAAACAGAGGCGGGGGATAGTGACTTGCGATCCCTATTATTTTAATTTTTTTTTTAATTTAAAATAATTCACATTATTCATTGACGTTTGGAAAAATTTACTTGAAATGGATACATAAAAATATTAATAGTAAAACTTTATGTGTTTAAGTTGGCAGTCTGGAATTGCAAACGTTTATGATAATGTCAATTTTTATGCGAAAATGGAGCCTAAAAATAACAATATTTACCATCGTTTTACGAGATTATTTAAACAAAACGAAGATTGGTATAGCATAAATAGTTTAAAGCGATATTTTATTTGAACAGTAGCGCACACAATTTACACGATAATCCTGTATTGACGTGTTCTGGACGTATAAAAAAAAACAAAATGTAAGGTTAGTTTTTTTTTTTTTTAATTGACCTAAGGGTACGTTTGCAACCTTTTGTTTATATGGTAAATTAGTTCCTTTGAGGTCCTTTAATGATTCCTAAAGTTTTATTCATTTTACGGTCTGTTGGAAGGATCTTATCTTTAGCCGAATTTTGCTAATTAAAATCCTAAAACGTCCAATCTTAAGGATGCCCCTATTCAATTTTTTTTTATGTTGACGAATTTTCTCTTTGTTTCACCGTTTCTGGTTTTAAAATTTTTATAGTAAGCTTATGGGCTATCCATAACATGTCAATATATAGGGATACATGACATCGCGTATCTCTAAAATTTGAACTATTATTGAAAAGATAAATTTATTTTCGGTTTCAGCGCACCAAAAATAGTAAAATCTAGTCGATTTTGTTTTAGATATATTTTGGCTGTTGTAGAGTGTAATCATATAATACATTCAACTTCTCAATTCTTTCTTGTTTAATTATGTAGGAAAACAGCTAAAAGTTAACCATGAGTAGTAAGTAATAGATCCATAGAAATGTATCATTGTTTCTTTAATTCTCTCCTCTGTTTTCAAAATATAATCTTATCAAATACCTTGTTATTACGAGGGGATTCGTAAAGTAAGTTTCGTTTGTTTATCTAAAAAAAACACCAATACCTGAAGAGGTTTTTATTATAGTATATATTATATGAAATAAAAACTCTTAACAATTTTACTGTATTAATAGCAGTTTACTATTGAACTTATTGCATATGAGAATTGATAATTATTCAAATCTCATCTCACATGCAGTTGTCGCTTAATTTGTTGCGTTGATTCTACAATCTGGCAAGACTACTCCTGCAAAGAATGTAGACCCAATACGTTGCGAAGTCACCCATCCTAATTGTGCGGATAATGAAAAATATATGAAAATCTAGTTAAAAATGGCCTCGTTGTTTGATTTTCACGAATTTTCTTCGACTAATGCCCATGATGAAGAACGGAGTGGAAGACAAAATTAACGATGTATCTTAGCAGTCTTCATGTTCTTTGCACACAGAAATTGGATAACAGCACACAGTCGGCGCGATTTTAAGTTATAGCAGCCATATTAAACGACCAAAACAGCACGAAATAATGTTCGAATGATTCTCTCACTAACACTGAATCAGTCGACCCCGCAGCGCTGCAATCGCGCCGATATCCTCACTCTTCTGCTTACGGATCGTCCTCTGCTATATATATCATAAAAAACTTTTCGTTGTAAAGATACGACAGCAACAGCTCTACTAGCAAATTACTAATACAGATTCTAAACAACATATATAACAAAAGACCGTAATCGAGTCGACTACACACCGCTTATACAACATCAACCTAACCCTGCTTATACATAATATCAATCAAAAATTTCGAGAAACACGTCAATATAGTCACTGTACAACATTTTTGTGCAAATTCATGTTGAAAATCAGAAATAGCTCTAATAATAGGAACACTGAAACGATTATATAAGACGAAATTGAGAAGTTCGATATATAATAATTAAAGACCGTATTATATGCAAAATATGCTTTTTGTTATTGCCTTATTTTATTCAAAAAACATTAGATGAAACCAGGAAGCTCATAATTTTGTTGATATACCTTTTAACAACAAAATTATGAGTTTTCTAGGTTTATATAATGTTTTCTGAATAAAATAAGGCAATTAAAAAAATCGTATTTTGCTTATAATCCCGTCTTTAGTAATTACACAGGTCTACAAAATTAAACTTTTTGACAGATGTTTTTATTTTGAAAACTGATTTTATATAATTTTGGTAGGCTGATTTCAAAATTCTATGCATTTATTTGTATCACGTAAGGTTTTTTTGCAAATATTAAATGAAAAAAAAACGATATTTCTAAAAAAAATTATTTGTTTATTGAGTAAAAAGGTGGAATACAAGTTAAAAAAGTGGAAAAAAATACTTTACTCAGTCTTTTTTAAGTGAAATCTTTGTCTTTTTGCCAGAAAGCTGCGTTGTCCGGACATTCATGTTTTTAAGGGCATATCCCGTTTTAACATCCAGCAGTAGTCCGCCATAATCGTTATGCTCCATCTGCCTTGGTATCGCCGTTCCATTTCCTTGATGTCTTGGAGAAACCTCTCTCCCTGTTCTTCGCTAACTGCTCCAAGATTATCAGGAAATCAGTTCAAGTGTGAAAACAGGAAATGCACTTTCAAACTCACCTAGACGATGAAAGTGTTGTAACATATTTTGAACAATATTTTCGTAGTTTTCGTCCTTAGAGTTCCCAAGAAACTTATCAATTACTTCTTTAAATGAAACCCAGGCGTTTTTCTCGACATTGGTCATTGTGTTTTGAAAATCCTTGTCTTTGCATAATGTTCTTATCTGCGGCCCAACAAAAATACCTTCTTTTAACTTGGCATCGGATAAAGCTGGAAATGTCTCGCACAAATATTCAAAACACTGTCCATTTTTGTCTAGGGCTTTAACAAACTGCTTCATCAAGCCAAGTTTGATATGGAGAGGAGGCAGTAAAACATTTTTGGGGTCAACCAAGCTACCTCGTAATACATTTTTGCTACCAGGTGAAAGGCTTGTTCTAGAGGGCCATTCTGTTTGGGTCCAATGTCTATCCCTTGCTCGACTATCCCACTCACAAATAAAGCATGGAAATTTTGTATAACCTCCTTGTTGTCCTAGTAGCATGCACAGCACTTTAAGGTAACCACAAAGCATCCACTGATGTTCTTGGTAGTTTATTTTCTTTAAAAGAAGTTCAAACTTTTCATACGTTTCCATTAAATGTACCGAATGGGCAACGGGAACCGAGGCCAGCTCGTTACCATTGTGCAATAAAACGCCTTTTGAACTACGCTTACTTGAGTCAATAAACAGGCGCCATTCTTCTTTTGCATACGGCACATTTCCTAATTTTGAAATTAAGTCAGGAATATTGTTGCAATACACTAGCGGTCCGTCTTGAGTAAAATATTGACATAACTCTTTTTCGCGATCCCGGTAAAAGCTTGATGTGACGCCAGGTGCCAGTAAATGTTTCTCACGATGTCTGGAGGCTAACAATTCGGATGCATCCTTTGGAAGGTGCAAATCTCTAATTAAATCATTTAGTTCGCTCTGGTTAAACACTTCGGGCTCTCTGAAATCTGGTGTGAAATCTGAGTCATCTGGGCCGCAATTAGATTCCTCTGATTCTGACGATATGACGATTTCTAGTGCTTTTGGGGCGGTAGGTATCGGCACATCTGGTCCATGAGGAACTGGTCGAATAGCAGAGTCAAGATTGGGATACAAAATTTGTTTCCTATTTTTTCTGTTGAATCCTTGAACATTACACGACCAAAAATAACAATCATCACTGTGATTTCTAGGCTCTCGCCATACCATAGGAACACCAAAGCTTAAACATTTCTTCCTACCTTTTTGCCAGTTGCTTAATACTTCAACGCAAACGGAACAAACAGTATGAGGAGCCCAGGACTTGTCTTGGTCGCCAATTTTTACACCAAAATAAGCGTGGTATACATTTTTCACAAACGAAGTTATAGTTTGCCTCTGCTTTACTACGACATAACTACCACAGATATAACAAAAGTTAGTCGGATTGTTTACACAATGTCTTCTTTTCATATTTATACGTTCTAGAACACTTAAAATACGCAACAACGAAGACAACAAGCGCGCGGACACAGTAGCACGACGACTAACACAACCAAACTGCACATAAGCAGGTTTCAACGTTGTATTGACGCTTCTGCGCCGACTCTGTTGCTTTGCTGAGAAATCTAATATTAACCAGTGTTCCCAAATCACATTTAATTTCATAAAAATCAATTCATTTAAAAATCATGCCCAACATGGAACAAACATATTCTTGTCATAGGTATGTATATTAATAAATTAACATTTTTAAGATATAGAGCGCTATAAAAAAAATTTACGTGATAGA
The DNA here is from genome assembly GCA_935421215.2 of Melolontha melolontha. Classification (NCBI taxonomy): domain Eukaryota; kingdom Metazoa; phylum Arthropoda; class Insecta; order Coleoptera; family Scarabaeidae; genus Melolontha; species Melolontha melolontha. Next base: position 64,329,481 of record OW285237.1, on the reverse strand, counting down.
GCAAAAATATGGCGTTTTTTGGAATAAGGGCCCCCAAACATATACAAATTAGCAAACAGCTTTCAAACATCAAAATCACTGTAGACCTGTGTAATTAAAGACCGTATTATATGCAAAATATGCTTTTTGTAATTGCCTTATTTTATTCAAAAAACATTAGATAAATCCAGGAAGCTCATAATTTTGTTGATATACCTTTTAACAACAAAATTATGAGTTTTCTAGGTTTATTTAATGTTTTCTGAATAAAATAAGGCAATTAAAAAAATCGTATTTTGCTTATAATCCGGTATTTAATAATAATTAATAAAGACAAAATAATTTATTATTTATTGTTTCATTTTAGTTTTTCATATCTTTTTGCGAAACCACCTTAAAATGTTTCTTCCTTAAATTCAGAGCCATAAATTTTCAAAAATCAATTTAAAAATTACTAATGAACCGTCATATCGATTACACATATAAGAAAAAACATTGAATATTTTAAAACAAAATATACTCTTAAGACATTAAAATATAACATTTAAAAATTCATTTAGTGTATAAAACACTTTTTGCAGATATACTTTCTTGAGCTCTGAAGGTAATTTCTGTATTGATAGTATCTTGTATTCCTCAGTAGTCTACTATAAACTTTGATACCCCAGTAAGACACGCCCTTTTGAGTGGTTCTCAGGCGACGGTACGTTGTCTTAAGATGATCTATGTAATGTGTTTCTTCACCTACCAGATGATTTGACTATAGACAATAAAATAGCAGGAAAGAATGCATACTACTCTATCACAAAAATTATAATCTGCTATTTACACATAAGGTCAATATCATCATATCAACCAGCAAAAGAATCATGCTTTGCCAATTTTCACAACTGTGCAATGTATGGTCTTCAATTTTGAGGTATGATAAAGGAAGCAAATAAAATTTTCTTGATGAAGAAATGGGCGCTCAGAGCTCTAGTAGGCTTAAAGCAAAAGATGAATCCTGTAGAAGACAGTTTTGAAGAGAATAAATACTTACTTTTGTGTCAGAATATATATTTATAATGTCAAATATGTATACTCAAATACTCGTAAATCAAAATTTTCTGGAATTTCATAACTTTTGTTTCTACTGATCCATTTGCAGTAATTTCAAGATGTATTCTTTTTTAAATTACACAGGCCTGCATAAAATTTGTGATGACGTGATTTTTGTTTGTTAAGCTCAGTTTTTATATAGCAATAACTAATTAAAATATAGTTGGTCTCTACCACCCACAGATTTTTTTTTGCACAAAAGAAAAAGAAAAAAATATAAAAGAAATCTTATAATAGGCGTTTTAATACATTTTAAAATGAATGTACTACTTCAAATTCTAGGTATTAGGTATTTTAAAGAAATTTGTTAAATGGGCTCTCATTACCTGATGTAAATCTTTTATTACATGTATTAATTTTGGACAAGATTTCCGGGAATTTTTACCTGCTAAATCCTATTTATTATGCTTTCACTTTATTAGTACTGCGAAGAAGGATTTCAAATTTATCACTCCAAACAAAATGTATATTTTAATGTCATTTACTTCATTATAGCTCTGAGTGTCGATCAGTAAACAAGTAAAATTAATTTGTCTTTAGTGTTGTGCGTGGTATTTGATAAATAAACATTGCTTAAAAATATGTCTAGCCGGTGTTGCAAAAACAAACCAGATGATTTCTGTTATATTTGTGGATATTTCGTCTTGAAAAAGTTTAGGAGACCAATTGGTGAATTTGTGAAAAATGCATATTATGCTTATTTCAAAATCAAATTAGGAGATAAAGATAAAGATTGGGCACCGCAGGTTGTGTGTAAGGTATGTGAAGAAGGTTTAAGACATTGGACCAAAGGGAATAGAAAAAGCCTTCCTTTTGGAATACCGATGGTTTGGAGAGAACCGCAAAATCATCATGAAGATTGCTACTTTTGTCTTTGTGATATTAAGGGGCATAATGGAAAAACTTTGAAACATATTTTGTACCCAAACAATATTAAATCATCATATTAAATCAGCTATCAGTTCCTCACAGTGATCATGTACCTATACCTATACCTCCCAAAGTACTACAAGAAGATATTGAAACCTCTTCCACTTCCGCCTCCGTACAGATGGATAGTGATTTTGAACCATCAACCTCACGTCAAAACCAACCTCAGCTATTTTCACAAGCCGAACTGAATGATTTAGTAAGAGATTTTGGACTTTCAAAAGATCTTTCTGAAGTACTGGGGTCTAGGTTGAAACAAAAAAAATTTGCTTGCCCCAGAAACTACCTGCTCTTGGTATAGAAATCGTGAGGCTTGATTTGTAAAATATTTTGCACAAAACGGACCACTCGTGTACTGCCAAGCAATTGCTGATCTATTTACTTTCCTCGGAGCTCCTGAGTACACACCTTCTGACTGGAGACTTTTCATCGACTAAGGAACCTTAAAGCTGTTCTTTTACATAATGGCAATGTTTTTGCTTCTGTTCCGGTCGGCCATTCTGTTAATTTAAAGGAAAACTATGAAAATTTACAGGAATTACTTTTAAGAATACAATATGAAAATCACAACTGGGAAGTGTGTGGAGATTTAAAAATTTTAGGCCTTCTCTTGGGTCAGCAGTCTGGATATACTAGATTTCCATGTTTCCTGTGCGAGTGGGATAGCAGAAATCGAGAACAGCATTGGATAAAAAGAGACTGGCCACAAAGGGTGACTTTAACACCTGGAACCAAAAATGTAATTCGCGAAAGTCTTATTGACCCTCAAAAAGTGTTACTTCCACCGCTTCACATAAAACTTGGACTTATGAAACAATTTGTTAAGGCATTAAACAAAGAAGGAAATTCTTTTAAATATTTGTGTAAAACATTTCCGACTCTGTCAGAGGCAAAGTTAAAGGAGGGAATCTTTGTAGGCCCGCAGATTAGGAGCTTGTTGAAAGATCAATAATTTGAAAATGTGATGGAAGATAAAGAAAAACATGAATGGCATGCTTTTAACGAAGTTGTACATAAATTTCTAGGGAATTATAAAGACACAAACTATGTTGAGATCGTTGAAAATATGGTGGAAAAATTCAGGATTCTTGGTTGCAATATGAGCATAAAAATTCACTTTTTACATTCCCATTTGGACTATATTTCCCAGAAAACCTTGGGGACGTGAGTGAAGAGCAAGGAGAAAGATTTCACCAGGATATTAAAGAGATGGAAAAAAGATACCAAGGGCACTGGGACACAAAAATGATGGCCGATTACTGTTGGACATTGAGAAGAGATCTTTCTTTAGCTGAATATGACAGAAAAACAACCAAACGAAGCTTTTCTGAAAAACGAAAACGTTTTTTTAAGAAGCATAAAGAATAAATAACTATTTCTAATAGTTTCTATGTGAAAATTTTTAATTTTTTTAAATATAATATAAAACTAGCTTATAAATGAAATAAATCGTGCTTTTTCTATATTTTTTGATTTTACTGGTTTGAAAAATAACCTTACGTGATACAAAAAAAATAAAAGCAGATTTGAAATCAGCGCTACCCAATTACTAGAAAACAGTTAAAATTTTTAAATCAACTTTCAAAGTGTTTAAAAATGCAGGCCTGTGTTATTGATTGAGAGCTAATTGTAATTAAACCAAATCTATGCATTATTCATACTCTTGTTTACTTTTGCTTACGGTTCCAATGAAGAACTTCTGATCGCTATGATGGTGCGTAAAGGCAAACATTACTAGTCTTTAGTACTTCATGCAAATAGTTTATGTAGATTATAAGCAGTAGTGGGTGCAGTATCAAGACATTCGAAATAGTCCGTTCTACTGTTTCAATATAATATATTCTTTACTAAAATTCTGTTATTGTCGAAGTCAAATAAGATTTTATAATGTTATAGTTATAGTCTCGTATTCCAAAGTATTCAAACTTATTCATTAATAATGTATGGTTCACTACATCAAAAACTCCTGTCAAATCGCAACATAACACATAAGTTCGATATATTGTCTCTCATTCAAGGCTAGTAGTAGAATTTTCCGCATACCTGTACTTACAGATTTATTATTTTTATATCCATTAGACAGCAACTCTGAATTAATTTAAATAAAAACATGTTTTAGATACAGATTTGAATAATCTTCAATAAATTGTTGATGCCTTTGCATTTAGTTGCTTTTTACCGAAAGATGATGATATTATTATATCCGTCGTGTTACTGCGTTTAATTATACTCAAAGTTGAAGCGGAAGTATTCAAGCATTTAGAAAAAACGAAGAACTATAGATGACAGCATTCTCAGTTTGATTTTGCTAGACTTTGCCTTAATCTCTGCAAAGCCATTATGTAAATTGTTTAATTCATCTTTATTAACTTCTGCCTTTTATTGGTGTCTGAAAAATTGCTAGTGTTTGCTCTGTACTGAAAAAAGGTGATATTGCTGACAAATAACACTGGTTAACACAGTTTGGTTTTGCTATATACCAATAGATACGTGTAATTTTTATGTTTTTTGTCATGGATTCTGAATCTGATTTAAAATTTGCTCCAGCACGTCAGGATTTTGAGATATTTTCTTAAATAGTTTTTTTTCAAAACACGCATTAAATTTTACAAAATTTCAAAGTTACCTTTATATAAGAAAGATACTACTAAAAATATTGTCCTGTTGAACATTGATTTGACATGTCTGAAGATATCCTTGCATGTTTTCTACGTCAGAGCACTTAAACCATGTCTATTTTTGCTCTGGAGAAAATCAAAATAAGAATTGGTAGATTTCTGGCTATATAAATAGCTACGCACAACTCTTTCGATTCAATGTAAGTCCGCTTGTGAAGTTGAACGTCTTTTTATTTAATAATGTCGCGTACGTGCATAAATAATCCAAACAGTTTTTGTTATGTATGTGGAGAGTTCACTACTCACCAGCATAAGAGGAATATTATACCTTTAATATAAAAGTTAAATTTTCACTATTTTGGCTTAACCTTTGAACATCAAGAAAAGCCATGGAATCTCAGCTTTTGCTGGGCACACTGTGATGTTACACTGAGGGGCTGGTCAAACGGTAAGAAAGCGCAATGCTATTTGCAAGACTTATGATTTGGTGTAACAAACTGACCATTCGACTGATTGCTACTTTTAATGCACGAAAACTTTCGGGATTCCTAACAAAAATAAGAAAAATATCAGTTATGCTAGTCTGCCCTCTGCTACTGCACCAGCACCTCATTCAGAAGCCCTGCCTTTACTAAGACCCATGGTGTTTTAGGTAACGAATATGATGTAATACAACTAGATGAAGCAAGTAACAAGTTATCGACCAGCCATTATTAATATTTGCCATCTGAAGGGGACGGATCACATCTAATTAATACATGTTATGCGACGCAGTTAAGGGTCTACTAATTTTCGCATATTCAAGGAAACTTGAGTTAGTACGCCTTTTTTAAACCTTAGTTAGTGCAAGAATTAAAGGAAACTGAAAATTTTCTATAAAATTGACGTTTGCCAAACAACTGTTGGAAAGATTTGATGACTTTCACAGAATTTTCTTCTCGGATGCGGCACATTTTCATGTGCATGGTTACGTCAACGAGCAAAATAGTCGTTATTGGTGGCAAGAAAACCCCGGAAGAAACATTTAACTCCATTACATAGTTCTAAAGTTACCGTTTGGGCAGAAATATCCTCCAGAGGCATAATAGGCGCATACTTTTTTGAAAATAACGGAAAAACAGGTACTGTAAAAACAGGTACGCCGCAATGATCCGTGATTTTTTTGGCATTGCCCTCCAACAATTTTAATGAGTGGTAGTTCCAGCAAAATTGGGACTACTAACCATACAACAAATACCGCATTACAGGTTGTAAGAGAATTATTTTCTGATAAATTGATGTCAAGAAGAGGCGACATCGACTGGCTACCATGAAGCCCGGACTTGTCTCGAAACAATTTTTTGTGAGGTTATCTTAAGAGTCAAATTTATAATAACGTCCCAGCAAATTTTATTCTGCTAAAAGATCGTAACCAGGAAGAGAGATTGAAGCAATTACTCCTGACTTGTGAACAAAAGCAATGGAAAAACTAAGGCATCTTTTCGAAGAGTAACAGTGGCGAAATAGGTGATATCTAGGGTTCCAATCTCGAACCCTTATTATTTATCATCTTTGTTAATGATTTAATAAGCTCTATTAATTGTTATGTTTTGGTTTATACGGGCGATTCAAATCTTTTCTATCGCATTAGTGGTGCGGAAGATGCTGCCTTTCTTCAAAAGAACCTGGATCGTGTTTCAAATTGGTGCTCTCCAAAACAAAATAAATTTAATCATCTACAAATGCTGTTTCCTATCTTTCACCAGATCCCAATAGATTTCTATCCAATTATTGTGTTGACAACATCGCAATCAGTCAAAAAACGCATGTCAATGATCTTGGCGTTATTTTTTATGAGAAGCTGACCTTCTCAAGTCACTACGTCAGCAAATCGATAATCTCATTAGTCTCATTCATACGGATGAGGGCTTCGACAACACAGCTTCACTCAAGCCACTTTTTAATTCACTGGTTGTTAGCAAGTTAAAGTATGCCGTTGTCGTGTGGTATCCAATATATGATTGCTATATTAATGCAATGGAATTCATACAGCCCAAATTTCTAAAGTATTTAAGTTATAAAGTTGATAGAGTGTACCCTCCTTGTGGTTTGGACTATAAGTTGCTCTTGAGTCGTCATGGAGTTGATTCGCTGGAAGCTAGACGACTCCTAATTAGTTAAAACTTTATAAAAAATGTAATTCTTTATAAGATCGACTCAGCTGATTTACTTGCAAAATTTAATTTTTGAGTATCTCATCCAAGCTCAAGACTGAATGAAGCGCTTCTACTTTCAACGGCTTGAGCGAATATTTTGCTGAGGGCTCCCATGGTGCATTCTGTCAATAATTTTAATAGTTTAAATAATTTAACGTTGTTTTTCTTTTCTTTCCCTATTCCTTTGTATTTCGGTAGTTGCTTATTTTACTTAATTATACTTTGTTAATTTTTTTCACATATTGCTGTGTTCTCTTCTAACCAAGATAAATTGAATAATTAAATAAAGTTGAAAACAATAATGAAAAATTTCAAACAAGTAAATTTTTAATACACCCTGAATAAACAATACTCAAGGTTTATTTTCATGTAAAGTTTCTCAGTATTTTCGGTAATAAGTTTTATAATAATAACTGTATCGTTGAATCTGTGCATATTTAGTAAAATTATATTGTATGTAAAATGTTGTGTAAATTATTATATTTCGCTACGTTCTAATTTATAAATGTTAATAACTTAGAATTTAAATCATGCTATATATACCAATTTATAAAAGAGTATTTTTAAGTTATAGTAAGTTTCATAATCAATAATTGAATTTTACAAAATTTTTAAATACATAAATAATGTTTTTGTAACAGTTACGATGTACGTATGTCAAACAAGATAACGTGAATTGTAAAGAAAACATCGCGTCGGACGGTAAAAAAGGGACACTTGAAAATAAGAACGTATTTAATATTAATTTAATTTTAAAATATGAAACATTAATAGAAAGAAATATAAAAGAAAACGTAAATCAGTATAAGAACGAAAGTTTTTAAATATGGCATATTATTTGCAAGAGCATTTTAACTTTAAATGTATTTGAAAAAGAATTGACGTCACGGGGCATATATCATGAAAATTTCTTAAGGAGAGAGAGACTGATCGAAATAACGTTTTCAAGCGGTGGTCAAAATAAAATTTTGCTTTGTAAATTGTATTGAATTTGATTCATCTTCAGAATTTTTATATTTTTAATTTAAAGAAAGTTATTACTTTAGTTTGTTTAATATAATAATAATTACTACAGGTAAATTATGTAACAGAGACACTCAAGTCTTTGAAGTACTAAAATTAAATTTAGGAGTTTATTTGTTTTATGTGGACATTTTATTTGATCGTGTGTAATTTCAATTTCTGTATTAAAACAAATAATGAAATAGAATACAGCTATCCTTAACTTGTAAGTAGGGAAAACAATCTCACGAACATTTAAAGATATCTGGTTTTAGAACTCGAAATTTTAAACTCTTGTTAAATATATGACATACTAATTAAAATATATACTGTGTTATTGACGATTTTATGTAGCAGGGTAAAGTCTCGCCACGTAGATATGAAATAACACATTTTCACTTTGTAGTATTATCAACCTTTAATGCTATTAAATCCACAAATTTTACAATTTATTATTTTTTGAATAAAAGCACTGTTTCATGCTTTAGCATATTGTAGGGTATAAAAACTCACTGGTCTAAAGTAATACACAGCTGTGTTTTGAAGTATTAATATTGAAATTTAAATCTTCAAAGTTTTATTTATATATCTATATAAATGTAAATATTATCTGACTAGATATAAGATTGGCGTACTATGTTTTAATAATAATTGACGATATTTAATAAAATTGAATATTAGTGTGTGTTTTGACAAAATGTGTATAATAAATGTATTAAACTTAACATGCTATCGTATTATTTCTATCCTTATTACATTAGATGTTATACCTTGTTGCAAGGAACCCTTTTTGTTAAACAAGAACTCTGAGAGCAATTTTAAGAGTCTAAAACAAAATATGATGTGTATGATTCATGTTTATTAATTAACGATTCATATTGAAATATTTGGCGCCCATTTTGAAAATCCAAGTACACAGCGATATGTAAAATATTTATTATTTTTTTATATTGTCTGTATTGGGGTGACCTGTTGGACAATTTAATAAATATTATTATTATTACTTCTTCCACTCACAAGAACCATTCGTTCTTGGTTGTTATTATCTTACTCCATCGGTTCGTTTGAACAAGATGTTTGGCATATTTATCTATCATACAATTATATTAAAATTATTATTATATTAATATTTATCTTAGTAGATACCTACTTACCAATAAATATGCACTCGTGTGCACATATGCACTATCACAAATTTGCGTAATTATCATTATTATTATTATTATCTAGATGATTTTTCCATACGTGAGTTTCCAATAAATGTAATTTTAAGTTCTAAATAGAGTTAATTAAGAAAACTGATGATAGCAGAGCAAAATTAGAAAGCAAATGGCAAAACTCTCTGAGACACCTTGTATTATTAATATAAAAACATCTATTATATATAACGGGTGTTCATTTGAAATGTCAATCTAGTAGCATGTGATTTACTGAGAACATTTTGAAGTATGTCGTAAATTAAAATTTACTACTTAACCTACGAAGTCGTATATTTTGACAGTTTCATACATACAAATAAATAACAAATGTGATTGACATTATCAAAGGTCATTTGGATTTACGTTTACGGAACAACAAACACATACTAATATATATGCGTCTTATTCTATCAAAATTTCAAAGTAACCTAGATTGACTTTTCAAATGAACACACGTTACATAAAAAACTTTTCAAAAATATTTATATTTGTACAGATATTTGAGTCAAAACAAAACATTTAATTTTTTTATAGAAATAAATTGTTTCGTTTTGCATATTCTCACACGGGACATTAATCGGCCTGTAATTATTGGAAAAATTCGCAACTATTTATTACAGCGTTTCAAACCGTCATGAATAATTTACACTCAAATATCGTTACACGCGATGAACGAACGCTTATTTAAAACATTTCGAAACAATTCCAAAAAATTATTTCAAACGTGCAGGACGGAAATGTTGGAAAATAAATCCATCACGATGCAGAAGCAGCTTGCGATGAAATAAATTATTTTAATGGACAGCGTTATTTTCCTTTCCTTTATTGTTATTATTATTTTTTTGAAATACAGTTTATTTTTATTTTTATTTCCACCGAGTAAATTACGACGACTCATTCGACAAGATAATTAAATCGAAAGGCATAAATTATGTCCTAGAGAAGTACCATTGACAAATATTTCCCATTGTATCATATTTTATGGGTGTTTAAATTAGTTTTAATATAATGGTGAGGCCACGGAAAGAATTTAAATGAATCGATATCTCCTGTAATTTTCAATTATGAAAGCGACGTTGAGCATCTTCTGAGTCCGTCTTGAATATGAAAGAAGAAAGCCAAACGAAAACCAGTTTCGACATAATATAAAATGATCGCATGACCGGCATCCAGTAGTCCGACAGATTAATTAACATATAAAAAATAAAATGCCGAATAAATAACGCTATAATTAATATTGTTTGTAAATTTATAATGGCAACGACATACTTAAAACATACACACCACACACCTGCGCCTTTCTTTCTTGATTTTTGAATTAATTATAGTTTGTTTTTTTATTTTGGAGGAGTAAAATGGAAAGGCGAATATATGCTAAACAATTTTTTCTACTCAACTTTGAGAGGGAAATTAGAAACTTATTATAATTTCACTTTACTTGTAAAAAAATCTACAATTAACATTAAAACTGTCATTACTGTGAAATCTAATAATTAACAGGGAATTCTAGTTTCGATTTAATATCACAAATATATAATAGTCACTTCAAAATAATCCGCATTTGATACTTTTTATTAAATAATATATAATTGAATTGAACATAATTCGTAATGAAAGTAGCGAAAGGATTGTTGTAGATTGTTCCTTCAGCAAAAAAGGAGCTGCTAGTCATATCAAAAGATTGGGTCTGTATGTCGGTCATAGGTTAACTATTGGCTAACAAATTGATCTCCGCACTTTACAATGTAAGTAGGTTAAAAACAATATCTACTTATCAAGCTCCAAGAATGGACATATCTTACAAATTTTCACAATATTGTTGTATACGGTCGCCAGTTCTGGGGAATGTCGTCGAAGTTTGAGCGTATCTTCAATTTACAAAATTGTGCTGTGAGGTTTCTAGGTTTTTCTAAAGCGAATAAGGCCTATAACTAAGCATTCAGTGAGCAGATACTCACCTTGGCAGGTTTGTATATAATTACTATTACCAAATATACACACAAAAACCAGAGTATTTTCAGAATAAATATGGATAGATACGGCCACAATGCGAGCTATAAAACTCACGTCAGAACACCGTGCCACAAAAGTACAGACAACGCAAAGATATGCCCACTATTGCCTCATAAAAATATTTAACACACTTCTCGAAAGCATGAAATCCTTTCCAACCATAAAATTTTCGAAGTAATAGAAAAGATTTCTAATAAACAACGCCTTCCACAGGGTGAATGAGTTTATGAACATAAAAGTAATCTGAAACGTTCGTCTGTTATCCATGTTATTATTGTATCCTCGTTGTATACGTTATTAACATACATAAATTTTATATTTTTGTATTTTATCTTTGTATTTGGTTCCTAAAGTTTTATATATGTATATATATATATAGTAAATTCAATCAGTCGGCGATTAAAGGTCTGGTTTACTTCAAAGTATATATATTTAAAAACAACCCTACATGTTTCGGCAATGATGCCTTTATCAAGGATATAAAATATAAATCTAGATTATATTTTAAATCCTTGATAAAGGCATCATTGCCGAAACATGTAGGGTTGTTTTTAAATATATATACTTTGAAGTAAACCAGAGCTTTAATCGCCGACTGATTGAATTTACCATATCATACCAAGGTCACGAAAATATTATATATATAGATATATATATATATGGTAAACCTAATCAGTAGGCGATTAAAGGTCTGTATATTACTTCAAAATATATGTATTTATATTTTGAAGTAATATACAGACCTTTAATCGCCTACTGATTAGGTTTACCATATCATACCAAGGTCACGAAGTTATTATATATATATTGTTATGGGGCAAATTGCACCATTATTCCAGCTAACTGCAAAGGGAAAGACAGTAACTAACATAAAAATAAAACACAATAGGATAGCTAAATTGGCGGACATAATTTGTAAAATTAGTATCGGAATGTAAATAAATTAATATTACGACAACTTTGTATATTTCAAATTAACTTATATTTATTTGTCATTTTCATAATTAAAGTCATTAGCGCGAAATTAACAGATAGCTAATTTATCTACATTCAAATTTTGTATCGATACCAATTAGACACGCCCACTATTTTGAATTTAAAAAAACCGCGAATAGGTTATTTTCATTCTACTCATATAACATAACCTTACATTGAAAAACCCGTTACAACTAACTGTAAATTATTATATTAATTTTGTTTCCGTGTTAGAATTAATATTGCATTTATATTTAATTATTATCACTTGTAATTAAAGTAAAATTCGAGGCTATTTTCATAACTTTTTACTAGGCTTTGAAAGAAATAATTGTTATCGAGCGTCAGTAGAAAAATTTTATAACGATTGCCAGGAAAAAGTGCTACTCCGAAGTTAAAATTTAATTAAACTTAAAATACCTGAGATAGAATCCTAAAATTACTCTGAAAAGAAGTATTTATCCTTGGAGCTACTATAGAACCATTTTTGGAATCGATAATATCGAAGATCGGCCAGTAATCGTTCAAAGCATCTTTTTGGAACACCGGCCCCGAGGAATAACAACGCCGTCGAACAACGCCAACACCGGCATCGTAGTATCGAAAATACCTCATTTGACCCGTACTTCGACTTTCCTGACCAACGCCGATACCATAAAAGATACCTGCGCTCATTCTACGAGAAAAAGGTTTAATTAAGTCAATTTATTTCGAAAAAGTCTTAGAAAACTATTTTTCAACAAAACAAAACTTTGCTAAATTACAAACTCTTGATTTTTACTTTAAAATAACATTTCTAACTTACTCAGAATTCGTGAAAGAACATTTAGTATTAAGAACTGTAGTACTCACCTTTAATTTGTTTGTCTATTTATTTATATTACCATATACTATTTATGAACATTGCTATTTAAACATAACCTTTTAATTCACACGTGCACTCTATATTAATTCCATATTTTACCGTTAGGCACGTTATTTATTCATTGTTTACAGATATCTTATTTCAATAAATACTTACACTTATTTTTTTAAACAAACTCTTTTATTTATCAATGCGTAGCTAAAGATAACTTAGTAATATTATTAAACAATTTTCTACCATACACATAGGGATAAATCAACTGATGAGGAGCCGAGAGAAATAATCGTTTAATTTTTGTAAAATATAATACTTGTTCTCCGACATCTAGCCGCAGCCTGAGACATTACATGAGAAGGGCTGGTGATCTAACGTAATAGTTTTAAAACAGACCAAGGCGCCCAACCAATAGTACGACTATCGTACTATACAAGTAATATAATTATGTATATCATTTAAAATTATTACTCCATTATTATTATTCATAGCTTATCAGCTATTTATCAATAGCCACCTGAACGTGGAGGCTGCTGTAATATTTAAATTAATTTATTTTAAACATACAATTTATATTATTTAAAACACTGAATATTATAATTGTATTATTATTATTACACAGATCGTCAGCATTGTATTAATATATATATATATATATATATATATATATATATATATATATATATCAATTGATAAATTATTGCTTATTTGATATTTGTAAATATTTCATATAAAAGCCGAAAAACTCCAATAATTTATCAATTGATATATTTAATAAAAGGCTAAGAAATTATCTAAACACACACACATATATATTTATATATATTAGTGTTTAGATAATTTCTTAGCCGTTCATTAAATATAATATTTGATAAATTATTGGAGTTTTTCGGCTTTTTTATATGAAATATTTACAAATATTAAATTAGAATGTATGTAATTGCAGAGTAAGTGGGGATGTAAACATTGCTGTCTACAAATTACAAAGCAAATCATACGAAATTTTTTATTTGAAAAATATGGTCTACGTTGGGACTCGAACCCAAGTCTACAGCTACAGTCCTGGCTGTCGCCTTTACCACTAGGCCACAATAGACCCAGGTTCAAGCCATATAGAAATGCATTATAAAGTAACAGTGTTAATGAATCAGATGTCAGTTTTTGAAAGTAGATGTGTCAAGCTGAAAGCAGAAGTCAGTTTTGAAAGCTCATGTCAGTTTTGATAGCAGATGTCAGTTAGTGAAACCAAATGTCAGTTATTGAAAGCAGATGTCTGTTTTGAAAGCAGGTGTCAGTTATGAAAGCAAACGTCAGATTAGAAAGCAGATGCCTATTTTGAAATTAGATGTGAGTTACTGAAAGTATATGTCAGTATTTTGAGAGCAGATGTCAGATTTGAATGTTTGAAAATGCTAATTATTACTCCATAGCTATATGAGGGTTTAGATAATTTCTTAGCCGTTCATTAAATATAACATTTGATAAATTATTGGAGTTTTTCGGCTTTTTTATATGAAATATTTACAAATACTAAATTAGAATGTATGTAATTGCAGAGTAAGTGGGGATGTAAACATTGCTGTCTACAAATTGCAAAGCAAATCATACGAAATTTTTTATTTGAAAAATATGGTCTGCGTTGGGACTCGAACCCAAGTCTACAGCTATCCGGGCTGTCGCCTTTACCACTAGGCCACAATAGACCCAGATTCAAGCCATATAGAAATGCATTATAAAGTAACAGTGTTAATGAATCAGATGTCAGTTATTGAAAATAGATGTCAACCTGAAAGCAGAAGTCAGTTTTGAAAGCTCATGTCAGTTTTGATAGCAGATGTCAGTTAGTGAAACCAAATGTCGGTTATTGAAAGCAGATGTCTGTTTTGAAAGCAGGTGTCAGTTATGAAAGCAAACGTCAGATTAGAAAGCAGATGCCTATTTTGAAATTAGATGTGAGTTACTGAAAGTAGATGTCAGTATTTTGAGAGCAGATGTCAGATTTGAATGTTTGAAAATGCTAATTATTACTCCATAGCTATATGAGTGTTTAGATAATTTCTTAGCCGTTCATTAAATATAATATTTGATAAATTATTGGAGTTTTTCGGCTTTTTTATATGAAATATTTACAAATATTAAATTAGAATATATGTAATTGCAGAGTAAGTGGGGATGTAAACATTGCTGTCTACAAATTACAAAGCAAATCATACGAAATTTTTTATTTGAAAAATATGGTCTGCGTTGGGACTCGAACCCAAGTCTACAGCTATCCGGGCTGTCGCCTTTACCACCAGGCCACAAAAGACCCAGGTTCAAGCCATATAGAAATGCATTATAAAGTAACAGTGTTAATGAATCAGATGTCAGTTATTGAAATAACTGATATCATATTAATACAATACCGTGTCGCGAATGTGATAATTACTACATAAGTCGGACTAAACAACGTCTATACAAAAGGACACAAGCCCACATATACTCCAAAACAGACCATTTCTATTTCGAAAACACAGATAACCGAGAGGGCACAACACACAATGAAACGAGAAATTACAAAAATCATTAGTATTAGACAAAAAAATATTCAATTAATAACAGGAATTACATAAAAAGTGTAAGTAGTATATATTATAATTTAATAATCCAGAGTAGCGATCTGCAATTTACCTTCATATAAAATATCAAATGTATAAAATTAAACAATGTAATGTAATTTTAACTAATTATATAAAACCATAACAATGTAACATAAAAATATAACAGTACAAAAAGTAATACGTCGTAATTTATATTATTATAATTATAATTGTACGTTCATACTTTTAAACAAACAAAATATGAGAATATGGTCGGTAGAAACTCTTTAGGTTCTTCGCTTCCGGATTTATGAAATACTGTCATCGTTTAACGATATCTGTCAACACAACCTTGATTTAGACTAGCCAGTTGTTCATACGTGATTGCAAGATTAGAGAACTGCTGTCGAAAATCCTGTATATATATATTGATTAATTGCATAAACCCACTCTACATTTACTAATCTATCAGTTCCAAAATAACTTTTAACACTAAAAACTTTGTATTGTATTTTTAATTGACTTAAATATGACAGTTGTCGAAATTTGACTTTTGAAAAACCTCACTATTCCACAGTGTTCCCAAATTTATATTGAAATCATAGGCCACTCTAAATGAAAATTTAATTGAAGGCATGGTATCTATTTATATTATGTTCTCCACACCTGATTTTTAATATTTTTTCTTTACCAGAAATGTAAGCTTTGCCTTACTAAAAGGAAGTGTGGCACTCATATTGGTGTGGTCTAATAGTATTGATGTTCAAATTGAATAAACTGAAAAAAGAAAGCATTAACGCGTTAATTTACATTGTACATTTTTGAATATATTTTAGTTTTGCAAAATATATTGCAATAAAATCCATTATTTCTCATAAACAAAATAACATATTACTCCTTGCAACAATTTATCAAAACTTTGTAAAATATACTCACTCATATGCCCATCTTAAATGTACATGCATAACAAGAATTCATATTTCATCAGAATTTTTAATGTAAAATTAAAAAGTCAAATTAAAATTTCTGTCTAACGCCGTAATGTTGATACGGGAGCACATAAATTTCACATAATAAGTCTCCGTGACCTAAATTTTGCGCAAGCCCCATAATTCCTAATGCCCAGGCCGAACTTTTAAGCCCCCTCCGTGCAACGTTGAATTCCTCCTGCCTATTATGCCAACAAATTATGTTCGCACTTTCGCTTAGAAGAAATGCTCTCCACGAAGAACAATAAAACTCTTAATTACATGTTTCAAAAATTCTAATTTCGCTAAAGCTTTAATTAAATATTATATCGAACACGAACTAGGAAATTGGATGCCCAAACAAGATTATATTGATAAAACAATTATACAAGTTATAACAGTAAAAATAGAACTCATGAAGGATCGGTCGCTTAACTTTTATCCAATTATAACTTGTGCTGTATAGAAAACGAAAATAAAACGAATTTACTTCCCAATTTTTCCTAATATTTAGTTTATCTTTCGGTTTAACCATACTACTATAATACAACGGTAATTAACCTACTTCTTAGCAAGAAGGAAAGAAGTAGAAAAGTAACTTTGTTGAATAAAACTAAAACAAAAACTATAATGCTATGTTTGTACAATACGTATTGTAGTACATAAAATTAGATGGGTTTTCGCTTTAATTCTCGTTAATAGTATGTATACAGAATTGACGAAAATACTTCTTAGATAGAAGAAATGAAAAGTCAAAAGTTCCATTCTTATACTTTCCATCAACATTGCAAAGGATATTCTTTTAAGGTCTTTATTCCCTTTAATCTTCTGTACATAATTGTGACCAAAGGTTAGAACGACCGGCATTCATACAATTAGAAAGTAATGATGACAGCCGTGAAAAATTAATATCGGTATCACTGTTAGATATGTCGTTATACTTAAAGCTCAGATTTTTATATACAAGAAATACTTTAAAGATGCCCATAAATATGTCACGTTCTTCCTAACAATATGTCAAATATGTGCTTCATTTTTACTATTTATGCATTTTTATGCAATTTATTTTTTATGTATTTCGCTTATTGAAAATCAAGGAAAGAGTAGTAAAATAACAAAAAGTTGTCTAAATTACATTTATACATAAAAATAATTATTATTACATAATATATGACAAAAATATGGCATATTAATATAGTAAAAGATTACAATTAATAGATATATACATGTAACTCTATGAATGTTACTTAATAACATAATAAGATATTATGTTATTAAGTAACATCGATAGAATTATATGTATAGATATTATTAATAAATATTCACTTTCGCAATGAGATCTAGTTAACATATTATTGTACCAATTATAATTAAGTGCTTTTCTAGATTTTCGACACTTAAATTTTGTCTTCTATAGCTAAAATATTTTTGTATGTTTAAGACGTTCTTTCGACTTCAACTGACGCGATAGGTGTATATGAAAGGAAAATATGGATAAAATGTCACCAACTGTCTTATGAATTTTTAACATTTTAAAATTTTATTTATTTTTGACTAATGATATTTAAAAAATTCCTGATATATGCGAGGTGTAGCAGGATTGACCAGTTATAAATAGTAATAAATGATTTAACCCTTTAACGTGCTGAATTATTTTAGTATCTTTTTTGCAATTTTTTGTGGTAAATGGTGTTAATAAATCCTAGTTACGTAAGTAAATGTTAATTTAGAAACAAAATATCTTTCAAATGGGCTTGAAAGTGTTGTTAATTTACTAACTACAGAACGTTTAGGATTGTGACAAGAGTGTGAGGGTTGTTGTTAATATATTGACCACAATAGCAAAAAATTTTATTCCCAAAACTAAAGCGATTTATTTATATAGTATTAATAATGCACAGTATCGTTACTGTTCGTGGGAGGATGCAAAACAGCTACGACATAAAGCTACGTTTCACTCTTTGCATATAATTGACGAACGTACTGATTTAGCACGAGTACTAGATAGTGCACATCGTCGCATTCTTCCCTTCATTGGTAAATGTACACCAACATTTAAACTTCTACGAGTATTATCCACGCTGTTGGGTAGTCCAGTTTTTAGTTTCCTTTTGCTTTTTAGGTGATAACAAGTTTTGACCCAGACATTTTGCGACTAGAATAATTTTGCAGTAATTCGTCTGCCAGTACGCTGCGAAAATTCAAGTGATTCATTGGCTTTCTGTTTGTTTTTTTAACATCACCTGATGGCAAATGAAACTATTTGTTACAGCTGCATCTGTCAAATGATAAAACTGTTTCATTCACCCACGACGACTTTTTCATGCAATGCTATAGCATGACATACTCTGGTCAAACTTATCAACGGACCCCATATATTTATTATAATCTCGTATAGATTCTGGGCAGTTTACCATCTCTTTCTGGGCTTTTTTTATTAGTTCTGTGAATTTGGGTGGTCACTTCTGGGTTATGAAAAGAGCTGGCGACGACAACACTTCCTACCACAATCTTTCCATTTGCAGATAAAAATATCTCCGCTAGTTGTATAATCATATACACTGATACTCATTTAGATGTCTTTTTTCATTGTTTTTTTTGTGTAATTTTTGCGACCTTTCCGAAGTGTCCCACACGAAAAAATATTATAGGCTTGTAATTCTGATAATATAGAAGCATTTGAAATGTGGACATACCGAAGAACGCTAAGAATTCCATGGACATCACATACAACTAATGAGGAAACTTTAAAAAGGGTACACAAAGATCGAGAACTGCTCCACATAGTAAAGATGCGAAAGACGGCTTACCTTGGTCACGTTTTGAGAAATGAAAAATATTACCTACTGCGGCTCATAATTGAAGGAAAGATAGAGGGTAAACGTGGGCTTGGCAGAAAGAAACTATCATGGATGCGGAATATTAGGAACTGGACCGGATTAAACTTTGAACAACTCATTAGAGCTGCTGCAAATCGAGAGACCTTTGCTGATGTGATCGCTAACCTCCGATGTCGGAGAGGGCACAAAAGGAAGAAGAAGAATTCTGATAAAGCTCAATTAGTAGTAAAATAGTTGTCGAAGTTCTTCAACCACTTTTCCTTCATATGCTTTGAAATTTAACATATAGCCTGGACGATGAACAAGTTAAAACTCAAACCTTGAAGCCCATTTTTATGGACTTCATCGGCATATATTGTTTGAGCGAAAACCTCCCTTTGAAAGCTACCATGCTCTCATCCACTACTACATTTCTAGATGGCACAAAGGAATTATTCAATTTCTCCTGCAAATGAGAAACCACTTTATAAAGTCGGTCTACTTTTAGAAATATTTTTTGGGTCATATACTAGCAATCTTGTGCATCACTGTCTCCCCCAATTTCGGAATCTTCTGTATGTTCATTAGTAGAGCATCCACCAAGTCGAAAGCTTCGTCTAATGTTATCTTTTCTAAATTGATACATAATCGCAATTTACGAAACAGCTATAAAAATAATTCTGCATTAGAACTAAATAGACGCATATTTAAACAATATATTTCGTATACAACATTATATTAGATCAGTAATTAATGTTCTCTATACTTGCTAATACCTGGCAAACTAATTTATAAAATTTACATATAGGGGTTTGAGGTTTGTTTTGTATGTATGGTGGCATATTTTCTATGCCGAAATCAAACCGTTAATTTTAAAAATAATTCGTTATTTTACACATAAATACAAATATAATGATGTATTATACAACAGAGAAAAACTTATTATTGTGATATAAAAAAATATAATAATGTACTTACCTTTTTACGCCTGCTAACATTAATATAATATATTTTCTTTCAAATACAGAAATTTTTGAAACTGGGACTATTCACAGAGATACATAAAGATGCTGTCTTGGCAATGAACGAATCTGTTTACCTTGCCGTAGTAGGGAAATCTATCATACGATGACAAACATGTTAAAACTTAGAATTATAACAAAAACATAGTGCGTGAAAAGGTTGCGGCTATTAGGGCTGGGCGAAGTATCGATACATCGTCCAATACCCGATACCATAACTGGTATCGGGTACCCGATACCTCATATAACGAAGGTATCGATTCCAAAGCATCGATACCTATCGATACTTTACCGATTCCAGTACTCGCTAACTATCGATGTATCGGGTAGCGAGGTATCGATTCCAAAGCATCGATACCTATCGATACTTTACCGATTCCAGTACTCGCTAAGTATCGATGTATCGGGTAGCCATGTATCGGGTAGCTTACCTTTATGCATTTTTTTAAATGTACATAAAAGATGCAATAATTATATAGATTATAGTATATATTTCAAAGGATCTTGTTGAATTTTATATTATGCGTAGCAAATATCCATATTATAACATAAACATAGTAACTATAATTATTACAAAAAAAATATCACAATATTGCAAATTTCATACCGTAGATATGTAGAATCGATAAATTAATTTTATATCTCTTGAACCAAACAAACGATACCTAGAAAACGGGTTATGAATACTGATTCCTAGGTATCGAATCAAGGTATCGATTCCAAGGTATCGATTCCAAAGTATCGATTCAAGCTATCGATTCCAAAGCATCGATACCTATCGGTACCTTACCGATTCCAGTACTCGCTAAGTATCGGTGTATCGGGTTAGCGATGTATCGGGTAGCGATGTATCGGGTAGCCATATATCGGATAGCTTACCTTCGTGTATTTTTTTAAATGTACATAAAGGATGCAATAACTTTTTAAGTAAAGAATTTTGAAGTATATATGCATTATATATATTATATAATATATATTTAAAAGGATGTTATTATTGTGTGTAGCAAATATCCTAATTATGACATAACTATAATTATTACAAAAAGAAATCTCACAATATTGCAAATTTCATACCGTAGTTATGGTAGAATCGGTAAATTAATTTTATATCTCTTGAAACCGATATCCAAACAATCAACACCTAGAAAACGGGTTATGAATATTGATTTCTAGGTATGGATTCCAAGGTATCGATTCCAAAGCATCGATACTTTACCGATTCCGGTACTCAGAATCGATACCGTGCACAGACCCGATACATCGGTAAGTATCGATACCTCGATTGGTATCGGTACCCGATACCGAAGACGTCGGTATCGCCCAGCCCTAGCGGCTATCTAAGTAACCACTTTGCATTTACTATCATATAACACGTGAATGTGGTCGTTTATTGAACTACAACACCTGTAAAGTCATTAGATTCGGTATCGTATAATTCTTGATTTAGTTACATATATTTAGAAACTCTACTTTATGGGAGTGTTCAAATAAGTAACCACTACACGTTAAAGGGTTAAAATACACTTGAACTGGTCAGTGCAAAAAGTACCAAATAACATTTTAGAAACTGAGATGGTTATACCATCTATTAGAGAATTGCAAAACTTACAGTTCTGTCTTTGTAAATTGGCCATCAGAAACGCCTATTTGTTAAATGTTGTCGTTAATATGTATGCATGGTTCTCACACTTGAGTACAAAAAGTACCTATATTTGTGTAAAATATGACAGACAGCGAAGAAAGTGTAGAAGGTAAACCCTTAATATTAATTTTATTAAGAAAAAGTAAAATACGTGTTCTACAATAGAATCGTTCCAAGAAAGCGAAGATGAGTGGCAACCACCGAGACTAAGATTGCCGCCATAAAATTTGTCTTCTTCATCAGATGAGGCAGTGAAAACAGAAGAACCCATCAATGCTAGTAATGACAGTAATCAACCTAGTTCTTTACAAGGTGTAGAAATTACTCAGACTACTTAAAAAAAATCAAGAAAAAAAGATTTAAAAAAAATATGTCTAAGCGCAATATTAAAAAGGCGAAAAAGAAAAATAAGTTAGCACCAAAATAAATACCAAATTGTCGGTGTAACTGTAAAAAAAAATTGCTGAAAATGCAGAAAGATTAATATTTATTAAGTTTAAAGAGCTGAAAAATCATAACAAACAAAACTTATATCTTTCGTAGTTGCATGTGGTAGAGTGTGGTAGACACGAAAAAACATAAAATAAAAACAAGATTCAAAGAAAGGTATGCCTTAGTGTTAATATTGATGAAAAAAAATCTGTCATACTTTGTCAAAAAGTTTTTTTTTGTCTTTTCATGTGATTAAAAGAAGTAGATTACGAAAAAAAATTTCAAGCTTGATGAAGTTCCAAGGGATTTTCTTGAAAGCATGAGTCGAGATCTACTAGAATAAATCCTGAAACAATAGAACGCATATACGATATATTAAAAAATCTTCCAGCAATGAAGTCACGCTACCAGAGAACTAATAGCATGAATAAAAAATATGTTGCACCTGAATTATCTGTAGCAGAATTACACCGAAAATATTCTGCGGATAAGTTACATAATCCAGTGTCATAAAGGCGTATTTAGTACTATTTTTTTTTACTGAATTTAACTTGTGTTTTGCCGATCCTAAAAAGGATTTATGCACAACGGGTTCAATATATATAGCAGATATAAATTTTGCGAAACTTGGCAACAAATTTGAGAAAGCACGACAAGCGCAGAACGGGCTACATTTGCAAAAACCCGCAACCTTTTTTACGACTATCAAGGATAAACGAGAAAACCCGCAAGATGATGAACTGGTATTATGTTTCGACTACGAAAAGAATCTTTCTTTACCATTCACGGATGTACAGGATGAATATTATCTTCTCCAACAGTGGCTGCTTAATTTTGGAGTTAACAATGTAGTTACCAATGAAGCAACAATATTCTTCTACATAGAAAATTTTGCATCCAAATGTCCCAACGAAGTGATTACATGTCTGGATTTCTACACTAAAAACAACAAAAAAATAAATTATAGAAATTTAATTATGTTTTGTGATAACTGTTTCTCCAGAATAAAAATAAATTTTTATTTGCTTGTCTTGACTCGCTATTTTCGCCTTGTTCTTTTGAAGAGATAAATAACCGTATATTATCATATACCAAGACATTCTATGATGTCCATTGATAGATGTTTTGATCTCATTGAAAAAATAAAACTGAAATCTGAAAAGTAAATGACCCTAAATTTTATGTAAGTTTGATAAAGACAGAATTAAGGACCCGTTTATGGTGGTATTTCTGCAGTACTGAAACAACACCGATTAAGATGAACCTGTTTTAAAAATCAGGGATTATAAAGCTCTTTACGATAAAAGGGTAAAAACTTCCATTCCTGGTGTATTTTCTAAACCAAGTAACACAAAATTGCGAGATACTATGACCGGAGTTTATGGAACCGACAATTCTCTGTACAAAATTGGTCACTCGAGAATTCTTCGTGATGCTTCGAAACAACAAACTGAAGAATATCAAACATTTGATCACTTTTATTGACAATCCCAGAGATAAAGAATTTTATAAAACACTGGATATGGAACCACAAGATCTGAAAAACAATGAGCCGCGGAAGAATCAGTAGACGAGTACTACTAACAGGGTTAATGGTGTTTCGCTATAAAACATTACATTTTTGAAGAATTTATTTTTGTTCCTGTATTGAGATGAATAAACCTATTTTTTTTAAACATTTATTGTGAATTTTGATTAAAAAGTACCTAAGTGAAAGGAAAAAAATTATATGGGCTGTGGTTAACATTTTTGTACTAAAACATTTTAACCAAAAGGTGAAGTCTGTTGTTCGAAGGCTTGAAAAAATCAGCGTAGAAACAGTTTTATATTTCTGATTTTAAACTTCATATTGGGTACTTTTTGCAATGAGCCGTTCACTTGCTCATTCTTAAAATTTAAACTTTTATAATATGATCGAAATCAGTACGAGTTAAAAAGAATAACTAATTAGGCAATGGTTGACTTGGCGTTCGTGATATTAACATTAGTCAATGAGCGGCGCCGAGTACTCTTCCATGCTATCTTTTGCGATTTAATTGTTGGGAGATTTTGTAGCGAATTTTGTCTAACTCATCATCAGAAAGCGGACTGAAGCGACTGAAAGACCAATTGTCCCAATAAAACGTTGTGGCGGTCCCAGATATTGTATGCATGTTACAGCGACACTATTTGCTTGCTCGATTGCATTCCTCGAGCAGGTGTTTTTATTTCCGTCGTTATGAATAGTACATTGTGTGTATTCTTTCATAAATTCAATTTAACAGTGGTGTGTAAGACGGAATACGCATTAATATATTATTTCATTATCTTTGTTGAAATAATCACTTAAAAAATTATATCCGCTAATTTCCAAAGTGTATTCTAATGTTTATATGCTGTTATACATGCATATACTTATATGTATTTATTGTTCTTGATATAGTACCTATATTTTCTAAACTCTTCTATAAGGGATTGTTTCTGGTTTCGTTTCTTTCAGTGTTATTTGGTTACAACGTTTAGTATTTTGAAAAATCCGTTTTATGTAGTTATATTGTATATTTATTCTATAATTTTTTATAAATATTAAGTTTAATTTACTGCCTTATCTTTTAAGTAGTTTTCGTTTCTTCTTTTTAGTCCATTTCTATTTGCTTTTAGAATTTCTCTTTATTTTCATTAACTATGTAGAATTGTCGTAGGGCAACCATGGTAGGATGGATTAGAGCCATACAGATTGTTTGCATATTCGTAATGATACCAACATATATTGCGGTGTCTGTTCATTAAGTTTAAGGCGTCCACAAAAGTGTAATGTTCAGAGACATGTTTCTTCAAAATCTCATCAAGATAACATATGACCATCTGTACCTGACGCTTTTAACGAGGAACCCTGTGAAGCTTTCAAGGCGGCCAATGTCCTATTACAAAATATACTGATCGTCATATACCAGATGAATCTACTTTACGTAAATACCACTTACCAAAATGTTTTTTGAGAACCATTGAAATATATCTGGTCATTATCTTTGTAGTTGTTGATATTTTTAATCCGACAACTTCATACCAACAATATTTGAAACAGTGAAACAGTTGCAGAAGTAATTAATCAATGTATTCATAATATTCTGTCATCGGGGAATAACTATAAAGACGAGGTGCTATTATTTTTTACTGATGCAGCAGCTTATATGATAAAAACAGGGAAGTTGTTAAAGCAATCTTATTCCAATATGCTACACGTTACCTGTGCAGCACATGCACTACACAGAGTATGTGAATACATCAGGGGTCATTTTCCAAATGTTGATAAGTTAGTTGCATCATTTAAAAGATATTTCTCAAAGCACCTTCACGAGTGGCATTATATAGAGAAATACTTCAAAATTTGCCTTTACCACCTGTTCCAGTAATAACTAGGTGGTGAACATGGCTAGAAGCAGCATTTTTCTATTCACAGCACTTGGGTGAATTAAAAAGCTTTGTTTTCTATCTTCAAGATGATGATACGCGAAGCACTTCTAATTGTAAACACCTGATACAAATTGAAAATTTACAAAACCTGCTTTATTAAACTTTATTAAAGCTAATTTCCAATGTCTTACAGATACGATTACTTACATGCAAAATCAAGATATTAACCTAAAAGAGGCGATCGTTCACTTAAAAACCTTTATCGATCGAATGAAAAGTATGCCTTCTGAATTTGGAAACAAGATAAGACAAAAAGTTGATTCCATATTTAGCAGAAATCCAGATTTGAATATATTATATCAATTCTGCACAGAACCGATTGAAAAATCTATACATTCGAAATATGCACTTTTGCAACATTTTAATTACGCACCCATCACCAGTGGTGATGTGGAACGGATATTTTCTATTTTTAAAGTCATTTTACATCTAAAAGAACTAATTTAACACAGGAAAACCTTGAACAAATTTTAGTTGATCATAGTAATGTTTTACGCTTTCAATGTTTCACAGACTATATCATTCTAAAATTATGAACCTAAGAAAATGCAGGATTTTCCGTAGTTGTCATGTATTCAGTAGTTATTGACGTATTATGACGCAAATCGAATATACGAACCTTTGTATAATGAATATACGAACTCTCGTATATTCGCTGCCAAAACTACGATTAGATCACTATGATTTCGACTTCAATAATTTAACAGTACTGAATTGTCAGATTTGTTAGTTATCATCATGGCTCGTTTCGCACTACTTTTTTTCTTTTTATTTTCATGATATAGTCTACCTGTATTCAACACACTTGAAAATTCTCGAAACTCGACGTATTGCCTAAAAATGACTATATATACTTCAGGCAATACGTCTTGTATAATCAAGTATTTTCAAGTGTCTTGTTGTATAATATAAGAAAATACATAGTTTTGAGTTTTGTTCTTTGTAAATTATTTTTATTCAAAATTCAATACGCAATTCGCTTCTCGGCATTACTTTTGTTTCAGCAGTAGTTGCTGCCGATTACCAAACCGTTTATTACATTCGTTCTGTTGTGCATTGACAGATAGATCGCTTACAGAAACAAACCCATTGCGAATACAAGGCAGACACCTTTGGGCTATGAATCATCAATCGCTCGAGTGAGTTCTCTGCTCATTATTCACTGACGAGTCTATAGTAATACGAAACAAATGTCTGCATGTTTGGATAGCAATTTTCACACAACTCTATTAACTGGTATTGTTTTCTCTACACGCGACTTTAAATCATATTTTGATATTATTAAAAATGTTTGTGATTTACACAAAAAATGGTGAGGTTTTATCCACTCAAGTACGCTTAAAAGTGTTTTTGTTATATACGCTGTTAAAGCTGTTCGATTAATAGTAGAGAAGCTTTAATACAGTTTCTGTCGGCTACAGCTGTGACTGTCCAATAAAAACCACATACATTTTCTTAGACTTGACATGTGGACCGAGTGATTGCTTCGGCGTTTGTGATATTCACATTTGTCAATGAGCAGCGCTGAGTGTTAATCCATGCTGTCTTTTATGATTTTATTATATGTAGTACAAGGTGCATTCAAGTTCTAAGGCCTCCGATTTTTTTTCTCCAGACTGGAAAGAGATAGAAGCATGTGCATTATTTTAAAATGAGCGTGAGTTCGTTGTCAATACGTCACAGAGATGGCAGCACTGTACGGCAGATGGAATTGTAGCGGCAGCGTCGAGAATGAGAACTGTTTTAGACACTTGAAATGGCTACGTTTTCCTTACTTGAACAGCGTGCAATCATTTGTTTTCTGAATTTGCGTGGTGTGACACCAATTGAAATTCATCGACAGTTGAAGGAGACATGTGGTGATGGAGTTATGGATGTGTCGAAAGTGCATTCGTGGATGCGACAGTTTAATGAAGGCAGAACATCGAGTGACAACAAACTGAAACAACCTCGGGCTCGCACAAGCCGGTCTGACGACATGATCGAGAAAGTGGAGAGACTTGTTTTGGGGGTCGCCGAATGACAGTTGAACAGACCGCCTCCAGTGTTAGCATTTCCGTGGGTTCTGTGCACACAATCCTGCATGACGACCTGAAAATGCGAAAAGTGTCCTCCAGGTGGGTGCCACGAATGCTGACGGACGACCACAAGGCTGCTCGTGTGGCATGTTGCCAAGCAATGTTGACGCGCAACCAAGGCATGAATGGGACTTTCTTTTCGTCGATTGTGACAATGGATGAGACGTGGATGCCATTCTTCAATCCAGAAACAAAGCGCCAGTCAGCTCAATGGAAGCACACAGATTCACCGCCACCAAAAAAAATTCGGGTAACCGCCAGTGCTGAAAAAATGATGTTGTCTATGTTCTGAGACAGTGAGGGCGTAATCCTTACCCATTTTGTTCCAAAGGGCCCTACGGTGACAGGTGCATCCTACGAAAATGTTTTGAAGAACAAGTTCCTTCCTGCACTGCAACAAAAACGTCCGGGAAAGGTTGCCCGTGTGCTGTTTCACCAAGACAACGCACCCGCACATCGGGCTAACGTTACGCAACAGTTTCTTCGTGAAAACAACTTTGAAGTGATTTCTCATGCTCCCTACTCACCTGACCTGGCTCTTAGTGACTTTTGGCTGTTTCCAACAATGAAGGACACTGTCCGTGGCCGCACATTCACCAGCCCTGCTGCTATTACTTCAGCGATTTTCCAGTGGTCGAAACAGACTCCTAAAGAAGCCTTCGCCGCGGCCATGGAATCATGGCGTCGACGTTGTGAAAAATGTGTACGTCTGCAGGGAGATTACGTCGAGAAGTAACACCAGTTTCATAGTTTTCGGGTGAGTAGTTAGTTAGAAAAAAAATCGGAGGCCATAGAACTTGAATGCACCTCGTAAGGGAGTTTTTGTAGTAAATTTTCTCTACCGCTCCATCATGCTCTGATGAGTCTATAGCAAGATGAAACACGTCTCTGCACAATTTTCGCACAAATATTAACTCGTATCGTGTTCTTCACACGCGATTTTTAATAATATTTCGATATTATTAAAAATGTTTATGTTTTATGCAAATAATTAATGGTTTTTTAAATAATATTTATTTATCGAAATTCACATCCGTTTGAAAATTTTCAGTGCCAAATAATAATATAACAAAAGTAATAAGAACAAAATGTCTAAATTTTTAAGTAAATAAAAGGATCATTCTAAAAACTTAACTTAAAATCTTTTCTTATCAGGGTGTACAACGGTGTTATAAGTTATAACTCTTCAAGTAAATGTTTCCATTACAAGAACTAGGAATGAAATCACTTGAAGTAAGTTCCCTTAAAAGGTCAATAACGTTCATCGAGTTAGGAGTTTGAAGAGTGTATTTGACGTTAGAATACCTATAATTGAATAAACGTTTCCAATTCATTAGTAAATAACTGTACGAGTAAATTCCGCGCAGCATATTTAAATTTAATTAAAGGACATAGCATTTAATTCATTAACGATTGCCTAAAGTAGCACCAAGTTTTAACGAAATATATTTCGCAACTTCAAATGTGTCACTTAATACGGTTCTCCTTTCGCTTCGTTCAGCGTATACGTAAAAAGTAGACGAGGAACAGCCAACGTAAATGAAGAAAACTTCCCTAACTGTAACGAGCGTAATTGAAATTGACTCTGAAGCGAGACAAAGTTCTGTATCGATTAAATATCGTTTATTGTTTATAACCGTCTCTCGCGATCAAAAGTTTTCTGAATGGTGTCGGCATCGTCAGCCCAACCGAGGGCCTTTTCCTTCTCGCACCGTCAATAATTTATGATAAACACTTATCTACAGGCCACGGTTCGGACGCATTTCCACTAAATAAAGCATTCACAGAGGGGGTGATGTATTTTCAATGCTTTCCGAATGACAAAGCCGAAACTCCCCGATGTCTACAAGACTAATACGCGCGCGTTATCACCGCACCGTCGAAATTGAACGAATTTCGAAGTTGCTTGGTTTTATTTTACGTGGAAAAAGCTTCGATCTCCTTGCTACTTTAGTGAAAACCGTCGATGTTGCTTTGTTTTCCACCCATTTTATTTTATTTTTCTCTTTCCTGGGTCTTTTTTTTTCATTTTTTCCGTCAGGGAAACGCGTGTTTGTTTCTATTATTTTCTCCAACGCTACAGGTTCATTCATTTACCGAGGCGCGGAACATTTCGTGGGTGAGATATAGAACGAAATGAATTCGTTCCCTTACGCGTCAGCGCATGCATTGTTATACGTTGTCTAGTCTATATGTGCATATGTATATTGTATACGCCTCTGAATATATTGTTGGAAAAATATTTTCGTAAAGTAGCATGCAACCAACAATTTTCTGTGCAATATGTAGTATTGTTAAAGATGTTACGTTTGCCACTTCGTGTAATCATAAATTACAAGATCTTATATTTCGCTATGAACAGCGTATATTAATAATAATAATAATGGATAACAAGAGAATATATATCACAAAATAGAGTAGATGCTTCCTTAAAATAGCATATTCTTGTATCCAGTACAAAAATTAAACTACGTCAAGTGATTTAGTCATTGTGAATTTCTACAATTTATAAGTTGGACGAAGATAGACAGGTGACATATCATGAAATTGAGACATCGATGAATATTTAAAAGACCTCAATCCAAACGATCCTACATGATGAACTGGGTGTGAGAAAGTTAGTTTCGCGTTGGATTTCACATCTTTGAACCGATGAGCAAAAGTTGTCTGGTGTTAATTGGAGCCGAAAAACTTTGAGCCGGTTCAATAACGTAAACTCAAAAAACGTCTATAGCATCGTAACTGTCGATGAATCATTAATTTATTCCTATGAACTCCAAAAGAAACGTCAGTCCGCTGTTTAGGTATTTCAAGATGAAGAGAATCCGACAAAGATATCCGTTCGCGAAGTGTGTCGAAAAAGATGGTCGCAACATTTGTCCCAAAGTCAGATCATATAACTTCAATTTCTTTGTAAGATCGAAGAATCGTTAATGCGCATTGGTCCATAACCATTTGTTTTCCAGAAATATTCGCCATGCTTCGAGAAACCAACCCACAACGGCGAATGATTCTGCACCATGATTAAAGCTGGGATTATATGAAAACGCATATTTTTTATTTATGATATGTTTACCAAAATTATTTCAGCTCTATACGGATCACATAAAAAGATAACATTTGCGACTACTTTTGTTTTGCATATCTTGCATAGAAATACTGCTTAGAGCATATTTCTAAAATTGCATATTTGTTCATATTTTATAATTTATTTCTAAAGTGCATCGTAAAATATACGAGGGGCAAGCTACAATTATTGAGAATAGAAAGATTGATATAAGTTTTCAGAATTTTTATTTTAAATATGTATGTTCAAAGTAATTGCCATCAACAATATTGCACTTATCCATTCCTTCCTTCCATAGTTCAAAAGCGTTCAGCCAGCTGTCTTTAGGGGTACTATCCAAAAGACACTTAACGACGATATCAATCTTTTTTAACTGAAACCTTTCAAACCCTCTCAAATGTTTTGTGAGCTCACAAAATAGTCACAAGTCACACATCGCCTAATCCGATGAGAAAGGAGGATGTTCTATAACTTTGATTTTGTTTTCAGTTATATACTGAATCCCTGCTGTATGGGACGACATGTTATCATGATGTAACATAATTCCCTTTCTTCGCACTTTACTGAACACAGTAGGCAAACAATTTTCAACATACCATTTAGCGGTAACTGACTTCTGATCTTCTAATTTAATTGCGACCACCAAACCCGTACTTCTAAAAAATACTGCGTATATTACTTTTTTCATTGCTCGCTGTTTTTTCACCATCGTAGGGGTTTCCTCATCTTCACAGATCCAAATTCGGCATTCTTAGCGAGTGGGCGCATCAAAAAACGATATGTACGTTCCATCGCCAGTTACAATTTTAGAAATAATTTGATGGCCTCCAGCATTCAACATATCTAAAGTTTGTTGAAAAATTCTGCTTTTTGTAAATCTATCAGAAGATGGGGTACAAACCCAGACACAACCTTTCTCAAATGTAAATGTTCGTGCAATATTGATCTCACTTGCGAGGATCCAATCTTCAGTTTGGACTCTATCATTGCATAGGTAAAGCGGTTGTTCTCTTCTACCATCTTCTTCACTGCAATAATATTTTTGGGATTAACAACAGTTGTAGGAGGGCCAGCTCCTTTTCTGTGTACAACCGAGTTACAACCTCGCTCAAATTCTTTATACCATCTATAATTAGTAGCCAATGATGGTGGTAAATCATTATCCGAAAGTTCTCTCCTGGAGACTGAAAGAACAACTGGTTTGAACGAATGCAGAACTGTACCAATTTTTGTGTAAAATATTTTGAAAAGCAATAAAGCACTTTGAGTCGATCCACTGTTTGATTTTATGGTTATATGCAACACTAAAAAGATATCCCTCGTAATAACCATTCTTGATACCTATTAGGACTATCACGGTGATTGTCACATTAAGTAAATTATGGCATTGATTTTACGGCATGAATGGGGCGCATGTCATTGATTCTACCAGCAGCACAATATAATAATTTTGTGAACCCGAATTCGAACTTGGTGTAAGAAATTTAATTTTAAGATACACGAAAACTCGAACGTTATTGTAAAATGATGTTGGTGATTTTACGAGAGAGTAACTATTCAATGAAATATTTATTGTAGGGTAAAAACGTATTTTATGTTTTAACATAATTCAAATACAATTATATACTCTTAGCTTAACAATTTTACAATTTTGGTAAGCCATCTGAAAAGTAAACTTACGGAATCACCCTCATACATACAAATCTAATACTCAAACTTGCACGCTTATTTTCAAGCAATACGATATTAAATCTGTCCAATATTATAGGGTAGTTAAACGTTCCATCTTCCAAATAGATCAGATATTTTAAAAATCTTCTTTGAATAGATTCGATCAGACTAATATGGAATTCGTAATTGGGACACGTACCAGTGATCCATATTCTAATTAAATCTAATATGCGCATAGTATAGTAAGTTTAAAAGCTTAATGTCCTGAAAATAGTTATAATTTCTATCTATATACGATACGATAGGCGTTCGCTATCATCTAGACGATAAGCTCGATAAAATAAAACTTTAAATCATATGAGACACCCAGATTTCTATGTGTATCATAATAGATTCAATGATAAAATACACTTTCTAGTCGTCAGGCATATTAGACAATGATTTTATAACATTTTTCTAGAGAAAAAGCTCTTATGAATATTGCTGTTTATCTATAAAACTGTTTTATATAATTCAAGATTGTCATAAAATATTCTTCTAAACGGCACTGAACTTGTACCACTCTGACTTATTAATCGGATATCCTTGGAGAGTTAGCTCCCGATCCTCTATAATTTGTAATCTTTATTTACACACCTTTACTTATAGCGTTGTATATAAATAATGCGCATGTTACTGACGCTGTATGTTTAATACTATACGATATGGATGACGTATGTCATAGAAGTTATGGAAACAAAATTAAGTTCTTTAAAATAAGTATAACGTAGTACATTTAAATTAGCACTTAACTGACATTTTATCTTACATCTAAGTTAAATAAATCTACATCAAAAATAATTACAGAGTGCTAGGATTTTCAATGGTACACAGTTTTTGTCTAACTTGCCCCATCATGTCTTGGACGATATTTATATGAATTCTTCTTATCTTTTGATGTATTCTACACCTTAGTTGGGCTTCGTTTTGAGATTTCCACCCATTACCATATACATTTTTTGGTCAATAGTCCCCAAAAATTTTCGATTGGCTGAGCCCGTGGTAAGTTAAATGTTAAATAAATTATTTTCACACTTCGTTGACATTGACAACTAAAATGCCTTATTACGACAAGTTATGACACTCGCATTGTTAGTTGTATAACGTTACCATGCATTGAATTATTTATTTTAAAACTGAACATAGGTGTTTTCAAGTGTTATGCTCAGTGATATAAAAAAACTCACGGTAAATACTCCACTTAATACCCCATCCTTTGTCAAATTTAAGGGGGAATATTCAAGTGGGGTGTTGGGGGTTTACTGAATGTATGCAACTTATATTACAAGAAACCATCTTGTTTGTTTTCACACTGCGTTGCACTTGTTATTTGTGGTCTCGAATTTTTATACTAAAGCTCGAGATACATATATAGTTTTAGTATAGTTTCAGTGTTTTTTTTAGTTTAAGTGTGTATATAGTTCAGTGTAAAACAATTAGTTTGATATAGTTAGCATAAGGACTACAAATATTTTTTACGCTAAGAAACGTAATATATAAGAGAAGCAAAAGATTATAAATTTTTGTGATTTTAAAATTACCGATAAAATTAAAATAACTAAATACTGTTACGTATGCCGAGACGCAAATACGGAACCAACATTCCATTTACCAAATCCTAAAATAGTCGATTTACATGATGTCTTGGACCAATAGATGGCTTTTATAAATAATCCGAATTATATTGGAAGATTAAGAGAGACAATTTATATTTGCGTAAAATACACTGTCGGAAAAGAGGCGAGCACACCCTGTATAATCTGAAGAAGTGGTTCTAACGCAGTGAAATTTGGTATGGAAGTAGTACTAACGTAGCATAACTTACTCTCACCTGGAGAGCGGTGCAGCCCTGCTGGGAAGGGATGCATTAATACCGGGAAGATCGCACGCGAGCGGCGCATATCATCGCTACACGACGAGGCATGGTGTCAATAAGTCGTTGTATAGTAGCGTGAGAGATGTCCAACCATGCTGCTTCAACTCGCCTCCATAGCTCCTCAATGTTACCCGGGGGAGCCGGATAACCTTGAAGTCTCCGACCGATCATATCCCTAACATGTTCAATCGGATTGAGATCCGGAGAACGTGCCGGCCAGGGAAGCATCCGTATATGGTTCTCTTCCAGAAAAGTCTGGGCAACACGTGCAGTGTGCGGTTGGGCGTTGTCGTGCATGTATAGATGACGTGGGCGCCGTCAAACGTAGGGAAGCACAAAGGGCCGTAGCACCTCATCTACGTAGCGGCGAGCCGTCATCTTATGCTGTATATGCAGCAGACGTGTACGTCCACCATGTGCAATAGCACCCCATACCATAATGCCCTGCTGGCGGTGGATAAGGCGTGGTTGGATGCACTCCTCGAGGTTACGCTCACCGCGTCTCCGATGAACCAAAATTCTCACGTCGGAAAACAAATGTGCCTCCACTCGACAACCCACTGATGTCTAGTCTCGGTGCTCGCGAGTCAGTGGAATCCTCTGCAACGCACAGCGCGCTCGCAGTCCACCTTCTAGCAAGCTCCGCCATACAGTACGCGTAGTGAATACGCCTTCCCTTCCTGCTGGCCAAACGGCTCCAACTTGCCTTGAGGAAGACGTACGCGACGCTAAAGCGCTGTGCACAAGGGCGCGATCCTCGCGCGGGGCGTTCAGCTCGCGGCTGAAGACGCGTACGTCCTTGCTCCATCCATTCTCGCCATGCCCGCTGCACTGCCGATAATGACCGCTCGAGACGGTGCGCGATATCACGGAAGGATACTCCTGTCATGCACAAAGTACCACATACAACTACCCGCTTCCACCACGCTAACAATAACCGGTTTCTCCCTCCCCACATCGGTCTCCATGGAGACAACATATTGCAACTGTCGGAGGCACTCTGTAAAAAATGCAGCAATAGCCAAACTCAAAACTCGCTGCTCAAACTCGTCTAGAGGAAACCTTAATGCTCCGCTAAATCTACGCATTTATCTTGACACGTTCAGATTGTACAGGGTGTGCTCGTCACTTTTTTCCATCAGTGTATTTTTCAAAAGAAGATCATGTTGGTGTGACCAATAGAATACTTAGTTATAATGCTGTTCCTTCACTCCGTTTGGATGGTAAATTTTCTAGATTATTTTGAATTAGATAGTAAATAAAGGAGAGCATATATGTATTTCTTTGTATAACAAGTTCAAATTGTTTTAATTTTAGATGGACTCTCTATACTGGATGAAATTTGGTGTTCATTGTTTAAATATTCCTACTTGATTATAAATAGAACAAAATGTTAGTTTTGACTTTTGGGACTGTCATATACATAAAAGGCAAATTACTGATATTATAAGTAATTCAATTACTAATATTTTTATATACAGGTGGTGTCATTACATAATTTAATATTAAATGGCAACTTTAAAATAAATGTATCTGAAGAAAGT
This sequence comes from Melolontha melolontha, assembly GCA_935421215.2. Classification (NCBI taxonomy): domain Eukaryota; kingdom Metazoa; phylum Arthropoda; class Insecta; order Coleoptera; family Scarabaeidae; genus Melolontha; species Melolontha melolontha. Next base: position 64,293,423 of record OW285237.1, on the reverse strand, counting down.
GACAGAATTAAATTATATGCTTATAATAAGAATAAAAAATCTATCGATAGAAGAAACGCTAAAATGTAATGTTTTATGTGTATATTATTATAACTAACATGTCTTATAATTAAAGACGGCAGACTATGTGCCCCAGCAGTGGCGTTGCGTGGAGAGTTTATCAGAATAACAGTGCGCTTACTTAAAAATAAATATATCGAATCCCTATACAAAACGTTAAGAAAAAACATAAATAACTTACCCAACATGATTACATTGTTGCAAAAAAATGCAGATGTGCGCGATGAAAATACTGCACCATAATATATGTTTCTGTATTAGTCTCGGAAAGGTTCGTACGTAGCGACGTATATATATATATATATATATATATATATATATTCAAATTGTATTCATATTTTGTATTCTCTTGAAAAAGGCGTATATAGCCGAAACATGTAGAGTTTTTTAAATACATATATTTTGAAGTAATATACAGACCTTTAATCGCCTACTGATTAGGTTTACCATATATATATATATATATATATATATATATATATATATATATATGTTTATATACAGAGAAGGATTGTTCGACGTTGAGAGATGTTATATTTGCATAGTTAAAGCGCTCTTTGTATCTGTACAACGGATCTTCAGTATTGGTAAAAAGTTGCGCTAATTTTGTAAAATCTACATTTTTATCTAATACACTGTTAAATTTTTCAGTGACACAATCACTTTTTTCATCTTCAAGGATATGCAGCACTAGTTTTACGTGGTCAATAATTGCTAATGAGTCCGATAAGGACAGTGCAGTGTTCTGTAAATTTTTTATTGCCTCCATTATTGGAACGTAACTGTCGTAAATAATTTTTAAATTTGCTGCAACTTGAGGATTGTTAAATTGAACCTGGCTGAGCCGTATTGCAGCTGCTTCTTTGGCATCTAGTTGTAAAATCACTTAATTTAATTTTTTCAAAATGTTTATAATAATAAAATGCTGCTTCTAACCAAGTACCCCATCGTATAAGAATTGGTTGCGGCGGCTCGGGTATATCAGGACACAGCGAATGAAATAGCCGAATCCGTTTCGGAGATTTAAGAAAAACCGCTTTCGTTTGTCCTATCAGTTGATCCATATCAGGATAAGTTGTACGTATAGTGTTTGTTACAAAGTGTAAAGCGTGAAGCAAACATGTGACATGCAGCAGGTTTGGTTGAATCGTTTTGAGTAAGTTTGCCGTGGAACACATAACCTTGGCAGCATCGGTAACTAACATTAACACTTGCTTCGGTAAAATCTCAAATTTGTGTAGTGTTTCTATTAATACATCATATATCGCTCTGGCAGTACACCCTTGCATTCGTTTACAGGTTAGTAAATATGGAGGAAAACGTCCTTGCGGAGTCAGCGTCCGTACTAGAATGGCTAGGATGGACTGTTTTTTAATATCTGTAGTTTCGTCTATTGTTAACCACAGGAATTTTTGTTTTACCGTATTTTTCGTACAATTTACAATTCTCTCACGCACTGACGGTACGTAATTCCGTAGCGTACTTCTTGCTGGTAATTTCCACGTAAGATTGTATTTCTTCCAAAACCGACGAAACATTGGGTGTTCCACTTTCTGCATTGGTATATTGGTCGCAATTAACATCATTGTTAAATCACACACAAATTTATTATATGATCTGCGTCCACTATTATTCGATTTATGTTTGTCACTATTTATATGTCTTTGGCACTCACTTGCTTTCCAAGTTAATAAAGTTGTTTCAAAAACTAAACATTTCACTACGATACCGTCATATATTAAATCGGGAAACCGATGTAAAAATTTCTTTACTACGTTAGCATGCAACTGAGTCGATGCATTGTTTCTACGCACTCCCGACATTTTCAACACGATTGTGTTAACAATGTATCGCTTACAACGTCTCAACAGCAACTGAATTGATCGTCGTACGCCTCTACTCGTTCCCTCCACATCACGCTACTGTTCGGGCACATAGTCTGCCGTCTTTACTTATAATTATAAAGTATTCTTAAACACTCCTTGGTTTAATTTCTTTTCCCTAATATATACTGCGTATTTTTTAATTTCTTTTTCATCCAAAGTTTTAGTATGTTCTGAAAAACGCAAAAATTAAGAATCCATAAGAAATAAACATCAATAAAAACGAATTTGAGTAAACTATCGATATACCTTATTGTGGTTTTTGGTGTGTATTTTTAGCTGTAGTAAATGCAGTTCAGTTATTGCCGTTACAAACTACATACAGAATATACAGTATTGTATGTCGACAGTTTACTAATATCCAGAGAGCGGACTCGAGCGATTGATGATTCATAGCCCATAGGCGTCTGCCTTATATTCGCAATAGGTTTGTTTCTGTAAGCGATCCGTGAGTTTCAAATAATATGGCGCAAGTGGCACATACCTACATATTGCTATGAATAGTAGGTTAGTAGTGAGATGTACCACTATTCACACCAACTCTGCCCAGCTTAGATACTCAGTCGATTACTTTCTTTAAATGGGACTGCTTTCCTCCCCGGGTTTCCAAATGAAAAACGTGGAAAAATAATTTAATTAATACCACAATCAGGCGCCACACAAAATTTATTTCTGAATATTTTTAGTTTTACTGAAGTTACTGTTATGCACACAAGAAGAAGGTTAATAAAAAGATACACACATCTAAACTTAAATGAATCTTTAATACAAAAAAAAATTAAAAAGGAATTAAAAAATTCGTTATACAAGGTGTGTATAAATTGTCGCAAAAGCTACACGTAGCGACATTCTTCGTTCGGTTCTGAATAAAAAATCTTAACTTTAAAATGTCGTATCATGCTTCGTAAATTCGTAAATGTCAAAATTTGACAGTAATGATTTTGATTGAACTCACTTTGAAATACAAACTTATTGTTCTACAACGTTGCCAAATGTGTTTTTCGTGAAAGTACGTTAATGAATAAATGTTTAAAACAAGCTTTTAAATCAAAAAGAAAACGTTTACGAAATAATACTAGTAAAATTTTTTTCTTTAAACTAAATTGCATCTATCTCTATTAACAGATATCGAAGAGCAAAGGTTAGTTACGCACTAAAAGTCTGAACTTCAAGAACCCCGTGAAAACAAACGAAGCATGACACGACATTTTAACATTAAGATTCTTTATTCAGAACCAAACGAAGAACGTCGCTGCGTGTAGCTTTTGCGACAATTTATACACACGTTATATAGTATAAAGAATTGTGTAATACAAACTTACACTTAGAGGTAAAAGAATTTGTTGAAAATGACCGCAAAATAAATCCAAACGTCCTCTGATTACACCCGAACTAAATTTAAATCTAATAAATTCCATAGATGCTTTTTTAATTTCACCCCAGATAATCAACTTCAAAAGTAAACAAACAGAACTGACAGACCGAAGCAAATCTCTAACACATGCGCAGTCACATGTAATAGAAAGTTATAGAAAAATTTGTATATAGAAATTTTAAAAACGTTCGTTGTCATTTATATATATCTAAGATAAAATATATCAAGATTACCACAATGGTAAAATACAAATCAATACATACAAGAAAATAATAATAATAAAGATAATAAGAATAATTTCTTTTACTTACGTAAATAAAATGTATTTTTTTTTTATACGAAACACCAGAGTTAGAAGAACGTACAAAATTAAATAACTACGAGTACTCCACACTCGTAAATCAATAGGTATTGAAATCAATCACCAAACTAATAAATAAAAATCACGAAGCTACTTATCTAAGATAAAAAAAAATATCTTATAACTCACGTCTTCTCAACTCTGATAACAGTTAGTGTCTGCGGAAATGGCATGGAGAATCGGCGTACTACAACAACGCTAGTCAAAAATAAATCAAAATAAAAATACATTCATAGATAAATTTCAAAATTGTACACTGGCATCCAAAATAAATGTCCAACGATAAATTAATAAATTTTTAAAAATGTTTGCGGGGAAAAAACACAGCAATATGCAGTTAATAATATATCTCTCAATGCACAACAGAGCGAATGTAATAAACGGTTTGGTAACCGGCAGCAACTACTGCTGAAACAAAAGTAATCCAAGTAATGACAAGCGAATTGCGTATCGAATCTTGAATAAAAATAATTTACAAAGAACAAAACTCAAAACTATGTATTTTCTGTGAAACATTGAAAGTGTAAAACATTACTATAACAACTAAAATTTGTACAAAATGTTTCTGTGTTAAATTAGCTCTTTTAAATGTTAAAACGTCTTTAAAAATAGATAATGTCCGTTCCACATCACAACTGGTGATGGGTGCGTGATTAAAATGTTGCAAAAGTGCACCATACTTCGAATGTACAGATTTTTCAATGGGCTATGTGCAGAATTGATATAATATATTCAAATCTGGATTTCTGCTAAATATGGCATCAACTTTTTGTCTCAACTTTGAGAAATATCTTTTTAAATGATGAAACTAACTTATCAACATTTGGAAAATGACCCCTGATGTATTCACATACTCTGTGTAGTGCATGTGCTGCACAGGTAACGTGTAGCATATTGGGATAAGATTGCTTTAACAACTTCCCTGTTTTTATCATATAAGCTACTGCATCAGTCAAAAATAATAGCATCTTGTCTTTATAGTTGTTATCCCATGTCAATATTATGAATACATTGATCAATTACTTCTGGAACTGTTTCACAATTTACTACTAACAATATTTTAATTGCAATTAAGTACGGTTGGTGAAGTTGTCGGATGAAGAATACCAACAACTACGTAGTTTCGTCTACACTTACCCAAAGATAATGACCAAATAGGTATTTTTTCAATAATTCGCAAATAACAGTTTGGTACGTGGTATTTACGTAAAGTAGATTCATCTGGTATATGACTATCAGTATATTTTGTAAGAAAGCTCTTGAGGACTGGATTGTTAAGCTTCTTGAATGGGATATTAGCCGCCATGAAAGCTTCACACAGTTATTCGTTAAAAGTGTCAGCTGCAGATGGTCATATGTTATTTTGATGGGTTTTCGAAGAAACATGTCTCTGCAAATTACACTTTTGTGGACGCCTTAAACTCAATGAACACGCACTGCAATATATCTCGGTATCATTAAGAATATACAACAAATATGTACGGCCTCTAATCCATCCTACAATGGTTGTCCTACGAGAATTCTCCATAGTTAATGAAAATAAAGAGAAATACTAAGGACAGAAGAAAATGGATTAAAAAGAAGAATCGAAAACTACTCCAAAAATAAGGTACTAAATTAAACTTAATATTTATAAAAAATTATAGGACAAATATACAATATAACAACATAAAACAGATTTTTTAAATTACTAAACGTTGTAACCAAATAGCACTGAAAGAAACGAAACCAGAGACAATCCCTTATAGAAAAGAATAGAAAATATATTATCTCAAGAACAATAAAAACATATATGCATATGCATGTATAACAGCATGTAAACAAGAGAATACACTTTGGAAATTAGCGGATATAATTTTTTAAGCGATTATTTCAAGAAGTCTGACGAAATAATATATAAATGTATATTCCGTCTTACGCGCCCCTGTTGAATTTAATTTATAAAGGAATTAACACAATGTACTATTTATAGCGGCGGATATAAAGACACCTGCTCGACGAATGCAATTGAGCAAGCAAATAGCGAGGCTGTTATAACATGTAAACTATACCTGACCCGCCACAGCGTTTTATCGGGGCAATTGTTTATTTAATCGCTTCCGTCCGCTCTCTGCTAATATCTAGTAGTATGCCTTAAAAATATACTGTAACGATGGTTGCATAATATAAATATATCCCTATACCCCACTTGCATTTAAGCCCACAAATTATACTAAGCATATATATGTATGTGATCTATAGGGTTAACTATGACAGTTATCGAAATTCGACTTTCGAAAAACCTCACTGTTCCAGTGTTCCCAAATTTATATTTAAATCATAGGCTACTCTAAAATAAGATGCAATTGAAGGCATAGTACAAATAATAAAAATTTACCAAGGAATTAACACATTCTATACGCTCTTAGTACATTAAACTCGATTCTTATTTTATTCATCTGCATGACGTTGAAGATTTATGTTATTAAAGTATACTGCTGCTCTAATTTAATTCATCTGATAATAACAAATTATATTAAACAGTATAAACGTAACCGTCCACATATTTATTAATGCGAATATACACTGCTTCTTGTACTAACTATAATGATTAAAAAAGACGTTATAATTGGTAAATCCTTCATACACCAAGACTCAGTTGCGTAGTTAAACTAACTGCTAGGGTACTGTTTATTGTTATTGCGAATGCGGAATGTTTTCCGGTATACGACGCATCCTCAAAATTACGACGTACCTCAGGCATTTAAAAAATTGTTAAACCCCATGTGTCGTTTGTTCTTACGGGTACAGATGCGATGCCGGCTGCGGTGAGTGGGCAGCAGTAGACAGGTTCGCGCGGTCGGGTCAGGCCGTCCGGTCACTCACATTTCATGATTCGAGAGAAAGAGAGAGCGGTACTAACGTATACAACGCATACACACACACATGTGCGCTCTTTGCACGTACAAACACACATGTGTACACATACGAGCCTGTCGCGTATCCCAGCAGTCGGCCAATGCCCGCTCCAATCTACTTTATGTGCCTCACGAGGTGTTGAAGGCGAGAGCTTTTTATTCGCTAGAGACATTTCTGGATTTCCTCGTTTTCCACGTTCCTTGCTTTTCGCCTCCATTTCCGAGGCACAGGTATTCTTCTTGTACGAACGACCAATCTCATCTCCGACGGGCTTAAGTAACGAAATCTTTCTTTACACAATAAGGAGTTCGCCTCTTACACAAAAGCGGTCTCCGGGCATATCCAAAGAGCAGAAAAGGAACTTTTTTTTTTCTAATAAAATTAGCCGCCGCGGGCCCACCTTACGGCCCTCACGCAAATAAAAAGTTAGGCAGTCACGGATTTTGGGCCATTTTCATGTGTGAACTGAATCAATATTGCGCAGCACCTAAATTTCCTTTTAGCTCACTTCCGTCATTGAAAACTGTTTATCAATACGTGCGTAACCGGCGAACGAAAAGGTTCTGTAAATTTAAGATATACCGATCGCTTCATTTATACTATGTTACAAAAAAGTAATACAAATTCAATAAAAAGGATTTGTACAAATCAGGGAGAGAATTCGTGCACCATTTGCAATTAGAAGTAATTGCATACCTACAATGGGCAATTATAAGTTAGAACAAACCAGAAAGTTAATTGCTATACGAATAGTTTTAAGAAGCTTATGACAAAGGTGAACATTTGCATTACATTGTATATGCATACATTCAATGAAAAAACAATAATATTCATAATTGGCTTGTGTTTTTAGTTTTATATAGATTTAGTATATTATATTATACAGGGTTATTAAAACACTTAAATATTTTTGAAACCACAGATGAAATACCTGTATATTTTTCCATAGCTTAAATCCTCGTGAGATTTTAAAGTGCTTTTGTGTATACAATTATGTCTCTATTTTGCTCCATTCTTGAGATATTTACTATTATTTGTAACTTTTACCAAGTTTAGGTGTTCTAGTTAGCTATGAATGATGTACCTGACATTTATATTTAAACAGTAGCTCAATTTTATGTCAGAATTCTAGATTGTTAAATTTTAACAAGAACTTTTTCTCAAATAAATAAAACACACATAAGATGTTTTAGATTTACACTTTATTAATAAAATAATGACAGCTGTTTCGTTAACACAGTAGCTTCTTCAAATACAACTTAAGACTAAAGATACATACAAGATACCGCGTTAATCAGGTAGTTGACCCAAGTTCAAATTCTAGGAACTATTACATTTATATTTTGCTTTTTGAAAACTATACCATGTCCTACTTGTGTGAGGTTTAAGTATAAAAATATAGTATAAGCAACTAAGAAACAATATTTCAATGAGTGAACAGATTTAACAGTGGGGAAACTAAAACATCTTATGTGTGTTTTATTTATTTGTGATATGGATTTACATCAAGCAAAGGTCGAAACAATTAAAGAAATTTTTCTACCAAAAAAGGATCTCACCTTTAACCCAATACCAGCCATTGCCCCATTTATGGGACGTGACTTTGAATCAACATAACAATACTAAAACAACAGAAATCTGTATTGTAATTTGGGCTGTGGTTTAGGTCTTCTACGCGTAATCGACTTTTATCGCCAGATGGCGATAAAATACAACAAGTAAGGTTAGGAAGTGGTTAGAAGTTTTACGCTTTCAAGCTCACGTGCATCGGAAGAAATACAAGTACCTAACAACTGTAAATGCAATCACAACAATATAATTGCTCTTGATCAATAGTCTTCTCGAGTTACAGTATGTGATTCAACTGAAATTTGATGTTATATTTTCTGGTATTTATAGTGTATATGTTGTTTATGTTAGTGTCCCAATATTAGGACATTGGTTGATATCAGTATCAACAGGTTTGTGTAGGTCCCCAGAGACACAGTAAAATACGCGTGTAGGATATTCATAAAATTATCAAAATAAAACAGGTATGAACTCTGCAAAGTACAACGGTGCGAAATGTCTAACTACAACAGAAGTTGAGGAAATTTTACAGGATCCAGCGTTTTGGGAAGACATGAATAATAACGACGTTGATGGCGAAGATATTCAAATCGCAATCATTCCACCACAGCCAGATGAAGTGACTGATACGGAGAATTTCGACGAAAATAATCTATAAGGAGAAGAAGTACAATATGTTGCAGGTACTCTAGAGCTATTGATACCTAATATCCGCGACGAATCTGAATTCAGCAGCGATGATGAACCACTTGCCGTGAAAAAGCGTAGAGTATCTAAAACGAAAGAAAAAAGAGCATATGAATTTTATAAGAAAAATAACTCAAACTTTGGAAAAACAGCAAAACACCGCACTGGGTAGATGAAATAAAATACACTGACGCAAACGGTGCATCGGAAAATGATTTCGAAAATGTCACATCACTGTTACATGGAAAAACTGTTGTGGATAATTTTGAGCAATTTTTTACCGAATATGTAATAGATTACATAGTACAGCAAAGCATATTGTACGCCCGGCAAAAAAACGATCAAGACTTTTCACTCACGGCTGAAGAGTTGCGAGTTTTCATTGGCGTTCTATTGTTCAGTGGCTATCACAAGTTGCCTCAGGAGGACATGTATTGGCAACAATCTCCTGATGCTGGTGTACCTTTAGTATATAACGCACTGCCGAGAAGACGATTCAAAGAAATAAAGAAATATATTCATTTAGCTAATAACACGCTTTTAGATAAAGAGGATAAAATGTACAAACTACGACCGTATTTTGAGATGCTCAAGCAAAACTTTTTGAAATTCGGTGTGTTTTAATCCCAATTATCTATAGATGAAAAGATGGTGCGGTATTACGGGCGACATTCCGCAAAAATGTCTATGCGCAGAAAGCCAACAAAATTTGGCTATAAACTCTGGTGCTTGTGTAGTTCGAATGGTTATTTATATTATTTTGAGACATATTGTGGCAAAAGCGAAAACGTGGATTGTTGGGTGTTCGGGTAATTACAAATCTTATCTCTTCAATACCAGCCGAAGAGTATGAAAAACACGAATTATTTTTTGATAATTTTTTCACAAGCCATGAAATAATGTGCAATCTAAGAGCACTGAAAATGAAAGCAACTGGAACAATTCGAGAAAACCGTGCTCAAAAAATGCCCATTGATTTCAAACAAAAGAATGGAAAAAGAGAAGGAACGAGGTTATTTCGATTATAAATTCTACCGATCAAATGAAGTGCTTATTCTAAAATGGAATGACAATAGAGCCGTTTCACTTGCCACTAATTATAGTTGCGTTCAACCTTTAGGGCAAACCAAACGTTATTTCAGAAAGCAAATTCAAATTCCAATACCGAAGGTCATTCAGGAATATAACTCGCACATGGGTGGAGTTGATATGTTAGATAAACAAGTTTCACTTTATACGATTAGAATTCGTTCCAAAAAATGGTGGTGGCCTTTATTCACCCAACTTTTAGATATAAGAATTGTAAACACTTGGAGACTCTATCAAGTAACAAATCCTGAAGACAAGATATCGCTTCTAGACATACGTAGAAGAATAGTGTTGGCTTATATTTCCAAAACAACTTCTTCTACACCAAAAAGGACGGGGCCACAAACATCTAAATTGCTAGGTGGAAGAGTGAGCTGTGACGTAAGATTTGACGGTAAAAGTCATTTGATAACGCCAATTACGACACAACGCAGGTGCGCCTTCTGTAGTAAAAAAACAATGAGACTTTGTGGCAAATGCGATGTACCTCTACATGATAGATGTTTTGCTCCATTCCATACAAAATAAATGTATTATTTTCAATATTACTGCAATATTACACTATTATTGCTTTCAATCAATTAAACTTTCTGTATTATTTATTATGAGCTCTACTGTTTCCTAAATGCCTCATTTCCAGCTAATGTCCCAAAAATGGGACGTACTATATTTTTGTAAGTGTGAATATTTTTTCGAAAAAAACCATCACAATATCTTAATTTGTAAGCATTTAGTTGGTATTGGATGAAAAAAATTGAAAATTTGCACGAATCTAATTATGGCTAGTAATGGGTTAAGGCAACTAAAACCATCAAAATAATAAATTGTACAAAATGAAAGTGTCTACTTGATTTTTTATTTAGAATGAATCAACTGCGGAATACGAGCGGTTGACTTTATTAATCATTATTGGAATTGGTGATAGAAGGAGATCGTTTAGAGAGAGAAATTTCTTTAGCGAAATGTTTCCTAATAGAAATCCCTATAAGCGTCAGTACCTTGAAAATAATCTTAGACCTTTACGAAAATTTGCAATCTATAAAAAATTCGACGAAAACGGGTCGGCCAAAAACTGCTACGACTCGAATATAAAACACACGAAATAATGGGGCGAATAGTAGAGACTCCTAAAATTAGTTCAAACAAACTAGCATTAGATCATGAGGTGAGTCAATCATCAGTTCATAGGATTCTCAAAAATAAAAAAGCACATCTTTATGAAGTGCAATTAATTCACGTATTGAAGGTAGATGACTCGGATAAGAGACTATAATTTTTTGAGGTTATGCAACACATTATTAATAATAATCCTACCATATTAAGTAAAATATTAATCTCTGATGAGACCACATTCTGTTTAAATATGTCAGTAAAGAGGAACAATTACAGGTATTGCTTAACAGACAATCCACTTTGGACTGAGAACGTTCATACGCAATACCGTCAAAAAGTTAACGTTTGGCTAGGTGTTATAGGGAACAGAAAAGTAGGACGATTTTTTATCAACGGCACGTTAACATCAGAACGTTATTTAGCGTTACTACAGAATGTAGTACCTCATCTCCGTAACATCTTCAATAAGGAACAACTAGATAATGTCCGGGTACAACAAGATGTAGATCCTCCTCAATTACCGTGTGGAAGTTCGAAATTATTTAAACACAGTTTTTCCACAAAGATGGATTGGAACGAGAGAATTTATCGAATGGCCACCAAGATCGCCAGATTTTCAAATATTAGATTTCTCCATTTTGGGAGATCTTAAATCAAAATTAGATACCAACAGACCACAAAATATTGAAGAATTTAAAGACAGGATTCATCAGGAAGTGTGGAACATTAGTGTAGATCATTTAGGAAACTGCTTACGTGAATTTGAGGAGAGATTAGTGCGTTGTCAAATCGCCCAGGGTTTATAATTCGAACATTTAATACAGTGATTTCAACGTTTTTTGTTAACTTGTTTGCTTTTGTTATTGCTTGGTAGATTTTTTGTGAGACTGTAAATAAACGTGCTGCATATTGGTGGGTGGCATTATTTGCAAATAACTTAAAAACGGCTCAGTTGGTAAAAATTAAAAATAATAATAAATATCTCAAGAATGGAGCAAAATAGAAACATAATTGTATACACAAAAGCACTTTAAAATCACACGGGTATTTCAGCTATGTAAAAATATACAGGGTATTTCATTTGTCTCTATCATCTCTAAAGTTTGACATTTTTGACAGAATGGTTATTCAGAATTTTTTGATGTACAGGTGCTATTTTTGTTGTTTACATTGACTTAAAAAATTAATCTCGGCCTAAAAATTAATTAACTGGAAAACATTTCCGTGAGATTATTTTTTACAATTTTCGACGTGAATTATCACAACAGTGTATTATAAAACAGCGTATTTTGGTGGTATACTGAATACAATCGTGGTCGTGCTTCGCTTATCGACGAATTTCCTGAAGGTCGTCTAAAATCGGTTGTTGTTCCGATAAACATTGCTGCTTTGCGAGAACTAATATTGCAAGATCGTTCATGACATAGATATCCTTGAGCATTAGTGGGATCAGCATGATTCAATTTTGCATGAACATTTGGCCGTAAAAAAAATGTGTTCTTGTTGGATCCAACATAATTTAACAATGGCTCAAAAAAAGGCTCGTGACGATTGGTTGAAAGAAATGTCTAAAAAATACGATGGGGCTGCTTCGAAATATGTCTATGCATCGTAACAGATGACGAATCATTGATCTACGCGTATGAGCCTGAAAGTAACAGCAGTCGACGGTATGGGCCTTTCAAGATGAGCCAAATTCAACAAAAATTGTTCGCGCACGAAGCGCTTCGAAACAAATGCAAAAAAATATAGGAAACCAACCGCCGAAGACGGATCATTCTCCACCAGGACAATACAAACTCTTACACACGGCTCAAACAAGATAGTTCTTGACAACTGAAAAAGTGGAATTGATGGGTCATCTACCGTATAGCCCTGACTCAATGACTTCTTTCTATTCCCGTGAATCAAAAATGAATTACGAAGTCAACGTTTTTGACGCTAAAATTGATGCTTTCAAAATGCATGTTTTAAAGGTACCTCAACCGGAGTTAAAAAAGTTCTTCGAAAATTGTTTCAAGCGCATGGAAAGTGTATTGATCTTAATGGAGAATATTTTGAAAAACAATGAAACCATGGACGATTATTAATTTTAGTTTCTGTTCTCTATTACAGTCGAAATTCGCCTCAAATACGAAATTCGCTTTGTGATCTGTTTCTTCTTCTTGAATGTAGCAATGCAGCAATGGAGCTTTACCGAAGATTGTGTATTGTGTATAAGAAACATATAGGTGTGAAGACGGTGTAGAATTTTTCGGAAAAGACGAACTGATTTCCATGATGGTCAAGGAACGAAATCCGTAGCAACAGACGACATTGTAGATGAAGGTAATAATGTAATTTTAGAATACTGTCACTTCACAATTTATGAGTCGTGTGCTAATTTTCCCCAAATTTCTCGGTCAGCTCTTTATGATATTGTCACAACTCGGCTATCACTATCGGCTATCATCGGATGAGATCAATTAAGATCGAAACGCGTGTGTCTGCAGTTGAAGTGACCATTGGTTAAATACGTAGTGTATATTCATGTGCACAGATACAGATATGTTTTAACATATTTGCATTAATTTGTATAAGCTTGATGTGTTACACATGTGACTATACATGTTTCTTCTCCACTATAACGGCGTGGCCATTGGAAGGCGCTTTTACCGGCGAGTCTCTCTTGTTCATCAGGTGTCACGATATATTGTTTTCCACCTTCCTGGATAAGTTTGTGATTACTTGCCAAAGCCATCCTTAAGATGTCACTTCGCAAACCCGCACTGATGAGATGAATTAAGTTCGAAACGCATGTGTCTGTGATTGAAGTGACCACAGATTAATTACCTGGCGTATGTTCGAATAGATACAGATATGTTTTAAACATGTTTGTATTACATAGTATGTAATTCGTAATTTTTCTTATTAATTTTTTCTATTTTGTTTTAGTTAATTACCTAGTTTTTATTTATAAAATTATTTATTAATAACTGTTCATTAACATTTAGTTTTGTAATTTTGTCCTATTATCGGTGAACAGCTGTTTGACAATAAAGTTTATTAAAGATTATTATTGTTATTACATAATACATACATATATTAAAACATACAATTTAAATGAATCAACCTGTATAAACTCGACCTACATATTTATTTCCAGTAAATAAGTAGCAAATTGAATAACTTCAACTTCTAGACTAATCACGTTTCAAAACAATAAAATTACTTATTAAGTATTCAAAAACACATAATAGATTTAGTCGCCGTAGTGGAATAATGAAAGTGCGTAGGAAAGTGTTCGGAACACGGCATTGAATAATTTAGATCAGTACAGATTAAAGCCAGTTTCGAAAACTCCATTTCCAACGGTTGAAAAATCAAATAATTCGATCGGACGTATTGAATTAATTTTCTCGTCGTTGCCCAATAACGAGTTTCGTTATCTCATACTTATGGATATGCGGCTGACATACCGCTGAATTTGTTTAGATTTTTTTCAATCCATTAACAAATATACTGAAGGATGTATTCTTTAATACTCCTGTTGTTCGTTGTCGAATTCAAACATCAATTTAGAACGTTATTTATTAATTAATTATTAAAAAAAACATATTAAAAGAATTTAGAAGTTTATATAAAAACCACTGAAACATTATACAATATCGCAAATATTAACCATGTCAATCACCTCAAAGTTATTACAAACCGACTAATTAAACTTTTATATAAAAATATTAATATTTTAATATTTTTAAAAATAATCATTATTAATTTAGTAAATTAAAATAAAGGGTTTTTACCCCTACCCCAATTAATAATCGTATCTTAATACGTATTTCGGCAACTAAGTTCTCATCGTCAGTAGGTAAAACCACTAATCAAATTGTCGCACATGGGGCACAATAAAGCTAACACATAATCGCGCAACTACTTTACACGGCGTCCATGTATACGATTATTAATTGTGGTTATTGAATTATAAGACTATTCTTTAGTTGTTGAACAATAAAAGTTTATTATAATAAGTTGTTGATATGTTGAATGCTTTAACAGGAATAATAAATATATTTTTTATATCTATGACATTAATCAAATATGACAACTATATCACCATACACATTGCTTGGCTTACTATATAATATTTAATAGTGGTAAGGGGTTTTATGCCTTTTTTGAGTTTTTACTTAACCACAGTCTCCATAGAAAGACTTTTTAAAATTACAATATTTATTTCATTCACATTACTTCGCGGAAACGCAATTGATTTGCACAAATTTGCTTGCTACGGGCAACAATATTAATATCTGTTTTTGAATGCGAGTTAAGACTTTCCCGAAGATTCGAAACTTCAGTTCTTAATAGCTTAATGGCAAAGCAGTTGTCCGGCAAACCAACGGACGTGGGTTCGAATCCTGCTTAAAGCCGATTTTTTTTCGGTAAAATTTCGAATATTTAGCGTCGTAAAATGTAAAAAACATTTATATTATTCACATTACTTGGCGAAAATGCAATTGATTTGCACAAATTTGCCGACTACGGGCAACAGTATTAATATCCGTTTCTTAATGCAATTTAAGACTTTCCTGACGATTCGAAACTTCAGTCCTTAATAGCTTAATGGTAAAGCGGTGATTCAGCAAACCAATGGACATAGGTTCGAATCCTGCTTAATGGCGAATTTTTTTTCGGTGAAAAAATCGAATAACAGGTCTACAGTGATTTTGATGTTTGAAAGCTGTTTGCTAATTTGTATATGTTTGGGGGCCCTTATTCCAAAAAACGCCATATTTTTGCTCTATCACGTAAATTTTTTTTATAGCGCTCTATATCTTAAAAATGTTAATTTATTAATATACATACCTATGACAAGAATATGTTTGTGCCTTGTTAGGCATGATTTTTAAATGAATTGATTTTTATGAAATTAAATGTGATTTGGCAACACTGGTTAATATTAGATTTCTCAGCAAAGCAACAGAGTCAGCGCAGAGGCGTCAATACAACGTTGAAACCTGCTTATGTGCAGTTTGGTTGTGTTAGTCGTCGTGCTACTGTGTCCGCGCGCTTGTTGTCTTCGTTGTTGCGTATTTTAAGTGTTCTAGAACGTATAAATATGGAAAGAAGACATTGTGTGAACAATCCGAATAACTTTTGTTATATCTGTGGTAGTTATGTTGTAGTAAAGCAGAGGCAAACTATAACTTCGTTTGTGAAAAATGTATACCACGCTTATTTTGGTGTCAAGATTGGCGACCAAGACAAGTCCTGGGCTTCTTATACTGTTTGTTCCGTTTGCGTTGAAGCATTAAGAAACTGGCAAAAAGGTAGGAAGAAATATTTAAGCTTTGGTGTTCCTATGGTATGGCGAGAGCCTAGAAATCACAGTGATGATTGTTATTTTTGTTCGTGTAATGTTCAAGGATTCAACAGAAAAAATAAGAAACAAATTGTGTATCCCAATCTTGACTCTGCTATTCGACCAGTTCCTCATGGACCAGATGTACCGATACCTACCGCCCCAAAAGCACTAGAAAACGTCATATCGTCAGAATCAGAGGAATCTAATTGCGACACAGATGACTTAGATTTCACACCAAATTTCAGAGAGCCCGAAGTGTTTAACCAGAGCGAACTAAATGATTTAATTAGAGATTTGCACCTTCCAAAGGATGCATCCGAATTGTTAGCTCCCGACTTCGTGAGAAACATTTACTGGCACCTGGCGTCACATCCAGCTTTTACCGGGATCGCGAAAAAGAGTTATGTCAATATTTTACTCAAGACGGACCGCTAGTGTATTGCAACAATATTCCTGACTTAATTTCAAAATTAGGAAATGTGCCGTATGTAAAAGAAGAATGGCGCCTGTTTATTTACTCAAGTAAGCGTGGCTTAAAAGGCGTTTTATTGCACAATGGTAACGAGCTGGCCTCGGTTCCTGTTGCTCATTCGGTACATTTAATGGAAACGAATGAAAATTTTGAACTTCTTTTAAAGAAAATAAACTACCAAGAACATCAGTGGATGCTTTGTGGTGACCTTAAAGTGCTGTGCATGCTACTAGGACAACAAGGAGGTTATACAAAATTTCCATGCTTTATTTGTGAGTGGGATAGTCGAGCAAGGGATAGACATTGGACTCAAATAGAATGGCCCTCTAGAACAAGCCTTACACCTGGTAGCAAAAATGTATTAAGAGATAGCTTGGTTGACCCCAAAAAAGTTTTACTGCCTGCTCTCCATATCAAACTTTGCTTGATGAAGCAGTTTGTTAAAGCCCTAGACAAATGGACAGTGTTTTAAATATTTATGCGAGACCTTTCCAGCCTTATCCGATGCCAAGTTAAAAGAAGGTATTTTTGTTGGGCCGCAGATAAGAACATTATGCAAAGACAAGGATTTTCAAAATACTATGACCAATGTCGAGAAAAAACGCTTGGGTTTCATTTAAAGAAGTAATTGATAAGTTTCTTGGGAACTCAAAAGGACGAAAACTACGAAAATATTGTTCAAAATATATTACAACATTTTCATCGTCTAGATTGTAATATGAGGTTGAAAGTGCATTTCCTGTTTTCACACTTGAACTATTTTACTGAAAATCTTGGAGCAGTTAGCGAAGAACAGGGAGAGAGGTTTCACCAAGACATTAAGGAAATGGAACGGCGATACCAAGGCAGATGCAGCATAACGATGATGGCGGACTACTGCTGGATTTTAAAACGGGATATGCCCTTAGAAACATACAATCGAATGTCCGGACAACGCAGCTTTCTGGCAAAAAGACAAATATTTCACTTAAAAAAGACTGAGTAAAGTATTTTTTTCCACTTTTTTAACTTGTATTCCACGTTTTTACTTAATAAACAAATAAATTTTTTTAGAAATGTCGTTTTTTTTCATTTAATATTTGCAAAAAACCTTACGTGATACAAATAAATGCATAGAATTTTTGAAATCAGCCTACCAAAATTATATAAAATCAGTTTTCAAAATAAAAACATGTGTCAAAAAGTTTAATTTTGTAGACCTGTGCATCGTGAAATGTAGAATGCATTTATTTCATTCACATTATGTACGAGGAAAACTTGAAAAAGATACAAATATTTCTAAACAAATGTCATTGGAAAATATTCTTATAGAAACAAACTAGTAAAGAAATTATTAACAAAATGGATTGTTCGCATACCAAAAAAGGTAATAAGATCATAATAAATCAGTAATAAAGTGGACTGTAGTCCGCTTGGGCAAAGGAGGGAGAAAGGAAGGCTGCTAATAATATTAAAAAGAGAATATAATGGATATACGGGGGCGATTCGTAAAGTATGTTTCGTTTCTGCATAGTGAGCAGAGGAGTGGGGATATCGGTGCGATCGCTGCACTGCGGTGTAGTCTGTTTCAGTGCGAGTTTGACAGTGTTAGTGAGAGAATCGTTCGGATATTCTTTCATGATATTTTAGTCGTTTTAGCCTTTTGGGACCAGACGTCCTTCTTGTAGACTTTGAAGTATTGAAGGAGGGACCATAATAAACACTGAAGTTTAATGTGAAAGTTCAGATAAGCATTTTCCTTCATGACAACGCCCGTCGTAAACGACCGCTCGCACGGTGGGCCTACTGGACAGTTTTAAGTGGGAAGTGTTTAACCATGCTCCCTACAGCCAAGATTTGGCTCCTAGCAATTTCCATATCTTCCCTAACATGAAGAAATGGGTTGGGAGCCAACGGTTTGACAGCGATGAAGAGCTTCAGGACAGTGTTACAGCATGGCTTAATTCACAGGCGGCGGAGTTCTATGTAGAGGACATTAAAAAACTGGTTCGTCGGTATGACACATGTCTAATCTTAATGGTAACTAGAGCTGAGGATGTTTGCGGTATAACCATGGTTATATAATGTAACCATAGTAATTTACTATTGTTACATGATATAACCATGGTTATACCGCAAACATCCTCAGCTCTAATGGTAACTGTATAGAAAAATATCTGAATGTAGTAGCTTTAAGTTGTATGGGTGTTTTTTTAATAACCAAACGGAACTTACTTTACGAATCGCCCTCGTATATATACAAATCACGGTTCGTTTGTGTAATTATATGTCGGTCAGTCAGGAGCGGTTTTCAAGTATATGACAGACGTTGACCGTCATTCCGTTTGTTCAGGTTTTCAGGTCGCCTTTATATCTCTGGTTAAGGTCTTGGTGTTGTTGAAGTCAAAGTACGCCTCATTAAGAGACGGTGTTGAGCTTTAGGGATGATATAGGTTCCTTCTTGACGACTGCGTTCCTCTGTTTATCTCTTCTAACGTTTATTTACCTATTAGTCTGTCCTATAAATGATTGGTTGTATTCTGTGTATAGAATGAACACGAATATTGAATACCTACATCTACGTTAAAATGTATAGAACACTGCCTAGTGAACACTTATCAACCGGAAATGCAGATATGGGAACAAATTAGTAGCCTTATTTTAAAATATTTAACTTTAGCCAAATTAAAAAAAAAGTGTAAATTAGTTAAAAATATTTAAAGAAATTGAAATTGAAATAGTAATCAATAGTGATTACTTACAGAAATGAATTGATAACGTTATATAAACCGCACAAACTTTGTTGAATGCAAAAACATTAGGATATTATTATTTTCGTACAGTGTGAAATTTCTCAAGCTTTAATTTTGAGACAACTGTATGCATAACTTATTGTTCATCATCGCTAGTTGAATGAAAATATTTACTGTATGCAGTTGAAAAGTTTGAACGTTTCGAGATTGTGAACAGCTTTAAAATAACTTACTTACAAATACTTAGTATAACTAGGTTAATTAGGAATAATGAATTTATGTAAAGACCTGAGTGTATGTTTCGATAGTTCACTGGCATTTAAGGTATATGTCCATGATACAACAAAAGTTATTATCTAACGTTCCTGACTCGTAATACAAAATTATTTATATCTACTGATCTATTGAAACTGTTATATGAAAGTTATGTCGGAAATGCATTAGAGTATGTAAGTTCGACACCTCAACCTCCTTTAGATAAGTATTCTGTATTACTTGCATCATCAACACTCTTCTATTAACACAATAATTCGCACATTTATCAATATAGTCAAACACTAGGTATTTATGTATTTAATTTAAGTTACAATCGGCTTTTGAAATAATTAGTGGAAACTTCAGGCCGTTATAAATAATACATATTGCTGTTTATCTTCCTAAAATAAGATAAATGAATGAATTTTATTTTTTTTTATTATTAAACCCATTATTCCCTTTCGGGACGTAGGGTAATTATACATTACATACTCGTATAGCAAGTATGTGCACTTATAATGTCTCTATGTATTTTTTCCATTTTATTCGGTCCTGGGCAATGCTCCTAAGTTGTGGGATGGACTTGTTAGTCTCTTCCATAACTGTTCTCCTCCAGGTGGTGCGTGGTCTGCCTCTCGCTCTCTTTCCTTGTGGCTTCCAAAGTAGGACTGTGTGAGCTGGTGTATCAACTGGCTTTCTTAATGTATGACCAAGCCATTTATATTTCCTTCTCTTAATGTCTTCATTTATGTCGTTTTGTTCTGTTCTATGCCATAGTTCAGCATTTGATATTCTTTCCGGCCACCATATTCCTAGTATATTTCTAAGGCATCTGTTTATAAAAGACTGGAGTTTTCTCTTGATTGTTGAGGTAACCATCCAGGTCTCTGAGCCATAGAGGAGAACTGGTTTCACTGTTGAGTTGTACACTTTGATTTTTGATGATAAGCACAAACTTTTAGAGCGCCATATTTTTCTCATACTTGCAAAAACTTTCCGTGCCTTGTCTATTCTTCGCTGTATATCAGATAATGTTCCTCCATTGCTCGAGACAACACTGCCAAGGTAAGTGAATTCCTCCACTACTTCTATCTGTGTGTCTTCGACTTCTATGTTTGTTGTATCTTTGGTGTTAATTTTCAACATTTTAGTTTTATTTTTATTTATGCTAAGGCCATTCTTTTTTGATTCCGCAACAAGGTCATTAGTTTTACTCTGCATGTTCCTAATGTTCGATGAAAAAAGGCATACATCATCTGCGTATTCGATGTCCTCTAAAACTTCCGTCAGCCCCCATCGTATTCCTCTCTTCTTGTTATTTGTTGTTGCGTAGAGTACCGTGTCCAACATTATCAAAAAAAGCAGTGGTGAGAGTATGCAACCCTGTTTAACACCCGTACTAGCGACGAAAGGTTGCGACAGCTCTCCCTCATGGAGTACTCGACATTGATATCCTGTGTATCCTTCCTTAATCAGTTGGATTATTTTTTGAGAAAGACCTTTATTCTTGAGTGCTATCCATATATTTTCCCATTTACCGAGTCAAATGCTCGTTCGTAGTCTATAAATAACAACTGGAGTGGTGATTCGTATTCGAGTGATTCTTCTATTATCATTCTAATTGTGTTAATGTTGTCTACACAGGAGCGTCCACGTCGGAATCCGTTTTGTTCTTTTCTGATGGTATAGTCAAGAGAGTCGTTGATTCTATTTAACAGTATGCGGCAGAAGACTTTAAATGTGACATTCAACATGCTGATACCTCTCCAACTTTCGCAATGTCGCAGGTCGTTTTTTTTGAGTACTTTTATAATCAATCCTTCTTTCCAGTCTTTAGGGAATTTTTCTTCATTCCAAATTTTCTGGATAAGGGGTAGCAATATTTTTGTAGTTGCATTTACATCGATCTTCAAGATGTCAGCTGTTATCATATCATTTCCTGCCGATTTTCCATTTTTCATTTTTTGCAATGCATTTATCACTTCCTCTCTTGAAGGAACATCGGTGTTGATGGGCAGTTCCTGCACGATTTCTTCCTGCAATAGCTGTAATTTGGTCCCATTGATATTCATTATCTCTTCGAAGTATTCTTGCCATCTTTTTAGTTGTTGTTGCTTGTTGTATAAGTTGTCTCCGTCCTTATCTTTTAATGGTAATTCCCTAGGCTTTTTCCTGTTTCCTGCTAGCTGATTTATCCTTTTGTATAGTTCTCTACTGTCCATTTTGTCCGCTGCAATCTGTGCTTCATTTGCCAGTTGTTCTATGTGTCTCTTTCTATCATTTCTTATACTTCTTCTTATCGTTTTGCTACATCTTGTATACTCTTCTTGTATTTTCCTTTTTTTTGTTTCATCTCTGATTCTTAACATTTTCTCTTTAATTCTCCTTCTTTCCTCAATTCTAGTCCATGATTCATTGCTCATCCATTCCTTGCTGTCTCTTGTGGTTTTTGACGTTTGTTTACAGCTCCCAGTATACAACGTTTTAATTTTTTGCCACATCTCTTCTATCTCTAGAGTGTGGTCTATGTTTTGAGATAAATTTTCTATTTTCTGTATTATTTCCTTTTTTGCACCTTCGTCTAACTTATGTGGGTCCAATAGTCTTTGTCTTTTTGTATGTTTGCTAATTCTTTTCCCCTTGTTTTTATAATTACCAACATCCAGTTTGATTCTGGCTACGACTAAGTGATGGTCTGACCCTATATCTGCCCCTCTTCGGTTTCTGACATCTAGCAGCGCTTTACTCCATTCTTGATTTATACAGATGTGGTCGATCTGGTTCTCAGTTTTTCTATCCGGCGATACCCACGTTATTTTATGGCATGTTTTATGTTCGGACATTGTACCACCTATCTGTAGCTCGAAGTCGCCGCATAATTCTAGTAGTAGTTCACCATTTCCATTTCTTTTCCATGAATGAATAATAAAGTTTAAAATATACATTAATAAGAGTTTTATTATTTATAGTAACAATGATTTTAAAAAAAGCTGCAATTTTAACTATAAAAATTACATTCAGTATCAATTCTAGTAGGTCATATGAGTTTGATGTGATTTTTGAAACTCAACCGTGTCCGAGTTTCACTGGGGTACGAAGCACGCCTTCAGCATAATGCTAAAAGAAATCCACATCCATAAACGAGGATTATCAAACAAGACTCAAGGTGATAGTAGGAAGAGAATCAGCGTTATGCTGAAGGATAGGACCATCATCCGGACAACTTTGTGCTCTGCAGTGAAGCAGGGTTTAATCAGTTTGACACAAGAGAAAAGGTGAAGACCGTAGGACATGTGGACATAAAAAAAATAATTTTTAGTTAAATGATTGGTGTGTTAAATTCAGAACAAGGACTTATAATTTTATTTTAGGTATGATTATAATTGATAATGTTGGGTAAGATATACAGTAAAAAACGCGCTTACTGCGAATATAGAAAATTATGTGATTGGCGCTTTACGATAGGAGAAGTAAGTGGGGCGCGATTAAACAATTTGACAGACTTCAAAATAACACAACTGACAAGTGAACGTAACAGCCGATCTATCTTGCGACCAATCAACTTAGATCCCAACTATATTCCCCTATTGCTATATATTCCTACATCGTGCGTTTTTACTGTACTCGTATATATTAGACATAGTGGTAAAAAAGTATTCTCGTTTATAGTGAATTATTACAAATTAACGTCTCGGAAGACATGATACGTTGAATAGATGCAAGATTACCAGATTGATATTTCTGAAATAAACAAGGCACCAATAGTGAAGGAGAAAGTTAAACACATAAAGGACATTGTTGACATTTTTACGATTTCTAAATGCGCGGATAAAAGGAGCAAAACATTAGAATTGCACGATATACTGGTAACAGATTTAGAATCAAAGCAAAAGATATAGACAAAGAATGGCAGGGGAATGATAACAATCGATAGAGCAAATTTAATGTTTACTACGTATAAAGATTTTTATTATTTTCTGCAATAGGTTTAAGATATAACAAAACAATTCATGATCGAAAAACACATCTATGTCTATTTATTAAATTCATATTAAATGTTCAATGTCATATAGATTATTATTTCTTTACGATTTAGCTTAAAAATACTAAAATCTAGAATTTAAAAACATGCTGTACGTACCAAAATTTAAAAGGATATTTAGAACATTATAATTGTAACAAAATTTTGTAATCAGCATTCAAATCTTACAGATTTTCTTCGATAAATAAACATTGTTTGTTTTGGCATTCAAGAAGCACGTTAAATCTTAGATAAAAGATCTTCATTGGAAATCTTAGAAAATTAGGTATACTCGTATATTACCACATAATATATACACAACAAATCGAAATAACCTAAAAAGGCAATGAGAACTTTGTAATGAAACAGAACATTATATAATATGTGTTTCTAAAAATCGACAATTCATAATACCTACTAAGAAACAGCACGACATTAATTTCAAAACAGATGTAATTGACCAAAAAAGGATCAATAATATTGATAATACCTCAAAAGATTCCACCACGTTCAAAGCAAAGCTTAATATGTTATTTGTTGCCTATTAAAATAGCTATATGTATATTTTAACATAATGAACAACCTAAATGTCAAACTGTGTTTGAAATTTGAAGGTTATATATGTGACATGAATCACGGATCACATCAGATCGAATGAAAGACAGAGTAAGGTAGTCAATTAAAAAGAGAGGGATTACACAAGTTGAATATAGAAGAAATCTAGCAGTTCTAAATAAGGAGAGCACATACCATATGCGCAAAAATTATTTAGATAAGGGATGGCCATGGTAACGAGGATTACTGTCTTTGGTAGCTTCAGCTTGTTGTTGCCAATTAAATGTCAGTTTTGATTTTAAGTAGTTGTAATTATATTGGTTATGTTAGCTAATCAGTAATCAGTTTGCCATTTAAATCATGTCGAATAAAACTTCAAATCGAAACTGACATTTAATTCATGTCAAATTCAAATTCAAATCGAAACTGACATCGAACCAACATGTAGAACTAACAACAGGCTGAATCTATCAAGGACAGTGATCCTCTAACCCCGGCCATCCCTTATCTAAATAATTTTTGCTCACATGGTAGAATGAGATACCATGAGATATAAATATAATATTTTTCGTGACCTTGGTATGATAAGGTAAACTTAATAAGTCGGCGATTAAAGGTCTGGTTCATTACTTCAAAGTATATATATTTAAAACAACCCTACATGTTTCGGCAATGATGCCTTTGTCAAGGGAATAAAAAATATTTTTTATTCCCTTGACAAAGGCATCATTGCCGAAACATGTAGGGTTGTTTTAAATATATATACTTTGAAGTAATGAACCAGACCTTTAATCGCCGACTTATTATGTTTACCTTATATATATATATACATATATATATATATATATATATGTATATATATATATATATATATATATTGTTATGGGGCAAATTGCGCCGTTATACCAGCCAACTGAAAAGGGAAAACAGTAATGAACACAAGAATAACACACAATAGAATGGCTACATGGCGGCCATAATTTGTAAAATTAGTATCGAAATGTTAATAAATTAATATTACGATAACCTTGTATATTTCAAATTAATTTATATTTATTTCAAAATTTACTTTTTATATTTTTAAATTGTCATTTTCATAATTAAAGTCATTTACGCGAAATTAACAAGATAGCTAATTTATTTACATTCAAATTTTGTATCGATACTAATTAGACACGCTCACTTTTTGAATCTTTACTAACCCGCGAACAGGTTATTTTAATTCTACACACATAACATAACCATACATAGGAAAACCCGTTATAACTATTTGTAAAATATTATTTTAATTTTGTGTTCATGTTTGAATTAATATTTCATTTGTATTAAAATTATTATCACTTGTAATTAAAGTAAAATTCGAGGCTATTTTCATAATTCCTTACAAGGCTTTGAAAGAAATAATTGCTATCGAGGGTCAGTAGAAAAATTTTACAACGATTGCCAGGAAAATTGTGCTACTCCGATTTCAAAATTTAATTAAATTTAAAGTACCTGTGATAGAATTCTAGGAATACTCAGAAAAGAAAATTTAATCTTGAAGCTACTTTAGAACTATTTTTGGAGTCGATAACACCTGAGATCGGCAAGTGATCGTACAAAGCATCTTTTGGAACACCGGCAACGAGCTATACCAACGCCTTCGGACAACGCAGATACCGGCTTCGTAGAAACGAAAACTCCTTTATTCGATCCCGTACTTCGAAAATCCTGACCAACGCCGATACAATCCTACAAACCTGCCCGCATCGTTCAAGAAACAGGTTTAATTAAGTCAATTTATTTCGAAAAAAGTCTTATAAAAACTATTTTTCAACAAAACAAAACTTTATTAAATTCCAAACTCTTGATTTTGCTTTAAAATTACATTTCTAACTTGCTCATAATTTGTGAAAGAAAATTTTTAAGAACTGTAGTACTTACCCTTAATTTGTCTGTTTATTTATTTACATTAAAATATACATTAAGATAACATTGCTATTGAATCATAACCTTTATTTCACACGTGCACACCATATTAATTCCTTGTTTTGTCATTAGGCACGCTATTTGTTCACTGTTTACAGATAACTTACTTCAATAAATATTTGCACTTATTACTTTAAAGAAACTCTTTTATTTATCATTGCGTGGCTAGAGATAACTTTGTAATATTATTAAACAATTCTCCATCATACATATAGGGGTAAATCGACCGACGAGGAGCCGAGAGAGATAGAATCCAACATTAGCAAAATATAATACTTTTTCTACCGACATCTAGCCGCAACCTGAAACATTGCATGAGAAAGGCTGGTGATCTAACGTAACAGGTTTAAAACCAAGGCGCCCAACTTAAAGTATAATTCCAATACTACACAATTTAACATAATTTATATCAATTAAAATTGTTACTCTATTATTATTATACACAGCTTATCAGCTATTTATCAATAGTCACCCGAACGTGGAGGCTTCAGTAATATTTCAATTAATTATTTTAAATATTCAAGTAATATTATTAACATCACTGAATCTAATTATTTTTACATATTATAATTATTATACAATATTATTCATTATTAACATCAGCATTCCTTTCAATATATATATATAGAAAATTGTTTTCAAAAAGAGAAAACTTCTTTGAAACCGTTGAAAGCAGCGGTTAGATATTAAGATTTGCATTCGTTTTAAAACATATTGTCAGATATTTTAAGGTAAATCATTTGTAAGAATACGTATATTTTATTTGTTTAAAAGCGAATTATTATTTTTATTTTATTTAATTAATTAATATCACTTTCACATATCAGTTCGACAATTTATATAATGAATTTAGTAGGTCTGTATGAGATATTTAATACATCTAAGACTTTGGAGCTCATAAATTAGAGACTTTGAAATTATTAACCCATTAAAACCCAAGAAATTTTTTTGAAAAAAAAGCACTTTTTTTAATTGCTTTCTAGGGTAAACTGCACAGTTATTGGCCACTATATAGTAATTGACCAGTAGTTGACCAGTAGATCGACAAACAACAATATTAGGCCCGTATTCAGCTTTAGCATGTACAGGTTTCGTTTCTAAGATAAGTAACAAACCTTTTTTAAATCTAATTAACTCTTGCGCTCATAGATGGTATGACATCAATTTTTTCCCGCCACAATATTGACAGTTGCAATCTGTGATCAGATGCAGTGAGATGCGTTAGCGTTTTATTAAGAAAATTAATTTCCATTTATACGTTTCTACAAAGTGGTTGTGGCCTATTTTCAAATTCGCGAAGTGTTTACTCATTAGAAGGTACGTACCTATTAGGGGCACTATTAGAAGGAAAAAAGTAAATCTAAGTCACACTCTAAAACTGAAGGTATAGAACATATATACATATATATGTCCCTGAATGGCGACGATGGGATAAAGTGTAAGAAAAAGAAAAACTCATAAAGTGATATTGATTTATTTAAAAAGAATACAAAATACTATTAAAATTAAAGAAAAAGAAACTAAAGCAGTATAAAAGAAGTCTCTGCAATAAGTAACTGATTTAGCAATGATAAATTCTGAAACACTCCCGTTCTATGCAAAGAGTCACTCTACATTTTGAGCAGCTCCACATAGCCTTCTTGTGACAATGGGTACACCGTAGCTGCTGGTCCAGTTTTTTTGGAAAATGACCACCTTCATCACTTCTTACACTTGGTGGTACGTAACCTATAGGTCGCCTTTTCGATTTTGTCAAGTTCTGATTACAAGCTAAATAATGGCGAACTATCATCCTGTCAAACTCGAGTAATGATATTGAATTATCACTTAGTAATTGATAAAGCCTCCAGGCATTGACCAGAGCCATGTTTAGCATATTGGTAAAAAGTACCCACCATCACTTTTTGCCGCGAATAGAAACTCTATAGTTGGTTACTGCCTGGTCGTGCAAATCAACTCCCCCCATAGATTTGTTGTAAGTTTTGAAAATATTTGGCTGTCGCACATCTACTTTTTCTTTAGCCTCCGACGACCAGCGTTTGACTTTACCAATAGGATCCAGTGTATCGTAGTTTGTAACCATAGAAACAGTATTGTTGTAGTTTTTGAGACAGCAGAGACCCCAACATCTTCTTCAAGACTCCAGTAATTACGTTCACTTGGTAGTTTATGGTAGCCAGTTAGTAGTAAAATCCCCACAAATAGTTTCAAGCCATCTCTTGACACAAAGAAGTCATGTCTATTTTTTGTGCCGCATACAAATTTGTTTGCTGCACCAAATGATCAAATATTTCGTCGTCGAATAATTTTTCAAATATCTCAACTGGATTACAATTTCCGAGCTCATTTTTAAATATATCTAAACGGTCAGCACAACCAGAAGTTGTGCGCATACTGGTATCCACAAATTCTTTTGTCCTGGATGGAGATATTCTAATTTTGGCCCTTTGTGATTTTAGCAAATTTTCTCGCCATACTGATAGTGGCAAGTTATCTTCGTCGTCACTTATCTCTTCATCACTGCTATTTATATATTGTAACTCAATTTCACCGGCTATGTCAGTTGGAAATATATTGTCCTGTACTAGTAACTCGTTATCATCCAAGTCCTCTTCATCAGTGTGTGGGTCCACATCAGGCGGTATAACAAAAATATCTATTTCATGTTGACCACTCGCTGTGGCAACGTCTTCTACAGCAGTACGTAAATGACGATACTGCCTTCCATAAAACTTTCGTGAAGGTATTTCTGCAAAATTTTCTGCCTCCATAACAAACTAAAGTGAAAAGGTTATATTACCACAAAATTATAATATAGGTGTTTTACATGGACTACTTCCGCCCAGTGTCCCCAAATGAGGACATCTATATATATTACTTACCTAACTCTCAATTTTGCAAAATTTTTCGAAAATTTATATAAAATACACAACGTTACACTCGGAGCAACAGGTTTCAGTATAATAAACACTGGTAACTAATAGAATTTAAACTTTATGAGACGATTAGTGAGATCATGTAACGCGCTCGTAGACAAGTGTGTGACCTTTGTTACAAAATGGCGTCTCTCGTTGCCATGCGCGAACACACAAATTTCTACATCGGAAATTAGGAAGAAAATGACAAAAATCAACACATTTCAGTGGTTAACCTGGGCTATTTCTTAAGAGGGGCCGTTACAATGCACTTTTGTTTGCTGTCCCCATATGAGTACAGTCGGAGATAATGGGTTAAGTATATTTGAATTGTTAATAAATTGCAAATTAATTCTAATTGCTGTTGTAAAGACAGAAGAGATAACACACAAGTTAAATCACAAGTAGGAAAATGTCTCACAATAATTTAAAATATCTAAATAAATATCCAAGAATTAATGCATAAAAATGTACAGAAACCTAAAAAACTTATTGAGGATTTAAAAAGTAAGGAATTATAAAGAAACAATTAAAAAGGAAACTATTAAATATATAACAGAAATAATATAAAAAGAGAACGATATTTACCAATGCGCATACACCCGATGTTATCAGATCGTGATGAGAATAGTAACACATTTATAACGACTAGTTTCTAAGTCATCCCCTAAACACCCTCATATTCTCGATTAATTTGCAGTCATTAGAGGGTGCATTTAAGGTTTTAATAGTAGAATAGTATGGCCCTCATTCAAAGATCGTTTTGTACGTTATAATACAATTCTAATTGAAGCAAGGGTTTGTACCAAGTATGTGCTGGACTTTTAACATGCAATAAATCAATTTTTATTTCCAAGAAATATGTATTGTTCTTACAGACAATATGTGAGACATTCTAGTGCAATTCCAAGATATTTTCAGTACACAATTAATTTAACTATTGTCTGTTTATTACATTCTCAACTACTTACGACAAGAATAAAATCGATCACAATTTCGGCTCCAAACTCTGGCTGTGAAGTTACAAATTCGACTTAACTTAAAATATGCTAGGTGCTAATAGCACCTGATTTTCAGAATTTTGAGTAGTCATTTTGTTATCTAGATTCTCTTGCAAGTTGTACAATAACCAAAGTTTCAGCAGTAATGCTATTCGAAGTGTCTATATAATTTTGTAACCTAATTCTTCAAAGTATGTCGCCTTTCGCTGCATGTTTTTTGTAAGCAACCCTAACAAAAAAAATTCAACGGGAACAAATCCGGTGAGCAGGGTGGTCGAGAAATTGGATTAGAGTAGATGTCTATCAATCGATTAGTAAACTGTTTGTTTAGATAATTTTGTACAATCAGTGTATTATCAGCAGAACATCCATCTTGTTGAAACTGCATTGCCTGCATCTCAAGTGTCGTCAAGAACAGAAGACTTATGATATGCGTATATAATATACGACACCAACATTTAACTTTCGCTAATATTGTGTATGTGACTATATGTGGAAGAATCGTGTTGTTTACTTAAAGGAAACGACGATTCATCTTTTGTTTTTAGAGACATCATCATTTTAAAATTTTATCATAAGTAAAAACACAAGAGCTTTTTTTTTATCGGATAAATTTCTCTTTGTAACGAAATTATTTTGCCAATCAGTAATTTGACGAGAAAAACTTACATGAAAAAATCGCGAGACGATAGTCGAGCGATTTTTTCTAATGTAAGTTTTTCGAGCGAAATTACTGATTGGAAAAATATTGAGTTAAAAAGAAATTTATCCGATTGAAAGAAAAGCTCGAGTGTTTTTTGGCAAGATAAATTAACGACATGAATAAAACTTTTTAAATTGTCTCCATATTGACGATTTTGTATTTCTTGTGTTTTGCAGTATTGATCTTTTGATATTTGTTGAAATTTCCCCAAACCGACTCGTATTTTACGTTCAACGATACTTAATAGTTATTACCTGTCAGCT
The DNA here is from genome assembly GCA_935421215.2 of Melolontha melolontha. Taxonomy (NCBI): domain Eukaryota; kingdom Metazoa; phylum Arthropoda; class Insecta; order Coleoptera; family Scarabaeidae; genus Melolontha; species Melolontha melolontha. Next base: position 64,262,159 of record OW285237.1, on the reverse strand, counting down.
GCCAAAATAAATTAAGTGATGCAGGGCTACTAGATATGTAACAGGAAGAAGCATTTTTATCGGAGGAAGAAGCATTTTTATCGGTGATAAAAAGCTATGTAGCTTTTTATCGCTGTCAAAGTGACAAAAATGTCACCCGCATATGGACATTTTTATATAGGAGTTAATTTATCATAAGTAAAAACACAAGAGCTTTTTTTTTATCGGATAAATTTCTCTTTGTAACGAAATTATTTTGCCATTCAGTAATTTGACGAGAAAAACTTACATGAAAAAATCGCGAGACCGAAAGGTCGAGCGATTTTTTCTAATGTAAGTTTTTCGAGCGAAATTACTGATTGGAAAAATATTGAGTTAAAAAGAAATTTATCCGATTGAAAGAAAAGCTCGAGTGTTTTTTGGCAAGATAAATTAACGACATGAATAAAACTTTTTAAATTGTCTCCATATTAACGATTTTGTATTTCTTGTGTATTGCGGTATTGATCTTTTGATATTTGTTGAAATTTCCCCAAACCGACTCGTACATTTTACGTTCAACGACCCTTAATAGTTATTACCTGTCAGCTGCCAAAATAAATTAAGTGATGCAGGGCTACTAGATATGTAAGAGGAAGAAGCATTTTTATCGGAGGAAGAAGCATTTTTATCGGTGATAAAAAGCTATGTAGGTTTTTATCGCTGTCAAAGTGACAAAAATGTCACCCGCAAATGGACATTTTTATATAGGAGTTAATTTATCATCATAAAATCATTCCTAATGTTTCAAGCAAATTGTAACTATTGTAATCATTATTTTCAAGAATTTTTAATAGAGTGTACTGAGATAGCTCTAAATCTGCAGCAACAGTTTGCGAAGACAATGTAGAATCATCTTCTATAGAAACACGTATTAATATACAAGGGCGATTCGCATAGTAAGTTCCATTTGGTTATTAAAAAAAAACAATACATGAAGAGGCCTTTATTACATACAACTTAAAGCTACTACTTTCAACTATTTTTGAATATAGTTGCCATTTAGACTGAAACATTTTCTCAGCTTTTTAATGCCCTCTTCAGAGACATCTGCCGCTTGTGAATTAAGTCATGCTATAACACTGTAGGAATGACGGAGTAATAACAATGGAGGAGGTAGCAGAAGTGATAAAAACGTTATAGAATGGAAGTCACCAGGTGAAGATGATAAACTTCAGAAATGGTAAAAAACCTTGGAAAAGTAGGAAGAAGAAGATTGTTTGAAATAATTAATAAAGCATGGACAGAAGAAGAGATACTGGAAGAATGGCCAATAGCATTTATAACTCCAGTATTCAAAAAAGGGGATCGTAAGGATTGTAATAATTATAGAGGAATTACCCTACTAAATATTATTACCAAAATTCTGGAACAAATAATAAATAATAAACTTAAACACATAATAGAACCGTACCTAGCAGAACCTCAAAGCGGATTCAGGCTCGGACAAAGTATCCAGAATCAAATAATTACAATAAAACAGATACTTTGAAAAAAATTACCCCAACTAAAGAAGCTATGTCTAGTATTTATGAATCTAGAAGAGGTTTTTGACCTAGTATCAAGAACGAAAATGGGATAGTCTAGAAAATAGAGGCATAACTAGAAGGATTATAAATATAATCACAGAAGGCATCTATGAAAATAATATTAACTACGTTATTAAAAATAATATGAAATCTGAAGTGTTTAAAACGGAGTAGGGGTTTAGACAAGGAGGAGGGTTAAATCCGATGCTCTTTAATGTATTTATGGATGACATCATTAGAGAATGTGATACTTACACCGAAAAGATGTATGTTGATTACAAAGATCTACACAGAGTACAAATAACCTTACGAGCCTTTGCAGATGATATAGTAATAATTGCAGAAAATAAACAACAACTCATATATAATCTGGAAATCTGAAACGAAGTACTAAAGAGAAATCATATGAAAATAAACTCATACAAAACTAAACTAATGTCAATAGGTCACCAACAGTTGGATATCGCAATAGATAACATAAAAATAGCAGAAGTCAAAGAATTTCGATACTGAGGTGATATCTTAGATGAGACAGGGATACAAGATGCAGAAATTAACGACAGAGTTGAAAAACGATTAAACTATATTATGTATTAAATAATAACTTCATAAGTAAAACAAAAATTTCAGCTAAAACAAAAATATAAGTATTCAAGACGATATATAGACAGATGTTGACGTATGGGAGCGAATCCTGGGTATTCTCGAATAACCAGAAGACTTAAATTCAAGAAACTGAGACGAAATATCTAAAAAGAGTCAGAGGAATAACCAGAAGGGATAAAATGAGAAATACACAAGTTTGAGAAGAATTAGACATCCAACCCATATCCACATTCATAGAAAGAAGACAACTGAGTTGGTCGCTGAGTTAGGGACATGTTCAAAGAATGCCAAATACAAGACCAGCCAAGCAAATCTACGAGACAAGATCACAGGCAAAAAAGAAAAAAGGTAGCAGAAAAACTTGGAATGACACAATAGAAAATATATATTGAAAAAGAATAAATCCTAGAACGAAGCCAAGGCACTCTCAAGAGATAGAAAGACCTGGAAGAAACTTATTCATGATGAAAAATAAAAACTTGCCCGACACCTTAACGGTATAAGGAATCAAGGTTATATACAGTAAAAACGCGCTAGGTAGTATTATATAGCAATAGGGGAATATAGTGGGGATTTAAGTTGGTTGGTCGCAAAATAGGTCGGCTGTCACGTTCACTTATGTCAATTGTGTTATTTTGAAGTCTGCCAAATTGATTAATCATGCCCCACTTATTTTTCCTATCGTAAAGCGCCAATCACATAATTTTGTATATTCGCAGTAAGCGCGTTTTTACTATATATATAAAAATAAAGATAAAAATAAATTCTTGGATTTTTTCGGCTTTTATATGAAATATTTACAAACATTATCAAATTAGTATGTACTTGCCAAGTAAATGATGATGTAAACATTGCTGTCTACAAATTACAAGGCAACTCATACGAAATCTTTGATTGAAAAATATTGTCTACGTTGGGACTTGAACGCAAGTCCACGGTTTGCCGGACCGTTGTTTTACCACTTAAGCCGAAAACTCCAAGAATTTATCAATTGATATATTTAATGAACGGCTAAGAAATTATCTAAATATAAATATTTATATATATATATATATATATATATATATATATAACACTGTCTCACAGTAGACTTCAGTGTTTATTGTGATCCCTCGTTCCAAAGTTAAAGTCGTTAAAGTCTACAAGAAGGACGCCTTTCTTGTCCCAAAAGACAGTGACCATGACTTTTCACACTGAAACTGTTTGACAGCATTTTAAATATTTCTTCGTGGGTGTCTCAACGTTGGCATAGGCGACCCAAGTCTTATCACCTGTGACAGCTTTAACATCATAACGTGTCAGAAAAGTTAGTGTCGACGCAATTCTCTTTGTTTTATGGTCACAAAATTTGTGGTAACCTAAATATATCAGTAACAACCTCGTAGAAAATTGTACCTGAAATTTTAGGGAAAAAGGCACTGAGTACTGTGATTGTGAATTGATTTTCACGAATTTTTTCTTCAACATTACGCAGACGTTCGTTCGTCACAACATTTGGTCTTCCACTCCGTTTGTCATGATGGATATTAGTTCGTCCTTTTAGAAAGAGGCACCAGCTTCTAACCACTCTGTCACTCATGACATATTCACTACAAACAGAACAAAGTTCATGATGAATTTCAGTAGCTTTGATGTTCTTTGCACCCAGAAATTCGATATCAGCACGCAATTCACAGTCAGTGGGATTTTCAATTGCAGCAGCCATTTTAAACTACCGAAATATCACGAAATAATGTCCGAACGATTCTCTCACTAGCACTGCTAGACTCACATTGAATCAGATTACACCGCAGTGCAGCGATTGCGCCGATAACTCCACTCCTCTTTTCTTAGGGGATTCTTAGGGGATATTTTTTACTACTGATATAGGTTTTTTTTCATTTTCTATACATCTGTTTTTGTTCCATTTTTTAATAAAATTAAAAATTGTTGGTTTGGTTGGAATTGATCTGTTAGGGTACTTTGCAGCACACAAATCACTGACCCTTTGAATACTATTTCCATCATGGATTAGGTCAGTTTTTTACGCTTTTGTGTATCAGATCAATTCGAAATCATTTTGGTGAACAGGTCAAACTACACTCCACTACAGGAAAAATTGTAATGCCTCTTACCGCTCAACTTTAACCAACACTTCCTACGAAAGGAAAAACAATTAAAATAGGTGGAGTGTTGGCACATCCCACATCGTTCACTTTGTTCGCTTCTAGGGTTTATATATATATATATTTATATATATATATATATATATATATATATGTATTTATATATATATATATATATATATATATATTTATATATAAATATATATATACATATATATATATATATATATATATATATATATATATATATTGTTCGGGCAAAATAGATTTAATTTTGTATTTTTTGTTTCATTTAGATATAAGCAAATAGATGTAGGTATATTTATGTTAATGTATTTAATCTTGGAGTTCAGATATATTTAATATTGTCAATTACCTTAGGCCTGGTCAAGATATTACACTTCTTCATTGTCTTGTTTTCTACAGTCATAAAAACTATTGATTTTATTACAGGCACAACCCTCTTGTTAACGTATCCATTTAGTAGTTGTAAATGTATATATAATAGAATAAGTTTTATTGTACATATTTCCTGTTATATATTATTATAATAGGTTAAATAGTTTTGGTTCGATGCGATACTGCGAACTATTAGGTTATCTCAGTGCATTGTATATTTATTACTTTAAGAGGTATTTTATTTTCTATAATTAAGGGTTTCCGGCGTATATTGTTTATTTTAATACATTTATGACGTTGGAAACTACAGCATATACTTTTCTTGGAAAGGTAAAAATGGTTATATGGAAATTTCCGTATACTCAATTTCATTGTTTTCTCCCTCTCTTGTAACTGGCGGGAACAAAACTTCTTGCCGAAAAATAAGGGAATGAAGAAACAGTTCCAAACAAGATCTCTTAGAGCTCACTACAGTTCCAAGTACAATCTCTTCGAGTTAACTACAGTTCTAGCTTAGGTCTCAGTGATCTAACTAACAGTTCCTACTAAGATCTCAGTGATCTAAATAGGAGCAAATATTATTAATTAGCCAGTTTTCTCGGTCTTTAGTATTAAGACCAGACTGCATTTATATTAAGTTAACGGAACTCCAAGATTAAATTTGTAAATATATTAGTGTTATACAAAAACTATTGTATTATTTCAATTCATACTTCGGTCGATACATACCGAATTTCCTTCAAACCAGGAGGAAGAAACATATATACTGACCAATAGCCTAGTAGTAACGCACTTGCTTATTGTGCCGCGGGTCCCGAAATCCGACCCGGGGTTCGACTATCCGAGAAGGTTTTCGTGGTGTTACTTCTCTACGTTTAAGATGAATGCCGACAGTTAAACCTTATAAGTCGCTCCACCAGCGCAGGCGTAATAATAACTCATGGCCTTCCAATGCAAGTTATTATTATTATGTTGGGTTCAAACCCAACCGTAGTTGTGCTGCCCAGGTGTTCAGCTTAACAACGCAAATTGAGACAGGGCAAAAACGGCTGAAGCCAACACTGGTGTACGTTGACCTGACTGCGGCATATGATATAGTCTGCAGAGCAGGCCTTCTCTACAAATTTCTCAACGTAGTCCCATACAGCAGAATAGCATCTTTATTAAACAACATGGTTTGCGACAGGTACTTGCCACACACAAAATAAAAAAAAAATTGGATATGCCGATGACCTGGCCTACTTCCATGCCGGAGTAAAACCATCGAGGGAACTAATAACATACATTCAGAGGACCCGCCTTGCTAGGAAAATACTTCGTCGATTAGAGACTTATCCCGAATATCAATAAAACAGAATTGTCGTGCCTTCATCTCAATAACAAACAAGCACGTCTAAAGCCGCAAATATACTTCAATAACAACTTGCTACGTTATAATCCTTACCCAAAATATCTAGCAGTAACAATGAACAATAGCAATGACAAAAACATTCAGAGAACACCACAACTAAAGCAAACACAAGAAATAACATGATTCACAAACTCTGCGATACTGCTTGGGTTACGAAGGCGTCCACCCTTAAAACGTCAGCTCTTAGTCTTGTTTACTCTGTTGCTGAATACTACACACTGTGACTAAATAGCTGCCACTCAAAGAAGATCGACATCGAACTCAATGAGACCATGAGAATAATTAGCAGTTTACTAAATAAAACACTTGGTATATTTGTTTCACAAAATGTATTTAAAATATATCTGACATATGTTTCGACTTATATAGTCATTCTCAAAGAGTCATGTAAACTGACATGACTCTTTGAGAATGACTGTATAAGTCGAAACATATGTCAGATATATTTTAAATACATTTTGTGAAACAAATATACCAAGTGTTTTATTTAGTAAATTATTAATCATGTTTCACCAAGAGCCAACCGTGAATTCTATACATTAAATTAGCAGTTGTTTAAAAAGTACACCTCTAACCCGAGCTCCCCGTTCTAAGCCTTCTTGCACAACCCACCATCCGAAGACAGGAAAGCCTGGTAAGAGAATATAATATAATAATATTGAATCCCACCTCCCTATACACAGTGACCTGTCTAATGCCGGACTGTCGAGGCTGAATCTAAATCTCCTCGACAACTGCTAGCAGAACAACTTATATCAGAAAATTTCAACCCAAATAATAGACGGAGAGAGTATTTATAAGCCTTGAAACTTGCTCAAGCTATTCATATCATCGATCCTACCGCACACTTACAAGGAATGGTGCTGCTTCGCCACAAATGGAAGACACTCCAGAGAATTATAACGTCCCACGGCATCTCTCGTGACTCATTCCCTAAATGGGGACTGACTGGACGCCAACTTGCCAAATGCGGACAACATCGCGGAGAACTATTCACCATATTACAGCTGAATGATCCCTTACAACATATTGTCATGGATTTTTCTATCCAGAGAGAGAGAGAAAAAGATGGAAGATTTAAATTTTGAACAACATTTGAATTTTATTGATATTTATTATATTTGTAATTATATTTTTGACAGACTCTGTATGTTTATTAGTTTAAACGTATGGATGCGGACAGTTGTGGTACTATTGAATTAGATGTAGGAATTTTTCGCGGTAAATTTAGTTAGAGATATCAAGACTTGCAAAGTAACCGGTTGTAGAGGATAAGAAGTTCATTTTTATTCTCTGTTTTAAGTAAAGTCGGGTTTTTATTTTAGTTTATGCATTTATTCCTGTGCATGTAACGTTATTTCGATTTTTTACGAGAGTTGGTGATCTCGTTGTTGAATTAAATAAAGTATGGTATCTCTCACGTAGTTTTGTGTTATCAGTGCTTAGATCGATGTAAGTTCGATAAAAATATTTAATTTATATAATTGATACTACGATTATTTTGCTTATAATTATAATTTAATGTATAATTTGTGATAATTTTGATGTTTAAAGTAGTATATGAGTATTAGAGAAAATTGTCATGTTCCTTTTTTAATGGAGTTTTTTTCTTCAAGATAATATTCTAGAACGTTTTAAATTCAGGTTGGATTTTTTTTTAGTTGTGGGTTGATTTTGTCGTGTTTTATTTGCGCATGACTGTAAGACTGTTACGCGGTTTCAATAACTTTGTAGTTTTTGACATTTTAAGTTGTAGGGGTTAAAGTAGAGGTCAAACTTGACAAATTTCTCAATTATTTATTAATTTTATGTTTGTTCGAGAGTCACAGGGGGTTTTTCTCTTTGTGCGAGTCATATTCATAAAGAGTCTTTCCTCCTAAGCTACTGTTAATTTTGCTTTAGCTCCCTGTACATTCGGTAAAGGGATTTTTTTTTTCTTTTATTAAATATTGTAAACTAGCTAAATGAGTCTTTTATTAATGTTTATTGTTTTACTTCAAACATAACCTGGCCCTCATCTGAGAAGATCGACCCGTGAGAAGTGAGCTCGAGGAATCTACTAGACTGAACAGCCGGAAGCATAAGTTGTAGTGTGAACAAAAAAATTAATAAGCAATCAAAAACACATTCCACTGCAATATGGAGGTGAGATGAACGACTTCTTTGAAGCCGCTGACTCCCTGTTGGACTGGGACAATGGCCTTGATTTTAAAATTTAACTTTTTTCTTTATATATGAATATTCTCAATCCATGTTAGCCATACGCCCACTAAATAAATAATTACAAAGTCGATCAATGTATTGTTTGGACGTAAAGAAACCATGGCTCGAAAATTTTCACGCTTTTGCACACAATTATTTTCGTTTAAATACCGAATAAACAGAGTTAGTTCATTTAAGTACTAACACTGTCAATTATTGGTTAATTATGTAAAATTTTACAAATACGACAGTCGAGAATTCCAGGCACAACTTACTCTACTAGATTCCAGAAATTATCCCAGCACCCTCATGCATCGTTCGAGCAAAATTGTTTAAATAAGTATGAGTGACTGACAATGACAAAAACCCTTAATATGATAAAAACATACTGTTTGTTTTGTGGTTGTCAGCAATGTTCCAATGCGTTGCATAGTATTATTTTGTAATTTGCCGTAGACTTAAAAAAAAATAATGAATCAAATAATTGTTCACACGAGAATATTGCCTTCTTTATTACCAAAAAAGCTCACTAGTACTTTAATATATCGTTAAATGTACCATTGTAACCGTTTGATAATATAAAACTATTCTAATTCATAAAGTTCCCGAGCTGACGCAGCAAAGAATGTCATCCCATCTCGCATGTTTTTGTTTGCAAACACTCGTACTATCTGCTCAAATCCATTGGGACTTGGAAACAAAAACGATGACAAAGATCAACCTAGTACACAATACGACCCATGGGGTAAGTTTCCTGCATTTATTCCATTAAAATGCTTTAAGTACATTAGTAGCTATTAATTAAATTTCACTGATTGCAGAGCACTATTAATGTTTAACTTTATCAATTGTATATGTTATTCTTTGCTTTTCTTTATGATAGTGTTAGTATCATGTCGTTGTAGTAAGTCTGCATTATTTTTGGAAGAGGAATTTTTGATTTTTATTTCATCGTGTTATAGAAAGTTTCCAATAATTTAATAATTATTTATCCTGCTTGTATTGTTTCTATTTTATATGTTAATAAGAAAGCATGGAGTAAGATTATAGGTATATATTTATTTTCAAGAGAAAATCCTACTGTGAACTAGCATATTTATTTCCAAGGACATTAAATTAGCAGCAATATCTTAAAAACAAAAGGAAAATACTACATACATATTGATAAAATGGTAAACAAAGTTTTTAATTGAAAAATTTGTGTGTATAATGACTCTTTAGCTGCAGTTTTAATTCAACTTTTCCATACTCCTCCCGAAAGCTTTATTCTTCTATTACTGCGGAGAGGTATATGCATTTTAAGCTCATGAAAGCACTTAATAAATGCAAGCTACGTAAAATCTCTATTCAACTGATGTGGTGTTCGCGTTTGTAAAATACGGAAAAATTTTAAATCGTTTTGTTTTTGTTTGCTTGTGCTTGCGTGAGCTTTTTTAATATTATCTACAGGCAATGTATGATTTTCAGGGATTGGATATATGCTGTCTCCTATGGATGTTCGAACGTAGCAAGGACAAAATGTGACATACAAGATGAGAAGGTTATCAAGACAATGACACTTACCACAGACAATCTAGGAAGTGATACACTTTGCTAATCCAAAAATTATGACGAAGTGTCCTTGAATATGGCACTTCGATTAATTTTACATTTAGTCACAGGGCGGACCAGGTAATTACTTTTGTTAGGACACACGAACATGCAATTTTACGGAGGGCTCACCACCAGTCATAAATTATATTCGGTCTTTCATCGTGTAAAGCGAATGGGGAGCAATCGATTTTTCTATGTTTCCTTCACGGAATAGTAAATTCAGTGGTATGACATGGACATGGTCGGTCAGCGGTAGAACGGAAGCTGCCCGACTTACGCGCTACAAACTCGAGCTTTTTCAGGACGATCGCCGTCGTTATATACAGCGAACACTCGAGCTTGACTGCTTTGATTCGCGAACTCCGCGGGAGAGTGCCCGGTTACCCCCACCAATTCGCCAGTGAGACTAACCCCTCCATCGAATAATCAACCCTCTTTGTTGCATACGCGGAAAAAATCCTTTGCGGGGTTGGAAACAAAAGATTGCGGTGCACCAGTCACTGAAAACTGTGCCCCCATTGAATAGCGATAAATCTGTTTTACATTGTACACGGTAAGGTGCGAAAAGCGAAATAATTTTTCATTTCCATAAATTCCTCGAAGGAGGACAAAGACGGATGTAAAGTTGAAATGAATGAGAGATTTTTACTGATATTCGTTTAATGCGATATCGATGTTGTATTCGAAGTTTTAAAAGCTCTGTCTGACTATTTAAAAAAGTTGATGAAACGCTCGATTGCATCGGTATCCTAGCTGAATCTCTTTTGTGAATTTTCGTTCTTTCCTCTTTTGAATTGCAAAATGAATATTTCATTGTGTGCGTTTTCATTTAAAGACCTTTCGCAATTGATAGTTCTATACGTTGTTCAATAAACGCAAAGCTGATTGAGGATTAAAAACAGAACAAACGAGAATTTGTTAATTATGTATGCAGTTTTTCTTTTTAAAAGGAGACGGTGCATCTCTAGATGTTTTTATTTGGTTAGTAATTAAGATTGCAGTTTTTCTTTTTAAAAGGAGACGGTGCATCTCTAGATGTTTTTATTTGGTTAGTAATTAAGATCTTCAACAATCTCAATAGCTCAGATTCAAAATAATTAGAAAACTTTAATGAATTTATTGTGTTAATTATTAAGTAATTCCATTGCAACACCCTCTCGAAAATATTGCTTCCTTATTAGGAGAATATACAAACTTCCTAACGGTAAAAAAGGTTTATTGACTACCAAGAGTAAGACGATAAGAGTATTTAATGAGATCGAGGGATGAGCCGCACTTAGCCTAGTACGCATTAAATATTTTAGAAATTTGCTCTAGCAAATGAGAAGAAATGCAACACATACGAGGTGTTACCCAGAAATTCCTGAAATATTAAAAAGAAAACACAACTTGCTCACTACCATCCCCTTCAAAGTATTCTTCTTCCGCATGAATACACCGATCCCAGTGATTTTACCATAACTGGAAGCAGCTGGAAGTCTTCGCGTGTTAACACGTTCAACACTGCCTACGAATCGGTCTGGTTCAATGGTCCCAAAACGGCGCCTCTTAAGCTTCAGTTTCAACTTAGAAAAGAGGATGAGGTCACAATATGCAATATCTGGGGAGTAGGGAGGGTGAGATAGTGCTCCCATCTTCGCTGAAGCTAGAAACTTGCGCACAACAACTGACGTGTGGGTTGAAGCATTGTCGTGGTGTAGGATCTACGAATTGTTGCGCCACTTGGCAGGCCGCTTGTGTCCAATCTTTTCTCTTAGTCTCAGAAGAACATCGCAATAAAATCGTCCATTAACTGTTTCCCCTGGTGGGAGAAATTCTTTGTGCACGATGTCATTAGCGCCAAAGAAGCAAATCAACATTGACTTACCGTTGATTCGAACTTGCCATGCCTTTTTCGGTCATGGTGATGATGGTGTCTTCCATTGCGGTGACTGCTACTTCGTTTCGTACACTCATCAGCTTGCGTCTGTCTTAAAGCATCCTCACCAAATGCTTGTTTAAGCATTTTTAAAGGTTCCGTTGTCGTTTTACGAAGTTTGAAAAAGAACTTGTTACACGTTCTTTGCTCTTTCACGATATTGTAGTTTGGCAGAATATGGCAAAAACTGTTTTCCACTGCCTAGCAAAGTATCGTCTAACAGATGCCTTAGTATAGACGTAGGTCCCACCATCTAACGCTATAGAGCTGTAGTACCATTCCTTCGCGCACCACATTCAAATTCCGCTAATTTTTGGGTAGCATCTAGTATAATTGCAACAAATAACGATTTCTGTCTACTGAGAAAAATTTGAAGCGATATTTATGTACCTAATTCTTCCCAAATAACAGAGAAGCAATTCGGAATTCATTCATTAATTTCTGAACATCGTCAGTACTTTACATAGTCGACCAATGTTTACTCACGGCTATAGTAGGTTTTTATTATTTACAAGTATAGGTCGTCAACCGTACAGCCCTCCCCAAGACCAGGGCAACACAACAGGTGCTGGTCGGTTTAAGCCTCCCCACATCAACACAGATGGCTCCCCACTTGGGAATTCCATCTCCTAAGGTTTATGTAAGAGCGAGTAACACCAATCCCTAGTCTATTCAATCTCCTTCATATTAAATAAGGCTAATTATGTCTAGGGGCAAGTTTCTCTTTCAGTTCAAAAAAGTTATTCAGTGTTTTGTTCATCCGCAGTTCTACGCGTTTTGAGGCAAGTGTAAAGTTTTCTATTATTATCTCCCTTTTTAGGAAGCATTTTCTGGATTTCAATCTCGATCTGGCCGGAGTGTGGTTGTATAGAGGATGTCTCGTATCAGTCATTTGCTTTTTACTCTCCTGCTCCAAGGCAGCCTGTCGTCTTATATAAGGTGAAGCGTTGTCAGCGAGAGGGTATATCTTCTCTAATGGAGTGGGACATAAGCATCCTGTAACTATGCGGATCGTGCCGTTTAACGCAGTATCTTCGTATGTTATGTGAGCACACTTGCTTAATATCAGCTTCGCATATTCCCTGGCAGAAAAAGAGAGTGCGAGCAGAATTTCGCAGTATTGAAGAATCGACTTCTCACCCTGTGCCGGTCAGCTTACGTGTGGTACAGTTTCTAGCTCTTTGGCCTTTTTGTTCTTACCGTTTCCTTTTTAATTGATTATTTTTATAGTACGCTGCCAGATCCTGAAGGTCCTCGAAAAACTTATTTTCGACAGCATCAAAGGATACTCCCTGGGCTCCTCGTCAGCGTATATGAAGTTACGGGTTAATACATAAATTGGCTGGTCATTTATATAGGTACAGGTTGTACAGAATTGGGGCAAGCACGCTGCCCTGTCTAAGTTCGTTCTTGTGATCTCACCACCTACTACTCTCACCATTGAATCACAAATAATCTTCTATTTCCTAAAAAGTCCCTTATGAAGCAACCCCAGCAACCCAGGAAAGTCTTTTGCAGTTTGATAAACTTTATAGATTAGTTTCCGCTGAATCGCGTGTCATATCCGGCCGACAGATCCACGTAAGCGACTCCTATAATTAATTTTCGCGCAAATCTGTCTTCGAAATGCTGAGTCAGATTAAGAACTGGGCCAGTAGACGATCTGATTTTGTTTACAGGGTCAGCAGCTGTTCGGTTCAGCACCATTCTCTCCAGACTTTTAAATAGATGTCACAGCAGCGACAGTGGGCGGAATAACAATCGTTTTTCTGGGTTTTTCAAACCCATGTTATATAGATGATCACAACATTAAAAGCAAATTAATAGTGAAAAACAAAGCCAAAAATACAAGTTATTGAACACATACTGTTGTGCAACGTGTGGAATAGTCAAAATAGTTATAGAGGTAAAGGGAAAAATTTTATTGCGGTTGAAAAAAATATTATAACTCGATAGTTATAAACCAGATAATTAACTAATTTCTTGTTGAAAGATCTTTTTAATTAATTAGCCAAGTTTAGGATCTATTTATAGAGCAAGATATGTCTAATTAGAACTACAAATGATTCAAAGAGAATTTACTACAGAATTAAATCAATATACACGTAATTTCACCAATAAAAGTCTTGAATATTTTTCGGAGAAAATTAGAAATCAAACTTTAGAAATTAGAAGTTATGTGTGGGTGCATGTCATTGACCAAGTTAAAATTAATGAGAATTTTAACAAAAACAATTTAATGGCATTTCTTAAGAGTAGGTAATAAAAATTACTTCTTACTGTAATATATTCTTTTTGAGCACATTTAATACACAAAGATTTTGGATAACATATCGTATCTTTGATCTTCCAACGCTACACGGGAAATGCCAGGATCCACACAGGGTAACGGAAACCTTGGTAGTAATTAATTAGATTTAGGAATATTAAAATAGGATTATATTTCCTGAACTAAATAATCCTTTATTAGGCTTAAATAACGCGTATTAGGTGTCAAACAAATAATAATGACAACTTACTTGTGAATTTCTAATTTGAAGAGTTTCCAATAACCATATTTTTTTATATATTGAAGTCAAATATAAATCGACCTTTTGTGCTATTTCTTTTCTATATTTACTATTTTTCTTTACGTTTTCATATCTTCCTTCTTCTAATTTTATGTATAGTTGACAGGGGCTTTTCAATCTTTGTTTTAGTTAAAAATATATATTTTATTTTTCTCTATTTTTCAAAATGGGCATTCTCTCTCTCCCCTCCCTCTCCGTCTCCCCCTATCTCTCTCCCCTCTCTCTCTCATTTACCCGAATCTCTTTCCAGCAAGCCACCTTTTCTAGTTTGAGAACAACAAAATCACTCGAACAGATCTAGTGTTTAAGGTGGATCATATGGCTATTCGTATCCTTCTTCTTCTATTTATTTAAAATCTGGTTGATTTGTTAGTTCCGAGCCTGCCTCTGTAAAATTTCCGGAGATGTGGATTGTCTGCTGTCTCTCCGCCTCTTTAGTGGTCTTCCAGGTGGAAGTTTGCCTGCTGGCCCATCTTCTAATAAGACGCGTGGTGATCTGTCGTCTGTAATCTTTTTTACGTGGTTATACCACTCTCTTCTCCTCTGTCTCCTCTATCTCACTATATCTTGTACATCACACTGCTCTCTGATGTCAGCATTTCTTACGCGATCCCTTCTCGTTTTCCCGATTATCCTTCTTAGTACTGACATTTCTGTGACGCATAGCATACTCTTGGTTTTGCTGATATCCTCGCTTACTTCTATTCCATACGTGACGTTCAGCCTTGCGCATGTCTTGTATATTTTAATCGTACCCTCTCTTCGCATATAAGGGTCGATCCATACAGTTTCCCTTAGGCAGCCCGATATTTACAGCTGATTTGTTAATCTGGCTCCTTAAGTCCTTTACCCGGCCATGAATACTAGAAAAGTATATGCTGAAGTATTTAAATTGCATAACTTGCTCTACCGATTTGTTCTCTATTACCAGCTTACGTCTGAGTGGTTTCCATGTCATGCTTTTCTTTTTCCGATGGATATGTCCATATTGAGTTGGTAGCTGATATGGTGGAATCTAAATATCTGTCTCTGTAGGTCGCTCTCATTTTCTGCATCGTTGGCGTAACATACTATGCTGATATTGCCTTATTATTCATCCTGTATCCCAAGTTTAAAGAAGTCACTTCTGCTTTTATTTAATCCATTATTATGTTGAAGAAAAATGGATTGAGACTATCTCCTTGTCTAATTCCTCCTGGTGTTGGGACACTAGCTGTAGTGTTCTCTCCATCTTTGATCTATGTTCTGTTGGTCATATTGAGGTTGTACATTGCTGTTACTATGTTCGCAGAGACTTCCTTTTCTTATAAAATTCCGATGACATCTATCAGGCGGACTATTGAATGCTTCAGTGAAATCAACAAAGTAGACGAATGTCGGTGTATTAAACTCTATAGCCTTTTCTTTAATTTGTTTGATAATAAATATGGAGTCTGTTGTCTACTCTTTGTCCCTCTCTGTTTGTTATTTGCTTCTTGAATTTGTTCTTGATCAGACTTGTAAACAGCTTCATTGTTGAGTACAGTAGTATTATTCCTCTGTAGCTTTCTGGGTGTTTTCTTTCTCCCTTCCTAGCAATTCGAATCTTAATTCGACAAACATACCTGTTGCCATAGTGGATGAATGACATGATGTGTTATCCTGATAGAACAAAACTTTTTTCCTATATAAAAACCATCGTTTTATCTTCAATTCGACATTGAAGCGTGTCAGTTTGTAATGCTATACTTAGCTTGGGCGGATAATTAGCTAATTTTAATGACAGGAAAATTTTATTAATGAAAAATTTGTTTTTAATTCGATCAATGGATACGCTTGCACCTCCATTCTGGCCTGAATACAAATTGCGAGTTTAGGAATGTATTTAAGATAACTAGAAATGTGATTAGAACGATATCCTTGATTTGAATTAATCGGAAAATTTAAAAAATTTCATTAATTTATTATTAACGTTTGACGGTGATGTCTAGAGATAGCGTTAACACGGATTGTCTGATGTGCATAAAGAAGAGTGGTATTTCTGAAGAAACTAAATTGTTTTCACGGTTTAAAATTGCTAACTAACAGCTGTAACATTACCTTTATTCTAAAGAAGCTCATTAACGGGTTTCTTAATCGGAGAATTTCGGATTACTAGTTTGTGTGTTTTTCTAGTTGGACGTGCTTTAATCCAATGCTCGTATTTCGAGTGCTTTCTTTTGCGGATTGTTTTTATTTCATAGGCACGTATAGTGTGGGTATGCAAAAATAAAAGCGTAAGTAACTTTCAAATATTCTAATTTTATTAAATAAACATAATGCGACTCATTCAATAAATATATACACAAAATATTACATTGTCCATTATAGAAATATATTTATTTAAAACTATAAAATTCGAAAACACCTATATGCAAAAACTGAATAGAAATATATATGAGGAAAAAAAGCAAATGAAAGAACACCTGTGACGCGAATATAAATAAAATTTGCGTCCTCTTTTTTTGTGATTGCTAGTGCTGCAATAATTTTTTATCAAAGCGGAAATATCAACCTATATTAATAATGCCAAAATATATTTATTTATCAAATTGTACTTTTAAATTACTTCCTTTTTCAATTTGATATTACATCAACATATAAATTTCCAATTTTTTTAACATAAATTACCTACATTGACTATTATTGATAAACTAGCTAATCCCGACCACGCTTCGCTGTGACTCAATCTGAAATGAAATAAATGAGAAAAGAGATAAATGTATTATAGTAAATATAAATTCACTGGGAAAACAAATCATCCAATTGCGTTGCTGTGGCTATGTGAAGTTAAAGGAAAAAAAAATGTTTTTGACAAAAAAGTAATTTTTTTAATTGTAAAGCTGATGAATTGATTACATTTTTTGTTTAGTCCATTTAGTTATTTAACATAACTTATAAACAATGTAACCCGCTATTTTAATAATGTTCCTGTCACTTGGCTTTTGACACATTGTCGAAATTACTTCAGAAACGGCACCTTTCAAATATCTCAGTGTTATTTAAATTCTTTTAATAAAATTTGTATCGTATATGTTCTCTTTTCTTCGATCCTACCTTGAATGAATACAATAGTGAGTGTATTCTCTTAAATATTTAATCTTCCTTTCTTGTGATCCTTAATTTTTGGATTTTATATCACTTTATGTTTAACTTCTTTCTATAACAGCTTCTCTGTGCCTGTTTCCTATTACTTTTCATTCTCATTGAACTTGTTATTAAATTTCTTCTGCCAATACTATTCTTATTCCAGTTATAATTTTTCGATTGTCAATTTATTACAAACAAAATGAATGTGGCCGTCGCTATACTACTACATTATATTATAACATTATTTTCTCTTAGATTGACATTTTTAAATTCGTTATATCTTTTGAATGGAATGTCCGATTTTAATAATTTAAAAAGTATTTTACTGGTATTGAAATGGTCTTTAATAAAATATTATTTAATAGGATAAGGAATAATACAGAGGTATGGATAATTTGGTTTGATTATTGTCGGCACTTTTATTAACTTTTAAAATGTAAAAAAGTAGTTATAGTGGCATAACTACAGTAGTTGGACATATGGTTTCGCGGACTTTTTTGTAGATAGTAATACGTCCTATAATACTGTAGAACATTTTTTTGTTCTATCAGCAATAGTTTCCGCAGCGTACGCGATGGCAGATTTTTTGTGACTAATTTTTTCACACCTTGGGTTACATTAATGCATCTTTATTGGGGATCCCTTTTTTTTGAAAATGTAATATAGCCTATGTCACTCAGTGAAAATGCAGCTTTATAATGGTGAAAGAATTTTTGAAATCGGTCCAGTAGTTTTTGTGTGAAAACATTACAAACATACATACAAAAACACAAATGGTTCCTCTTTATAATATTAGTTTAGATATGCAATTTCTGGCAGTGAAACAAATAATATCGAAATAACATGTGTGATAAAAATTAGCAATCTAAAACGTCTTAAAGGGACATCGCTAGAATAAATACAATTGTTTCGTTTTCTCTATATCCGTGAGGGAAATCAAAACTAGATTCTTAATGATCACGTACAATTTATATATATTTTTTTCTAGGATGTCTTGCAACACATAGGATTGGGATCTTGTATAATTTTATTCTCAGTTTTCCTATAACTAAAATAAAAGTTCTCATCTGGTAATTATTTCTTTTTTCTCGCGTTTTACATTTTCAAGGTCAGTATGAATTCTTCTTCTTCTTACTTCACGTATTAGGCTTTGAGCCTGTTACGACCTTTATTTTTGGTCTGCCCATCTCTGCCGTGGGCGTCCCGTCGCTCCTCTTCCTTTCGCCTTATATTTACATATTCGTTTGGGTATCCTATCATCTTCCATCCTTTCTACGTGTTCTCTCCATTTACGTCTGTATTCTCTTATCATCTCGTTCGCATCTTCACCTCCAAGTTCTTGTCTTATTTCTGTGTTCCTCTTCCTATCCATTCTTGTGTAGCCTGCTGCTCTTCTTAGGAACCTCATCTCCGATGTTTGGATTCTTCTTTCACTCGCTTTGGTAATGGTCTAGCTTTCACTCCCATATATACCACATGGGATTGCCATTGTTTTATAGAATTTTATCAGCGTGTCCTTCCTCACTTTATTTTTTAGTGTTCTGGCTATGGTGCCATTTATTCTGTTGAATTTTGTTAGTTTCGTGTGTATATCCGTATCATCGTATAAATACGATATAGTGGATCCGAGGAAGTTAAATGTTTTTACTTGTTCTATTGGCTTATTATTAATTATTATTTTTGATCGCACTGTTTCGTTTCCGCTGAAGGCCATTACTTTAGTTTTTTCTATTGATATCATTAGATTGTATTTCTCGGTTATTCTATTTAAGTCGTAGACAGCTCTTTGAAGTGTGTCCTCGTCACTGGCTATTAGAGCTTGATCGTCGGTGAAGAGTATGGTCATTAGGTATTTTTGTCAGTTTAGGTCATGTGTGTAGTGCTTAGTATTTGTCAGCCATTCCCGTAGCACGTCATCAATATATATATTAAAGAGTATAGGTGACAGGCTGCAACCCTGTCGTAGTCCTAAGTTGACGGTTGCCACTTCTGTTTCGCTATCGGTTATGGTAATCTTTGAGTTTTTGTACATACTCGTAATAACTTTAATCAAATGTAAAGGTATTCCTCGTCTTTTCAGTATGTCCCATAGTATGAATTCTTTAATTAACAATTCAGTATGGGGCTTGTCTTTTTCCACGAGGTTTTGTTTTTTTAAGTCTTGACTGGGAGTAATTGATCGTTAATTTAATTATTTATTATTTATGACATGTAGAAACAATTTACAAGAACTTGTCTGTAATATATTGAGCGGCTCTCTGGACGGTATCTATTCAAGTAATTATGATTCAGAGAAGCGGATAATCAAATTAATTACTTTAATGACGAATTTTATATGTAATACGGGTTATTCTTACGCTGTGTGAACGATACTTAAACGACCCGCGAAGCCGGGTGATCATTTAACATCGTTTTTACTTAGAATAAAATGGAAAGAACTTACTGAGCGTCAGTGTCTTTTGATCGCCCGGTGCAATTGTCTCGGCATCTGGAAACGGTACGAAGCCGGGCTACGAAGATTGAGGATCTATATAAAATCGGGAGAGAAACCTCAGAAGTTGTGTAAAGGCAGATTAACTGAGTTAAAAATATCGAACTAGTGCCAGAAGCTGCGTAAATGCCGCTTAACTGACCTAAAGGTATCGAGATAACGACAGAAGCTGCGTAAACGCCTCTTAAGTGACTCCCCTTTAAAAAAAGTCTACACGGCTAGAGCGAATGTCGCAAGAAGCCCTCGGCTAATCCGACGTGAATATCCAAAGAGCGTCTCTGATTTTTCAAAAAACGGGGTATATATATGATTTTGAAACCCAGAAAAAAGCAAAGACTCGTCTGGGGGAGTCGCTGGCGCATAAAACTTATGCTAATACGAACGGTGGGGGCTGCGATGCAGTTGCAGCTATCACACATGACTTTGCGCTAGAAAATATATTATAATACAATTTTAAATGCAAATATATACAAATATACATATACGAGGACACCTAGAAAGTTCAAAATTGTGTCGGCGTGGTCGAGTTTTACAAAATTGATGAAGACTTGCGCTAATGCTCGACACAATTATGCCTTAACTAACGAAGTTCGTTACAAGTTCATCAACATAATATTGGCCAGTTATTGTACTTTCTTTCTAAAAATACTCAATAAAGATTTACACATTCGGAATACCAAAAAGTCAAAAAGTTTTCCGACAATAAGATGACCTTATTGGCGGAAAAACGATTCTTGCCTGTACGTTCATCAGAAAAATCCATCGTTTTGACAGTGCTTTTGTCTCTGGAGTGTAATGATGTCTCCAGATATCATCTACGGAGAAAAGTCATTGAAAAAATTCTCTTGGATTTCGTTTGAACTTTTCCATAGTCATTTAAAATTGTAACACGAGTTCGCCTTTGCTGAGTAGTAAGCAAACCCAGTTAGCTTCTTTACCGTACTTAAATGTTGCTGTAAAATACTGAGATGTTTACTGCATTAACTATCTCACACAGTTTTATTCGCCGATCGCTCTTTACATTGGTATGGACTTTTGTAACCTACACTAGGTGCAAGTAACAACAAAAACCCACGAAAACTGGTTTTAATTAAATTCTGCGCAATCCAACAATCCTCCTCGGACTTACCTTGCGTGGGCGGGATGATCTAAAATTTAGAAGACAACCAGCCAGTGCCAACGACCTAGATCTCAGTGAAGATGGTCGTGCGATTCTTCTCGAAATGTTGATCAACTGTTTTAAGGGCTGCTTGCCGTAGGGGTTATACGTCACGCAGAGGACATAGTTCCGCTAACATACTCACTACAAATAATTGATGTGAATACAGGCGATGATAATAGTGTCTATGAAGGGCGTGTTAGAGAAATCCACTTTTGTATTAGTAACTAACAAATTATGTTTCTGTCCTTTTCTGATTTTTTAAATTTCTAACAAATCTAATCCTTACATAGTCTGACTTATCTATTTTATTTTTGTTGTTGTCTAACATTATATGTAATTTTATTTTATTAACCCATATTATTTTTAACCCATTAACCCATAGTCTAATTTTCTTAATAGTTTGTTTAATTTATCTGAAAGGGAGGATATATGTAATCGAATGCTATATAGTTTGGGTATTTCTTTTATTTCTGGATATAATTTTTTTTGTATTACTTCTTTCTGTGTTTCAGAATATTATCATGGATTTTGGGATTATATGCATTATTTTCTTCTGTTATTTTAATAGCGCTTATTTATTTAAAAAAAATGTTTCACCAAGAAGTGTCTGCAACATGAGTGAATGATGAAAACTGAACTATTATCAAAAGAATATAATTATCTACAAAACCAAGTAAATTAACCTAAATAAAAATTCTAACCTCTAAATCAATAAAATAAAAAAACTAAATATAGTTTAATGACAATATAAAACTAAGAAGGGAAATGTGTGTAACTTGGTTAACCAACAAATAATAACAACGAAACAGCAAAGCAAATATGACGAGAAAACATGCATAAAAACACGTCTTTTCGTTTTATTTTTATAATGGGATTTTGTACGTCGTACAGCGATTGGTATTTTTCGTGTTCTGGAATAAGGTGTTTTGCCATATCCCTTGAATGAAACATCTGCAAAATCATACTGTTTTTAAGCATATTTATTCAATTCATTTTACCTACCTTTTTATATTTATTATAACTATCTTACTTGATCTATGAAAATGATCTGTTCACCGAACAGAGTGATCACGACACAGGCACGTGTCAACCCAGTTTTCAACGAGCGAAAGATTTCATAGGCGATAGATGTAGCTGTACCGGTGTTATTTTTTGACAGTTGAGAAAGAAAATTATTAATAGTATATTACATACCGAGGCGAAAAGTGGTTCATTACCGTAGATAAATTAGAAAGTTCACCGAGATGCCAAGCGTCGAGGTGAACTTAATCTCGAGACGGGAATGAAATTTTCCGCCAAGGTTTGAATACTATTTTACTAACGATCGGTTAGTAATTAATTATTAGATAAACTACTAAATTTCAAAAATATAATAGTATTAAATTTCATGGCATTTTGACAAATGCTTTTGTTAGGTATCTTTCCGCAAAGGTTTGTATACTATTTCACTAACTATTGGTTAGTAATTAATTATTATATAAACTACCAAATTTCAAAAATATGTATAATACTATTAAATTTCATGGCATTTTGACAAAGGCTTTTGATAGTTACTCTTGCTAAGTAACGTAACAATTCATGGTAATATTTTCTGACAGATTACATAATATTTTACTCACGATCGGTTAGTAAAGTGTACATTTCTAACTTTCAAACCTGTTAGAAAACGCGCTATTATTATATATCGAGGTAGGTAATAACAGCTTACCAGCTAGCTTATGCCACTTTCCCGACTAAGTAATGCCTTTCTGTATTTATGAAGCAGTGTCATTTAAATAAGTAAATCAAATTTTACTAATACTATTGACAAATGTTTATTAAGTAAATAACAAGATAACGTTTTAATACAATATTTACACGAATTAATATTAATAGTTACATTAGAATTTCCATGACTGTTTACTGTTAGAGAAGACTATCTTTAAAATCAGAGAAATAATTTTTCATAAACCATAATGTAAATTTCTTGCAATTTCTGGTTGTTTTAAGTATTATAAAATGGTCAAATTTCAGTAGGCTTTGGAGATACTTTTGTAATTCTCTTCTCAAGTAGTACTAAAAGCTTAAAACCGTATGTTACAGTTTAAAATTATGTATATGTATATTAACGTAATCTTTTTATAGATATGAAGAATTAAAAGAATTATGTTCAGCAATTGTTATCAAGCATGGGAAAAGGAAAAGGCTATAATAAAGTGAACGAACGAACCACACAATATTGAGGCTTCCAAATATTAATAATAATAATAATAAATTTGTATCCTTTGAAGATAAATAAATGGGGTGCTAAATACATTGTATTGTAATGGTGGAAGTTGGTTGTTAGTGTCGCTATATGAGGTCAGTTCAGCTAGCGAGTGGCAGAATAGCCATGTAATGTCAGAAGTTCTAGCTAGAAGCAGGGTCGACATGATATGTCCCCTGGTCCTGGTTATGGTTTAGTTTCTGAGGCGGTCTATTAGAGATCTGTTTTATAAGTAGTATAAATGACTCCTTCAGGAACGATTAAATAATATCGTTTAATTCAATAAATAACAATAGCAATATTGCAAGCTAAGGTGTTCGCTTGTAGAATAACATTACGGCCTGATACACAAGACTGACTGACTAGACTGGACTCCTCCGTTCTTGGTATATATCAGAATAATTGAAACATACATGAGTAAGTAAACCCCACCAGTTTTGTATAATACAAAGGTATTTTTAATAATATAAAATATTATTAAAAATCTGGTGTGAAGAACACAAATGCAGGTTCACTATTAATATTTTCTGTGAACGTGTCCGAATATATCCTATCCCCAGAGACGTAGATACGTATTTCGCTTTTCTACAAGCTCATCGGAACGCCCCTGCTGGAGAAAGGATATTTCCAGACACATTCACAGAAAAGAACCACCTCGCCCTATCACCGTAATTATCCAGACCGAGCGCAGAAGTAAATTCGGCGCTACCTGTTGTCACACAGCCGAAGTACCTCGCATACTGTCCACATAATTAATGTGAAGTAACGACGCCCTTCCAAAGGTTAGCACAGCCAAACTCTCTAGAAAACTGCATTTTGTTTGTGCCTTCACTCATACTACGGCTTAACCGCATGTGAAATGTATCAGAATAATTGAAACATATATGAGTAGGTAAACCCCACCAGTTTTGTATAATACAAAGGTATTTTTAATAATATAAAATATTATTAAAAATCTGGTGTGACGAACACAAATGCAGGTTCACTATTAATATTTTCTGTGAACGTGTCCAAATATATCCTATCCCCAGAGACGTAGATACGTATTTCGCTTTTCTACAAGCTCATCGGTACGCCCCTGCTGGAGAAAGGATATTTCCAGACACATTCACAGAAAAAAACCACCTCGCCCTATCACCGTAATTATCCAGACCGAGTGCAGAAGTAAATTAGGCGCTACCTGTTGTCAGACAGCCGAAGTACCTCGCATACCGTCCACATAATTAATGTGAAGTAATGACGTAATAATAATATTTGAAGTTCATACAGTAAATAATAAAAATAAATTAAAACACTTGGCTTGTTTCACTATGAGATTTATTTAAATTCTCTAACAATTGTTTCGGCTGTTATGCCATTCTCAAAGAGATCTATAAATTTATAGATCTCTTTGAGAATGGCATAACAGCCGAAACAATTGTTAGAGAATTTAAATAAATCTCATAGTGAAACAAGCCAAGTGTTTTAATTTATTTTTATTATTTACTGTATGAAGTTAAAATGTTTCACCAAGAAGTATCTGCAACAACAGCCGAGAATATTTGAAGTAATAATATTTTATATTATTAAAAATACCTTTGTATTATACAAAACTGGTTATTATACAATACTCATGTATGTTTCAATTATTCTGATACATTACACATGCGGTTAAGCCGTAGTATGAGTGAAGGCACAAACAAAATGCAGTTTTCTAGAGAGTTTGGCTGTGCTAACCTTTGGAAGGGCGTCGTTACTTCACATTAATTATGTGGACGGTATGCGAGGTACTTCGGCTGTCTGACAACACGTAGCGCCGAATTTACTTCTGCGCTCGGTCTGGATAATTACGGTGATAGGGCGAGGTGGTTCTTTTCTGTGAATGTGTCTGGAAATATCCTTTCTCCAGCAAGGGCGTATCGATGAGCTTGTAGAAAAGCGAAATACGTATCTACGTCTCTGGGGATAGGATATATTCGGACACGTTCACAGAAAATATTAATAGTGAACCTGCATTTGTGTTCTTCACACCAGATTTTTAATAATATTTTATATTATTAAAAATACCTTTGTATTATACAAAACTGGTGGGGTTTACCTACTCATGTATGTTTCAATTATTCTGATACATTACACATGCGGTTAAGCCGTAGTATGAGTGAAGGCACAAACAAAATGCAGTTTTCTAGAGAGTTTGGCTGTGCTAACCTTTGGAAGGGCGTCGTTACTTCACATTAATTATGTGGACGGTATGCGAGGTACTTCGGCTGTCTGACAACACGTAGCGCCGAATTTACTTCTGCGCTCGGTCTGGATAATTACGGTGATAGGGCGAGGTGGTTCTTTTCTGTGAATGTGTCTGGAAATATCCTTTCTCCAGCAGGGGCGTATCGATGAGCTTGTAGAAAAGCGAAATACGTATCTACGTCTCTGGGGATAGGATATATTCGGACACGTTCACAGAAAATATTAATAGTGAACCTGCATTTGTGTTCTTCACACCAGATTTTTAATAATATTTTATATTATTAAAAATACCTTTGTATTATACAAAACTGGTGGGGTTTACCTACTCATGTATGTTTCAATTATTCTGATACATTACACATGCGGTTAAGCCGTAGTATGAGTGAAGGCACAAACAAAATGCAGTTTTCTAGAGAGTTTGGCTGTGCTAACCTTTGGAAGGGCGTCGTTACTTCACATTAATTATGTGGACGGTATGCGAGGTACTTCGGCTGTCTGACAACACGTAGCGCCGAATTTACTTCTGCGCTCGGTCTGGATAATTACGGTGATAGGGCGAGGTGGTTCTTTTCTGTGAATGTGTCTGGAAATATCCTTTCTCCAGCAGGGGCGTATCGATGAGCTTGTAGAAAAGCGAAATACGTATCTACGTCTCTGGGGATAGGATATATTCGGACACGTTCACAGAAAATATTAATAGTGAACCTGCATTTGTGTTCTTCACACCAGATTTTTAATAATATTTTATATTATTAAAAATACCTTGGTATATATATTATTTCTACTCCTATTAACCTAGTTAATGTGACCTGGTTTACATACTTGTATACTTAATGACAAGCTAACCTAGATACACTTGACGTCGAAAGATGTAGTAACTAAGAACGTTTTGCGAATCAGAGTATATACAAAACATGAGAGTTTTTCATTTATAGATAAAGAAAATTGGAGCACTCCAAATTTAGGGATGAAGATTGAATGAGTGTTAAATTGTTGGAAATCAAGTGCCCAAATATACATAGGTACTTTATTGACATATGAGCACACATTTTTCGATATGTATGGAAAATATTGATGGTACAATACGGCTAAATCACCAATAATAAGAGCAAATTTTGTTAGCTTTGGATTTATTGAATTTAAAGTCGATCCAATAATTTATTCAATATTTTCTAATAACTACATGTGTACCTAAATATGTACATGTGTATTGTGAAAATAAAATCTTTTACCTAATTTTGTTTATTATTTAAAGAAATCGATTGCTTGCTATGTGCTACACCAAGGGCCGGTATTATAAACGATAAAATCTGCAGATTTTGTTTATTTAGCAAGTAAATTTAATAACTCTATAGATTGGGTATTATAAATAGCGAATAAAGAAACTAAGCAAGTAAATCTACCAATTAATTTACACCCTAGAAAATCAGGGTATTAAATGTTATTCAATGATTAAATGCGAGCAGCTGTTGCTTCATTGTGTTCAAATAAACATAGCCTTATTTTTAAAAGTTTATATTTTGTGTGTGTTAGATAACTTGAATTTTAATAATGCCAGATTTATTGGTTTGTATTTTACAAATATAAACAAAAAAAAAATAGTACAGAATTAGGATTTGTTTGTATTTCTTCATTTTACTCTGTGGCTTCATATTTTATCGAAACGCCAAACAGCAAAATACGTTGCTATTCAGAGTTATCCTGCAAATATGTACTTATTTTACTGGCATGAATTAATAAATTTATTCGTCAAGTTGTTATTCAGAGTTTATTATTGTTCTTCACTGTGAATATAATACCATCCCTAAGACTAATTTTATAATAAAAAATAAAATGCAAATAAATAGTTTCAAAATCACGGCAAAATTCTAAGTCAACAACGTAGCTAACAGCTGACAAAGTTAGGTTATGCCACAAAATCGCTAAAATTTCAATCGTTTGTAACTGACTTTTCTTTAATTTTAGCCAGCCAATCAAAGAGCTAGTTTTTATTATCACGAAATGATCACCATTTTTTGCACTTTTTCTGTGGGGCGGACAAAGTACAACAATTACGAGTTTCACAATGACCATTGATCACGATAATTTTCGTGTACTCGTATTACACGCATGAATAAATTCAAGATCACAAAATTCATGAATTTCTTTCACCGTTCAGTAATTTCATTTAATAATTTGCCAAGAATGAAACTATATCATATTTAAATTTCTCACATTTCATTAGCAGACTTGAGTCTCATTGTCGCCAAGAAATTTGAATACATCCATTTTTGTAATGTCATATAATAACACAAGTGTTTGTCGTTACAATATCAGCCAGTGACAGGTCATATTATGTATGCATTGTACATCTTGCTAACATATTGAATGTTCGCCTCGGCAATTATTCATTTTCATGGTTGTAATAGAAAGAAGGATGCATAAAATAAATCATCCAAAGGTTATCGTCATGTCAGACCGAAAGCCGAAGAGACCGTGAAAAATGTGTAGTAATTAATTTTGTTGCGTTATCTCCTAATCACCAAATATGTTTAATGCAATACTAATAGATATTAATAAAAAGAAGGAAATAGAGAATAGATGGAAAATGTTCTGGACACAATCACATTAACCCCAAAGGTCTTTCAATGTATGTATAATAACAACAATGGGTACATTAATGACACGTGTTTTTTTGTTGTAATGCATTCTTTTCATCCATCTCACAAATTCAACGCTATCATAAAAAGAAAGCTAATATTAATATATCCATTATTTCTTAATTGAAACAATTTGTCGATAATCTACAATATAGAATTTCCCAAATTATATGCCATTTTCATTTCTCTTATTTCTCGAACGAGATTCATTAGAAATGTTTTTATTATTGGTAATAGCGGAATATTACGCACATTTAGTATACCTGTATGTTTATAAATGAAACGTATACCTATATATTTCCAAGTAAATTTTCTAATAACTATACGATGAGTGCGTGGAAAGTAATACACTTAAACAGAGACACTAGAAAACAAATTTTCAATGTATTTCTTTTTCTTTAATACCGACTGTAAACGTGGAAAGTTAACGACACTGCTGCACAAGACGCGTCCCCGCCAACATTACTTCCCCGATATGTATACTCAATGTATAGTGTAGCATTTGATTGGATAAGAAATAGGGATAGGTCAAAAGTAAGTGTGGTATACACATACGAATTGCCTATGTACTCGTATTTCTATCGTATCCATCGTCGACGTATTTGATCATACTGGGCACATACACGTCTGGCGCCTTCCTTCTCTCTTTTCTAGTGTACTGGTGGGGTATCGTTCACGTCTCCACCGTTAACTCACAACGTTTACAGACATTATATGTGCATTTTTATTTGATTTCATGCGTATAATAACAATAAAAACAAATTTCTTCTAACACATCAAGTTTAGGAGCAAAAATAAGATGATAATATTAATATTACGAACAATAACTAATTTAAATAACTATTACCGTCACATAACTTCAAAGGCTACATACATATTTCGATACTAAGTTGTCATCATCGGCGGCAGAAAAGTATTATCTCGAAGCACTAGCACACGCTTTACGCAAACCAGGGATTTTCTAGTGTGTGCTAGAGCTCGTCGAACAATATTTCTTCTACCACCGATTATTACAACTTCGTTACGGAAATATACAGGATTTAAAGCAATATTATTGTAAGGACTCTTTATATTAACTTTTATAAAATAAGTCACAGTCTCCAATTCATTTAGAATAACTATAATGTTTATTAATCCAACAGATTATACTAACCATTAACAGGACAAAATGAAAGAAGTATACTACACATTGATTACATATTTACCAATAGAAGATCTATCATATACCAGGTGTCCTTGAAATAAAACGACGACGTATGGAGAATGAAAAGATGTAATTATATAGAATATAAATCCAAAATATTTTCCCGAAATGCCCTTTCATAAACGTGAAAAAAGTGACAAAAACACTTAAATTTGTCACTTTAATAATTTGTGTCACGCCACTGTGCGATCGACTGTATTATAAAAGACTACATCTTATTTATCAGAATAATTGAAACATACATGAGTAGGTAAACCCCACCAGTTTTGTATAATACAAAGGTATTTTTAATATTATAAAATATTATTAAAAATCTGGTGTGAAGAACACAAATGCAGGTTCACTATTAATATTTTCTGTGAACGTGTCCGAATACATCCCATCCCCAGAGCCGTAGATACGTATTTCACCTTTCTACAGGCTCATCGGTACGCCCCTGCTGGAGAAAGGATATTCCCAGACACATTCACAGAAAAGAACCACATCGCCCTATCACCGTAATCACTCAGACCGAGCGCAGAAGTAAATTCGGCGCTGCCTGTTGTCAGACAGCTGAAGTACCCCGCACACCGTCCACACAATTAATGTGAAGTAACGACGTCCTTCCAAAGGTTGGCACAGCCAATCTCTCTAGAAAACTGCATTTTGTTTGTGTCTTCACTCATACTACGGCTTAACCGCATGTGTAATGTATCAGAATAATTTAAACATACATGTGTGGACAGTGTGCGGGGTACTTCGGCTGTCTGACAACAGGCAGCGCCGAATTTACTTCTGCGCTCGATCTGAGTGATTACGATGATAGGGCGATGTGGTTCTTTTCTGTGAATGTGTCTGGGAATATCCTTTCTCCAGCAGGGGCGTACCGATGAGCCTGTAGAAAGGTGAAATACGTATCTACGTCTCTGGGGATGGGATGTATTCGGACACGTTCACAGAAAATATTAATAGTGAACCTGCATTTGTGTTCTTCACACCAGATTTTTAATAATATTTTATATTATTAAAAATACCTTTGTATTATACAAAACTGGTGGGGTTTACCTACTCATGTATGTTTCAATTATTCTGATACATTACACATGCTGTTAAGCCGTAGTATGAGTGAAGACACAAATAAAATGCAGTTTTCTAGAGAGATTGGCTGTGCCAACCTTTGGAAGGACGTCGTTACTTCACATTAATTGTGTGGACGGTGTGCGGGGTAATTCGGCTGTCTGACAACAGGCAGCGCCGAATTTACTTCTGCGCTCGGTCTGAGTGATTACGGTGATAGGGCGATGTGGTTCTTTTCTGTGAATGTGTCTGGGAATATCGTTTCTCCAGCAGGGGCGTACCGATAAGCCTGTAGAAAGGTGAAATACGTATATACGTCTCTGGGGATGGGATGTATTCGGACACGTTCACAGAAAATATTAACAGTGAACCTGCATTTGTGTTCTTCACACCAGATTTTTAATAATATTTTATATTATTAAAAATACCTTTCTATATCTTATTTGATATTGTCCATCTCATTCAGCTTTTACGTATGTAAACATACGTTGTAACGTATATATGTGTGAGGTATTTATTATTTATACACATTTTGAATATTTTGAATTCATATTTTGAATTCATAAATCTATTTTTATTTGTTCATTTTGTAGTTCAAGTTGAGTAAAGGAGTATTAGTATTTATTAGCATTACCTTCTCAAGCTTATCTTCTGTAAAATTTGTTCTCCTTGAATTAAATACATCCTTGTGAATAGAAAACGTCCTTTCTACATCGCAACTGGTTATAGGTGCATACTGGAAATATTCTTATATTTCCGCGTATTTTGCAGTTAGATGTTGTGGCATTGTCCCCATACACAATTGCCGCAATGTTATTAAATCAGGATTTCTATTAAACACTGAGTCTAACTTTTGCTGAAGGCCACATTCTAAGTCACTTGGAATACTTTTCAAATTATTAATAGCCACATCTAATGTCGTTAAACCATCATTTAATTTGAGATTTCGATTTTCAAAATAAGTGATTAGTTTTGGCAAATTTCCAAAGTGTTCCTGAAGAAAGTACTGATTTTTTAAATGTAGAATTTGTGTTAGTTCCTAGCACTCAGAAATACTCCGAGCATCGTCATTTAAACATGCAACAAAATTTTGTAAACTATCGAAATCCTCTGCATAAAAACTAGTAGCTTCCAGCCATGTCCTCATCTAGTTATTAATGGAAATGGAAGCAGTGACAAAGATGGCAGTTTTTCCCTGTAAAGAGCTACTCTCATTGGTGTTTTTTTGAAAACTTTTTAAAAACGGACAAGTCTATCAACTTCTGGAAAGGTGTCTCTGATATATTCACAGATTCTATGGAGAGCATGTGCTACACAAGTAATATGCAGCATATTAGGATATGTTTCCTTTAACAGTACTTTTCCTTTGTACCTGTCGTCCGAATGAAGTATATTTTGAATATTCTCGTCAATGGTTTTAGCAACTGTTTCCGCATCAACTGTATTTATAACTTTTATCCAGAGGTACTGATTTGAAAGATGGCTTCTAATGCGTTCTACTGCTTTTGTGTGGAACTTGAAAACATAATATTTGCGTAAGGTGGACTCATCAGGATCATTTCGACCAGTATATTATTGGAGAAATATTTTTAATGTGGGATTATTAAGTTTATTTAATGGAATATTAGCCGCCATAAAACTTTCACAGAGTTCTTCGTTAAAATTGTCAGATTCCAATGGTTCCAATTTCTGTGCATGTGTTTGCGATGCTAAGTGACGTTGTACGTGCGATTTCATGGAATTTTTTAACGATATTTTACAGATTTTGCAATAAATTTCGGAATCACTGACAACGGACATACAATCAGTATGACCGTCAATCCAACACGCCATTGTTTTACGATGCCGTTCTCGACGTTCTTCCATATCATATCTGAAAAAGTAACTTAAACAATGCTCTAGATCTAAATAAATGAAAACTAAAAATGTATGCATAAGTTATTGAAACTGAACGAAATTCAATGCTCACTTACGTCGAAATAATTGGGAGAGGTAGATTCAATCAAACGATATTAAACAGAATCTATCACAAAAATTACGATGTAATAACAGTTAAAACTCTGAAAACAAGAAACTAGCTCACAGCACTTTATTTATTTTACGAAATATAAACTAATAAACAAAATAAATTATAAAAACCCGCTTCTATCTACGCTCATGAAAACAGAAATTTAACTGTAAATATCCAACAAAAAACGTCGCAATTGTCGATGAAAACAAATGTGCGCGCTAGCCAAATCTATAGTGCATTCAATAACTGCGTGATGTACTTACAGATGTTGTAGACTCTTTATATCGTCCGTGGTAATGACGACGTCATTTCAACCCGATGTGTCCGGTCTCTAATTATTGTACATGTATTTTGTAAAATTTCGAATAAAATATTGATATAGTACGTATTATCTCTAAATTTATGTTGACATTATTGAATATTTTGACAATAATTTAGTTGTGTAACCATCACTTAAACTTTACATATATTTGCGTAGTTTTATCGAATTTTGGAAATATATATGCGCATATAATATACAGTTTCCCTGTGCATATAATAATAATAATTCAAAGCTTTAATTTTAAATTCTAACATAAATTCTTAAACCAATTTGCGTATTTCCCAAGCATAATTTGCACCCTTAACATTGTCTAGATTAAGATGAAAGAAATTCAAATAATGGTAATCGCTATAAACGTAGTAATTTTAAATATTAACATAAAATGGTTTTAGTATGTCAATTCTTAA
Organism: Melolontha melolontha; assembly: GCA_935421215.2. Classification (NCBI taxonomy): domain Eukaryota; kingdom Metazoa; phylum Arthropoda; class Insecta; order Coleoptera; family Scarabaeidae; genus Melolontha; species Melolontha melolontha. Next base: position 64,228,937 of record OW285237.1, on the reverse strand, counting down.
GAAATCATAATTTTGTTTATTAAATCTTCACATAATAATAAATTTATTCCCTACGAAGCAATCAACAATCAACAAAGTTTGAAGTAAAGGGTGTTCAGAAACATTCGAAGTCAAGTGGGCTCTGAACAAAAAATCGTATGTCTTTACTTAAGTATCTGATTTGTAATAATTATTAAATGTCAACTGTTGTCTGTCAAAAATCAATCTATCTCAACATGACTTCATATTTTCAAGGACTACTTTGACTTCGAATGTTTCTGAACACCCGTTATAATATCCTTAACTGCGTTTAACGAATTGACAATATTTACCATACAAAAAGGTTTTAAATATATCAATACGTTATATGCACGTATTATGCATTTGATACAAATGAAACAGACATGTAAAATACATATCTGTAACTGTACACATGGACAATACACCTCATATTTTCAGCATTTACTTCTGCTTAAGACGTGTTTCTGCCATCTGTAGGCGTCGTCAGTCAAGCTAGTGAAGCAATGTATACAAATGATACAAATCCTTTTAAAAAACAGATTTGTATCTGTATATACATTTCACTGATATCGCCAACAAGATATAGCAAATTTCGTCCTATAAGGTGGCACTAATTTAATAAGTGACATCTGACGAACGAAAGAGACTATGCCGAAAAAGGCGACCTTTCGCTTGACTAGCTATGCTAGTAGAAGAAGCGAAAAAAAATACGTGTAGTCCATTAACATGAGCCAGATGGCGGTAAATATACAAAAAGGTTTCAAGTATATCAATACGTTATATGCACGTATTACGCATTTGTTACAAATGAAACAGACATATAAAATACATATCTGTAACTGTACACATGGACAATACACCTCGTATTTTCAGCATTTACTTCTGCTTAAGACACGTGTTTCTGCCATCTATAGGCGTCGTCAGTCAAGCTAGTGAAGCAATGTATACAAATGATACAAATCTTTTTAAAAAACAGATTTGTATCTGTATATACATTTCACTGAAATCGCCTTCAAGATATAGCAAATTTCGTCCTATAAGGTGGCACTAATTTAATAAGTGACATCTGACGGACGAAAGAGACTATGCCGAAAAAGGCGACCTTTCGCTTGACTAGCTATGCTAGTTCAAGAAGCGAAAAAAATACGTGTAGTCCTTTAGCACGAGCCAGATGGCGGTAAATATACAAAAAGTCTTCAAGTATATCAATACGTTATATGCACGTATTACGCATTTGTTACAAATGAAACAGACATGTAAAATACATATCTGTAACTGTACTTCTTGTACTAGCATAGCTAGTCAAGCGAAAGGTCGCCTTTTTCGGCATAGTCTCTTTCGTCCGTCAGATGTCAATTATTAAATTAGTGCCACCTTATAGGACGAAATTTGCTATATCTTGTAGGCGATTTCAGTGAAATGTATATACAGATACAAATCTGTTTTTCAAAAAGATTTTATATCATTTGTATACATTGCTTCACTAGCTTGACTGACGACGCCTATAGATGGCAGAAACACGTGTCTTAAGCAGAAGTAAATACGAGGTGTATTGTCCATGTGTACAGTTACAGATATGTATTGTACATGTCTGTTTCATTTGTAATATTTACCATATTATTCACATAAAACCTACAAAAATAAATCTATTTAAAAATATATTTGTAGCTAAAGATGAATACGGCTTTAATTCATAGAGTATGCATCGAAAAATAAATAAACCAACCATAACAATTCAGAAAAGCAATAATCATTAATTAACAGCAATAATGCTATTTCGTAGTATAATGTTACCATTACTTAAAACATTTACAAACACCTTTAACATATTTTTCTTTAAGAACCTTTTAAATATAACATCGTTACTAACACAAAACAAAATCAATTTACATTTTAAATCAGGTAATAATTAAGGAGCTCTCTGCTTACTTTTCTAAATCGCTGTCAGTAATGAGAATTAAACCGATGTCATTTTGGAAACAGCATTTTCTTTAAAACTACATTTTTCAGTCGAATACAGGAATGAAAACGAATAAATAAAACATATACGTGTTAGATAATTTATTTCGGTTTAAATTTAGTCCGTTTGAAGTCTTGCCCACCATTCTTGTACTCGAGTGATTTGTATTGCAATCAACAAATTTTATGGTGAGCGTTTCACTTAAGCCAAAGATATACAACTATTTCGGCGTAGGATGTACATTAACGCAAATATATAGGCGCATAAATGGCAATTATTTACATACGTTATTCACGAGCTTGCATTCGCAACGTTTTTTAAAAGGTAAACACCACATAAATCCGTTGCATTTTTATTAATAGTTTATTTTACTATATAGAACGCATGTGTGTCGCCATCTCGTGTATTAAACCATAATTAAAATTAGAAGTTTTATGTAGCAGGAGTAAAATATGTCCTATAAGTAATCGTATTAAACATAATAGGCTATTTTAACATAACAATTACATCATATTGACAGGTCTATATACACAATTTTGAAGTATAGAGTATATCTATTTATGCGTGGTTATTTCAAATGAAATGTTGTTCAAAAGATTAATTTGAACAGATAAATCAGTGTAAAAAACTAACCTAAGGATATTTTATTGGTGAAGGTGTACTAAAAAGTATAATGGGTGAATGCAAATTTACCAAAAATTATAAAAAAATTAAACAATTTGTTCATTTTACTTTCAAAATATACTTTACTGGCGAGCATTTGTTGTAATGAGCTGTTTTCGAAAATGAATATGGTAATTGGACACGTTCCAAGCCGTTGACTTATGATCAATTTATCGAAATATATCCAGAAACATAAATTGAATATCGTTACTCTTCACAACACAATGTTAGAATAATCGAACGGTTTTTAACCACTAGTAATGTAAAGCTAGAGGTCTAAGATCTACTGGACGTCCCACTGTTGTTACACCCAATATTTTGGAATGTAGATCAAATTGTTGAACAAAAGTTAAGTAAGTAAGCTGCTATTAACAATTAATATGTTCTGTTAACCTGTCATATATACTCGTACATTCGAGAAATTTTCTGTGAATCCTCTCGTAAGAACATAAAAAAACACTGCATTTATACACATATAAATTTTCATTTATCCATCAATTTCACCCACCTTATTCTTTACAGAGAATCCAGTTTTGTCAGTGGTGTAATTATCATCTACATTGTAACGTTGACCAGTGAAATATTACTTTTTATTACGGCGAATCAGGGTTTCACCTGCGTAGTTATGTTAATTCGCAAAATTAAAGAACTTGGTCGGTCGATAATTCATACAATTTCAAAGTACTGGATGGAGTAGTTTCCAGTTAAAATTGGTGTTTGTAACAATGTCGAGGCATCGAATTATTGGCCCAATATTCTTTCAAGAAATAATTCACGCCTAAAGATAGGAAACCATTATTTCAGATTCATTTATAAATCAGCTGGATAAGATAGAGTTAACTAATAGTTATTTCCACCAGATTTCTGCCACAACACACACTCCATATAAAGCTATGAATTATTACAAAAAAAAATGTAATATTCTGGAATCCAATAGGTAAACAATTTTCAAGACCTACGGTACGCAATTAAAGAATTCAGTATTGTTTATAAGTAGGTGGCGATCATTTTCAGTGTTTTATTTAATACACAATTGTATTATTACTGTCTGCATGTTTGGAAGGCTACTTTCACACAAATATGTATTTATATTGTGTTCCCTGAGCCCGATTTTTCTAATATTGAAAATGTTTTTGTTTTATAAAAAATTTAGTGAGATTTTACCTATTCAAGTATGTTTCAAATTACTTTATTATTTTAATTTTTATCATCTAGAAATGTTGCACTATACAATAAAAACTGAAAAATACCTCTTGGAAAAATCATTAAATCAACGGTGCCAAAAAGTCAAGTTATTCCTCTTTTACACCCGGAAGTAAGAACAAAAAAAATGCAAAGGAAAAGATATCTAAAAACTAACTTAACTTAAATGTATACGAAACAAGAAGCAGAATCAAGAAATGATTTAAAACAAATATTACATTAATACTGACGCGAAGCGCTATGTAAAAGGCACATACATTGAGAATTTAACAATATCTTTTTATGTAATACTCTAAATTTCTCTACAGGCAAGAGGCACCGGAAACATTTTAAACCTTAGCTATTTGGAATGTAAAAGCACTCCTATAATGGCTACTCGGTGGATAAGTGGTGTTAAAGTTTGAATTTTAAATTAAGATTGTGTACATCAGTACGGAACGAAATTCTGTTGAACAAGTATATTGGCTGATCGTATATAATAATGTTGTGAAACAGACCGGCCATCCGTAAAGCTCATCTCTCTTTCATGTTTAACCAGCCTATCTCCGGGAGCTAGTGTGAAATATTGTCAAATTTCCTTGCTCCAAAAATCAATCTAAGGAACGAGTTCAAAACTCGCTGTATACTAGAGTTATATGAACTTTATGTCATACTAATATGAGTATGTGAACCGAATAATTCGCAGCAATAAGAAAAATGCTACAACGCAATCGCACAAACTATGCTTCGTTTCTACTGTAAAAGAATGCTTATGAGGAAAAATTGATTTTCGATTCGCCAATGTAACCTTAATACATTTAAATATACGTGTCTCAAATCTCATCTGTGTATCCAAAACAATGCCCAGACTATCTATTCCAAGAATATTAAAATTTGCCGATCTTTAAAATAAAAATATTATTTTTAAATGGTTGTATTAAATTTAGATGTGTAAATTGCGAATAAAAATCTACACAATATGAAGCCTAGCGGAATTCCAGAAATGCCCCTATAATCTGAAAACGCGCCATCTAGTGAGACACATTGCACTCTATTACAAGGCCACGTCGAAAACATTTTTATGGCAGACTGTGGCAAAACAATATAACCCAAGATCAAAAGCAGATCGTGGTCAAAAGTGGCGAAGACTCGACTATAAGCCCACAGCGTTAATACTGACAGCTTTCCGTCAACAACGGCAGCTAGAAGATCATTAAAGGCACAAAGTAATGCAGTTGTGCACCTATTCTTTGATCGAAAATTCTACTGAAAATTAGGTGGACCATAATCTGGCTTGTAGGCTTGTGCGGTCCTTGTCTATGATTTTTTCTGTGATTTCGGGGCGGAACCGCGTCCTTAGCACGACTTCCTCTTTGACCTATATTTTAATCGCTACAGCTACTATTACTGCACTGAATGAGTTTCAATAGAGTAGTAGTGTAGCATCAACCCTAAAGACGTTCCTTGCAACAGTGCACGAATTGTGGGGCAGCTAGGAAGCAGTACCAAAGACACGGTTGCAGAACGGAATAATAATAATGGTCCCCGTAACTAGACTTGCAGGCCTTTGGGCTAGTAACATTAGTAGACATGTTACTACTTGAGCTGTTCGGTACACTGAGATGGTAACGTGGCTAGCGCTACGCACCGACTGCCTATTATTACCCCAGAGTTTTACCTCCAGGTTCTCATTTTTTGTCAGCCAGTCGAGTTGAGACCTAAAAAATGCTGTCGATATTATTGGCTAGACCAAGGTTTGAACCTGGTTCATGAGATTAATAGTCTAGTGACCTACCCACTAGACCAACATGGTCATAATAGTATTCCACCCCGTAATAAAACCTTGTTTAATTCCAGAAATTCATTATTTCTTCAATAATTTTAGACAGCACATGTATAATACTTATTGAGCTCAAATCCCTTAAACTTAAAGGGCTGAATGATAGAAAATGCGAAAACTGTTTCTTTCACATTGGTTTCTGCAGTTTGTTGCATTAATATTGTCGGTTGAAGTATTTATTAATTTTTGAACTAACAAGATACATTAAGTAATAAAGATTATATTCATCTCTACTATTTGCAATTACTTCTCAACAATCTGACAATTTTTCGATTCCATACTTGAAGAAATTCGTTGGTTTAGAAGTGATAATAAGTGATAATTAGTGATAGTTATTAAAAGTGATTCGTCGAAGGTTGCTTGATAGAGACCAAAATGGACGGAAAACTGATGGAGCGAGAGCAGGTAAATAAAGCAGATCCAACCGAGTTCTTGAGCAGCCGGTTTTATAAAGTTAGCAGTATGATGGCGAGCGTTACCATGCTACCAAATAGCTTGATGATACCTTATCGGTCCTTTTTCTTAAATTTCGGCCTCAAGCCGACGGAGTTGTTGACAGTAAATCGCAGCAGTGATATTTACGTACCTTGGAAGCTATTCATAGTAGACGATCCCTTCGTCGCCCCGTTAGATGTACGTGGTGCTACCCAGAAATTCCCGGAATGTGGAAAAGAAACACAATAATTTGTTCTTACAACTTATTCACTACCATTTCCTTCAAATTACTCCCCGATCCCAGCAGTCTTAACGTGTTTAACACTGCCTGCGATTCGGTTTGGATCTCTTCAATCTTCTCAAAACGGTGCCTCTTGAGCTTCAGCTTCAACTTCGGAAACAGAAAGAAGTCGCAAAGGGTAAGATCCGAGGAATAAGAGGCATGGCCTAATACTGCCGTCTCTGTTAAAATTAAAAGCTGACCCGCAACAAGTGACGTGTGGATTGGCGTATAGTCGCAATACGCCGCATGTAGAGTTTGCAGAACAGAATACGCTCTCAAACGCTGTGCAAGAAGTCGACAATATTACAAACGTAATGGATTGATCTCCTTCGGTTGCCTAACACACTTTTGCTACATTTTGTGGCGTTTTGCGTCGATGAACGACCGTATCGTTTCTCATTATCAACCGACACACGTCCATTTTTGAAACGGTTGTACCACTCAAAATTTTGCGTCTGGTCTAAAGCATCCTCAACTAACGTTTGTTTAAACATTTTAGAATTCCCACTGCCGTTTTACCAAGTTTGAAATAGAATTTGATGCACGTTATCTGCCCTTTCACATCAGACATTTTAATGTCGCAGAATAACTCAAACGCATCTCAACAAATATAAACACAGAAACTGTTTGTCATCACCTAGCAAAGTACCGTTTGACAGACTAACTTAGTATAGACGTAGTTTACACAATCTAGCGCCATAGGACTGTACTAACATCCCTCCGTGCACCACATTCTAATTCCGGGAATTTCTTTCTAGCACCTCGTACATCAGCCTACGCGAATTATTATCAGCTTTTGGTCGAGGAGTTGCCTTTTTCTTAAAGCCAAGTCGTTCTTCTTTGTTCTTGATGTTAATATATAGCTACCATTTTTCACCACCAGTAATGCCAGATGCCAATGAAAAAGTTGTAGGTGTTGTCGAAAAGCTCAGCGAGTTGATCATCATGAATTAAAGCGTTCAGACCATCCTTATCAAAGATTGTCTTCCTGAATTTTGAGGATCGATTATATCAAAATGCCCCTTTTTAAATCGAGAAAACCATTTCTATGCTTGCCTTTCCAAATTACGTTTTCCCGCGAACCGCATAAATGTTTCTAACAAATTACGATGCATTAGTTTCTCGAGTGTCGACGAAGCACCGACGTATCGGCTTAGTCACACAGTAAAGTGAATAAGAGGATTTAAGTGAAATTAACGGTCAAATATTGGTGAAAGTTGCAGCACAGTTACATAGCAGAAGAAGGTAAGAGAAACAGTAAAAATAAGGTCAGTAGCGGCCCAGTAATTGCAATTAGAATCATAAACCCTTACAAGATTAGTAAGGTTAGGAATAATACACAACGTAGCGCGGCGCATGTCAGCCTCCGAGGGGTCGACCCGGGCGGCAAGCGCGATCAACAGAGAGAGATAAACAATAACAGAGCACAAGGACGATGTAGAAACATTTTATATATATATATATATATATTTCGCAAGAAGTTCATCGCAAATCTAAAAATAGGTTAAGGAGGAATAGAATAGTGAGATAACCAACAAATACTAATAAAATGCACAGTACGGATGAATCATCAGATGGAGAAAAAAGGAAGCGAGGAGAGGATCGAGATAGCGAAGAGGAAATAGCTTACAGTAAAAGTAAAAAAATGAGTAGATCACCATCAATACAACAACAAAAAACGGATGACAAAATAGATAAGATATTAGATATGCTACAACAGTTAACAGTAGACATAAACCAAATAAAGACAGAGCAGAGTAAATACAAAGAAGAAATAAGAGAAATAAAGAAAGAAAACGAATTAATAAAGAATGAAAACATGATGATAATAAAAGATAATGTAGAGATTAAAAAGCAGTTACGCGAAACGAACGACACATTAGAATATTTAGAGAAAGAGAAGAGAATGGAAAATATAGTAGTACAAGGGCTAGCACTTAACTCAAACACCCAAGATGAGTTAATTGATGAGATAAAACACTTCCTGAAAGAAAAACTTGAAGTAGAGACAAAGATTAAAGCTACCCACAGAATAGGACCAAAATCGTACCTAGTAAAAGTAGGGAGTTTTGAAGAGAAAATGGAAATAATGAAGAACAAGATGAAATTAGCAAAAATTAAGAGCGATAGGATATATATAAATAATGACATGACAAAACAAGAAGGAGACATACAGAAATTAATTAGAAGGAAAGCCGAGGTGAAGAGGAAAAGAGGTAAAACAGTGAAAAGCGGATATCAAAAATTGATTATAGATAAGAAAGTGTGGAAATGGAATAGAGAGAAATACTTACTAGAACTAGCAGAAGACAAAGCTTATCAAGGTAAGAAGGACCCAAAAAAGAGACGGCGGACGGACATCTGATGACGAAATTGGCAGTGAACCAGGAATTGAAGCTTAATAAAAGTAAGAATAGAAATGAGAGAAAAAGCAAGGCGGAAGATAAAAAAGGAGAAATCTGGAAAATAGGTACATGGAACATTCGGAGCCTGGCAGGAAAAGAAAAGGAACTAGAAGAGGAATTCGATAAATCAGAGCTGGATATACTGTGGATAACGGAAACGAAAAGAAAGGGAGATGGTGAATTGGAAATGGAAGGAGGACACTTGTTAATATACAGTGGAGTAGACAGGAAACAAAGAGCGAAGGAGGGAGTAGGCTGTATAATAAAGAAAGAGAAGGTGAAATACCTGCATAAATGGACAAAAATATCAGAAAGAATTGTAAAAATTGAAATGAATATGGACAAAAACACCAAAACAGCAATAATAGTGGCATATGGACCCAATGAGGACGAGGGGGCTGAAAAGAAAGAGAATTTCTGGGATTTAATGTCGGAAACAATTGAAAGTGACAGGGGAAGGGTGATATTGATAGGAGACTTAAATGCAAGAGTAGGTATAAAGACGGACGAATCAGGAGAAGCAATGGAAAATATGGAGAAAATTATAAAAACAACAATGGATCAAGACTGATAGATTTTTGCATACTGAATAACCTAGTGATAACTAACACCTTTTTCGAGCACAAAGACATACACAAATTTACAAGAGAAGTAAAGAGTAGAAATGAAAAGTCCATAATTGAGTATGTATTAGTAAATAAAAAACATACAAAGGAAGTAAAAAATATAAGGGTAAAAAGAGGACCTGAAATCTACTCAGACCATTATCTAGTGGTGACTAAAATTAAGATACAAACACAACAAAAACGCCCACTCAGAACCTGCGTAAAGATAAATTTAGATACAGAAAGAATTAAAATGTACAAGTTAAAAAATATAGAGACGGCAAAGGAATTTAAATTACGTGTAGAAATAGAGATTGACAAAATAAAAGAAATTATAAATGAATTAAACGTAGAAGAGTTGTGGACTATTATGAAAGAAATAATAATTAAAGCAGCCAAGGGAGTTTGCGGAATGACAAAAATTAGAGAAAACAGCAAACAAACCAGATGGTGGAATGAAGAAATAAAAGCAGAGATAAAAACCAAGAAAGAGAAATGGATGCAGTATTTGAATGATAAAACAAATGAAAAATACGACATTTACAAAGAGCGGAGAAATAAAGTTAAAACAATGGTAAAATCAGCGAAACAAGAATCATGGGAAGAATTTGGGGCCAAGATGGAGAGAGACCATTTCGGAAACCTAAAGTTGTTTTATAGTGTACTAAAAACCCTTAGACACGGAAGAACATATAAGCCAAATCTTATTAAAAATAAACAAGGGAAAATACTCGATGAAGATGAGGACATTATAAAGAGGTGAAAGGAGTATTTCGAAGAACTCTTAAAGATAGGAAAGAACAATGACATAAGAACTGAAGAAAAATCAGAGAATATTAACGAAAATAATGAACAAGACGTAGAGATAACAATAGAAGAAGTGTCGGAAGCCGTGAAAAGATTAAAAAGGGGGAATGCGGCAGGGCACGATGGAATATATATGGAGATGATAATGAACCTAGGACCGAAAGCTGTGGAAATAATGGTAAAGCTATTAAACAAAGCATGGAGAGAGGAACAAATACCACATGACTGGGAGATAGGAATATTGATACCGATATTCAAGAAAGGGAATAAACGGGACTGCGCTAATTACAGGGGTATTACTTTGCTTTGCACGATGGCCAAACTCTATGAATGGATACTGACCAAAAGACTAGAAAGAACAGTGGAAAGACAATTAGAAGATTCACAAAGTGGTTTCAGAAAGGGAAGAGGAGTTCAGGACCACATATTCACACTGAAACAATTAATAGAGAAATGTACCAATGACAATATATATGTGGCCTTTATAGACCTGAAGAAAGCCTTTGATAGTGTGCCAAGGGAACTAGTTTGGAACAGTCTAAGAAGGAGAGGAGTCGGGCAAAAATTAATAAACTGTATTAAAGCTATATATAAGAACACAAGAAATTACGTTAGAACCAGGAACACAAGATCTGAAGAATTTGCAACGACGGAGGGATTAAGACAAGGAGGCAACCTCAGCCCAGTATTATTTAATATAATAATGGAAGATGTAACAAAAGAAGCGAAAATGAAAGTTAAGAAAATGAAGGTGGGATACTACAACATGGAACCGGTAGAAATAGCAGAGAGCATATTTGATTTGGGTGGGTCGTCTAGTGTGGTACACGTGTGACAATCGCTCCGAAGAAAATAATTAAATAGTAGTGAAACAGTGAAAAACAATAGAAAGTGATTAGGGAATCAGAAAAAGGAAAGAAAACTGGATATAATAAGTTATATACTCGTAAGGTAGGATAAGAAATTTAGTATAAAACAATAACAAACAAAACATTGATAAGAAGTCGACCTTCGACGGGTTGACCGGGGTCGATTTCTTTTCGCAGTTCAGAGACACGCGATAAATACTTGTTTTGTCGGACTGGACGTTTTTTCTTTCACGTTCTTTCACGTGTACAGTACAGGGCCGTGCTTACAATAGAGTGGCCCCGGAAACAAATAAATAAAAGAAACGAAAATGGACAGCGATGATTATTCTACCGATGATACAAAAAAAAGGAAAGCAGTAAAGGAGACCGACACCACATTTGGAAAAAGTAAAAAAAACAGCAAGAAGCCCAATTAAGCACCAAAAAAAGGAAGAAGATAAATTAGACTTAATATTAAATTTGATGAAAGAAATACAAAATGATCAGAAGCAAATAAAGGAAGATGTGCAGCGGATAAGATCGGAGCAAGTGCTCTTTAAGGAAGAAATAACTAAAGTAAAGCTAGAAAATGAAAATCTAAAAAAAGAAAATGAGAAAATAAAGAGAGAAACTGCAGACACCAGAAATGAATTAAGAGAAGTAAGAAATACCATGGAATGGATGGAAAAGGAAAGAAGGAAAAATAATATTGTGATGAGTGGACTACGTATGGATACAAGGGACCCAACCGCACTAAAAGGAGTGACGGAGAATCTGATAAAAAAATATCTAAAAGTCGACGTGATGGTCAAGGCAGCAACCCGGATAGGAACAGAAACGTGCTTAATAGAGCTGGAAAATATGGAAGATAAGACTAGGGTAATGGAAAATAAATCGAAACTAAGAGACCTGGAGACAGAAAAGATTTTTATTAACAACGATTTCACAAAGAAGGAGAGAGAAAAGCATAAGCTGATCAGAGACTTTGCCAGAGAAGGGAAAAAGAAAGGGAAAATGGTAAAGATCGGATATAATAGGGTTACAGTAGATGGAGTAGAGTGGAGATGGATCAAAAGCAAGGAAAACCTAGAAAAAGTTGTGACAAAAAACTAATACGAGTAGAAGAGGACGAAAATAAAGTAAACGAACAGGAAACGAAAAAGGATAAGAGGCAGGAAGCGAATAAAAACAGAATTGGCAAAGGAAAGGATATAATGAACACGACCTGGAAACTGAATAAGAATACGGAGGAGCAAGGCAATTTGGAAACAGCTGTCCAAGAAGAAACGACCGCGACCATAGAAGGAGTAGGGCAATATCAAGGAAGAGTGGGAAATAAAACGAACACCACAAACACTCTTGTATCGAGGAGAAGGTTAAAGAGGAAAACAGATGAGAAGAATAAGGAAAAGAATACAATAAGGCTGGGATCCTGGAATGTAAGAACAATGTTGGCACCAGGGAAAATGGAAGAGATCGCTCGAGAAATGATTAGATATAAGGTCGAAATTCTAGCAGTACAAGAAATAAGATGGAAAGACGATGGCAAAATTGACAAGAATCAATACACAACTTATTACTCTGGGGAAAGAAAGCAAGGTAGAAATGGAGTAGCATTTATCATTAGTAAGAAATTGAGAGACAGGGTAATAGAATTCAGGGCAATAAACGGCAGATTGGCTTATATACAAATAGAAAATAAACAAGCTAATCTTAGTATCTTAAATGTATACGCACCTACTGAAGTTACTGACGAAAATGAAAAAACAGAATTTTATGAAAGGCTGGAAAAGGTGTGCGATAATATCCCCAAAAATGACATACTAATACTAATAGGCGACTTTAACGCCAAGGTAGGGAAAGAGGATTACAACAGAACCGTGGCTGGGAAAGAGACAATACACAACGACACAAATGACAATGGAGACAGGTTGTGTAACCTGGCGTCTATCACTAACACGTTTATAGTAAGCACGAAATATAAACACAAAATGGAACATAAAATAACATGGGCCATACCAGGAAGTGACAAAGGTAATCAAGTAGATCACATGTTGATTTCACAAAAATGGATGAAAGTGGTGCACGATGTACGCACATACAGAGGAGCTAATGTCGACTCAGATCACTACCTAATAATAGCTGCAATGAAGATGAAAATAATAAGGAATACGAAAATACAAAAAAAATTAAGAAAATGGAACGTAGAGAGATTAAAAAACCCGAAGGTACAACAAAAGTATACACAAAGCATGAAGGAAGAACTGGGAAGGTGTATGGAGGATAACATAGAAATGGAATGGAGAAACATTAAACAGATTCTAATACACGGTGCAGAAAAAGTACTAGGACAAAGAGGAGTAAGAAATTACAGAGAGTGGTTCGATGAAGAATGCAAGCATAAGATAGACGAGAAAAACCATGCGAGGAATAAATGGATCAGGAATAGAAGAACACAAGACCTGGAGAACTACAGGGCAAAAAGAGTAGAAGCATCTAAGTGCTGCAGGAAGAAAAAGGAACAATGGATCAATGAATTCATGGAGTACATGGAGAAAAACAGCAAAAATAGTAGAAAACTGTTCGAACTTATTAAATCACAGGATAAAACTAAAAGGACACAAGCTAAAATAGAGAAAAAAAAATGGATGGCACACTTTGCAGAGCTCTACCAGGAAAAAGGAAGAATTGAAAAGGGAGAGGAAAAAACAAAAGAGGACGACACAGAAGAAGGAAAGCCTACTTATGAAGAATTCTTGGAATGTGCAAATTTATTAAAAAACAACAAAACACCGGGACCCGATGAAATAAATAACGAACTGATTAAAAATGGAGGAGAGGAACTACTTAAAAGAATTCACTGCATAATTGGAGAAGTTTGGAAGCAAGAGATCATGCCAAGGGAATGGAGAAGTGGAACACTGATTCCTATATTCAAAAAAGGTGACCCCATGCAATGCAGTAATTACAGAGGAATTATGCTTTTGAATACGACCTACAAAATATTAACATCAATCCTCAAACAGAGACTAGAAAGGTACACTGAGAAAAAACTAGGAGACTACCAACAAGGATTTAGAAAAGGCAGATCAACGATAGACGCAATACATGTCATGACCCAAACAATAGAAAAATGTTACGAACATAATATAGAACTTCATTCACTTTACATAGATTTCAAACAAGCATTTGATAGTATAAACAGATCGAAATTACTAAAAGAAATGAAAGAAATGGAAATACCCTCAAAGTTAATAAGACTTACTGAAATGACGATGAAGGGATCCAGAGCAAGAGTTCTAACTAATGAAGGCGTAACAGACGAGTTAGAGATAGATAATGGTGTCAGACAAGGAGACGCATTGTCAACAACGCTCTTCAATATCGCACTGGATGGAGTGGTCAGGGCAACCGAAATCAAGAAAAGTATTATACAAAGTTCGGTACAACTCATTGGGTACGCAGACGACATAGCCATAGTCGCAAGAAGCAGGCAAAGCCTAGAGGAAGCACTATTGAAGATAGCAGAAGAAGCGAAAATTAGAGGACTAGAAATAAACAAAGATAAAACAAAATACATGATCACTACCAGAAGAAAGATAAACAGAAACGTGATACAAATAGGTGAATACCAATTTGAGAGAGTGGAAAATATAAAATATCTGGGGGTAAACATAAACAGTAAAAATGATAGGAGTACTGAAATCAAAGCGCGCATACAGGCTGGAAATAGAGCATATTGGCGTTATCAGAGGTTTCTAAATGACAGAAACTTAAGCAAAAACACCAAGCTAAAAATGTACAAAGTAGCAATAAGGCCGGTAGTAACATATGCGGCGGAAACAATGTGCCTTACCAGCAAGGACGAAGAAAACCTAGAAATATTTGAGAGGAAAATCCTGAGGAAGATTCTGGGGCCGAAGAAAATGGAAGGAGAAGAACAATACCGTATATGGTGGAATCACGAAATAAGAAACATCATGGAAGGAGAGGATATGGTCAAATATATTAAGATGCAAAGGCTAAGATGGTGGGGACACATAGAAAGAAGAACAGAGGAGACGATAATCAGGAGAATAAAAGACTGGAAACCGGTGGAGGACAGACCGAGGGGGCGACCCAGAACAAGGTGGGAGGACCAAGTAATGGGAGATGCAAAAAAATTGAAGATAAGGAACTTAACCGAGATAGCTAGAAATAGGGAGGAATGGGGAAGGATCGTGAAGAGAGCGAAAACCACCAATTTATGAAACTATCGAAACCAAGCGGAGTTATTCACCGCAAAACAATGAATTCAAGAGCTCCACTCTAGGAGCGGCCCTATTCCGAAAGGAATGTTTGGCCGATTATATTATATATATATATTTGATTTGGTGATTTATGCGAAAAATAAGCGCAACCTTCAGTGTAATCTAGATATATGGACAGAGGCGTTACGAAAGAAGAATTTAAAAATAAACGCAGAGAAAACCAAAGTTATGGTAATAGGGAAAAAAGATGATGAATTACAAATAAAACTGGACGACACTAAAATAGAACAAGTAGAAACATTTAAATACCTCATGGTGAAAATACACAAAACAGGAACTATGGAGGCATAATTGAATGACAGGTTAGATGCAGCATAAGCACTTTATTACTCCTTGAACAATTCGTTCTTGGGAAGAAGAGAAGTGTCAAGTAAAACTAAGACCTCAGTTTACAAAACTATATTTAAGCCCGTATTGATATACGGAAGCGAAAGTTAGACATTGACGAAGCGAATGGAAAACAAAATCCAAGCAATGGAGATGAGGTTTTTAAGAGGAATAATGGGAATTACTAAGAGAGACAGAGTAAGAAATAGCAAAATAAGGGAAGAACTTAAAGTACGGAAGCTGAAGGAAGATATACAACGAAGTCAATTAAGATGGTTTGGACACTTGACAAGAATGGGAGAGGAGAGAACAATAAGAAAAGTATGGCAAGCAAGAAGATATCAGAGAAGACCAAGAGGTAGACCTAGAAATTCGTGGGACAGTCAAGTGGAAGACATATTGAGAGCCAAGGGAATGTCAGGGAGAGAGGCGAAAAGAATGGCACGCAACAAGAAAGAATGGGCAAGGATGATATACGGAACGAAATTAGAATAAAATAATAATGATAGATTCTGATAGGCTGCACTTACTGATTTAATGTACTGTAACTTTAAGGAATTGTTTGATTTTTGTATTCAACCTTAACACCTAACGGTAAATAAGGTATCGATAATATATATATATATATATATATATATATATATATATATGATGATGAACTTCATGTGTATGAGAATTAATAATTATTAAATCTCATTTTACATGCGATTGTCGCTATAATTTGTTGCATTTAATTCTACAATTCGGCAAATCACTTTTGCCCTAGATTGTAGACGCAACAAGCCGCGACATCAACTGTACAAGTTGTCAGTACAAATGAAAAATTTTGTGAAAAACTTATCTGCTCGGAATGTGCATATATCGATATTTCACTGTTTTTTACAGATCATCAGTGCACCTTACCGAAGACAGACATGATATTCACTTCTATACTACGTGTATATATACGAACTGTGATGAACTTCATGTGTATGAGAATTAATAATTATTAAATCTCATTTTACATGCGATTGTCGCTATAATTTGTTGCATTTAATTCTACAATTCGGCAAATCACTTTTGCCCTAGATTGTAGACGCAACAAGCCGCGACATCAACTGTACAAGTTGTCAGTACAAATGAAAAATTTTGTGAAAAACTTATCTGCGCGGAATGTGCATATATCGATATTTCACTGTTTTTTACAGATCATCAGTGCACCTTACCGAAGACAGACATGATATTCACTTCTATACTACGTGTATATATACGAACTGTGATGAACTTCATGTGTATGAGAATTAATAATTATTAAATCTCATTTTACATGCGATTGTCGCTATAATTTGTTGCATTTAATTCTACAATTCGGCAAATCACTTTTGCCCTAGATTGTAGACGCAACAAGCCGCGACATCAACTGTACAAGTTGTCAGTACAAATGAAAAATTTTGTGAAAAACTTATCTGCGCGGAATGTGCATATATCGATATTTCACTGTTTTTTACAGATCATCAGTGCACCTTACCGAAGACAGACATGATATTCACTTCTATACTACGTGTATATATACGAACTGTGATGAACTTCATGTTCACATTCCGCGCAGATAAGTTTTTCACAAAATTTTTCATTTGTACTGACAACTTGTACAGTTGATGTCGCGGCTTGTTGCGTCTACAATCTAGGGCAAAAGTGATTTGCCGAATTGTAGAATTAAATGCAACAAATTATAGCGACAATCGCATGTAAAATGAGATTTAATAATTATTAATTCTCATACACATGAAGTTCATCACAGTTCGTATATATACACGTAGTATAGAAGTGAATATCATGTCTGTTTTCGGTAAGGTGCACTGATGATCTGTAAAAAACAGTGAAATATCGATATATGCACATTCCGCGCAGATAAGTTTTTCACAAAATTTTTCATATATATATATATATATATATATATATATATATATATATATATATTAGTTTCTCGAACAAAAGTCTGTGCTGGAAACACTCTTTTTTTTTCTATTTAACATTTTCCTTTGTTAATAATTAATACAATATTTTCCCAAATTCAAAAACCATTCGCAAAATGATTTTGACATACAAATACTTCATCCAAGAAACCAAAAATGCTACGAATTAAATTTTTGTGTATACTAGTCAGTTTAGACATCGTTTACTAAAAATTTGCATAAAATACACAAAAAAATACACGTTAAAATAGTGCAGAATATAGTATATAATTATATTATATTTTATGATCATAAACGTCTTAAACGAGAATAAATAAACCAAAATGAAAATTTAAAGAGAATACTACTATTTTTTGGAAACAAAAATATTTATCTAGAAAATGTCGCGTCGAACTTTCTTTCCATAGCATACCATTTCACAACTAAATGTTGGCCTGAATTATCAATAGTAAATCGTCGTTGCTTATAGGATAAAGTTTGTTCGCAAACGGGGAAACTTCTCTCGATAGCTGCCGAAGTAATCGCTGCATATTTTAATACAACGATTTTTCGTGACTTCAAATTATTACGTTCAATTCTATCCCCGGGCTCTAATGAAAATGTGGAAATAATAGCTAACGTCTGGTAACCATTATTTTTTTGACAATTAAGCTGCTATATTTATTCAATATTATTTTATAGCTTTCTATATTACATATCTCACGTTCATGATGCAGTACAGGTCTTACCTTACCTAGACGCCAAGTCCCAAAAGTAGTGAGAAGTAAATTTACAAACATGCAATAAAATATCCAAATATAACCCACCATTAAAAGTGACATTACAAACTAAACGTACGTCACCTTAATACAGCGATTCTCAAATTTCTTAGCTCCGCCACTCTCCGTAAATGATGTAAATAAAATTTCATTTTGACTGTAATTATAAACGTAAGAAATTATTTAATATTATATAATCAAATTGCACTAATTTTATACATTAAGAAAATACGGACAGTCTAAAAAATATAATATTAAAGCATCGCTGATGGCTATCTTGAATATAAGAGGTATAGTTAATATAAATAAAATACAATAAATATATTGGGCGCATTTATAAAATTTATATATTTTTAAATGTATCTCTAATCCAATCAGCTGATTTAGTAGCAATATACAATGCTATACATAGATGTCTCGGAGAGCATAACATAATGGAGATTAGTTACATTTTCTTATCTCAGGATACAGTCGATAGATACACTCAGATATAGCTGTAAAAATGACACAAAAATTATTAAAAATATTTATTTCAATGAGCATGAATAAAAAAACACCAGTTTTATATTTTATAGTTTCAATTATTAATTTAATTAAAAAAACCTGTATCCATATAGGTAACTACTTTGGTCCTATTTGTAGATTTATAACATATATTTCTATGCTTAAATAATGGTTTATACTATGATTGCAAGGTTATGAAAATCAATCAATTACAAAGAAATCTAATATAAATTATCTACACTACTCAGGTAAGTTTATTTATGTGTGTATTAAATAAATATTTTCTTTATCTAAGCTAGCTATAAATGATTTCTATCTCTTAGTTAAAATCAAGATTTTGAGTAATTTGTTAAAGTTAATTGATTAGTGTAAGGATAATTGATGTTTATACTACTAAATACCTGTGATTTTAGGTATTATTGCAGGACAGGATGATGGCAGCGTCAGCCTTAGATTCGATGTACAGCCAGGTAGGATAAAAGGTTAAGGTATTTCCAACTTGGTGAAATAGGTTCTTCTATGTTTGGAACTTTATTTATTATTTATGGCACTTTGAATGAGTTTTCAGGTACGTGTTAGCTTTTATTTCTTCGTGAATATTCGGCATTAGGGTGGGCCTCCCCTTATGATGTTTTGCTGGATATCTCGTAGAAAAATAGTTTTTGATAGATAAATATGTGTTTAAACGATGACTATAATGTTTAGGCACTTTCATGAATAGCAATTATATTGATAATATTGTTTTAAACTGAATTTTGATGAAAAATTAACGGATAAGTAAAATTTCGATGTGAACGGTATAAAATTTGGAGAATAGACGCCAGTTGTCCTTTGTTTATTTCAAAGCCTTATTTCAAACAAATTATCTTGATTTTTACCTTGAAATAAATTATTGTTTAAATTGAATTTTGAATATAAAAATTGTTTAACTGAATTATAAAATTATTTTAAGAATTTACAAGTTTTAGTGCACGTACCTTTGACAGTAGGTTATGTGCGCTGCCCGTATTACATATTGATACATTCGCGCACTTTCCTATTTAAATAATGGGCGTGTCTAAACTAATGTCTATACAAATTTGAATGTTAATAAATTAAATATCTTTTTATATCCTCGCGTTAATGAATTCAATAAATAATTAAAAATGAAAAGTAAATATAAAATTAAATATAATTATGTGTAATTTTTACATGTTGAGTCTATATACAATGAGGTATTAATCATATACCTTTACTTTTACTGACTTCCACCTTTCTCATTCCCTGGCAACATTGGTACACGTAATTAGAACTACATCAATATATATATATATATATTGAGGTAGGTCAAGCCCACACTCAAGTATGCCCCAATAAGCAAAAGGACAATCTCTTAATGTATATAAATAAGTTATTGAATAGTTAATTATATGTCAAAACTGAATTCTTCCCACGTCAAATCAATAAAGTTGAATACGCAAGTTTAATTATTTTTTTGTTTAAGACATTCACACATTTATAATCTAACATTTCATTTGTAATAGTATTTTCAGTTCGATAATTTGTATTTACAAAAAAATATCAACTTAATTGATAAATCATTAATGACGCCATTTATTTAGGTATAACTGTACATAATTTGAATTGTCAATCGCGGGAAAATATCCCATAATAAAAACAGCATAATGTATTATTTTTGACATACACATTATATGCATATTAGTTTTAAAATTAAGTAAATATTTATTACAACATGTAAATGTATTTAAAATTATTGAATTGTCATTTTCATTAGTAGTAATTGTCGAGATTAAATGAATACATACCGATGAACGAATCAAAATCAAGTAACAAAAATAAAAGAAGGTTAGCGTAACTTGAAAAATCGCCATTAAAGCATCCAGACGTATTTTTGAGTGTATCACTAAAAACAAGAAGAAAATTACAATAAATACAAGTAAATTCATACGTCCAATTAGTTAAACATCTTACCAATATTCCCAGCTCCTGTTGGACACATATTTCAAGTTCGTACGTGTACCAGTGACAAAAATATTGCCAAGAGCAATTTGCCGAGAAGCAGTTCGTTAGAAAGTGTTTTTGACCGGGGTGACGCCGTTCGAACGCCGACGAAAAACCTGCCTTTCCAAAACCTTTTGAGATCCCGTTTTATCCAGAATCCTGCACCAATTACTTAAGTATTCTTTAAAATCTCACATCTATATTGAAAAGACAATTTAAACAATCATATTAAAAAAGAATATAGTATATTATTTATATTAGTTAAGATATACATTATTAAATACGATATATAAGATTTAGGTTATTTATTACTTTTAAAGAGGAAGAATACAGTTACGTTTTAATTTAATTTTTCTTTGTTTTACGTCATACATTCTAGTTATATTAAAGTTATTGACTTAATTCTCCTAATTAATTAAAGATTATCTTCACTATTTCTATATTTATCTATTTCATTTATTTCATGTAATATTTTTCGTAATTTATCATAGTTAAATAACATATTAAATTTATCACGTTACAAAATTTATATACAAATTATACTTAACAATTAATGCTTATAACTTACCTGTTAATAGAGATCTTAAGAACATTAAAGTTATTATTCGTGAATCTGATCTCGACGTTTTATTTTGTAGTATAGCATTAACAACAATTAACCTATCATTTAGGAATCTAAAAATATCAGTAGTGTTTGATTGAAGTCACCGAACTCGCACTTTAAATTTGGACATATCACAATGCCCTAACACTAGAGTCTATTTTGTTCTCGAGTTTAGCCGGACCCTGAAGATAATAAACGCACTTTAATTAATACTTATTAATAAGTTTATATCCGAACAGCTGTTTTAGGTTACATTTATGGAATAATTCGCAAGTAGGCAACTTTGCATCTTGCGCATATAGATTAAACTCGAACAACCCCATCTATATGTTACTTAGAGCAATGTAATTAGTTCGTAGATGTAAAATTCACCGAATAAATATAAAATCTAACAAGCCATTTATTCACAGCTGAGCATTTTTTTATTCATAAACGTTTACATTATTTTATTACGCATCTTGCTCGTTTTCAATTCACAGCGCAACGAGAGGCTGCTCGTTATCAATTGTCGCCGCAACGTGTCGCTTAGAAAACGTGCTCAATCAAACACGTAATACAAAATAAAACGAGAGAGAATAAATTTAAAAAACTGTATTCTTTCTAGATTTATTTAAGATACAAAATTTTTATAATTGTAAGTTGTATTTTGCTTCTTGTGGTCATTTTTGTGTGATAGGATGCTGACTGGTACCCAGGAACAGGATTTGTAAGTTTGTTTTTTTTAAAAGGGGTTATTGTTTGTATAATAAACACTAAACGAATAGGTCAAAAAGATTAAAATAATAATTATTTGAAGAGATAAGAATTTATTTATACAATTTATTAGCAAATATAACACTAATACTAAAACATCAGAATAGGAATAATTAATATACATAAACTAATAGAACCTATAATCATAACACTATCATATATATTTTTTCAATAATAATAATAATATGGACAAGCGTACAAGGAGTAAGTCAAGGGAAAACCTAGCAGATAGAGAGGACCAGGCTGATCAGGGTGATTCTGTTACAGCCACAGCACAAGCAGAAGCTTCAAAGGAAGAGGCGACGATGAACTTTAATTCGTTAACCGCTTTGATAATGAATATGCAACAAAAACAAGAAGCTAATTTTAAACAATTTGTAGCGGAAAATAATGAAAAACTAGATGCTAACAATAAAAATATAAGTCAATTAGAAACTAATTTAACGCGAAAATTAGAAACAAATATCAGCCAGATAGAAATGAATTTAGCACGAAAATTAGAAATTAATAATGAAAATTTCAAACAACTAATCACAGAAAATAATAATAGATTAGAGACTAATATCAGTCTCATAGAAACCAATCTCAACAGCAAATTAGAACAACTCAAACAGGACAAGGAAGAAATAAAGATGGATATAAAGGGTTTGAAAGATAGTCAAACAAAGATCGAGAAGATAATACATCAAACACTAGAAGAAAGCGAGTTAAAATGCTTGCTGAAAATGGACGAAACTCTAAATGTCCATAACCAACATTGGGCCAAACAATTAGAGAATACTTCACAGGAAATTTACGTAATTACCAACAATAAAATAATAACCGCAAATACGGAAACAAAAACCGAAATAACAAAGTCCTGTAACGAAGCTCATACAAAATTAAATAACAAATTAACAGATTTTAACCTAAGTAACGAAATAACATCGTTAAATCTAAAACAACATTTTACCGATAGTCTCAACACTCAGATGGGGGAACATAGGACATTCTACGAACAAGAGATCAATCAAGTAAAAGATAATCTTGACACCTTCCGAACGAACCAGGATAATAATAAAAGGTATTATGAATCCGAACTGAGGATAATTGAAACGAAGATCAAAAGATATACTGCATCTGATAATTGCATAAACACAGGAGGTCTCACCATAAAAATAGAAAATTTAACTCATTTCGATGGAGATATAACGCACGTACACCCCATGCTCTATTTAAATGGACTCCTGCGTTATTTAATTGATGTTCCGGACAATAAACAAAAGATGGACATAATAAGAGTTACACTTAAAGATAGTGCTCAGGAGTGGTTCTTGCGCATTGAAGACCATTGCGAGGACGTAGAGCAATTCGTGTCATTATTTAAGAGGAATTACTGGGATGAAGCACAACAAAATCGTGCCAAAATCAGACTTCTAACCGGTAAATATAGAATGGGCTCAACAACTAGGGAGATATATGCTTCAAGAATGTACAACCTGTGTAAACACATAGCTGATATGGAGGAATCAACCATAGCACGACAGTTACTGAACCATTTCATTTATTCGGACACACAAGCAATTATTTGTCAACGAGTCAATGATATGGATTCCTTAATAGAAATTCTCCGAAGATTAGATGACTTTGCAGAAGGTAATCGTAGTTCTTTTCCAACAGTACAACGTAATACAAATAACAGTCTATATAATTCCTCTAATAATCGACCGAGCAATACAAATTATAACACCATACATAATCCATCTTTTAGACAAAATTACTCACAAAATAATCGACCGAATCATGTACAAGAAACAACCTCATATAATAATAACAGAACTAACAACAATTATACTCAGGCGAATCTAACAACTAATAATAGTAACACTAATTATAATAATAATCACGCAAGTCCTGCACCAAATTATAACACTCATCAAAATTATCGTAACCATTCTACAAATCCTTTTCATAATTATAACAATAGACCCAATCTTTCGAATTATCCACCCCCTAATAATAATAATTATAATAATAATACACGAACGTATGATGCTAATCGTCAGAATAATAACAATCAGTACAACAACCCGCCGGGAAGAAGAGGTATTAATAATTATAGATACCGTAATAGAGGACGTGTTAATAACTACTGCCGGAGACCATTGTCACCACTGCCCTCTAGACAAGAATCGGAGGATGTAAAAAAAAAAATGCCGATTTCGGAAATCGATATGTACACCAACCCGACACCAAGCACCTCAACCCAAAATCTTTAAATAAAATCGACTGTAACTACCCCTCAAAATTAAACAATATAACTTTTTATCAACCCTTTGAAGAGTTCATACACGTAGAAGAAACTGGAACCCATAATATAGATACGCACTCTCTACCAATTATTAAGATTAAATTTACAAACATAGAACTAAGCTGTTTAATAGATACTGGAGCCGAAATAACGTTATTAGAAGAGAAAAAGGCAATCTTAATCGATAATTATGAAAAGAAAATTATAAGGACTAAGGGAACAGATTTGATAGCCGCTAATGGTAAAAGAATGGGGAAAATTCAAAAAAGAATATGTACGGAAATAATGGTGAAAGATAAGGAATATGTCATACAATGCTACATTATAGGTAAACTGCAATACGATTGCATAATTGGGATAGATAACATTAAGAATTTAAAAATGATATTGGATTTCAAAAGAAAAATAATAATGATCGATGAAATAGAGATAAGGATGGAGAAACAGTTATCTGAGGAAGAAGAATATGAATATAATTATTTTAAAGATAAACATTTACAGAAGGAGATTAATAATATATTACAAGAAAGATTGAATACAGATAGTTATGATAATGAATGTAGTAATAAGGAAGAAGGAATAAATATTAAAATGAATAATGATGATTATATATATGGATTGGAAGAAAAGGAAGATGGAATAGGAATGCAGAATGTAGAAGAAGTGGAAGTAAGAAAAGAATTAAATACCCTCAGAACAGTAAATAATTTAGAAGATATAGAAGAAATAATTAAACTACAAAATATACCATATCATATGATCCCATCAAAATTAGTAAAAATTTTATCTGACAACCTAACATTAATCAATGATGTAGTAGTATTCGCACGTAACTATCAACATACAATAAGAATAGACAATGACAACCCATTATCGAGCAGAAACTACCCAATACCATACCATTATCAGGAAAGAGTTAATATAGGGCTTAACAGATTAGAAGAATCTGGCATTATCGAATAATCCAATAAAGATTTTTACAGGAGAAGCACCACAAAGACCATGGGTAGAGCCAGAGTTAGTAAATTTATCGGAACGTACAGATGAGGTCAGACTAAAATTAATAAAACGTAAGAATAAATGGGAAAAGAAACAGAATGACTATAGCAAGAAATACAAAACATATGAATTAGGTGACCGAGTTATAGTCAAAAGCTTAAGAGTATCTAATGCAAAACAGAAAATCATGAGTAAGCTACTGAAGGCCTATCAAGGACCATTTATAATAAATCAGAAATTAGGCTATAATACATATGAATTAATCGAGCCTAACACCGATTATATAAAGGGGAGGTATCATATATCAATGTTACAAGATTATACAGCATAAAAAAAAAAAAAACAAATTTGAATAAGAACTAAACACATATAAATTTAATATCAACAAATCAATATCTATAATTAAAATATAATATACAGTTACACTTGAAAGACATAAAGGGGTAGTTAACAGTTCGAAAAACTGAAACAACACAACACAAATAATATGATATACAAACAAATATAGAAAGAACAAGTATCTACATGATATAATATGATAAACAGTTAAATATGTAATGGGGAAACAAAACGAATATTAACATGCTTAAAATTAAATAAAATGAATTCCTAAAATGTAATATATATATAAGTAATAGTATGCTAAGAATAAATAGAAGGTTTGATGTAATGTTAAAGGAATGGAAAAAGTCTAGATTAATAGAGAGAGTAGGAATAAATATATAATATGGGGATATAAAGTATGAATAAGATATGAATTAGTATTATAAATATGAATATATAGAAATATAGATGAGAATGTCTAATAATGGGGAATTTAATTATATAATAAGGAATGGTATTATAATAAGAAAAGAGTAGGATTCGCTAGTCAGAACATGTATTTAACATGAAAGAATTATTTATTGTGAAAACTAAAACCTATATTAATATATCAAGTTTAAAAAAAAAATAGAAAACTTTAAGCATGGACCATCAACAAGTAAAATAAATAGAGTAAACCCCCAAAACAAATCATTTTAACTATTAAAACATCGTTACAATATATCAAGAAGAGATAATAATTTTCTTTTTAATAAAAAAAAAAAACAGACTTCAAAAAGTTAACAGTTCAAAA
Organism: Melolontha melolontha; assembly: GCA_935421215.2. NCBI lineage: Eukaryota > Metazoa > Arthropoda > Insecta > Coleoptera > Scarabaeidae > Melolontha > Melolontha melolontha. The sequence goes on along the minus strand of OW285237.1, from coordinate 64,202,291 downwards.
ATAATATTAACAAATCAACACTTAAAGGGACAAGCATTAACTATAAATGTATATTAAAAACAGCTTATATGCACAAAAACTCATATGATAAAGCAAACAACTTAATAGTTCAAAGAGAATAATTTGGATAAGCCTCTTTGCCAAGTCAATAACGGCATACCAAATTACTGGGGAATTGAGGTAGGTCAAGCCCACACTCAAGTATGCCCCAATAAGCAAAAGGACAATCTCTTAATGTATATAAATAAGTTATTGAATAGTTAATTATATGTCAAAACTGAATTCTTCCCACGTCAAATCAATAAAGTTGAATACGCAAGTTTAATTATTTTTTTGTTTAAGACATTCACACATTTATAATCTAACATTTCATTTGTAATAGTATTTTCAGTTCGATAATTTGTATTTACAAAAAAATATCAACTTAATTGATAAATCATTAATGACGCCATTTATTTAGGTATAACTGTACATAATTTGAATTGTCAATCGCGGGAAAATATCCCATAATAAAAACAGCATAATGTATTATTTTTGACATACACATTATATGCATATTAGTTTTAAAATTAAGTAAATATTTATTACAACATGTAAATGTATTTAAAATTATTGAATTGTCATTTTCATTAGTAGTAATTGTCGAGATTAAATGAATACATACCGATGAACGAATCAAAATCAAGTAACAAAAATAAAAGAAGGTTAGCGTAACTTGAAAAATCGCCATTAAAGCATCCAGACGTATTTTTGAGTGTATCACTAAAAACAAGAAGAAAATTACAATAAATACAAGTAAATTCATACGTCCAATTAGTTAAACATCTTACCAATATTCCCAGCTCCTGTTGGACACATATTTCAAGTTCGTACGTGTACCAGTGACAAAAATATTGCCAAGAGCAATTTGCCGAGAAGCAGTTCGTTAGAAAGTGTTTTTGACCGGGGTGACGCCGTTCGAACGCCGACGAAAAACCTGCCTTTCCAAAACCTTTTGAGATCCCGTTTTATCCAGAATCCTGCACCAATTACTTAAGTATTCTTTAAAATCTCACATCTATATTGAAAAGACAATTTAAACAATCATATTAAAAAAGAATATAGTATATTATTTATATTAGTTAAGATATACATTATTAAATACGATATATAAGATTTAGGTTATTTATTACTTTTAAAGAGGAAGAATACAGTTACGTTTTAATTTAATTTTTCTTTGTTTTACGTCATACATTCTAGTTATATTAAAGTTATTGACTTAATTCTCCTAATTAATTAAAGATTATCTTCACTATTTCTATATTTATCTATTTCATTTATTTCATGTAATATTTTTCGTAATTTATCATAGTTAAATAACATATTAAATTTATCACGTTACAAAATTTATATACAAATTATACTTAACAATTAATGCTTATAACTTACCTGTTAATAGAGATCTTAAGAACATTAAAGTTATTATTCGTGAATCTGATCTCGACGTTTTATTTTGTAGTATAGCATTAACAACAATTAACCTATCATTTAGGAATCTAAAAATATCAGTAGTGTTTGATTGAAGTCACCGAACTCGCACTTTAAATTTGGACATATCACAATGCCCTAACACTAGAGTCTATTTTGTTCTCGAGTTTAGCCGGACCCTGAAGATAATAAACGCACTTTAATTAATACTTATTAATAAGTTTATATCCGAACAGCTGTTTTAGGTTACATTTATGGAATAATTCGCAAGTAGGCAACTTTGCATCTTGCGCATATAGATTAAACTCGAACAACCCCATCTATATGTTACTTAGAGCAATGTAATTAGTTCGTAGATGTAAAATTCACCGAATAAATATAAAATCTAACAAGCCATTTATTCACAGCTGAGCATTTTTTTATTCATAAACGTTTACATTATTTTATTACGCATCTTGCTCGTTTTCAATTCACAGCGCAACGAGAGGCTGCTCGTTATCAATATATATATATATATATATATAATTTAAACGAAATTATCGACCGTAATATATTGATAAAATAAATTAAAATCGGGTAAGCGGTCTGTCAATTAAAAAACTCCTTTATTAAATAACCCTATATTTAATCATTTTTATTTTTATTGTACGTTAATTTTATTATTTTTCAACTCTACATTTTTATCCCCAGAAGAAGCAACAAATTTTGTTGCGAAATATAGGGTTATTTAATAAAGGAGTTTTTTAATTGACAGACCGCTTACCCGATTTTAATTTATTCTATCTATATATATATATATATTTATATATATAAACTTAATAAGTCGGCGATTAAAGGTCTGGTTTATTACTTCAAACTTAAATTTTTTATATCCTTGACAAAGGCATCATTGCCGAAACATGTAGGGTTGTTTTAAATATATATACTTTGAAGTAATAAACCAGTTTATCATACCAAGGTCACGAAAATATTTTATTTATATATATATATATATACATATATATATACATATATATATACCGTGTGTCCCATTTCGATGCTCACCATTGGTATCTCGGTTATTAGAAGATATAGAACAACGGTTAAATGGGGAATGTTTTGCAGAATTCAATACTCGCGGCAAATCTCATTTCAAATTTGATCTAACTTTTTAAATTTTTAAAATATTTTGAAAAATCAAAAATTTGCCGATTTCGTTATTCCTCAATAACTCGATAACGCTTAGTCTGACCTCTTTTAAAGTTTTACATTGTTGAGACACTTTTTTAAAATAAATTATTTGATACAAACAGAAGCCCCCGATTGTCATTTGTTTTTAAGTTATTACCACTATCTTTTGTTTTTCATATGGCGGCCATATTGGATTTTGGGTTTGTTAGGTAGTCCTCAAAATGTGCTTTTCAACGATGTATAACATGCCTGAAAAATTTTTATTTATAAGGAAAATATTAATAAAAAAGTAAATTAATCTTTAATATGAAATTAGTAGGCTGAAAAATTAAACACCAATGTCAAATGAAAGTGAAAAGATATTCTAAGTATAGCAAACGCCAATTAAGTTGGCGCGAGGAGGGGTAAGTTCGTGCAGGATTAAAAGTAGTGGGGAGATTTGTATTTGGTTTTACATCAAATGTCAGATAATTCTAACCTATGAGCGTGTATCACTAGCAAAGACATTATGTTCCGTCAAACGTCAATGACAAATGTATTCTGACAATGAAACAAAACGATAACCTGTCAAAGTACAATTAGTGCTGCAGAGATAAGTTAATTAAAACTACTTGTAGTTAGTGATAAGTAATTATTGTCAAGTATTAAGATTTATAAGTATTGAAAATGGCACATACATATTCAAACGAAGAAAAAGTTGATATGTTGGAAGTGTATTTCAAAGCAAATAGAAACACTAAAAATGCGTGCACGAGTTATGCAGAGCGTTTTCCAGAAAGACAACAGCCACACAGGACAATTTTTAGAAGACTAGTTAGCAAATTAAAAAACTTTGGAAGCTTCGAACAAAAACGAGCTAACTATGAAGTTAATGATGCTGATACACGTCTAAATAATATTTTGCAGAACGTTAGGAACAATCCCAGCACATCAGTTCGTCGTGTGACACGAGAAACAGGGATTTCAAAATCTGCTGTTCCCAGAACCTTGACGAAAAACAAGTATCACCCTTACAAACCAACAATTGTACAAAGTTTAAGTGATAATGACAATCTCCGGCGATTACAGTTTAGCAGGTGGTACCTTCAAAAATGTGAATATGACGCTAATTTTCCTAGGAAAATACTATGGACAGATGAAACACGATTTACCAATTGTGGAGTGTTCAATAGGAATAACTATTATCATTGGTCTACTGAAAATCCACATTTGGTAAATCAAAGAAGATTTCAAGTTCGATTTGGTTTTAATGTCTGGTGCGGTTTAATTGGTATGACATTTTGTTTACATTTTTTTGTTTTTTAAACTCTTTTTCGTTTTAGATAATCAGTTAATAGGTCCTTTCATCTTTGATTCCAATTTAACTGGTAACTATATTTGGAGCTACTAACAAACGAGATAATGCCTGCTTTGAGGCAAATTATTAATCCCGAGAACATGCAAAACATCTGGTTCCAGCAAGATAGTTGCCCGGCCCATAACACTCGTAATGTGCAACATTTTTTGAGAGAAAACTTTAATGAGAGAGTGATTTCAAATAATGGACCCGTGCAATGGCCTGCGAGATCACCCGACCTTACCCCGCTTGACTTTTATTTATGGGGTACCACTAAAAACGAAGTATTTGATTTTGAATCGCCAGAAACTCGGGAAATTTTAGAACAAAGAGTACTAGATTTGATACGATCAGTAAACGGAAACACGCTACGTAGAGTTTGTAACTCTACTCGAACAAGGTGTCAAAATTGTGTGGAACAGAATGGTCGTCATATTGAACAATTTCTTTAAGTGAATGTGAACTTTAAGTTCTGTATCTTTACTTTTTATTTCTATAATTTTTTTATCGTTTCGTTTGTTTACAGTATTACTTAGAATATCTTTTCACTTTGATTTGACATTGGTGTTTAATTTTTCAGCCTACTAATTTCATATTAAAGATTAATTTACTTTTTTATTAATATTTTCCTTATACATAAAAATTTTTCAGGCATGTTATACATCGTTGAAAAGAACATTTGGAGGACTACCTAACAAACCCAAAATCCAATATGGCCGCCATATGAAAAACAAAAGATAGTGGTAATAACTTAAAAACAAATGACAATCGGGGGCTTCTGTTTGTATCAAATAATTTGTTTTAAAAAAGTGTCTCAACAATGTAAAACTTTAAAAGAGGTCAGACTAAACGTTATCGAGTTATTGAGGAATAACGAAATCGGCAAATTTTTGATTTTTCAAAATATTTTAAAAATTTAAAAAGTTTAGTCAAATTTGAAATTAGATTTGCCGCGAGTATTTAATTCTGCAAAACATTCCCCATTTAACCGTTGTTCTATATCTTCTAATAACCGAGATACCAATGGTGAGCATCGAAATTGGGACACACGGTATATACAGGGCAATCCAAATTAAGTGTTCACCATTGGTAACTTTGTTATTATTAAAGATACAAGATTGTTTAAATTAGCAAACTAGTAGTACTTTTAACGCTATTTAAGATGGAAGAATTAAAAAAAAACAAATGAGCAGCGCGTTTTCGAGTTTTCCCGAAAAATATGTTTTTGTCAAATGAAAACCCCTGTATATTATATCATTTTCTGTTATAAATTCAATTTTTAAACAAAAAATCTTATAACAACTTTTTTACTGGGATTAAAAACACTTGAGTTATAATGTATAAACAAAAACAGCTAAATAATTTGTATAAACTTTATTTTATACATAAACATATCATTAAAAGAAAATAAAAATCACTGATTTTTTCAAAGAAGATGTTCAAAAATACCACCTTGTTGTTCAATACATTTTTGAACACGTTTCTGAACTTGTCGAAGTGCTTTTAGTATGGTCCTACCATCTATTTGGTTTATCTTTTCACTAACTGCAATTTTTAGGGCGTTTACGTTTTCGTACCTTTGCTTATAAATCTTTGTCTTTAAATAACCCCATAAAAAAAAAATCAAGCGGTGTTAAATCTGGCGATCGGGGAGGCCACTGAATAGGTCCATTTGTTCCTATCCATGAATTGTTAAAAATAGTATTTAAAATTTGATGAGTACCTCTGTAGTTGTGCGCAGGTGCGCCATCCTGCTGAAAATGCAGATTCTGTCTACTTATGAGATCAATATCGTTTAAGAAATTATTCAAAATTTCAGTCAAAAATTCTATGTACCTTTCACCAGTTAGAGTGCTCTCATAAAAGAAAGGACCAACAATCCTTGAACCAATTAAACCGCACCAAACATTAAAACTGTAACGGACTTGCGGGCGTCTTGGATGTACTAAAAGAAGATTTTACTTTGACCAGTAATGATGATTTTTTGTATTGTACATTCCAGAATTTGAGAAATTTGATTCATCGGTCCATAAAATATAACGAAAATTGTTTACATTTTGGCGACAAAAGTTAAGATACCAGTGGCAAAGAAACATTTTTCTCTCTGGATCCCCTGGCAAGAAAACTTGAACTGGTTTGTACTTATAAGGAATGAATTTGTGTTTCTTCAGAATCCTATGCACAGTACCGTGACTCAAATCAGATTCCTTGATAATATCTAGTATGGAATTCTCACGGTTGGCCTCAAAATATGCAAGAACTAGAATTTCCGTGGCCTCGCTTATTATAAAAGTCCTTCTTGTTCTTGTTTTGGCAAAAACACTCTCATTGCCTCTAAATTCTCGGTACAGTCTCAGAAAAAATTGCTCATTTGGTTGTGTTCGGAGTGGATATAATTCAGCGTAGTGTTCTTTTGCCCTCCTAGAGGATTTTCTTCACACTAAATAAGATTCTAACTTATCACACTTTTCTGCATGGGCAAAAATCATTTTTTTGTCAAATTAATAACTAGCAAAATGAAATTTATGAGTGAAAGACTAATAAAACTGTACTAATATTTGACGTTTACTAGAAAGAATTAACGTCGTTATTATAGAAACATAGAAATGCACTTGACTTAGCTGTTTTTGTTTATTCACTATAACTCAAGTATTTTTAATCCCAGTAAAAAATTTCTTATGAGATTTTTTGTTTAAAAATTGAATTTATAACAGAAAATGATATAATATACAGGGGTTTCTATTTGAAAAAAACATATTTTTCGGGAAAACTCGAAAACGCGCTGCTCTTTCTTTTTTTTTAATTCTTCCATCTTAAAGAGCGTTAAAAGTACTACTAGTTTGCTAATTTAAACAATCTTGTATCTTTAATAATAACAAAGTTACCAATGGTGAACACTTAATTTGGATTGCCCTGTATATATATATATATATATATATATATATATATACAATTGTCCCGTATCGTTATGTTCAAATTTTAGGAGTATAAAGTAGACTTCATTTCAAGTAACAAAAACGCAAAACTTGTATATCCATTTTTATTTGTTTCAAAGTTACAGATCTATGAATGTGATTGTCAGATCATAAAAAAAAATGTAATCCTCAAGTTAATAAAAACTGAATTTATTTAAAAAAGTTCAATTAATAATATTTTCAAAATGGTCACCTCCTTGTTGAATGCAGGCTTGTGCCCGTAAGCCAACAGAAGAAGTACTTAACTTGCGCGTAGACTAAATTTTTTATGTACCCCATACATAAATGTCAAGGGGATTAAGATCGGGTGATGTGGGTGGCCATGCAACAGGACCACCTCGATCAATCCATGTTGAATAATTGACGTTAACCCAATTTCGGACAGCTATTCCGAAATTTGGTGGTGCCCCATCCATGTGAAACCACATGTCTCGTTGAACATTCAGTGGGACATCCTCTAAAAGACCTGGCAGTTCGTCAATAAGAAATTGAAGGTAATTATCCGCATTTAACCTGGCTGGAAGAACGACCGGACCAAGGAACAAGTCATCGATTAAACGTTAATAGAAAATTCATGTTGAAATTTAGATGGGCGTATAGATTTGGGATTTTCTGATGACCACCTGTGCAGGTTTCCCAGATTTGTAATACCACTTCTCGTAAATGTAAATTCATGTGTCCAGAGGGCTGTTCTACAAAAATTAAAATGAAGCCGTGACTGTCTTAATATCCATGTAGAATAAACTAGGCGAACATAGTGGTCTGCCTCAAGCAAACCGCGTTCCCTGCGATAGTGATATGGATATAAGCCCTCACGTTTTAAAATTCGCCAAACTGTCGTTCGTGGCACTCCTAGTTGTCTAGCGATTCGACGTACACCGAGAGTTGGATCCCTTGTAATAATAGCTACTGCTTCTTCCTCTAAGTCTGCTGGCAAATTTACTCCTTGGTCGAAAAGATAATCACGCAGTCCGCATTCCCGAAATTGTCTGTGTACTTCCAGAAACGTTCTGTAATGAGGAATGCGCCTATCGTGAAATCGATGTCGGTATTCAATAACTGCTTGACGTTCACTGCCGTTACAGTAGCCATACACAAAATGCATGTCCGCATTCTCTTGAGAAGAAAATCGGTAAGGCATTTTGAATAAAGAAAACGTGTCCACTCACTAATAAGCTGTTGTATGAACTGCAACGTAATGTAATCCTTTATTAAAAAATGCAACGTTAACAGTCATCTGAACATTTGTTTATTGTATGATATTCATGGTTCAGCACTTACGAAATAAGTAAGAACCTTCTTTATCATAAATCAATTACCAGTACTCTTATTTGTAGATCTCCAAGAAATTTCTGTATGCACTATAACACGTGTTTATTTATTTTAGGATAACATTTTATTATGCGACGTTAACAATCACAGGCCTGTTATTGAATCGTATAACTTTTTTTAAATAAAATCAGTTTGTATTGACTTTAGGATTACATTTTTTTTCATGATCTGAGAATCACATTCATAGATCTGTAACTTTGAAACAAATAAAAATGGATATACAAGTTATGCATTTTTGTTACTTGAAATGAAGTCTACTTTACACTCCTAAAATTTGAACATAACGATACAGGACACCTCGTATAATGTCGTTGCGTTCATAGCCACGGGTATGAAGATGAATGTATAACGTGTACGTGCATAAGCAATTTACAAGTTCCAACTTGATGTGTATGTGTTCTTTGTAATTTGTTCTTATTGTATAATACTCGCTGTGAGACCATGTTTGAACATGCATATGTGTGTGTTTGAACAAGTCGCGTTGTCGTCAATATAAAAGAGGCGCTTGCGATTGCATAGCTTCAGTTAAGTTTCGAATGCGAATTGTGCATCTGATGCTTTTATTTTAGTGTGCAGTTAACCATGAAATTGAATTTATTTTTTTTAATTTCTTATGCAAAATGAATAAATTCGTAAAAAAATTAAATAAGTAATCTACATTCAGTGAATCGGTTTTTAAAAAGACAAAGTTGTACAAATGAAATTATGGTTTTACCTCATTGGATGGAAAGTCACAGTGCGTTGTTTGCTTTCAAGTTTTCTCCGATGAAAGCATGAAGCCATCAAAGTTAGTTGGACACTTGAAAACTAAACATCCGGCTCATAAAAAGAAACCATTGGAATTTTTCGAAAGAAAATTACATACCTTGAAAAACCTTGAACTTCAATTTGTAAGTTAATCCATACTGATAAAAGTGTACTTGAAGCAAAGAAATTGAAAAAAATTCCGACGCATTCGTTCTAACGACACAATGATATTGTGTATTTAATTCAACATTACATTATATAATACATGACACTTATTTTAGTAAAAGGTATATACACTTTGTTTAAAATTCTACTTTAATGAAACCACCAGGTATCAATTTTTATTGCTATGTCTTGCTATAACAAACCTAACATATAAATTAATAAAATCTTGTTTAATTACTGTGCACGTTACACTGACATTTGTTTTATTAAATGCAATAACATATTTTACTCATAAAATTTGTTTGGGTAAATACAATTATTAAATATACATATTTCATTTAAAGTTCGAGTAGGCATGAAAACGTAAATTAGACTCTGCTCATATATTCTCTCTTCAAACGGAGAGCTGAATAATCCCATTAGGCTATTAGTAATTTGATGCCCAAAGTTTAACAGCTAATCTACGAGATAGGCTTAAATGTCTGTTACACATTAGTAATTATATACATATTGTATTAATACTTTGTCGGCGTATCCAAGTAGTTTCACAGCTTTAAATAATTAAAAGTTACAAACTGGAACTGCTAAGAGTATAATATTTAATTAGGTATTAATTAAATAATCTCAAACAGGGTGTACAGTGTGTCAATAAAACTAGCAACGCTTTAATAAATCAGTGATAAATGGACAATAATATTACAAAAAGCAAAAAAAAATATGATTGGTTCTAGTTTGTATCAGATTCTACTAAAATACATTTCAAATTTATAAAACTTTGATATTACAATTTTAAACTGTTTTTCTATATTTCTGAAAACATTTTTTACATGGTTTTTAGAAACAGTAACAAATCTGTTAAACTTATAGCGGAAATACCCTCTTAACAATTTATCTTAAGCTCGTTAAAATTATATTGCACAGGGTTTTCCATAACTCGCGTCCTAGAGAAAAAAAGAGAAATCACCATAAAATGACAAACAAATAATATCAAAGAAAGAATTTCGTATCTTGAACAGCAGTCTAGAAAAGAACATTAATTCAACAAATCAGAGCGTTGTAAGCAATCCAGGACGCTATTTCATAATTATTGCTACCTTAGATATAGTAGAGACGCGTCCAATTGAAGTCCAATTGTATTAACTGGTATATTGGACTGACCAGTTAATTGTACGTCACACTAGATCCATGACGATACGTTCTATACAAGTTGCTAGCAAGATGTCAGTTCTAATAACAACAAATAAAATTATTCAAACTTTTTTTATATTTTAAAGAAATTATATACTGCGGATATGCTATGCTGTGATATAATTTTTATTTATTCTGTGCTTAACATTGTCGAAGCGAATTCTAAATTCTTCATAACCAAAACGTAACTCCTATCAACACCTACTTACGATATTCACATTACGCTTAATAGATAAAGATAGAAAAAGTACAAAGTTAATAGTGGAAATTAAGGAACGTTAAAGAAAATAATTTATTAATTGTATACTTTTGCATTTATTTAAACACATGGTAAAACAGTGGTAAAATGTGAAAATTTACATTACTTCAGTGATAAGGTTTCATGCTTGTAAGCAACATGTATTTTTTCAATCCTCCTAGTCACAATCGTCACTCTCAAAATCTTCATTTAGATTTGGTATCAATTCTGTTTCATTTCTCTTACTCTTTTTTCTTTTTTGAAGTGTTTGTGAGTAGTTGGTCTATTTTGATGCATTTGGTTATGCCACCGACGGTGGATAAACCAATATTTAAAGCAGTAGCAACCCTATGCAATATTAAAAACTTGTATTATTCCGTACATGGTAACTAATTTAGTCGTTTACCTCATGAACAGCAGTTTTTGGTACTAATAGTTTTCCACATGCTTGTTCTTTCTTAACCCTGCAGTCGACGCGCGGATCACATATGTGCTCCACGAAAACGATTTCTACCACTACTTTTACAATAGTGATTGTTGGGTTGCCTACGCCTCAGTACCTTCCTAGCAACATCTGCTTTTTTATTTCAGCACGTTACCACTTCACTCTGTGTACAGTTGTGTTCTTGAAGTTGAATTTGTCACTATTGTGCTCCACGCGTCAAATAGCGTGACTATTATTTTTCATACTACGTTATAGTTTTGGTAAGTTTATTTTATTGAAATCTGGCTGTAGAGTTATTTTTATGTGTTTATTAGGATTGATAATGTCTGAAAGAAAAAGAATAAGAGTTGACGATCCAAAGTTTGAGTCGGTGGCACTACAATGGTTGAAGGAAGTTGAAGATCAGGAAGATCTTTCTGTTGAAGATGCTGATGATAAATGGCCAGAGGAAAGTGAAGCATCTGACGAAGCTACAGATGCTTCACAGCAAGAACTAGATTCAGACGACGATTCCGAAGTAGCTGAAAATGAGACTCCAGTTGCATACTACGTAGGCAAGGATACTATTACCAAGTGGAAAACGGTGTGTCCTCCTCTTAACTCAAGAACACGGGTCGCTAATATTGTCCTACGATTACCTGGACCAAAAAAACGAAGCAAAAAATGCTAAAAGAGAATTTGAATGCCTACAACTGTTTTTAGATGATAAAATAATAGATACAATAACACAGTCTACCAACGTGTATATCAATAATATTAGAATCAAATGCGCGCGTCTTAGAGATTGTAAAGTAACAGAAAATGAGGAAGTTAAAGCACTAATAGGTATTATATATCTTGCAGGAGTTTTAAAATCTGGACGCCTTAATATTTTGCAGATGTGGGACAACAGTAAGGGCACAGGTGTTGAAGCAATATATCTGACAATGTCTGTATCTCGCTTTCGTTTTCTAATGAAATGTATTAGATTTGATAATATTACAACTAGAAATCAAAGAAAGGAATTGGACAAATTAACTCCCATAAGAGACCTTTTCGAAATGTTTATCCAGAATTTTCAGAAAAACTATACACCATCTCAGTATTTGACAGTAGATGAGCAACCAGTTGCATTTAGGGGCAAATGCCCTTTTAGACAATACATACCCAGTAAACCTGCAAAGTATGGGATAAAGACTTTTGCACTAGTTGACACAAAGAATGCCTACACACATAATATGGAAATATATTGTGGTAGGCAGCCCGAGGGACAATACAAAGTTGAGTGGACTGGTGCGCATGTGGTCAAAAGAATGGTGAAACATATTGAAGGTACGGGTAGAAATATTACAACTGACAATTATTTTACAAGCGTTCCATTAGCCATGGAATTACTAGAAAAAAAGCTGACTATTATAGGGACGATTCGTAAAAATAAGACCCAACTGCCGCCAGAATTTGTAGTTGGAAAAAGTAGAGAATTAAATAGTTCTTTATTTGGTTTTTACCAGCGAAAATGCACTTTGGTCTCGCATTGCCCAAAAAAGAATAAAGTTGTACTGGCTTTATCAACAATGCATCACGACATGGCTATTGATGAGAATACTGGAGAGCAGCGAAAGCCGGAATTAATTACTGATTATAATGGAACTAAATTTGGTGTTGATTTAGTAGATCAGCTCTGCACTCAATATGACGTGTCCAGGAATTCTCGTCGTTGGCCTCTTACAGTATTTTTTGATCTTTTAAATATTTCTGCTGTAAATGCTTATGGTATTTATAAACTTAATAATGTATCAACAAAAATCACAAGAAGAAAATTTTTGCAGGACGTAGCGTTCCATCTAATAAGACCTGTCATGTTCAAACGGTTCCAAAGTCCCCACATATCACCCCAAATAAAGCAACGCATAGGATTTTTACTAAAAATCAGTAGCGAAATTCCAAAAGAAATAGAAAATCGTAACTCAACCACTGGACGTTGCTATTTGTGTGGAAGAGCGAGAAACAAAACCACGAGAAAATCTTGCAGTAACTTTAATCGGTGGACCTGTCCGGCACATCTGAAACTAATTTGCATGAACTGCGTAGATGAAGAACAACATTCCATTGTGTCAAATGAAGATTGTTAGAAGAACATAGTTAAGCTTTAGTCATTTTAGTTCATTGATTTTGTTCCTTGTTTAATGTTTAGTTTAAATGTCCAGCATAATCATTTTGTTTTGACAATTACTAAAAGGTCGTTTAATTATAAACACAAACATGTTTTTTATTGTAAATATTGTTTTTTATGTAGATAATTACTGTTTTAATAAATTTTGTGCAATATACTTGTGGTAATATCAATTTTAGTATTAAAACATTAATGGATTACAATTGTGCTCCATGCGTCTAATGGTGTTAAAAAATCCAGCGTCGCCTGCAGGGTTAAACAAGGTCAATACTGAAGCAATTAATAAACACATTGTAGTTCTAAAAGGAACTCTTTTTAATAAATAAACGGGAAAAATGTACACAAATCTAGAGTATAATCGTCCAACACATGTAGTAGCAAATTAAGGCAATCGACGCATTGACATTACATTAAAATGTCCGATTCAAACTGCTTAAATAACATATTGTAGACATTACAAAAATAATAACCTAATTTCGGATGTCATATAAATGAAAATTGCAAATGAATACTAAAATAATCTATTTCTTTATTTCTCAAGTTTGTTTTGTTGCATATAATTATACATCTCCAAAATATAAAATTGTATACCGGGTGCGGTAATAGTGTGTCAGCGGAGCTTAGCATGAAAACTAATAAAGTTGTAGCAATGAAATTTTACGTACACATGTAGTATACTACAATGCATTTTATATTTTTATTTATATACTTACAGAGTTTTCCAAATTTCCGCAACCAATTACAATTTTTTTTTAATAGATTGCTATACTTTCTTGTTATTATGATGATAGCCACCCAAATTATCTTTGCAATGATATATGACAATGTGCACTTACAACTTTTAGTTTTGGTTTTATTGCAAATTTTGTTAAAATCTTGACAGTTGCAGCGTCTAACATTTTAAGTCTTAGCCTGAAAATGGGTGCAGTGCCCCACGTAACTCTTTTGTTACCAATTTATGGACTAACACGTTATATGTTTTGAGGGTGAACAACGTGACAACATATACAGGGTGTGAAATATGTCGTGCCAAAGTTATGGAAGTTTAAAAGCTATTTTCTCTTTTTTTTTTTTAAATTGAACCTATAATTTTTTTATTAGTCAGCAAATTCCTTGTAAAATTGCCGTTAAAATCGTACCAATAACTTAGTACTTATTGGATATACCTATGTTTATAATATTCAATAGTTTTCAATAGTATTGATCAATATCTAATAGTTGGTTGGTTGGCCATGAAATGATCCTAAGCAAAAATTGCTGTGTAACCAAACGCCAAATATCTACTTAAAAATTTTCGTATAAAATGTTTTTCTGTAGTTCCTCTTTGCTGTTATGGCGTTTAATTGTTATAATTTAAGTTCGGCTAGTTAATTATCAATTTCCGTTTGTTCGTTATTAGTTGTTATCTTGTTGTCAGTTATATCGTTTTGTCGTAATTATTATTTATTTACACGCCGTAATAGTTTATAGTTGTGTTTCTTTAAAATTAATTTTTCGAAAGAGGAGCTAATAGACATGGTATTTGTTCTTGGCGCTAGCAATAGAAATTCACTTTTAGCATCAAGAACATATGCTATGGAGTATCCTCACCGAAGAGCAGCAGATATTAAGACGCTTGAAAATTTGTTGACAAGGTTTCTTCGGACGGGTTCAGTGAATTACGTCAAACATGAAAGAACTAAGACTATGGTTATAGAAGATAATGAAAAATTATCATTATTATGATACTAGAAACCCTCATTTTGTGCAACCCATTTTATACCAACAAAAATGGAGTGTTAGCACCTGGGGAGGCATCATAGGAAACACTATTATAGCTCCATTCTTTTTTAATACTACTTTAAATTGTGAAATCTACACAAATATCCTACAAAATAATTTACCATTGCTGTTAGAAGGCCTACCAGATAACGTCATAAGGAGATTGTGGTACCAACATGATGGTGCACCTGCACATTACTGTGCTGCTGCAAGAACACATTTAGATAGAGTATTCACCAATAGGTGGATTGGGAGAGGAAGCTTTATAAGCTGGCCACCGCGATCACCAGATCTAACCCCTTGTGATTTCTTTCTGTGGCCTAGTGTAAAAAATATTGTTTACGAAACAGCTCCTACAACGGCAGAGAACATGCAGTAACGAATCAGAAACGCTTTTCTTCAATTAAGTGACAACAACATGCCTCAAAATGTAAGTCTGTCGATGCGGAGGACATATATTTGAACACATTTTAAATTAATTTTGTTTTATTATGGAAAAATTACAAAATGTAATTCTAAAACTAATAATAAAGAATTAAAAAACAGGTGTTTGTAAAAGTTACGTTGTTTGATATCATTTCACGGCCAACGAACTATTAGATGCAGCACCGCATATTGAATACTATAAACATAAGTATATCCCATTAAAGGGCTATAACTTCGAAAATACTAGAAATAATTACTATGTTATTGGTACCATTATAACGGTAATTTTACAAGGAATTTGTTGACTGATAAAAAAATTATAGGTTCAATTAAAAAAAAAAAAGAGAAAGTAGCCGTTAAACTTCGATAACTTTGGCACGACATATTTAACACCCTGTATATGTTGTCACGTTACTCACCCTCAAAACATATAACGTGTTAGTCCATAAATTGGTAACAAAAGAATTACGTGGGGCACTGCACCTATTTTCAGGCTTAAAGACTTAAAATGTTAGACGCTGCAACTGTCAAGATTTTAACAAAATTTGCAATAACACCAAAACTAACAGTTGTAAGTGCACATTGTCATATATCATTGCAAAGATAATTTGGGTGGCTATCATCATAATAACAATAAAGTATAGCAATCTATTTGAAACAAAAATTGAAAGTGGTTGCGGAAATTTGGAACACTCTGTAAATATATAAATAAAACTAGATTTTGCACTGTAGCAAACTACATGTGTACGTAAAATTTCATTGTTACAATTTTATTAGTTTTCATGCTAAGCTCCGCCGACACACTATTGCTGCACCCGGTATAGTAAATAAAAAAATATATAATTACTTTGACCAGATTTGATACAAACAAGGTCATTTTATTGCATCAAGGAAATCGGAAAATAATTTAAAATGTTATTTTGTAAGAAGGCAATTGAAATTGAACAAGTATGTAACAATTCATGTTCCACAAGTCGTATAAATAATGACAAAGTAAGCAAACATGAATTATAATAATGCAAACAAAATAATAATAAAACATTTTTACATATTGTACGTTTTAAAAAATAAATAAAACAATAAAGGAATTAATTATTACAATCATTGCATACACTGAAATATCATCTTTAAAAAGTATCTTCTTCACTATTAGATGATGTAGAAAAATCATCATTAGTTGTAATGATTAACAGCTCAATGTGTACATCTATGAGATTGTCAAGTTCCCACATTTCCTTCTCTATTTCAATAACATGTTTAATAACATTTTGCCAATTTTCAACAGAAACATTGTCAATACCTTATTGAAATAGTACTTTCACGTCTGCTAATTTAAATGTTGTATTGTGTCTCCCAACATGTCCTTTTACTTGTGCCCAAATTAGTTCAATCGGGTTTAATCCACAGTGATAAAGACACAATTATAGTTAACCTGATTTGATTATTATTTTTGGAAAGATAGCAGCAGCGTTCGCTGTCATTTCTACTGTAACAATTGTAGAAGTAGTAAGTTCTTCTTCAAATGTTTTAAATATATTCAAAACCTTCTCTTTATCTTCAACTATAAAATATTTTGAAACTCTCTTCTTAGAAGGTGAGTTCTCCATAATATATAATATATGGCGATTTAGCAAGAGCAAATGTGTATAACCTACAAAATAATAATATGTTCTGTATATGCAACTTTCTTGTGTACGTTGACTTACGGCTGTAGTCGATCGATGTCCAAATAGTCTTCAGAAAAAATGGTTTATGATATACAATAGATAATGGATACTTTACAAACTAAATGAATGAAATTTAATTGTCAAAAGTCAAAATGCAATTAGATGTCAACAAACACTCGATTTATACAGCTATTGTGAGCGGTCTCGCTGATTAACCAATTGCAAGCGGAGATTGGTGGTGCATCCAGGAATGTACGCACTGTTGAAGACGGATATCCTATTTCAGATGCCTTTGAAGAAGGTACTGAAAATATTCGAGAAGTTGTACAAGAATTGAATATTTCGAAAGCTTCTGTACATCGAGTGATGAAGGCTAAACGACGACATCTGTGTGATGAAAGGCGAGCGCAGCCTTTGCAACCAAAAGGTTACCCTTCTAGACGGGAATGATGTACATGGCTCTTAAATCAAGAAGAAAACAATCATAATTTTGTATCTTGGATTTTGTTTACTGATGAATCAATTTTCGACAGACAAGGCTACTACAACGTGCATAATTGGCACATCTGAACAGAATAAAATCCACATGCTCTATTTTCAAGAACATTTCATAAACGATTTTCCCTAAATTCGTAGGCTGGCCTATTAGGGAATCGTGTGGTATGTCTTCAATAGAAATTAGTTAACATGTCATCTAACTTCTCTCTTTAGGTAGTACATTTTGAATTCCCTGCACGCTTAACGGTACACATTTATGCAGAATTTTTGAGCGCAGAACAACATTTGTTTCTTTTTCGTGTTAACAACTGGTTTCAGCACGATGATGCACCAGTACGCTTCAGTCGAGAAGTTCAAGAAATTTTAGATTAACAGTATCTTGATAGATGGATAACTCGTGGCCGTCCACGACACTGAGCTGCGCAATCTCCCGATTTAACTGCTATTGGATTTCTTTCTCTGGGACTACGTTAAAAATGTTGTATACAGGCACCCTATTGCTATAGAATAAGAACTCAGGGGTCACGTTCAGAAAGCCTTTGCTACAATTACACCTGAAATGGTTACGTATTCTAAACTTTTGCGACGGGCATGGTTATGCTTGCAAATAAATGGTGACCACTTTGAGCACTTGCCCCGATTGAATTAATTTTTCCTTTCATGATTCCTTTTGGCTATGTTGTTTATGTTATTATTATTAAGTTATAATTTTTCTACTGTTTTTTATGATAAGTTCATGTGTATTAGAATAAAAAAGTTTTTTTCAAAACAGCCATTTGTTGTTTTATTTAAAAAAAATTAATAGTTATTTAAGTAATAAGGGAGGTAAGTAACATTTACTAGTCGAGGACTAGTTTACGTCTTAGGGCTTGCCCGAGGACTTGCAATAGAGTTCGAGACTGGTAAATGTTACCTCCCGAATTGCTTATAACATTTTTCCCACTCCCCAGACAATAAAATCCTCAAAAATTAAATGTAATCATGATAAACAGTAACGATGAACAACCTCGGAATTTAATAAATTAGACACATCTGAAACGTTACTAGGCAGTTCCTACATACAATTGTTTATAAACACAAATAAAACGAAATTTGACAATTCAGTTGTGTTAATTGTGGTTTAAAAATGAGTGTTCCCAATGTAGAAGACGAAGCGAAAGAGGCTTGTTTAGATTTGCTTCCGGAAAAGTCGATGAAACGCTACGAGTTAATAATTTGTTAATAATGTTACTAATTGTACAAACTGTAATATTACCATAAATATAAATTAATAGAACACGTGTTTTGATGCACTTTTTTTTCCCTAAAGGTCGTAAGTAAATTAATTACGCCCCGTTGTGATAACAATCCCAGTCATTTCAGTAAAACCAACTTACGTCTATAGAAACAATGTATTAATGGTATGCTTACTATAAGGGGAGTGGGAAAAGTATATTAATATGATGGCGAGTGTAACATCTTGAATGACATCTGCCTCAACCTAAGATGTAGATGTTGACACTTTGGTGGGCATGTCATTCTGACAGTGTGATAATATAAGCTTAGCAACCAATTTTATTCCCATTAACACCTGGAGTACTCTTTCTGGAATTGGTGGATCTTAAATATCTCACAGCTCTGTTATGCAAGCAATTAATTTTTCTTCCACTACATTTTTGGGATCCAGATTGTCGTCGGCATTTGTCAGTTTTCTCTGGGCCGCCAGATCTAGGACAACCTGCATTAATATTATATTTTTATAACCTTAAAATTGATAAAACCATTATCCAAAAACCCGAGTTTATTTAAACATTCTTTAAAAGAGAATAAACTTCCGAACATCAATGTTTTCTTTAACTGCCAAATAACTTTTTACCAGTGACCACTTCGACCATAAAGAATTCGGGCTGAAATTGTTCGACAAATTATTGATACCTATACGCTAATACAACATCTTTCGTTACACCAATCCCGTTGCTTTCCTTTTGCCAGGATTTGAAATCAGCGTTCTAGCGCTTGTATCTTACTGAAGATTTTTCGGGAAATAAACTTCTAGCCGCACTTGCTGCTTCATCAATAATAGCTTATGGCCCACTCGTTTCAATAAATCTGACCAGCAAAATATACCAGCAAAGATACACTGCAAATGATAAATCGAAATGACATAACTAAACCACAAAATAAGTGACATGCGTTACCAAAGAAATTCGTCTAAAACTCATACGATTTTTTTTCAAATATCGGAATTTCTAGTATTTTTAGTAGTTTGTAATAGTAGTTTACAAGTGAGGAACAAATAAAATATTCAACAATACACACAAGGTACTACTAGCTATTCTATTCTACTAGCTCCAGAAGGTGAGAAGCTCGTCTTCGACTCGCCAGTCGTATACTTCTGTCCCCCAGTAAAAACCCTTTTACTATGCTAGTAATGTTAAATACTATAGAAGAAAATTATAACCCATAAACTAAAGGGAAATCCAAAGTACGTACATGAACGTTAACGATGCTACAATGATCGGCAAAGGTATACATTTTATTTATCGTAATCCTAATAAATGATAGAATATCCGAGATCTGACTATTTATGTAACCTCTTAAAAGTTTTACTATATCATGGAATATAAAAGTGGAAATAAATCTACGAATAACTTTTAAAATATAGACCGACTTTATTGCACTCGTTTGTATTTTACATACATACTTTATGTAATTGGTGGCAGTAAAGAAAAGAAATTGAAATGAAAGCAAATGCGAGGTACAATTTTATTGACAGGTTTTATTTGAAATGTTGTAAATAAGATCGGAAAGTTTTATTTAGGACTTATCTAACTGAATGAAATGTAAGAAAATGGAAAAAATTTGAAACCGTATTCCAATTCGAAAATTATAAGTATATATAGCTTATAGTTGTTAATTACACACCTGATAATAACGGTGGCAATTAATGTGGTAGAAGTGATTATATTGTACAGGCTGTTTCCGATTAACTCAGGCCAAACTCTAGGGACGTATTCTACTCACCAAAATAATCATAAATAATAATAATAATAATAGTATTAATGATCTTTATTGTCCAACGGCTTTTAAACCAATTATAGGACATTATACAAAATTAGACTATTTAATGTCTATAGAAAAAATACACAGCATTACAATGAGGTTACACCAAATAAGTAAATGCACACAAGCAACACACAAACACTAACTAAAATTAGTGGCCATATGGTATAAAGGAGATTTTAACAAAATATTGGTTCTCGCAAGATTACATAAAGACCTTGCACTATAATCCTCTCTACGACAGGATAGTGATACAAAATTATGCTAATCCAGTAAATGCTGGTAGTCGCTACCACGAGCAGGGTAAATGTAGGACAAGTATTTTAAGGATCTCGTCTGAGACGAGATTAACCGAGATTTGCTGGTGTAGATAATGCGGACACCAGACGACAGATGCATATTCCAACCTGCATCGAACAATGGCATAGTATAGTACCTTAATACAGTTCATGTTAGAAAAATTGCGACACGATCTCACAAGAAAACCGAGAGACCTACTACCAGAAGAGCAGATGCCAGATATGTGCTGGGTAAACGTAAGACCATCATCGAACAGTACCCCCGAATCCATAAACAACGTCTTTCTAGCAACCGACTCAGAGCCGGGCGTGTAATGAAATGTAACTGGTTTAGAACACCTAGTATTAGAAATGACAGAGCATTTTTTTACATTTAAAACAATTTGATTTACGTGGCACCAGTTCCGAATCCTGTCGAGGTCAGTTTGAAGTTTAAAACAGTCGTCGTGGTTGCTGATAATACTGAAAATCATCAAATCATCGGAATACCCCAGGCATAAAAGCTCACATAAAAAATTTACAGAAAACGCTGTCTTAAATAGTTGTGATGGTTTTCAACTATTGTTAATAATTTCTCAAATTATGGAATATAACTTTATTATTGTAGTACTTATAGCATTTTATTATTTTAACGATTGCTCAAAGTGCGTAGCTCGAGCAATAACACAGGTCGCACAGCGTCTTATCATCGATTGTCTTACACGGTGAAAAATTCCAGAAGTCTCATTAATTGACGAAAACCATGCTCGATCCGTTGTCGGAAAACTTGCGCATTTACAATTGGTGTTTGACATACGATACTTTTTAAATGTCCTCATAAGAAAAAATGACATGGATTGCAATTAGGTGAGCGTGGCGGCCATGCGATCGGTCCTGCCCTTCCAATCCAATAATTAGGAAACGTAGTATTCAAGATGGATCGTACAGCAACGCTAAAATGTGCAGGAGCCAGCCCCATCTTGCATGAACCATGGCGTATTTTAAATTGAACTTCATCCAGCGACGCTTCTAACTCTTCTTCTAAAAAATGACTATAATGCTGACCATTAAGTCTCTGTGGTAAAAGCACTGGTCCTAATAGATAGTTGTAAACTATACCGGCCCAAATGTTGCAGGAAAATCTTTGTTGATGTTGAGTATGTGCTATTTCGTGCGGATTCACGTCCGACCATCGATGATTATTACAAGTATTTATTAAGCCATCTCTTGAAAAACTGCACTCATCGGCAAAAAGAACACAATTATGAAAATTAGGGTTAATGCATTGTTCTAAAAACCAACGACAAAAACTACAATCTTGGAAGAAAATCGTCATCTGAAAGAGCTTGGACTATCTGTACATGAAACGGTTACAATAATTGATCATGAATAACATTCCAAACAGTCTTCGATGAAATACCAACATCAGCAGTAATTCATTTAGTACTTGTGCTTAAGTCAGCATCAACTATCTCAAGAATATCTTCTTCTATAATAGCTTTACGAACTGTTCGGTTAGCCAAACTACCGAAAGAAGCCTTTGCGAAGGATCCTGTCTCTCCAAGACGACGATGAATGGCAGCAAAAGTACCTTTAGCTGGTCAATGTTCTGGATATGTTTCACGATACAGCCGGACAGCTTCTTGGGAATTTCCGTTCACACGTCCATAAGTAAAATGGCTATCTGTCATTTAAGCATTTGTGTATTTACGCATTATGAGATAATTGAAAGTGTTACACTTCAATATGACATGTATGTATTAAACTTAATGTCAATATTGACATGACAATGTTTGTCTTTGTCTTTTGTCTTTTTGTGGACGAGATTTCTGGATGTGGACCATCCTTCGAAACTCAAGGCACCGATTGCTATGATCATATGGATGAACTTTATACGAACAATAATTAAAATATAAAATGTTATAAGTACTAAAATAATAAAATTATATTCCATAATTTACAAAATTATCAACAATAGTTAAAAACCATCACAAATATTTAAGTTTATTATTTTTATTTATTTATGTAAATTTTCCATGTGAACTTTTATGATTATTGATTATTGTGGTGAGTAGAATACGCTCCTAGAGTTTGGACAAGTTAATCGGAAACAGCCTGTATATGCAAATAATAACACTGGCCGACAAAAAAAAATTTGAATGTTTCCTTCACTTCATGAGTCAAATCTTATAAATTTTTGGTTGAGAAAAACGAATATCACAAAGAAAAAAAATTATTAGGTCTAGTTTCTGTGATATACAATATGTGGAAGTATTTTATTTTAACGGTTTAAGAGAAAACTATATATTTTAATTAGATATGCCAACATCATTGAAATTTCATTTGTATATTTTAATGACATTTACAATATAAGAGTTGAAAATTTATAGAAGAATACCTGGCAGGTGTCTAGGGCTGAAGACATGTGGTGAAGATGTGGTGGTTACATGTGATTGTTATCTTTTGGCTTGCCTCCAGTAAATAACTTCGGGAACATCCGTACACACAGACCAGCAGGATTTCGCAAGCATTGCTTCGTTCCCACGCCCCTGATATCTTTGTTCCATTACAGAAATATCCTGAGGGAATCGTTCTCCATGTTCACCACTGACAGCTTCACAACTATAAAGGAAAAGTCTGGGTAGGAGTGCAGAAAATTCATTTTAAGGGACATGTTGCATTCGAGTTGGTATTTTTGCAGAAGTACTCTTACCAACTGAATGTAGTTATCATCTCTATTGTTGTCTAAAGATCCATGAATAACTCCCTTTAAAGTTTCTCAAGCTTCTTTTTCTCTGCCCTCCAAAACTTGGTCAAACACTTTCTTTACAAGTTTCTACAATTCTTTACAAGTTGTCGAAATTGTGGCCCAACAAAAATACTTTCCTTAACTTTTACATCGTTTAATACACGAAATTATTCTCTTAAATACTTAAAGGTCTGTCCTTCTTGGTTCCTATCTTTGACAAAATATTTCGTAAAACCCAACTTTATATGAAGGGGTGGAAGAAGGACATCTTTTGGGTCCACGAGAGGCTCGACAACGACATCTTCTCGCTAGAGTTAAGGTTTCTTGCAGACAAGTCTGCTTGAATATTATGTGATTTCTTATACCTGCTATCCCACTTACATAAAAAGCAGCAGTATTTAGTGTACAGAAAATTGCATGCCTACGAATACAGCGATCACTTTTCGACTGCCGGAGATTTCTTACTTGTGTTAAGCATTTTTGATTGAGTTGCGGAAAGCTGTAATGTTTGAGTAAGTCTCCTTGATGTGAACTGCATAACCAATAGGAATAGAAAGAAGACAGTTGTCATTGTGAAGTAATACACCTTTCTAACTAAACTAGGAGGAGCCTCCATTCAGTTGGATCATGGTTCAAATTCAAACATTTCATCAAGCTATTAACATCGCAGTAAACAATAAGATTGTTTTTCTTCTCAAAAAAAGGTAACAGATCCACCTGACGTAATCTCAAGCCTTTACTTTGATAAGTCAAGGTCTAGAATAAGATTACTCAATTAAGCTTACTGGCATCTTTTTTTCCACACTGTGCTCATTTTCTACTTCATAATTTTGGAGTGGTGTAGAAAATAGTACACTACCTAAATGTGGAATAAGTTGAATAGCAGGTGGAAAATTCAGGTGTTGAGCAGCTCCTCTTTTCTTCATTGATAATTCTGCCTTTATAGGTGAAGTCAAGCAGAAATATCACTCGTCTCTATGGCCTGTAGGCTCCCGCCAAACTATAGGTACAACAAAAGCCAAATATAGTTTTTTTTTTAATTTTTCAACCATTCTAGTAGTATAACTGTACCAAACATATCTGTGGAGTCCATAACTAAACCTGATCCTCTACACTCATACTAAAATAATGCTGACAGGCGGTCTTCACAAGAGGCGTCAGATATTTCACCACAAATGTAATAAAAATTATTCACTAAATTTACACATTTTCGGGCAATTTTTAGTTACCAAATTTTGCACTTCAAAAGCACTCCAAAACCAAAAATTCTGCACTAATTACAACTAAAATAATATGAAACTCATAGTTACAGCAACAGTAATTATGTTTATAACTTACAAGCAGCTGGAGAACGTTATGTTTTATCAGTTGACAGGTGTGACAACACTCAAAGCAAGAGCTAATCGATCATTTTTATTTTAATGTGAGTTTTGAATTCAACAGGTGAAAATACATAAGAATCAGCTATTTTTGAGCCCGAAACATTTATGTTGTTGGTCAGTATAATTAATTATTGATTATTTGCCTAGTGTTAGCTAGTGAAATAAGGAAGGAAAGTTACCCAACCTGAAGATACGGATTTGAAGTTAAATAGCCCTATAAAAACTACAGTCTGGGTGAATTGTAAAGTGTCTCTACCTTTTATATATTAATATTTTTAATGATACTTAATGTATGTTTTCTTAACAGTGATAAAGATTAATCTGTAATGGCACATCGCATCTCAGTAAAGGAGGGCGCTCAGGTGGCCGCTCACTATGAAGTTTGGCTTTCCATTATGCAGGTGCAAGGAATGTGCTGAACAGTGCATAGGCCTCGCGCTACATTGAATCCAAAGACCACCAAGAAGTGTCTTGATAAACTGATGAACACACTATCTGTGTTGGATATTCGTAGAAATTGTCGTTCACAGACATCCAGGCCAGAGGAAAATGTGCGAATGGTGCAGGATATGTTCACCAGAAGCCCTCAAAAATAAACAAGACTGAAGCCGCTCGTGAAAGTAGCCCCTCCATCATACCATCAGAAATGTGTGTACACTCATGCAACACACCCTCCATCGTACACTGGCTGCCTCTGACTGACCGCGTGCCTACGAGATACATATGCTGCCACCTGCTGGCACAAAAATGCGTGCGTAATTTACAAATGGTACAAGAGAAACTGAAGTTTGCGACTTATATGCTGACCCTCGTATTTCGTTTTAAGATGAAATACTTACACCTCAAGTCATCTGTTATGTAATTGTGATACACTAGATCTAGATATTCTACTGATTAGTGTTAAATATGATTTCTCGGTTTATATGATATAGTACAGCTAGGATTATTGTTTAAAGTTCGCGTAGACTTTATTTCAATATCAAAATGAAAAATAAACAAAATCTTATCGCATACATTTTTTATTATCCCATCATCCCGTGAACAGGGATCGGCAAAACAAAATTTTAAATTAAGATCGAAATGTCCATCAATCGACGACCGGTAAACAGTGAGTCCAGTGTCCGTGGCAATCGAATACTAACAACGACAAACATTTGGAATCGAGGAAATATGATTTAGGGGGCGGACCGGGACAAATGCTGAGGTAATTGTAACTCAAATATGTATTCAGGGAAATCGTAGGGTATGGAATGAACGTTAAGGGAACACGGAAAGAGATTCGTTTTGTTTTAGTGTATGACCTTAGAAGTAAATACCTTGTAGTTTGTCGGTTGATTTAGATGTGGTAACAGCGGGAGACGTAGTTTATGATGCGGTGGCGAATGGCCGAGGGGTGCAAACCGTCGAACCCACGTCACGCCAATAGCGGTCGATATATTAAGGGCAAGGAGTCCCGTATGGTGGGTGATACTTGAAGTCTTAAACAAATTAGCTTACTTGATTTGCAGATCTTGTGTATGAAGTGACTGATGATTAAATTAATATTTTCAGATTCTGAATAAATCCAATTTGATTACATTAAATATTTATAATTTTTTAAATAAAAAAAGCTTTTAATTAATTATAAAAATTGATTTCAATCTCCAACTAGCTTCCAATGAATGTGAGAATGTTGTCGAAACGTCGAGATTACAGATGTCCTTTCAAGGACCCAATCCTTACGCCGAATAATATTGCACGATCTATTATAAAGAATACTTCAAATCAAAATGTAATAAAATTGCCTCATAAGTAGTATGTAGTAATGTGAGTCAATAAATTACTGATTAAATTACCAAATTAATTTTAGTAAAGTGCTGGTTCAATAATACTAAGAAAAACTGGAGACAGTAAGCGACGGGTTTTGGCGTTTCTCTTAAATATAATTGCAATAATAATAATCATTTATTTTCGTCCCTTTGTCTACATTAGCATAGGATAAGTCAACAATTTAAAGTAAAACAAAATCTTAATAGTCGCCAAAGTTCTTCTTACATATTGCTATGAACTTTTCCCCACAAATATTTTGAAAAGTTTAATTATTTTTGAGTGTACTATTATTTTGACTTGCGCAGTTGGAGCAAGCCGTTTTGTTCTGCTGTGTACGATTGTAAAACTGTATTTTTTTATACGAAGCCTACGTGCTTCATGTATCCAGACAGACACAATTGTAGAGAGAAGTAAGAAAGGTGTGTTTATTTAAAGATAAATCTTTATCTTTGTTTGAGTAATTTCGGTTTTTGTTC
Source organism: Melolontha melolontha (assembly GCA_935421215.2). Taxonomy (NCBI): domain Eukaryota; kingdom Metazoa; phylum Arthropoda; class Insecta; order Coleoptera; family Scarabaeidae; genus Melolontha; species Melolontha melolontha. Next base: position 64,174,988 of record OW285237.1, on the reverse strand, counting down.
TTTGATTTAATGGCGTTTTTCTGCTTGGGTAAATCATTACCGATTTATTTACGAGTTTGTGAAGCTTGTCATTGATTTTTAACACTTTCTTACTCATGTGTCTCGATTATATGAATATATATTTTTTACGTAAGTAATATATTGTATAAAAATATATCTTATTGTTATATTGAACGAATTGAATATTGTAATTTTTCAATTGTATTATTATTATCGTATTGAGATTTAGTCTTAGTTATTTGATATAAATGCAAAGAAGGTTTTTTAAAATTTCTAGTATAAAAAACATTTCTGTAAATGTAAATTTTTTTTAGTACGCTTGGGATATCAAGGGCATTATTATTATAGGGCATATATAGGGCAGTATTATTATTATCGTATTGAGATTTAGTCTTAGTTATTTGATATAAATGCAAAGAAGGTTTTTTAAAATTTCTAGTATAAAAAACATTTCTGTAAATGTAAAATTTTTTTAGTACGCTTGGGATATCAAGGGCATTTTTTACATGTGGTTGCACATGCGTTAGAGTTTGTTTCGGTCTGTCATATTAGTTTGTTTTGATTTTGTTACTTGTGGGAGAAATTAAAAAGCATCTTTGTAATTTATTAGTTTTAATTTTGATCGGATGTCATAAAGCAAGTTTTGATCGCATGCAGGTGTCAATTCCATGCGTTCTTTTTACCTTAATAATATTGTTAAATGAGGCAATATTAATCTTTATACTTTATAAAGATAAAATTTTTTAAATTTTTTGAAATTAAGCCGACTGAGTATCCTAGTTGGATAGATTTGTCGTGAATTGTGAATAAGCAAATTTCAAAATCACAATTCATAGCAATATGTAAGAGCGTCAATATTAATATATAAAATAAATACAAAGGTATTTTTAATAATATAAAATATTATTAAAAACCTGGTGTGAAAAACACAAATACAGGTTCACTATTAATACTCTTGTGAACGTGTCCGAAAATATCTTTTCCCCAGAGACGTAGATACGTATTTCACCTTTCTACAGGCTCATCGGTACGCCCCTGCTGGAGAAAGAATATTTCCAGACACATTCACAAAAAAGAACCACATCACCACATCACCGTAATTATCCAGACCGGGCGTAGAAGTAAATTCAGCGCTGCCTGTTGTCAGACAACCGAAGTACCTCGCCCCGTCCACATAACCAATGTGAAGTAACGACGCCTTTCCAAAGGTGGCACAGTCCTTCTCCAGCAGGGGCGTACCGATGAGCCTGTAGAAAGGTGAAATACGTATCTACGTCTCTGGGGAAAGATATTTTCGGACAAGTTCACAAAAATATTAATAGTGAACCTGTATTTGTGTTCTTCACACCAGGTTTTTAATAATATTTTATATTATTAAAAATACCTTTGTATTATACAAAACTGGTGGGGTTTACCTACTCATGTATGTTTCAATTATTCTGATACATTACACATGCGGTTAGTCCGTAGTATGAGTGAAGACACAAACAAAATACAGTTTCTAGAGGGATGACTGTGGCACCTTTGGAAAGGCGTCGTTACTTCACATTGGTTATGTGGACGGGGCGAGGTACTTCGGTTGTCTGACAACAGGCAGCGCTGAATTTACTTCTACGCCCGGTCTGGATAATTACGGTGATGTGGTTCTTTTTTGTGAATGTGTCTGGAAATATTCTTTCTCCAGCAGGGGCGTACCGATGAGCCTGTAGAAAGGTGAAATACGTATCTACGTCTCTGGGGAAATATATTTTCGGACACGTTCACAAAAATATTAATAGTGAACCTGTATTTGTGTTCTTCACACCAGGTTTTTAATAATATTTTATATTATTCAAAATACCTTTGTATTATACAAAACTGGTGGGGTTTACCTACTCATGTATGTTTCAATTATTCTGATATATAAAATAAACACTTATTTCCAATACTACTGCTTTAAGAAGAGTACAAAATGAAATATGCAAGGAACAAAATGAATAAAGACCTACTAAATAACGTAGAGCTTCACCCTAAATGCAATTCAACTAATATTATACATCACAATCATGAGAAAAGTCCTGGACTAGACCTTCAAGATTAATAGGTCCCTAATACAGGCGAACCTAACTTGCGAACATAATACGTTTTATAAAAATTGTTTGTAAGTTAAATTCGTAATGTCTCGTACGAGCTCCTCATTATTATTGCCTATATGTACGATTATGAATGTTAAACTTTATGAAACAGTAAAAAGCAAATTAAATATGTACATAGAATTTATTTCATACTTTTATTTTACAAAACTTGGCCCGGGTTTATCTAGATTTTGGTCTGGTTTATTAAAAAATGATTCAAGTATAGGTTGGGTAAGCATTTTCTTTTTTTCTTCATAAATCTGCATATAACAAGCTGATTGTTTCTTAACACATTGACACACGTAGCACTTCTTTCTTCCTTACTATTGCTTTCCTCTAGTGCTTTTAACGCATTTTCAATTTGGTTTAACCAGCTGCCAATCATTTGGACTGTTAAAACCTTTGTTGGATTATTGGTTTAATTTTCATTCTTCCTGATTTCATTTGCTTCTTTTCCAACTTCATCATGAATTTGTAATAATTCGTGATTAGATAATTCACTATCATGGGACTCTATTAGCTCTTCAATCTCTGCAGCTTCCATTTGATATGCCATTTCTATGATTTCCTAATTGATATATTCATCGTGAATTACACTTGCTTTGACATCTGTAAAAAACTGTGGACACAATTTCTTCCAACAACAATGCATTGTTGTATTCTTTATTTCCTCCCACCAGAATCCAATATTTTGGACAGCATTTAAAATAGTAAAAGTCTTCCAAAATTCCAAAAAGTGATCATTTCATTTGCATTAATCGCTGCTAAGGCATTGCTAACTGTACGACGTAAATAATAGCGTTTAAAGGTAGCAATTACCATCTGATCCATTAGTTGTAATAAACACGTAGTTTTGGAAGGTACAAACATCACTTTAACACTTGTATTTAAGTCAGTTAATGTTATAGTATAACCGAGCGCATTATCGAGAAGCAATAAAATTTCGAAAGCTAAATTATTCTCTCCGCAGTATTTCTCAGTGGCATGCACAAAGTTACTTAAAAACCATTCACGGAATATTGACGCCGTTACCCATCGTTTCTTATTTGATCTCCACATAACTGGTAAAGTTTCTTTATTAACTCCTCAAAATACTTTTAGATTTTCTGAATGATTTACGACAAGCGGCTTCAGTTTATAATCTCCCGAAGCGGTTCCACCTTAAAGCACAATTACACGTTCTTTTGAGTCCTTGAACCCGGGCACTTTCTTTTCTTCAGTTACAATAAACATACGAGACGGCATCTTTTTCCAGTACAGCCCAGTTTCGTTGACATTAAAAATCTGGTGTGGACTTGTAGCCATATTTCTCAATTAATGCCGCCAATCCTCCAGGATAATCTGCAGCTACATCATGGTCCGCGTCTGCAGATTCACCACACGCATATATGTTCTTCATATTTATCCGTTGTTTGAAGTTTGCGCTCGCCTTAAAGTCAGAAATATCTTCTGGCGCCTGACTTAAGTCTTTGTTATGTGTTGATATAAACTAATAGCTTTTTGTTTAATGTAAAGTACTTAAACGTTGATTTTTTTCTATTTAAATCCTGAATCCATGTTATCAAACATTGTTCCATTTTTTCAAGAGCAACATGTTTTTTCGAAATAATTACAGATTTAACAGAACCTGCATTTTCTACGTAATTGGATATCTTTTGCTTTTCCTTTAATATTTTCGCTATTCATGTTGAAGCAATGCCTAATTGAAGCAAAAGATTCACATCGTTTAGTAATGTTTTGTTTCAAATTTTCGACGTTTTGTAGTACCTGTCTTACCAATTCCATGTTAACGTTTACCCCTTTTGTTTATCGATAAAAGGCTTTGAATCACGAATCTATACCGTTCATTTCCGTTTACCGGACGTAGAGACACTACCATCTAATATGTACAGCGATTATATTCGCACTGATGCTGACGGGGAATTGCCAAAAATGTATTCACAAGAGCAAGACAATATGTTCGTTAGTTAAATAAGTGATATCAATGTTACTACGAATGTTCGTTAGTTACGACGTTCGCAAGTTGAGGTTCACCTGTACTAATTTTTTTATACAAAATTATATTAATGCAAAATTTTTTGAATTAAGGTCTTTGAAATACCCAATGATACCTCAATTTCGTGATATGTCACATGTTGATGTTTATTGATGAGCTTGCACACAGCATCAACGCTTTCCTGAGTGATTGCCGTTTTTGATGAATCTACTCTTAGATCGTCGCTAAGACTAATCCGTCCACATTTGAATTCTCCATACAAACGAGAAATTGTTGACTGATGTGGTGCTTCATTACTGAAAACATAAACCAACTCGGCGAGGCATTCTTGTTGGGATAATTGTCTTCGAAAATAATTAAAAATTGTTGCTTTTCACGGTTTAATTCCATTTTTCGAATAACTTGTTATGTTTGACAGTTTGTTGTAGCTATAACACTACACATATCGCACTGAAACTTTGGATTTAGGCTAACTAAAGGCGGAGGTTAACTTCTAGTACCGACATTTGATTAGTGACGCCCTCTATGTCCCAGTATACAAAGCATAAAAGACATCCCTCGTTTGTATACACTTTTCTTTCATCGTTATTCTTTTCTTTTATTTTATGTTTATTTTAATTTTATGTACGTTGCATGTATATAGAAGTAAAGGCATTAATTGCTGTTATTATTATTACATTTACTGAAGTCTGTAGCTATGTAATTTTTCATACTTGTTTAGTTTTTTTCTTAGTTTTATTAAGTGTTTCTTGAAATTCTATTATTTACAGTAATGTAAAAATAATGTAAATGATATATATATATATATATATATATATATATATATATATATATATTGTCAGGCGCGGCTCGTGATGACGTATTTTGGTTTGCAGTACAATGATACGAGTGCCTCGTGTGTTTTCGGTGTTTACTAAGCAAACGTTACAGTTAGTACACGAGAATACACGAAGCACTCGGATCATTGTACTGCAAACCAAAATACGTCATCACGAGCCGCGCCTTTATATTGTTATATTTTGGATAATTTAATAGCAATTATATTAATAATAATGAATGATTGTAAGAAGAGATTGTTGAAATATTTAACTTAAATATACTACCATATAAATGTATTATTAACTATAGATAATTCGCCCCACAATGCTGTGACAATTTGTTATAAATTGATTTGTTGCTTATGAATTAATAATATGAATGGGTAAATTAATAGTGCTCTTGAAATTGTTTAATATAGGTATTATTTAATATATTTTCAATTTTTATAAAACGTATTGATGGTACCTACCTTGTCTAGTCGAATTGTTTGATTAAAACTTATTAGATGTCGCTGTAACGGTTCATATTGTGAGTAAATACAGACAATATAAAATTATTTAAATAATTCTTAATAAAACTGGGCGCCAATGAACTCAGCCTAAGTTTAGTTAACAATATAATATAAAATTGTTGTATGTAAGTTGTGAAAATTTAAGTTTAATGATTTTATTTTAAAATAATAATATTAATATAACATTTCTAAATCAGCTGATATCATATGCCTAATCACGTGACATACTGTGAACTGTAAGGTTGAATATAATAATATTAAATATAAAATAACTTATCTGAAGAACAATGATTGAAATATTGGTGTTGGTAAGTGCAAAACATTTACTAAACTATTATTCAGGTAAGACCATTCATTTCAGATAAGACTTAATATAATTTTCTAAACTTTAAATTAGATAATTGTTACATAAAAATAGGTTATGTTAATATAGCGACTATATGTTGATATAAAAATAGTTCAATTTGATAAATACTTGTATTTTAAGGTCTGTGGATGGATTTCAGGAAGTATTCGGGATCATTTAAACGGCTGGAAGGATTGGTTTGAATTTATAATTTAATTTATATTTATAATGCATTTCTAAATAGCTTGAACCAAGATCTATCGTTGCTTAAGTAGTAAAGCAACGGTCCGGCAAACCATAGACTTGGGTTCAAGTCCCAACGTAGACAATATTTTTCAATTAAAAGTTTCGTATGATTTGCTTTGTAATTTGTAGACAGCAATGTTTCCATCCTCACTTATTTTGCAATTACATACTAATTTGATATTTGTAAATATTTCATATAAAAGCCGAAAATCTCCAAGAATTTATCTATTGCTATATATATATATATATATATATATATATATATATATATATATATATATATATATAATATATATATATATATATATATAAAATAAGTAAATGTAATGTCTCTTTATACTCAAGAGTTATTATTACAATATGTAATATTATTCTTTTTAGAAGAAGCGTTACGAAGCGTTAGGAATAATTACCCTCATCAGATATTTTTGTCATTTCGTTCCAAATAGAAGCATTTGCGTTGAATGTTTTGAATTGTAATTGAAAAACTAACTCATAGAGTTTCCGACAAAATATGCATAATGTACCTTTGTACAGACTTTTTTAATGCGGAATATGACGTTTAATAACATTCCATTCGAACATACACCGTTTTCGATCATGTTATTTTTAGATTTTTTTGTTGTTCTAGTCGAAAGCAACAATAAACTCTGTTTAATGTATAAAATACATGACGAAATGCGCTCACACACACACGAACACAAAAGTGTATTTAGTCACTTTTGTATTCGTGTGTGTTGACTTGCGTTTGTGTGCAAATGCATTAACATACATATTTTACGTTCATACCTCAAATAGTAATATATATGTAAATATATTGACTGTCAAAATGAAACCATTGATTACACTGGTATGTACACATACTGTGCATGTTTATTACATGTAATGTAGAATACATTTAATATTAATATACTTTCTACATTATATATATATATATATATATATATATATATATATATGTGTGTGTGTGTGTGTGTATGTATGTATGTATGTACACATATTCTGTTGTCGTGCAAGGACATACATTATTTCCATTAAATACAAAAAAAGCAGTGAGTAGTTTTGAAAAATAATTTTGTGTTTACTGAAAATAAGCTTACCATTTAATAATAGCGAAGAGCTTATTTTTGGAATTTTAGAACTCTTCGACCAAGGACAAGTTGTATAAGGATGTAGAAATGTCGATTTTCGATACTTATAAGTAGAGCAGACCAATTTCCGTGCACGCCATGAGCGCCGGTATGGGAGTGTAATTCGTAATATATTAGAACATGCGATAGAATAGGGACGCAACATGAGCTTGTTACCGATATAAGTATAGAAGTAGAGACATTTACTCTATCAGAAATAATTAAATATACATTTGGTTTTCTGCTATTAAAGTAATATGCATAAACACACGAAAAATAAGAGTAGTACATATTATAGCAGCGTTGTATGTACCTATAAATAAAATGGAAAATGTATAAAATCAGTGATTGTGTGCACGACAGAGGATTTAAAAAACACTTACCGTCGTGTTTTTGACCCACACATTAGATATGTATTGCACACTAAACATTTAATTTTTGAGCCATCGTATATTAAGTCAGGGAAATCCATAATAAACTTATTCACTTCGTCTGACAACGGTCGTTTTCTCGATTTATGTGTCGACGACATTTTATTACGTATGCTTACACCTACACGCAGTCTAAGCAAGTACCAAACACATACTGAATGCTTTTTATTAGTTCTGATGCAATACAATCATCCTCACATCGGCGCACATGGCGCGCACGGAAATTGGTCTGCTCTACTTATAAGTAATCGTTATTATTCGCTACTTCGCCTTGAATGTATTCATTACTTTAATTTATTTGATTACTTTGATATTTTGCTTATTCATTTTACGTATGTACGAGTTTAAAGTTCGGTGCCAGCATTCACTTTATTGGTCTTATTATATCAGTAATCCGTATTATTTGCCTCGCATAATTAGTAATGATATACGTAGCTGCTTTTCACTGAATTTACGGAAATATTATCAAATTGTATTAGGGACCGGATACGAGAGGCCGAAATTAGGATTAACCATATAAATGTCTATAACATCGTTAAGTACAACACGCAGCTATTGAATAGCACTATTCATTCGGTTAAGTGCACATCTGTTTTTGTCGTTGAATTGTAACGCAATTACTTCAATTTTACACTTAAATTCCTTTTTTCATGGGCATAGATAGAAGCGGGGAGTTTTTATAATTTGTTTTATTTATTAGTTTATGTTTCGTAAGATAAATAAAGTACGGTGAGTTAGTTTCTTTTCTCATTGTTTTAACTGTTAATTACATATATACGTAAGTGTCCTGTGAATTTCATTTAGTTTGAATAACTTACGCATACATTTTTCATTTTCATTTATTTATATCTAGAACATTGTTACTCGTTTACGAGTAACCAGAAGCAGAAGCAGACAGTTATCGCAGACCTGAAGATGGCAAATGTGATTTTTCCGAAACGTCGTATAGAAACCAGCATCGGTCTTTACGAAAACCAAACAGTGGAAACGCGGAAGAAAACCCGGAATCCAGTTATTAAAGTTAAAACGTTGTTAGTACGCACCAAACGCGACTATGCGAAATTGTAGGATGTTAAAATGGTCTTAATAGCGTGTTAGTAGCCACTAAAACGACTATGCATAAGGCTGATATTCTTTAGAGTGCCCATAAGATATATGCAAAGTGCAAAGTTGTGATTCTTTGCTCCCCGTCCATTTTGGTAAACTATAGGCAAAAAAAAATAAGCAAAATCTTCCAAAAAAAATGGGAATGTGCATGGGGAAAAATCCAACCGGTTTTCGTTTAAAGTTGACAAAATAACCTTTAAAACGGTAGATCGCTTTAACTATCCGTAACTCGTATAATATTGAATTTGTCGCTGATTATCTAGAGTCAACTTTTATTCAGCATAACTAGACGAACGTTTCGTTCTCTAAAAGTTTTGGTGTACGGGTGAAATTTAATGCTGTTTTGGTCCAAAAACTGTGTATTTTTAACAAAATTTGCATGACTTTTTTTCTTTAAATTAATTTTGTGTAAAACCGAAAAATTTATTCTGGAAAGCCTATTTTGTAGATAATTGAATACATGTTTGTTAAAAAAAAATTATTTAAAAATATTAATTTTTTGTGCAGCCCAGTCTCAAAATTAGGAAAAAAAAATTATTAAATTTTTTTTAAATTTTGACTTTATTGTTTGGTAAACATAATTTTAAATCATATATATTTTTTTCGATATTTGCTCGTATATATTTTTTACGCAAATGTAAAATTAAAGCGTAATGAAATTCTTTTTTAAAATTATTTTCTCTATCTTCTTCATAATTTTTAGTTAAATATTCAATAAATTTTGTTTTAGAATAGGGTTGAATTGATATTGGTTTATAAAGTTGGTCCAACTCATGAAGGATATACAGTTTTTGTTGTTCCTGATGCGTTAGAACAGTATTAAATCGAGTCATTAAAGTTGCTCAACGTTCTGCTAGATTATTAACAACTAACAAATTTTTAATGATTGCTTTCGCAGCATTGTAGTTTTCGTCTTCTTCCCATTTAGCTGGATCGGAAGTCAAAAAGTTCTTGATTGTAACGGTGATTTCTTGATTTAGTGTCGTATCATACAAAAAATGTGTATTATAACTATTACTAACAAAATCGCTCAACTCTGATAACATGATTTTGTTTACTGGCAAATTTATTCTTTGTGGCTCATCCGGGTACCCATCAACATTTAAGTTTTCTACCACTTTTCTTTTAATTTCAATGCTAACATCATCATCGAAAAACCACAAAGCAATGTTTGTTTCATTTAGATACCACAGTTGTCCTCTTAACTGACAGCACCAGTCTTAGCAATTTTATATCCGGGAATTACTCTTCCAAGAAATAGTAAACTTAGTTTTAAAAATTCAATATAGTCGTATCTGCTACCATCATGACTAAAGACGGCAGACTATGTGCCCCACACTGTTAAATTTAATAATACACATAAGGTGTATTAGATGAAAATGTAGATTTTACAAAATCTTATGATTTTAAGTATTTGAAATGTGTTTTAAAAACATACGAAAAGGTTGTAAAAGAGTATGAATCATACCCTTTTTTGATGGTCATGATTCATGACCATCAACCTGTTAAATATAATAAATAATTTCATTCGACCTATATCTTAAAATATTTAGCCACTTCTGGATCTGTTATGCCAGGCTCAAAACTATCATGATCTAGTTGTGGCCATATTGAACGAAATCTTTCAAACAACAAAATATTTGGACCAATATTGTTGGCTTTACAATTTTTTGAAATGCACCTTCAACCAATAATTCCATAACATAATGTCTGCATGCAAAATGCAACAGCTGCGTATTTAGTTTCTCATCTCGTATTGCACAAGCTTAAATTGATATGCTAGCTAGTATTGCTTGTTGTGTATCGAAACACATGGCCATACATTTTTTTTGTACATCCCAATTAATTAAGGCTGAATAAACAGCAGCATCTTCCTCAGACCTTTTTCGACTACGTGTTTTTTGAATTCCTAATACCAAAGAAACTAACTCTCCATACTTTATTTATCATACGAAATATAAACTAATAAATCAAACAAATTATAAAACACCTCCCGCTTCTATCTACGCCTATGAAGAAAGGAATTTAAGTTGAATATTGTAGTAATTGCGTCACAATTCAACGACAAAAAACGGATGCGCGGTTAGCCGAATGAATAGCGCTATTTGATAACTGCGTGTTGTACTTAGCAATGTTATAGACTATTTAAATGGTCCATCGTAATTTCGATCTCTCGTGTTCGGTCCCTACTTATAAAGAATAAAATATCTAAAAAAATATATACGATTTAAGATTATGTTTACCTAGCAATAAAGTCAAAATAAAAAAAGAAATTTTAATATTTTTTTTCCAAACTTTGAGACTGGGCACACCTTAAAAATTAATGTTTTAAAAAAATTTTTTTTTAGTAAATATGTATTTAATCTTCTACAAAATAGGCTTTCCAGAATAAATTTTGCGGACTTTAAAAATTGCAAAAAATGAATTTAAAGAAGAAAAGTCATGCACATTTGCTTAAAGTCACGCAGTTTTTGGACCAAAACAGCATTAAATTTCACCCGTATACCAAAACTTTCAGAAAACCAAATTTCTAGTTATGCCGAATAAATATTGACTCTAGACCAGGGATGCACAGACTTATAGGGAACAGGCGCCACTCGATAAAATTATAAGCCAAGGGCGGGCCACTACAAAGAATACTTATTAACACAAATATTTTTATTTTTAAATAGTATGAATTACTACAAATGATAAAAATAAAAAAAACATTCAAAAATGTTTGTTGTAATTATGTAATTGTAATGTAATCTAATCATTACAATGTAATATTTCACGTTTTATTATTTTGATGCATGACATTGCATTGACCTTACAATTTTGTTTATGTTTGGCTCCACATTACTTGTCGCCACACGTAAAATTGCTTCCAGATTTTCATTTGCCAGACGGTTTCGATTTTTTGTTTTGTTAAGTTTCATCACTGAAAACGTTTGCTGACAAATATACGTCGATCCAAATAAGCTTGCGAATTTCAATGCATTTATTCGCAACTCTTTATAAGCGGTTTTGTCAACGCAACGGTAAAAGTTGAGTAAATTTCCTTCATTAAACTTATTTCGTAAATTATCATCATTTTGCATGTCTATCAATTCCAGCTGTATTGATTCCGGTGCATTTTCGGGTGAAATGTTGAAAGGATTGCTGAAAATGTCTAATAGAGGTTTAACTTTTTTGAAGTCTAGAAAACTATCACGAAAAGCTTATATTAAAATATCAATTTTTTCAACATAAGCGAAATTGACATCAATTTATTGAATTTCTCCATAATTTTTTTGTAGTTCTGAAAATGGCTGTAATTGGCTGAATTGATTTGTGTCCTGAAAAGACTCAATTTGCATTGAAATGACAAAACATGAGAGTATAACTGCGAAATCAATTGATCTTTGCTTTGGCGTCGCGTATTTAAAATATTTAAGTGATTTGTGATGTCTAAATGAAACGCTAAGTCACACAGCCAATCAGGGTAGTCGAGTTCGGAGACGTCCTTTTTCTTTTCTGCCAGAAATATTTTGATTTCTTCAATCAAGTTAAGAAACCGCTCTAGTGACAACCCACGACTTAGCCACCTTACTTCAGTGTAAAACAGGAGATCACCATATTCGCTTTCAATATCCTCGAGAAATTGTGTGAATTGTCGGTGATTGAGACTTCGTGATTTTATAAAGTTTGCAGTAGGTACTACAACTTTCATCACATTTCCAAATCCCAATAATTTTGAACAGAGGGCCTCTTGATGTATAATGCAATGAAACTGCATTAATTCCTTGGTATCTATGTTTTTAGTTTGTAAATACTCTTTTAACATAGTTATTATCTCAGATTTACTTCTAACCATTGAAAGTGCTCCGTCAGACTTAATTCCAGATAATTTCGTCAAATCCAAATCCATTATAGAACATTTTTCCAGAAGAGCTTTGAGCATGTCACTCCCCTTGGTTTGACTTGTCAAAGAACTCATACCAATCACTTCACTCACTTCACTCAATTCAAAATATTGCGTTACACCTCGTAAAAATATTAAGAGTTGAGCAGTGGAACTTATATCTGTAGATTCTTCGAGTGCTATAGAAAAATACACAAAACTTTTCGATTTCGTAGCTAATTGCTCTTCTATATTAGTTGCTAATGTGGTAAGTCTTCTTTGAATAGTCATCCGATTTAGTTGAATTTTCTCAAACTCTTTGCATCTTTCGGACACATTTTTTTTTTGCGGCGATATCTAAACACTGCTTACCAAAGTCACCATCTTTAAAAGGCCGACAAGTTTTCCCTATTATTCGAGATATTTCAAAGCTAACTTCAGTAGCTGTTTCAACATCTTGAATTGGTTTTGTGAACATAGCTTGCTGGCCTATTAGTTCCCTTTGTAAAGTGGAAATTTTTTGCGTTCGATTTTCGCCGGTTAATTTGGTAAAAGTATTATGCTGGGTTTCATAATGCCTTTTCACATTATATTCCTTCGGAATAGAAACACTACTCTTGCATATTAAACAGACACTTTTGTTATGCGATGAAATGAAAAAGTATTTTTCGGTCAAAATATCTTGAAACTGTCGATTTTCATCTTCAACCATACGACTACGTTTTTTACTGGGGCCTGGTTTATCCATATCAAAATTGATATTATATTGTTACGTAGGTAGATGCCAAGTTCGAACGACGAAATATTTATTCTTCACAGATTACAATTCAAACAATATAACGTAGTTAAAACTTAACTGCTCCGATAGCGGGCGATGCTTTGTATTTATACGAGTTACCTAACATCGAGAACCTACCACATTGTTCGGGGATAATACCTACGTGTTTCGCGAATCTTCGAGTAATCTAGTTGGTTCGACAGATTTCTAGTCTCGTAACAATATGCTTGGAACGACGAGGAGCATGCCTGTCCTACGTAGTAAACCTGAACAAGAAAGTAGTAGGTACTTAAATACATATACATATCTTACTAACAATTACAAAAGTTAGAATAAAATAAAAAGTTCACAACCTTGTACATATGGGCAATCTAATATTCTTATGGTTTCGAAATGATGTTAACTCTTAATTTTTCACATATTTTAATTAAAGTTTAAAATTGGAACAAATAGTAGTATTTTCATTTTTGTCTCAAAGCTTTTGTTACATACGTTACTATTCTAATGTACTTCGAGGAATCCTAAAGGCAAAATTAAAGAAAAACCCGCCGCTTTGTCAAGACATCGGTTGAATCCTGCATCACGAGAATGCGCCGGTTCACAGGTCAGCGATTTGGCAACGAACATTTGAAGAATTGTTGGTGGAAATTATGGTTCACCCTCCCTACTCACCTGACTTTGCTCCATGTGACTTGCATTTGTTTCCTGTAAGTCAAAAAAGAATTTAGCGATCGAAAATTTAAGTAGAATTTAGAGCTCAACGCTGTAATGGGTATACTAAATAGACTCTCGAAAAATGGTTTCTCAGATGTTTATGACAAGCGGACAAAACGATGGGACAAGTGTATTGCGCAGAATGGAGAGTAGTTTGAGGATAGTTGTTGAAGTTTTCTAAATAAATATTTAGTTTTTGTACTACAGCACCAGTCTCGCTATTTTCTGACATTTTCTCGTATATGTAACTTTAAATTTAAATTCATGTAAGCCATACACTACATAAAAATAATGACGTGGTATAAGAATATTTAGCATTAATTGTGTGTTCATAGAAGTTGAATAACATTTTGCTAGTGATTTCTAATTTTTATCTATACACTTAACTACAATCTCAGGATTAATCCATTCCATCTTTCAAACAATTAGTAATGGATAATTAAACAAAAATTTGGGTTAACCGTATTTTATATAGAAAAAAGCTCAAACACATCAAATATATTTTTCTTTTTAAATGAGGGACCAAAATTTTAAATGTAAAATGTTCCCAACATTTCTGGGTAACATTTTGAATATTAAAAGTTTCTTAACAGGAAGTCATAATGAATATTTGCATAGAGAGCGTTTGACGTTTTGTTATAAAGCAAGGTAATTGCCTTCCGGCGTATTTTTTTTTGCCGTTTCCAGCTTTCTTTTTTAATGTTTTCATCTTTGCGGATTCCACTTTCGTCGAAAAATTAAAGGTGCATTTCGAGATACTCTCTCTTCCTCAACGTTAATACATAAGGGGGAATTTTAATAGAGGTGCTGGACCGTATCAGAAGTTATTTAGCGTAAAATGTAACTAATCCGTCCCAGATGATTAAATTTTTCGTTCGAAAGGTTAGGGTAGGCTTTCGGGGATTAAGGTGATACGTTTTTGCCATCCCGGTTTCATTTTATACGCGGTTAAATTTTAGAGCTCATATATTTTAGAATCTTGCAAAGTATAAGGTAATTTGTTTCTAAGATAACTTCTGTTATATGGTTTCTGTGCAGAACAGCAATAAAGCAAAGTTTATACATAAAATAAAAGTAAAAAATTGCGCCGAAATTGTAAATTTTGAATGATGGAAATGTATTATTATCTATGAATAAGTATCTACTAAATTAAATAAATTAAACAATTATTAAAAATCTTTGTATTATACAAAACTGGTGGGGTTTACCTACTCATGTATGTTTCAATTATTCTGATAAATAAATTAAATACTTTGTAAAAGTAAATTGGTTAATTTAATATCTGCGTAAAAGACTCAGCGAAATTTCTAGAATTATTCATTGTCTACAGTTTAAATAATTGGATCTTTTAAAATAAATTCTATAAATTTTACCTTGAATTTAAAACTTAATTAATAGAATATAAAACATATTGAAAAATCTGTCGCAGTCAGAAACAATAAATTTTGTAGATTCTTTAGCGTCCTAGAATTACAGTTTCTTAATATCAGGTTATTGCATAAGCTCGTAGCATTTTCGGGTTCTAAGATAAGAGGACATTGAAAAAAACTACAGTACTAGAGCGAATCAAATATAAACCGGAACATTATTGGGACATAATAGCTTAAAATAATTTTTCTACGTAATTTCCTGATATCGTGACACATTTTTTCCAACGGATGTGTAATTTTTTTATCCCGTTTTCGTAAAACGAAGATGGTTGCGTACGAAATCTTCAATTGCAACATCGTCATGAAAACGTTGTCCCCAATAGTTTCTTTCATCGGTCCAAACAGGTGGTAGTCGCAGGGCCATAAGTCCGGACTGTAACGGTTCAAATGCCATTGGCACACTTCCATACGACTCCGTTTTTGCTTTTCGGTGAGAAGACGAGATACGCAGCTTGCGGACACTTTCCGAAACCCGAGGTCGTCAGTAATGATAGTCTGAGCACTGACAAAGCTGATTCCCACCTCAGAAGCAATTTTATCTACTGTTAATCGTCGTTGTATAATGTAATGTTCTCCTCTGTCATGCTGGTTCTTAGCAAAAGTTGGTGACCCTTATTTTCGACTGCTTCTCGCCTTTCTAAAAATTGTTTCTGCCTTTTTTAAGTGTATTATCCCCGAACTGTGCCTAAAGTCTTCTGAAAATTTCTGACGATTTTACGCCTTCTTTCGTAAGAAATTTAACTATAATGCGTTGCACAACGGACGACTTCGTTTATCGCTCGGATATCGCGATAATTACTGAACACCTGGCAGTGTGGCGTTCTATAGCGGTACAAAGTCCTCTAGGCATCCCCGCCAATGAAGCTCAGACGCCACATCCCTCTTTCTTCACCTCATTATCGGTACGAAAAGAATTTCAGTTTATATTTTATTCACTCTCGTATAAATTGCTGTTATATATACTTGATTAATTTATAAGTATAAAAAAGTACCACATCGGTAGATATCTGATACTACATCAGCATATATCTACCTAGACTCTTTTTCGTTTGTTTATTTCAAGGGTATTAACTAGGTTCTTATTAACTAGGCGTAGCATTCAATATGTAAACTTTAAGATGGGTAATTTTGTTATCCCATTTTCGTAAAACGAAGATGTTACGACAGCAAGTCAACGTTAATTTAATACTATCTAATTTAATTTTTATAATATTATTTTATAATAAAGTTCCACGTATACCGTCTATGCAAAGTGGAATAATTTATTATCAAAGCTAGTGCGTCTAAACTATTTCAAAATTTGTCTTATGTTCTTGTTTGCGTTCGCCCTTTTTACACTAGCCATCTCGTGGGTTTTCCAGCCTCTCGTGATCTTACACGTCTCATTTTTTCATTTATCCATGTATAATGTATTTTTTTTTTCATCGAGTGGCTTATATTTTGTCAAGTAGTATATTAAAATGCATCTTCTGCTTGCTTTTCTTTTATTATATTTTCTAAACTCCTTTTTCTGTCACCTTAGTTGGACGTTTTAAATTTTAAATTTTCGTCTATCCAAATTCTTTTGTACAATTAGATTTTTTCCCAGTTTGAATTAAATTTAATTATTTTTATTAGATTCTTCGTACCTCGCATTTAAATTTTAAATTCCCGTGTCATGATTGGCTTGATATCTTTTATGATTTTAGCATTCTTATTGACTCATTTTTATTTTTAATTGGTGCACGCCGTTAACCTCACTTTTGTAGATTCTAATATCATTTTTGTTTGTTTTCGATTTATTTCTTTATTTATTTTTATTTTATATTTAGGAATTCTTCTTGCCTTAGATGAATTGTTTTTGATGTCATTTGAATTTATTTCGTCTAGCTTGTTGTTTATTCATCGTGTTGTTCTTTCAGTTATGTTTACAAAAACAGGTATTTGGAAGAAAAACAAAATTTACTTTTTCGACGTAATGTCCCTGCAACTCGATACATTTGGTCCAACGTTTTTCTAATCCCTTCAAACCACCAGAAAAGATTGATTGTCCAAACCTGAAAAATACTGATTTACAGCGCCCTCAACCTCAGTATTTCACCCATATCTTTGTCCGTCGAGATATTTTTTTCAAATTAGGGAATAGGAAAAAGTCGCTGGGAGCTAGATCTGGATGCGGAAGCAATTCAAACGTTATCTTGGTGAAGCGGGATTTTCTTTTTTGCCAAATGTGGGACGTTTTTTCAAAATTGTGGCCTTCAATTATCTACCAATGCAGCGTAGTACTGACTGTTAATACTGAACCTTTTGCAAGGTAGACGACAACAACTACTCCTCGGCTATCTCAAAAAACTGTCGTCATCACTTTCCCTGCAGAGAGAACGACGGACGCAATCCACTGCATTGACTGCTGTTTGGTCTTGGCCATATGATGGTGTACCCAGACTTCACCGACGGTTATCAATTGCAGTAAAAATTCTACCGGATTTTTGACAGACACTCGCCCGACCACAACTTCGGCACCCATCGCGCAGATAATTTTCTCATATCTTAATCTTGATGTAAGATCTTGTGCAATATCTCACAAGCCTTAACTATATTCACAACAGTCAATAGACGATCTTCCTTCACAATTTTATGCACTAAATCGACCATTTCGCCAGTTGTAGCAGATTTCGTACGCCCGGAACGTTTCTCGTCTCAAATGCTTGAACGACCTCGTTTGTACTCGGTCACCCAATGTGTAATCGTTGTAAATGAAGGGGAGGCCTCACCGTATAGAGAGTTTAACTCATCTTTTATTTCCTGAGTCTTTTTCCCTTTCAACTGAATTTTACTCAAGTTTCTCCAATGTTGAACGACAACATGAACTCACTACTTTAGAAACATACTATAGACAACTTAATGATCAGTATGACTTCCAATTTTGACAGTTTATAAATGTCGAAACCATCTATCGGACGGCAATAATTACTTTAGTCAGTAAGGCCCGAAATATTTCAAGTACCCCTCGTAAAGTTCATGTGATTTATATGAGGTATGAACTAATTTTTACATAATATATCTGCAAGTGATTTTACAAATGCTGGATTTTATATACCAAAGCAGCTTGATATTCCTTTTTATACTTTTATTTGGTGCGTAGGTTTAAAGTTTTATTAATTAAATTACTAGTAAATCGTAACCTAAGATTCATTGAATTTAAACATAGAATTTGTTATTACAATACGAATTAGACAGATGTACTCAAGGCACAACCCTTTTTAATTACGTTTTGTTCTCATTTCTTTATTTTCCTTTATTAATTTCTATTGTGGTTAAATATCGTAGCATAAAACCAAAATTATTTTAATGTAATATTGTTGCAATAAATAATTTTTGGATTTGTGAATTTGCGCAAAGGTTCTACTAATTATTAACAAACTAAAATAGAACGTCAAGTAGAAGAAAAGAGCATTTCCGACATGCCATTTTGTGTGAGTTCAACAGAAGAGTTAAAGCATCGGAAGTCGCTACAACCACTTGTGCTGTTTACTAAGAAGTTGTATTATTGGGGACAGTACAGCAGAGACATGGTTTTCTCGATTTAAAGAGAGTAATTTTCATATAAACTATTTTTAGATCAGAAACGTCAAAAGAGTGCAAATTTTGTAAGACGATTTGAACCCTTTAACATCAATCAATGAAACTTGGCTCCACTACTATGCACCAGAGGCAACCTTAAGCCAAACAAGACGAAGACGATTCTTTCGGCTAGAAAAGTAATGACCACTTGTCTTGAGATTCGAAGGGAATACTTTTTATTGACTATCTCGCAACGCGCCAAACTATCAGCTGGACATATTATGCTACTCTTCTGGACAAACTAAAAGTTGCCATTATGAAAAACGACCCGTACTAACTCAAAAAAAGTACTATTTCATCATGACAACGCACCGTCCAACATCATTCGGTTTGTTCGGGTAAAACTAGATGAATTAAGATTCCATATAGTGCCCCAACCAATCCTACTCACCGGATCTAGCCCTTCAACACATTAATTTTTTTCCAAAACTCAAACAATTTCTCGCTGGAAAGAAATTCAGACAGAAATTTAAGTTATGGCAGAAGAAGAACCATATTTTGATACTGATGATTACAAAACTGGTATGATGATACTCCAGCACTGCTGGTCCAAACTAATTAATGCTGGAGTAACATATATTGCCATGAAATTTACTTTTTGGAAAATTAAATAAAATTTAATGATGTATTAATTAATCAAACGTAGCATGAATAGCAGAAACAAATTAAAACGAAGTTAATAGAGGTTGTGTCTTTTGAAATGCGCCTTGTATATAAAATGAAAATTTTGCATTAAGTACGATATGTAAATAGAATTTAGAGGTTTTAAGTTAAGTTCGACAATAATTAGAACGTCATTAGATAGAAAAAGCATGCTTTAGCACCAAAACACTGGAAAAAGCACACAAAATATCCTTTCTTTATGTATTAGTCATATTATTAGTAATATTGATCTCAGATTTGTTGATATTATATAAAATATATCAATAGTTATATAGATATTACTAAGTTCAAATGCATTTAGAAATAAGAGTAAACCCATAGGAAAACATCTAGCATTAACAACAGAACTTGCAAAATAATGAAGTAGCCACAACAGATGCAATCAAAATTTTGAAATATTAAGAATAACAATTGCAAATTCTTTAGTTCAAAATATAAATAAAACAGCTGCCATTTCAAATACAAGTAAAAGTGCATCAGAATGCACACAATGCTACAACTTTCATAATATGTAGTCAAAAGAATTAGAGATGAGAATGTAACTACGAAAGGACCAATTTCCAACAAGATGTTTATCCAGCTCACAGTACCATCGAAGTTAGAAATTACCTAAATGAGTTTTTTTCCTGCAAAATAGATATGTCGCTTTTCTAAGAATCCGTGATCACCACGATCCCCGTGTGATTTTTTTCTTTGGGGATATTTGAAAAATCAAGTATAGAAATATCGCTCATTTATAAATATTGACCACCTAGAAGAGATCATTAGAAACAGTGTTGTTCAGATTCCACCCGTATACCTAAGAAATGTGTCAAATGAGTTGTACAACAGAACTATTATGTGCATCGAAAACGAGGGAAGACATGTGGAAATATGAGATGAGACATTTTTGATATAAAAATTTTAATTTTTCATTTTTCATTTCAATTTTTTATTTGCTTAGCTTATAAATATCTCTTAAATATTATTTCTACCTGCTTAATAGGTCAATTAAACAAAAAAATATGCTAAATCATTTTCAGTTTTCCCTATAGTTTTTCTCATTTAATAATTAAGGCCATTTTGGCCCATTTTAAAATTTCAAACGTCGTTTTAATGGTAGAACAAGAGTGGCATGAAAATTACTTTTTGCTTTTTGGTGGTTGGAGGTGAAGCAGAGGCTAATGCCAAAAACAATTTTTCAATAAATCAATTAATCAAGAAATTTCTCATATGCATTAGGCTTTTTTGCGGTCACTGTATAAGGAAAAAACTTTTGATGTATTTTAGGTTTCAAACATGCACAAACAACTGATCGAAAACTATTTTTAAAAAACTCTACAATAAAAGTTTTCCCCATATGGTGCGAACAGTATGGCGGACTTTGTATAATAACGCTATTCAAAAGTTAAATAATGCACCTGGTGAATTCGGTTAAAAAGTAAAAAACTATATTGGCAGAGTGTTGAATCGTAATACTGGTTGTTTAAGAGACTTAACCAAATATCAAGTTTAATAAATGGTAACATTAATGCTAACCTTATTTTAAGTAACTACAGTTATGCTCCAATGACCAGCTGCGATGTAGAAAGATCATTTTCACAATTAAAAAATATTTTTAAGTGCGAAAAGACAAAGTTTTATACCTGAACATATTGTAACAAACGTTAATAATAATAATAATAAAATCTTTTAGAAAACAATCATAGGAATCCTTATGTTACGAATAAAAACATATCTATTGACACGAAATTCAGTGAGACACACTTATAGTCCTTTCTACGATTTAACGACCCGACTAAAGAATTAACTCCGTAAAGTCTATTACGGGCATTAAATCATATCGATACCCAACCAGGACTGTATTCAGAAAATTACACACTGCACATGTATTATATATTTTTATAATTATATAAAGTAAAAATATAATACTAAATATTTATAAAAAAATTAAATAAATATATTAAAATTCTTGACAATTGTCAGAATGGTCATAGTCAATGATATCAATTTCACGCTAAAAGAAGAAGTACGGTCCATTTGTGGACAGCTTTGCATTTCGACCTTCCAAAACATACCTGCCGCTGTGTTCACTAATAGATTTAACAGTTTTAATTCTTTAGTGGTCGTTATATCGTCGAAAGGACTATGCCAATATGCTAGAGCGTTTATATACAGGGTGTTTCAGAAGAAAAAGGAAGTACTTCAAGAGTATATTCAGAAGATCAAAATAAGTAAAACAAACCAATATATTTAAGTCCGATTTTTAACCATTATAGAAACAATATTTTCTAATCATAGTAGTATTGAAATAATATTATTTGTTAACGTTTTTTAGTTTTGTTTGACGTTTATTTAGTCATTTAAACTTAATTGACATAATACATCTTTTTTAGACGATTAGAAGCAAACAATGCCACATATATTTAGTCATAAAAAGTATGCCGACATGGTTTTCGTTTATGGTTATTGTATTGGTAACGCAACTAATGCAGTGGATGAATATCGACGTCGCTTTCCAGCTCGAAGAATTTCAAACAGGAAAGTGTTTCAAAATGTATTTGCAATTGCTGGAGAAACAGGAATGTTTCCAACTGCAAAGATTGTTTCTGAAAGGGACCGCGGCTTAGATGTGGAACTTTAAACAAATATTCTAGATATGGTGGAAGAGAATCCTGATATAAGTACGAGGCGTCTTACAACCCAATTTAAAACTAAACACACGGCCTCTTGGAGATTGCTGAACGAGAATGGTTTGCATTCTTTTCATATTCAACGTGTTCAAAGCCTTCACAGAAGTGATCATGCTGCAAGGTTCCAATTTTCTAATTGTATACTTCAAAATCGCAATTTATACAAATACATTTTATTTAGTGATCAAGCTCAATTCACTTGCGTTGGAGTAAATAATTACCATAATGAACATCGACGGTCGGACGAAAATCCACATGTCACAGTTGAGCGAAACTTTCAAAATCGTTTTAGTATCAACGTATAGTGTGGTATATTGGACGATCAATTATTTGGTCCATTTGTATTGGATGGTCGCCTTACTGGCGAACTGTATTTGATTTTTTTGGGAGTTCACTTGCCAAAAATTATGGATAATTTAGCATTAAATGTTAGATAATGGTTGTAGTTTCAACACGATAGACCCCCTCCATATTTTAGTGCAGATGTTAGAAATTTTTTGAAGCTTCATTTTCCAAATCGTTGGATCGGTTGAGGTGGTCCACAAAATTGGCCACCGAGGTCACCAGATCTTAACCCTTTAGATTATTGTTTGTGGGGCTGGATAAAATCTTTAGTTTATGCAACAAAAGTGGACACGAGAGAGGCACTACTGGATCGTATTTTTAAAGCTGCAGCTACCATAAGAAATAATCGCCGATCAATTAAACTTGCAACTCGGGCAATTAATAAACGAGAAAACGTGCATTGAACTTTATGCTGGTATTTTCGAAAATATCCTCTGATTTATTATTATTTACTTTTAATAAATTTCTATTTTAAATATTTAATTATTATTTATTTCCATAATGGTTAAAAATCGGATTTAAATATATTGGTTTATTTTACTTATTTTGACCTTCTGAATATACTCTTGAAGTCATTTCTTTTCCTCCTGAAACACCCTGTATATGAGAACGCCGCCTAGTAGTTTTTTTTTCTTTATATATTGAGTCTACTCTATCGTTCGTAGACGGTACAATGGACTGGTTTCGAAAAAATCGGACTAGATAAATCGTACTGTTAAACATAACACTTCCTATAAATGAGTTTTAAATTAGAGACCGATATTGAGTTATTCGCCGGTTATAGTAATAAGTAGTTTCTTTCTACTGCATGGTAATAAACTACTTTTATTACTATTATTTCACACTTGTGTTTCATTTATTTCAGTTAATTTTATTTGAATATTTCTTAAATAATTTCCGATGAAAATTATAAATTTCAATTACAAAACTATTTCAGAAAACGAAACCTCCAATGTTTAAAAGTTATTTAAAATAAGAACTATCTATAACGTAGTTTTTACACAAGAGATTTTGTTCTACGAACCCCTATAAATCGAGATGTATCAGAGCGTACTTTACCAATAAACTTACCTCTTCATGTTCTAAGTGGAGAACAAATGCACAAGAGTGCAACAGCATAATTTTTGTCCAAGTTTTCTCATCCGGAAATTATGTCGGTATTAATCTTATTATTCTGCGCAATGAAGATTTTTCTCCCGAAGGTTTCTTTAGAAACCATACAAAAAAAACGAGGTACAAATCTTCTTCTTCAAAAAATATAACATACGTACAGTCTAGTGGAACACATAAAGAACTCTCGAAATGTTA